>OZ007589.1:325598014-327998014 GCA_963931845.1 Maratus michaelseni
TAATGTTTTCTTTTTCTCCTTTCTTATAAAGTAACACCATCACAGCATTATTCCAATCTTCTGGTACATCTGATTTCTCGAGACATTTGGAAAACAGTATGGCTAGCATTTTTGCAAATTCTTCTCCTGCTTCTTTGATAAGGTCAATTGTAATTCCATCTTCGCCAGGGCATTTACCTTTTTTCATGCCTCTAATGGCTTGTACAACTTCATCTGTCATCACTGGGATTATCTCTTCAGTTTCTGTTATGTTTACTAGTGGATCACGTAAGTTGATTTCCCTTTGATCTTCACATTTATATAGATCGTTATAGAATTTTTCGACAATGTGTACTATTTCATTATTGATTTTGGTGATTGTTCCATCTGCTCTCTTCAGTGCAAAAATACCTTTTCTTCCAACACACAGTTTGCGCTTAGCTGATTTTAAACTTTTGTTATCTTCTAGAACTTTTTCGACAAGATCACAGTTAAATTTTCTGATATCTTCTGTAACACATTTTCTTACCGTTTTACATAATTCTGCATATTTAACTCTTGATTTAGGATAGTTTTTCTTCATTTTAAATTCTCTGCGTTTCTTCATCAATCTTCTTGTTTCTTCTGTTATTTTCTTTGTTTGCTTTACTTGTACTTCACCAGCTATCGTCCTTGCAATTTCTTGTAGAGTATTTGTTATTTTCTTGTTCACTACTGTAACATCTTGTTCTTCTTCTAAGATTGATTGAAGTACTTGAAAACAAAATTGATTTATAAATACGAGCGTTATCGTATGACATAGGTCAGATATATATATATATATATATATCTGACCTATGTCATACGATAACGCTCGTATTTATAAATCAATTTTGATGAAACTACTTGTGTGTATTAAGCTAACCAATGTCTCGACCGAGTTCGTTGGCCAGCTTGGTCCGCCATTTTGTTTCAAGACATATTTTGGCGTCAATTTTGTTTGTCGACAAAATTGGCGACATTTGGCGAAATATCGCCAAAATTGGCGACCAAAATAAGTGTTCATAAGCCAATTTGGCTATTGCTCAATAATTTGGCGAATTTCTTATTCAAATTCAGTATTAACGAATCTTTTGTAAACGTTTCTTTGCATTTTAACTTGCTGTTTTCGTGTAACATTAGCTAAAATTTTAAAACGAAGATATAGGAAAGCTACCTTTTCCTCCCGGTACAGGCCGGAAGGACTTTTTTAAATATGATTTATATCTTTAAATTTAGCGTTTAATCAAATTACTGTTATAAGTGTTTTCTAACTGTAGAATAATGTTGGATTTCTTTTCCCCTCAATAAATAGGAAGATCTCATGCAATGAAAATGTCATGCAGCTAGTATATCTGGAAAACATAGTAAGATTTTCGATGGAGTAAAGCTGCCGTATTAATGTTAAACCTTAACTGCATTTTTTTTTGTTCCGTAAAAAAATACTTGATACTCTTTGTGTGGTGCAAAAACAAAAGCAAAAACAGACATAGAAAAAGAGAGAAAGAAAGAAAGAAAGGAAAAAAAAAAAGATATATATATATATAAAAAAATACTTCTATTTTTAAGTCACATTTAAAACCTTTTTCGTTCCGGACATAAGCGGCACAAAGCGAAGATTATCTATTGACAGATTTTTCACAGATATAATACGAGACACAATCCGATTAACAAGAGCCGCACATTAATGGTTCATTATTTTTTAGTTGATTCTTTTGATTATTTATATTTAGAATACAAATGGGGCCACGCTTCGAACACTTGATTGTAAAACTTGTTATTATTATTTTTAAAAAAGGAACAGTATTTAACATACCACTGCCATACAGTAAATATTATTGGTGTCATTACATAATTGTGTCTAATTACTACTTAGGTGAAAACAGGAGCAAATCTCGTTTGTTGTAAATTTATGGTATAGTGATACTTATGTAGATTCATTAACATGTTTCAGATGCGTTAACCCTTAGACTCCCAGTGGGAGACTATGTCGCTATGCAACTTCAAAAATTACCACTGGACACAGAAGTCCTGAAACGCTTTGAAAACCGTGTCTACTTGTCCCACTGGTCACTCATGTTCCTTTGGGATAGTAGTTGACCGTTTTCTCAGTAAATGGCAGTCCAAGGCGGGGCTTAGCGTGTTAGCATAGCAAAAAAAATTGGTAGTCAAGGGGTTAAGGGACCATACGTTAAAGTGCAATATAAAAAATAGTACAAACATTCTTTAAATATTTGCAAAAAAATTATTTGAAAACATCTTTATGAATAAATATTCATGTGGAAATTGGTACATAAGCTAAAAAAGACATCCATCAATTTTCCTTGCATTGAAACAGCTTTTAGGCTTTGAATAAGCATATACACATCTGACTTGCTATGAAATTTTTAATTTACATAACACCATATTTTAATTGTGCTAACGAAAATATCAGATTCAAAGGCAACAATTTACACTCTTTTTAATATTTTTTAATGTGGTTATTTTCAGTTTTAGAAATTTTTCTGCTAAAAAAGAGAAAGAAATAATTTACGTGACCTTAAAAATATAATTATAATAGAATTTATATAGTTTCTATTTTTCAGTAGAACACGTGTTAGTTTATGAATTTTGTTTTATATTACGTTTGATACGTAAGATTAATATAAAACTATATTTCATTATCTATGAATGCGTTCCAAACATCTTTTCATCATCTGATATTTGCGCACTTGGATCATATAAGGCAAAGCTAGGATAGTCTGCGCACAATTCAAATGAATAGCAATAAAAAATCTAAATATTAATTCTTTGCTAAACTATCCATGAATAATTTTTACTTCATTTGTTTTTTATGCATTTCCATTGCTATTTTGTTGTTATGTTGCAATTTAATAGAACAGTTGTAATAAAGCCATGAAAGTTATTTTGCGCAATCTCTCTTTACAGGGTTGGTGTTATTGCGTACATGGGTAAGAGAGATTGTTACTAATAATAACTACAATTAAATTGTTAACAATAATAATTACACTTAAATGACATTGCTGTAAGGTTATTGTGAACAAATTTTATTGTATTGGGAGTGAATATTTCAACCTAATGCTTAAAGAATCAGAAAAATGAAATAATTTTAAAAACGATTAAAAAATTTAATTAAAGGAAAAAAAATTAAAGAAACAGGAAAAGCAAGTCCAGATAAGATTACAAAATAAAATTATGTAACTTAATAACACGTTTAACTTAAAATTAGTGCATTTTCATTTTTCATTTTTATGCAAATTTACCAATTAGTTGCGTAATCTCTCCTAGCATAGAAACTAATGGGAACAATGCGCCATCTCTCCTAAGTAGCAGATGTGCAAACTCTCCAATTTCGGTAGGAGAGTTTGCGCGGCCTTTTATTTAAACATGGCCGCTACTAAAACGAACCGTTGATGTTCACATTGTTAGTCCAGATTAGTAGCTTATGAGAAATCGTTTAAGTTTAAAATATTTTGTACTATTGACATTGTATAGAAATTCTGATGAATAGTTATGAAAAGTCAAGCACCTGCTTTGGGAAAAGAAAACAAAATAGTAATACTTTATCTTAGACGCTCAAAGCAATTAACGTGCACTTTCAAGTAGACACTCCATTACTGTTGTTCTACAACTACCTGGAGTCGCTGCACTCTCACTCTACTCCTTCCCCCCGAACCTCTATGTGCGCAATCTTCCGACCGCGCCATCTCTCCTGGCTTTACCTTAAGTTTTCCATTCTTTTTTTTGTTGTTATTTACTATGTTTAAATAAATTCAATCACCAGAATATGCAGAAACGTGTCATTATAAAATTTTGTTTCAACTCTGACATAGAAAATGGCTTCAATTTACTATAGTAATTTATGAATCCTTGATAATAAAAAGTAAAGTGTGCACAAAATATTAACATATAAAATGTTTTTTTTTTACATTATTAAAAGGTGCTTTTTTTTAATTTATAACCTCTCGTTTTAGTGCTAGTCTTTATAAATTACAACTTTAGTATAAATATCGTTCAACAGAAGCGATATTTGAGAAATTTTTGAATTTTATTTAATAAATATTCCATTTCATTTTCATTAATTTTTCGAAGTTTATAATAAATTATTAATGATCTTTAAAAAATAAACAAATTTCTTTTCACACCTTTCTTTTCATTCTTTCTTCCCACACCCAGCGTTACTCACGGAACTGTGAACAAACGGAACTCCCTTCAAATACTGTCATGAAGGTAGCTTAATCACTGAAGATCTTACAAGAAAAAATTAAAAGCAAGATTAAATAAATTGAATCCATTTGGACACTACACTGTTAACTAGTATTTTAAAAACACAAATTGCACAAATTGTGCTTATTAGTTGCTAAAATCAGTGTAAAAATTGTTTTAAACTCATAAAAGAGCTAAAACCCTACATGTTTCGGCTTTAAACTTAAAGCCATCATCGGGGAAGAGGAACAACACAAACGACTACTGATCTTTTCATTTTCGACACGAGAAAATCAAATTAGCATATCATTTTCTCGTGTCGAAAATGAAAAGATCAGTAGTCGTTTGTGTTGTTCCTCTTCCCCGATGATGGCTTTAAGTTTAAAGCCGAAACATGTAGGATTTTAGCTCTTTTATGAGTTTAAAACAATTTTTACACTGATTTTAGCAACTAATAAGCACAATTTGTGCAATTTGTGTTTTTAAAATAAAAGATTAAATAAGTTAAAGACATCGATAAGTGACTATGGAGGGCTTAAGAGCCTACGCTAGTCACGCGAAGAAACGCACAAGCTAATGTTAAGTCTATGGGAAAGTTTTTGGCAAATTTCTCGCTCGCATTTTAATATTTTTAAATGATTTTTATATTGCATAGGACAGCTGAGATCGAAACTAACGTTGTTAGTTTTTACTTTTCAGATTTTGGTTACAGTTTTTTTATAAGCGGATATTTTTAATTTTGGAACCGGTTAGAACCGGTTCTGAAAGTAAAAGTACCCTTATATACAAAAAAAACCTGAGACCAAAATTGAAAAAGTAAAAACTAACAACGTTAGAGATCGATCTCAGCTGTACTATGCAAAAAACATCATTTAAAAATATTAAATGCGAGCGAGAAATCTGCCAAGAACCTTCCAATGGACTTAACATTAGCTTGCGCTTTCATTTTCTTTTTTATCCATTTCAATCTTTTTAGTTCTCTAGAAATGAGACCAGTATTTCTGTCTATATTTCTTCACGCATTCTACTTTTGTAAGAGTAATATATTTAAGAAAAGTACTTATAACAGGTTACATTGAAACTTTGTCTTACATTATTGTTAATAAGCTAAGAAACCCAAAAAATGTTATCGGTATTTCGCATAAATACAGCAAATACCTCTTATCGTAAATCGTAGCGGCTTGATTATAATTTCATATTTAACATTTATGCATTTACTTTTAACAAAGAGGAACATTAGGAAAAAAAAATTCTCATTTGCCGAATTTCTAACATGGTTTCAAATGCTAATGCAAGGACTATTAAGTTAATATTAAGTTAATTATAAATTCACTAATAGTTAAAAAAAATTAAAACAATAAAATGTATATATCTTTTGATAATTAATAATTTAAATCTTTTCAATTAATATGCTCACTTCATATCAAATTATTTGGATGTATAAATTTATTACAATTTCTATAAATTTATTTCAGGAAAAGCTGACTGAAATTTTCATTAATGAATTTAGTTATTAAAAGACCTGTCTTTAAATTCATATTATATGGAAGCATACATAGGAAAAATAGATTAATAAATTAAAGGATGTTGCAATAGAAATTATCAATGTTTTTTTTGTACATTTGAATACGATTTCTGCCACGTCGTTAAATATAATTAAATGTATTACGAAAAAAAAAATACGGTGATTGTTATAATTATATTATCATAAATTACAATTTCTCTATAACACACTTACGAATATTTTGTTAATAATTTAAAGTTTCATCATCTAAAGAATTTTTAAATTTCTTAAAAAAATTATTCAATGTTACGTTTAGAAAAGAGCTATTAAATACATTGCACAGCAAAATGCTTTCCCATTTTTTTATTTACATTCATATATAGCGTCAATTAAAAGGTACTTTATGTGAAAGCGAACATTCACGTTTACTTTATTTATATTAGCATATTAATTGGTATTTTAAGTAACAATTTGAGACAATAAAATTAACTTTTCCCCGTGAAGGATTTTATTGATTTTATTTTACAAAGTATACTAAGAATTCTTCTAGTCAAATTAACACATTTTTTTTATTAATGAAATTTTTAAACTTGTAATTTTTTTATACTATAAGTGTAATACACACTTAATAAAATAAACAGATAAATGTTTTGGGAAAAATATCTATTAAGTAACAAATATATTAATATAAAAAAATTTAAATATTCATTGCGTTACATTAGTTATTATAATTTAGTGATGCAGTTTCACTACATAATGTGCAAAATTAAGTGATTTTCTGAAATAAAGTTGGTTGAATTTCTTCAAAAATATTATTTTATTTGATAAAATGAAAATACATAGAAATGCTAATCTGTAATTTTATGGTTTGTATGGAAATAATACGACAGTCTTAAGCAGTTATTTACAAACATAAAAGAAAAATTAATGTTTATTAATAATGGAAATGTTCTAGAGATTAACAATCGTACAATTCCTATTACATGCTTAAAAACTATGACCAGCGGGGTAGACCGAGCTATGCTTTTAGACAAAGAGCCGGCCGTCGATTTTCCCATGTATAAGATACAAGAGAAATTCGGCCGGAATAAGTAAGCCCTAACAAAGATCTATAGGAAGCAACCTTTTTTAATTATTTAACCTGCCGGGTCATGGATTTTTTGCGTCACTTCCGGTGTTAATTTTAAGTGTTTGCCTATGTATCGAATACAAGGACCGTACATACATCACAATGTAGGTATCAAAATGTACATTAAGAATATACCGGTCTGCCAAGTCTAATCCTGCTGGAACCAGGTGGCAGATTTACTTTTATGACATCAATTTTGAGTGGTTACCTATGTATCGAATACAAGGACCGTACATACATCACAATGTAGGTTTCAAAGTGCACATTAAGAATATATAGATCTGCCAGGTCCAATCCTGCCGGAACCAGGTGGCAGACTTACTTTTATGACGTCAATTTTGAGTGTTTACCTATGTATCGAATACAAGGACCGTCCATACATCACAATATAGGTTTCAAAGTGTACATTAAGAATATATTGGTCTGTCAGGTCCAATCCTGCCAGAACCAGGTGGCAGATTTACTTTTATGACGTCAATTTTGAATGTTTACCTATGTATCGAATACAAGGAAAGTGCATGCATCACAATGTAGGTTTCAAAATGTACATAACGAATATACCGGTCTGCCAAGTCCAATGACGGAACCGGGTGGCAGACCTACTTTTATGACGGCAATTTTGACTGTTTACCTATGTATTGAATACAAGGACCGTGCATACATCACAATGTAGGTTTAAAAATGTACATTTAGAATACACAGGTCTTCCAGGTCCAATCCTGCTGCAACCAGAATGAAAACTTACTTTTGTTACGTGAATTTCGATGGTGAAAGTATGAAATATGCATAATAATGTTCATTTCAAAGTATACAATAAAAATATACGTTTCTGCCAAATCTAATTCTCGCCAACTTCAGATGGCATACATGACGCTTACTTTTATTACGTCAATTTTGAGTGTATCGAATAGAAAAGTACATACAACTGAATGGGCTTCAAAGCCTAGAAAAGAATTATGTAGTTCTGTGACAAGGTTAAGTAGACGCTCTAGACAAATGCAAACTTTCTTTCTTATTGATATCTTTGACTTTTGTTTCTTATATATGACTATGACTTTTTTTCTTATATATACAGGGTGTCCACGTATAACCTGACCGACCTTTATTTTCGCAACCGTTGGTCCTAGATGCATACTTCCAATTACAAAAATGTTTTAAATAAGGTAAATAATTATTTTTAAAGCGATTTGAGTCAAGAAAAACATTTATTTAAAAATTACGAAATAAAATTTTTATACGGTCTCCCGGTCCTATAAGTGATACTTAGTAAAAATTTACTGTGACACTAACAAGTAAGACAAAATAAGTCCCATTCATCTAACATTAAAATTGACCGAGTTAAGAAACTTTGAAATGCATGACTTATACCACTATTTTGCATCTCGAAACAGATGATTTCGGTCATGCTTTCAGGGGTAATATATAAAGTACTTAAACTTATTTCAAGGTATCTGCGCTTTAAAAGAAATCGTACAACTATTACGATTGAGTTAATTTTTATTAGTTAAGTTTCAGATTAGTTAAAATAATCGTATTTTAACATATGTTTTATTTTGTAAGGATTCGAGGCTAGGATTTCTTTTAACAAAAATTATGTTATTTTCATAAGGTTTTATTTAACTTGCAACAATCGTCTTTCCAGTTTAAAATTTGTACTTGAACTTTAACTCACTTTCAAAAGTCCGATCGAAGTTAAATTTTACATACTGACTTAAATCCGATGACAATGTAATATTATTATAATTTTCGGCGCTTACCATCTTATACATACTTATATTAGAGGATAACACAAAACAATTCGGATAGATTACCGTCAACAAGTTAAAGAAAGAGTTTTAGATTAGATAACATAAACCTGCGGTGGTTGTGTTTTTTAACTTTTTTAATTACGTTTTATGTATTTTTTAACGCTGAATTAAAAAATTACTTCTCTTTTAACTATCATGTCAGGATTTTTCGCAAATCGTAAATTTCAAGGTTAAAAAATAGCGAAAAATCTCATACTATAAAATATATGCAAGACTTTTTTATTCAGTTTAATTTTATTTAATTCAATATTTTTTTCAATTTTTTGGTTTTACTGGGTTTCTTACAGATAAACAACTCAAGGGTCCGATGACGTTGAGAGGGGAGGGGGGGATCAATTTTAACTTTGAGCTTTTTAACTTTGAAATTTGCGATTTGAGATAAATCCTGACGTGATGGTTTAAAATTAAAGTTATTTTTGGATTCAGCACTAAAAAATACATAAGAATCAATTTTCAAAAGCTAAAAATCATGGCACAACCCAAAATTTGAAACACAAGTGTAATCTAACAGCATTTTAAAATCTGTATCATTTTGTAAAGAATTGAGGCTGTTGTTTTTCATGCTTTTATTTAACAAAAATTCTGTTATTTTTCTCCTCTTATATGTTCAGTACAAATTGTATATTTTGAATTAATATATCAGAGTGATTTTATAGATTTCACATTAGATTGCAATGTTAATTTTGCTCTCAACTATTTTTTTTATATATCTGACGACATTTGTGAATGATCCCTATTTCGCAGCAAAAAAAAAAAAAAAAAAAAAAAATACTCAAACTTTAAACAGCTATTACTCTGTCAATTTTAATGTTAGATGAATGGGACTTTTTTTGTCTTACTTGTTAGTGTCACAGTAAATTTTTACTAAATATCACTTATAGGACCAGGGGGGCGTATAAAAATTTAAATTTCGTATTTTTTTATAAATGTTTTTCTTGACCCAACTCGGTTTTAAAATAATTCTTTACCTTATTTAAACCAGTTTTGTAATTAGAAGTATGCATCTAGGACCAACGGTTGCGAAAATAAAGGTAGGTCAGGTTATACGTGGACACCCTCTCATCTTTAATGTGTAAAATAGTAATTTTGGAAGAACTGTTATCATGCATACTTTGCGTGTGACTTAAACATTGTTATAGATATTTGTTTTTATATGTAAATGTTTGTTCTCAATAATCTCAGTGATATCATTATACTGGTCTTCCACAAATGACGGCTTACTTTCTAAAATTATAGTTTTTATTCTTTAATTCCATAATTTGTTTCCCTTTATGTTTATATATTTATACCAAAAATCCTTTGGGGACTATTGACCTGGGCTAATGTTACCCTTCATTAGCAATTTTTTGAGTGCCTAGCTATAGAAAATTATAATATTTTCTATAATAAAATAAATAAATACGATTAAATTTAAATTGCTGACTTTAGATTTAAAATCACGAATTAATTTTTGAGAATTTTAATTTATTCTGAAAATGCATATTAAAAAAATCTTTTTTTTTTTCAAATAACGAGTAACATTATGTACAAAATTGCTATCTTTAAACAAATAAACACAGTGCCAAATTGTATTAAACCACTGCTTGGTAACAGAGTATGCTTCTTAGCTGATGCTGCAAAAAAAAAAAAAAAAAAGAATTGCTTAGAAATTAAATGACAAGGCCTCAGACGTTTTTGAGACAATGGGGGTAAAGTTACACTGCTGAGTAAAGCAACCCTGGTAGACTGTAATGAAAATGCACATAAAATCAAAAGAAAATAAATATAAATTTATTTCAGAACAGTCATTTATAGAAAATGACATGAAAAATAATACGTGGTATAGAAATTCGCATTCTTACAATAATACTTTGGCACATATCGAATGAGTTTTTAATCAATCTTCTTCATCAGAATCTGAGATATATCTGCTAGTGTCTTCATCTTCACTTTCATTTTCTTTTTCATCATTCAATAAAATATCTTCCACAAGTACAGGTGTTGGACTTCCTTCAAGCTAATTTGGTCTGATTTCATCATTATCATTACAAATCCATGCTCAATCAGAGATATATAAAATGCAATTATTATTGGCTGCATTTTGCCACATAGAAGTAACGTAAATTGTTCTTAAAATTTTTTGCTTGAGAGATTTCCAGCAAGGTGGCATCAAACTTGAATCGTAATTTTTTACCTTTTTGAAAAACTGTTCCTCGTTAAATTGTGTTGCGAACTGTTTTTCAAAATTTAACAGACGAGCTAAATTAACATCTGTACAATTTTTAATACCATAAATATTATAAGTGAATTCTTGGATTGTTCTCATCATCTCTCCGTTTTCTATACTTAGGGGATTATTGAGATTTGCAAACATTAACTCATATTTTTCATTTTCCCTTAATATTTGAAATGGTTTTATTTTAGCATTTTTATAAAAACTTGATGTAAAGTCGCATCCAGTATAAGCATGAAAACCAGGCAAGGAATTGCAAATATTATTTTCTAACAATTTAGCTAGGTCTGCACAATTAATACAATTATTTTGAGCTGCCTTATTGGCAGATGAGAAAAGCCAACTTTTAAGATGTTGAAATTTTACGATGTTACCTAATAATATGATCAAAACATCTGTATCTGATGCTTTTATCAGAACTTTGGAACTGGTTTTGCATTTATTTAAATGAAACATTATCCTAGAATCAGCTTCCTCGTGGCTGCATTCTAATGCTGTCTCTTCCACTTTTGAAGTATTCCCATTTTCTGATATATATGAATAGCATTTTTTCCAACAGTTAAATAAACTTTTTTTTCACCTAAAATTGCAGCCACTTCATTGCTTCCCCAATATCGACTTAAAAATTCAATTAAAGATTCTTTAAATTTTTTATTTTTCAGGCTTTTCAAAAAATGTATTGGCCTGCTCTGGGAAGGCACTATAATGGTGTACGGTACATCAATTTCATCCCGATACTTTCTTTCTATATCTTTTATTGAGGGGGATATATATATATAATTGTCAAAAATAACATGAATTTCGCCGGCTTTAGTATTGAAAATTTGTTTTAATATAAATTCAGCTATCCTGCGAAAGGTTTGGGGCACTGTTGGTTTTAATCTGTGAAGCAAGTAAAATCCATCTATTAATTCCACATCAATCTGTAATGGATATTCTGGTTCAACTAGAGCTTTAATTGTGTTTGCCAAAGCCGATATTGCTGTTTAATGCATTCCAGCTGAGCACTGGAACAACGTTGGTGGTGCAGGTGCTAATGGATAAGAAAGACACATTTCAAGATAAATTTTTCTGCTTATAGCTATTGCTAAAAATCGTCCAAAAATGTTCCTTTCCATTTTCATAAAAATTTTTTTGCTGCCATCAGTAATTTTGAAAGCTTTTTTCATGCATTCTGAAGAAAATGTTTGAGTTTTTACTTTGCTAATGGGAGATTCAAATATATGTCACCATTGCTATTACAGCTACTCATGAAACTTAGTTTTTGTTTTCACCTATTTGTTCAGCCTCGATGAGAAATTTACAAGTTGAATCACAAACAGATCTTCCAGTAACAATATTAAATAAAAAATTTGTATCTATATTAAAATCAAACGGGTTTATATTTTCTTTGATTTTTGCAATAATATTATAGACGGCTTGTCTATCCTTGGTGATCCTGCTAGATTCTAATTCACGAGTACCATCATCTGATCTGTAACACATAAATCCACTATAATCTTTGATATTATTTTAATTCTCATAATATGACTCAAAGCCCAACGTTGTCTGGCCGAAATAGAATTAGTGAAATGCGTAATCCCAGTACGTGAACTTGCTGCATCGGCATTAAAAGTTTGCTCAAGTTTGAAACCCACATTGTCATGTATGTACGGTCGTTGTATTCGATACATAGGAAAACACTCAAAATTGACGTCATAAAAGTAAGTCTGCCACCTGGTTCCGGCAGGATTGGACCTGGCAGACAAATATATTTTTAATGTACACTTTGAAATATATTCTTAATGTACACTTTGAAACCTACATTGTGATGTATGTACGGTCCTTGCGAGGCTAACGAAAAAGACAGGCTACCGCGGTGCATCCCACTTATCTTTTTTTACAGACCGCTAGAGTGACGTGATGCTCTTTTCGTACACCTCCATTGGTGCATTCGAGCATCACGTGACTCCCGCGGTCTGTAAAAAAAGATATGAGTAAAGCACCGCGGTAGCCTTTCTTTTTCGTTAGCCTTGGGTCCTTGTATTCGATACATAGGTAAACACTGAAAATGGATGTCATAAAAATAAGTCCGCCACATGGTTCCGACAGGATTGGACCTGGCAGACCAATATATTCTTAATTTACACTTTGAAACCTACATTGTGATGTATGTACGGTCCTTGTATTCGATACATAGGTAAACACTCAAAATTGACGTCATAAAAGTAAGTCTGCCACCTGGTTCCGGCAGGATTGGACCTGGCAGACCAATATATCTGTTGCGTTTATCGCTACTTCCATGGTTTTAATTTAATCGTTTCTATTTTGCGCCTCGCGCAGACGATGTTTTTCTGTTGATAAAAAATGAATAACTATGTCTTAGAATGTTTTATGAATGAACTTGAAAATGTAATACGGAATATAAGATGTAATATTTATGATGTGCGCGAAAAATGTTATGTATATTGTGTTCGTGATCGTCAATATATCTGTTTGTGTTTCTACATTGTGTAGATTCAATTATTTTTTGAACAACATGAACATTTATTCTCGAAAAGTTAGAGTAATTTAAGATATCTTATCTCCCGAAAGAGGACCGTTTAGGGAAGCCTAACCTATTCTTGTGTTCTAGTTTTATGATATTTTAATTTTGAAATGAATATTGATACCTTAATATCAATATAAATAATATTGAAAATACAATTTTACAGACAGGGACAGATTCAATATTATTTTGGCATCTCTCTACCGGGATATTATATTATTTAAGAAAATAAAATACGATAATGGAACAGATTAAAAAATTGCGTACTCCATTAAGAAGCGCTTTTACGCGAATTGCTAATTTACTTGAGAACAAATTAACTGATGAAAATAAAGATATTGAAGAAATTGAGATTTTATATGCTCAATTAGGTGAAAAATGGACAGATCTACAACCAAAAGAAAAATAAATGTTAGATCTTCTTTTAAACGATAAAACATGTTCTCAAGAAAATTATGATAAGGAATACGAAGGTTTTAGCGTGTATGAAGAGAAATTTATTAAGTTAAAAACGAAAGTTCCAAAGATTTTAAAGGTTTTCGAAACTGAAAATACCACGAAACGGAAGTTTAAACTTCCTAAGATAGAATTTAAATTATTTGCGGGAGATATTAAGGAGTGGTTAGCCTTTTGGGCTCAGTTTGAAAAAATACATAACGATTCTGAAATCGCGAAAGAAGATAAATATCAGTACTTGTTACAAGTAACGTTAAAGGGTTCTAGGGCAAGAGAAATAGTCGAGTCGTACCCCGCTACTGGTGATAGTTATGAAAATGTTATTGAATGTTTAAAGGCTCGATTTGGTCGTACTGATATGTTAATCGAAGTATATATAAGAGAAGTGCTCGCTTTAATGATGAATAATGCTACAGGAAAAGGTCCAAGAATTCCTCTTTTTAAATTATACGACAAAATTGAAACCTATTTAAGATCATTAAAAATGTTAGGTGTTTCAAGCGAACATTATTCTGCAATTCTTTATCCATTGATTGAATCGTGCTTACCAGTTGAAATATTGAGAATTTGGGAATAAAACTCAAATTCTATTACTTTAAATTCAAAAGACGAAAGTAATAATAAGTTAGATTCTTTGATGAAATTTTTGCAGCACGAAATCGAAAGCGAAGAAAAAGTCCGTTTGGCTAGAAGTGGGTTTAATTTAGAAAATGTAAACAAAAATATTTATACAGTGTCAAATAGGCGAGAAAGAGATATTCCAACGGCTACGGAATTACATAATTCATCAAAAATGAAAAGGGAAACGTGTATTTTTTGTAACAAGTCACATTTAAGTAACGAATGTAGACATGCTAATAGTTTATCTCATGAAGAGAAAAAACAAATATTAATGAAAAAAGGGGCTTGTTTTAAATGTTTAGAGATAAGAAAACACAAATCACGTTTTTGTAGAACGAAAATACCACCCTGTGATTGCGGTAAATTACATTTCAAAATAATGTGTCCAGCAAAAAATGATAATGAAAACCCGATTATGGAAAAGTCAGATATCGAAAGTAAAAAAGACACTGCTTTATCCAATAAAACAGGTACTCGTCGCGTACTTTTACAAACGCTTATTGTCCGTCTTATATGTAATAATAAGATGAAATACATAAGAATATTAATTGATTCAGGTAGCAGTAAATCTTATTTATCATCTTTTGCATTGGCCGAGATGGGATATGAATGCATTGGGGAAGATAATTTGACACATAGTTTATTCGGTGGCACGGAGACTGTATTATCACATAAGAAATATTTGATCAGTCTGAGCGACTTCTTTGATAATTATCGCTGTTGTGTCGAAGTATTAGATCAAGAAAAAATTTGTTCGGACATTCCTAAAATTCCTCGTGGCTCATTTATGAGTGAAATTAAGAAACAAAAAATCTTTCTCTTTGATTTGAATAACCAGGTTGAATTGCTATATGAGTTTTCACCTAACGAAATTCATGGGCTTATAGGAGCTGATGTAGCAGGTAAATTGTACACCGGAAAAATCAAACAACTGATTTCTGGCTTAGTATTGATGGAAACACGTCTTGGTTGGACTTTGATGGGAAAAACTGACCTATGTAACATATCCGATAGCACAAACAGCGTCATCTCACTTCATGTAAATGATGCAAAAATTTCAGATTTATGGCGGCTAGACACTCTTGGAATTCTCGATCCTGGCGAAAGCGGAAGCAGACAAGAAATAGAAAAAGCAACTGAAGAACATTTTAATAAAAATATTAAAATAGATGCAGAAGGAAGGTATGAAGTGAGCCTCCCATGGATTGAAAACCATCTTCCCTTACCAACTGGTCGAAAAATCGCTGAACGACGATTAAGAAATTGTGTTGAATCACTAAAGAAAACTGAAACATTACAAGAGTATGGAGATGTATTAAAAGAATGGATACAAGAAGGCGTTATTGAAGAAGTTGAAAACTCCTGTAATGACGAAAGTGAACACTACTTGCCACACAGAGCTGTGATCAAAGAAAATTCTACCACCAGAGTTAGACCAGTCTTTGATGGCTCAGCTAGACAAAAATATTCACCTTCGATCAATGATTGTTTAGAGAAAGGTCCTAATATCGTAGAGCTCATTCCGACTATATTAAATAAATTTCGATTGAAGAAAATAGGCGTGATTGCAGATATTCGAAGAGCCTTTCTACAAATTGGTTTAAATGAGCGAGATAGACCATTTCTGATGTTTTTATGGTGGAGGAAGGTGACCCCGAAAAGTTCAAAATTTTCCAGCATAAAAGGGTTGTTTTCGGTCTTACATGTTCACCTTATTTACTTGGTGCAACTATCCGATATCATCTGAAGAATGTGCCTTCTAGATTTAAAGAAACAGCAGACAAGTTGTTAAAGTCTTTTTACGTAGATAACAGCGTCACTAGTGTTGAAAACTATGAGGAGCTTGAAAGATTTATTGAAGAATCCACAATTATTCTCCAAAATGCTAAATTTGATCTTCGAGGGTGGGAGTATAATCTCAACAAAACAGAAGCAGAAAACTTCCCGTTATTAGAAGAAAAGAATATTCCAGTTTTGGGACTGATGTGGAATGTAAAATCTGATACTCTGAAAATAGATTTACAAAAATGTTTTGAAGATTCTACTAATGTAACGAAAAGAACAATCCTGAGTGCTGTTTATAGAATTTTCGACCCCATTGGCTTCACGTGTCCTGTCACCTTGGGGCCAAAGATTCTCCTTCAAGAATGTTGGAAATTGAGAGTTTCGTGGGATGTTGAATTGCCTGAATCTATTACCAAGAAATTTGAAAATGGCGGAAGGATGTCTCTAAATTAAAGGAAATAGAAATCCCTCGATGTATTATTTCCAATTATGAAGCGCCAAAAAAACTTTCTTTGCACATATTCTGCGATGCAAGCAAGAATGCATATTCTACATGTATATTTTTAAGATGTGCGACTGAAAATACAATATCTTGTCAGCTTGTACAGGCTAGGTGCAGGGTTGCTCCAATGAAAACCATTTCTATTCCTCGATTGGAACTACTTTCCTGTAATATAGGAGCTAGACTGGCACAAAGTGTTATACACGATCTTCAGTTGAAAGATATCCTGAAATTTTTCTGGTCTGATTCAGCAAATGCTATATATTGGATCAAGGGAACTGAAAACTGGGCTCCTTTTGTTTTCAATAGAGTTAAAGAAATCCGATCTTTGACAGAACCTGATAATTGGTATCACATACCTGGATCATTAAATGCAGCAGACCTCCCTTCTCGTGGTTGTAATGCAGAAACTTTAGCGAAATCGAAATGGTGGGAGGGCCCGGAATGGTTGCGAAGACCGGACAAAGAATGGCCAAAATCCAACGTTGTTCCTGAATTCAACATAGTATATTCCGAAAAGAGAAAAACTGTTGTTAGCACTACAAATCATGAAGAATCAACTGAAAAAAATTATAACAGAATTTCGTCGTACGAATAACTGATCAGAACTATTGCTTGGATTTATAGATTTTTTACTAACTGTAAAGTGGAATGTGCCAACCGGATTTCTGGACTCTTAACTCTAGAAGAAATAAATAGAGCTGAAATATCTTTGTTAAAAATAGTACAAAAGGAATCCTTTTTAGGAACTGAAGATAAACGCTTAAAATCACTTCAGTGTTATGTAGAATCGAATGGACTATTTAAAGTAAAGACACGTATTCTGATGAGAGAAGATAAAAGAAATTTCCGATTTCCGATACTGTTACCCTGTAGCCATCCAGTTGTAGAAATACTTATTCGGACAATACATCTTAGTTTAAATCATGTTGGTACCCAGATATTGATGAGTAATTTAAGAGAAGACTTTTGGATTTTGAAATGCAGGAAGACTGTTAGAAAGGTAATTAGAAACTGTGTACGATTGGTAAAGGTAAAGATGAAAGGCGGCGAATTTCTACGTCCTGTTCTCTGATTGATTCCTCTTGAAGTAACCCATGAAAGAGGTACTGAACTCCATTCTACAGTTCAGTCGAATGATAAAGAATGTCCTTTAGATCCTGCTCCAACCAAACCGATGATAAAATTGACTGGTAAAAACTGTTATTTAGACCCTGCTACGAGTAAGCCGATGATCCAACATTCTGTTAAAGACTGCTTTTTAGATACTGAATCTACTGAACCTATTTTCCATAAAGGTGCTAATGACTCTCCTGTGGTGACTGTACCGGAAAAACGATCCCGATATGGTCGTTTATATAAACCCAAAGTAAAGTTTGAGTTTCATTGAATTCGAAACTCAAAGGTGGGAGTGTGTTGCGTTTATCGCTACTTCCATGGTTTTAATTTAATCGTTTCTCTTTTGCGCCTCGCGCAGACGATGTTTTTCTGTTGATAAAAAATGGATCTGTCTTAGAATGTTTTATGAATGAACTAGAAAATGTAATACGGAATATAAGATGTAATATTTATGATGTGCGCGAAAAATGTTATGTATATTGTGTTCGTGATCGTCAATATATCTGTTTTTGTTTCTACATTGTGTAGATTCAATTATTTTTTGAACAACATGAACATTTATTCTCGAAAAGTTAGAGTAATTTAAGATATCTTATCTCCCGAAAGAGGACCGTTTAGGTAAGCCTAACCTATTCTTGTGTTCTAGTTTTATGATATTTTAATTTTGAAATGAATATTGATACTTTAATATCAATATAAATAATATTGAAGATACAATTTTACAGACAGGGACAGATTCAATACACAGATTCAACACTTAATGTACACTTTGAAACCTACATTGTGAGGTATGTACGGTCCTTGTTTTTGATACATAGGAAAACACTCAAAATTGACGTAATAAATGTAAATCTGCCACCTGTTTCCGGCAGGATTAGACTTGGCAGACCGGTATATTCTTAATGTACATTTTGATACCTACATTGTGATGTATATACGGTCCTTGTATTCGATACATAGGCAAACACTCAAAATTAACACCGGAAGTGACGCAAAAATTCCATGACCCGGCAGGCTTAACTAATTTAAAAAGGTGGCTTCCTATAGATCCTTGTTAGGGCTTACTTATGCCGGCCGAATTTCTCTTGTATCTTATACATAGGAAAATCGACGGCCGGCTCTTGGACTATTTGTTAAAATTAGCTTCACTAATAGTGACTCCAAAATGACCCAATAATCGAATTTTCTCAAACATGTGACCTAATCCAAAGGTTTTTTCTTACCCCAAAAGGTAGGATAAAAATTTAGTCAAAATCGTTAGAGCCGTTTTTTTATATAGATAGAGCTTGACCCACAGTTACCAAAGAATGACCCACTAATTTAATTTTTTCACTCATGTGACCTAGCTCAATGGCCAAAACGTTAGAATACAAAATTTAATCAAACACGTTAGAGCCATTTTTGAGGTAAAATTAGCTTGACACGTAGTGACCCATACATGACCCACTAATCAAATTATCTCGAACATGTAACTCCACCTAATGGTTTGCTCGTACCCCAAAGCGATAGATACAAAATTTAGTCAAAATTGTTAGAGTCGCTTTCTAGATAAAATTAGCTTGACCCGTAGTGACACCAAAATGACCCACTCATTGAACTATCTCGAACATGTATGCCCAATGGTCTTCTCGTAATCGAAATTAGTAGGATGCAAAACTTAATCAAAATCTATTCAGTTGTTTTTTACATAAAATTAGCTAGACCCTGAATCGTAGTGACCCTAAATGTCCCATTAATCGAATTTCCTTGAACATGAGACTGGTCTAATGGTTTTCTCATGCACGAAAACGGTAGCATAAAAAATTTAGTAAAAATCGTTTTAGCCATTTTTTACATAAAAATAGCTTGATCCTGACCCATAGTGACCCAAATTACCCATTAATTGAATTTTCTCAAACATATGATCTACCCCAATGGTCTTCTCGTGCCTGAAAAGGACAAGATACAATATTTTGTCAAAATCGTAAGAGCCGTTTTTTATATAAAATTTGCTTGACCCGTAATGAAACATAAATGATCCAGTAATCGAATTTTATAGAACATGTGACTTAGCCAAATGGCCTTCTTGTAATCCAAAATGGTAAGTTATAAAATTTCGCAAAAATCGATTCAGCCGGCAAGTAGTGAATGACCCCCAAAATGACCCACTAATAGAATTTTCTAGAAGATGTGACTCAGCCCAATGGTCTTATCGTGCCTATAAATGGTAGGCTACAAAATTTGGTCAAATTCGTTAGAGCCTTTTTTTAGATAAAATTAGCTTAACCCGCGGTGATCCCCAAATGCCCCTTTTATCGAATTTACTCGAACTTGTGAACTAGCCCAATAATCTTTTCGTGCCCGAAAACGGTAGGGCAGTAAATTTAGTAAAAATCGTGTGAGCCGATTTTTAGATATAATTAGCTTGACATTGACCCATACTGACCCAAAATGATCCACTAATCAAATTTTCTCGAACATTTGATCTACTCAATGGTCTTTTACTACCCTAAAACGGTAGAATACAAAATTTCGTCAAAATCAGTTTTTAATATATAAGTTGCATATATGGACACAGACAGACAAGATTTGCTCGTATTATTAATATGTGATAAATAAAATCTTCACAAGAAAAGCTTAAATATGTACTCACTTTCTAATGCATTTTGTTTTCTTGCCGAAATTATAAATAAATTACTGTTAAATATTAATGTTCCGTTTGGTTCATTTTTCTTCCATAGTACGTTATATTATTTTGAGCATAGCAAAATTTTTATACATTATTAGCTTAACCCCTTCGGCCCAGACGTCCTATTAATAGGACATATCTTTCATTCAGTATTATTTTGTCTTAAACATTATTTGTATTAATTCCAGCACCTAATAGTGATAGTATGAATCTCTACATTTCCTATTATGACTTCACTTATTTTTAGCATTTAGTAATAATAATAATAATTTTCATAATTATTAGCAAGTCGTTGACATTTCTTTTAATTAAAACATATGTTTCACTCTAATTAAAATTTGGAAATCCTTTTCTGAATTGGTAATTTGTGATAAAAGATAAAAAATATTATTAATTTTTTATGCTTGTTTAATTTAGTTGTAATACGTCATTTTCCAAACATCTTCAAAAATTCTTCCTTAGACTATTGTTATATGCAAAACACGCAAAATAAGTACATTTGTGAGGTTTTGGTAAAGAACGCATTCGTTAACTTTCATTAAGCCCTAACTTCTGTGAATCCGATAGCTATTTTTAATTTTGTTTGCATAACAGTAATTTTTTCCCAAAATTGAAAAAAAAAATCAGGGCCGAAGGGGTTAAAAAAATAAAAGGGTATCTGGTGATTTATTAAAATTTAGACGTATTCTTCACATACAGTATGTAATACGTATAACTTACAAGAATTAATTTAGGAACGGATACAGATACATTTGTAAAAATAATGTGACTACACAGGGCGTACGCGCTGCACAATCATACCACACGCAGCGACCTCTATAGACAAAGTGCAGAACTTAGCTCTCTTTTTTAAAACACTATCCTTTATATTATATAAAAATCAGTTATAAAACTATTTTACTTAGTCGATTTAGTTGTAAATGATTCTCCATGTGGATGATTAGTCTAAATCGAAGGTGAAAAGTGCGGATTTAAATTTGCCTATTTCAATCGATCATACAATGTTGATTTATACACAGAGACAAAACGAAAAACTGTGTTGAAGGATCTTGGAATCGCAATTAAACAACTTTCCTAAGGTAGAAGAAATAAAACTACATTATTTGTGCTCGAACTTTTCACTGTGGGCTGTAAGTCGTTCGATCATGCCAGAGCAATGACGAAAATCGCACTAACTGACATTCGCACTTTTTGCTTTCGTATTAGAATTTTCACTGCACGCGGAGTATTTTTCCTACTAAATCGACAACACTGAAAAACTCTCTAATTGTTTTTTTTTTTCATTCCTACAGTAGTTGTCAAGGTATGATCACTAAGTTTCACAATCCGCCGCTAAGCGGCACTATCAGTGGGCTGACGCCGTAGCGCACACACACTTACTAATCTGTAGACATCTGTATTAAAACTGTAGTCACATCCGTTCAATAGTTAAACTGCCGCGTAACTTATGCACTTTCTACCCTGATCATGCATAGCACATTATATTTTAAGCAGGTAATAAACAAATAAGAAATATTTCATGAGGTAATATAAACTACAATAAAGCATAAAGTACGTGAATGTTACGTTTTCTGCTTTTATGCGATCACTATTTTGCTATTTTACTGGCAAACAATCCCTTACAAGGAGAAGATATTTTTTGAACATTTTGTATGTCTGCACAAATGCACATTATATTTTTGCTCAATCATGCCTCCCTATTACAAGGTATTTAAAAAATAATAATTTATCGTACAGTTTTAAACTTGCAAGTATTGGCCTTGAATTTTTAATGGTGTAAATAAATTCTAAATAAATGAAATACATCGAAAAATATACTGTTATTCAGTTGATAAAATATGAAATAAGAAGTTGTACAAATATATTACGTTCAGTCTTCTATGAAACTGATCAATTGAACTATATCCCATATTAAAGAAATATTATTTTTTATAAAAACAATAAAATATGTTTTTTCTTTATCAAGTCTTTGTAAAAACTAATAAAGGACAAATGGTAACACCATTAATCTTTCCTTAAATTATTACTGAAACATTTAACTATTCAAGCTTTTATATTTGCACCGAATTCGGGAATACCCTGACTGACCAAAATATTATGAAACTTAACTGAAACTTATATTCTTAAGATCGGTTTAAAAATCCATCTATTAGAGCAGACATATATGTTTTGAGATGATTCTGAGTTGTCTTGCGCTACAATGTGTTGTGTTATATATAGTTCTTCAACTGCCAGAAGCTATTCGTCAGTCACTTGGCACCTCTGTCTTTTACAAGCAATTGAGAGAGTCGGGGCAAATAAGTGCCAAGCCACATTTTTGGCGAAATACATCTAATACTGCAATCTGTTGCTTAATAATTATAATATACAACTGCTGTAAATTATAATATCCAACATATAATTTGTTTCTAATGTCAATTGGTGGCAGCATAGTGAGAGGTTTCGTTTTTGCCCCAGATGTTTATGCCCCAGATGTTTATGCCCCCAGTGAAATAGCCAATTTACAAAAAACATAATAGTAATATCATTCAAGTAATGCCATATTGTTATTCAGAATAGCTCAAATGTCACTAAGACATTGGCGAGAAAACTTTAGCTTGTATATCTTGATTTGAGTATTTGATCAAATTTTCAAATTTAAATATCTCAGAAGTTCAAAAGTGTGGCTTGACACTCTTTTGTACCGACCCCTTCAATTGTTATCCACAATTCCACTTTTTGCTAGAAATTTTAGGGCTCAAATAAAATTCTTTAAAGAATGAAATAAACTACTGCTTTTCTCGACTTTCTTTTGGTAAAAACCAAGAAATTTCTGATATACTGGCCCTTCTGGCTCCCACAATCAGTTTTCATTCAAAGTCACTCAAATCTCTTTTTTCCCCATTAATAGGCAAAAGGCAAAGTTCACTGGTGCATCTGACCAAGTTCAAACTTTTTATCAGAGAATCTTGTTTATTACGTCAGCAGATGCTGCACTGACGAGTCGAAGTTTCAGTAAGAAGTGGTCGTAATATTTTGGCCACATAGTGTATAATGAAAAAAAAAGAAAATATAGTACAGGGTGATTTTTTAAAGTTGTGAAAGTAAAACCGTATAACAGAAGAACCACTGATCCAAATAACCTGAATTTTCAACACTTTCAAAGCAATGGGAATTTTTTGGCGTAGTTAAAAAATTCTTAAAATCGCACCGACAGATGGCGCTATGCGTTAACATCAACTGGTTTCCTTCCTCTACCTGGTTTTAGGATCAGTGAAGCAGTCTGTTCAAGTTTCAAAACCATCTTCCCTAAGTCTTCTGGCGTCATTGACCATTTTCTTAAATTCTTAAGTGTCCTAAATCTCTTAAGAGCAGTTGCTGCGCTGTCATTAGTCTGATAATACAGTTTCACTTACAACGCACGGTCCGTCAATGAAACAGTCATTGCGAGGATATCCGTAGAATAATGAACACGAGGTGTGCGTGCTTAACGTTTTAACGTCACTGTACGTGTGTCGTGCACAAGCTCGTCTCCCAATTTTTCGGTATATACAGCGCCATCCGTCGGGGGGAATTTAAATTTTTTTTTAACCACGTCTAAAAAATTCCCATTGCTTTGGAAGCACATAAGAATTAATATTCTATTCGTGAAATTTCAGGTCATTTGGATCAGTGGTTCTTTTGTTAAAAGGATTTACTTTCACAACTTTAAAAAAAAATCACCCTGTATATGTAAGTATAGCATAAAATTTAGTAATTAAATAAACTACTGCTTTTCTTGACTTTCTTCTACGAGAAAACCAAGAAAGTTAGCGATTTCTGATATACTGGCCTTTCTGTCTCCTACAATCAATTTTCATTCAAAGTCACTCAATTCTCTTTTTTTTCCCATGAATAGGCAAAAGGCAAAGTTAATTGGTGCTTCTGACCAAGTTCAAACTTTTTATCACAAGATCTAGTTTATTAAATCAGCATACATGCTGCACAGATGGGTCAAAGTTTCAATGACAAGTGGTCGTAATATTTTGGTCACACAGTGTATAATGAAGAAAAGTGAAAATACTCTCCAAGCGAAAATGTAGGATATGTAAGTATAGCATAAATCTTGCTAATGAAATAAACTACTGTTGTACAAAAGTTGAAAATATTAATTAATGTTAACAAAACGTATATTTTATGTATAAAAGTAACGTGAAGAAAACCAAGTTATTTAATACAAAATTCTGAGAAAAATAAAATATTTAGGCGTAATTCGATGTGTTAATAGAATATTTTTCAAATACATTTTCCTTTGTCGTCATGAATTTTAAGCAACAAAACACAAAGAAAATTTCATTAGTATTTAAAATATTAATTTAGTTTTATGTAAAATAAAACTGTTTTATAGTTCTTTAGATGAATATTTATTAATTTATTCAGTTTTAGTATGATCATGTTTCTTGCTTTAAAGCTGTGTCAAAAGGTTTTAATCTGTTAAAAATTTGATACGTTGTAAAATGTTAGAAAATAAGGGAATTTACATATTAACTATTATATTTCATTATTAAAACTCTTTATTTTTATCCTTGCTTTTAAATTTCAAAATGAAATGATTGATGACAGTTTTTAAAAAGTGTAAGTTAAAAATAACATTAATGTCAGTAATTTATTCTTCGTGCTTTCTGACTGTAATCCGACCCAATAAACAAAAAAATCTCAAATCTATATCATTCGTTTTGCAATAAATTACATACAATCTCCGCTAATTGAGAAAAGAGGATCGATATTTTTGTGGATCGGAACAGATATTTGTGGTTGTCCATGACCGCAACTTTATTAATCAGCTACTTTCTACTCAGGCAAACATTTAATAGCTACTTAGTACATCGAAGTAAATTCTAACTCTTTCTTTATCATATAAATCTCTGTGTAGTATTATTCTTCAAAATGTTTATACTTCTTTACAAATACTTTAAGAAACTTTCATTAAATGCATGAGTATAGTAAATAATATAGAATTTCTTTCTGAACTAAAACTTTTATAAGAAAACATATTTGCTATAACTTTGAATAAAATGTCTTATTTAAGATATGCATTCTTACAAAATATAACTCCAAACTATAACAAAAAAAATATTACTATATAAGAAATTCATTTTATTAAAATTAATCTATTTCTATAATTTAATAAACCAGGACCAGTGCGAGTAAAACTCTGACACTGAGGGTTCCGTACCGTTATGTCTTATTATTGTAAAACTAGTTTATTTTCAGACATAAAGAAGAAAGAAAAATCATGCGTCAAGTATAGATTATGTAGCACTTTCCAACACTTCCAAAATAATTTTACAAATATTTACCGTTTAATAAGGTGAAAGATGATATCTAAGTATAAATCATTTGGGAAACGCATAACACACTTAAAAACTCATTTGCAGGAATTACCAACAATATACGGAAAAGTATCCAAATTCTTTTGTGCAGCCCTGTATATGATCTATAGATTTGTATATGTAATACATAGAATGCTTAATTTTAGTTCATTTAGGAAACAGTAGAACAGTTTAAAAATCCCCTTCTGGAATTTCCGTCAAAAAACGAAAATGTATTTGAGAAATTTTGTGCTGTCTTATATATGATCTATATAATTTATTCATACCAAATAATAGAAAATTAGTGAGCTAAATTAAAAACAAACTCGTTCAGCAACTGAAAATACACTTCCAGCAATTTTATTAAACAAATATTGCCGAATTTTGTTTTGTGTATCCGTGTAAGTAAAAGACGAATGCTACACAAAGTAGTCTATAGTAAGGTTCTTATAATCACTTTAGTGATATTTACCAATTTCAATATGTTTGAAATAGTTAAACATTGTTAAAATAAACCACAAACGACTTTTCTCCATAGATCGTAATATGATGGAATTCTTTTGAGTGTAAAGTAACAATAAGTACAATGCACACCATATTCTGTAGTCTAGCAAGTATCTAGCAAGCCTCTCGTATTGATATATTATAGTCCTCAGTGATATAGTATATTAACCTCAATATGTATGGAATTGTGTAACATCATTAAAATAAATCTCAAATGCTTTTTCCCCATAGACCGCAATGTAACGGATTTCTTTTCAGTGTTCCTGTAAAAAAAAAAAAAAAAAAACTATAGGTGCTACACACTTCATTTTCATTACCTAACATGCCATACAGGCATGGGAAAAATTATAGAGACACGTTGAAAAATGAATAATATGTATTAAAGTAATCATCAACTGAAAACAAAATCAAACATAATTTACTACTCGTAATTAGGAACATATTGATACGAAATTAAATTACAATAAAAGTTATAAATCACATATTAATAGAAATATCTGACGTGAAACATGGAAAAAAATTATAAGGATATAATGAAATATGTCTGGACATAAATTAATATTAGACAAAATCACCTTTTTTTCAATGACCCTTATTAATCGTTAAGTCATTGACTCAGAAAGTCCAGTTAAAGTTTGTTTAGAAATGTTTTTTCACGCTAATTCGATGGATGATGTCAAATCGTCTGTATTTGCATATTGTGTGCCATGTTCATATACTTCTCTAGCTAAAATGCACCACAGATTTTCTTTGGGTTTTAAATCAGGGCTTCTTGGCGGCTAATCCAAAAGTTGGATATAATTGAAGGGGTTAGAATGACAGTGCAGTAAGTCAAAATTTAGTAATTTGAGAAATGAAGGGTTTTGTGAAACTTGTTGCATTGAGTAGTTCAACTTGTTTTGCCCTCTAGCGACTCCCTAAGTTAACTATGATTATTTGACTGGCACATTGAACAGAAATTAATATACGTTCAGTGAAAATATGATTATCTCGATTTTCAAAAATTTTTGACTTACTGCACTGTCATTCTAACCCTTCAAACGGCCTCGAACCATGAACGTGATGCACGAGACACATGGCAACTTGCATTTTCTTGTTGAAAAAAAAAACACTACCTGCGATAAGGGCTGCTTCAGACAATAATTTTTCCGCTAGCATATGCACATATGATTCTGAATTCACACGTCCTCGAATAGACACGATTAGTGTTGTTCCATTGGCTGCAAAAACCTGCTCATACCATCACAGAACATACTCCGAAATAGCGTTTGGAAAAAACAGGTTTATCTTTTCGCAAGTTCTACCAGTAATGACAAAAACCATCTGGTCCGTCCGAATTTTTTTTCGATAGAAAATACTACATCTTTCCAGCTAGATCAAAAAGAAACATGTTTCTTAGCAAATTCCAATCTAATCTTCTTATGTAGTTTTGTAAGTGGTGGAAGTGACCGTAGTTTAACATATCTAAAATTGGGATTCTTTTTCAGAACATTACGCACTGTTTGGCTACTGCATGGTAAATTAATTTCTGTTTTAATTTGAGTAGAACTCTGTTTTTTTTTAAGCAAGATCGACGTGGAATTCCACGTTTCTGGCGTATAGTCAGAGAAACAGGCCTACCTGTATGCTTCTTCTTGCTGTAATATTTTGGAATTTTCAAGAAATTATAAATTAATGCTTTAGATCTGTTTATATTACTTGCAATTTCACATCCACCCATTCCACATTTTCTGTAAGCACTGATTTTTTCCTTTTTAAATTCAGATAGTTGTGTGCTTTTTGGCATTGAAGAAGAACGAGAGAAACTGAACAATCTTACTGGGCAACAGTTTTAGGCTACTTTAAACAATCTTATGATATGCAGTATATAATCCTATGATGTTACCAAATATGCAAATTTTTGTTTGCGATTTCAAAAGAAAAGCGTGACCTCATAATTTTTTTCAAGTAGCAAGCTATTAAAACCTTTTAAATCCATTCCTTTAAATAATTTTCCAAATTTTCAACTTGGAAAAGTTTATTTGGAAATGTTCCGTTTCAAGCCTTTTTGTCATACAAATATTTCCATAATTTTCTAGCCAAGCGGCTCCTACATTTGGCAACTTTTCGCTTGTCCTTATAACTTTTTCCATGGCTGTAGTAAACCTCAATAACATATGTCGATTGCATGACAATCCGAATATATTTACGTGCGTTAGAGCACAGACAGACAGATGACAGACCGACAGACAAATCGAATTCATAAACACATTTCAGCTATGTTTGAAACTGTTAAAAATAAGAACGTCTACTTAAACTTTGATGTTTCTCAAAATTATTGTATCGCAAAGCTGTAGTTTATTTAATTATCTATTGTCTATTGGTTTTCAGAACTTTCTAAAGCTTATTTCTTCCATTCGTCTACTGTTTTACACCACTATTGTGACATTAACTTTCTCCATTGTTCTTATTAATTTTCCGTATTTTGGTAGCTCCGGTACAGCGATTACCTTTAAGACCTATAATATAAGGTCTTTAACTCTATAAGACTTTTCTTCTTTCCAAATTTCAAGATTCTACGTCAAAGTATCGTAAATCGGTTTGACTTCGTCTCATTTTTTTGGCTCTCGTTGTCTTTAAACATCCTAAATTTATTGAAATTTTCTTTTAAACAATTTCTAATTCTGTTTCTCTAGTTGACATATGAATTGTAAATTTTGAAATCCTGATTTAATATTTTTAGTGAATATATATATATATCTATATATATATATATATATATATATTTTTTTTTTTTTAAAGGTTGGACAAAGTTGGACCTCGGCTTGGGATGACTTTGTCTCGTAAATAAAAAAAATATTGTATAAGCCTAAAAAACTTTATAAGACAATGTAAATGCACTATTATAGTAAAGTAATAAAACATAATAAAAAAAATTACTTCAGTCATTAAAAAAGTACAAATTTTGTATGAAAAAAGTCCTTCCGGCCTGTACCGGGAGGAAAAGGTAGCTTTCCTATATCTTCGTTTTAAAATTTTAGCTAATGTTACACGAAAACAGCAAGTTAAAATGCAAAGAAACGTTTACAAAAGATTCGTTAATACTGAATTTGAATAAGAAATTCGCCAAAGTATTGAGCAATAGCCAAATTGGCTTCATTTATGAAGACTTATTTTGGTCGCCAAATTCGGCGATATTTCGCCAAATGTCGCCAATTTTGTCA
This sequence comes from Maratus michaelseni, assembly GCA_963931845.1. Lineage (NCBI taxonomy): Eukaryota > Metazoa > Arthropoda > Arachnida > Araneae > Salticidae > Maratus > Maratus michaelseni. Next base: position 325,627,586 of record OZ007589.1, read on the forward strand.
ATTTTGACGCCATTTTTGACGCCAATGTCGCCAATTTTGGCGCTAACGGATATGAATATATAGTTTTATGCGTATGATTGGGAAAATTATTACAACAATGAAAGAAAATAATTTGCAATGAATGGCGTTAATGTGCTGTTTTGTTTCAAAATGTCAGCCACCCTAGAATTTCAAACTGCTCTATCTCAGCCATTTTTTAAGATAGAGGTAAACCAAAAAATGCTCTGGAATCCTTGTATCAAGGGCTAACACGTAATTAAAAAATAAATTTTAATTTTTAATTTTTTTGTATATTTATTTTATTTTTAAATATTTAAATGGCCGCCATCTTGAAACAAAATGGCGGACTAAGCTGGCCAACGAACTCGGTCGAGACATTGGTGAGCTTAATACACACAATTAGTTTCATCAAAATCGATTTATAAATACGAGCGTTATCCTATGACATAGGTCAGATATATATATATATATATATATATATGGATATATCTATATATATATAAATCAACATTTGAGCGGAGGGTGGTTTTGGGGTCTGGGGGTCATGATCGGTGAAAATATATCGAAATTTTGCGGAACTGCTTTCCTCCGAACGGCTGCAATAGGTAGCTTTATACTTTTTAGTATTGAAAGCTACCTAATAAATAGAAAAACGAATTTTTTTTTTCAAAAATGACCATTAAGAAACACAAGTAAAAACAGTTAACAATCAAGACGTTAAAATTAATGTTTTTCAAAAAAGCAAAATTTTAGATATATTCACTTATTTCAGGCACTGAAAAAACATTTATTTTAAAAAGAAATTGTTCTTGAAGGGGTAATTATTTTAGGACCTATTAGCTTATTCTTTAAAGTAGTTAAAAGCTTTAAAAAATAACTTCTCATTTTTTATATAAATTTATTTTTTAGAACAGAAAATTTCTAGTTTCTTCAATAAAAGTATTAAAACTGCAACTTTTATCTTATCACATCCGTGAAACAGGATATATGTTGGTATTTTTAATGAATAAATCTACTAAGTAAGGTTAACCTTAGATATCTCTATTAGCGACCTTCCATGGGACTCTAAGGGTAACAACATCCGGATTATGTTTATTTTAAAAGATACATGCTTCAAAACCTAACGTTTATTATAAATTTTCTACGAATAAGATTCTGCATTCCATTTAAAACTTCTGTAAAATCTCGAATTTTTAATGTATGTCACAATATTTCGAATATGAATGATAGTTTGAAGGTAAAACATAATTCTATTTTTTATTTTGTTTTTTCTAAAAGTATTCACAGTCATGTACTATTTATCATATGCTATTTGATTATATGCTATATTAGAAAAGAACATAGTAGTGAAAGATTCATTCAACATAAAATTTCTAAAATACAAAGATTTAATAATTACGATGCCATAGTATTATTCCAAACAGTATTATAGTTTAACTTTTACATGCTATTTCGCAATTCAAGTATTACGAAAAACTTGTATTCAGCTTTTAAAGTTCTTCTTTTATCTTTGCCTTATTTTATAAGTAGAGAAGGATTAATTTCACAGATTTGCAAGAAAACACAATTATATATTTTTAAAATTAATGAAAGTTCTTTTTTAATGTTAAGCATAGAAATGAAGGAAGTAAATTCATTGCAGTCCCCCAATGTGCGTTGATAAACGAGAAACTTGGAATAATGCCAGTACCGTTGAAAAATGGAGTTTTTCCGCAAACCAGTCCCTGTATGTTGATTGATTGATAAGAATATCTTAATTTATTCGCCATAGAATTTAAAATAAAGAATAGCCAAAACAAGCAACATTAATGACAATAGCTATCACACTTTCACGACGGCTTTAGTGAATGTACTTTTAACAATATATTTTGAATAATTCAAAACGGTTAAAATATTGAATAAAATTAAAATCACGTATTTATGTAATTTTGTTTATCTAATAATATAATTTCAATTATAAGTACAGATTTATAAAAAAAGAAGAAGAAATGTTTATATTTAAAATAATTATGTTTAATGTTTTATACTGTTGGTTCCTCCCAATAGCTAATTCTTAAACTTTTTCTTATTTAAAGTTTTAAATTGTTTATTTAAAGTTTTAAATTAATAGTTCTAATTGTAAAATTGTTTCAAATGTTATTCTTCAGCATAAGAAAATCAATTTTCGTCACAATATTATTTACTTTCAAAGAGTGACGGAATTAAATGAACTATACGGTATTTTATGAATTACATTTCGAAAATCGTTTTCACACGTGTAAAAGAATAATTAATCCATTCATCTACGATCAATTTTTATCGTTATGATACTAGTAACTTTGGTAAATTTCGACCCTTTCTGGCATTAAAAACGATTTGTTTTATTTTCATAATTTATTGTACAAAAATTTAAATTTCTGTTGCATTTATGGCTTAATGAGCAATGAATATGTGGTAATTTGCACATTTATTTCTTTACAGTACTTCGTCAGTGCAACCTTGAAAATTCAGACATGTCCAGTATCGCTTACGAGAACGATGGAGGTAACACGTATAAATTTGGTTTCCGTCTGAAGATATGGTCAGCTGAAACCTATGAAATGTTACAGGTAGCTTATAGAAAGTCTGTTCTTCCCTATACCATAGCTAAATGTTGATTTAGGATAACCGGTTACCTTTGTATCACTTAATTTGATGATCTCTCTAGCGATTGTAATAAATAACTCTAGTGAAGTAGAATAAGTACCTATTACAGTATTTTTATATTGATATTTGTGTAGTTTCTGTGTTGGGAATTTTATTTTAACATTATTTGTTTTAATGTTTGCTAGTTAAAAAAATTCTTAAATGTTAGCGCATTTAAAATTCTTAAAACTTTTTATATTATTATGTGTAAACAATTTCATAAGGATTTATCTCCCCCAATGAAATTATTGCTATCATAGGTGAAATTGTATGACGACTTTCAATACTCCTTCACAAAACGGACATCCTATGTGGAACAATAAAGAATATGGGAAAACAATAATTGAAGAACCCGTAAACAATATGTTTAAAGAAAAGGTAGACAAAATTACATTGACAAGAGTGATAAAGATATTTATAAAGCTTTTAATAAGGTGAACATATTCTCTAATTTCTCAAATTGTAACGAATATAATTATATTTTTGTCTTTAAAGGTCAAATCAATAGAATTATATTTGGAATACATTTAGTTAATTTTAGTTAATGTTGTAAAATATGATATATGGTTATTTTGTAAAAGAAAGCATATTTTGTTTACTATTATCTTTAAAATTAACATATTCCTGCAGGTTTGCAAGGTTGTTTTTTTTTAGATTTTTATATTTTTATATGTAATTTTTTATAATTAATTATTTATTAATTATATATGTGATGAACTAATCGTATATTAAAAATTACATTATGGCACAACGATATGTGAAATGTATGTACGCAATGTTGGATTAAATTCTGTTGGAAATTATGGTTTCCAGGAGCAACAAGTAATAGGTTACTCGGCTTTAACCTACTTTTCTATACTATTTAAACCAGCATTCATACCTTTGAAGCAACATACAAATTTTTTTTTTATTTTTTTTTTCAAAACTTGAAGTTGCTTATATTTGTGTTAATGGGATATTCGTTTTCAGTTCCGTATGTAAAGTCAGAGAAAATTATCTTTTAATTAGACATAAGTTTTTCAAAAATATGATACTCATATTATCAAATATAAAAAGAATAGAACCATAAATTTTTATATAATCACAAAAAAATTAGTTTTCTTCAAAGGATAAAAGTGTTATCGGAAATTCATTTGGAAGACTATTGTTTAAAGGAATTTAATAAATTTTAAAGGAGGCTTCAGTTTTTAAACGTTTTTGCTGAATGAAATTATTTTAGAAAAAAATAATAAATGAATATAAACAAGGTAAGAAAATGTTTTCTACGAATATTTTAGTGGTATATTTTTTTAACATAAAGAAGACGAATGAAATGTTTGACAAACTGTGAGCAGACCTATGCATCAACTAGTTGAAAAATAATATGCTACATTCTCTTGTTTACGGATGTGATTATGGAGTTATCTTACATGCCGACTATTAGTAAATTAATCCAATAGCTATCATTTGTTTAACCCATATTGGACTGTCCTATAAATATGACAGCTATATTAAACATCGTTAGAGTAAAATTAACAAAATTAATTAGATAAATTTTCTCATAACAGTTTTGAAATAGACCAAAGTTTAACATGTTATTTTTTAATTTTATTTTTGCTTTGAAGAATTGTAAAAAGAGCTGTTCTATTTATATGAAGGCTGTCCAATATGCGTTAAAAAAACAAAATAATATGATTGTAAATTAAACGTTAGAAAAAAATTGTCCTGACTCATGGATGATCTGGTAGACCAATAAAGCTTTATTGCCTTATTTACTAAGTCTGGAATTAACCTATATTACGACTAATACCATATTAATCCAATTTATATGAATTAAGTAAATGATAAGCTAAAAGAAAAGCAACATAATATAATGGTGAATGGAGCGCTTGACAAGAAAATAGCAGACCTATGCATCAACTAATAGACAAATAAAGCTACTTTATCTTCTTTACTCATTATGGAATTAACTTTAATTCCAACTATAGCCATATTAATCCAAGCTTAACCATTTATAAAAGGAAAATCAGTATAATATGAAGACGAATTAAATGTTTGTATAGACAAGTGGGTAGACTTAAGCATCATCCAAAATGATATCTTAATGGTTGAGTAGCACTCGAACAATATTCTGCAATGTAAGTCATCTTTTGAGAAGAATTCAGATTGTTTCAGTACTTTGATAAATGAGAGTAGACATTCTTTATAACATTTAAAAGTATATTAATTTGTCGAGGTCTTGCAAGCAATTCTGCGAATTTGGTAATTTTTTAATGTTGAAGTAGTCTGTGTTTCACTCTTTTACATAGAAAAAAAGTTTATTAATACGAGGAAGGAAGAATTGAGCACATTATGTAAACTTTATATTCACTTTATATAAATCCGAAGAAGCAAGTGTGGTCTCTGTAAAAGCTGATTCGTAAAATCTGACCATTTGCTGTTTAATTGAATGCCTTACATCTTTATACATTTGTTACTGTAACATACCGTTTATTGAAACGTTGTCATGCGTTTTGTTAAGTCATTTATTAATCACTTTAAATGTGTTAAAGTAATGATTGGCGTACAAGTAGTAGCTCCAGACTAAGAATTTAAGGCTAAATTGTAAATATGCGTGCTGAATTAACAATTAAGCTAAAAACATGTTGGACATTGTACGTCAAACGTGACAAATGAGGTGCGTTCTGTTATTTTCTCGGGGACATGAATTATATCGTCTGTTATCATCATGTGATTAATTTCTGTAATAAAGTAAGTACATTTTAACCCTCTAAGCGTGTGGAACGTAATATTCCGTTCACTAAGCTCCAAGTTTCAATGCAATATATGCAATGTTTAAGATAATATAATTCTACAGATTTAATTAATTTTCAAAACATTTAAGCATGATTAATACTTCCAAAGGTTACATTCATATTTGTAATTAAGTTTTAATTATAATGCTGAAAGAATTATATTTTTTTAGCATTTATAACAAAATGCAGAGAAAACAACATTACAATTTTACCCTTTTTCAAAACGGTCATATGATTAAGTTAGCAACATTTTATCTTTTGTTGTCATTTGCTGAAAATTTCAAAGGGAAACTGAAGCCTAGCTATTAAAATTTCAGAACTTAACATCCGTATTTGGACTCTTTTCCGTTTAATATCCATTTCTCTGCAAACATCTAACCTAAAAACTGTAGGTAACTTATATGATTGCTATAATTAAACAATTTTAGTACACACATTCGGTTTTTAAATTCAGTAATAATGAAATAATATGAATCCATCTTAAATATGACGTAATCAATATGACACCTAGAATCATTACCTATCATGGGGTATCATTGAATTAATTACGTATGATAACATTTAATAGAATATAGAAAACTTTTATTAATATATTTTTATGATTTAATTCAAATGTCATAAAATTTTAAATGACTCCACAAAATTCTACAATGATTATATATATTAAATTTCAAACCATTCAATAGGGTAGCTTTTGCGCTGATATATGCGGACAGACGGACGCACAGACGAATCAGACGACGACTATAGATGCTACGTATTTATATCATTACAAACTTTATTAAAAATTGCAGATAACTTTCCTTGTAGCGTCTAGATTTTTTCCTAGTTACATTTTGATAACCCCAAGATATTAAACTATCTAATATTTTGTGTAATCCCTTAGCTTTTTGGGTATAATTTTTTTTTTTTACTTTCTTATAAAATACTTAAGGGGGAGGATTATTAAAAGATATTATAATATGAAAATGTGCAAAAGTTTAAATGTTCTTCCATAGTATTGTGGCTCTCCGATAATTCAGTTCAATGTGCTGATATTAAATATATTAGTTCGATTCGTTTTCAATAAACCGTAATATTCAGTTTTATAAAATAAATTTCCCTTTTAATCTCAGTTCTAGAACATTACAATTTTTAACGATTAAGTCATAAAATACCAGAAAATTTTTTAAAACTTCACACAATATATTCTATACTAAATTGATACTAACCACAATTTACCTGGTAAAATATAATTGATACTAAATATTTTGAGAAGTTAATTATCATTTTAAAAATTACTTGCAACTTTTTAATAGTAAAAAAAAATATATATATATTTTTCGTTATTTTTTGTTAAATTTTGAAATTAAATCTTTTTAAATATAGGTTATGCACTAAAAATTTTAAAAACGTTTAATGATTTTTTTTAAATCATAATTTTTCGGAATCAAATTAGTTAGTTTCTAGATTATCTTCATTCACTATTAAGAAATATTTTTTTTGTGTGACAATAACCATAAACTTAACAGAAGTAAGGCATAGGAAACATCAAATTAGGGTTTAATATTTATATTGGTCATCAATTATAGAAAAAAAATCTGTATTTCCTGATTTATTCGAAACAATCTAATTTCTTCCATCAAAGAAAATCTACATTTTCAGATTAATAATCAAAAGTTAGTTCTTGAATTTATTATATATAATAGAATTTAATGGATTATATTTTGATATTAAGGTATGTGACTAAGTTGGAGACGCGGTTTAAAATAAAGCAAAAATGACTCTGATACTGATTGTTTCAATTATATAGTGCATAAAAAAATTTCATTTGTTAAATAAGTATTTCTATAAAATTTCTTTTTTTTTCTTTTTTTTTCATTTTCTTTCTTTCTTTCTTTCTTTTCTTTTTTTTTTTTTCTTTCTTTTTTCTTTTTTTTTTTTTTTTTTTTGTAATTTTAAGCAATGTTGATAGCAACCAAAAATGTCTTCTTGGCAAAAGTAATGATAATTTTTTTACTTTCTGAACACATAGTTTAAGGAAAGTATTGTAATCATAATTTGTTTCTATGTGTGTGAGTGAAAGAGATAACTCGCAAATAGTACTTCCGATTGCGTATCCATTAAGCGAATATGTTATAAACCAGTCGTGTGAGTGTTAATAATTAAAAATATATATATATTATTGGACTCATGATATTAAAAATTCTATATGAAAACTGCCAAACTGTAAAGTCATTGTAAAACAATGTACTAATTATAAAAAAGAAACTTCAATAAATCAAGAGTCTTTCTGACAGGTGCTTCGTTGTGTTAGCTGGGAAAAAATGGATCCTACCTCCTGGGCTTTAGGGATATTCCCTGCTTTAAACCGAATGGATCTTCAACCCAGGAAGATGTCCCCTGTGTCAGAAATTTATTAGTTTTTTCTTCTAGTTTCTGGACACACAAAACAGTGTTTGGAAAGTCAAACGGAGTCACTACAGGTTTTGTTTCAGAATTGCTAAATCCGACTTACAAAAAATGTAATGAATTGCAATATAATAAATTAATTAAAAAATTTCACTTATATAGTCATTCAAATAATCATTTTGGCTATTTTTCATACATTTCTTGTATGGTAATTTATATAAAAATCTTTTAAAATTTCGGGAATTTTAATCTTTAATTTAAATTGACAGTTCATTACACTTACCACGTCACGTAAATCGCACGCCATCAGTCATGTGAATATACCCCTGGTTTTCGGAGGCAGAACGTTTTTTGTAACTGATTGTTTATGAAAGTCGTGTTTCTCAGAAAACTCATTTAAAGTTTTTATATCTGAAAATCTATTAGAAATATGCACCTCAAATTCTTAACCATTTCTAGACTAGTATTGTATTTTAATTACTTTTAATATTAGTCGACATTATGTTTCTTAATATTACTAAAATACGAAATTCCGGTTAAATAAATATACACTTGAATTTTGAGAATTGGAACAAAGACAGCTATAACCATACACTTCCAATGATCGTACAAAGAAAACAAAAGTAGTTTTTGGGTAGCTATAAATATAGTCTTTCAAAAACAAGACTGTGATATTTGCTCAAAATTGAATATTTAAACGTAATCGAATGCCACAAATTAAGGTAACGCACCCAGAAAAAAGTTTTGTTGAATCAATAAAAATTTGGTTGACCCAACAAAACTTTTCGTTTAAATATGTGTCAATGGAAATTTTGTTTGAATCAACAAAAAAATACTGTTGATTTTTTTTTTTTTTTTTTTTTTTTGCAATTACAACAAAAATTTTTTGTTGCAAAATTTTTTGTTTCGTCAGCAAAAAAAAGTTTTGTTAATTCAAGTAAAATATTTCAATTTTACTGGAATTAACAAAATTCCTTTTGCTACATAGGTATATTCTATGTGTTATTTTAACAATCTATTTTCTTTTTTCAACAAAATATATTTTGTTTGTTTAAATAATAAAATATGTTATATTATGAACTTGCTTTGTTTATACTACAAAAACTTTTGCTACATGAACCAATCTACTATGCAATTTTAAGTATATTTAAAAGTGAATTACGCCTGTAATCCTTGAGTAATAACAAGTGAATTTTTATCCTACTTTTTTTTCAAGCGTAAACCGACAGAGTGAAAATTGCCCTATGCTGGGACTCGAACCCGAGACCTCCGAACAGCGGTCTGAGGTTCTACCACTGAGCTACAAAGAACGATATCCCAACTCGGCATTTCTCACTCTTATATATGTCAGACTGGCTGTAACCGCAGCACAAGATGGAAGTGTCATCAGGAGCACCCAAATGTCTGAGGGTATCATGGGGTATCATTGAATTAATTGCGTATGATAAGATTTAATAGAATGAAGAAAACTTTTATTAATATATTTTTAAGTTTTAATTCAATTGTCATAAAATTTGAAAAGACTCCACAAAATTCTAGAACGATTATATATATTAAATTTCAAACCATTCGATTGGGCAGTTTTTGCGCTGTTATATGCGGACAGACGGACAGACGGACGAACCAGACGACAACTATAGGTGCTACGTATTTATATAATTACGAACTTTCGTAAAAATTGCAGATAACTTACCTTGTAGCGTCTACATCTTTTGCTAGTTACATTTTGAAAACCCCAAGATCTCAAACTATATAATATTTTGTGTGATCCCTTAGCTGTTTGGGTATTTTTTTAACTTTCTTATAAAGTGTTTAAGGGGAGGATTACCATAAGATATAATATAAAAATGTGCAAAAGTTTAAATTTTCTTCTATAGTATTGCAGTTTTTCGATAATTTAGTTCAATGTGCTGATATTAAATATAGTAGTTCCATTCGTTTTTAATAAACCGTAATTTTCAGTTTTATAAAATAAATTCCCCTTTTAATCTTAGTACTAGAACATTACAACTTTTAACGATTAAGTCATAAAACACCAGAAAAATTTGAAAACTTCACACAATATATTCTATACTAAATTGATATTAACCACAATTTTCCTGACAAAATATAATTGATACTAAATATTTTGTGAAGTTAATTATCATTTTTAAAATTACTTGCGACTTTTTAATATTAAAAAAATAAATTAAAAAAAATTGGTAATTTTTTGTTAAATTTTGAAATTAAACCTTTTTAAATTTAGGTTATGCACAAAAAATTTTTAAAACATTTAATGATTTTTTAAATTATAATTTTTCGGAATAAAATTAGTCAGTCTCTAAATCATCTTCATTCACTATTAAGAAATATTTTTTATATGTGCCAATAAGCATAAACATAACAGAAGTTAGGCATAGGAGACATCAAATTAGGGTTCAATATCTATACTGCTCATCAATTATGGAAAAAACTGTATTTGACTGATTTATTGGAAACAATCTAATTTCTTCGATTAAAGAAAATCTACTTTTCAGATTAATATTTGAAACTTAGTTCTCGAATTTATTATATTTAATTTAATTTAATGGATGTATTTTGATTTTAAGGTATCCGACTAAGTTTCAGACGCGGTTTAAAATAAAGCAAAAATGGCTCTGATACTGATTGTTTCAATTATATAGTGTATAAAAAAATTTCATTTGTTAAATAAGTATTTCTATAAAATTTCTTTTTTTTCTTTTCTTTTCTTTTTTTTTCATTTTCTTTCTTTCTTTCTTTCTTTCTTTCTTTTTTTTTGTAATTTCAAGCAATGTTTCATAGCATCCAAAAATGTCTTCGTGGCAAAAGTAATGATATTTTTTCCCCTTCTGAACACATAGTTTAAGGAAAGTATTGTAATCATAGTTTGTTTGTATGTGTGTGAGTGAAAGAGATAACTAGCAAACAGTACTTCCGATTGCGTTCCCATTAAACGAATATGTTATAAACCAGTCGTGTGAGTGTTAATAATTAAAAAAAAATTATAGTATTGGACTGATGATATTCAAAATTCTATATGAAAACTGCCAAACTGTAATGTCATTGTAAAACAATGTACTAATAATAAAAAAGAAACTTCAATAAATCAAGAGTCTTTCTGAAAGGTGCTTCCCTGTGTTAGCTGGAAATAAATGCATCCTACCTCCTGGGCTTTAGGGATTTTCCCGACTTTAAACCCAATAGATCTTCTACCCAGGAAGATGTCTCCTGTGTCAGAAATTTATTAGTTTTTTCTTCTAGTTTCTGGACACACAAAACAGTGTTTGGAAAGTCCAACTGAGTCACTCCAGGTTTTGTTTCAGAATTACTAAATCCGACTTACAAAAAATGTAATAAATTGCAATATAAAAAATAAAATAAAAAAATTCCACTGATATACTCATTCAAATAATCATTTTGGTGATTTTTCATACATTTTTTGTATGGTAATTTATGTAAAAAACTTTTAAAATTTAAGGCATTTTAATCTTAAATTTAAACCGACAGTTCATAAAACTTGCCACGTCAGGTAAATCGCAAGCAATCAGCCATGTATGTATAACCCTGATTTTCGGAGGCAGAACATTTTTCGTAACTGATTGTTTATGAAAGTCGTGTTTCTCAGAAACCCATTTAAAGTTTTTATATCTGAAAATCTATTAGAAATATTCACAACAAATTCTTAACCATTTCTAGACTTATGTGTTGTACTTTCCTTACTTTTAATATTATTCGACATTTTCTTTCTTAAGATTACTAAAATACAAAATTCCGGTTATTTAAATGTACACTTTAGTTATGAGAATTGAAACAAAGACAGCCATAACCACACTTCCAATGATCAGATAAAGAAAACAAAAGCAGTTTTGGGTAGCTATAAATACAGTCTTTCTAAAACAAGACTGTGATATTTGCTCAAATTGAGTATTTAGACGTAAGGGAATGCCACAAGTTAAGTTAACGTCCTTACTTACTGATCATTTTTCTATAATATTTGTCATCACATTTAAGTAACTTTTATTCTTCTAATGAAAAATAAATGTAAACGTTTATGAATTTGAAAAAATAACCTGGTTTTAAAAAAGTAAAGTAATTAAGTAAATAAAGCTGTCTTTATCACTTTTGTAAAACATAATCAATAATATCCTGCAGAAGGAAAAAAATTCCTTTTTTGAATAGCATAACACAATATAAATTAGTTGACAGAGATAACTTAAATAATGTGAATGTGAACTTCTGTCAAAAGTATAATTTAATTGACGCTAAATAAGAATGTTATATAAAGAAATAGGAAAACACTTTACCGTGCGATGTCTTTAATACATTCTTTGAAAATGGTTTAATAAATCATTATTTTACAGCAATTAAAAAGATGTCTACATTTGGAAATTTACATATTTAAGAAAATACTTTTAAGTGTATTATAAAGATTTTAATTTGAGATAATTTAATTATAGTTAATTGCGCAATATGTGCTTTATAACATCTTTAATTATATTTTAGATGATAATAAAATGTTAAACAAAAGAAAAAAAATGATTTCTAGAACAATATCCTTAAACTTGTTGTTATTGAGCACATCTTCAAATAACAAGAATGTATACGTATAGTTATAAACATTAATTTCATTAATTGTGAAGTAAGATATCTTTTAATGTAAATTTACAGGCCTTATATATATATATATATATATATAATATTTGAAAATTCAAAGAAATTTTTTTTTCAACCGACTAAACATTATTGTATTACTTTTAGAATTTTGTTGAAGTGATAATAAAATAATAAAATATTTTTATTGAAATAATACTTATTATATTGCTAGTTTAACTAGGATCGTTCCTTTCTACATACAATAAAATAGAAACTATTTTATTTTGTGAATCTTAAAGGAATTTGAATTTCATCTTTTTTTTTTAATTAAACATGTTTATAAATATTGAAACTGTCTTAAAAATTATCTGTTATTGTGATCATTCGGTAATATAATTTCAGTAATAAAAATTATACTTATTAAGACAGCGGGATGTTAAATGTATTACTGCTAGAGAATTTAACTGATTCAGTGAAACGAAAAATTATCTGTATCATAATGAATTCATATACAAACGATCATATATAAATTTTTTTGAAGCGTAAAATTTTGAATTAATTACTGCTAGAGAATTTAACTGATTCAGAGAAACGAAAAATTATCTGTGTCCTAATGAATTCATATACAAACGATCATATATAAATTTTTTTGAAGCGTAAATTTTGAATTAATTACTGCTAGAGAATTTAACTGATTCAGTGAAACGAAAAATTATCTGTGTCATAATGAATTCATATACAAACGATCATATATAAATTTTTTTGAAGCGTAAAATTTTGAATTACTTTCTCGAGCATTCTTTAAAAATATTTTTTTCTTCTAATTTTCGTATTATGTCTAATACATTTGTAACCCAAGCTTTATTATTATGCAACCCACCTTAATGTTTCAAACCAATATAGTTAGGTTTAATTAGAAATTTCTTTTATAATCCATCCTAAATCAAAACGAACTTTTGTATAATGCATTTAAAAAAATGTGTCAAATGTATTCCTATCTTGACTATTCACAATTATAACAAGTTGGAAATTGTGCGTCAAATGTGACAAATTAGGCACGTTCGTACTATAACCAGTTTTTTTAAATATTTATTGCGTCTGTTATTATGATATGAGTAATTTCCATAATAAAATAAATACAGTTTAAGTTGGCAACATTTTATCTTTTTTTTGTCATTTACTGAAAATTCCAATGGAAAACTGAAGCCTAGCTATGAAAATTTCAGAACTTAAAATCCATATTTAGACACTTTTTTTTCATTTAATATCTATTTCTCCGGAAACATCTATCCGAAAAATCTGTCGGTAGATTATATGATTGCTATAATTAAACAATTTTAGTATACACATTCAGTTTTTAAATTCAGTAATACTGAAATAATATGACTCCATCTTAAATGTAGCGTAATCACTATGGGAACTTAAAATCATTACCTATCATGGGATATCACTGAATTAATTACGTTTGATAGGATTTAATAGAATGAAGAAAAGTTTTATCAATATTTACATGACTCGACAACATTCTGCAACGATTATGTATATTAAATTTCAAACCAATCGGTTGTGTAGTTTTTGTGCTGTGATATGCGGACAGACGGACCAGACGACGAATATAGCTGCTACGTATTTATATAATTACGAACGCATCTAATAACATGATAGTAAAATATAACCGCCTTTTACTAGGCAATGAAATACAAATTTATTAATAATTATTTTCAGCAAACTGTCCAGTCATATAGTCAGTCCGTCAGTCAGTCCTATAGACAGACCGTCTTTATAGAAAATGGTTACGTAAACGTAATTTAGCAGTATTCCGACCATATTATTCCCTATATTATGGTAAGAATAGAATTAAATTACAGTTATGTAACCGTTTTCTACAAAAACGGTCAGATGACTGGACAGTTTGCTGCAAATTTTTAACAGTGAACGATATATCTATATGAGGGTGGAACTTGTTAATTTTACACCCAAGTCGTTGCCTACACAAAATTTATAGCCGTTTTTGTATTTTTAGCATACTGTAATGCACTGTAATGGACTGTAGCAAACTGATGTTTAGCATACTGTAATCTTTATAATTTTACAAGTGTTGATATTATTGGCCATACTATATTTTGAAAGAACTGATCAATCATCCTAAGATCAAACCAACACATCCTCCGTTGGCCACTGGTGGATTGCGACCGATAATTTTGGAACCGCTAGCATAGAGAATTATGTCTATAATGTAAACACCACTACTACATATTTACCCATGTGCCATAGTTTTAGACAACTTAGTCTTAATTCGCATCAAGAGTAATTACAATGTCACCAGTTATGAATAATCGGGGGAACTACTTTTCTAATTATCGCATTTTTCTCATACTAATGTAAATAGTGAAAAATAAGGCATTAGCATTAGAGGCATAATTTCTCTTTTATCCCTATTTAAAAGTGTCTACCACATAAACTTAAAATAAATATCCCGTTAATATATGGTCCTTATTCATTTTCAAGTTTTTATGCTATATCTGTCAAATATCTTTAAGCAAAGAAACTGCACTTTGGACACTTATCTCACGAACGATAAAATTTTATTCCAATTTTAAAGTTAAAAACAAATTCTGTCACTCAAAGTGTATGAAGGAAATTTTTCGTACCAAAATAAAAAATGCCATGCTGTTAAATGTACAAAATATTTTATTTTCTGTTTTACATGTACGATTTTCATTGTACATTTTACTAAGTTTTCAAAATGTATGCAGCATCTAATGCTTTTATTTATTTATGTTGAAAACAACATTTTTATTCATCTTAATAAATAGTTCTACTGTTAGGAGAATAACAAAGAACCTTCAATGTATCTCACTAAATCCTGATGCCGGAATTTCCCGAATGCTGTGTTGTTTGCAAATACTTTGTATTAGGAAAAAGAATGAAGATAGGTTTCCTTGTGACATGGGTAGAAAAACAATTTTTGTGTGTTTTTATATTAGAAGGAATTTATATTCTCATCAGAAGTCTTTTTCTGAACCGGATTTTATCTTCCGACGTCTGGTATTATTATAAGTATAGATCAGGAAAAACATGTTGAGCTGACTTTTTAATATATGTAGAAAACTTAGATACATTGATGAAACTTGAATGAGTAGTTTCGTATTTGATGAAGATAAATGGTTTAAAATACATTTAATTTGAAATATATATTTGTTATTCTTTCGGCCGCTTAATGTGATGTTTAATAACAGAAAAATATTAAAACGTCATTTATAATATTTCGTCATACTAATGTGAAAAATGTGCATTTTAAAGTCTTAATATGTAAATATACTAAAAGAAATTGAAGTATTTATACAATAATCTTTAATTACAACATTAAAAATAATCTATTTTCTGAAAGTTCGTGGAAACTCAACTAATGTAGAATATTTATTTGTGTATGTACAAGAAATTTTATGTATGGATTTAAAATATAAATCGTTAATTAATGTATGTAAAGAACAGAAAAAGTTAAGATTAATTTAAAAAAGTATTTTTGAAAATATTAATTAAAGTTTTATTATTACGTAAAATTATTAATATTGAAGCAGATAAAAATAACAATATAAAACTTTTTATATAAGATATCTATAGAAAGTAGTTGTTTTATATACACTATGAAATTTGAATAACAAAATTTCAAGATTCGTCAAGGAATATTACTTTTATATTTTGTAATATCAGAAATAATATCCGTGTATATCATACAAAAAACAATATTTTCTCTTTAATGAGGAAAAGTCAATAAAATAACTAGCTCCGTAAAAATATGTCTTTTATTGAATCCTTTCTCACCGTAAAACGTTAAATTTACTTATAAACATTCAGACAATTTCTCAAATAGCTTGATACCAATGTTTGACAACAATAAACAGTTACTACTGTACACACACACGCATATATATATATATGAAAGGATAAAAAGTTAAACCCTTTTTAAACCAAAATTAAAATTCAAAATTTAAAATTTAAAATCCCCAAAACATTTTTTCTAACTTTATAAATCCGTATTTAAATCTAATTTGCCCCTGTTATCTTGATTTTCCAACCATACAATTGTTACTTTCATCCATCAATTTCGATCTGTCTTTAAGATAAAAAGGGCTGAGATAGTATTTCATGCAGCTGTCTGTTATTTGCAGCACCCAGGTCTCGGCCAAACCTTGTTGTCATCTTAATACCCCATACATCAATTAAAAGGTAATTAACCAATTAACTGTCTTTCTCCTCCCATTCTCAGTAGCGCATTCTAGCAGGAAATATTTGAGTTAAGCTCTAACAAAAAGCCAGAACGCGCCATTTTCGTGGCCTTTTTCCCGGTTCCACCTGCTAAGAATACTTCCGGTCGGCATCCCACTCGGCCTCGTCCCTAGAATGCCGTCTTCAACGGGCTAGGATCAATAATTTATAATATGAGCCTTTAACACCCAGCTGCTCCCAAACTCTTGGGTTTGACTTGCAAAAAGAGTATGTAACTAAAAAGGAAATAAATTCAGATTTCAGAAAAAAAAAAAACTCTTTATTTCGGACACGACTGCACACCCGTCCACCAAAATTCGAGGTACGCCACGTTATGAGAAACCTGAAAAGTGAACGTAACGAGAACGAGTGAATCTAAGTATATATATCTGTGTGTGTGTGTGTGTACAAAATATAACCGTATATATATATATATATATATATATATATATATCCGACCTTTTTTTCGCAACCGTTGGTCCTAGATGCATACTTACAATTACAAAAATGGTTTAAATAAGTTAAATAATTACTTTTAAAGCGATTTGGGTCAAGAAAAACATTTATTAAAAAATTACGAAATTTAAATTTTTATACGGTCCCCGGGTCCTATAAGTGATATTTAGTAAAAATTTACTGGGACACTAACAAGTAAGACAAAAAAAAGTCCCATTTATCTAACATTAAAATTGACCGAGTAATAGATCTTTAAAGTTGGAGTATATTTTTTGCTGTGAAATAGGGGTCATTCACAAATGTAGTAGAAATATATATAATCATCAGATATATATAAAAAAAAATGGTTGAGAGCAAAATTAACATTGCAATCTAATATAAATGTGAAATCTATAATCATTCTGACATATTAATGTAAAATATACAATTTGTACTGAACATATAAGAGGGTAAAAATAAGAGATTTTTTGTTAAATAAAAGGATGAAAAACAACAGCCTGAATTGTTTACAAAATGATACAGATTTTAATATGCTGTTAGATTACACTGTCTTTCACATTTTGGGGTGTGTCATGCTTTTTAGCTTTTGAAAATTGACTCTTATGTATATTTTAGCGCTGAATCCGAAAATGACCTTCATTTTAAGCCATCACGTCAGAATTTTTCTTAAATCGCAAATTTCAAAGTTAAAAAGCCCAAAGTTAAAATTGATCCCCCCCTCCACTCCCAACCTCATTGGACCCCTGAGCTTAGCTGTAATAAACCCAGAATAAGCCAAAAATTAGAATAAATTATTGAATTATATAAAATTAAACTGAATAAAAAAGTCTTACATCTATTTTATAATATTAGATTTTTTGCTATTTTTTAACCTTGAAATTTACGATTTACGAAAAATTCTGAATTGATGGTTAAAAGTGAAGGTAACTTTTTTATTCAGCGTTAAAAAATACATAAAACGTAATTATAGAAGTTAAAAAACGCAACCATCGCAGTTTTATGTTATCTAATCTAAAACTCTTTCTTAAACATGTTGACGTTAATCTATCCGAATTTTTTTGTGTTATCCTCTAATATAAGTATGTATAAGATGGTAAGCGTCGAAAATCATAATAATATTACATTGTCATCGGATTTAAGTCAGTATGTAAAATTGAACTTCGATTGGATATTTGAAAGTGAGTTCGACTACAAAGTTCGACTACAAATTTTAAACTGGAAGGACGATCGTTGCAAGTTAAATAAAACCTTATAAAATAACATAATTTTTGTTAAAAGAAATCATAGCATCAAATCCTTTCAAAATAAAACATATGTTAAAATACAAGTATTTTAACTAATTTGAAACTTAACTAATAAAAGTTAACTCATTCGTAATAGTTGTACGATTTATTTCAAAGCGCAGATACCTTGAAATAAGTTTATTCATATATAAACTCGGTTTGTGGCGTCAGGAGCCGCCATCCGAAAAATCTACAAGAGACCACGCCACTCCTTCCGGTCAAGGGTCCATTCTACTTCCAGACCCCTATCCCTCATGGCTTTTTTTTATATCATCCATCCAGGTCTTTCGTGGTCTTCCTCGTTTCCTCATTTGGTTTGTTCTGTAATTAGATTCGATTTTGTGTAGTCTCTCGTCACTCATTTTTTTAACATGGCCATACCAGATTAATTGTTTCTTTTGGAGATCGTCTAATATGGTTCCCTTTATTTTCATCATTTCTTTTATTCTTTCATTTCTTATTCTCTCTATTCTTGATATCCTGCGTGATCTTCTTAGGGCATCCATTTTCACTGCTGCTAATTTCTTTCTTTCAGTCTCCATAATTCTCCATCGCTCTGCTCCATATAACAAAATGCTCTTTACTATAGAATTATATATATTATATTTTCTTTTCTTGGAGATCTCCTCACTTCACCAAATAGAGTTTAAAAGTTTAACAGCCTTTCTTCCTTGGCAGATTCTGTATTTAATTTCCTGTGAGTCTGTGCCTTCTCTATTAATGTCTACACCAAGGTATCTATAATACTCACAGCTTCCTATTTTTATGTTATTATTTAAATTCAGTTCTGTCTCATTTCCTCCTGCACATAGGTATTTGGTCTTACTAACGTTCATGCAGAGTCCCCATTTCTCATATTCTTCCTTAATTTCCATCGTCATTTTCTCTAAATCATTTTTATTTTTTGCAATTATAACTTGATTATCTGCAAATTGCAGAGTGAAAATTGATTTTCCATTCACATTAAGTCCCATTCCTCGGCAGTTTTGTTTCCAAATTTTCAATGCTTCTTCAATATAAATTTTAAAAAGTGTTGGGGAGACACAACATCCTTGTCTGAGTCCTTTATCTGTTATAAAACCTTTTGACAGCCTTTGGCCTATTTTAATCTTTGTTTTTGATTGTCTGTAAAGTTCTTGAATTGCCGCAATAATATTTTGATTTATATTCATTTCCTTTAATACATTCCATAATTTTGCGATTGGAACGTATGCCTTCGTAAGATCAATAAATAGAAGATGAGTTTGATTTCGTACCACCATTTCTTTTTCAACAATTTGTTTAAGACAAAATATATTATCCATACATGATCTTCCTGCTCAAAATCCACTCTGCTCTTCACTTTCCTTCGTTCTAATTTCTTCCTCAATGAAATCTTTTAAGATTCGTCCATATAGTCTACTAAATTTTGCTGTTACAGTAATGCTACGATAATTTTCACATTTTTGTCGGTCTCCTTTCTTATATATAGATGTTAGATATCCAACTTTCCATTCCTCTGATGTTTCTTCTCCAAGCATTTTTCGAATAATTGGGTAATTAATCTATGCAATTTATCGGTTCCATTTTTGTTCAGCTCGGCTGCTATGCCTCCAGGACCACTTGTTCTTTGATTTTTTTAATTTTTTAATTGCTCTTTTAACTCTCTCAATTTCCAGCAATATAGGTTGTCTCAAAGTTGTCTCTTCTTTTTTCTTTTCAATATCTATATGATTTACTTGAAATTCATTTCTAGTTTCCGTAAGCAAAGTCTTATAATACTCTTCCCATTTCTTAACAGATATTCCCTGCCATGAATTACTTCCTTCTTTTCTAATATTCTTTAAAAACTTCCATGCCTCTGTACATCGTCTACCTCCTATATACGTCTCAATTTCTCTGCATTTTTTTTCCCAATATGTTCTTTTTTTCTCCAATACTAACTTCTTAGTTTCTTTTCTAAAATTTCTATAAAGCTGTCTATCCTCTTGCTTTTTTGAACACATCCATCTAATATAAGCTTCTTTTTTCTGAAGTACAGTCTTTTCCCCATGTCTTCGTCCCACCAAAAATTTTTTGGGGTAGTTTTTTCCTTTATTTTGTGTCCCAGTGCTTCATTTGCAGCCTGGTGTAAAGATGATTTAATATGTTGATATAGTTTAGTTGCATTAGTATAATTCCTTTCTTCTAATGTATTATCTAATCTTACTTGAAAAAGTCTTTTTGTACTTTCTTCCATCAATCCTTCCAACATATATTCTGGGACATCAATATCCTCCATCTCTGTGGAATTTCCCTCATCCCTAAATAAAATAGTCGAGTAAGGAAATGCAAGTCTTGCTCGCACCATACAATGATCTGAACTACATTCCACTCCTATCTGGACTCTAACATCTAATAATTTTACTTGGGCTTTTTGCTTATAAATTATATAGTCAATTATAGATTTTAGCTGTCTAGTATGCAGATACCACCTATATTTGTGAATATCCTTGTGTTCAAAAAAGCCGTTTGCAATCTTTAAGTCATTAGTGTTGCAATATTCTATAAGTCTTTCTCCATTATCGTTGATCACATCCTCTCCGAACTCTCCAACAATATCATCTCTTTTCTTGCATCCAGTTCTTCCGTTGAAATCACCCATCATTATAATTTCTCTTGTTCCTCCAATTTCATCAGTGATTTCTTTAGTTTTTGATAAAACATATTGTTAACTTCAATAATTTCATCATTATTCGAAGCATAAATTCCTAAAATAGTAATTCTTCTCCCAAAAATATCCATATTAAGCTTTTGAATTCTCTCATTCACAGCTTCAAAGTTCTTAAGATTTCTCTCAAATTTCTTTTTCATCAAAATTGATACTCCACACTTCGATTTTCCCTCCTTTGGAACTCCTGAGTATTAATGGATATATTCTCCAGTTTTTCCAATTCCTGATTCCTTTTTCATAGTCTCTGTCAAAACAATCAAATCGATTTTCATCGCATCAATCTCTCTCATTACATCAAACCATTTTGATCTTGATCCATTTGATCCCTCTTGATCCATTTTGATCCCTGTGTATATGCCATGTAGCCATAATCATAGTCCTTTTCCTAAGCCTTAGTCGTTGTCTGTTAGCATCCGGTTTATTATTCTTGTAGATTCTTTTTTAAATTTTTTTTTATATGAAATAGGGAGGTTATTGTCATAACCCCCAACCTGGAGGACCAGGGTGTCAAATTTAGTCTGGCACCTACCCTTTGACAAATCCGGCAGGGGAGACCCTACCAGTAGCTACGCTACCGCCGGCACAGCTCTCCGGGTCACTGGGAAATAATTTTAATTACTTTATATACGACCCCTGAAAGCATGGCCGAAATCATCTGTTTTCAGATGCAAAAAAGTGGTATAAGTCATGCATTTCAAAGTTTCATAAATCGGTCAATTTTAATGTTAGAGGAATGAGACTTTTTTTGTCTTACTTGTTAGTGTCAAAGTAATTTTTTACTAAATATCACTTATAGGACCGGGGGACCGTATAAAAATTTAAATTTCGTATTTTTTTAATAAATGTTTTTCTTGACCCAAATCGCTTTAAAAGTAATTCTTTACCCTATTTAAACCATTTTTGTAATTGGAAGTATGCATCTAGGACCAACGGTTGCGAAAGTAATGGTCGGTCAGGTTATACGTGGACACCCTGTATATATATATATTAAGGACTTAATTTTAAGCAATTGTTGAAAAAAAAAATATTTTTATGCATTCAACTAGAAATATGAAAGTAAGGCAATATATTGCTTTTATTTCTTAAAAGAAAGAAGTATTTTAACCTCGAAACATGAACAAAATTTCGACTCTATTATGTTTCCACTTATTAATATTTTTTTATTATGCATACGAGAGCACTAAAAAGAGTATGTCTTTTAAAGTTTCACTCTTATAATAAAACTTTACTATTTTAGGTCTGAAGAAGAGAAATTACGTACGGAAAATTCGGTCTGAATTGATTTTATTCAGATATAGAGTAATAAAAGATAATATCAATCTTCTTCTTTTTTTTACAGATTCGTAAGCAATCAAAATGAAATGAAGTATATTCTCTATCGTACATTATTTAGCATGCTACTATTACGCTACATTTGCATTATTGTATGTATGAGTTTTCTTATTTCTTTCACAGATAGGGTGGTAAATACAGAGTAGAAAATGTGTAACATCCTAATATATATATATATATATATATATATATATAATAAAACTTTTGTTAATAATAACCATCAAATCTCATAAATAATCGACAACATAACGTGTTAAAAATTTGCAGCAAAATGTCCAGTCATTTGACTGTATTTATAGAAAACAGTTAGATAACCGTAATTTATCTCTTTTCTGGCCATATTATTGCTCACTGTATGGTCAGAATGGAGTTACATTACGGTTATGTAACCATTTTCTATACATAGGGTCAAATTACTGGACAGTTAGCTGCAAATTTTTACCAGTGTAAGAACCGATAATTATAATAAAACAAAGAAATATGTCCAAAAATGTGAGATTCTCAAAATGTTAGTTGGCAACTCAATGTCAACGTTATCACGTAGTCCAATGGGATTAATATTTGCTACAGAAAAATATGCAAATTTTTCAGCCCGTTTTTTTGGAACTTTTGAAAATGAGTGCACGTGGGTAATTTGAAGTCTAATTTTAAGGATTATATGTGTAGTTACATAAAAGTTTCGCTTGTCGGTGGATTATATGAATGCTATAATTAAACAATTTCAGTATACACATTCAGTGGAATAAATATTCCATTGAAGGCTATTTCTTTCAACCGTTTACACAAAATGGAGTGCATTGATTTCGGACATTTTCAGGTATACAGGAGACAATTTATCTTATCCGTGGGAACCAAATGTCTTTTCGTACTAATTAATTGATGCTCTAAAACGTTCTAATTAGAAATGTTGCTCTATCTCTTTCCGTTTTCGATTTGCAATGGATATCTCCAAATTAAGACACTAGGAGGTACTGCTGTCGTTTGCATTATGTCGGGCGTATTCGCTTTACAATACCATCACCTCACTTACATAGCTGTATCTCTCTCCGTTCGCATGTATTTTCAGGTTAAAGGGACTTTCCTATGCACCCTGTATATATATATATATATATATATGGGGTTATGAATTATATTAAGAGGTTATGAATGTTTTTTGGCTTTAAGTATAAACTTTTTTCATGCATTATCTGACATTTCGTAAATGGTCAGTTTTTAAATAAGACATTTTTAAATTTTAAACGTATGTAGAAAGAAAAGTGATTCTTCTTACTCAGTGCAAAAGGGATCGATATTTGATGCAAAATTTTAAACGCGGTTTTATCAAAGCATTGGTTTTTAATTTCGCTTCAGTATCTCATGGCAATAGATGATCCAATATATTTTTCTAAACTTATATATATTTCTATAATTTTTTTATAAACAAATAAAAAGCAGGTCTTTTTATTGAAAACTTATAACACCATAGTTCACCATATTGTTAAAAATGAAAAAAAAATAAAATAAAATAAAAAATAAAATAATAAAGTCAAAAAGAAGTATAAAAAATTATAAATTGAAAAAATTGTTTCTGTTAAGTGTTATATCGTGATACAAAGATTCCAGAATTTTTTGGCTTTATCTTAAAAAATGGCTGAGATATGGCAGTTTGAAATTCTAGGGTGGCTGACGTTTTGAAACAATCTGATTTTTGTTATTCTGTAACTCTCATGCTGAAATTCGCATTCAAATTCAGTATTAACAAAACCCGGGATTTAATCCTCTATAATGGGGTTCCAAGCATTTTAGCATCGGGTGTTTGAATAAAATGAGTCGAATTTTTAAAAATATGGACTATGAAAGCAACCTTTTTCTCCCGGTACAGGCCGGAAGGACTTTTTTATATAGAAACCTACATATTCCTATGTAGTTCGTAAATGTCAAAATAGCAACATAAAGTAGCTTTATTTATCATTACCAATTTCCGTCATAACTATTTCATACAGCATTAATTTTGCTTTAGAAATCAGATTTGTTTGTGTCTGTCCATTAATTACAAGATCATCGTGATGTTACCGTTACCTTTGAATGTTTTAAACATTGATTTTATTTCATAATTTTGTCTAATACTCAACATACGTAATTCTCATTTTTATAATGTTTTGTTAACTATTCTTTATATTGATTTCTAGTTCGTGTTCTGGAAGAATTTTTAATATGCGCTTTATTTTTAAATTATGATAAATAACTTGATTAATTAAATTTGCCATATCACATATAGAAATTTCACAACCAGCCTTGAAATTTCGCGATAAGCTTTAATTTTAACAGGTTAAGATAAAAAAAAGGAAATAATTTATTATTATTTACAATATATTTTAAAGCTGCAACTTGAAATTTTACAAAGCGTCATCTGAAATGCAATGCATATTATAGTAAGAATAAACAACGGGGAACATTTTCAAAATTTCACTGTGAAAACATAATATTAACTAAGATGAAATGTAAAAAGTGGATTGTAGTTTTTTGATATTTTTCCTATTAGGAATAAATTTAGAAAGGATTTGATTTTAAAGGGACATTACACATTTAGTATGTCAAAGTTCTGAAAGAATTTTAGGTCATTATCATAAAAATTATTTGACTCAATTGTACAAAATGCAATTAAACAAACTTAATCGTTTGAATTTTACTTTTTAAGAAAATAAATATATATATTTTTTTATAATTTGTAATTCATAAGGCGGTAATATATTTTTTCCCTGAGTTTATGATAACAGTCACACAACTTTACTTTAGAATCTATTTTTTAATTAGACCAGATGAATTTAATTAAAATGAATTAAAATGATAACAAATTTGCCTTTTTTCTATTATTAAATGTAAATATTTCATAGAATTTGGAAAATAAAAATATATTTTAAACATAAACAAACATAATTTTATGAATATTAGCTGAAGGATCAAAATTGTTAGATCATTTCGTGTGCATTGAATTACTGTGCAATGCATTAAATTACTGTGCAATGCATTAAAATCACATGAAAATCTGTCTGTGGAAAACTGTAAGCGGTATCTGAAAAAAAAAAGTTTTAATTAAAATAATTTAAAAATTTAGCATTTTATATATCGCATTTGACGACAGCTTAATTTTTTTTTGTCAAAACTTTTGTTGAAAAAAATATGAATGTGGTTTTGATTAACATACTTCAAATTAACTCAATTTTATTATAAGTAAATAAAACAGTTTTCATTTTTTAGGACATTTCATGTGCACTTTATTATACAATTTATTAAAATGTCATGAAAATCTAGCTGGTCATTTTTGCAAAATTCTGAGCACAATGGGTAAAGTTACAGCTTTAAATAAAATAACTTAAAACCTTCACTTTGCCTACATCGCATTTGGCGATAGCTTAATTTTTTTTAGAAAAACTTTTATTCAAACGTAGAAATTTCAATTCGGTATTGATAAAAATATTTCAAATAAATTAAAGTTTAATATAAGTAAATAAACCAGTTTTAAATTTTAGGTCATTTCGTATGCATTTATTTATTGTATAACTAATTAAAATGCCATGAAAATCTATCTGGTAATTTTCGCAAAATTGTGAGCGGAATCTACAAAATAACTGTTTTAAATAAAATAAATATAAAAATTAGCATTTATTATGTCGCATTTGGTGATAGCTTAAATTTTTTTACCAATTCTTTTGTTTTAACCCTAAAACTTGAATGCAGTATTGATTAAAATATTTCAAATTAACTAGTAAATAAAACTTTTAATTTTTAATTTTTAAACGAATTAAATATGTTTAAAAAATACTTTTCATTAAAGACTGTAGTAAACATAATTCATTATTCTGTACGTTAAAATAATTTATTATTTAATTTAAGTTATAAATTTTGTTTAATTCCGGAACGGAAAGATTCATTCTATATGAACATTCAAAGAGAATTATAATAAAATGAGAAAAAAAATATTTTAGTGAATATCAAAAATATACAAAGTAATTTCATATATAATTCTAGATTTACAATTATTCATTTCAAAATAGTGTATTTCGACTTTCATTTAATAGACTATATAAAGTCAGTTTTGATATTTACCTAAACAAAATGATCAAAACCGGGTTTCCCGGGTTGAAGAAGATAGGTAATGTAAGGTTTTTTTTATATTGAAAACTCTAATACATTTTTTACATTTAATATATGTTTTTTAGGTTGTCCACTAACAACACCAAGAAGATTTTGCCATATGGATAATATCAATTATGTATTCAAGCATAGTTTTGAAATCCATTAAAAGCGACATTTTCGTATTAGCGGCATACCAGGAGTTAATAGCCAAATATTTCTCTTACGTTACAACAGACTCTTTGATTCTAATAATTTCAACTGATAATTTCAACAGTTCGATTACATGTTAGTTAAAATTATGTTTTAATTATGTTGTTTTATTATGATATTTATTTTTTGATGAAGTTTTAATCTCGGATACTAGACGAAAACAATTGTCCAAACTATTTATATTGTTTTAAGGGCAAACATTTTATAATCTGTCTGTACGCTATATGCAGATATATATTTTTTAAATAATGCTTTAAAATTAATTCAACCATAATCTCTATCTCTATAAAAGAGTAAGTGTCTGTCTGCCTGCCCGCGGATTTCTCCGTAATTATACCACCTAGGACTCAGAAATTTTTGTCATGTGTAGATGTTATCACCGGACAGTATACCTCACGGTCGGATTTTTAAATTTTAATTTAGATTTTTAAAAAAAAATTAAAACGTGTATATGGAATTTTGGGTTCGAGGCTATTTCAAGCTCCTCCCATGAAATAGCCTCGGCAACACCATCCGTGGCAACGAAGCAGCCAGCCAATGAGAGCAGGTGCAGCATCCAGGATCTAGCCACAGATTAAAGATATTCCATTACTCTATGGATCTAGCTACCAGCGACGATTTATTTATTTTCTGTTCAGTGAAGTGTAAGATGAAATTGGCCTAAACCCAGTGACAGAACTATCTTCGTGTGTCTGCAACGCTAATAATATTTCAAAAATAGTTTGAAATATGCAATATATATCATATTAAGTTCCCGATAGTTAGTTTTGTCACTGGGGTTTAGGCCTATTTCATCTTACACTTCACTGAACAGAAAGTATATCTTCATGTATCTGCAACGCTTATAATATTTAAAAAAACTATTCTTGACTGTATTTTTAGTTAGTTTGTTTCATTTTTTAACATTATTAGTATGAAAATATTCAGTAAATAATTTGTGCAACGCTTATAATATTTTAAAAAACTGTTTTTGACTGTATTTTTAGTTAGTTTGTTTCATTTTTTTAGCATTTTTAGTATGAAAATATTCAGTAAATAATTTCAGTTCTTGGGCGGTTAGGAATCCACTGTGATTTTTTTTTTACCTCATACTTACAAATTAAATATTTTTGATGGAAACAAACAATTTACATTAAATTTTTGAGTAATTTATTGTTTACAATTTTTTTCCTGTAATTGTTTTGGACTACATTTTTAGTTCCCGAGATTGATGAATTCATAACATGCGATAAATTGTTAAGATGTATGTTCTCATTAAGATTTGTTATTGAACTCCATTTAAGAACCATTTTTAACTCCATTTAAGAAGTTTCATTTAAGAACTTTTTTAGTCGGCCAAGAAAAATATTCCTAATGAAACAGATTTTCTGAGCTGTTTCTATATATTCATGATTTTTTTGTTGGGGCGTTTTTGAGTGATGTTTATGATTTAAGAACTTTTTTAGTCGTCCAAGAATCTAATGTTTTTCTTGAACTTTACTTTGAATAAAATGAAAACATTCAGTAAATAATTATTAAATCTTAATCACCTGAGAACGGATTTTTTTTTTCCAAATTTGTTTCTTTTGTCTCTTTATAGAATGCATACTTTGCGACGATCGGCCAGTAGCATCCAACCACCACCACCATCCATAAATATCATATAATACAATTCTAATACCGTGCAAGCGCCCCCCCCCCCTGGTTATTTTACGATTTTCCGTCGCATTTAGGGGGGCGGATTAACGAGATTTGACGGTAATTATTAAATTGTTTTGATGAACTGATTATAAATTCCCAGTCCGTGAAATATTTATGATGTGCATTTTGTGACATGAGTTTCATAAGAATCACTCACATATAGGACAAAATTAGCACTCACCAATCTGCAAGTAATACTTAAAATTTGTCGATTGACTGTTTTGCCACCACTGGCCATCTTAATAGTCACACTCGCCAATTGTGATGATTGATTGAAAAAAGATTTTTTACCCCTGCTGTCGTTTGATTATTTTCAAAACCATTTAGTACATTTCACAATTACCCCCCCCCCCCCAAATCATTTGACAAATTGTGATTTTTTTTAAAGCTATTTGCCGATATTTGCATCCCCCCCCCCCCCGAGACCATTTGATGATTTTTGAGATTTTTTTCAACTATTGATTGATCAATTTTGTGATTTTCCGTTTTCTCACATTATGAGTTTCCTCAGAAAGTAAAACAATAAATAAATATGAATGATTTGCGGAGCTGTTTCAAAATAATTATAAAGAATAAGTCTTTAAAAATGTAAAATAAATGTTATTTCTGGCCGAGTTTTTTTTTTAAATAATTATAAACCATTTTAATTTGTAAGCATGTTGTAAAAAAATCACCATTTGTGACAAATTTTGTGTTTTATAAGAATCGCCCAAGAACGGACATGCAAATTTATGTTGTCATCGCACTCTTTATAATTATTTTTGTTGAGGGTTTTTGGGCGATGTGATTGAATTTTTGATAGAAACAGCTCCGCAAATCATTCATATTTACTTAATGTTTTAACTTGCTGATAAAACTCATAATATGTGAGAAAACAGAGATTTTTTTTTTTTAACTTCATATTTACAAATTAAATTGTGGAAGGCAGAATAGGTTTGTTTGTGTAGAGGTTTGTGTGTGTGCTGTTTTTAATAAAGACAGTTGCATTTTCCCGAGACCCTTTCACGAAAGTTTTTTCTGTGAACCTTTCACAAAATCTGCATTTTTTCCACAATCCTTTGACGAATTTCGTATTTTTTCTGCGATCCTTCGATGAAATTCAAGTTTTTCCTGCAATCATTTGACGACATTTGCTTTTTTTGTGATCCTTTAACGAAATTCGTGTTTTTCCACTTACTTATGTCGAGATTCATGTTTTTTCAGTGATCCTACGACGTAATTCGTGTTTTTTTTTTCTCAGCGATCCTTTGACGAAATTCACATTTTTCCTGTGATCCTTTGGCAAAATTTGCGTTTTCTCCGCAATCCTTTGATGAAATTCGCATTTTCCGTGATCCTTTGATGAAATTTGCTTTTTTAATGATCGTTTGACAATATTCGTGTTTTCTCTGCTGCCTTTTGACGAGATTCATGTTTTTTTAGCGATCCTTTTACGAAATTCATGTTTTTTCAGCGATTATTTGATAAAATTCGTGTTTTTCTTGCGAACCTTTGACGAAATTTGCGTTTGCCAGCGATTCTTAGATAAAATATGCTTTTTCCTATTATGATAGGGAAAAGCGGATTAGGATAGGTAGATAGGGAAACCCCATTATCAGATCGGGACATTAGATGTAATTAAGAAACATTTGTATATTTGTAATAATTAGCGAAAATGGCGAGATAAAGGGGGTGGGGTGGGAACGACTTTTTATTAAATATCACATTTATTCTACATCAACTTCCTCTCACCACAAGGGGGTGCTTTGCTATCTCTGTTTCTATGGGCTGGATCACAACGGGGTATGGCTCTTTCCACCCGACATTAGGGCTGGACGATATCAGAAATTTAATATCGCAATATATCAACGAATAAATATTGATATTGGTGATATATCGCGATAACTACCTTAAAGTGTATGGGAATAGAAAAATTGTTAATTTCCATAGATAAATGATATGGTAGCAGCAATTTAAGTACAAACATGTGTAGAAAGCAACGAATCAATTCTGTATACCTATTTGCTCACACAGCATCCTTTAAATATTATAGTTTCATATTTATACAAAACAGAAATATTTTAGGGAAAAAACGCGTTGTTCGATATCTATTTGTTATATGCGAAAATGTTATATACGTAATAGGGTGGGCCGAAAAAATTCAAAAATTGTTTTTCAAGTCGTAATACCACAGAAAAGTTGTTAATTGGAGAGAATAACAATGGGTAAAAAAATAAATAAAATCGGTTTATATCTTCCGATCGCGCAAGTGCTGTAAAGTTTGCTAAAATGTGGAAAAATTGACATTTTTACAATTTTTTTTAAAAATTTCAAATTAGCCTCTTCACGACTGTAATAGCTAAAATTCTTATCCATTACACTAACAAAACATAATATTTAAATATTATTTAATTCCATTAACATCTTCCGATCGCGTATGTGCTATAAATTTCGGAAAAATGTGACAAAAATCACATTTTTACGCTAATCCCTTATCTTACTTAGCTTGTCAATATTTAAATGTAATAGCTCTTAGCGACTCTTTTTCGAAACAATAACACTTTAGAGAATATAAAATTTAGTAAAAAAAAATCGTTCAATTCTGTTAAGGTAATCCGATAGCGCAACAGTAGTCAAATCTAAGAAATTCACGCACGTGTTGTAATTGGCTCGGCTCAAGGATTAATTACCGATTCTGACGTCTCCCATGTTATAGACAAAAACAAAATGAGAAGACATAAACAAAATATTAGGGCTGAATTGTGTAATAAGTCTGACGATTTTACACTACAAGGTCTGGATGGGAGGAAAGACAACACGTTAGTGGTGGATGTAGCTCATTAAAAAAAGTTCCGTAGAGTAAAGAAGGAAGAGCATTACTCGCTAATTCAAAAACCTGACTCAGTCTACATCGGCCATGTAACTACAACTTCTGGAAATTCTGAATATATTGTCACTTCTGTTATTTCTCATCTGTCTGGTTGTGGCATTTCTTTTGAAAAATTAGCTGTCATAGGATGTGATAGCACTAATGGTAACACAAGTTGGAAAAAAGGTTAGATTTTCCGAATGGAAATGCATTTGGGGAAACTGTTACAATGAACAGTTTGCCTTCTCCATTTTTATGAACTGCCATACAGGCATCTGTTTCAATACATTGACGGTAAATCAACGGGCTCAAAATCTTTGAGAGGGCAGATAGGTGAAAATCTAAGTGGCTACGAAAAGCGTCCAGTGATTAGCTTCAAGAGTATTGACTGTCAGATCCCCATAATAGACAGAAGTATATTAAGTCAAGATCGGCAATATCTACTCGATATTTCCATGACAATAAAGTCGGGAAACTGTAAAAAGGATTTGGCTGTACGAAATCCTGGTCCCTTGTCACACCCGAGGTGGTTGACAGCAGCAAATCGAACTCTCAGATTGTAAAGAAAGTCCGACATCTGAACTTCAAGAAATAGTTATATTTATTCTAAAGCCATACATGCCAATGTGGTTTAGTATTAAAATAAGTAAATACTTTACAGACGGACCAAAACTTGTGTACCAAGCAATACAATCCTCAAGGTACCTGCCTGAAGATTTACGATTACGTAAATCTTCAGGCAATATTAATTCAATATTAATATTAATTCAATATTAATTGGCGACACTGTAATCGAACGAAATGGATTTTTCGCTCATCCAGAACATTTAATGTTTGACATCACACAAGATACATAAAAAAACATAAGAAAGCTCGGACTTCAACGAAATCTAAAGGCGAGACAGTTAGATCAAAATAGGACAACTATCAGAACATCCATGCCTCCAAAACTCAATTTCAAGGCTCAAGACTACTCGTATATAATTAACTAGATGGACTGTGATTTATCTTCTCCGCCATTATTAAAGGATATCAATGACGATGAAATTAAACTCACATATTCAAAGTGGCTCAGCTCTTAATTGGGATATAACATTCCAGAATTTCTCAGTCTATACTCCAGCAGTTGAACTATGTATCAAACTCGTAACAGAAGCTTCAGTAAAAGTTTGTGGAGCTGAGTATAGTGATGGTTTTATCAGAACAACACTGCTGTCAAGGTCAACCATGCCTAACGTCGCCCATAAATCTGATTTCAAAGTACCTTAATCTAGGAATGAGTGAAAACGGTGAGGTTCAGTTGTTCAACATGCGTTTCGTAGACTTATGACTCTCTTCACATAAAACTTAGATTTTCCAATAAGAAAAGGTGTTTATAAATAATACTAATGGTCTGCCATAATTTGTTTTAAACATTTAAACTTGAATTCAATAAAAGAAACCAACAAAGAAAGGTAAGTTTTGATTTTTTTTACCCTTGAACTGTGATTTTTATCTTCATTTGTAATTATTTTTTTCAAAATTTCATTAATGCAATTCGCGACCAGAAAATTTTGATTAATTTAAGGATTTAAGTAATATTTATAGATTATGTTTTGTTATTCTAATACATAATAATTTCAGCTATTAAATTCGTGAAGAGGCTAATTTAAAAATGTTAAATTATTTTGTAAAAATGTGAATTTTTACCATATTTTGGCAAATTTTAGAACCCATGCGCGATCGGTAGATGTTGATGAATTTAAATAATATTTAAATATTATGTTTTGTTAGTGCAATAGATAAGAATTTCAGCTATTACATTCGTGAAGAGGCTAATTTAAAAATTAAAAGAAATTTTGTAAAAATGTCAATTTTTTTGTATTTTAGCAAACTTTACAGCACATGCGCGGTCGGAAAATATAAACCGATTTTATTTCTTTTTTACCCATTTTTAGTCTCGCCAATTCGCAACTTTTCCGCGCTATTACGACTTGAAGAATACTTTTTGAATTTTTTCGGCCCACCCTAATACGTAATATCCATTATAGAAGAATTATAAAATAAGATAGTATACGAGTATACACTCTCAGAAAAAACTGTAAGTTTATGAGCGTTTGCCCTTCAATTTTCATGGGCAACAGCCTTATTTGATGAAATACGGTCTGATCCACTAAATAAGCGGCCTTATCCCTTAGATACCTAGAAAAGTAAGAGCAATCAACATATTCTTACAGTTCTAGCCCACATGTTAGCAAAAATACGGTACGACCTCATACAACGTCTTCCGCTAGGGTGTAACCCTTCATTTTACTCGTGTTTCGAAAATTTTAACCCACCAAAACAGCGATTCTGTGATGATTATCTAACGTGCTACGTGCTACGGAACAGTAAGCAAAGTGTTATTGTGTTTTAACGTGCATTATATCCTGTGCATTATAATGCTATATTACTTTGTCCCGTAAAATTACGGGCTGCACAAAATGATGGGCATGGATTTTTTTTTTTTTTACGGGGTATGACTGGAATCTATGCTGTCGGCCTCTGCCCGTAATTTTACTGCAATTTTTTTTTACTCTGTAGTTGTAAATGTCTACTTGCATTTCAAAATAGCGTGTTTTACATTAGCTGTAGTTGGAAATCAATACTGATTAAATTTTCTCCAACAGAGTGAAAAGTATCTATACAAGGATTCGAACATTGGACCTTGGATATACGCGTCAAACTACAAAGAATATAATACCAATGTTGGAATATCAAATGTGCATATAAAATAATAATATTCAACGGTTTTATGTAGTGCCCTGTGTACTTAATTGTGCATCGGAAAAAGCTGCAGCAATGTCAGAAACATTGATACCAATATGTGAGAGAATTGTATCTGGCTGGATATGATCTGGGTAGCTCAGTGGTTAGAGCATTGGGGCATATAGCAAAGGTCCCAGATTCGAATCCTGGCCTAGATAATTTTTCCTTCTGTTGGAGAAAAATTATTCAACTTTGACTTCCATCTACATTGGATATAATATTCAGACTGAAATTTTGCCTGCATATATATTAAAGCGTCTTTTAATTAATAATATTTTGGTTCGACAATTGTGTAATATATTTGATTAATTTTACAGATTATAAAATGAATTTTGATGTTTATCTAAATATAATTTATTTTAAATTATATTAATTTATTCTATCTAAATATAATAATCTAAATAAAATTTATTTTGTCAATTTTGAAATAAATTCCAGCACTTTCTTATTTTAAAATTCTCAATTAATAAAACTAATTACAATATATAACACCCTATTTGTAATAAATTACATATCATGTATGCTTGCAATCTGTACAAATTGAGGAAATATATTCAATATTTCTGTGTATCGGAAGGTATATTTGTTGTTATCTAGAGCCGCAAGCTTATAAATCAGCTATATTCTATTCAAGCAAACATATAGTTAATTAGTATATAGAAATAAAATTTTCCGCATTGTTCGTCACATAAAGCTATTTGTGACATTATTCTTTGTATTTTAAAGATCCCTTTTTAAATAGTTTTAGAAGGTATATGAGTATTTTATTAAAATATTAATATATTAATAGACTTGAAATTTTTTTTATTTAAAATTTTATAATTAAGAAAAAAAATATTCAACTTTGAACAAAATGTCTCATTTACGGTATTTTTTTTTACGAAATGGTATATATCCCAAATAATAGAATGAATACCAAAAGTAAAAAAAAAAAAAAATGTTACTATTGAAAAATTGTATATTATCAAATTTGAATAATTTCTATAAAGGAAAACTTATTTTTCTTCATAATTTTTTAACGAATTATTTTAATTAATTTCTCCAAAAAAATGGTAATATGTATCTCAAAAATTATGTTCTTTCGTTTTACTTTATTATTCTCAATGATGCATATTTATGAAAAAATAACAAAGTTTATAATGATCCTTCGTTATAAATATTTTTTCGCGAATTGTTTTCGTTTATGTTTACTTTTATTTTTTTAAGAAACGTTATGTGAGCAAATAAATTCAGTTTTATAAGTTTAGTAAAAGTTCGGCAATAGAAAATCCTGAATTATTCAATAATTGAAAAGCATGTAACTAACGAACAACCATGTCTGCAGCTTTACTGAATCGTTCATAGCCTTAACACTATTTAAGTATTTTGGGGGAATAAAAAAAAAATTAACCGTACTAATAAGCAATTTGTTTTAAATGTATCAGCTCACACTATAGTGTTAAAAATTTGCAGGAAACTGTCCAGTCATGCAATCAACTTTTATAGAAATTGTTTACATACCCGTAATTTAACTCCATTCTGACCAAATTATTGCCCCTATTATGGTCAGAATAGAGTTAAATTTCGATTATTTTGCCGTTTTCGATAAAAATGATGGAATGACTAGAAAGTTTGCTGCAAATTTGTAACATTGTACTGAGTTTTAAAATTAAAGTATATTCTACCACTAAGACAAAAGAAATATTCTATATTTTTTGTTGTCAAATCCAAAGAATTTCTTTTCTAGTAGCAACCATTATAACAAAATATAAAATATTCCAATTTACCAAGAAAAAATATTTCAGAACGAAACGATTTGTAAAAATAGTTGTCATTTGGTTTTGATAACAAATAGTGAAATATATTTTTTTGTGTCTATAACAGATACGTTTCTTTTTAAACTCATGAGACAAATAAACCCAGTATCGGTGAATATTTATATACTAATAATTTTCCTACAGTGCTGAAATTACGCTGTAATTACTGAAATACAAAGGATGTAAATTATCACTTTACTAAACAGCGAACTACCAACAGAGTGAAAAAATATCCAGACCGGAGTTCGATCCCGGATCCAATAGATGTTGTGCTCATGATTGACGTTCTATCTTGTGCTGCAAGGTTGTAGCCTAGCCATATAAGAGTGAGAGAATGCTAGACCGAATGTCGTCCGGATGGCTTAATTGGTAAAGCATTTGGTGCGCTATACCAAGGGATCCGGGATCGAACCCCGATGTGGATATTTTTTCACTCTGTTGGTTGTTCACTGTTAAGTAAAATGATAATTCACATCCTATGTATTATTATTTAGTTTAAATAAATTTTCGCTTTAAAAAAAATCCATTTCCCTTTTTTGTACATATAAAATTAAACTGTTCAAATGATTACAGACACAATTTTAATAATTTTGTATCTCGAAACATCCTGTGCCACGTAATCTTCATCTGATCTTATTTCACTAACTTTTAAAAGTTTAAAAAAATTGTCGTCGGGATACGCCTGCCATAGGTACGCCATTCTTGCTTTAATATATTGGGTGTAGTAAAAAGTTTTAAGGCGTTTCTCAGATAAATAAATATGCAATTTTGAGATGAGAATAATAATTCATCAAAATAATCTCACCATTAACTAACAACTTCCGCCATCGGTTTGGGCAATTGACGGATGCCAGCAGTGTAGAACGATTCGCCTTTTGACGCGATGAAGTTGTCAACCCAGTTTCGCACTTCGTCCACTGTCCGGAAGTGTACAGAAGACAAGGTATTCTGCATCGACCGAAACAAATGATAGTCCGAAGGGGCTATGTCGGTACTATACGCTGGGTGTTCCAAAACTTCTTAACCAAGAGTCACTAACGTGTCCTTGACTGGTTTTGCAACATGAGGTCTTACGTTGTCATGGAGCAATTTCATGGGGCACAAACCTTTGGCAGTAAATGGACGTTTTCGATCGATTTACTTGTTCAATTGAAGCAATTGTTGCTTGTAGCGTTCAGCAGTTACACTTACACCAGGCTCCAATAGTTCGTAATAGAGCACACTCTTCATATCCCACGAGATGCAGAGGAGAGCCTTTTTGCTGCGAATGGCTCGTTTCGGCGTTGATGATGTTGCTCCGTCGGGATTCAACCAATATTTTTTGCACTTCGGATTGTCATAACATATACTTTTGTCCTCTCCCGTCACGATTTTTCCCAAGAAATTGTTTTTCTGTTGCCTGTTTAACAGATTCATGCCCCGCAAGACACGCTCATCCCTGTTCCTCTGGCTCAATGTATGTGGAACCCATCTTCCTGCCTTCTGAATCTTTGTCATTGCGTATAAACGATTACAAATCGTTTTTTGTGTCACTCCTAATTGTTCGGCAAGTTTTTTTTGCGTCTGAGATGCATCTTCATCAAGCAGTGCGCGCAAATCCTCATGACTAGCCTTCAGTAGAGCGCTGCTACGTTCTCGATCTCTAACATCGAAATCATCATTTTTAAAACGTCGAAACCAAAATTCGCATGGGCTTTTTGATACAATTTTTTTTCCAAGAATAGAACAGAATGATTGATATACTTTTGCAGTACTTTTTTTTGGTAAAATTCGTAAAGAATGCAGTGACGAATAAATGACTTATCGTGCGACATCTTTCACCTCCGAAATTTCAACTTTGCTTCCACTTTTCTTCCCGCTTCTGCATCGATTTGAAAACATTGAACTAGTTCTTATCACATGATACAAACGCGGTCTACTGATTGGTGCGCTAAATCGTAGTAAACGTTAGTCAAAAATCGCTTTACAACTTCTTACTACACCCAATATTATTTTTAAGTTCTGTTCATTAAATACGACGATTTGACTGTTCAATAAATTACATAGTTTCCGATAGAATGCTGATTTTGTTGAAAACACCAAAGATGTTGCTATCAGATTTCAATAACCGATTCGTATAAACTAGTTTAAAAATCTTGTCATAGTTTAAAATATTAATCAGCCAAAGGCATCGTCTGATCTTTCATGGAACTTTTTGAAAAGTTTGGCTTTTTAATATACATTATAATAATTTTTAATCAGATGGTATATTCAGTTCAAGAAATATTATAAAAGTTAAATTACAAAGTTATAAGATATACAAAGTTATAGTAATTAAAAGTTAAATATTATAAACTCCCAACCCTGTCATTTCTGGTTGGATTAATAATCACATAAGTGTAAAAATATTTTGATTATGGAAGAATTAAGTTAATGCGAAGACATAATAGCAAATTCGCTCGAAATAGATGCTTGATAATGTCAAAGAATTTTACAATTTTTATTTTGATTACTCTTTTTTTTTTTTGTGTGTGTTTGTTTGTGTAATGTCAACTGGTCTGATTTTGTTTTTATTTCTCAAAAAGTTCTTGGATCAGTAAAAGATACAAAATATTATTTTGTATACAATTTAATTAAAAAGTATTTCTATGTGTGTAATATTTGATAAATATTTTATCCATTACTATTTTTATTATTATCCCTAAGTTTTAAATTTTATAAATATTTTTAATTTACAATAGAAAATATCATAGTAGAGGCTGTGTGAATTGTGTTTAACATTATATTCTTAATATAAACAACAAAAGTTTTATTAGAATATTGTGCCTCTAAAAATGTTATCTAAATATTATTGTTCTAAGTTTAAAATAGAATTCAGAAATCTAAGTATTTACAGGCATAAAAAAATTTATGTTTTTTTAAGTTTCATCAGCTTTTGAAAAAATTGAAAATTTCCCTTATTTTATATCATAATGAAGTTTTTTGCCTAGAAAACTTATGAAAACATAATTAATTCTTATTAAAATTTATGAAAGTTTTTCTAAATATAAAGTGTAGGAAATGTGGGAGTAAATTCACTACCGTTCCCTGGTGTAAACGGATAAAATGAAATTTGGAGTAATGCCAGTATCGTTGACAAATGAACCTTTTTCACATTACTGTCGTTGTTTGTTGATTAATTGATTAGAAGTTCCTAATTTATTCGTCACTGAATTTCAAATAAAGAAGAGATACTGGAATATTAATGGCAATAGCTATCAGATATTTTTTGGATGACTTTATTGAAAATATTTATTAACAATACTTTTTAGAATAACGCATGTTTTTATTAATAAATAAGGTTGAGGTGATGAACAAAATAATGTAAGATATTTATCTAACATTTTCTACGTAATAATATAGTTTCAAGTTTTATTACAGATTTTATGCCAGGTAGGAGCAAAAGTATTTATTTAAATAAATTATGTTTAGTTAATTTTTTTAATCATTATAATTTATGAACAATGAAAAGTTTTTGAATAAAAAATAAATAAAACTTGTGTACTTATATACATTTAACTTTTCTAACGCCATTTAGAAAACAGATATGAAAATAAATTATTCTTATACAAAAATCGCATTTCCACGAATGAAAGATTACGTCTGTAGGCAGATAGGAAACGCATTTCTCAAATAAAGTAAATAATGAGAAACATAAACAATTAAAATTGTCATCAAAAATAAAATATCAAACTTATTGAGCATTAATTTTTATTTAACTTTTACGGAAGAAAATAAATATCTGCTCATTTAATTCGTAAATTATAGATCACACGGCGTAAAATTTAAAAATTATAAACAAGTTTGCATAATTCACACTTTTGATCTTCACAACGTCTATGAATTTTCGATTACCGGAGTTCTCGATCAATCTTAATCACAACACCTATTTTTACCAAAAGTAGTAAAAATGGAAAAAAAATAGTACTGTACAGCGTATGGTAAATTGTGTTTCCATTCCAACATCGTGTTGCATTTCTAGAAAACTAGCTTAATAATTTTCCAATGTATTTTTTTCTGCCAACGTTTCACCAATTTCAAATGATTACTTTTCGATCATGCAGCTTCATATTTCATGGCATAAATGCAAATATTTTATAAGACGGAGACGCTTATTAGTACATGCTATGAAATATTTTACTTTAAATTAAAATTTAAAATATGTAGGAATGGAATATGATTTACATGTATAATAAACGGTATATACACACTAAAAGAATTAAATGCATATTAGTTATGTAAAATAATCATCATCTGAACATTGTTTTGAATCATAATCTGGTAACTTCTTCGTAGACATATCTTTTTTATATTAATTTCAAAAATCCAAGAGGAATGTGTAATTAACAACATACTTTGAATTCTAATGAACATTTTTATTTCAAATACATTCCACAATGCGAAAATCTTTGCATATTTAAGTAAAGTATTGTTTCCCCATTGTGTCAATTTTATTTTTACGATTCTTGTTTATTGTAGCTAAAAGAGAAAGAAAACGCACAGCTTATGTTAGCTTATGTTATATAGCTTACGTTATTTACCACAAAAATATTAAAATTTTAAAAGTTAATTAAAAAAACATAAACTTAATAGGTTATTCAATGCTGTTAATAATGGACATTAACAATGTCTTTTTCACTTTTCCTAAGAGTTTTCGATAAACTTGAGGCGGAGTCGTCAACGTTACTTTTCAATGAGGGTGCTCTGGTGGATTCAGTTTTTATGTACTATGTTGTTTTACGAAATGTGCGTGAATTAGCATTCTGATCTCACTTCTTGCGATACTTGGGTGATTGTGGTTATTCGGTAAGTAGAAATACTGAGCATTTACAGAGAGTCTGTTTCTCATTGTGCTTTTGAAGTCAAGGTGTTTGAGATGTCAGTTTAATGGACCGATGCGCCTTCGCTATTTTAATGCAGGGGGAACATTGAATTTAGTACTGGCTTTTTGGAGAAAGTTTTATTGAACTATTGGTAAGATTGTTTTGTGCTCCAAATAAAATTTATACAATTCCTAGAGAGATTCAAAACTTTTAGAAATCAGAATTGTATTTCCACTGTGATTTCTTTTTTCTTGTACAAGTACGTATGCAAAGAGCAGATTTATCCATCCTAGGGACACTGATTTTTAACACTTTCCAACCTAGTTGAAAAGTGTTTATGACTTCGGTTTGTCTGCCGTATGGCCGTCTGGCCGTCTGCCGTCTGGCCGTCTGCCGTCTGGCCGTCTGCCGTCTGCCGTCGGCCGTCTGTCCGTGCTCTAACTGCTGTAAATATTCTCGGATTGCCCTGCAATTTTTATATGTTATTGTCGTCATCTATAGCATGTTCCCTATTTCAACTGAAGTAGGTAGGACTTATGGTTTTTTTACAGGGACACTCAAAAGAATTCCGTTACATTACGTTCTATGGAGAAAAATCATTTGTGGTTTATTTTAATGACGTTACACAATTTCAAACACATTGTAATTGATATATATCACTAAGGTGCATTACAAGAAGCTTAACAGGGAATAAAATGTGCATAGCACTTATAGTTACTTTACAGGGACAGTCAAAATTCCGTTACATTACGTCTATGGAGAAAAATCGTCTGCGGTTTATTTAAATAATGTTTCACTATTTTAAACGCATTGAAATTTATATATATATCACTAAGGTGCATTACAAGAGGCTTACTACAGAATATTATGCGTATAGCAGTCATCGTTCATTTACAGGGACACACAAAAGAATTATCAACAGTCTGTTAACAATAATTCCTGGAAGTGCGTTTTAAGTTGCTGAACGCGATTTTAAATTTAACTCATTTTTTGTCTATTACTTGGTGTGTATAAATTCTGTAGATCATATACAGGGCAGCACAAAAGTTCGCGAACACATTTCCGTTGATTGACAGAAACTCCAGAAGGGGAATTTTAAACTGTGCTACGCGTTTCCTAACTAAACTAAAATTTAGCATCCTATGTAGTATATATACAAATCTATAGATCATATACAGGGCTGAATAAAAGTATTCGGATATTTTTCCGAATATTATATATGTTGGAAATTCCTGAAATTACGTTTTTAAATATGTTATGCGTTTTCCAAATTGTTTACTTAGATGTTATCTTTCAGCTTATTAAACGGTAATGGTTGGTAAAATTATTTTGGAAGCGTTGGAAAGTGTTACATAATCTATGCTTGACGCATGATTTTTCGTTCTTGTTTGTCTAAGTTTGTGAAATGAGATAAAATTAAAAGTGGTAGATACCTCTTTTTTTAAACGTTACATCTTATTTGAAATTCTCTGCATTAAAATTAAATATTAAAAGGTTTATTTTGCATAAAAACAAGAAAAATCCAAGAATTATTGAAATGAAAGATTAGAAAACGGATTTGCAATAAAAGTAAACCCTGAAACTGTTAGACGAGTTATCAAATCATATAGATACAACAGTAGAGTTGCCAGGAGGAAATTTCTCGTTAATGAAACAGCAAGAATGTTATGTCTGGATTTTGCAAAATCCATGATAGACAAAGATGTATTTTTGGTGAATGTCTTGTGGCAGAATCAAAATTTAACATACTTGGGTCTGATGATGACTGATGATGGACGAATGACTGCGCGAAGAAATCCCAACGAAGAGCTCAATCCGAAATATATACTGCCAATTGTCAAACATGGAAGTAGAGGCATAATGGTTTGGGAATGTTTTGCTGCTTCTGGTATCGGAAATTTAGTTTTCATGGAAAATAATTTGAACCAAAATATAAGTATATAAAAATCCTGAAAATAAACTTGAAAATATCGGCTCAAAAACTTGGAATTCCAAACGCATTCAAGTTGCATCAATTTTCGAACTATTGGTTTCACATATCATTTTTCATTTTAACAGTGTAGTAAAATTAAAAATCGGATTACTATAGCCAAGAATCCGTAAAGATAGAAACTACTCAGGGTTTACCTCTTTACTCCTTCCTTTACATGGCTTAGATGTAAATCTTACAAACGGATAGTATTTCAAACGTCTTTATAACTCATTACCCTTCTTTCTTTCGTTTTTTGAAGACGTTAGGACATCCCCTTGCATTTTTGTGGTGGAAGGTCACATTCGTGGTTGAAATTCTGTCGAGGAAAACTGATAAATGACTATATTTTGACAGACAATTGTAATGTATAAATATTATCGCTGAGAGAGAACAGTGTTAGATAAGAAATCAATTTATTTTCTAATTTTATCCTACATTTTCTCGAAAACCATATTGAAATGAGCAGATATTAACGGTAAGTTAATCGGAACATGGTTTAAACGAGCAATTCGCACGTTAAAAATGCTTCATTATTTAAAGTATGTTTTTTCATTTTTTATGAGCTACAAAAGCAGGATCATGGGTACTAAGAGCAAAATACCTATTTGATTTGATAGCATAACAGGAACTACTCAGACGAGGAAACCGTGTCCGTTGAGCATAATGTCCTTCCCGGATTCCTTTAATAATGTAAATAAAAAAAAATACATACAATGTTCAAACACCTGCCCTGCCTGGGGAGAACCCACACGCGACACGGGGCAGGGTGACAAAATAATTACGTTTTAGACAGGTTTTTATCTTAGAAAGTGCGTCATTTAGGAGAAATCTTGAAAATTTTCATTTCAGCCTGGTTTCTGTTACACAAAGGTTCCATTTAGATACGTTTTTGGTCAAAACCTGATATGTGGTGATTAAAATTGCACTATTAATTTTTATTAATTAAAAAAATACTAATAAAAATCTTACTCTTGCAGTTATCCAGTTTGAAAATCTGTGATTTAAGGTAATGCATAGATTGAGGTATCTTCTCAGTATAAAATGCAAAGCCTTGAGTCCTTTTATAATTTATTTAAATGCTTGATACGTTACAGTATTCTTATTTAACTCGCAACATCGCTGTCATATTTTAGTTTATTTCAATAACATTCCAAAATATTGACGAAACGGAATGGTTACTTAATTTTTTAACAAGAAATATGCTTTATTTAAATTTAAGCTTTATTTAAATACCTGAGAATACCGAGACGTCTCACTGTTCGGGTTGACGGGTTTTCAGTTCGTTGCGTGTCAGGTTGACTTTGAATGTTTCGTGTTCAAGTCGATTTTGGTTTTAGTTTTGATTCTTTCGAGTGAGGTTCGGGTTCACCCGATTTTTCAAAAGAAAGTCCTGAATATGTTTTATGAAAAAAACTATATATATTTGAAAATTTATAAGTGTCCAGAGGTTCATTATAATAAAAAAAAAAAGATAAAATTGATATTGGAGACATACCCGTAGACTACCTTTCCATAATTATATTAAGATATCAATTTTTATTTTTACTTCGAATTCGGGTTTGAAAATTTCGGCTGTGTGTCTGTTTCGGGTAGATTTAAAGCAGAATTTTCGGGTTCAAATCGGGTACAACTCCACCCGCTCAGAACTCTAATGTGGATCTTATAAACAAACATTCTGTTATTGTTCTCTATCTCCATACCTATTACTAATTATCCCAGCTTTTTCGTTCTTTAATATTTCTGCCAATGATAAGTAATCTTCTTGAATATGGAACACTACATCGCATGGATTTTTAAACCTTTTATATATTTTCTCTTTTCTGGCTGAAATTTTTTATGTTTATTAAATTTATCGGGTCTTTTATAAATAAAAAGCAAATTTGCTTTTAGAAAAGCAGCATAAAATTTTCAAAGAAATATTAAAAAATATTTTAACGAGTTTCAAAATCCACCACAAATATATATTTTATTTTAGTTTTATTCTGAATACGTGTAAAATGATTATTATTAATTTATAATAAATTTTCGATGGCATAACAATTTTGAAGTTAATGTGTTCATTACTGTATTTAAAAGGTGTATCTGAAATCGATAATTGCAAAAGGTTTTAATAATTATTAACCATTTGACTACGGGTCGGGACATGTACGTCCCATTGGACTATTTTTCAATTCGATTCGTATCACTTTTTGAAAAATAATCTCTACCATATACTTAAG
Organism: Maratus michaelseni; assembly: GCA_963931845.1. Lineage (NCBI taxonomy): Eukaryota > Metazoa > Arthropoda > Arachnida > Araneae > Salticidae > Maratus > Maratus michaelseni. The sequence continues at coordinate 325,672,509 of OZ007589.1, forward strand.
TTAGGATATTTTTTAAGAGAAATCTACCAGAAATAAAAATTCAGTAAATTGTGGTTCGATTGAATATACAAATAGTCACTAGTCCGGGCCCGTAACCAAAGGTTTCTTTACTACATCGAAAAGGTTCTTTTTAAATGTAATTCGCACTTTTTGATGATATCGCAGGGCTTGTATTTTTACATATTCTGTAATAAAACAAGAGGGACAGCCACAAAGGGGTTGCGGCAAGTTCAATGCACCTAGGCCCTGCTCTTATAGGGGCCTCCAATGAGACTACAATTATTTTTTCTGCCTTTTGAAAAAAAATAAATTCGTACTTGAAAAGGTTTGCATTGGGGCCTAAATCTATGTACCTAATGGGATCTAAATTCCTTTTTTTACATTTGAAAAATATGTTTCTTGCACCTAGTCCCGTTTACGATATAGGGGAAACCTAAACAAAAAATAAATAAAATAAAAGAAAGAAAGAAAGAAATCACAACAAAATTGCCCATTCAACAGCGGGAAACTTTCTCACACATTCATGAACTCATTTTTCAACTTAAAACATGAAATTAGGAGACAGTTGTAATTTCGAATGGAATAGTGTTTTTCATCTTTCGATAAATGTATTGCATCTTGGATAATGTGTGATTCCTGTATCATGGTGAACTTTTGCTGCCTCTTAGCTTCTAAAAATTCGGTTCAGAACACTAATTTTGATATATTTTTTTTAAATATACCTTTTTCTATTTATCGAAATATAGAAAACGCTATTCAATTTCATATTTTTATAAGAGTATCTTCCAATTTCATGCATCTAAAATTAAATTTGTCCTCATGAGTGTATGAGAAAGTAACAAGTTTGGATCACTCACAAATATCAATTTAAATTAAACAAAATATGAGTTGGTTAAAGGTATTTTACTTTTTTCTTAGCTATTTAAAATCCGCCTTAATTAAAAATAGTTTTTGCTTTTTTATCAAGACTTTCAGACTAAAAACACTATAAGAAATTTAATGAAGTAAAATACGAGGTAATGAATCTCTCTTATAAAAAAAGAAAATCATGATCCCGATTAAAACCTTCAAAATGCAATTTCAGTAAAACGGAATCTGAAAACGAAACCTGCCTATAACGCAATCATGTCTTGGAGGGAAAATGGTCCCGATGAAATAAATGTAGTATAAATATACCTGTTAAGATAAAAACCTGTCTAAAATGGAATTATTGTGGTTCCATGCGATTCCGTCTTATCAAGTTTTACTATTAAGTTAAATCCCTCTTAAAATGATAAGTCTAGATACGTCAACTGCTTCCTGTATCAGATTTATGAGTCGATCTCTAAACAGGCTTTTTGCATGCCTTGTTCATCTGTGACTCTGACCGTAATGATTTTATTCGAGGTTCACGGAAGACCAAGAGATCCCTCTTCAATATTGAACGTTGATTGGTTCGGCAAATTTCGGAGTTTTATGCTATTAACCGCTACCGCCGCATTAAACGAATTTGACTGGTTTTTTTTAAATAAATTGCGATTTTAGATTTTCTATGCTTCAATAAAATATAGGATAAATAAACTTACCTAAAAATAAGTTCTCTATCACAAGAGATCCCTCCATCAATATTGCACGTTGATTGCTTCGACAAACTTCGGAGTTATTTGCTATTAACCCCTACCCTCGCATTAAACAAAGTTAACTGATTTTTTGGAATTAAATTACGATTTTAGAGTTTTCATGCTTCAGTAAAATATAGGATAATAAACTTAAAAATAAATTCTCTATCACAAGAGATCCCTCCACCAATATTGAACGTTGATTGGTTCGGCAAATTTCGGAGTTGTTTGCTATTAACCGCTACCCCCGCTACTCCCGCATTAAACGAATTTGACTTTTTTAAAATTAAATTAAGATTTTAGAGTTTCCATGCTTCAATAAAATATAGGATAATAAAACTTACTTAAAAATAAATTCTTTATCACAAGAGATCCCTCCATCAATAATGAACGTTGATTGGTTCAGCAAAATTTCGGAGTTGTTTGCTATTAACCGCTACCCCCGCATTAAACGAATTTAACTGTTTTTTTTTTAAATTAAATTACGATTTTAGAGTTTCCATGCTTCAATAAAATATAGGATAAATAAACTTACTTAAAAATAAATTCTCTATCACAAAAGATCCCTCCATCAATATTGAACGTTGATTTGTTCGGCAAATTTTGAAGTTGTTTGCTATTAACCGCTACCCCCGCATTAAATAAATTTGACTGTGTTTTAAATTAAATTATGATTTTAGAGTTTTCCTGCTACAATAAAATATAGTATAAATACACTTCCTTAAAAATAAATTCTCTATCACAAGTACAGATTAATTACCAGTTTCTTCGTAAGGGGGTTATTCCATGTCAAGTGGCTTAAATTTTGGCATGGTTCCTGCTCGACCCCCTTCAATTTTTATATAATTGATACAGGACATACATATAGGTATATCATGGGCATCTGTATACTGTCAGTGTCGGAAATAGTATAGTTGGAGCGCTAGGGGTCCTTTTGTAAAACTCATTATTTCATGGTCGCAGAAAAAACGATCAAATCACCAAGTTTGCCATCTTATTCCTCATGATACAAGAAACATTACTTGTTGAAAATAGGTGATCTAGTACAACTTTTTGTGCTAAACAAGGTAATTGGAGTATTAAAAATCACAAATCAATACCTTTGTCATTAGTTGGCCTCAAAATAGGCCATACGGCCTGTCGCGATGAATTTTACCCGTACTTTAACAGGCTGTAACTACTGAAAAAAATCATTTTAAAAGTTTGTCACTTTAACAATTAATTACCTATGAAGATGTTATAGAGCTGCTGGAGTTGTTTCCTTCCTGCTTAAATATTCATTAATTTATTCAGCTGTGAAATCTTCTAAAAAATTAAAATCATCAATTCCACCCAATTTTCAGAAGCGTATATCTCAAAAGGGACACTTCTGATATGATTACAGTTAGTACCACTAAAAAGAGCACATCTTAATCTATAAGAAAAACTTTATTTCATTTTGGGACTCTTACGTATAGGCGAAAAATAATAAAATTCAAAAGACCTATTTTACGCGACATTTCTTCTTCGAAGATCACACTTATGCAACTTTTCTCTTTCAACAAATTTAACACTACTTCTCTACTTCTCTTTCAACACTACTTTCTCTTTCAACACTATTTTCTCTTTCAACACTACTTTCTCTTTCAACACTACTTTCTCTTTCTACTCTTTCCTTTCTACTGTACTTCTCTTTCAACAAGTTTAACACAAATATTTTTATTTACAATGATAAATGTATAGATAATTATCTCTTGCTGTGGTCCATGGTTTCTTCTGCTACAGCGCCTTGAATACATAGTGTGGAAATCTGCTACAAAATAGTACTAAAAAATTGTATCCAATAAATGTACAACGTTGCTGAAAATATTAGGATGGGATCGCAGCGCCATCTGCTAGCTCTTGACATTCTAAACATGAATATTTTGGCTGGTGGTAAGTATTTTAAATACTTAAATTATATCCTTTTCTCCTCTGACTTAGTGAATTTTATAAGTTTTTTTTAAATTATGAAAGCATGGCTAAAAAACGTGATACGCATTTTTTTGTCTCTGGTTGCAACATTATCGTAGGAGCACCGTTGCACATTTATAGGCTACAACCTTTTAGCACTTTTTAAATCATTACGAGGATAGCAGGTTTCCACACTATGTATTCTAGGCGCTGTATTTCTGCTCTACCATTCTGAATTATTGGTAACCGCGTCACCAAGTGATCATGCCCGATAGCCATGAAACACTAGGTAATGGGGATGCTTCAGTAAAATTAACTATTTCATGGTCGCAGAAAATATGATGAAATCACTACTTTTGCCCTCTTATTTCTCAAGATACAATAAATCTTACTTATTAAAAATAGGTAATCTAGTAAAACGTTTTGTGCTAAAAAACATAATTGGAGTATTAAAAATCGCAAATCAGTATCTTCGTCATTACTTGGCCTCAAAGTAGGACATATGGCTTGTCGCGAGGAATTTTACCCTTTCTTTAACAAGCTGTATCTACTGAATAAATTAACTTAAGCATTAGTCACTTTAGCAATATATTACCTATGAAGATATGTCACAGAGCTTTTGAAGTTGTTTATTTCCTGCTTAAATATTCATTCATTTATTCAGCTCCGAAATCTCCCAAAAAATTAAAATTCCACCCCATTTCTTCTACCCCATTTCCCAATTCTACCACATTTTCAGAAACTAATATCTCAAAATGGACACTTTTGATTTGATTACAGTTAGTATAACTGAAAAGAGCACATTTTAATCTATAAGGAAAACTCTATCTCATTTTGTGCCTCTTACATATAGTGGAAAAATAATGAAATTAAAAAAAAGCTATTTTATACTGTTTTTCCGAGATTTCCCTTTTTTAAAGAATTTGATTGTTGAACAAAGTTGAACAAATTCCTTACATAAGACTTTTGAACTGTGCAAATATGTTTATCTGTATGAACATTAATTTTATTTTTATGAATGGAGTTTTTTTCTTTGCATATACATTATTTTAGTGACGGATCTTCTGCAAGAATTTAAAAAAATATATTTTGAATCTTTGTTATCAACAGAGTGACTTTGGAATCTCTGTAGAGTGGAATTTGTTTGGTACAAACCATGAAAAATCACCCTGTGACGGAATAGAAACTGTAAAGCAGCTGGCTGCAAGAGCAAGCCCTCGAAGACCAATTAAAGACCGAATTTTAACTACGACGGATCTATATAAATTTTGTGAAAAGAACATAAAGGAAACGAAATTCATTTTTGTTTAAAAAAAAAAAATTGAAGCAGTACAAGCTAACCAAGAAGAGCGTTTCAAAAGTGGATGCGCAGTTTCTGGCAAAAGAGAACATCATCATCATTTTGTACCCGTAAATAAAAAACAAGTTCGTGTCAATAAAATAACAAACAATGCACCATTCTTTATAACACATGTTGAAAAGAGTGCTAAGACTGCATTTCACTATGCATTCGTTTCTGATATACAGCCTAGACAGTATATTGCCTGTATCTATGACATAAATTGGTGGATTGAAAATGTACGTGAAATATCAATTGAAGAGCACGATATCTTAATAAATTTTATGCACCCTCATGGATCTGCCAAAATGTTTTTTGGCCCACTAGACAAGACCTTTGTTGGATTGGATTCCAGAAGAGCATATAATATCTACGGTTCCAGTTCCAACAGCAACAACAATGAGTGAGCAATACAGTTTACCTAAAACTCTTGTAATCTCACTGAACAAGAAATTTGATAAACTGAACCAATAACTAGATGTTCTTTACGACTTGGAAACCCTGAAGCAGCCCAATTGAAGCTTAGAATCATCGAAGAAGTTTCTATAATAGACTTGGGAATCAGTTAGATGCTCACATTTATGCTTGTGAGCATGTAGTAAAGAAAACAGACTTGCCAAGTCTCCGGCTTTTTGGATACCAGTAATTTAGTACAGAAAATTTTGTTTTATTAAATCGGAGCATTTTGCGATTTAAAAGAACAATATTTTCTCAAAAAAATTACTGGTGTTCAAAAAGCCGAGACTTGGCAACTCTGAGAAAATAAACAAGGAGCTAGTCTTTCATGGCTATCAGGCGTGATCCCTTGGTGACGCGGTTACCAAGATCTGCTCTACCATTCAGAATGGTAGAGCAGAAGCAACCATGGACCACAACAAGAGATAATTATCTATACATTTATCATTGTAAATGAAAATATTTGTGTTAAATTTGTAAGATCTTCGAAGAAGAAATATCGCGTAAAATAGCTCTTTTGAATTTTATTCTTTTTCCATTATATGTAAGAGGCCCAAAATAAAATAAAGTTTTTCTTATAGATTAAGATATGCTCTTTTCAGTGGTACTAACTGTAATCATATCAGGAGTGTCCCTTTTGAGATATACGCTTTTAAAAATCGGGTGGAATTGATGATTTTAATTTTTTAGAAGATTTCACAGCTAAATAAGTTATTTCATATTTAAGCAGGAAGTAAACAACTCCAGCAGCTCTATGACATCTTCATAGGTAATTAATTGTTAAAGTGACAAACTTTTAAAATGATTTTTTTCAGTAGTTACAGCCTGTTAAAGTACGGGTAAAATTCATCGCGACAGGCCGTATGGCCTACTTTGAGGCCAACTAATGACAAAGGTATTGATTTGTGATTTTTAATACTCCAATTACGTTGTTTAGCACAAAAAGTTGTACTAGATCACCTTTTTTCAATACGTAAGGTTTCTTGTATCATGAGCAATAAGATGGCAAACTTGGTAATTTCCTCGTTTTTTCTGCGACCTTGAAATAGTGAGTTTTACAAAAGGACCCCTAGCGCCCCAAATATACTATTTCTGACACTGACAGTTTGCAGATGTCCATCTTATACCTATATGTATGTCCAGTATCAATTATATAAAATTTGAAAGGGGTCGAGTGGGAGCCTCTAGGTCAGTTGACATGGAATGACCCAAGGGTAATACTTTACTTTTGTTTTATAACGCAATATTTTTAATTCAAAGTGAAATAAAGAAGAAAGAAATATAGTGTGTCAAGTATAGATAAAGAAACAATTTCCAACACATTCGGAATATTGTAACGAAACTTCACCATTTAATAATAAGAAAAATGATATCTAAGTAAACAATTTAGAAAAGCATCCTTTGAAAACCCAATTATAACAATTTCCATCTACACTCGGAAAAGTATCCGATTCATTTTTGTTACAGCTCTGTATATGATCTATAGATCTGTATATATACCATATATATAACATATTATTACTATATGTAACATATTATGCAAAAGTTTTGTTCAGTTATGAAAAGCTTAACACAGCTGAAATTCCATTCTCCATCGATAAATGAAAATGTACTCGAATTTATTTGTGCAGTCCTATATATAAACTATAGAAATCATAGAGACGATTTAAAATGAAAAAATTTAGTTAAATTTAAAACGTGTACAACAACTCAAAACACACTTCTAGCAATTTTCGCTCATTTACAGTACTGTAACTATATTATTTGTGTGTCCCTGTAAATGAACTGTAAATGTTACACACTTCATTTTAAATAGAGATCATGCCATAGAAGGTTACCTCATAGAAGGAACCTCAATAATACATATCAGTTATATGACATTCCGTTTATATATATCTGAGTTAGAGCATCGACAAAGACGAGAAAACAGACAGATAACCAGAAAAACCGAAGTCATAACCATTTCTCAACTAGGTTGGAAAGTGTTAATTTTTTTTCATACTTTTGCGGCTTTTACAAACATACCTACCATTTAGTACTGTATACATTCTCATTTATAAATTTAAAACAATCTATAATTTTAAAAGAAAAGAGACATTAGAAAAGAGACACTATTAAAAAATTGAAATAGTAAAAAATCTGTTTTAAAGCATTAGATTTAAAAAGTTTTTCAAGAAAAGTGCGTTACTGATATAAATGATTTTACAAAGAATAGTGTGAGGAATTTCAGCGCAATTATTAAAAGATAAAGAATTTTCTTAAGGAGAATAAAAGTGTTACGAAAAATTCTTTTTGAAGATTTCCGTTTTGTATTTTACACAAACACATTTAAGAATTCAAGAATTTTTAAAGGTTTTACATAAGTTTTCACACATTCTTTTTGAAATAATTTGTAAGAAAATAATAAATTACTCCAAAAGGGGAAGACAACATGGTTTCGTAAAACTTTTGTTTGTCTAAATTTTGAAAGGTAAAATTTAAAGAAAAGATGTATTGCAGAATTGTTATAAAAAAATATATCTATGGTATTTAACTTTAGATTCAAATTGAAACCATTTGTATCGTAATTTTATTACTATCAAGAAGGTTGAAATCTTTCTCGGAAAGTGGGCGAGTTTCCAGTAGTGTTGATATGATTATTGAGAGTGTAATTCTTAATAAGTTATGAACTTTAATAAATTAAAATTATACAGTGGATGAAACACTTTGCACAATTTTACAGCTATGTTATTTTCGTCAATTAGTGTAACAATTAACACATTCTATTGTTAAAATAATATTAATACCACTAAAAGAATCTATGACCAACTGAGTGAAATATGAACCAGCAAAACTTAAAGATGTGTGCCCTGTAGAGTGAAGTGAACGTAAGTGCACACTGGATGCAAATACATAATACACACAGAAAATAACTGAACAATGGTGTCCATAACTGTTTTGTGTGGAACAATTTATTTAAAACTGAGAACTGGTTAAAGCACGCTCTATTAACTGTTTTCTAATTTGCTTGAATATTAGTTATAAGACCTTTAAAAAAAGGTTCAGATTGCGGCACGTGCACGTGAAACATTGGCCTAGTGTCTGGTATTTTGCTTAAAGTGAATAAATTGCAAATTAACAGTACAAATTTTTACGTACTATATATAGTTAAAGCAAAAAATAACGATTTTGCTATTTTATTTTTGTATAACTTTAAGGGATTGTTGAGTTTTCATATTTACGATCTCTTAGAAAAAAAAAGCTTGATTTAAAAAGATTTTCGCATTTTTTAGAATATTTTTTAACAATCAGAACCTTGTATTTGTGTGTATTGTTGGAATAGTGCGAAAGTTTAGCAAACAGACACGCTTCTGATTGGTTTCACAAAATTATGATAAACTGGTTGAATCTACGATGAAAATTTGTAGTTGACTTTAAAGACGACAGAATGTTTTCTTTTTCAGCATTCTTCTATAGATACGCATAGGAATTTTTGAAATCATTACTGTCAAAAGAAGTGTTTTATCTCGATCGCTTTTACAATGCATTAATATAAGAGGACGACAACAGTTAAAAAATCAAATGTAAATCATCTCACATTGACTCCAAAATATGTTTTGATAATTTTATCAGTAGATAAATTATTGATTGATTGATCCACTAAATAAACAACACTGAACAGAACAACACACTAAATTCTGCCAAAGCTTCTTACATAAGATGTCATGTAATGCAAATATTTTTATATTCGCAATCATATCTTTCTCAAAAACTTAGGATCAGGTTCCTATTTGTACCCGTAATATTATACTCTTATATCTCTTTAAGAATTACTGAAACATTCGGTAATAATTATTGAAAGTAACATTTTGTATTATTAAAAGAATGTTTCGACCTTCAAATAGCTGCTAGTGAACTGAATTGTTCGAGATTTGAACATTTCTTCCGAAAATCTCTTTATGCTGTATCACTACCACCAAACGTTAAACGACAGTAAAATACATTGATTTCAGACTTTAAAGTAATAAAATAATTAATCCTTACTGAAATTCAAATTTTGCGAACAAGCACGTTCTAACATACCCGACTAATTTTACCGAGACATCTGAAAGTATTCCCAATTCCCAATTCCCAATTTAAGATATCGCAGCTGAAAAGCAAGTGTATTTCAGCACTTGTATTTTTTACAAAATTCTAGTCCTGGAACATTATTATTACGTCAATTTCGAGTTTAATACTGAATCTTTTAAGACTTTATTTCCATATGATGCAATCATACGCTATATTACTGTTATGTGATCGATAATTGATAATATTAACATCTTTATAAAATATTAAAATCTAAATTACCATGTCGTTTCTACTCAAAGTATATCTCATGTAATTTTCTGAAATTTTCATCCGATAAATAACAATAAATATTCACCATGCTTAATATTATTCAAAATGAATTTTAAATTGTAGCAATGGCTATACTTATAAAAAATAGTTTTATTTAGTTCTCAATTTATCTACAAAATTGATACAAATGAAGCAATAACCTTAAATTATGGATCATTAATTTAGGCACACCCAACTGCCAAAAACAAACCGCACCCTTTCCACTTAGTATTTATCTGAATGTAATAAATGTATTCTAAATAGAAATATATAACATAATTTATTTAAAAGAAAATAGCGGAGATCTGGTAATTGATGAAATTATTTTACAGTCATCCTGATAAATGTTCTATCCAAATAAAAGTATCAGTAGAGCCAGAAAGTAAATATTTCTAACTTTAATTCTTTTTTCGTTAAATACTTTTCAATTTTTGCTGTTTCACTGTTTTTTCTAAACATTACATGCACGATAATTTTGTAACAGCGCATACTTTACTCTTCCTACTAAAATTTAGAAATATTGCATGAATGTTCAGTGAAACAATTTTGGATATTCACAAACAGAATGTGACTTTTCTTCTTTTCTTCTTACTCTATATGATTTCCTATATATAAACCAAAGAATAGAACACATCAATTGTATTACCTATTAACAAAAAGTATTTTGAGTTTAATTTCATGATATACTTTAGAAAAAAAACACTTTTTAATACATAAGACATGTTGTGAAATTGTTTTCTGTCATTTTTTCTAGTATCAAATCATCGATCTAAAAAATTGTGGTATGGATTATGCATAGTCTACAAGCAGGATATGAGCATGGGGGTAAAAATGATTCTTTTTTGGCACGAATGGTATACAGTCCCTGGCCAAATTATTAGACGCAGTTGGTTTTATTATAATTTGTTAAATATACGTCATATATTTCCGAGAAGATTTTTTCTTGAAACCCCATAAGGGGCCGTCAACAAATTGAAGAAAAACGAATACGTTTTTGATAACCATGTAAAAACCAATATCACAAAAGCGTTGAAACGGTATCACACGCTTAGGAGGCTTATTGTAATTATTTGGGTTCATTTTTATGAAGATAGCATGTATACTCGAAGAGAAATTCAGGTTTTTATAAAAACAATCCCAAATTTTACGAAGTTTTTTGCTTATAATTTGCAGAGTTTTTAATATAAAAACAAGTTATTTTCAGAAAAAATGACAATCAAAAATATACACAATACCCTGCAATCAGAATTAAAAAATAATAATAATTGCATAAAAATGAGCAGGTTTACTAAATATGTTTTCACTGCGCATGCGCGAATTCAATCAAAATATACTGTGCATAATATATTAGCTAAATACATAGACCAACTTTTATGAAAGTTTCAAAAACATAGCTTGAAAATTCTGATAGTGATCGTCGATAGAATAAGCTCGAAATTCGTTGTTCCCAAAAGGAAGCGACGAATAAGAATAAAGTGACATAATAAGAATGAAGTGTTTCTCATTCTATATTTGATACAACCCCTCATCTTTTTGCTTCCTTTTGGGAACAGCGAATTTTGAGCTTATTCTATCGACGATCACTATCAGAATTTTCAAGCTATGTTTTTGAGACTTTCATAAAAGTTGGTCTATGTATTTACCTAATATATTATGCACAGTATATTTTGATTGAATACGCGCATGCGCAGTGAAAAAATATTTAGTAAACCTGCTCATTTTTGATGCAATTTTTATTATTTTTTAATTCTGATTGCAGGGTATTGTGTATAATTTTGCTTGTCATATTTTCTGAAAATAACTTGTTTTTATATTAAAAACTCTGCAAATTATAAGCAAAAAACTTAGTAAAATTTGGGACTGTTTTTATAAAAACCTGAATTTCTCTTCGAGTATACATGCTATCTTCATAAAAATGAACCCAAATTATTACAATAAGCCTCCTAAGCGTGTGATACCGTTTCAACGCTTTTGTGATATTGGTTTTTACAGGGTTATCAAAAACGTATTCGTTTTTCTTCAATTTGTTGACGGCCCCTTATGGGGTTTCAAGAAAAAATCTTCTCGGAAATATAGGACGTTGATCATGTTGTTTACACTCCTAAAGTTTCAAGATAATTCCTAATGTATCTTTCCAGATATTTAACAAATTATAATAAAAACAACTGCGTCTAATAATTTGGCCAGGGACTGTATACTCTATTTAATCTGCATAGATAAGTCATTCATACTATTTCGAATTTTTCTTTAAAGAAGAAAATAATATTGTAAAAAATTACTTTGTTGCATTTAGATTTGTATTTTTTATTGCTCAAAAAAATCATTGTTTTATAAGTATAACGCACACTGTTGATACCTGAAAAACGACTAACATTTGCAGGTGCGTTTTATACACCGGAAATACATTTTATATTTTAATTACTAAGAAAAAATCATCCTAAACTATGTTTTCTGCAGTTATGAACTTTATAAGTATCGTACATTCGCATTTATAATGTATCCATTTATGTTCGTACTAGTTATTATATATTATTAGTTTATTATATGTCATATCCTTGTTATATATTATAAGTTATATAGTATATGGTACGTATTTATTATATGCCATGTGTTAGTTTATTATATGCTGTTAGTTATTATATTGTAAGTTATTTATGTTTAGAGTAGATACTAGACTTTTAAAGATTTTTTTATTCTGTTTTCACATCAATTTAAGAAAGGTTTCTTTTAAGAGAAAGTGCACACATAATACGGGGAATATACCTAAAAATAGAGAAATGTAGTATGAAAAATTTTGGTGCGCGCGTTTTACACTTAAATATGTAATATTTTCGCTTTTAAATAAAGGCCAACTCAGCATGTGTATTATAATTTTTGTTTTAAAGATTTATTATTATTTTGAAAAATTATTTTGTAATTGTTTCAAAATAGTATATTTGGATATTGTACAAGAAATTTACTTTAAAAAAACATTTTTCTTATTGACTGTACATATTCAAAACCCTTATAACTATTAATAAAGATTTATATACTTCAGTAACTTGAAAATTTAGGCTACTGAATTAGGTTACTAGAAATTCTGTCTGTGCGATAAGTAATTTTTTACGTTTTTTATTATTTTATTTTTTATTTTGTAAAATGAAAGAACATAATAGATAATGGAATAAACATTACAAAAATCTATGCTGAGTATGAGGGAATCGTTGAAATTTTCGGGGGGGGGGGTGCTCTCGAAATGCAAAAATATCATTCCTGTGGCTATTTCAAAGGCTGGTGAAATAATTTTGACACATCATTCTAAATCCAAATTTGTGTCCACAAATTTTGACACTATCTGTTACACACGCATTTTGAGACTACATACTAGCATGATTTAATTATAGAAAGTTCTGCTGGTAGTAATATAAATCCTATAATATGTGCGTCCCACACATTTCTTCTCAATCTCCCTCTAACATCCAAACCTGATGGGCATTTTTAATACATCTAAAAGTGTTTTATTACTGTTGGATTTCAACAAGATTTCCTGTGGACTTTACTAAGGTAAATTTATTCTATCCAGCTGTTCGTTATAAAAATATGTCTTCAAAATGTAGTCTTTCTCTTTAGTTCAGATTACTCTGTTATTTTACATTAAACAAATGATATGTTTCCGTCTTTAGCTTAATATTCTTAATTTAGATTACTTTTTTTAGTATGCGTAATCACGTTATTGTTAAAACAACCGAATGGACTTTATTCGGGTATATAAACTAAAGCCTCATACACATAAAATGGAAACGAAAGAATATATATTATTTAATAACTAAGGGGCTCTGCCTCCAGCGCCTTTTATAAGCCAACCCCCTGATTTTTTTTTTGTCTGCATGTCTCTGTCTGGCTCTCTTTCATCTATATTCCTCTCCCTCTTTGCCTATCTGGTATAAGTCTATCCTCTGTCGGTTGTCTGTTTTCTGTCTGATGTCTCTCTGACTGTCTACACTCCCTCCGCTGTCTGTATGCTGTATGTTTCCCTTCTGTCTGCCTGCTCTCTCTGTTTTCTGTCTGGTTTCTGCCTGCTTGCTAACTATCCGCTGTCTGTTTGTCTGCTAACAGTTGTCTGTCTACACTATGTCAGCTGTTTATATTATGTTTGCCTGTCTGCTGTCTTTCTTCTGTTTGTGTGTTGTCTGTGTCCTGTATGTTTGCTGTATATCTGCTGTCTGTTAAATGCTGTCTGTATTTCTGCTGTATGTCTACTGTCTGTCTGTCTGCTCTATCGGATGTTTGCATGCTGTCTGTTTGGTAATTATCTGCAGTTCATTATATGTTTGTCTGTCTGCACTCTGTCGGATGGTTGCCTTCTGCCTGTCTGTCTGTTTTCTGTATGTCTGTTCCCTGTCTGGCAGCTCTCCATGCTGTCTGTTTGTTCCCTGTCTGCCTGCTAACTGTCTGCTGCCTGTATGCCTGATAAATGTTGCCTGGCTGTCTGTATTCTGTCTGACTGCTCTCTGTCGTTTGTCTGTATGTCATCTGATGTATGTCTGTCTGCAATCTACCTGTATGCTATCTGCTGCCTGTCAACACTCTACCGGCTGTATGTATGCTTTCTGTCAGTCTAGTCTGCTGTATATGTCTGTCTGCTATATACTGTCTGTCTGCTGTCTGTTGAATCTCTGTCTTCTATGTGATATCTGTCTACACATTTTCTTCCGTCCGGGATTGCACTTTAACTCCAATACTAAATCTGGGTTCCCAAGGTGATCATTCCTAACCATGTCTACACATTGTTGGCTGTTTGAATGCTATCTGTCTGTCTGCTGCCTGTCTTTTGTTTGTATGCTATCTGTCTTCTATTGTCTGCTCTCTGTTGTCCGACATGTCTGCTCTATGTCTGTCTTCTGTATGTCTTTCTGCTGTCTGTTTGTTTTGTTGGGTGACTGTCTGTCTGCTTTCCGTCTTCTGTTTGTCTACTGTCTCTCTACGTACTTTTGGGTCTTTGCTGTCTGTCTGTGTGTCTGCTATCAGATGTATGTATGTCTGCTGTATGTTATTTTAATCGCAATGTCTTCCCACCCAGTAGTAATATTAATTTGTTCTATTTCATCTGATTTTTCACTATAGTTTATTTCAGAAAAGAACCTTATTAAATTCGTTCATGATTCTTTAAACTGATACAATATCTCACTTTTTGCTATTCAAAACTTTTCCTTATGCAACCTTCAAAAGTGAACAAATCACAACTCAGATTTAATACTTGAGCAAGTGTTAGAGAACAATATACTTTACAAGAGATCGCACTTCCATGCATTACACTGTGAATAAAGTGGTTTTTCAAGATTTTTAACTGAATATCCTTTTTAAAAATGTACCTTAGAAACATGAAAAGTTACTTATGTTACGTTTTTTAATAGCTACGTGTCGTGACTTCTTTAAAGCCAGGTTAAAAGAAAATAGCTTTCTTAAAAGTACCTTGTTTTTAAAGGATAGCAACCTGATATTTCTGTAACTCAAAAAATCTTCCGATATTCACTGAAATCTGGCATTACAAAATTACAAAATCATTCATTTTTATATTAATTTACAACTTTATTAAAATTTTACGAAAATAAATATTTATGTGAACATTTAATTTTATGCCTATTTTTTATATGTTTGCTGCACTTACATTTTTAACAATAATATGTATAATTGCACGCCAAAACATAACACATGGGCTGATAAGTTCCCGGTCTAATAAAGAAAACAAAACTTTTTAACATAAATTTATAATTTTATAACTTTATAGCTTTATAAATTTAATAAATAATATAACTTTAATAATAAATAATAATAATTTAATAATAATAATAATAATAATTTAATAATAATAATAATAATTTAATAATAATAATAATAATTTAATAATAATAATAATAATAATAATTTAATAATAATAATTTAATAAATAAATAATAATAATAATTTAATAAATAAATAATAATAATAATTTAATAAATAAATAATAATAATAATTTAATAATAAATAACATAATTTTATAACGAAATAGTTCCAAACAGTGCTCAGAATCATCGATTCGTTGTTTTTTTGGTCAAAAGTCAACATGCGCGGCACCCACTTTGAAAACAGCTTTTTCATAGACAAATGTTCATTAAAAATAAAACCTACACGTTCTTTGGATATCTTCGGAGTCTGTGCTATCTCTTGCAACTTCACTTTACTTTTCCCCAAAACGATTTTGTGAACTTTTTTATGTTTTCCGGAGTAACCACCTCTTTTGCGTGGTGCATCACTGGTGTCCGTACGACCACGCTTAAATTCAGCAAACCAGTCAATAATGGTTGATTTACCTGGTTCAGTGTCCAGATAACGCTTATCAAGCCAAGCTTTTGTTTGAACGGGGTTTTTTCCCATTAAATAACGATAGTTGAAATTCTTGTTTATCAACAAAGTCGTTCAGCTAAAACCACTCTAACGTTTTATCCACACGGCGAATCGTCATGACATTCTTCTGCTACCTTTTAAAGGTTAGTATTTACTAAAAAAAGCATTTTAGTATTCGGCGATTATTTAGAATTATTATTAGATTATTAGATTATTTAGCATTCGGCGATTGCAACGCCATCTGTGTGCCAGACCGGGAACTTATCAGCCCATGTGTTATATCGAATGATCTCTATTCAGTGTTTTAAAAAGCTTCGATCCTTTCAGGTAACATACATAACCATTTAATTTTTTATTCTTAAAAAGTATTCAATTCTATTATTAAAACGTATTTATATTATTGATTTAATATGCTTTTAAGGCAAAGTTCAATACTATCTTTACTAGTACGACAAAAGAATGAACACTGACTTTATTTACTTAATGTACAAATTTTTGACATATTTTTATTATTTTTATTTTTACATTTACCACTAATACATATGAAAAATAATTTCAACTTGTTTAAATAAGTTTTTTTTTTTTTTTTTTTTTTTTACATTCTAGCAAGAAATATGAAGTATGACAATTCTATAATATTATAGTTTCACTTTGCGATATGAACAATTGTATTTAAAAAAAATCAACTTGTATTAATAATAATATACTGTTTTTCAAAAACACTATACTATTCATATTACGTTTTAATAAGGCTTAAAAAATAAATTTCGTATAAAAAAACTCGAATTTAATTTTTATTGTTTTGTACGGTGATCATACTTTATTATTATTATTATTATTATTATTATTATTATTATTATTTTGTGAACGGTAATTGTCAGTTTACAAATTACGTGTCTCGACGCTTAGATCTTTTTATCACGATTTACATCTTGTCAAAAATTTTAAATGATTCGTTATATTTAAATTATATAAATGTAATAACGAACTACATGAAATATAAATGCTATCTATTATCTAATAAAATAAATTATACGTAATTGAATGTTATGTTTCGATTTTAACGTATTAAAAGTTTTAAAATGTTCTCCTACCGAATTTTATGCTGATAAATATTTTCAGTTTCTGTCATACGGATTTCTTCTTTTATAACGATTCCTAAGTAAACAAATTACAACTTCCATATAATATTACAGCACACACTAAAGAAGAAGAAACTTTTCCGACACCCCTAATTTACATGCGCTACGGCTAAACAACTTTTTAAAGATTTTCAGCTGAATATCCCTTTATAAAAATGTACCTTAGAAACATAAGAAAATTACTAATGTTACCTTTTTATATATCTAATTGCGGTGACTTTTTTGATAATAAAAAAAAGTTGTATTTCTTAAAAATTCTTCGATTCTAAAGAGTTTTTGAAGCCTCCAAAACATAAAACTTCTGTAATAAAAAAAAGAGAGATATTTAAAGGAACCTGACTACATTTTTATCAAAACATTCATTCTTATGCGTGTATTTTGAACTTAATTACATTTTAAAGAGGAGTCATTAATTGCTCACAGTTACAATTTCTGTCATCATTTAATCAATTGTATAATTAAGTGAATTCGAAAAAAGATAATATTAAATGACATTTATACAATGTTATAAAACATTTATATCATTAATTTCAATATAAATACCCATCTTCATTTTTTAATTAGGAAAATTAACATTAAAATATTTTTCAAATATTTATCGCCCGTAAATTGTTTGGTATCCTAATCATGTTCCTTCTATGTAAAAGGGCTTCTCATGTCAGAACACTACGTGCACCTTATTCAATAGAAAATATGCAACATTCATTCTTAATAGCATATTAAATTTCATGGTCTTTCAAAGATAATTATGAAAGTTAGACCGTGTACAGTAGAATAGACAAATAGACGAATAGAGGTAGTTTGGTATCCTAATTATGTTCCTTCTATGTAAAAGGGCTTCTCACGTCAGAACGCTACGTGCACCTTATTCAATAGAAAATATGCAACATTCATGCTTAATAGCATATTAAATTTCATGGTCGTTCAATGATAATTATGAAAGTTAGAGCGTGGACAGTGGAATAGACAAATAGGTGAATAGAGGTTGTATACTTTTTTTTAACTATTGTAAAATTGTGCAACATAGGTGAGACATATGAATGCTGATAAATTTTTCAACTAAGTTAGAAAATGTTACTGAATATTTCATTTTTTATTCTTGTTTCAGGTTCAGAAATTAAACTTAAAAATTACAAATTAAAAATTCTAGGATTATCAATGAATTTAACTATAATTTTCGAAGAAGGAAATCTTTCTTTAATATTTGGTTTTCTTATAATGGGTTACAACTTAAATTTTCACAAAGTTTGTTGAAAATGATTGAAAAAAATATACAGGGTGTCCCAAAAGACCTTAACACATTTTAAAATTCAGTAAAAGATCAATCAGTTGGCGTACAAGAGTGCGATTTGGATGAAAATGTTTTGCGTGATTGAACTTTTTGATTAAGCAAATAAAAAAAAATTGTTCCAAAAATTTCTCATAGATCGCGCTGCTTCTAGAATCGCACTTTATCGAATAGATAAAATGTCTTTATACATAACAATGCCGAAAGAACCAGTGGGCGTATACACAATTTTTGTCCAAACTATGGCAACACACATCCAGAAGTTAACAATACTTGTCTATGCATCCTCACTCGTCTAATCGAACTCAGAAGGGTGAGTATTGTTAAGTTCTGATAAGTAATTTATTTTCCTAATTAAAATGCATAATGAGGGAGTGAGATGCCTCGATTTATTAGACAGACTTCTTGGATCCTATCGACCTACGTTTAGAAGCAAAAAGTGTATTGAATTTATTATTTAACTAGATATTGATGGGTAGGAAAGTTCAGCGTTTTGAGAAATATATTTTTTAAATAACTTTTGAATCGTGATAAAAATATTTTATATTCAGCATAGTTTATTTTTTCTAATCAGTAGAAAAACTGCTGCCCTAAGATAAATCAGACGCAGTTTTACCGCGTGTTGAAAAAAAATAAAATTATAGTTTTTTTGTATATCATGAGAAATTTGTTGTAATGAAACTAAAATATATCTTGTAAATATTTTTAATGGAAAATTTATATAAAACATTTATAATGTCTTTTTTGGCATCTAGATTCGAAATTAGTTTAAATAAACTTCAAAATATTCTAGTATGTACCAGTAAATGGTAAAAAAGGATTATTTATAAATTTTATAGTACTTTTGAATTAATTTATTGTTCTGGGTTGCTTCTCTAAAATAAAATATCACAACGTCATTTGCGTTCTATCACATTTAGGAAAATACCGTTTTGTATACTTTTATTAATGCATCGTATCCTAAATGTGTAATTAATTTGTCTTGTGCCAATTTTTTTATGTGCTTTATTTAAAATACTTTTTATGTAGATAAGAACAAGTTGGAAATTGTATGTTACACATGGCAAATGAATTCGTACTATAATTCGTAGTTTAATTACACTCGACGTACTATAATTCGTAATTCGAACTATAATTCGATTTTCAATGTAAACAAAATCATAGTTATTGTTTCAGTGAAATGAATTATATCATCTCTTATGAGCAAAATGAGCATGCCTTTCTCTTATAACATATGCGACGTTCACAGATGCGAATTTATTTTTCGACACCAGACGTCGCTGCAAAATTGACCATGGAGATCTTGCTTTGCGAATGATTACCTTTGTGGTTCAATATTCCTATGACTCACGATGAATGAATCTCTTGTGTTTATTTACTTTAAAGGATTGAGATATTGGACTGTCAACCTAATTTCAACTGAAGTCGTAACTCAGAATATATACATATTTGAATGTAACTGATATCTCAAAAAAACAATTTTCTTGAACGAGCTTCTTTAAAAATGCCACTTATATGCAATTTTATTCGAAAAAATCAATTTTAATTAAAGTGGCTTCCTGGTATATGAAAAAAGAAGTGGTCAGCCCGTGTTTGTTTTCCTCAGTCACATGACTTGCGCTTTTATTATATGGATGACATATTATAGGATTTCATAGAATGAAGAAAACTATTATTAATATCTTTTTAAGTTTTGATTCGATTTTCATAAAATTTGAAATGACCTGACAAATTTCTGAAACGATTATATATATTAAAATTCAAACCATTCGGTTTGGCAGTTTTGCGGTGTTATTTGCGTACGGACCAGACGACGACTATAGTAGTTATATAATTAAGAACGCACCTAAATTATAAATAACTTTGTTAAAATAAAAGAAAGGAATTTTATGCATCTATTTTATTGCTAACCATATATTTATGTAGCATAGATTATGTAGGATAGATAGGTAATGACTTCTTAAGTCATTAATTATACTTAATAGGAGTTTACTTATTCACAAATTTTACTTAAACTGAAATGCCAAACTCCATTAAAGGCAAAATAGTTGTATCCAAACGTTGCAAATGTCAATTTCTTAAATCATTTATTTGTATTTCCATATCACTTAAAAAAAATAAGCTGTATATTGTGTTTTCTGTGACCCAAAATAATACTTCGTGACATTAGAAGATAAAAGCTGACACATAAGGAGATTCCTGATGAGAATATAAATTCCGTCCCATATAAAATAAACAAAAATTGTTTTTCTTCGCATGTCACTAGGAAACTTATCTTCATTCTTTTTTCTGATGCAATATATTTCCCAACAACACAGCATTCGGAATATTCCGGCTTCAGGATTTAGAGAGATATATTGGAGATTCTTTGTTTTACTCTTAACCGAAAATGTATTTATTAAGATTTTTTTTTCTGTTTTCGACTGACATACATAATAGAATTGAAAGATGAATCTATCTTGAAAATTTTAATAAAAATTTTTCTAACGTGTAAAGAGTTCATGTAGAAACTTTGAAATGCAGAAAAATCTGTATGATAAAGCACAAACAACTATTTCAATATTTCTGACATCATAACAATGGTACCTACACAATTACTTTCAAATTTATCGCATGTATATTTGAGAGTATATGTCACATCATTTCAATTTCCACATCATAGAATAGAAATAAAATGTACTTTCATATGAAATTGTTTGAAATCTGCAACTGAATTAACTAATTTTTATGATTTTTAAATACACTCTTGGCATTTTTTTTTTAAAAATATATCTCAACAATATATAATTGTTTGTAACAACAAGTAACATTTGCAGTAATATAAATAAATGTGTAAGATTAAGGAATATTAGTACAATTGGCATTTGTTTTGATTGATTGACGACCGCATATACTTCACCTTTCTCACATAAAAAAATGCAGAGGAAAAAAAATGTATTTCCTTTCGCAAAATGGAAAAATAGCTAAACAGATGATTTCGAAACATTGTATATAGATTATGAACGAGATTAGGATCTGTTTTTTTTCATTTAAACATGTATTATATAATAAACTTAAATATAATATGAATACATAATTTATATCATTCATATAAAAATGCGTTTTTGTGTACTTAGTGGATAATCTAAAATATATATTTTAAATTTAAAAAATGTATTAGAATTTTCAGTTAAAAAAAGCTTTCACTATTGTTCGATACGCCAAGCAGTCTGCTATGTAATTTAAGTTGCCCAGGTTGGATAGTTTGGTTCCCCCCCCCACCTTTAAAAAATAAACAATAAAATTTAACATCAAAAGTTAATCTTTATTTAAATTTTTAATCGCTCTATTAGAACTCAATGACGATGTTAATTTTTTTATTATTAAAAGACGTTTAAATATCATTAGAAAGCATGGTAATTCTTTTGCAAAATTTATCGCCAATACATTATTGCTTTCTACATATTGTTAATTAAAAGACTACCATCAAAAGATTAATTTTTGAAAGAAATAGTATATATGTGTGGGCATCATAAATAGTGCAACAACTTAACTATACTGTTTCAATTGATTACATTTGGTTATGAAGACGATTATTAACACTTAATATGACACTAACTACACGAAAAAATAAACACCAGATAGTTGGATAATGGGTTAACACAACTTCATATGGCCATATGCCGACTTTACAATCATAAGATAAGTGAAAAACCCTTTTGCTTTCTCTAATTAAACAAAAATAGCAAGCCACTTAAGCCTTCATAAAAACAGTACACTCTCAGAAAAAACTGTAAATTTATGAGCGTTTTCCCTTCAATTTTCAAGGGCAACAGCCTTATTTGATGAAAAACGGTCTGATCCACTAAATAAGCGGCCTTATCCCTTAGATACTTAGAAAAATAAAAGCAATCCATATATTCTTACAGTTCTAGCCCATATGTTAGCAAAAATACGGTACGACCTAATACATTGTCCTCCGCTAGGGTGTAACCCTTCATTTTACTCGTGTTTCGAAAATTTTAACCCGCCAAAACAGCGATTCTGTAATGATTATCTACCGTGCTACCTGCTACGGAACAGTAAGCAAAGTGTTATTGTGTTTTAAAGTTCATTATATCCCGCGCAATATAATGCTATATTAATTTGCCCCGTAAAATTATGGGCTACACAGAATGATGGTCATGTTTTTTTTTTTTTACGGGGTATGTCTGGAATCTCTGCTGCCGGCCGCTGCCCGTAATTTTACTGCAATTTGTTTTACAGTGTACTACTCCAACGAAAATGTTGTTCGTTTTTCTCGAATATATATTACTCCGAACAAAAAGTATGGAATCAGCAACTACTTATATCGACGGACAATGAAAATTGAGCACTTTTATTTGTTGTTTTAGAAGTTGGTGAAAGTTTGCTTTTTCTACCTCACAGGCTGTCAAAACCTGAGACCTAATGTGTCCGCCGGTTCTGTATGTACGTATGTACGTAACGCGATTACTTTTGATAGAACTAACCGTTTTGCTTCAAATTTTATTTATAGGTTCATTGTGATAATGCGCTTCTCTGATTAGTTTTGGGGGTTCATTGGTTAAGTATAAAGGGGAGAAACGGAGGAACCACCCTTAATTTAGATAAATGGGTTTTTCTTCATAGAGAATTATCCACTTTTCTTTAAATTTTGTATATAGGTTCATTGTGATAAGGCGCTTCCTTGATTAGTTTTGGGTGGTTCATTGGTTCAGTGTAAAGGTGGAAGGGGGGGTCTAAACTCCCTTTAATTTAGATAATGTTTTAGATGTAGTTTTTCCATTGACTTCGGGTATTATATATTTGATTGAATTGTCACCTAGACTTTATGTTGTCCATTTCATTAGGGCAATATTATTTTCAGAAATAAAATGTTTCACTGTTCGGGACTTATGACACAGACCATTGACATTCATAAATAAATCATCAATCTGTGTTCACATTGATAATATAGACTAGGAATGACACTTTTTCTAAATCTGAAATATATTTATATGAAATAACATTTCGATACTTTAAACACAGTTTTCCGGGTTCTTTAAAAGACATGTAGCCTCAAATCTCAATTGAATCCGTGAACTTAAACAACAATTGAAACAGTTTTTCTCTCTCTTTAATTTTGATACCTCCAAACGAATTTTACTCTATCGTCACCCTACCAAAATAATTATTTCATTGATCTTTTACAATAAATTTACTCCAATCATCAATAGTCCAGTTTCAAATTTCTTTGACTCATCGTAAACTGGCTTATTTGTGCTATACTGTTAGCATGCATTTTTTCGTCGCTTTGCGAACATAAGAATATTTTGTGCACATAATTGTACCAAGAATTGTGAACATAAGAATATATTTGGTACATCATTTAGCGATTTTCTTTGCTTTATCAGCATAAAGATCGCCTATCTCTTTTTTCAAATCCAGTTCACTTAAACTTGCCGTTTCATCCACTGGTTCGAAATGAGCAAAGGAAAATAACCTAATGTATTTTTACCCAACTCCAGTAAAACTGAGCGACACCATTTCAAAACTATAAATTGATCATCGGACATAAAATTTACAAAAATAAGCAAATGATTCCAAACATTCTTCCCCGAAACGATGTGACCCCAACTCCTTTTCCCCTCAAGTTTTTTATGGTATATAGTGGGAAAAATAGCAAACTTTAGTCAATCACAATATAAGTTCATGGATCTATAGTTATATTCATGATGTTTTTATTATACACTTATTATAATCAGTGTAAGTATCTATGCTATTATATAAAAAGAGAACGCCTGACTGACTGGGTGACTCATCAATGGCCAGCTGCAACAACTAAAGTTAGGATCGCGAAATTTGGACAGTAGATTACTGTTATGACCTAGGAAAACTATAATAAAGGATCTTTCAAAATGTTACCCCAAAGGTGGTTAAAAGGGTGGTCGAACAATTTAGGTGATTTCGCCATCTCTCAGCAGCAGTTTTAGGTAGGAGCACAAAATTCCGGATAAAAAATCTACTAAAAAATGGTGAAACAGGTATTTCAGCGATTTAAGAAATTCACTCCCTAATGGGTTTAATTGGGGGAGGCTGGAACGCTTTAGGTCATTTCGCGATATCTCATCAGCAGTTTTAGGTAGTACCATGAAATTTAGGATAACGAATCTACTAAAAGAATAGTTAAACACGTATTTCAGTGATTTTAAAAATTCACCCACTAAGGGCGTCAAATGGGAGGTCGAACATTTTAGGTCATTTCGCCATATCTCAGCAGCTGTTTTAGGTAAGATAATGAAATTCAGAATAACAAATCTACTAAATAAATAGTTAATCACGTATTTCAGCGATTTTAGAAATTTACCAATCGGGTTAAACATCGGATATGAACCCGCTTATGGAAAATTTGGGGAATAAGGCAACTATTGCTGATATTTGATTAGATATTTTGCGTAAGACATTTTAATGAAAATACATTGTAGTCGACACATTGTCCATACGCGCGAAGCCGTGACGGGCCGCTAGTATGAAAATATAAGGATATCTGATAGCCAAATTTTGAGACACGTGTGAAATGTTCCATATAAATGTACTTTAAAATACTTTAGAAATATTTCGGATGCTAAAAGTAATTTTTATGTTAAAGGGTGGTTATGGGAGATGCCAACGTAACACCTTCAGAAAATCCATTTTTGTTATTGTTTTAGCCTAAAATGTTCTTCGTTTGTTTCCGTTCCCAATGTGGGTTTGCTCAATAATCGGCTATATCAATTAATTAAAGAATAATCGCCCTGGTATGGGCTCTTTTTAGCACTTTCCAACCTAGTTGAAAAGTGCTTATGACTTCGGTTTGTCTGACCGGATGGCCGTCTGCCGTCTGGCCGTCTGTCCGTGCTCTAACTCCCGTAAATATGCTCGGATTGCTCTGCAATTTTTATATGTTATTGTCGTTATCTATGGCACGTTCCCTATTTCAACTGAAGTGTGTAGCACTTATAGTTTTCTTACAGGGACACTCAAAAGAATTCCGTTACATTGCGGTCTATGGGGGAAAAATCATTTGCGGTTTATTTTAAAAATGTTTCACTATTGTAAACGCATTGAAATTTATATAGATCACTAAGATGCATTAGAAGAAGCTTAATATGGAATAGTAGGTGTATAGCACTTAGAGTTACTTTACAGGGACAGTCAAAATAATTCCGTTACATTACGTCTATGGGGAAAAATCGTCTGCGGCTTATTTAAATAATGTTCCACTATTTTAAACGCATTGAAGTTTATATATATTACTAAGGTGCATTACAAGAGGCTTACTACAGAATAGTGTGTGTATAGCAGTCATCGTTCATTTACAGGGACACACAAAAGAATTATCTACTGTCTGTTAACAATAATTCCTGGAAGTGCGTTTTAAGTTACTGAACGCGATTTTAATCTTAACTAGCTTTTTGTCTATTATGTGGTGTGTATAAATTCTGTAGATCCTATACAGGGCAGCACAAAAGTTCGCGAACACATTTCCGTTTATTGACAGAAACTTCAGAAGGAGAATTTAAACTGTGCTACGCGTTTCCTAACTAAACTAAAATTTAGCATCCTATGTATATATACAAATCTATAGATCATATACAGAGCTACATAAAAGTATTCGGATATTTTTCCGAATATTGTATATATTGAAAATTCCTGAAATTACGTTTTTAAATATGTTATGCGTTTTCCAAATTGTTTACTTAGATGTCATCTTTCAGCTTATTAAACGGTAATGATTTGTAAAATTATTTTAGAAGCGTTGGAAAGTGCTACATAATCTATGCTTGACGCATGATTTTTCGTTCTTGTTTTAATCTTCTGCGGAAGCAGCAGTATTTATTTAAAAAATTAATGCGTTTTCTCAAAATGTTGGTTTTTGTAATGATGTGCATTTTCGAAAAATAAGTAACCTTCTGATTTGAATCTACATGAGGCATATACTTGTCTGCTAAACAATTGCATTTATCTGTATTATTCTTATATGATGGACAAACTTGGCTTATAAGACAATCTTTTCTTTAAAGAATCACTTTAATATTAACAAATATTAATAAAAACACTGATTAACAAGGTTTCTGTTCCTCATTAAATAACAGGTGAGTTTCATATTTTAGGGGGTGTTGCAGAAGAATATGGCATTAAAAATATTCCATCACCCACAGATTTTTAAAAAATTCAAAATCTTGAAAAATCTCAATTTTGTAGTATTTATTCAATGCATTTACCTTATAAATTTTGTCATTTGGTATTTTAATAATAATAAACAATTAAATTAACACTTATAAAGTTTAAAACTAATATTTAAAACACTGAAAATATACATTGCTTAAAAAGTTTCTGAAAAATGTAAAAAAAAAATTGAGAAAAGAAATGATATTCGTAAGAAATTTCCCAATTTTCATACTTTATGTAGCGGTGAATGTCTTAACTATGGATTCTCTCTTATAACACAATCACTAGCTTCTCTAATAAAGTTTCAACAGTAATCTCCAAGCATATTAAGGGACCACTTACCTAGATATCGGCTTTTATTTGTAGAAATAGGCCGGTAGAAATGCTCTTCATGCGCGTAGCTCATAGCTTCCACACTTTCAGAGAAAAACTTTAAATGAGACGCTAAAAAGTGAATTTTCAATGACATTAAACATCCTAGATTTTTGTAACTTTTTAACATGTCTTTAATTAATTTTTGATAATTAGAAATTCGATTATTTCCAAAGAAATGTGTCACAACATTTTAAAAATCAATCCATGCTGCTTTTTCTAAATCACTTAATGTATCTTCAAAATTTTTGTTCTTCATAAGGAGTCTAATTTGTGGACAAAAAAAATACCATCCTTAATTTTTGCGTACTTTAGCGATGGAAATTGTTCTTGCAGATATTGAAATCCAAGCCCTTCTTTATTCATCGCTTTAACGAAATTTTTCATCAATCCCAATTTATGTGTAAAGTTGCAGAATAATTTTCTTTTTATCGATTAGAGGAATGTTTTGGATATTTTTTCATCTGTAACATAGTGTTTGTACCCTGACCACTGCTTTTACTTACCCATCATACGTAGTATAGGGTAAGTCTTGTAATCGTTTTGAAAATCGAAAAAATTTTTTTGACGGATTTACACGTTTCAGACACTGGAGATTCCGAAAAACATATTTTTAGAAAAAAAATTTTGCCGTCCGTCTGTGTGTCTGTGTGTGTGTCTGTGTGTGTGTCTGTGTGTGTGTCTGTGTGTCTGTAAACGCTCTATCTCCCGAAAAAATTGAGATAGAGACTTGCAATTTGGTATGTACTTAGTATGTAATAATGGGAAGAAGCCTATTTCATTTCAATAACCTCGATTAACCGGAACAATTTTTTTCGGACTCTCGAAATATTCGTTCTGATGAAAGGTGTATAAAAATTTTCGGAATTGTTTATTTTAAGAAATGAATATAAAAGACAATAAAAAAACATAAATTTTGCATCAAGCATGAAGTTGATCGGATAATTAGTTGCCGAGATATTTGGAATCCTATTTTCCACACTCTTCGATTTTTCATGACCCTGTATTTCATCCAAATTTCACTTCAAAGATATATTTTAATTGGAAATTTGACGCTTAATCAGATGCAATAAACTGCTAGTTAATAGGATTATTATTTTTGGAGTTATAAGGATGTTTCTTTAAAGCCATTCAGTAATCGAGACTTCAAAGTTTGTGACGTCATCAAGCCACGATTTTATTTGAATTGCAATGCACTTTATAAGTAGTTTACACATTTTTATTTTAATATTTTGCATTCTGCATATCCATGATGGGTAAGTATTACGGTGGCCCCCAACGACTAGTTTGATATAATGCTCATGTTTTACTCTGCTGTCCCAGTCGCATAGGAAACAGCAGTATTTTCTATAACCTAGTTGCGTACAAATGAGAATGGCAATTACTTTAAAATCTGCACATATATTCCAATTATGATATGAGTAATCAACTACATGAAGCAGTATATTCATATTTTCATATGATTCTTTCATTATGCAAGAATGTGCTATTGGAATAGGCGGCAGGGTTCCATTATGGAGCAGGGCAGCCTTCAAGTTGGTTTTCGAGCCATCGATGAACAATCACCATTGTTCCGAGTTATAGTGACAATTTAATCAGACATTAAACCACTTATTGCTTTACAATATCATAAATCACATTTTGTGGAATAAACACCGAATATTTCTTATGTCGATCTCTGTAAATAGATATGTTAGTGTTCTTTTGGAGGATATTCGAACCTTGCAATCTTTAAATCCAAGTAATTCTGAGTATTTTTTTGATAAATTTAAATCTCTCACAAGAACATTTCATTCTTCTTAGTAATTAGACGTGGTACTTCATTTATGTCAGATGAAGTAGAGGAAGATTCAACGTCATGAATTTCCATTTCTTCTCTGCTGCATCGTCATAATTAAAATTCTCTGGAGATTTCAGTATTGGTAATTCATCATTATGAAATACTGGTCACATTGCTGAGTGTAAGTTCGGGTACTTAATATTATGTTTACTTTTTAATATTTTTACTACAAAAGTAGCAGTCGTTTATAGGATCCTTTGGCTCGCGCCATATCATGAGTATAGTAAATGGCATACTCTTTCTTGTACCTTTCACCCACTTCCGGAGATCTTTAATACATCGCCTACAATAAGAATGAGGTTCCCATTTTATACCTTGTGCGCCTACTTTACATCCAAAGTACATGTGATAAGCAGTCTTTATTAGTAACATAACTGCTTGGATGCTTTTACAAAGTTAGATCTTCGCAAACAGATCAAAAAGAACCAGGTTCATAAACACAACCCCTACACATTTTTCACATATTTTAGAGAAAAATGAGACAACTATAAACAAAATTTATATAAATAGACTTAAACAGCAGAGAAACAGCAGTACATTTGCTCCGAAAGACAAGTTTCAACTGTCGTGTGCCGTGGACTTCAATGAAAGAAAAATGCTACATTGCAGCTAGCGTCATCTGTTCATGGTCGTTTTAACATGCTAAAATGAACGTAACTATTTCTAATGTGAAGGAATGCAGTTATTAGCAATTCTTACGTTCATTTTAGTACGTTTAAACACGTTGCTGCATCCTAAAGTCTCTTATTGACATGAAGAAATGCAGATTTTTAAATCTCTATTTTTAATATTTTACTATGAGCGCAGCTTTGCAACACTTTTATTTTTACATACATTGTACATTTTGATGTATTTTATAATATATGTGAAGAAGAAAGTGTTGGACGATTGCGCTCATATAAATAATTGAGGTAAAATTAGAAGAAATTGTGTATTTTTCGTCAAAAACTACGAATAATACGAAATTTGAGCTTGTTTAAGTCATATAAATCCGAACAAAATGCAAAAACTATTGTTGAAATCGTACAGGATAAACCTAAAAAGTGAAAAAGATTAAGTCAGTATAACAAATCAATTTTTAGTCTTATTTAATGGGCCAAAAACAGGGCTTATGGACCTTGATCCTTTTTTATTAGAAATATAATTGTAGACTATTTTCAATAATTGTATTAATATTAATTTTCCACTATTTCAGTTTCGGATTGAAATGTGTCGGATTCGGGTCGCTATAACCCGACCCACCGAGGATTCTAGTGGAGAATATGAATCATTTTCTTATTCTGAGTTTATTGAAAGGAGTTTCCTGCTTAAAGTTTGTCAAATCAAATTATGAATTCCTTTAAAAATAAATTATCAATTTTATTTCAAAAGTCTAAAATAACTTAATTATTCTAAAAATTAATTATCTCAATTTTTCGGACATTAAACCGGCTTCACCCCTTTTGATTACATTCCATCAAATTCGTATGATAAACATTCCAATAAACAAATGCGTATTTTATTGATATTTCCAGCAACAAAAGAAATCAAATATCACGCAACAAAGTAAACCTTACTAATTGAGAAAATTAGATCAATAATCCTGCGGTCCCAGAACAGATATTGTCTGTTCAGATAATGAAAGTAAATGCTTTTCTGAGACCGCAAGCTTATTGATCCACTACATCTTGGTTAGATAAATATAAAATTGTTAATTTTCTATCACAGCAAAATACGTTTCTTGGGCTAAGATGCATGCTTCTATTTTATTTTCAGTAAGCATGTACATTTTTCCTCAAAATTTTACTGTGCTTTGATACGTCGATATTTTATTTAGTTTTTAACATATTAAAATACATTCTTATTTTAGTCAGTGGAAGGATATTACAGTAAAAAGGAAGTAAACTAATTGAATAGCGAATAAAACTTTCTATAAAATAAAAGTTCTAACATTTTATAATTCGTGAAATAGGGGAGATAAATAATTATATCATAAATATTAAAAATTACAGAGAATATTCGGTCTGAAATATATTTCTTTCATAAAAATATAAAATTTATTCGCATTCAATTATAAATATTTTTTCATTCTTTTATCTGAATAAATGCATCGTAGTTTTTAGATAGATTATTATTAGTAGAAATGGAATTCTAAAAAAAAAAAAAAAAAAAAAAACTTTAAACAATAATAATGTATCAAATTCTTAAATTCATTGCAACAACAAGTATCCTAGACTGCGTTTGGTCGACCGATCAGGGTACAACACAATTTAAAAGCTGAAATTTGTAGCAACTGTTCTGGTCTTACACGCAAATATCGTATAATTTTTCTTTCACTAATGATTGCAGTACCTTAGGTGCACTGCAAAAAAAATTCATAAAATTTTAGTAGATGTACCATGAATTAATGGTACTTGTACCGTTTTTACTCTTTACATTAGTACCGTACTTCTAAGGTTTATTAAGCGTAAAAAAACAGTATATGCACTATTTTGATTATAAATGGTATTTATACCGTAAAATGATTGTTTTTCAGTTAAAAATCGCCATTTATACCATAAAATAATTATTTTTCAGTAAGGAAAAAGCTGGTAGCTCTGCCTCGGTGTACAGCAACCTCTGAAGTGATGCTCCTTCTCTTGTTACGTAATGCGTGCAGACCTGAGGAGAGGGGGAGGATGCAGCCAGTACATATACTTTAAATATTTTACTGTACATATACCGTACAGTTAAATTACGGTATACATACTGGTCACTAAGTTGCCTGTATATGTACAGTAATTGCTGACCAAAATTTTTACAGTGTGTAAAAAATCTCGAAACCGAGCTACTTTGAATACATTATAATAAAACTTTCTGTAATGCATTTTTTAAAAGGTAAATTAAAAAGTTTTTCCATTAAAAATTACCGCTTTTATTAAATAATAAAATAAATAACTCTTAATTATACTATATTGCTAATTATACTATATTATACTATATAGAGATCAGACACATTCGACTATAGACATTTTGACGAATATTTGAAGAAATGCTTGGTGAAATGTTTAAAACTTTCGGAATGGAGAGAACATGTTTGACCGCATATTTTTCAGTGAAGATATGATTAAGAAGACAATTATGGAACTTACAGAATTTTGAATTCATGCAGGATTTTCTTTGGTTTTGTTTTTGCCCCAGGGTTGGTGGCTCATGGAAATATTCCATCATGTGTTGCGTTTGTAGCCTTGCCAACATGTTATAGTGAGAAGTGCCAAGCTGGGTGTCGTTCCAAGTGGTTCAGCTGGTAGAACGTCAGTGCACTGTACTGTTGATCCGTGTTCGAGTCCCGGCTTAGATACTCCATTTTCACTATGTTGGCTATACGCCTTTTAAGCAACTAAAACTTGAATATTAAGAATATTAGTATTTGCAATCTCTCTTATGATAAAAAGGTCAAAATTATCGGTAGCTGTGACAAATGATTACATAGGTCTTGTACAATGTTTGTGTGCATTTGTATAAGAACAGCACGTATATTTATGGAAATGTAAAAGCTTCGTTTATAAACTGAAATACATTCCAACATGTTTTTTTTTTGTTGTTGTTGTTTAAAACATCCAGGGTTACTAAATTTCATGAATGTTTCAGAAACATGACAAAATGCATTAGAAATTCCATACATAAAATATAAAATTTTACAATTTCCAAAAAGGAAAAACATAAAAACATTTTTTTTCGTGGAGCACATTCTTAATTATGATTAAATTATTATTTCCAATTGCATATTAACAAAAATTTATTTATTTAATTATCATCTTCTTGTAGGTTGATAAATGAATAAGTGAATATAGATTTATTTGGAATAATCAGAAAAAAAATTCAATCTGCTCTAGGCCCTCAAATGCATAGAGACATTAAAATATTTCTGTTCATTTTAAAAGATTTTTAAAAATCACATTTTAGTCACTGTGAATTCAAGATATGGTAATATTTTGGTCACAGTTGCGATGTGATGTGCTTTGACGTCACATAAATTTAAAAATTGCCCAGAAAAATATTTTTTACAGTGAATAACATATTTTGATGTGGTCTTGTAATTTTTTCCGGTTTCTAAGCTGTTCAGATTTTAGTCATAATGTGACGTTACCGAGCGGTGGAATTTTGGTGACAGATGCAACGTGACCGCTTTAACATGTAATGGAGTCACGGAAGTATGTTATTTTAAATCCTAATTAGCTCAAATTACATTATAATAAGATTGTTTGAAATTTATTTTGGTATAGATTCGTAAATTATCTTTAAAAAATATCAACAAGCCTACAGGACTGATATTGCACGATCTTTAGAGTACGACAGTTTCTAATTGTAGCCTTCACTTCAGCCTACTTATTTAGTTTTAAAGGACTAAAGTGCACAATAATATTTAATTTAGTCTTTTTTTGTTATTGGCAAGGCACTGTTCATTAATCTCTAAATTTCAAAGAAGGTTATCTAAAAAGCAGAAATTTTTCATTAAATGGGTACATTTCAGACTTTCTCTGATCTTATTTTATTACAAAAAAATTAAAACAATAACTATCAATAAAATCACCCAGCCTTTCATTATACATATCTAATTTTTTCTGGACGTTTTATAGGATTTGCTAAAATTTAAATCATTACTTGTCTTTGTAAAAAAGAAAAACAAATTTCTCAAAACTATTTCTTAGTAATTAGTTTTAACTCACAAAGCATTGAAGATGATTTTTTTAACTGTCGCCCATAATTTTTCTTATGATTTAATATTTAATATATTTTTTTTCAAATTTCTTTTGCAATTCTTTATTATTAGTGCATCTTATTATTATGTGAGTTTCAGATTTTTTTATTTCATTTTCTCCTTTTTACAGATATATATTTCAACTGTGACTTTTAGTTCTATTAAATAACTATTTATCTCATTGAATCTGAAATTTAGAAATCTAAATGTTATGAGCTTTTAAAATTAATGAAAATTTGAAATTAATTGACATGTACACTATGCTTAATATAATATCATCAAATTAACTGAATGAATTGACAAGTTATATTTATTAAGGATGTAATGTCATTTCGCTATTAAATAAATTTGCAACCAGAAATAAGTTACTCTGCTAATAGAAAAGCATAATATTTTATGTTATTTAAATGTATCAAAGGAATATTCTGTGAAAGCTGTTTTCTTTACTTTCTTTCGATTTTTTAATCTTTGTTAGAAATTTCCAATAAAGTTAAAAAATGTTTAAGGATTTAATTTATCTGTTTGTCAGCCTGTCTAGTCATCTGTCAATGCTCGAATTAAATACACTCGGATGTGCATTCAGTTTTTATGTACGAGGGATATTCCGAAAGTAAGTTTCGCCAATTCGTTTTACACGCAAATTTATTGCCAAAGAAATATGCCATGACATCATGAACTCTACACTTTCCCCTATTTTTCGACGTAGTCGCCACGGATAGTTAGATATTTGTCGTAGTGTGCAATAAGTTTAAAGAAACTACTCTGGTAAAACTTGGTACTCTACGAAGCAATGAGTTGTCGCACATCCTGCTCACCTCAGCATTGTTTTGGAAGTGATGTACGGATAGTGCGACTTTCAATGCAGGAACAAGTTAAAGTCCGATGGGACAAGATCGGGGCTGTAGGCTGGGTGATCCAATCTCTCCCAATCGAAGCGACGATTCTGATCTTGTGTAAGCCTTGCTGTGTGTGGTTTTGCTTTGTGTTCTAAGAGCACAACACCTTCACTCAAGAGTCCTGTTCATTCCTCCTTCGCTGATGATCCTTTCGTGGTTGAATCAGAAACGGGTGTGGCTTCTTATTGCGATTGTTTGTTTCACCTGGTGTACCAAATTCTCTTTAAAAGAAAATGACGAAACTTACTTTCGGAACGTGCCTCGTATTAATAAATTTCCTTATGCAATGTTCGCTATTAAATATGACAGAAGTAGCTTTTATAGTTTGTTTACCAAGACACAAAAATAATTCCGTTAGATTATAGCCTATGGAGGAAACATCGTTTGCAGCGCATTTTCTTTAAATTGCTTATTTAGATATTTCACTCTATGGAAAAATGAAAAATTTAATAACATTCTGTTATTATTGGAAAGTATTTCATAATCTATGCCTCATGTATTATTTTTTGTTCTCGTTTAAATGATAAATGATTGATTTTCTTTCATTTGCTGGTTACAAATTAAGAAACAATATATTCCTAAACCTAACTTCAGTAAAATATATTTTAAAAATACTAGTTTTGATAAAGTATTAACTTCGTTTTTAACAACATAACACGTTTTTATGAAGGTTTTAATCGATACTATTCATTTGAATTATTAATTTTGTGTTAGTGATAAATAGTTATGTTTTAATAAGACTATATGCAGTTCAAATGTATGGGGACAGCTGGAAAATGTCATATTGAAGACCCCAAAGAGATTATATAACATCACATGTAAGATTTATATTAAAAGATACATTTTTGTACAAAAAACGTAATGTTCCTTATTCTTTAAAATCTATTAAAACTGATACGATTCTATGAATTTAACTTTTAATAAAAGTAAGTTATTTTAGTCAGTTTGAAAATGCAGTTTTTTAAAAAAATAACTAAGAAATTGTTCTGTGAATTTTTAATAGCGCTGATTTAACTTTTGAATTCATCTATTTAAAAATATTTATGTTTAATTAATTTGTCTTATCACGCACATAGCAAGTTCAAGTAGCACAGTACAGTAGTTGGGTCAATGTTGGATAATTTTGGTTAATTGCTGTCCAACGTTGGCCCATAGTGAGAAATGTCCACAATGCCGTACCATCGGCGAACTTACCATTTGAAAACAACCGTCCAACCCTAGTCCAATGGTTAGCTGCTCAGAATCCTGCATACATACGCTGCAAATTACAAGTGTCGATGTACATACCGTTTCCCGACTATTTTCCAACTCTACCATTTCCATCCCAACCTTTTCCCAACAATTTTCACAAGCTGCCACGATGGGCACGATGGGCAAATAGTCTGTGCTACTTGGACATGGAATAGACCTCGGTATTTGGTTTAATGGATCTAAGATTTCAATTCAATTCTTCTCTTTCTTCTCTATTCTTCCTTCAATAATTAAGCTATAACTAATAGTTTGTATCTAATTATTAAAAAATATTTTACATACATACATACATACATACATACATGCATATAACCAATATATATATATATATATATATATAGAAGCTAATCAAAGTGAATTATGAGCCAAATAGGCTAAATTATGGTATCATATGAAAATCAATTTTTTGGCCAACTACCATTGAAGCAGAAGCTATGGTAAAATTATGATTGCACTTGTTAATTTATTAACTATGTGGTATTCTGTCTACACATTATTATTAATTATCTCTTTGGAGATTTAGTTAGATTGTTACAAGAACTTGATATGTTTTTTCAAATTCAAAGATATTATAATTATATATATATGCATTTGTCTATTTTCAGAAATATTTATATAAACGGTTTATGCCGTATTGAGAAATTAAGCTCTAGCTATACAAATACTGCTAGGGATATAGCTGATTTTTATTGTATGACGATAACACAGAGTTATCCGGTTCAGTTTTTGACCGATCTGACACACAAATTTATATTAAAAAAAAGACTATATTGACGAATTGTTCGGAAAGGTCAAAACGAGAGATGTTTTCTCCAATTGATAGATGACTGTACACTAAACTTAACATTATATCATGAAAGTAATTGAATGAAATGCCATGCTATATTTCTTAAGGATATATTGCTATATTAGTGCTAATAAAATTTGCATGAGAAATAATCCACTCTGATAAAAAGTATAAATTTTCTGTTATTTAAATGTATTAAGGATATTTGGAATTTTTTTGTTCTGTTAAAGTTTCTTGTTTTTTTTCTAAATGGCAAATGAATCATTTTTTATAACATCAACAATCTTATTCACACACGACTCATCAAAAATCATGATAAAAATATTGTATTTGTTTAACTGGCTTTTTTAAAGCCAAGTAAAAAAAAAAATATATATAACTCATTCCTTTAAAAAAACAATTTCATTTGTTACGTAAATTCCTACATCATAAATTTTTAGAACAATTAATGCAATATGTTATATTTACCAAAAATGTCCCCACCAAAAAAATAATGATAGTTGCACATATTTTATAAATAAATATGTAATTGGAGTTACTAATATTGTAAGGAATTAAAATTTAAGTCATAAAAAAAAAACTTTCAAATGTAAACACATTTAAAGTGTTTTTATATATGTAAATTAATAAACAAAACTTTAAAAGCTTCAAAATATTTTAATTATATAAACCAATATTTAAATGTACGGAAAACATCATATAGTTTGAATTAGACAGTAGCTTTGAGACGTACAGCTGCCAAGGCTGTAGTCTTGAATAATCGTTATATATTTTTATTAATTCCATACATATGCACAATTTTTATTACAATTGGACATATGATACAGGAATTAGTACTTAATAAGATCAAGTTGGAAACTGTACGTCAAACTTAATAAATAAGGTGCATTCGTACTGTAACTAGTTGCAATGAAATGAATTATATCGTCTGTTATTATGATATGATTAATTTCAGTAATAAGATAAGAACATTTTAAGTTGGCAACATTTTATCTTTTGTTAACATTTACTGAAAATTCCAATAGCCTTCCTTAAGCTTAGCTTTGAAAATTTCAGAACTTGAAATCTCTATTTAGACTCTTTTTCCCATTTAATATATATTTGTCCTGAAACATCTATCTAAAAAACTGTCCGTAGATTACAGGATTCAGTTTTTCAATTCGGTCCAAATTCGGTTTTTACATTTATTAATACGGAAATAATATTATTCCATCTTAAATAGGACGTAATCACTATGGGAACCTAGTATCATTACCTATCATGGGCTATTATTGAATTAATTACGTATGATAGGATTTAATATAGAAGTTATAAAATGTCATATACGTCATAGATGACTATAACGTCATACATGTCAGATAATTTGTCGATACATCTCAGTTGCTTGACGATTAATCCTCGGAAGCTGCTATAGCAAGGAAGTACTGATTAAAAAATTCAAATTACTTAATAAGTATTTTTATTAATATCTTTTTAAGTTTCGATTCGATTTTTATAAAATTTGAAATGACTCGAAAATATTATGCAACTATTATACAGGGTGATTTTTTTCTGATGATTATACAGGGTGATTTTTTTTTATGTGAAGTATATAAGACATTAACCAATTGTAATTATTTCTACGTGCATGGCTAATTGTCTAAATAAAATACCGTTAGTTAAATGTAAAATGTTCTTAACAGACGCTGTTGGTTAATAATGTACAAGTTTCTAATATGTATATTTTTTCGTAATACAGGGTGATTTTTTTAAAGTTGTGAAAGTAAAACACTATAACAAAAGAACCACTGATTCAAATGACCTAAAATTTCACAGTATGCTCCCAAAGCAATGGGTATTTTTTTGGTATGGTTAAAAAAACTTAAAATAGCACCAACAGATGGCGCTGTAAGGTAGCAGAAACAAAGAATATCGTCTGTGGGAGGAAAACAATGGACGGTACTTTGAGAAACCATCTTCCCTAGACCCTCTGTCGTCATTGGACCTTTTCTTAAATTTTTAAGTGTTCTAAATCTCCTAAGAGCAGTTGCTGCGCTGTCATTATTCTGATAATACAGTTTCACTAACAACGCAAAAAAGGGTGATTTTTTTTTTAAGTTGTGAAAGTAAAACCCTATAACAAAAGAACCACTGATCCAAATGACCTAAAATTTCACCAGTATGGTCCCAAAGCAATGGAAATTTTTTTGGCGTTGTTAAAAAAACTTAAAATCGCACCGATAGATGGCGCTGTACATGCAGTAAAGTCGGGTTCATTGGCGTAAAAACGTGAAATAGGCGCATCTCGTGTTCATTGTTCTACGGAAATCCTCGCAATGACTGCTGCATTGACAGACCGTGCGTTGTTAGTGAAACTGTATTATCAGAATAATGACAGCGCAGCAACTGCTCTTAGGAGATTTAGAACACTTAAAAATTTAAGAAAAGGTCCAATGACTACAGAGGGTCTACGGAAGATGGTTTCTCAAAGTACCGTCCATTGTTTTCCTCCCACAGACGATATTCTTTGTTTCTGCTACCTTACAGCGTCATCTGTCGGTGCGATTTTAAGTTTTTTTAACCATGCTAAAAAAATCCCATTGCTTTGGGAGCATACTGGTGAAATTTTAGGTCATTTGGATCAGTGGTTCTTTTGTTATAGCGTTTTACTTTCACAACTTTAAAAAAAATCACCCTGTATATATTAAATTTCAAACCATTCGGTTGGGTAGTTTTTGGGCTGTTATATGCGAACCAACGGACGAACCAGACGACGACTATAGGGGCTACGTAATTATATAATTACGAACACACCTAAAAATGGGAGTTACAAGTAGGAAACTTCTCAGTGAAGCTAGGAAAATCAAACCATCCATCTTTCAATCGAGTCTTTAACTTGATACTTCTGGGAACCCACAACATTTGAAGTGGTTGGGGCAAGAGAGTGTCAAGCCACATTTTTAACTTCTGAGATATTTCTATTTGAAAATTTGATCAAGTACACAAATCAAGATATATAACCTAAAGTTTCTTCACCAATGTCTTAGTAACATTTAAGATATTCTGAGTAACAATATGGCATTAATTTAATGATATTACAATTACGTTCTTTGTAAATTAGCTATCTTCATTGGGGGCATAAACATCTGGGGCAAAAACGAAACATGTCACATATGCTTCCACCAAGTAACATTTGAAACAAATTATATGTTGGATATTATAATTTACAATATTAAGCAACAGATTACAGTGCTAGATTTATCTCACCAAAAATGGGGCTCGGCACTTTCTTGCCCCGACCCCCTCATTTCTTAAAATGTAGCAGATACGTTATACATAAATGTAACAATAATTACTGTAGATGCAACACTGTAAAAAATTTTCGTAAAATTTCAATAGATGTACCGTAAATTAACGGTACTTGTACCGTTTTCACTCTTTACGCTATGAGTACCGTACTTCTAAGGTATATAAGGCGTAAAGAAACCGTATGTGTGCCATTTCGATTATAAACGGTATTTATACCGTAAAATGATTGTTTTTCAGCAAAATATGGCTATTTATACCGTAAAATAATTATTTTTCAGCAAGGAAAAATCTGGTAGCCCCGCCTCGATGTACGGCAAACCCTGAAGTGATGCTCTTGCTCTTGTTACGTAAAGCGTGCAAGCCTGAGGAGAGGGGGGAAAGTGCAACCGGTACATATACTTTAAATATTTTACTTACATATACCGTCCAGTTAAATTACGGTATATATACTGGTCACAAAGTTGCCAGTATATGTACCGTAATTGTTGACCAAATTTTTTTACAGTGAACGTTTTTCATAATTTATTATTCATACAAAAAGTTTTCTAAAAATTAATTACAATTTTTTATTTCTAAAAATCTATTTGAAATATTCTCCCCAAGTTCTTAAACGTTTTTGGATATATTTTCCTGAATTTCAATATTAAAATTTTTTTCTTAATGTCATTTAAAGCGAAACATGGTACATATGCACACTTCTGGATTGAAAGTTGTTGCAAAAAAAGCCGTAACTACATTTATTATGAGTGTATGAAGGACCAAAGACAATTTTGGAAGCTTTATATTTTCTCAAAAATTAGAAAAAAAGAAATAAAAGAAAATTGCAACATTTGCCTTAAAATGGGTATTTAAATGTAATGGCACAACTTAAAGTAACTTGATTTAATAGTTTTACATTAATTAGTTAATTGTTCCAAAGAAACTACAAAAAACAGTGTACTTTTGCTTACTAATTCACTAGAATTTCCATACTGTTATTATTTAAAAAAATAAA
Source organism: Maratus michaelseni (assembly GCA_963931845.1). Lineage (NCBI taxonomy): Eukaryota > Metazoa > Arthropoda > Arachnida > Araneae > Salticidae > Maratus > Maratus michaelseni. The sequence goes on from OZ007589.1 coordinate 325,713,325, forward strand.
CTACAAGAGAAAAAAGGATATAATGACTTTATTATAGCTATAATGGCCATATGGCGTGACTGGTTTATACTTCAAGAAAGAAAAATCAATATAAACTTCTATGTCAGCTAAAGTAACTGTTATAAAAATGGAGTTTTTCATGTAACAAGCTATGAACATGACAGAGATTTTCAAAATAAAGGAAAATTACCTTTTAACAAAACGGAGATTGCAAACGATTTTATTCAGCTAATCACAGTGATAAGAGTAATAGGGAAAATATAAAAAGATGACATCGGCATGATTTATTTGACATGGATTTCTTTCGTTTTGTTTGTATATGTTTTTAGTTATATATATGTGTGTGTTATTTATTTAAATATTTTATATTTATTTTTCTACAGGATTAAATGGGTTTCTTAGCATCAACAAAATGTGAGTAATACGAAAATAAGCTACTTTAACATAAATTGTTTTATTAAGGGCAATACCAATTGCGATATTAATGTACTATATTAAAAACAAGAAGAAAATTTCCAAAAGCATGCTGTAGTTTCTGTTAAAAATGATGCAAAAAATTAAAGTACAGTTTTCCTTTATTGGGCTCTTTATAAATTTATATTGTTAATTCGATACGAACAACCACCTAAATTATTGAAATTGAACATAACTTTATAAACGTTTATTCCAAAAATAATAACAACCAGAGGGCCCGTGCGAGGATTTCGCACTGAAATCTAATATTTTTTAGGTACTGCTCTATTATCCCGTCGACCACCTTTCATAACAAAAAAAACTATCGCCAAACTGTAAGATTAAACGCCAAAAATGCAGTCCCATTTATTTGATATCAAAAGCATTATATGTGTTTGTTACGTCATCAAGTTGTTTTTAATTCGACATTTGCGTGTATTTTTCATGATGTTTTACTGATTTATTAGTTATTTCATTCATTAAAATAACAATTGTGTCCTTAAATTCTTATATTTTATTTATTTATTTATTTTGATATTCCAATGGCAACGTACTCCCGTTTATTTGGCGATAGTTTTTTGTTATGAAAAGTGGTCGACAGAATAATAGAGAAGTACCATTTTTTATCAATCTGTAATACAGTTTAGTCTCTCTATCTGAACACTCTCTAATGTGAACACCCCGGTATTATGAACATTTTAGACGGTCCCGGCGAAACTCCATAGACTTAACAAAAGATGAACTATCTGTATTCTGAACACCCCACCATTATGAACGCTACTTTTGATTACCATTCTAACCCGCCTCTCTGTAAACTGAACGTGTGTTTGTAGTCGGAATTCGGGAAATTCCCGCATCATGGAAATTCGGAAAAAATGTTGCAGGGGGTTTCAATAAAAGGGTTCAATGAACTCGATTTAAAAATAAACAGACAAAATTTCTAGATCTAGCCGATGCTGAAATTTGTTTGAATAATTTAGATAAAATCTCCAGTTAACAAAACAAAAAAAAAAACATTTATTAAAACAAAAAAAAAAAACGAAAGAATATTTTTGTCTTTACCGTGCATTTTCTCAACTAACTAGAACATTCTTATGTTTTTAATAAGCAAAAAAGTGCGGATATGAAATTGTTGTCATTTTAGAAAAAGTAAATCATGATAATCAAATTAAATAAAATGATCAAAACAATCAATTTTTATGCAAAGAGATACAAGAAAAAATAATATAAAAAACCTGCCACGTGATTCCTCCTCTCCCGAGCTGAGATAAAAATAGAAAGATTGCACAACAGAAATGTCCACCCCAATGACAGATAAGAGACAACAGGTGTTAGAGGGAGCGGTCAAAAAAGGATTATGGTTTCTTTTCTGCACACCTGGATGGCAGCATTATCGCTTCTGTTTCTTTCTTCCTTTCTGCTCGGCAAAGGTAAAAAAATTCCCCATTTCACTATCGTTGCAGAGAAAGAAGCACAACACTTACGCAGATATGTCAGAAATAAGTAGGAAAACAAAAAAAACGGTAAGAATTGAAGTTTCAGAAAAGATACGAAGTTGTTCAAAAATTAAAATCAAAAGTAAGTCAAAGGAAAATTGCATCTGAATTTGAAATTTCAGTAGGTCAAGTCAACGCCATCAGCAAGAAAGCGAAAGAAATTATAGCCACTTTTAAAGCAAATAAACCTTCCTCAAAGTGTAGAATTTTAGAAAAGAAAACGGGAAACGAGAACATAAATAATCACGTCTGGAAGTTTTTTTTGCCAAATGAGAACGAAGAATCTTCCTGTCACTGGACTCCTGCTAAGGCAGATTGCTCTGGATTTTTCAGAAAAGGAGAAAATCACGAAATTCAAGGCATCAGAAGGATGGCTGACTCGCTTTAAAAGTCGACAAAACATCGAATTCAAAATAATCAATGGTGAAGCTACAGATGTAAATATCGACACTGCAGAGGAATGGAAAAGAAAGCTTCCGGATGTAACGAAGGATTTCGATGCCGCTAACATTTTCAATGCCGATGAAACCGGCCTGTTTTTCAGAGCTTTTCCAAATAGAACCCTAGAAGAAAGAAGAGAGAAATGCGTGGGCGGAAAAATGCCAAAAGAAAGACTTACCGTCATGCTCTGTGCCAGTTTTACGGGTGAGAAGCTCAAACCACCTGTGATCTAAAAAAGGGAAAAACTACGATGCTTCAAAAATGTGAAGATAGCATAATTGCCTGTGCATTATAAATAAAACCGAAAATCCTGGATGACATTCACAATTTTCTCACAATTGTTGGAGGGCATTGTTGGAGATGATGAAGAGAGAAGGAAGAAAATTTCTTCTTTTTGTGCATAATGCAAAATCACATACAAATGTGCAACTGAGCAACGTGAGCCTCAAGTTCCTGCCACCGAACTGTACGTCTATAATCCAACCACTGGATCAAGGAGTAATCAAGACCTTTAAAGCTCACTACCGAATTCATTTTTTGAAGAAAATGTCTGTAGTGATGGAAGAGACAAATTCGGCAACCGAACTAACGAAGAAGGTCAATGTCATGGATGCTGTGCATTGGATATCAATGGCTTGGAATGAAGTAACCCCCTACACCATCCAAAAATGCTTCTACAAAGATGGATTCCCATGTGAGAATGAGCAATCAAGGACAGAGGACCAAGAAGCAACAGCTGTGAGTGCCTTGGGGTCAATTCTTCAGGAGCTTCATACTGAAATTGAACCTTGAGCTTATCTCGAAGTCGACGTAAGCCTTCCTGTTTGCGACAACATCGTTGAAGAGGAAGAGGTTAGTGAAAACGAAGCAGAACCAGAAGAGACAGGTGAAACAAGAAGTATGATTACCTTCAAGCAATATGGCCAAGGGATTCAAGACCTGTTGAACTATGCGGTTGAACATCACCCAGAAGCCTTTCCACTTCTTAAGCAACTAGATAATATGTACGCTGCACAAGCATACACAATCCAAAAACAGACTAAAATTACTCACTTTTTTAAGTAATGTACCTATTATGTTTTCAAGTAATGTATTGTATGTTTTTTAAATTTTTTTTAATAGTATAACTTTTTAAATAGTTTCTAAATTTAGCACCTCCATCTCGGTAACTTGCATGGTTAACCAGGCTAAGTATTCTATACAGTCTATAAACTCAATACATAGTAGTAGTAGTAATGCATTTCCCAATCTCCCTCTATAATGAACACCCCCCAATCTGAACATTTTTGGTCGGTCCCATGAGTGTTCAGAATAGAGAGAGTCCACTGTATTTCTTAGATGCAGGTTTAAACATCTAAAGAAAAGTAAGGATAAAAATATCTGCAAACAACATTTAGTTTTTAGTCAAGCTAGAATATCATCTAATTTATTCCATCAAAGTTATAGTAAAAACTGATCCAAGATTGCAAAATGCACGCGCGAGAAAAAAAATAACAATCGTATTTTAACTGCATTAGAGGATGACGTCATCCGCTTCGGGAAAACATCGGACATACAAATAAAATCTAAACATTTCAATTTCAATTTCGCTTTTTAATCATAAATATAAAATAAACCCGTGCGGTGTTTTTTATAATAATTGCTGAGCATCCTATAATGTGGTATTTAATTTTTGTGGCAACGACACTTTGAAGAAAACCTTTCATTTCTTATATGAAAACAATGCCGATTTAATTTTTAATTTTCAGCAAATTTTAATCAAAAACATGTTTTAACGAATTGTTAAGTGTGCTATGTCAGAAGCCAGTTCAAAATCCTTTCATATGCCATCTCATTCGTCGTTCTGCGTTTCGTATTTTCTGAGAAAAAGGGATGTTGACAGGAGAAATAATATATATGATGATAATAATAGAAATTATTTTATTTTGCATATTTAATGTTAGTTTGGAAAAACCCGGCAATAATTTTTTTTTGTACTGAATATAGCCGTAGCATACTTATGCATTTAAGAATTCGTGTGTTCCATTATATTTTATGATACATTGAACAAGCTGCAACCAAAAGCCTTAAATGGCCTGGAAGAAAGAGTGTATGTAAAAGTTTAACTAAAAGTTAATAACCCAATTATTAAGCATACACATTCACAAGTACATACTTTTAATTTCTCTCACCTCACGTCCTTTACGTGTTTATAATTCCATAACTTTAATTTTTGAAAGTGAAAATTTCACCATGATAAAGAATAAAAATTGTTTTTTGATTAAATATTCAAATGCTTTGACCTTCATTTTGAAACTAGTATTCTGGGGTCATCAGAAAACTTTCTTGTATACCATTCTATATATTAACTGAAATCGATAAGTTGCATCACAATAATTTTAAATATGAAGCATATTGGATTTCTTTGAATTTAATAGGGAGTTACAGTAATAAATTTCAAAATAAATAAACGCTTAGTGACCCCGTTATATTTTAGAAAAATAGAAATTGAACTATTATATGAGTTTTTACAATAACCCCAAGTATTAAATTTGGTTAATTTCTACACAAAAAATGTGGGATGCAGCTAATATCGTAGAATAGTAGTATCTCCTGTTAAATGTTAAAAATCAAAATTTAATTAACACAGTTTTGAATAATAAGCATCTTACACATTAATTTTAGTACAATGACATCTGTATAAGCGGATATACAATTAATAAATCAGAATTTTATAAATCAATTAGCAATGATAAATAAATCAGAATAAATCAATTTTAGCAATAATAAATAAATCGGATTTTTATAAATCAATTAGCAATGATAAATAAATCAGAATAAATCATTTAGCAATAATAAATAAATCGGATATAATAAAACAATTAGTGATAATAAATAAAATCAGATATAATAAATAAATTAACAGTAATAAGTAAATCATGTATAATAAATAAATTAGTTATAATAAACACATCAGATATAATAAATAAATTTGTAATAATAAGTGAATCAGATAAAATAAATAAATTAGCAATAGTATTAGGTGTACAAACAAATTCGGTGTTCAAATAATTACCCTATTTATTAGATGGTATTATCTGACAGAGAGTTGCGCGTGAGTATCATCACCTAAGTATTCATGTATATGTAAATCTGATCGTTCTCTACAAACAGATTACGTATGTTCGCAAAATATTAAGTTTGAATTCAATTAAAAAAACTTTTGGTTTTTGGTAAGATAAAGGGTTAGGGGCATGACGAGCCCCTCAAATCAAGAGAAACAGTTACTGGTGAACGTTACGCTCTTCAGTTAAAACATTTGGCATTAATAAAGCAAGAAAAGAGACCTTATTACTGCACTGTGTTGTTAGCTTGCACTGTGTTGTTAGCATTATGAATGAAATTACATCACGACTACGCCGGGAGAAATTCAGTGGATTGGCAAACCACAAACGATCTTCAATGGAAAGTTTTACTACATCAGACATTGCACAACATTTTTAACTCTTTGTAAATAATCATAGCAAAGAAGTAATTTCAAATTGAAGATTACGTGTGAAAAGAAATCCATGAAATTATACCATCGAAAGGCAAAATATATTTCCGTCACGGAACGCATCAGCTGCCCTAGAGATGAAAAGGGTAGTAGAAGCTAATAGTGACCATTATTGATTGTAGTCTGTATTGTATTCATAAAAGAAAACGGCCTAAACGTATAGAGTTTTTTTGCACACTCGATAAACAAATCAAATATAATAAATAAGTGAGAAATAATGAATACATAAATTCCTCACCAAGAGCTTAATTTTGAAATATTGGTTAAAATTCTGTATCGTAAAATCTTTAAACATGGACAAAAACTGTCAATTTGTCTAACTGTCTTACTAAACTATAGCGAAAAACATTAATTGTGCTGATATTAGAAATTTTACTACTGTGATATTTTTCTAAATCTTTCGGCCTATTTCAAACAACAATGTATTTTTTTTTTTATATACATATTCAATTAACAAAATTCGGAATCACATAAACCCTGACTTTGTGTTACTTGGACCCAATTTATATTTTTTTCCTTAAATAAGTCATTTAAATAAATGATCCGGGAATAACATAATTAGCCATTTTAATTACAACAATGTCAACGCAAACTTGAAATTAAACTAAAAATAAGTATTCAAAATACCAACACAAATTGTTAGATACTGATGATGATATATTTTAGCAGACCTTTATGTCTTGTTAACTAGTCTTCATAAGAGGGATTAATACATGGAAAAGGTAAATTGACGTTGGAAATTAAAAAAATCCTCAACTGTAGGTTGAGTATTTTTATTTTATTATATCACAACACTTTATGATACAGAGCAATATTAGGTTAATTTATCTGATAAACAAGGATGATTCTCTGTTTCTTCTGACGCTGTAGCATTATATGAGCTTACAAATTGTCGACCGTAAAATCTGCGCCTTTATCCGGTCCCACGAGACCTTTTGTAATTTTGGAGGATTTTTTTTTTTTGTTTCAGATCTACAAATATATTTACTTGAATAATGACTAAACATTTTAATGAAAAAAAAAACTGTAATGGTACAAAATTAATTTACAGAGAAATTTTAATAAATTTAACAAAAAACAATGTGGTTGTAGTTTATATGGACTCAGCCCAGAAGTGGGTTCAGGTAAACCCATTTTTATGTTATAAGCATACAGTGTTAATGTATTTCCTATCTAGTTAACGCCATTGTTATTTTTTTAAGGATTGAATATGAAATGGAAATTTATTTTTAATCTTGTGTGTGTGTGCAGTGCACAATAATCTGGAGTAAAATATTATCAATTCACAAAAAATATTGTAATACAAAGGATGTGAATAATAACTTTACTAAAAAGCGTACAACCAACAGAGTGAAAAAATGTCCAGACCGGGGTTCGATCCCCGGTCTGGACATTTTTTCACTCTGCTGGTTGTACACTGTTTAGTAAAGTGATTATTGACATTCATTGTATTTCAGTAATTTACAGCGTAATTTCAGCTCTGCTGAAAAATTAATTATTATATAAAAATATTGTTTTTACCACAAAGTACTTTCCCTCAACTTAAAGAATATGAGAAGAACTGGAACGTAATTGGGCCACAGTAAATGATATCTAGTGCTGTTAATTGTTAGAATATTGACGAATCACGTCAATACGCTCAACGCAGTACCGACAAGACTGCTTTAAAGCATTTTTCTTGTTTATTGTTCAAGTAACACACCATGATGCAAGAAACAAATTTTTGCACTACTGAATATTTTATATTGAGTTTCAGGAAAATTATTGTGACTCAATTCAAACTTTTTATAAATTTATATCTGTATCTGATATTTACATTTGAGTTTCGATATGCCCAGCCTTTGAAATGTATATTTCAAGTAGATGCATTTGAAATTGTCTAAGTCTCTATCAATAACTTTTTGTGGCACTTTCTAAATTTATTTCTTCATTATATGTTTTTTTAAGTCCAGTCAGGGTTAGTACCTTGAGCTTATTGAATTGATTTTTTAAATAGTACCATAAAAATATTCAAATATAATACAAACAGGAGATTTTCCTAACCGGTAACGCATTATGTCGTTGAAATCTTTCAATTTGAAGATGAAGTCTTTGAATCGTTGAAATTGTTGATGTATCTGTTTTATCTATGAATAAACTATACCGCCTAAACTAAGCCAGATGTCAGAGTAGAAATATTTGAATTTTTGAGAAAATTTTTCAAATCCTTCATTAAGTTAAGCTATTAAAATTAAAAGCAGACACTTTTCAAAAATTTTGTTGAAAATACTAAAAAAGAAGAATGAAAGGGAGTCATCCTCTTAAAAAAAATACTTTAAAATTGGATACTAAATGCTATTAAAAAAACAGCTGAAAAATCTCTGTAAAATTCCTCTGCTAAAACTTTCACTGTCTACAGATGTAAATTTTCACCAAGCCTCTGAAAACTTATATAAATCTGTGTTTAGAAAAAAAAAACAGTTTTTTATGAGATGTCTGCAACAACAATAGAATAACATCTTAGACTGAATTAGCTTTTGTATCAAACATTACACTAGGATAGCAGGTGGTTAATATAATATGAAACTATATTTAATTTACCAGTTTCTGTTAAAAAATTATAAATCCAATGTATTCCACATGAATAAATATGGAAAGACACAGCAATTTTTACTTCAGCAAGCTAAACAGAAATCTTCATGGCGTGGATCAATATAGCTTCTTACGGCTTAATAAATCTCTATTGAATCGAATAAAATATAAAATAAAGCTATTTATAATAAGGAAAAACATTTAAACCCCCATGATCAAGTAGGCTGAAAGATTATTTCCATTTCCATATGACAAGTTGGCTTTTTTTTAGCAGTATTCCACCCCTTCACTTAACGCATAGCCCACATTTTGGATACGAAAAATTAGCCTTAAATGCCCTCATTTGTGCATATAAGGGTAGAGGCAGGGGTGGAAATGTAGAAAGAGTTCGACAACACTAACTCATGTTAAACTAAACACTGGTATTTTTTTCATTTCTGCCCAAGGCAAAATAATTATAAACCGATTTATATAAGTTTTAAATTTTATAGTTGAAAGATATTAAACAGAAAAAATCAATTTTTACACATTAAAAGTAAATATTGAATTCGTTTTTATTATATTGATTTTGATACTTATTCAATTTGTAAAATAAAAATAATAAATTATTACATTAATTCCATGTATTTTGTCACTAATTGACTAAATAAAATAGCTCATGAACAAACTGTCACATGTCACTAATTACCCTAAGTATAAAATGCAAGACAGTTTGCCTCATAATCTGCATAGTAAAAGTCCTTCCTGGAGGGAAAATGGGACACCTAGAGAGAGGGAACTATTAGACATGTTCCATTTCTTTCTTCTTTGTTTCTAAACATATACAAAGATGTGTTTTTATGCTTTTAAATCATTTTTATAGTGCTGAACAATTTTTTGTAAGATTTATTGTGTAAAAAATATCAAAATCAATTTCAAATTCAAATGTTTTTAATAATTTAGCTGATTATTTTATATAACACTTAGTGATAAATAACAAAAAGTAATTATTTTCATTTTTCTTTTGTCAGTGAAAGTATAATGTTTTTAAAATGTAATTTACTCATGTTTTTTCCTTTTCCTTTAGATGCACATTTTTTCCCGCACTTGAGGTAGAAGTTGGCTTTTTTTTAAATTTCCAAATTGTCCTTAAATAAAAATTTCCAAATAATTCAAAACCTCCCTAAAGCGAGCACGCTACATTCCATTAAAAATTTGTCACTCTGAGAGGTGGTCTCTTAATGGAGGTCATTTTTAAATCTAGTTTTTGACTGCCGAAAATAAGGTAGCAAGTAGGGTTAGAAGAATTTACGTTTGACTGAAATGAAAAAAAATTGAAGTTTTACACTGATTATTTTTTTTAGTCTAACGTGACATGGAGCATTATCCAATAATAGGAAAACATTTCTTTGCTGGATTATTATTTTCTTATTGAATTCCACCAACCACCTTTCGAATATCGACGACGTCATCCATGTTTTTGCGTTGAAATTCACTTTATGCCCATTTTAGTCATATTAATATTCTTAAAATACAAAAATAGTCACATTAACATTTTTGTTGAGATTTCCACATTACTAATGGTTTTAATTTTCATCAACAGCATTAGCACAAAAAGCCACGTTTAATCGTTCTTTTGTTTTTTCCCTCCTTTAGCTACTTTTGAATTTTCCATCACACAGCCAGTTGGTAATGCGCGAAAGAACAGTTTAATTCCATCTAGGTTATAAATATTCCAATATGCGTATCCGGCAAGAATCGAGGGCAGACACATTTTCCAATTTTTGCATAGCTCATTGTCCACATCTACAACTTCTCCACAGTTCGATTGAAAAGCAATATTGTTATGGTTACAAAATTTCAGTAGCCAACCATTATTTACGCAAAACGCTTGGCAACTGAAGACATCCGCTATTTGAATGGCTTTCTCTTTTATTAAAGCTCCAGTAAGTGGGATATTTTTGGCTGTTGTTAATCGAAAACATTCCATCAAAGCGTTGTTTACATCATTGAATTTTTCCTTGCGTTTTTGTTCTATTCCACGCGATTTATTGTCTTGTCATTCTTTTAAAAGGCCGCTTTATTCTACAAAATTTTGCTTATCTGCATTTTTTCACAGTTAACTATTTGAGCCAAACTTATTTCCAACTTTCCATTTTTATGTAAAATTATAAAGCGTATACGCTCCTTTAAGTTTAAAATATCTCTTTTAGCTGTCATTGTTAAAACGCAACTGAAAGTTATCTGCACTGGGACAAACACGGAAGCAAGCGGTCTAAGTCTGAAACGTTTTTTGTAACATGGCGCCTCCATCGCAATAACAAAGGAGGAGGTGGGGCCTCAAAGCAAGAAGGCCATAAAATATATCTCTCTGGGCTTCATCAAACCTTCTATTGTAGGAAGTGGGGATGATACATATTCTATTCCAGGTTGGGGAATATAACTACACGTTCACACATCTAAAGATCAAAGGACCAGAAAAAAAGCAAAATTCCTTTCCATTTCGTAAAAAAAAAATTTGTTGATCATGGAGGCAGTTTCACTGAGAATGGTTTCCGAGTGGAGGTAAAATTAGCATTGAGCCTATGGGGATAAATTTTGTTCCATTAAAAAAGGGGTCGTTGAGGAGGTTGGTCGCTTAATGGAGGTGGTCGCACAGAGTAATTCGCTGTATTTTGATATATCTTAAAATTTCTTAGTTTTAGATAACACGAAACATTATTATAATATAAATGTATCCCAAGTGAGAAGAATATATGTGGAGTAGAAATGTTTTTACAAAAATTGTCCCATTATTGCCTCAATTACCCTATATTCTTATTTCTATTACGATGACAGAAACATTATCATAATGATTATATTTCATTAACACATAATTTATGTTGGACTGGCAAATGCTCTTTGTCGTTAGAATAACTTTTATTAGAAAATATTTTCCATGAACCGAATATTTTATTTTTTCAAATCAAAAAAGTGAAGTGAAATTTATTTGTATATCTCGTAAAAGTTTTATAAATTTATTTTAAAACAATTAACAAAAAATAAATAAAAAAAATGAATTATAAAAAAGAAACTAAACGTTAGTGAATAGAAAAATTTTAATGCTAACATTGACAAAAATGTTTCATAAAAACTGAACTAAACAAAGAAAAGTACCATTAAATATATTTTTGGCGATGGACTTAAATCACGTAAGATAAATTTTCTATTTTGAACTATTTTGTAAGTAAAGAAAAATGCTGCTAAACACTTTTTCTTATTTTATGATTTATCAAAATATGGATATTCATTCAAAAATATGTCAAAATAAGAAACATTTAATTTAGTTCTGTAACTTTAAAAATCTTTTATCCAAAATGGTAAACTGTTATGGGAATAAAAATAATAAACCATAAACATAATAAAATGAATTTTGTAAATATACAGTATCATTACACATAAAAACGCTTTTATTAGTAAGCTTTATTGTTCGTATGAGTATTAAAATATGTATAAAAGATTTAAAATGTCTCCTTTACGACACATTTTGTGAAATTAGTGGGGTAAAATAAAATCTGAATTTTTATTTTTTATTTAAAACAAAATTAATTATATAGACCGGGAACACTGCATCTCCGAAAATTTCAAAGAATTGAACAGTGATGGGATTGATTGATTGTATTGTGTGTTTATTTCTTGGAATAAAGTTCTAAAAATCAATATTCATTGTACGGGCTTTGATATAATTTACCACAGAATGACCTTCATCGAATATAATTTTGAAATCTTCAGGAAATTTTCTGGCGGGTAGTAACTCGCTGTGAATGCACCAGTGTGTCCACATTATATCTGTTTTTTTAGATTCAACCAAGTTGAACAGATTATTTAAGGTCCCACATTTACACTTTAAACAAATCCATAAATTGAAGGTTTTCCGTTAAAATAGGAACATTCCAGATTTTATTTGCCCATTTATCCCCGAAATACAGTAACTTATTTACAAACTTAAAACAAACTTCAAAATTAACTGAAATCCTCCAATCTATACAATATTTTCGTCAAATCGGTGCTGTTTCGTAGTAGAAACGTAATTTTTACGCCTGACCCTTTTCCTTCAAAACACAAACAAATCGCAAACCTAGGCGAAAATTATCTAAAATTGGAGAGTCAAAAGAAGCAAAGTTCTTGAGATAACAGAAAAATATCTTCCAGTCACAAAGATGTTCCGGCACCCTTGTGCCAGAATTTTATACATTTTTGGACGAAAAATTTATTAGAGTGCAGATTACGTCCCTTCTCTCTTTATTACACTACACTGCGAATATTTGGGTCTTGCTTGCATAAAACAATCTAAACTAAGGTTTTCCAAATTATGGCGCGAGTACCAATTCAGATACCTAAATCTGCAAATACTGGTACCCGAAGACTATAAAGAAAATCATTTGAGATCTGAAAACTGCATTATTTTTGATTTAGAGATTCTGATTTGTCCGGCTAGTATACCAATATATGTCAATAAGACAGGTGTACTACGGATTTTCTCTTTGAAAATATCCTTAATAAATCGCATAATATACTTCTTCGAGCTTTTTTTATTTCTGGCGTATTAAAAAATATAGTATGTTTTCTTTATTATATATTAAATGAATCTTTTATTAATATGTGATCATACTGTTACTTCTTATTTCAATATCATTAAAAGAAGACTATCACAGTATTAATTTAGTGATATAATAACATTTTAAATGTTAACATTACCTTCAATAATAATGGTACGCCAAAATTATGAATTTAGATTTATTGGTACACAAGTCTAGAAGTTTGGGAACCCCAGTGTAAACAATGAGGATTGCCGTATTATTTGGAAGTTATATCAAGTGACTGCTAGCAAGTGACTGCACCAACATAATCAGTACATTTAACATTGACTAGCCCTCGGAGCGTTTTGAAAAAGGGTAAAATTGTAATGTTGTTTTCTCTGCATTTTGTTTTAAATGCCAAAAAAAATATGATTCTTTTAGCATTATAAATAAAACTTAATTACAAATATGAATGTAACTCTTGAGAGTATTAATCATTCTTCAATGTTTTGAAAATTCATTAAATTTGTAGAATTATATTATCTTAAACATTGCATATATTACAGTGAAACCTGGAGCTTAGTGAACGGAATATTACGTTCCACACGCATAGAGGGCTAGAGTTTACTCGCTACCGGTTTAACCTAGCACCATGTTAATACATGCGCATTATAACTACAGTGCTTTGAATATGTACACGGATATAGGCTGAAGCCTTTATTCAAGTTACCTCTTTTAGTGACGAAATGTATTTAGTCACTGATTGATAAGGATTGCATACGTTTAATTTCCATTTTTTCCTCATAAAATAAATTTACTCTGTCTAACCATCCCATGATATTACGCTGGGGACCACAAGGGTTCGCGGACAACAATTTATGAACCGTTACTCGGAACCTAAACCTGATTTTAATTCATAACTTTAGAAAAAAGGAAGATAGTTTAACGAAATTTTCAATAGACAGACTTTGTTTTGTGTGTTATGCGATGATATCCTGAAACGTGCTTAGAGTTCTATCAGCGATCATTGCAGTTCTATCAGCAACGCATACATACTATCAGTTACATTCTAAATGATAGATAGTCTAGCATAATCGTATTTGGGCGTGAATGATGACCATTTTGAGCACTTTTAGTTATGTCATCGTATTTCACCGAAAGCAAAATAAATAGGTTGAATGTATCGTTTAAATATCTTCATTATTTTAAAGTTATGAATGGTAATACGGGCTCAGTTTGGAGTGAGACAACCTGTATTTTTGAATAAATAAATAAATTGCAATCCTGGTTTTCAGTAGAGCCTTTGTTCATCCTAAAGAGAAACATCCATTATTCTGTTGAAACTACTTACGATTACCCTGTATATTAAATATCTATACTGATTAAAACTTAGAGCATCATTATATCATTCAAAATAAATTTCAGTCATTATAAAAGAAAACGATGACAGTCTATAGATAATTCTTTAAACGTTAGCATCGAAAAAGATCTAAATAAATCGGACTAAGGAAGGCAGAATTTTATAAACGATATTTGTTCATTTTTGCTAAAGTCACTGAAAATTATTTGATATAATATGTATAATATAAAGAAAATCGTTTTCAGTTATTTAAAAATAACCATATGTTATAAAGTAAAGGACTTCACGCAAGATAAATTTATTTTAATGCGTTGCTTTTTGTTTATGTATATGAAATACTTCTATATATTGTTTTTTACTTTAATCTTTTTCAAAAACGGTATGCACATTGATTAACGTGCCAAAACTAAAGTCTTTTAATTTAGTTTTATAGCTTAAAAAGGTACTTTTTATAAAGATAAACTGTTTTGATTTATAAAAATAATATCTAAGCCATAGATATAACAAATTGCCTTCTTAAAAAGATTCATTATTTGGATAAAAAACTTTTAAGTACACTTTTAATGGTTTTATATTTGTTATTGATGCTAAAAATATAAGAAAATAAACAATTAAAATGACCCGGAAGGTTTTACTCAAAAATAATTAAATTTTATTTTTGTGTAATATTTTATAATACCTTTATATGCCTTAATATACATTTTTATAAGTATATTTTTCAGTGTTCTGTTATATTTAAATGCTCCCGATATTACTTGGTAATATACAGGGTGATTACAAAAATATATGAATATATGCGCAATATATGAGCCCTTAGGTGTCCTACCGTTCACAGAAACTGAATGAAGTTTTTGTTTAAAGTATTTTGAGGTATGCACTCAAGAATCAAATGAAAAACAACAGTTAAACTCTAACGGTTACGATTAGTTTACGAAAATGGCCAGACCTACTTTTTGTATTGGGATATATGTGATGTTCATAGTAAAAAACCATAGAAAATGTACCTGTAGTACGAAAATCGCTGTCGCTAGACAGATTAAGAACAAAAGAGAAAACAACTCTGGGGCTCACCAGAGCACGACTTTCGTTTCTAATGACGTCATGCGTCACATTGTGTCTTTTGCTCTGATCCTGGCCTACTGAATCTCCTTCGAAACGGAAAGAGGGTACGAATGTACGCATATATCTTGGTTCGGCGTAAGATACCGTCTCTACTGACGCTGTCGCAGTAAGTGAATGAAAAGGTACTATGAAATGCGTACCACGTATCTTGCTTTCTTGCACTCTGAACAACACGCTGCTTACAGGGAAAGAACATGGGAGAGTTTGTAAATATTTATTATCTGAACGGACAAAATAGCGCGTGTCTACCGCAGGAACCATGGGATACGCCGAGGCCCGTTTACTGTAAAAGCTGTACGGTACTTGATACGCAAATTTGAAGAAACTGGTTGCGTATGCGATCGATCTCGGCGTGGACGACCTTCCGTTCCTGTCGGGGCTGTTGAAGAAGTCATTGAGACGATAAGCGGCGTTCCTCTTGCAAGTGTACGTGGTGTATCACGCGTTCTGCAGTTGCCGAAGTCTACAGTCTTCAAAATCCTGCTCTCTGTTCTCCACATGTTTCCTCGGTTCCAGCGTGTCCAGATGTTGCAACCGGATGATAAGCGACAACGGCAAGATTTTGCGAATGAATTTCTCATCCGGTATGACGAGGATGACAGCTGGCCTTTACACATTCTGTGGACAGATGAGGCCCCTTTCTCGATGACTAATAACGCTAATTTGAGGAACTACGTCCGGTGGGCAGAGAATAGTCCCCATGATATGGTTTCACTTCCGTTACAAAAATTTGAAACAAAAAAAATGTGGTAAAAAAAATTATATATATATATCTCCGATCCATATGCACTGGACTCCAATCGTTAAGGTAGACCATGTATTTTGTGTCTAATGTGAAAACAAATGAACATAAAAACCCGAAATTTAGAATAATTGTACTTTAAATAGTTATTTATCAAGTTTTACTTAATTTAACATAAAGCATGATTTACAAATAACAAATTGCATATTTTGCAAAAATGCACAGTTTAATAAAAAAATAAATGACAGTTTTTTGTGAAAAAAATTAAATAAATGGATTTTAATGAGGCATGTGTCCAACACTACAAGTAATGCACTTGTGGCATCGACTTTTTATACTGTCAATTAAGTTATCGGACACGGGTATGGGAACCAAGGCCCATACATGAAGCAACGATTATTCCAGCTCATTTAACGACTTCGGAAGAGGACCTACGGCAGGACCAACACCAATACCACCTCAACTATAACTGTGTTTTTAAAAACATCGTAGTCTACAGAGAGAGTCCCAAAGATGCTCTATTGGATTAAAGCCCGAAGATTCAGCTGACCATTCCATTCAATCCAAACTATTCATGAGCGACTTTAGCTTAATGCGATCAGGCATTATCAACCATAAAACTGGTTGTACCATAACTTTTGGAGGCAAGTGTATATCACGCCTCCAAAAGAAACAAAACATATATATATATATATGTTTTGGAGACATATCCATGCATTCAGACTAATATTTACTGACATACAGAATTTTGTATGGTATGAGAGGTAAAGTTAATTGAAAATCACGATCATAAAATGCTATGGGAAGAAAATTCAATGTCGATTCCATATGCGTATCGTCAGGCATTAAAAAAGTAGGAGCACAAATAAATACAAATTAAGTAACAAAACTGGGAAGTTTGATTAAAAAATTATATGAATTTAGAATGAAATATAATTTACGCACAAATAAAACAGACAAATTATCTTGCGAAACGTGCATGCTTTATTATTAATTATTTATTTATTAATGCTTTATTAATGCTTTATTAATATTCCTTATTGATGAATTGTTTTTCTAATAAATAGATTCATTCTTTGGCTTGCATTTTTATTAATTGTTATTGAATATTATTGAAAATTATTGTTGTAATGTTTATTATTGTTTCTTATTACTTTATTGTAATTATTTCTGATGTATTACTTTACAAATAAGTGAAACTGTTACTTGTAAGTTTATGCGGTAATTAATTTCATACGGTTTACGCCAGATAAAACAAACAAACAAAAAAGAATAGATGGAACGATTTCATTTCGAAAACATTCAACCCAAATTATGTAATATCTATGTCTTATTTACAGAAGATTTTAAAATATAAAAAATGATTGCATTTAATGAAATATAACATTTTTGATTTTTTACTCTTACATATAATAGTACACACACACACACACACACATATATATATATATATTTATATATATATATATACAAGCATACTTTTGTTTAGAGATATCACCAGATAAACACACGAATATTTGCTGTCAGAAATACATAAACTTAGTACATACAGTACAAACTCAGTACTACATTCTCATATTCAGAACCCCATAGACGTTTCAGATCTTCTATGAGTCCTGAACATTTATTTTGTTTATTTTGTATATTTTAACTAAAACATCGAGAAATATTCGGTGTATTTCACCATTAATTCTGAAAAGATTAAAGGACTTTTATTTATTATCTTAAATCATTTATCAGAAACGAATGATGAGTTGATAAATCTTATAAAGACAGACATTTTACTGTAACAAAAGATTTTTTCCCTTCTTCTTAAAATATTCTTTCCTATGTATTTTCACAAAGCTACATAAGAGATAAGCAGATACTTTGCGGCCTGGGGCAGAAGCGCTTATCCTGTTTTTTTATATAACGGGTAGTAGAGGCTGCGACAATATAAAAGGATTCTGAAGAAGATTTATGGAGCCCCAAGCAATATTTATTTCTTGAATTAGGCTGATAGAAATATTACTTCCTATCCCTTACATGATACGTAATTTTTCATAGTATGTAAAAATAGGGGCTTCTTTAATGTATTTATTAAGAAATTATTTACAAATAGAATTTCGAACATTTGTTAGAGAAACTTAAATGAAGAATTCAAAGCTATTAACGAGAAAATAAAATGAATCTTACTTCAACAGTATTATGTTTTTAAACAAACTCGATATGTGTTATTATTTATATAATACTGAAATGAACATGATAAAATACGTTATAGTAAAGTACAAAATTAAGTTATATGTAACTAAGAGTTACATTGAATGATAGATTGGTCGAAATAAAAATTACAATTCTCCCTTAAAAGATCGTTAATGTATTGTTCATATGTTCATACTCATTTTGTCCGAGTGATCTACAGCTCGTTTTCAAATTCTCAGTGCATTCTCATTTTCGCTTTTTAGGTGGTTTTCAATTAATTTGCTCTCGTCCTGTTCTCTGTGATTATCATATTTTTTTTTGTTTTTCTTCGCTAAGCTTATGGTAACTTTCAGTTTTTGGCAGCAATATAGCTACAGTAGTGTAATTGATGATCAGCATGCAGGCTTTATAATCTTCTGTCGTCATACAGAGGAGACACATTCTGGTGTTTTCAATTGGTTATCAATTTCCCCTTTACGTAAACTTACACTGAGAAAACAATATCCAATTGCAGCAGGTTATATTTATTCTATGCCATCACCAGAAGATTCAATTCTTCTATAAGATTTGGATTTTTTGGAGGGGGTGAGGAAGAACTGTTGCTGATTCACACTTATGATTCAATGACTGATTCACAACGCTGTTTTGAATACTCTAATTATCCTAAATTACCTGCACGAATTTCATGCCAATAATAAGCCTTAAAAGCATGAATTGTTTTGTGATCTCCGGCTATAACACGGAAGTTGTATCTCGTTTCAAAAACACAATAATGATTTATTTTAAAGTGAGTGATTACAATTCCTCTTGCACTAAACAGAACAGAAACGTAAGTGATGTGCTGCTACACATTAAATAATTTCTTTATTGAAAGACATACTATAAATTTGTTTTGTAACAGAACTTAATTAACAGAATTTTAATTACACACTTTTCAGGAACTGGTCGAACTGGTCTGCTAAGAAAGCGATAACATGAAATGAAAAAAATAATCCCACAAACCGATGGATTTTGGTATAAAATGGAATATAGGCGGTGGTCTTTGATTGTTTTCAACAGCATTAAGTGATTGATAATAATAACCCTGATCACATTAAGTGGAAAATACTGTATACAAATATTTAAATAACTATATATGGAGAAAGGCCATGTATAGTTTACTGAAGTATGTATGGCCATTACTGATCTATATATGGCTATTACTGAACTATATATGGTTACATGCAAATTGCATTAAACATGCTTTGCTTCGACAACATTTCACAAACCTGTCACGACACGTATAGAATTAAAAATACTTCAAACGTCAAAGAAAAATGAGTTTTTAAATATAAATATCATTTCCTTAAAAGTTCCGCAAGGCTAAACAACCATTCGATTAAAAAAAATACTTCAGTTCTTTTCGATATTTTATTTTTGATGAAACCATGGAGTAAATTCGTTAAAAAGTACATTAGGTAGCCTTGTTGTAAGGCAGGACTATACACATGAAATATGTCAATTAATTTTCCCGTGTATCAGAATACGCTTTTCAATATTTTTAACCCCATTCATTAATATATTTCTAAAAATTGGACCATGAACATCACAAGTAAAATGCAATAATTTATAATTCCGAAATTGAAATTATTTACTTTCTTTAATAATTTTACATTCTTCACTGATTTCACCGCTGAAGATGATACTTTTTTTAAATCAATCAGCATGTAGAAAAATAATTTTAAAAGTTGGAATATATTTTTTTACTAGTGTAAATGCCCGTCATAGGAGGGTGGATAAAAATCGTGGTTTTCACTTAAAATTTGAAATTTGATAAAAATATTTATATACATCGATGATAAGAAAAACTGACATGAAACGCTAAGTTCAGTGCCTGATTAATGTATGGGGTTCTGGAGTTTTAACAAAATAATTTTATTTTATGCAAATAAGATGACAGAACAGAGGAAAAATTACAAACCTTTCTTAATTAGTAAAATGAAACAGATGTAGATATAGATATAATTTGTGTTTTATTATGAAATCTTAATTTTGTAATGGTATATTATCCGGAAACAAAAGATGAATTATTTATATTGTTTAAGTATAAAAGTTTTAATTTTACGTAATCGTTTCAAGCTTTTTTTTTTTACCGTAAAACTCTTAATAATTGTATTTTTCCTGAAATCCTCTACTTTTCTGAATTCATTATTAAAAATTTAATTCGTCCTACGTATAATTTAGTTTTTTTTAAAAGCTATATCAACATGTAATCAATGTATACAATCAAGATGTAGTAATCAATCTCCAATTCTAATTTTCATAATTAACAATTGAAAAATCAGTCAAAATTACGTCATGTTGACAAAATAATATATATATATATATATGTAAAAATACATTTTAAACTAAGCATAACATCATTTTCACCTGTATTTTATATTTAACCACCATAAATCTAAATAGAAATATATTTTCTATTTTTTTGTAATGAAAAAAAATGGCAGCAAAACAGTTATAATGCATAAAGAAAAATTAAACCCAATAGGCACTATTCTAGCGAAATCCCTGGATAGATGAATTTTTATTCCCTTATAAAAACAGTGTACAAGTGTAGAAATATTTTTACAAAAATTTATTCTCTAAATAAAAAAAAAATATATGTCCAAAAATTCCACGTGTCTGAATATGTTTCATTATTTCTCTGTTCTGTACAACAGTGGAAAATAATCCATTGTTTCCCATTCATTGTTTAGATCGTTTCGGACCGGAATCCTTACAGTGGGTCTTATTATATTTAGAAGATAATTTTGGATATTCGCATTTTGAAATAACAAGTCTTGTGAAAATAAATATATGTGTGGTAATCAGTAATATCAGTGAATAATGCATTTGCAATCAAAAATTACCTCATCCTGAGATAATCCTAAGAATCTTCTATTTTTTAATAGGAATTGCCGATGTAACTAAGATGTAAGTTATGTATTTTCCATAATCGTGGTGCAATTCATATTTTAGATAGATGATAACATTTTTCTCAACAAACGAAAGCATCAGTGATTACGGAAAATTCATTCCAATTCTAACTCACAAAACGAGGATCGCTACAATAGTGGTTTTTGTTCCTTGATAGAAATGCTTTTTAGTACAAATGCCACCATGTTTTATTTGGCGGTTGATAGCGGTGAGAAATTATTTTGCTTAAAAAATATAGATTTGGTAAAAAAATTTTTGAAACTTTTCCTATAATCTGATTTTGTGGAAACACATATTTTAAACATAATTTATATATCTACATCTATATATATATATATTTGGTAATTAATGTTAATTTATACATAGACAAGCAAAGTAGAAAATTCAAAAGCACAAACGTCCCATTCATCACCGAACTTATCAATTTCACAAGTTTACACTTGTATCTATGACTCATTTTACTGACATAAATAAGACTTTACCTAGCATTATATACAGAGATAAACTCAGCTAAACAAACTAACTAGAATAAATTCATTTAATGTTCAATTAGTGCAAGCAGCTAATTATAGGATCAAATTTATTTATTAATGGAATAACGCTTGGATCTAATTATATAGCTTTTGCGCCTTTGAATACATCTTTCCACTTAACATTCTCTTCACGCTCTCAATATGTAATTGAAAAATAATTATACTTTGCATGCCATAAGGGGAATACAAATCAAGGAGTAAAATGGTGTTTCAAATATTTATTTGTATGGAGATGTTTTGTTCTAGGGCATTTTTGACATTTTAGAGTTTTAATGAAATTATTCATTTTTATCATAATTTCTGGGATAAATGAGAAATATCTGAATAAATTTCTGATGTACTTCATTTGAAAATAATAAATGCACATAAATGACACAATGTTTTATAAAAAAGTATTTACAACTAAACTATAAAACGATCATTTTTAAAAGCTTTAGTAATTTAACCCTTTCAGCGTTTGAGGGTTTTCCTATATTTTCATAAGTATGCTTGTAATACTCAGAATATATACACCCAGAAAAAGGAATTGATTAAAACAAGAAAACATGTTTTGTTGAGTACCTTTCTGTTGTATTAGCAAAATTTTTAGTTGAAGTAAAACAAGTTGGAAATTGTACGTCAAACGTGACAAATGAGGTGCGTTCGTACTATAGCTAGTTACATAAATATTCAGATATTTTCTGATTTTTAATTCTGTGAAATGAATTATATCGTCTTCAGATTAATTTCTGTAATAAAATAAGTATCTCGGTCGCTTGACGATTAAACTTCGGAAGCTCCTATAACAAAAAAGCACCGATGTAAAAAAAAAAAAATTCAAATTTCTTAATAAATATTTTTATTAATATCTCCTAAAGTTTTGATTCGATTTTAATAAAATTTGAAATGTCTCGAAAAAATTCTGCAAATATAATATATTTTAAATTGCAAACCATTCGGTTGGGTAGTTTTTGCGTTGTTACATGCGGACGGACGGACAGACAGACGGACAGACAGACGGACGGACGGACAGACAGACGGACGGACGGACAGACAGACGGACGGACCAAGCGACGACAATAGGTGCTACGTATTTATATAATTACTAACGCACCTAAAAATTGTTTTTGTTGCTTGGACAAAAAAATATTGTTAACACTCTTACAAAATTTTAACAAAATTTCATCAATTTTTCTTCAATTAACAAAATCTGTTTTTTTAATTTTACAATAATTTTGTAATTCCAGCAAAATTTTGTAGTTTTTGCAAAATTTAAATTGTTGTGTAGTAGCCATAACTCTCTCACGTAACTCGATTTATTTGACTTATATAGCTATATAATTAAAGGATTAACATAATTTTTGAATAATTAAAACTTTTTTTCATTGGGACGGACCAAGGTAGTTTTAAAAATACCCCTGTCCCATTTATTACTTTCTTCTATCTTTACAATAAGAAAGTACTCTGATACATAAGTACTCTGGTACTAAAAGAAAGAAAGTACACTGGTAAAATATAACAGTGAATTTTTATCCTGCTTCTTGCATGCGTAATTTACTGCTGAAAATGAATTAAAAATTAACTATGTATTGCCGTATGCTGGACTTTGTATTGTCGTCTCATGTTTGCCGCAGAAATTTGCGTGCTCCTGATGACATTTCCATCTTGTGCTGTGGTTGCAGTCGTTCCGACATATATAAGAGTGAAAAATGCCGAGCTTAGGTGTCGTTCCTTGTAGCTCAGTGGTAGGGACTCTGGACGCTGTTCTGAGGAGCCGGGATCGACTCCCGGCTTTAACAATTTTCACTATCTCGGTTTTCGCTTGAAAAAAAAAGCAGGATAAAAGCTTACTTGTTATTATTCAAGGTTTACAGGCGTAATTCACTGCTGAAAATGAATTAAAAAATAGTTCAAATTGCATATTTAGATTGGTTTATTTAACAAAAGGTTTTGTAGTATAAACAAAAAAGTTCGTAATATAACATATTTTATTATTTAAACAAACAAAATATATTTTGTTGAAAAAAGAAAATAGATTGTTAATATAATACATAGCATATATCTATGTAACAAAAAGAATTTTGTTAATTCAAGTAAAATTGAACCATTTTACTTGAATTTTTGCTAACGATACATTTTTTTTTTTTTTTTTTTTTGGAATTGAAAAAAAAAAAAAAAAAAATTTTTTTGATTCAAACAAAATTTCCATTGACCCATATTTAAACGAAAAGTTTTGTTGGGTCAGCGAAATTTTTGTTGATTCAACAAAACTTTTTTCTGGGCGTATATTTTTTAACCGCAGTTTGATGCTATAATATCTTTTATATCTACCATTTTATAAACTGGTAAAAAAATTATTTTGTTAAAAATATTTTTGTCTACAGCCATTTTAATACCTATACAATAGAGAATTCCAATGATTTTTTTATTCTAATTAGTGAGATAGATGAAAAATAATTGACTGAAATCTGAAGTACGTATATAGTTTGAAAATAATATATGCATATAAATTTTTAGAAAGTAAATAAGAACAAAAAAACATGCATTGGGCTTAAAATATGCAATACTTTCCAACGCAAACAGAATATTTTTAAGAAATTTTATTTTTTCATTGAATGAAATGTGATAGCTAAATAAACAAATCATTCACTAAACTTCCTTGTATACCTAATTTACACTACTATTTGCAAATCATTCCTGATAGTTAAGTTACATGTTTTGTCCGTTTACGAAAGTAAACTAGTCGTTGCGGGCCACCGTAATACTTACCCATCATGGATATGCATTATATAAAATATAAAAATAAAACATGTGTAAACTATTTATAAAATGCATTGCAATACGAATAAAATTGTGGCTTGATGACGTCATAAACTTTAAATGCTCTATTACTGAATTGCGTAAAAAAACATCCTTATAACTCAAATATTGATAATCATATTCACTAACGGTTTACTGCGTCGGATTAAGCGTCTCATTTCCAATTAAAATATATCTTTGAATTGAAATTTGAATGAAATACAGGGTCATAAAAATTGAAGAGTGTGAAAAATATGATTACAAATATCTCGGAAACTAATTATCCGATCAAATTCGTTTTTTTATGCAAAATTTGTTTTTTTTATTGTCTTTTATATTCACTCCTTAAAATAAACAATTTCGAAAATTTTTATACACGTTTTATCAGAACGAATATTTCAAAAGTAAGAAAAAAATAGTTCCGGATAATCGAGGTTACTGAAATTCAATAAGCTTTTTCCCATTATTACATACTAAGTACATATCAATTTTTAAGTTTCTATCTCAATTTGTTTGAGAGATAGAGCGTTTACAGACACAAAAACAGACGGATGGAATTTTTTTTTTTTCTAAAAATATGTTTTTCTGAATCTCCAGCGTCTGAAACGTGTAAATACGTAATTTTTTTCGATTTTCAAAACGATTACAAGCTTTGCCCTATACTACGTATGATGGGTTAATACTAAGTTGTATAATTTTCATGTTCAATACATCCGATATATTTACAATAACACTTTTTGCAATAAAAGAACATACCAGTGGCCAAAAAGGGAATTTTCCATATTCATAATGCACAACACGGGCTTCTTTCCATAAGCAGATTCTGTTATTATAAGTGGCAATATGTAATATTGGCGATTCAAAGAAATAATAAAGTATATACTATTTCATCTATCTATAAGTGGAAATTTCAGAATAGAAACAAGTGCTTTGTTAATAAAGAACTTGCTGCCGGGCATCGCGATGTATTGCATTTAAATTGCATGAGATCATTCGATTCTTTGTGCGGAAATAAAATTTAAATTTCTGGTTATTTAGAAGACAATTATAACATTAATTTTATTAAGCACTATGTATTTCAAATAATAAATCATATTTCTAATTTAGGTTAAAAGCTTTCGCAATAAAAATGCCCATTGTTTACAATTACCCATTGTATTTTTCATTTTAAACCATCCCGCTTTAAGCGCACTTGTGAAAAGTTTAATAATTACTTGAAAATTACTTTTCTTCCTTAAATTAATTTTCTGTAAATAGGGCGTAGTAATTTTTTACTTAAATGCAATGAGCCCAAATTAGTTTTCGATTAACAGGCTTTACTGAATATAAAACTGAAGTAATCTGCGATTGATTGATTTTTATATGTCAATGGAATTTATTAAAATAAAATCATATACAGGGTGTTTCACAAAGGACCCCTAACTTTAAAAATCAATAACCCGGAAACGGTGATAGATAGAAGCATGAAACCAGTGGTATGTTTATTAAACAAAATCGTAAGAATCTTATACATAAATCTCAAATATAGTAAAAAATAGCACCCATAGATGGCGCTGAGAGCGTTAAGAATGCTTCTAAAGAGAGTTCAGAAGCATAGAAAGACTAGCCGTCGAAGATTTCGCCATTGAAATCTGACCGCTATTAGCGTATAGTAAAAATTATTCGCATGGGACACGTTGCCTGTCTGTTGAACTTTTTTGAAAAGCTCACGAATTATTTTCTCATCTGGGCCTTTTGCGACTTGAAATCGCGTTTGAAAACTTCTCCTTGTGGCAGTAAGACTCTGATTTAATCGGTGGTACTCCAACACAATAAACACACGTTCCACCACGGTATACATCACTTTCGGAATTATTTTCACTATACGCTAATAGCGGTCAGATTTCAATGGCGAAATCTTCTATGGCTAGTCTTTCTATGCTTCTGAACTATCTTTAGAAGGATTCTTAACGTTCTCAGCGCCATCTATCGGTGCTATTTTTAACTAAATTTTGAGGTTTATGATAAGATTCTTACGATTTTTTTAATAAACACACCACTGGTTTCATGTTTCTATCTATCACCGTTTCCAGGTTATTGATTTTTAAAGTTAGGGGTACTTTGTGAAACACTCTGTATGTTAAAAGTAATAACACTACACTTAAAGGTTACACTATTAAAAATTTGTAGCAAACTGTCCAGTCATTTGACAGTTTTTATAGAAAATGATTACATAACCGTAATTTAACTCTACTCTGGCCATAATATGGACAATAATATGGTCAGAATAGAGTTAAATTACAGTTATGTAACCATTTTCTATAAAGACGGGCAAATGACTGGACAGTTTGTTGCAAATTTTTAACAGTGTTACAAATACCTTTTTTATAGATGACGATTAAAACTTTTCACAAAAAACATTTAAAGCGGAATCGTTTAGCAAAAAAAAAATAAAAATAAAAATAAAATAAAAATATAGAGATTTGTAAGCATTTATTTTAATTCGTTAGCTTGAATTAATTTTCAATAAGTTCGTCCAAATCACGTCTTTTTGTATACAATGAAGTGGATAAGAGAGGGAAAAATAAAATAATACGGGTTATTGTATTTTTGTTGATGTCATTTTGTGGATATTGAAGGGGAAAATTAAAATATACGATTTATTGTATTTTTATTGAAGTCATTTTGTCATTAAATTTAATAAGAATGGATATTATTTTATTAGATAGTTTAGATGTTTTTTTATTATTTAGATATTACTGAATTTAAAAACTGAATTTGTATACTAAAATTGTTTACTTTTATCAATCAAATAATCTACCGACAGTTGTTTGGATAGATATTTCCTGAGTAATATATATTAAATTAAAAAATAGTCTAAATATGAATTTCAAATTCTGAAATTTTCAAAGCTGATCTTAAATTTCCCATTGGAATTTTCATTAAATGTCAACAAAAGATAAAATGTTGCCAACTTAAAATGTACTTATTTTATTACGGAAATTAATCATATCATAATAACAGACGATATAATTTATTTTTTCAGTGAAATGATAACGATGATTTTTCAGTGAAATAATGACGATGACATTGTCTTGTATCGGATATTTTCGCATAGTATAATTTTAATGTAACAGAATTGTATTTAATTGTTTGTAAAAGTGTATTGAAACTTTATTTCATAAAATAAAATAAATAGCTATAATATGAAATTGCATAAGAGTGCACAAGCTATTGCACCAAAATCTGAATATTTAGAAAAAAAGTTATGGTATGAATGCACCTCGTTTGTCATGTCTGACGCACAATTTTCAACTTGTTTGAATTTATATTCAATCTACTATGTCAAACAATACCTACGTTATTCTCTTTGCATTTCTATAGAGTATTATTGCTTCCTATATACATAAAATGAATAAAGGAGAAACACTGATTTTGAACTATTTCCTTAAAATGGAGATTAAAAAATTTTTCACAAGGGCGATAAAAAGAAAAGTTTTAACAAGAAAAATTTCATTTTGTAAGTATTTATTTTAATTAATAAATATAAAATACTTTTGAATAAATTCGTCAAAATAACGTCATGTTTGTAGAAGTTCGTCCGAATGACGTCATTTCTTTTCCGCCTAAAACTGATAACAGTACACTTAAATGCTTATAAATACCTTTTTAATAAACATATCTGCATGCTTCCTACACACAATCGGCGACATTTTCATGATAAGCATTGATAAATAACCAATATTCGCAAAATTTGTAAAATGAATTCTATAAACAAAAATCAAGAGTAGAAGATATAATGAAAGTAGGTTCTATTATAAAATTGATCATCTATAAACGTGAATTATTTTTTCTTATCGTTTTTTTAATTTATAAAACATATCGCGCTAAATTCTAAATAACTCAATGGAGGCTGATTCATTGCATATCTTCTATCTGCGCATATAGATTTCTATTGATTCGCGAATAATGGATGGAGAAAAAATCTTGGCGGATAAATTAGTTTACAATTTTTAAATTAATGTGTATGTAGTTTGGTTAATGCTTCAGTTCTCTTCTTATATTTGATATCTGTTATATATTCATTCATCCTCATTTTCAAGTATAACAAAAGAACTACAACTTCGAACACTTAGAAAGACACTTAGAACTACAACTTAGAAACTAGATAACATAGAGCCTTTACAGATTAATTTTAAAAATAATAAAATCATTTATCAATTAAAATTTTATTCCAAATCCATTATTCGCGAATCAATAGAAACCTATATGCACAGAGAGAATATATGCAATGAATCCTTTGCGTTACCTAGAATTTGGCGCGAGATGCTTTAGAGATTAAATATGATATGATAATATGATAAAGTAATTATAATATGATAAAATAATTCATGTTTACAGATGGCCAATTTTATAATAGCACTTGCATTATATCTGTGATATCGCGACATTTTTTTATCAAGCTAATTTCTCAAATATTTGCAAAAATAGTTTATTTATCAATATTGATCTTGAAAATGTCGTCAATTGTGCGTACGAAACATACAGATATGTTTATTAAAAGGCCTTAAAGTATACTGTTATCCTTTTATCATATATATTTTAATATATTTTAATTTTAATTATAATAAGTGATTTTCATATGTAATTATAATAGAATTTATGTAAATATCTCAGTCGACAAAACATTTTTTTGTTTTCTAAAATAAACTGATTCGTGGAATTTGAATATGTGAAAAAAGTTTTTATTTCTTCCCATTTTCTTGAAAAACTTAATTTAATCAGGATATTGTTTTACCACCTATTTAAATAAATTATAACTATCTGACCCGCCCGACGTTGTCCGTCCCGTGATAGTAACCTTAAATCTCTTAAAAAACGAAACTCTGGCCTTGGTTCCCGCTGCTTTCGGCAAGCAGTACCGGAAGTGCCGCTCTGAAGAATTCTTTCGTTCTACCTTCTAATACCAAGGAGCGCATTCTGTTCTAAACGAACCTCCTGCACGTGTGACCACTGCCTACGGCGCCGTACAGCATGCGTATGCCGGAAAATCTTTTAGGTTCACCTTCAACTGACAAGGGACGCAAAAAATATCTTAATTAGTTATCTATATCTTAATTAGTTCATGCTAAGTTGAATGAACTAATTCTCGTTGAAATCGAACTCATAGAATATGAGAAAAGAAATCCCCACTCCCATTCCGCACCTTTAACTGATAAAAATACGAAATTAACTTATTGCATTTAAAATTTTAAGTCATTACCTGCAATATTACGTTTAAGAAAACATATTTGTTTTTGCATCATTGTTTTTTATCGATTTCGGAATGTAAATTGATAGATGGGCCCCGGAACCGATATCAATTGAATACGACCCTGCATGGCCTGTTCCTTATCTAATTATTTTTTATTAAAATGTCGCCATCAATGGCTTTCAGTTTTTTGAAAAAATTAAGGAAAATTACCAGCCGATTTTCACTAAAATTTAACATTCCTATGCAGAAAATTTTTGTGTATATAGATCCAGAGTTTTAAATCGATACGTCAAATTATTTTCTTAATACAAATAACGAAATTGTCTAAAGTTAGGTTTAGCACGTTTGATTTTCCATGCAAAACACTCGTTGCCATTGGCAAAAGGGAAATAACCACTTTTCGACGCCACGTACCTTAGCGTTTTATTTATATATATTCCACCTTTCAATTTAATAAGAAAATGACATAAAGGAAAGAAAAAACTAATAATCCCTATCAGTTCACCTTTTCTCTCTTTTATCCACAAAAATAGAAAAAAATGAAGTAATTTAGTTTCCACCATATGCCACAGAAAGATCATTAAAAATTACAAAGAAATTAATACATCAGACACTAATTCAAATTTTAAAATTCTGAGACCTTATGTGACATTTTCGGATTCATGCGGATATCTGTTATTAATTTCAATGTCCAACGTTCGATATTTATAGGAAGAATAGTGGAGAAATAAAAACAGACAGACAGAGCCACATCTTGTAAATATTATGACTGGAACGGTTTCATTATAATAGATATCCAAATATTCTCGGTGCCACATGCATTATCTTAAAGAAACTAAATACTCCAATCCAGAATCGTCGATGTGGTATGCTGTCCAACGTGTGGCATGCTGTACTTAATTTTCTGCATGATAACGTCCGCCCTCGTTGTGGTTACCGTGTAGAAATATTTGCTACAGGAATTTCAGTCGGATGTCCTGGAATACCTGGTACAGTCCTGACTTCTCACCGTGTGATTATCACGTTTTTGCACCATTCAATAAAACTCTTAAATGGAGGTGATACGTAAACAATAGGTCCGGGCAGCCGTTGAATAATAGTTCCGCACTCAGCCTTGTAGGTTTTTTTTTTATCTCAATGTATTTACAATCTTATGGACCACTGGGACTCCCGTTTCAATTGTCACGGCAATTATGTCTAGACGTTATGTTCCGTATGTGTCACTCTTTATTCTGCATAAATAACATACTGATGTCATTAAACACTTTGTCAAAACAAAAACAAGCTCACTTTCATTTGGGCGATCTTAATAAATAAAATAACAAACTTTAACAAATTAAACTATATTATTGGCTAATGAATGATCTTCTGTAAAATTAATCCAGCGCATCAGTGATTTTTTTTTTGTCATTTCAGTGTGCTTTTTAGGTGCGTTCGTAATTATATAAATACGTAGCACCTATTGTCGTCGTCTGGTCCGTCCGTCTGTGCGTCCGTCCGTCCGTCCGTCCGCATATAACAACGCAAAAACTACCCAACCGAATGGTTTGAAATTTAAGATATATTATCTTTGCAGAATTTTGTCGAGACATTTCAATTTTTTTAAAAATCGAATCAAAACTTTAGAAAATATTAATAAAAATGTTTATTAAGAAATTTGATTTTTTTAAAAATCGGTGCTTTCTTTTTATAGGAGCTTTCGAAGTTTAATCGTCAAGTGACCGAGATACTTATTTTAGTACAGAAATTAATCTGCAGACGATATAATTCATTTCACAGAATTAAAAATCATCAAGATCTGAATATTTCTATAACTAGCTATAGTTCGAACGCACCTCGTTTGTAACGTTTGACGTACAATTTCTAACTTGTTTATGAATGTCAAGACGTTTTTCCAATATTGAATTAAAATTGACAGGGAGAGGACCAAGCTTGGTAATCACAGATTTTAATTATTTTTATATTTGTTGTAGGGTAGAAGCCCCTTAGTCTCAGGTTCAACGATTTTATACAACGCTCCTTAGTTCTCCAGAAATAGGGGGTCTAATATTTTAAAACAACTTAATTTTTTACTTTCTAATGCACTTACTACATTGGTCGTAGCTCAGTGGTGATGGTGTCTGCTTGTTAATCTGCGGTCCCTTGTTCGATACCGGGACGAGCTGCGTTTGTTTTTCTCATTTTGTGTTTTATAAATATATTTGTAACTATAATTTAATAATCTCAACTAAAATTTTTAATATCGTAAATTAATTATAATGTTAACATATTTAAATTTAAATTAAATTAATTTGATTTTTAAGCCATTATTAAACGTTTCTCATCATTTAAAGAGATTTTTTTTAAAAATATATCCGTTATTGTCTAGAAAAATTACAGAACCATACCTTATTTTATTAATTACGAGCAGGAAAGACCGAGCTATGCTCGGTCAAAATTAGCTTTGAGTTCGAATATCCTGACGCATGACCAAAATGACCCACTAATAAAATTTTCTCAAACATGTGACCTAGCCCAACAGTCTTCTCGTGCACAAAAACCGTAGGAGGAAAAATTTAGTCTAAATAGTCTGAGCCGTTTTTAAGATAAAATAGCTTGACCCATAATGACCCATGACCAAAATGACCCACTAATTTAATTTTATCGAAAATGAGACCCAGCCCAACAGTCTTCTCGTGCTCAAAAACCCTAGGAGGCACAATTTAATCTAAATAGTCTAAGCCGTTTCTAAGATAAAATAGCTTGACCCATAATAACCCATGACCTAAAGGACCCACTAATTGAATTTTCTCAAACATGTGACCTAGCCCAACAGTTTTCTCGTTCCCGAAAACCATAGGATGCAAAATTTAGTGTAATTAATCTGAGCCGTTTTTTAGATAAAATTAGCTTGACCCACAGTGACGCAAAAATGACCCACTAATCGAATTTTCTCGGACATGTGACCTAGCCCAATGATTTTGTCGTGCCCGAAACTCGTCGGATACAAAATTTAATCAAAATCGTTTGAGCAGTTTTTTAGATAAAATTAACTTGACCCGGGTTGACCCAAAAATGACCCACTAATTGAAAGTTCTCGAACATGTGACCCAGCCCAATAGTCTTCTCGTGCCCGAAAATGGTAAGATACAAAATTTAGTCAAAATCGTTTGAACCGTTTTTTAGATAAAATTTGCATATATATATATATATATATATATATATATATGTATAACCACACACAAGACTTGCTCGTATACATTAGATTTGCTCGTAATGTATGATAAATTAATTCAAACAACAAACATACGTATTACAAATTTAAAAATCTTTCATATGCAAAAAAAAAAAAAAAAAAAAAAATGTTGTAATTTAATTCTTATACTAAATTTTAATATAATGATGCTTCTTACTTTAAAAACAGAGTAGTATTATCATCGCAGTGACTTCCCTTGTTAATGCAATATATAAATGATGTTTCTTTAAAATCACGAATTGATACAATCTCTATAATAAAACCGTAAGTCATGTGACTGTCATCAACAGTTCCGGAATGCCCGCTTCACTTTTTCATATGCCAGGCGGCCATTTTTATTCAAAATTACTTTTTCGAATAAAACTTCATAAATGTTACATGTTTAGAAAGATCGTTCAAAATAAATTAATATTTGAGAGATGACTTACGTTCAATTATGTATATATTCTCCAATAACTTCTGTTGAAATTAGCTTCGCAGTTAAAATTCTCTATCCATGAAAGTAAACAAAAAAAAAAGATTCATTCGTCGTGAAGGTTTAAAATATTAAACCATTAAACCATGGAGATAATCGTTCGTAAAGTAAGTTTTCCGTGAAAAATGTTTTGGAGCGCTGCTTGGTGTCAAAAAAATAATTCGTACCAGTGACACAATCAAAGTTTACCATAATTATGTGCTATACAACTCAACTTCTTTCTTTATCTTTTCTTGATGTAAACTGAATGTAAACAAATACAACTGATGTAATGATATTTAATGAATCAAATTTCGAAGCAAATTGTCAGTTAATTTGGTATTTATGTATTATACGTGCAAGGAAGAGAGACCACTGAAAATGATTGTTAATCACCAATCATATTTACCATTATTAATGACCAATCGCTTTCAAAACAGTAATTTAATATACATTTACAAAATACATAACATCATTACGTACTTTTGTGTTATTTGGGCGCAAATTTCGCCAATAGCAAATTTAAAATCGTCAATACCAGCTTTTATTTTTCGTGTGTGCAAATTAGAAACGATACTTTGATTTTGAAATCAAATGTTCTGATGGAACAGCTGTCGTAGACGCACCGAGGCACTATATTGACTATATTAGAGTTGCAATATAGAGAGAAAAAACGGGTTGCTGTAATTAGAATTATAGGCGGTAATGTTGGCGTGGCGTATTTACAAGTTACGGATCTTAATAGTCAGTAGACATTAAGCAGAAATGCCAAAGTAAGGGAATTATGTAGTTATGAAAACTCCTGAACTATATCAAAATAGAAGAGCAGAGAAAAACAGAGTCGAACAGAGATCGGCATCTAGAAGGAAGTTCGTGAATTTTAATCAGATTCTACGCCACGGGTCAAAAGTGCTGACAGCAAATATGGTTTAAAAGGAATGTGATTATCAAAACTGGCTTAAGAAAGTTCAATGTTTCACCAAACCATACTCGAAAATTACGTGTTATAATATGCACCCCGATTATGTCACATTATTCAAGACGTTTTAAATGAGAATAATGATAGATTTTCTAAATCCCGTAATCAAGTCTACAGCCAAAGTTAGCAAGAAACAAACAAACAAACAAAAATATTGGCAACAATATGGTTCAGTGTAAATGTGGATATTATTAAAGACTTTCACAAAATAGACTTCATTGCACCAAATCGTATTAACTAAAATACGCCATTTGGCAATGGATCCAATTACGGAAAACTACTTAATATGTTTAAGAAAATTAATTATGTTTAAGGGAGACCAAACTGGTCGCCAGTGGCGGCTAGTTGTTCAATATCTTTGCATCAATAAAGCATATATGAAATACATTTTAAAAGTGGTTAAAAGAAATTAACTGTTTAATGATGTTTTATACAACAATTTAGTTCAAATAAAAAATAAATAGGTTAACATTATAATTAATTCACAATTTTATAATTTTTAATTAGAATTATAAAAAAATACTTTTTTGTTATGGCTTCAAATGTTATGTAAATAATGTAATTTTTGAATTTTACAACAATTTGAAATAGCTGTTAACATTTAGAAAATATTATTATTTTAAATATTGTTGGTCGCAAAAAGCCATACATTTATGTTTTTTTTTTTTTTAAAGAACGCTGTATAATATTTCTATATTATTATTTTAATGTAAATATTATTATTTCTTGTATAAATATTTAATCAATAATTATATGCCAAAGCTCTTAATTTAAATATTTTAATACAAAATCAACAATTTTTTTAAAATGAATAATTATTAAAACTAATTATATTAAAATTTAGTATAAGAATTAAATAAGAACATATTTTTTTGCATATGAATTTTTTTTTTAAATTTGTAATACGTATGCTTGCGTTTTGAATTAATTTATAATTAATAAAATAAGCTATGGTGTACTTTTTACTAGTCAATAATGGATTTATTTTTAAAACAAAATCTCTTTAAATGATGAAAAACGTTTAATAATGGCTTAAAAATCAAATAAATTTGATTTAAATTTAAATATGTTAACATTATAATTATTGTACGATATTAAAAATTTTAGTTG
The DNA here is from genome assembly GCA_963931845.1 of Maratus michaelseni. Lineage (NCBI taxonomy): Eukaryota > Metazoa > Arthropoda > Arachnida > Araneae > Salticidae > Maratus > Maratus michaelseni. The sequence goes on from OZ007589.1 coordinate 325,749,041, forward strand.
AGATTATTAAATTATAATTACAAGTATATTTATAAAAAACACAAAATGAGAGAAACAAGCGCAGCTCGTTCCGGTCTCGAACCAGGGACCACAAATCAATGAGTAGACGCTATAACCACTGAGCTACGACCAATGCAGTAGTCGCGTTACAAAGAAGTATTTCAGTTGTGTTAAAATATTAGCAGAAAAATTCGAAATAAACGAAGTTGAAGTGGAATGAAATACTTACCTTGTACTTAAAATCGATAAAATATACATTAAAACATGCTTAAAAGGTGACAAAAAGATGTTAAAAGACGTTAAAATATAATCATTTACACATCGAGACCTTTCGATCGCTAACGCGATCAGCATCAGGGCCGATCGCGAAGGAACTGAGTGCACTCAGTTCAGTCAAAAGTTAATGTTTTAATGTATATTTTATCGATTTTAATAATATTAGATCCCCTATTTCTGGATAACTAAGGGGCGTTGTTTAAAATCCGTTGAACCTGAGACTAAGGGGCGTCTACTCTACAACATATGTAAAAATAAATAAAATCTGTGACTACCAAGCTTGGTCCGCTCCTTGTGAGACTTATTCTACTTACAAAAATAAAATTTTACTAATCACTATAAAGAGAGCTAAATATAGCTCTACTAAGTAACTAGAATACATTCATTTAATGTTCGACAAGTATAAGCAAATATTTATAAGGGCAAAGTTATTTATTAGATGAATAGCGCATAGGGCTAATTAATATAGAGTTTTCACCTTTGAATTTATCTTTCCACTTAACATTCTCTTAACGTTCTCAATCTGTAATTGAAAAATAATTATGCTTTGCAGGCCATAAGGGGAATACAAATAAAGGAGTTAAACTGTTTTTCAAATATTTATTTGTATGGAGATGTTTTGTTCCAGGGCATTTTTAACAGTTGGGAGTTTTAATGGAATTATTTATTATTGATGCTAATTAGTGGGACGAGGGGATAATGTCTGAATGAAAATCGGAAGAACGATCTTAATGGGAAAATAATAAATGCATAAATAACTTATTGTTTTGATAAATGAATATTGTTTACAAACTAAATTATAAATCAAATATTTTTAATAACTTGAGAAATTAAAAAAATGCTAATATTCAAACTTTTAGTGCTGGGAATTGTCAAAAGTTGAAAATTTCAATGGCCTTCTAATTTTAAATCGGGAGGTCCCACCAGTGGCTGAAGAGGTTCTGCTCTCAAAGCTGGTAGACGGGAGGTGCTGGGTTCAAACCCCTGTCGCGCTTGTCGACCTAACCGTTCGGAGTTTTCGTGGGATTCTTCGAGCCTTGCCGTAAATACGGGTTAGGATACCTTAGAAAGACCCCCACGGAGGGCACTCCCCCTTGGGCCTATATCCCTCCTGTTGATAATCGGCCGTCATAAAATGAACCAACCATCTAAATTGGGAGATGAATGGGAAATGTGTAACTAAAATGGAAAGAATTGACGTAATTAAAAAAAAAAATAAAGGCATATAAATTCCTTAATATAAAAGAAAATAGTCCTTGGGGGCCACGGTAATACTTACCCATCATGGATATGCATAATATAAAATATGAAAATAAAACATGTGTAAACTACTCATAAAATGCATTGCAAATCGAATAAAATCGTGGTTTCATGACGTCATAAACTTTAAATGTTCTATTACTGAATTACGTAAACGAAACATCCTTATAACTCCAAAAATGTTAATCATATTAAATAACGTTTTATTGCGTCGGATTAATCGTCTCATTTTCAATTAAAATATGTCTTTGAATTGAAATTTGGGTGAAATACAGGTTCATGAAAAATCGAAGAGTGTTAAAAATATGATTACAAATATCTCGGCAACTAATTATTCGATCAATTTCATTCTTTATGCAAAAATTATGTTTTTTTTTCTTTTTTTTCACCCTTTAAAATAAACAATTTCGAAAATTTTTATATACCTTTTATCAGAACGAATATTTCGAGAGTCCAAAAATAATAGTTCCGGATAATCAAGGTTACTGAAATTCAGCAAGCTTCTTCGCATTATTACATACTAAGTACATACCAAATTTCAAGTCTCTATCTCAATTTGTTCGAGCGAATGAAAGTTTACAGACACACACACAGACAGACAGACGGCAATTTTTTTTTTCTAAAAATATGTTTTTCGGAATCACCAGTGTCTGAAACGTGTAAATCCGTCAAATTTTGTTTTTCGATTTTCAAAACGATTACAAGACGTACCCTATACTACGTATGATGGGTAAGTAATAAAAAAAAAATATTATTTACAAACTAAAGTAATAATAAAAATTTCCGAATAAAAATAACTACTTTCTTAATAAATAATTTTCGTGCAAGATAAATCATCTTTACATGCAAAAAACGAAATTAAGTACAAATTTTATTATTACGCCGGATTTGTTAAGGTTAAAAAAAGCTTTCTTGTAAAAATTGTATTTTGTTTTAAATATTCTTCAAAAGGACGTCATAATCGTTTATTCGAATGATAATTCATTGATATTTCTGTTCTTATCCTGCCAAAATTCTGTAACAAAATACCGTACAAATGTGTCCAATATATTAAAATATTGCTTTGAAATTACATTATAAATACATTCGACAATATAAATACATTCGATCAAAAGATAGAGCACCACCATAGATTTTAGACGCCAAATTGTAGTAGCGAAAAACGAAAATAGCCAATCAATTAGGTATTATTGTGCTGTCCTCTAAAAAAACCCACAGTGGAATGTTTCCTAAAAAAATCCCACTTTAGTACTACACCAAATATTTCGCTAAAGTCATTTTTTTTGTTTTGTTCTGTTTTTATGCACCATTTAGAATAACAGAAAAAATGAAAAATACCTAAGGAGTGCTTATTTAGTTTTAAAATAGTTTAAACTAACAATTGGACAATTCTGGCAAAACACGAGCTTCATTTTTACAGATTTTCTTGTTGTAATAGAATTTTAAAATGATTTACATAAATTATTATTTTTTTATGCTAAACCATTAACATGCAATAAACTGCTTTATTTTCAGCTGATTATGTCAGGCGTGGTTTTTTTTTCATGTAACATAGGTTATTTTTTTAGAAAAATCGGTATTTATAAATTCTCGCATAATTGGTTGCCTTTTTGTAATAAAGTGATAAACAGAAAAATGCTCAAATTAAAATCTTAGTCAGAACAAGCTGTAAAAATTTTGCGATATTTAATTGTTTTTAATTCTTTGTTAGACTTTATATAGAAAAAATTTCAAAAAAATGTTTTTTTATTTTTTTTTTTTTTTTTTTTATAGGACAGCACAATACGTCTTCTTTCAATTTATATTGAAAAATAAACTTACGCTTTCATATAGGAATTGTATCAAACTATACTAGTTTTCAACACGATTACCGACTTCTGACATCATATTTGGAATTTTTGTAGCATTTTACTTTGGGATATTAAACTGGAAGTTATTCTATGAAATTGTTTCGAAACTAGGATAGTATACTTTTTCTTAACTCTTATTGTTAAATTCCTTTATAATGGTTGCAAAATAAACTGATATGCGGATAATCGAATAATAAAAGTTAAAAAAAAACACTTAGTAGAATGAGCTGAAGTTTTGAATCAGCATATTTAAAACTTCCAGAAATTGATGTTATTTAGGTTAATTTATGTTAAAAAGTTTATAGGTTACAATACATATTATCTTTGAATATAAATTTCTTAATTTATATATTAGAAATAGAAACAGAAATTTTATATCGAAATTCAGATTTGAAAAAAATATATATTGTGATCGATAAAATTTTAACAGAAAATGATTTCTAGAAGCTTCAAGTATACGTATAGGAAATTTATGTTCATTCTGCCCAGCATTGCAGTTTATCTTGCCGGTATGAAAAATGAATTTAAAATTAGGAGTTCTAAATTTTACACTTCCACAATTTCTTATTCCACAATTTCTATTTATTTGACTTCCCGTTTGGTGAGGTAAATTTGGCCGAAAAAAATCAAATACGCTGTCAAAATTAGGTGTTTGTATTAAAAAGTTCACAGTTTGATACAATTTGTATCTGAAAACAACCCCTAAACTTATTTTAAAAATAAATTAAAAGAAGACACAATTCCTCATAGAATAGCTTCATTCGTTTTCATCTATGACAACTTAGTGATCAAAGTGTATTGCGTATTCTCTTTTATTTTTTTGGAAGACTGTACTTTTAATATCTATTCAACAGAAGTTAATTAATCATTTACATCTCTTTCAAATGATCGAGGTGAAGTCTTACCATAAAATAACAGTAAAGAATCAGGGTCCATAAGCCGTGTTTTTGGAACATGAAATAAAACTAACATTCGATTTTGTTATACTGACTTAATTATTCCACTTTTTAATATTAGAAGTTTTATCCTGTACGATTTCAACAATAGTTTTGCATTTTGTTCGGATTTATATGACATACGCAAGCTCAAAGTTCGTATTATTCGTAGTTTTTGATGAAAAATACGCAATTTTTCCTAATTTTATCTCAAATATTTATATGAGCGCCATCGTGCAACACTTTTTCCTTTACATATATTATAAAATACATCAAAATGTACAATATATGTAAATATAAAAGTGTTGCAAAGCTGCGCTCATAGTAAAATATTAAAAATACAGAGTTAAGTAACTGCATTCCCTCACGTCACTAAGAGACATTGGGATGCAGCAACGTGTTTAAATGTGCTAAAATGAACGTAAGTATTGCGAATAACTGCATTCCTTCACATTAGCAATAGTTATGTTAATTTTAGCACGTTTAAACACGATGCTGCATCCTAAAGTCTCTTAGTGACGTGAGTGAATGCAGTTACTTAACTCCGTATTTTTAATATTTTACTCTAGCTATTTTTTAGCTTTGCAACAGTTTTATTTTTAAAATTTCTGAATTTTTATTTTTATTATTTTTTTTAATAAGAACAACCACAAATTTCAGGAGTTACCGAACAAAAATTAATTTAGAAATGTGTCAGAACGTATCTCTTTTGAATTTGAGAACAGCCTTAAATGCAGATGTATTTAACTCATTACTGAACGTTAGGGTGTCCCAAAAAAATCAACTTTTAAAATTGTGAACGCTCACCTTCCAAAAATGTTCTTTCTGTGAATATAAAAAACCTTCAATTGTTTCAGAATTTTTAAAAATATTAGATGTGCCCCAAGGTCATTGAATTTACATAAAAATGGCCAAAATAATGTGAAATGCGGCATTTTTTTATTAGCTACATTAAAAACTATTAATATTCAAATGATATTTTTTTTCATTTATGAAAGCTTCTTATATATTGTTTCAAACAAATTTTATATAAATTATGTTTTTGACTTGGGTAGGAAGAGACATAACATATTACTGAAATCAAGACAAAATATGATTTTGCAGACATTTCTAACTTCTGTATAATTATGCCCAAAAAGTGAACTTAGGTAAACAATTATCTTACAATTGGTAAATCAAACCAATGAAGAAGAATGTTTTCGAGCAGTCACATATTTTTTTAGACATTCGCACATTTTTTATCACCTACATTTCAAAAAATTTTTGGAGATTGCACTTTTTAAAGTTCTTTCTGGGCATCTTTACAACTTGTAACAAAAACTGTTTTTGCTCTTCGGTCCTTGTTGAGTCATTAAAGAAAGTCCTGTATCAATGCAACAGCTTGTTCGGAAACATCATTTACACAATGTAAGTTTTTAGCAAATATTGTAGTTTTTTATAGAATGGAATTTCGGGCCAAACTCTAATTGGGGCACTGAGGACATTTTTACCTTCTGTGTAATTATTCACAAAAAATGAACTTAAGTAAACAATTATCATACAATTTGTAAATAAAACCAATGAAGAAGAATGTTTTCAAACAATCATATATTTATTTATACATATTTTACACATTCACACATTTTTTATTAACTACATTTCAAATAGATTTTGGCGATTGCACTTTATAAAGTTCTTTCTGTGCATTTCTATGACTTTTAACGTAAACTGTTTTTGCTCTTCGTTTTTTGTTGAACAATTCAAGTCCTGTATCAGTGAAACAGATTGTTCAGCAACATTATTTACACAAGACAAGTTTTAGCAAATATTGCAGATTTTTTTATAGGATGGCGTTTCGGGCCAATTTTTAACTGTTACACTGAGGAAATTATCTTCAATTTTAGCCGTTTCAAAGAAACTAATAGAAATACACAAATCATCCAATTTGAGAGGAAGCATTTCTGATAGATATGAACTGGAACTCCTTTCTTTTTTTATGCTCAAAACTAGTTTTCATTTTTGCTCGTCAGAAACAAGATCAGAAAATAAGGTAAGTGTTGCAAATTCTCCACTGAAATACCATGAATGACGTAACATCATTTTTAATCCTATATTGCTTAATTGTTTGTCATCATATTCTTTCTACCTTTGAATCAGTAAAACGTCATTAGGAGGAGCTTGAACAGCAGATCGGCAAGTAAACGAAGACAGCAAATATACACACGCAACAAAACGGTTAAATCGTTATATACCTTGAAACTCTCGAACAGTTAATACCATTGTGGTTTCATTACCATTAAACAATAACACCATATTCAAGGAATAATGGATTTGGCATCCAGCGAGCTTGGTGAAGAGCACCTGGTTTCCGAATGGTAAAATGAATGTCTAATCCAATCATTAATGATGCAAGATTTAAAAGTTCTTTGTAATCATCCCTAGGTAGTTTTGTAGTAATTTTTAGCTCATCAGAAATAAAAGTGTTTAAAATGTCTGATGTTGTTATTACGGGTACTGATTGCTTTTTTGGTTCATGGTGAATGAGCTTAGACCAGTTTTTTTAAGAATCTCTTAAATAAAAGAATTTCAGGCCCAATAGATTGTCCAAAACACACACTGAATGCCTCAGAAATTAGAACCTCAAACATGTGATGCCAATATGAAATTCACAAAAGGTTTCTACATTCTTTTTGACAAAAAAGAGTACATGCTCTGTTGGATCTTCCACTATTTATATGGGTTGTATCGAAACAAATGCCAATTACTTGGGATTCACATTTCTACGGTTTTAAGACCTCGAAAAAAACATCAACTTCTGCTTTGCCAGTTTCAGACAATAACTTAGGAGCTCCAAGAAGCTTAGTTCTTTTATCTTGCAAAGAAGAAACTAGTACCACTATACGATCAATATTTTCTGTGCGTTTTGATGACAAATCGGCAAACACTTTTCGGTATCAATGAACAACTGACTTTGATGCTTCAAACTGTGTTTTTAATTGTTCAGCAGTTTCTTGGCGAAGACGTTGGCGTTCCAAATGAACAGTACTTTTTAAAGCACTAAGGATTTTACAGGCGGGTCAGACATCATGGTAGAGGAAAAACTGTTTTCTTTGTTTATTACAGATGCTATTATCATTGTGGACCTTCTAATGCTGGTGTTAGTTCGATCTAAAATAGCAGCAACTCTTGGAGTAATAATGGATATGCGACTGCGTAGCTTAGATTTATTACCTTTGGCTTTTGTATTATCATCTGAATATATTTTTACTACAAATTCTTTATCAAAGCTTTCTTCAGAAGATTTATTGGCTTCATCGATATCCAAAACTATAAATAACCAATTTAACATTCCTTTAACACCTGCTGGTGTTGCCATCTGTTATTAATATTAGAAATTAGAAACATTGTAGTACATATTAATTTAATGAAATACAGCAGATTAATAAAGATTGAACAGCATTAGAAGAGTAATGATCAGAAAAATGAAATATGACACTCGGATAGATTTGTATAATTATAATTTTTTATTAAAAAATGTAATAAAAATATAACATCAGATGAAATCATTGTTAAACATGATAAAGTGTTCCTAAACAAATTTTAGGATAAAAAAACTTGAAAGAGAAATGTGGTAGAATTCTCCAATCCAGCATATTAATTAGAAATTAAAATTTTCCATAAATTTATTATTTTCTATTAGCTTGGGGGACACCTAAACCTTAGTGAAATAATTTGATTTTTTTAAAATATCATATAATGACAGAAATAACATTTTCAAAAGGTGAGACTTGGCATTTTCAAACTTTTTTTTTTTGCCTCTCCTGGGACACTTTACTCCACATATTATATTTTATTCATTTGAAAGTGATGCCTTATAAACAAAGATAAACTCAGCTATACTAAGTTACAAGAATAAATTCATTAATTGTTTAATTAGTGCAAGCAACTAGTTATGATTTTTTTTTATTACTCGAGTAGCTTATCGAGATCATTAAAATAGATTTTTGCGCTTTTGCTTACATGTTTACACTTCAAAATCTCTTCACGCTCTCAAACTGCAATTGAAAAATAATTATGCTGAGAATACAAGGAGTTAAACTGTATCTTAAATATTTATTTACATCGAGATGTTTTCTTCCAGGGTATTTTTAAAAGTTGGGAGGATTAACGAAATTAATATATTACATCTTAATTAGTTTGATGAAAGAAAAATATTTGACTGAAATGTGAAGAATGATTTTTGTTTGGAAATAAACAATGTATAAATGTAAATTGTTGTTTTTTTAACCGTTTCTGATCTGGCGCTCTAAAAACAAAACATGTGTTTATATTGACTGTTATTTTGTCTTAAAAATTAATTTGTTATTATCTGCATCTATTAATGATAGTGTATCTCTACACTTTTACTATTATTAGTTAATTAATGTTTCAGTAATTAATATTAAAACAAAACAAAACAAAACAAAAACGCGTAAGTCTCTTTACATCGTTGCTGGGACTTTTATATCAATATGAGTTGTATTCTTTAAATAATAATAATTAAAAAAAAAACTAATTTTCCGAAGCACTATTTTTTACTATTGATAAAAAATAAAAATGGGAATTTCGTTTTGGACACTAATAACTTCAGAAATGCTAAATGGAGTTTGATGGGACTTGCAGTGTTAGTTTGATAAATTTTGAAGGAAGGTTTCAGTATATAACATATTGTTCTACGTTGCTATTGAATTATAGAGGCATGTTCTATAATCAAGTGGTCCCGATTATGAAAAACTAATCGATTCTGCTAAATGTATTTCGATGGGACTTCCGCTGCTAGTTAGATAATTTTTAGGTATTGTTTTAGTATATAACATATGTGCTAGGTTGCTTAGTTTTAGACTAATGAGAGGAAGTTGTGCAATCAGGTGAGGCCTATGATGAAAGATCCTTTTTACTAGAAGGATTTTTATGAGTCCTAGCATTATTATTTAGATAATGTTTCAGGGTTGGTTGAAGGGTCATCATGCATATCATTCTATTATATCATCCTTTACCTAATTGTACTGCAAATGATCAACTGAAAGAGTTGGTTCTTATCAGCCCAAATTTTGTCTGACACATTAAAAAATATAATAGCGCAGTGACGTTAGTATCGTTTTCAGTAATAATGAAGGACATTCCAAGTAAAGGGCCATCCACATATTTAAAGCGAAAAGCGCTCTCTATGTGATCAACACAAGATTTTCCACACAAAATTGACCTTATTGCGCATGCGTCAACTGTTTTTTTTTTAAACGCTGCTCCCCTTCTATAGAATTAAGAAGAAACCTGTTTAGCGCTCACTCTCCCGGCTTACATATCGACCCGGAAGCGAAATCGAGGAGCAAAAAGGAAGTGACGAAGCGAGCGAGCACAAGTCTTGATCTCCATTGTATCACGTGCTTTGAGAGCGGTCTGAAAGGGAGGGTGGCGTAATATGAGCATTGCGTTGAAATCTAAGCTTTTAAAGTTGTTCCTAGTTTTGCGGCGATTTTCCGAGACCGTGACCATGGCTGGCGTACAGTGCCGATGACAGTGGGGTCCCCAATCCTAAGTTCGTTTTATTCGAGGTCCGTTTGGAATAAACTGACCACCGTAACGGGTAAAGCTCTGCTAGTATTGCTTTAAAGCACAACATCAAATTCACCGATTTATTTCGTTTCAGTGAAGGGTCGTTTGGACAAACCAAACACTGTAGCGCAAAAAACCTTCTATTATGATATAAAATATAAAATACAAAATACAAGAAAGTTGTTTATTTATTCATATTATAATACGACATGTTCTAAGTGTCTGCAAAAATTCTTCATTAGTCTATTGCCATATCAGTAATATGCAAATTATATTCATTAGATTTCAGTAAAGACATATTCGTTAACACTAGAATGACCATGAGCGGTCATTTTGACCGTTGCCAAATTAATATATTCCGATTCAAACGAGAAATTTATTTTTAAAATACATTTAACATAAAACTCACTGAATTATGTTAAATGAATAAGATAAATTGTTTCAAATAAAAATTCTGGTGTGAAATAGTTTTATATTACTTGAGTACAATTTCCGGTCATTCTAGTATTAAATTTCAGAAAATCTTAAATTTTATCTGTTGTATGTATAGCCTCTTTTAATGTTTCAATCCTAAAAATAATTTAAACAAAATTTTAAAAGAGTCGTATCCGAAAGGAAACAGTTTAAACAGTATAGTGTAATTCTACCAGTTATGTATAGCCTCTTTTAATGTTTCAATCCTTAAAATAATTTAAACAAAATTTTAAAAGAATAATATCAGAAAGGAAAAGGTTTAAACAGTATAGTGTAATTCTACCAGTTAATGTAAGAAAAATGGAGTTTAAAAAAAAGATATATATTATTTTTCACACTGCAATTATCATCTCTTACTTACTTCAAACTGAGATTTATGTTATCGAAATAAAAAATATAATATATGGAGATAAACCCAGTTTGACACCCTACAATGAATTCAATTAATCTCCGATTAGTGCTAACATCTAATTATAAGATGAAATTTATTTATTAATTGATTAGCACAATGGTGATATTTAAATAGATTTCGGGCCTTTGAATGGTACCTCATTCCACTTGACATTCTCCTTATCCTCTCAATCTGTAATTAAAGTTTAATTATATTTTGCTTATCAATATGGGGATTACAAATATGTTTCAACTATTTATTTCTGAGAAGATTTTTTTTGTTTCGAGGTATTTTTAACACTTTATTTTTTTAAAGAAATTTTAATTTATTATCATAATTAAATGGTTGAAAGAATTTAATAATTATTAATTTTACAAAATTTTAAAAGAATCGTATCCAAAAGGAAAAAGTTTAAACAGTAAAGTGTAATTCTACCAGTTAATGTGAGAAAAATGGAGTTAATATATATATATTTTTTTTTACACTGCAATTATTATCTCTTACTTACTTCGAACTGAGGTTTGTGTTATTGAAATAAAAAATATAATATATGGAGAAATACCCAGTTTCACACACTACAATGAATTCAATTAATGTCCGATTAGTGCAAACAGCTAATTATAAGAGGAAATTTATTTATTAATTGATTAGCACAACAGTGATATTTAAATAGATTTCGGGCCTTTGAATGGTACCTCATTCCACTTGACATTCTCCTTATCCTCTCAATCTGTAATTAAAGTTTAATTATATTTTGCTTATCAATATGGGGATTACAAATATGTTTCAACTATTTATTTCTGAGAAGATTTTTTTGTTTAGAGGTATTTTTAACACTTTATTTTTTTAAAGAAACTTTAATTTATTATCATAATTAAATGGTTGAAAGAATTTAATAATTATTAATTTTACAAAATTTTAAAAGAATCGTATCCAAAAGGAAAAAGTTTAAACAGTAAAGTGTAATTCTACCAGTTAATGTGAGAAAAATGGAATTAATATATATTTTTTTTTTTTCACTGCAATTATTATCTCTTACTTACTTCGAACTGAGGTTTGTGTTATTGAAATAAAAAATATAATATATGGAGAAATACCCAGTTTCACACACTACAATGAATTCAATTAATGTCCGATTAGTGCAAACAGCTAATTATAAGAGGAAATTTATTTATTAATTGAATAGCTGATGATTGTTAAATATGAGCTTGAGCAATGATGATTGTTAAATAGCTTTTGGGCCTTTGAATGGTACATATTTCCATTTGACACTCTCCTTACCCTCTCAATCTGTAATTGAAATGTAATTATATTTTGCACGTCACGATACGGATTACAAATGTGTTTCAACTATTCTTTTCTGAGAATGTTTTTTTGTTTAAAGGAATTTTTAACACTTTATTTTGTTAATGAAATTTTAAATTATTATGATATTTAATTGTTTAAATAAAAATATCTGAAGAACAAACTTAATTTTAAAATAATAAAAAATATACACATCATTAATTGTTTAAAAAAAATAATATTATTTGCTAACTAAAATATGAAGGAATATGTTAATAAAGTACAAAATATTACTAATGTTTATATATTTTTCTCAAGAGAATTTTCATCAGTTAAGAACTTTAATAAAGTTATGATTCTAATAGATTTAAATATTCTTCTACTGATATCCTTGTAACTTATTCATATACCGCGTGTTTCATTTTAATGTTCATTCTTCTCAAATATTTACCATAAATCTGTAATAATTCACCATATAACGATGTTAAACACACCAAAACATTTCTTGCAAAATTGCATAAGTAATAGTGTAAGTAAACAATGAAATATATGCAGTTAAGTTACATGTTCTGTCGCTTTTTCACGGACGGATTGAATTCATACAAGAAAGATAACTTTTTATTAACAAACTAAATTTCTATTGATGACTTACTGACCGTCCATAACTATAATCCAAAATACTATGATAGTTATAACTTCGTTTTATGTTAGGGTTATTTTAAAATGAATGACATAATGTTCTACCGACCAATAAAAATAAAAATTAACTTTATCAATTCGAAAAATGAACCATAAGTTTTATAGTATATTTGATTTTTATTCCTTATATACATTTTTTTGTTAAAAATTACTTTATACATAATTTTAATATTTCTCCTAAAAACATGTTTTTTCTTTATTTTTATTTTTTTTACTTTCAGTTAATGTTAGAAACCGAATTTTCAAAGTGGAAATTTCCTACATATCACTAAAGTTACCGTTATTTATTAACCCGAAACAGAGACGTATTTTATTAATATAAATAAGGGTATTTTAAATGTAATATATATAGACAAACCTATCTATACTAACTACGAGCAGGGAAGACCGAACTATGCTCGCTCTTCCCGAGCATAATTTAGTTCAAATTGTCTGAGCCGTTTTAAGATAAAAAATAGCTTGACCCATAGTGACCCATGCCCAAAATAACCTACTAATCGAAATTTCTCGAAGATGTGACCTAGTCCAATATTCTTCTGGTTCCGTAAAACTGTAGGATACTAAATTTAGTTGAAATCCTCTGATCCACTTCTAAGATAAAAATAGCTTGATCCATAATAACCCATGACCAAAATGACCCACAAATCGAATTTTCTCGAACACGTGACCTAGCCCAACAGTCTTCTCGTGAACGAAAACGATAGGATGCATAATTTTGCCGAAATAGTCTGAGCTTGTTTTAGATAAAATTAGCTTGACCTACAGTGACCCAAAAATGACCCACTAATCGAATTTTCTCGGAAATGTGATCCAGCCCAATGGTCATATCATGCCTGAAAATAGAAGTATACAAAATTTTATCAAACTCGTTAGAGTCGTTTTTTAGATACATTTATCTTGACCCACGGTGACAAAAAAAAAGACCTCTTTATCGAATTTACCCGAACATGTGACCTATCACAATAATCTTCTCGTGCCCGAAAATGGTAGAATACATAATTTAGTCAACATCGTTTGAACCGTTTTTTAGATCCAATTAGCTTGACCCTGACCCATGATGACCCAAAATGACTCACTAATCAAATTTTCCCGAACATGTGACCTAGCCCAATGGTTTTCATGTGCCCCAAAACGGTAAAATACTTTTTCATAACATAATTTCGTCAAAATCATTATAGCCGTTTTTAAGATAAAATTTGCATATATAACCACTCACACACACACACACAAGATTTGCTCGTAATAGAATATATGATAATAAATTTATTCAACGTTTGATTAGTACAAGCAACAAATTATGTGATCAAATATATTTATTACTTGAATGGAGTAAATTATTTAGATTTTGCGCCTTTGAATACATCTTTTGAATTTACATTCTCTTCACACTCTTAACTTGTAATTGAAAAATAATTATGCTTTGTATGCCACAAGGAATACAAATCAGGGAGTCAAACTGTGTTTCAAGTATTTATTTGTATTGAGATGCTTTGTTCCAGAGTATTTTAAACAGCTAAGTACTAGAATAAAATTCGTAAGTTTTTATCTTAATTAGTCAGTGAGAGACGAATGAAAAATATTCTAGTGAAATACAAATTTTATTTGTAAGTAAACGGTTTTTGGAAGTAATCGACTTTTGGAAGGAAAGGAGGAAGTCAGTATTAGTTAGAACGTAATATATAAATAGATATTTTTAAATAACTCTAAAAATTACAAAATATTTCCATCAAAATTTTGTTTTAAAAATAAAAGGATTGCAATTAGAATTTACGAACAAGATAATTTTGTTTTGGACTTGTTTTGCTAGCATTTATGTACAATTTATTGTTTTATTTAAAACTTTAATTTAACTTTAATTCTTAAAATGTATTTATAAAAAAAATCTTTCTTTATTTTATATTTATTTGTTTTACGCAAAAACAATATAAAACTTTCATAAACGATTTTTTTTTGTATATGTCTAACTTTTAAATCATGCTATGTTGCATGTTAAAATAGATTACATTTCAGTATACTATTAAGGGGATGGTTGACGTTCAAAACCATTTTTTTTCATTTTCTTCTTTCTTCTCTCAATTATACTGAAATTTTGTATACATAATATTTTGCACATTTTCTAAGCAAATTAATCGATTTTTTTTTAAATATATGTAATTAATTAGGTTATTAAATAAAATATGTTAAATAATCCCTCAAATTAAAAATGCTCCATGCGCATTAAATTTTCCTTCAGGAACCTATTATTTTGTTAAATGGTACTTTTATAATATTGTAACAAAAGTTAGTATGCGATTTGAAATCACATTATTATAATGGGGAAAAATAATTATAAATCTCCAATTTTTATATTTTTTCACGAAATTTCACAGATATATTGGAATTTTTTATTATTTTTTCTCAATATAATAATGTGATTTTAAATCGCATACTAACATTTGTTACAGTATTATAAAACTACCATTTATCAAAATACCAGGATCCTTAAGCCAAATTTAATGCGCATGGAGCATTTTTAATTAGGTTGATTGATTAACATATTTTAGTTAATAACTTAATTAATTACACGAATTTTCGAATAAAATCGATTAATTAGCATAGAAAGTATGTAAATTATTATGTATGCAAAATTTCTGTTCAATTGAGTGAAAAATAAAGAAAAGGGTTCTGAACGTCCACTGTTTCTTGATATAGCATGAAAGTTTACAAAAATATAATATAACTCTGCCGAGTTACCCAGAATTCTGAAAAGTGTTTCTCTATCTTTAGAAACTTCAGAAACCCAAAAAATTCCCAGATATAAAGAATCATCTCTGAAACAGAAGATTCATTTGCGTCTAATTGTCGAAACGTTACGAAGTAGTGCATAAGGCTGTTAAGAGCCTACACTAGTTACTCGAAGTTAAACTTAATATGGGAGCGTTCATTTAAAATTTCTCGCTTGCATATAAATATTTTTAAATGTTTTTTTTTTTTTTTGGCATAGAATAGTTCAGGTCGATCTCTAACAGAACCAGTTATATTGAAATGCAGGCGAGAAATTTGAAAAGAATTCTTCTATAGGTTTAACATTAGCGTGCGAATGTCTTCGCGTAAGTAGAGTAGGCTCTTAATCATTTTTCTCAAAAAGGTATCAACAAGAAATATTGGTTTTATGGAGGCTATGAATCCTAAACATTTTTAGAAGCGCAGCAGAATTTTTACAAATGTAGCAAGAGTAACAAAATATGTTTATTTTACGCTGTTAAGAGCCTACTCCACTAACGCGAAGCCCTCGCATGTTAAAGCAATGACAGTATTCGTTTTAAAATTCTCGTTTACATTTTTATATTTTTATTTGTTAATTTTTTTGTTATTGGATGTTTGAGATTGACGCCTAACCAGGTAATTTCGTACTTTTTTCAGTTTTGGTTCCTGTTTTTCTCTCTGAAGACACTAGTTCTTTCGAAACCGGTTTCAAAAGTGAAAGTAAAAAAAAAAAAACTGTACCCAAATTCTAAAACGCACGAAAGTACCTGGTTAGACGTCGACTTCAGATATCCCATGAAAAAAAATCATTTAAAAGTATTAAAATGAAAACGAGAAAGTGGAACAGAACGCTGCCAATGGTTTAACATTAGCTTGCGAGTGTCTTCGTGTTATCATCATAGACTGTTTAAAAGACCTCCACAAGAAATTAACACAATATTTTTAGTATAAGTTGTGATAAACTACGTATATTGTGCATAAGACATAGATATTTAATATTTCTTTAGCTACATACTGGGTAAATAGTTGAGAATTGTAAAACACTTTTATGTGAATTTATTATTATGTATTTTTGCATTTAGTTTTAATTGAAACAGTGCATCATAGCCCTTATTTAAAAATATTTATTTTAATGGTGTTATTAATTGCAATTGTTCTGGGTAAATTAAATCCCAATTATTAAAAAAGGTGCAAATCCCTCAAATGCAATAGTTCAAACATGCCGCAACTGCCATTTTGAAAAGAGGTATAAAATCACATGGAAATAGCCTATACCAGGTTTTAAGTACTATCTTATCTTTTAGTATATTAAAGTATACTATATATCAAAAATATCTTCTTTCACACTATTTACAAAAAGCATTGGAGCTTACAACGAGATGTGTTATGTGTAGTATGTGTACAGCTTGTGCAGCGCAAAATTTGTTTGACACCAATACTAGAGCCACAGTTAGGGGTCGAAGACAGATACGTTCATTCAAGGATTATGTTTATTTACAAAAATTATATATATTTCAATGTTTAGCATTTAAAAAGTCCAGGACATTTACAACATTTAAAACTTTAATAAATTAAATAATGGTAAGATACACACATTTTGCTAAAAAAATGTATTACTATAATTAATAATGACTTTACGTTGCAAATATAAATACAAATATCAAGCACTTGCTTTCAACGTATATTTCGTTTAATTCAAATATAAGCTATTTAAAAAAAAATACATAAATAAACAATTCTCGACGTTTCGGCTATTCTTCATAGCGATCTTCAAGAGAAAATTCTCATAAAAACAAACAGCTAAAAATGAAATATGTGTTACATAATTCAGAAAAATGTTCAACTGAAAAGACAACCAAATTAATGGAAATTTACAAAAATGTTCTGTTAATTTGGTTGTTTTTTTTAGCTGTTTGTTTTTATGAGAATGTTCTCCTGAAGATGGTTATGAAGAATAGCCGAAACGTCAAGAATTGTTTATATATGTGTTTTTTTAAAATAGCTCCTATTTAAATTAAACGAAATATAGATTGAAAGCAAGTGTTTGATGTTTGTAATATGTAGTACTTTAAAAGATATAGAAATTAGATTAAAAATACTAATATCTGCATTTTCGACATACATCTGAGGTCATCATAAGGATAAAAGTTAATCACTAGATGTTTCTGACTGCACTATTGTTGAGAAAATCAATTTTGTTCAAAATTAAATTATTTTCAAACTCACAGGTCGGATTCCTGGCCTGTATATATATTTTTTCTGTTGGGAGAAATTCATTAAACTTCAAATTCAACTAAACAAATATCAGTTATTTGTGGTTAAAATTTAATGTCTTCATATTTACAAATTATTAGTAGATATCTGTCTACAAGCTTTAAAATCAGACAACACAGCAAAAAATTCAAATATAATGGTATAAAGTTATAAATATTCAGGCATAATATGTTTTTTTAATCTACAGAATATGACTGATTAGCTTTATTTAAGAAAAAGTTAATTTGTGCCATTGCTACTTTTAAAAGAAATCATTAAACAAGTATAGGAATCTATCTCATCGAAATGGAAAAAATATGTAATAAAAACAAAATTTAATTATTATATTCTTACACATGAGATGTTAGTGCAGTCTAACAGATAAGAACTACCGTATTTACTGGTATGTATGAAAGTATGTATGTAAGAAAAATACACCTCCAGTATAACACACATCATAAGATTTTAACGGCGGAAAATTCAGTACTTCGACCATATGGGGTGCGTGTGCCTCGAATCGTAGAACTGAAACTGACTAGAAAATAAAAATATATAGAAGTGAAGATGGGCAAGTGTTCGCCAATTGCTTAAAACCTCCTTTTTTTGTCCCCCTATATTACTGCCTAAAATCAATCTAAGTTGTATCTTAATTCTTCTACTAGCGATCACATGTTCTGTATTGTTATGTGTTATTTCCATGGTTTTTCATCTAACTAAGAGGTAATTTCTAACATATAAATTGCATCAATGTGCTATAACTTTAAACCACAAGGAAAGTTTGGGCAAACTAAAAATTATGTGGTATCTTTATTAATTTAAGTGAAAAATAATCATAATTGTCTCTTAAATCTTCTACTATTTATCACATTTTCTATACTGTTATGTAATATTTGAAGGATTTTTAATTTAATTAAGAGGTGACTTCTAACATGTAAATTGCATCAATGTACTATAAATTTAAAACACATGGGAAGTTTTGGTTAACTGAGAATTATACCGTAGCTTGCTTAATTTAATGTGAAAAATAGGTATAATTGTCTCTTAATTCGTATACTGCTAATCACATGATCCAAACACGTATGTGTTACTTACAGGATTTTTAATCTAATTAAGACATAACTTCTAACATGTATAAATTGCTTAATTTTGCTATAACTTTAAAACTAAAGGAAAATTTTTGCTAATCGAGACTTCTTTGGTAGCTTGGTTAATGTCAGTGAGAATTAGAACTTAATCAGTTATCTGGAATATCCTTGTTGAACATCATCAAAAGTTCCCTCCCCAACATTCAAAGATATAGTGATTATAAATACAAGCATATACGCAAAGAAAGTAACTAGAAATTATAATTTGTCTTGGAATTCGTTTCTTTAATGTTTTATAGATTGTAAATTTTTTATTGAACTATTAACATTTCATTGTTTATTTTAATGAGAATTATGTTTCTACGTTTTTACGTTTAAAGATGTATAAATTTTTATGTTTGCTCTTTAAATAAATTATTTTTGATATTTTGATACAAATGGTTATGAATATTGACAGGGTATATTTTTATCTAATATCTTATGTCGAATAATTTTCTGCAATAAATTAATGTTTATGATTATATTATTTATTCTTACAACTTTAAAATTCCAAAGTTTTCTCAACTTAATATTTATGTTTTTATTATTATTATTATTATTTTGGCAACTGTGAATATTGCATGTTTAATCTCTTTATTTTTTGGGCATTGTAGGAATTGTTCACATACATATTTGTTATTTATATATTAATTATTGTAAATAAAAATATCATGATAAGTCATTATGACATGACTCATTATTAAATTAAATTTTATAACGTTTTGTTTAAGCAAACCAATCGCAATTTTTTAGAGAAATAATATTTTGAAGCGTAATTGCTATAATTGATAATTATAATAATAATTATCCATTCCAGTTTATGAGTATTAATACTAAACTAGATGGAACCCGTCAAAACTTGACAGAAAAAAAATTAAATAACAATATTAGTAAAATAAGCTTCTTTATTACATAAGAAGGGGTGCTTATGAAACAGTCTTTCAGATATTTTATTTTAAAAGTTTTCCCCACCAGAGAATTACAGTACTATTTCCGATACAAACTCCAAATTAACAATACGTAAACAAAATGCAAATCAGTTTGACATTACCGCCATATTCCGCCACGTTCATCTCATATTCAGTCAATAAAAGAACACAGTAAATGAAGCACACATCCCCTCCCCTCTCCGCTGTGATAATGCAACCGAATTAGCTCCTATGTGCATGTGCATTTCATCTCCCCAAACGCACCGTCAAAATTCGACCTTAAAAAATGTTTTAAAATGTTTTGATCAAAATTTTTAAAATGTCTTCTTTAATCATTGTTCGTTTCAAATCCATATCTTCTGAAACGCATCCATTGTTTTAAGCTAATCAATTTTTATGTAAAGATGAAGAATTTTTTTTTTACAATAATAAATCCATCTGCAGATAATGGAGATTTTTAATGTTTTCAAGTGTAATTTTTTGTATGGTTTCTTTAGTTCCTTTACATAATCAGGATGATTATTCCTTTTCCATAATTAAGAGAAATAATGTAAATAAATAAATATCCGAGATATTTTTTATTCTGTTTTGATTAATATATTGTAAATTTTATTGATTAAAGTTACTGATAAATGATACTTTAGTAAATGGGGCTTTTCCTAATTATTATTTTTTATTTTTGAGATTTAATGGCAACATTCTTCCGTTTGTTTACTGGGCGCTACAGTTTGGCGAATTATTTGGGGTAATTTTCGGTTAGCCGGGCGCCAGTGAAGTATATATATATATATATATATATATATATACATACATATATACACATATATATAATGTATATATATATATATATACAGGGTGGTCCTAAAATATGTGTCAAAAGTATAAAGATAGGTAGAGGGGACCTAGATAAGATTTTGTATAGGAATATGGGTGCGGAAATGCAGCGTTGAGGTAGTAGAGAGCGCTGTTGAGTTCGCCGGATGAAATCGCTTCGCAGGCTTGAATCGTCATTCCCCGCACGGATTTCGAGTAATATGCATCGCTACATCAATACGGAGCCTACAGGCATGCATTTCATGTATGGGTTTGCGCAAGGAAATGCTTCGCACCCAATGCACGTCCTAAAGCTCTTGAGCTTGTGAAAGGACTACACTCTACTGTGCAAATTACTGCTTCTTCCACTCCAGGAATTCTGAGATATCTTTCTCTGCCCGTATCACGCCTGAAAGCATAAAAAGGTTTTTCGTGCACAACTCCCCATGAAGACACTCAAATGCTCGGCAATCCGACAGATTCCTATCCGAGAATCATTCCATGTACATCCTTTGAGCAGCTGCTCAATTAGCAGCCCCATACATGAAACACATGTCGCAAGCTCCGCATTGGTGTTACAATGCCTTTTTCGAGAAATACGTGCGGGGAATGACGATTCAAGGTAGCGAAGTGCTTTCATCCGGCAAACGCAACAACGCCTTCTACTGCCTCAACGCTGGATTTCCGCACTCATATTCCTACATGAAATCTTCTTATCTAGGTCCCCTCTACTTACCTTTACATTTTTTACATATATTTTAGGACCATCCTGTATATATATATATTGTATTTATATATTTTACTTGCGCCGGCTAATCGAAAAGTACCTAATATGGATATAGTTTTTTTCTTAATGGGACGACGGGATAATGAACGGAAATTTGACGGGATAATGAATATTTTTGATGGTACCAGAATATTTTTCTGCATTTTATAGTTATATTAAGAAATACATATTTTTAAGATTTACTGAATCACTTATTTGTTTACTTTTTCATGCATTATATTATTGAAGGTTGTTAGTTCTCTTACTCTCTTAAATATACCCTACTTATATAAAAATAGCGTGTGTTCTCTGTGGTGTTTCACATAAACGTTGTAAAATTCAGGTTATTTTATCCAACTTTGCTGTCGTAACTGCTGATTTAGCAGTCATTTTTGGCCATTTTTTTTGTTACATGTAAAATGTTTGTTTTTGGTACAGCCCGAACTAAGAAAAATTTGGGTACTTTTCCGTTATACGGACACCATTATCGCCAAGCATTCACATGTATGGCATGGTGTCGGTATAACGGAAAAGTACCAAAATTTGCGATCGATCAAATAATTGAATTTCATTTAGCATTAAATTTTCTGGTACTTCTCTATTATCCGGTCGACCACTTTTCATAACAAAAAAACTCTCGCCAAACTGTAAAATTAAACGCCAAAAATGCAGTCCGATTTACTTAATGTCAGAAGCATTATACATGTTTGTTACGTCACAAGTGGCTTTTAATTCGACATTTGCGTATATTTTTCATTATGTTTTACTAATTGAATATGTGTGTAAATAAATAAAATAAAATAGGTACTTTTATGTTAGCTGGGCGTCAGGGATAACTCTCCAAATCTTGTTTCAATTGGAATCATTTAAATTGCAACATTTTACGTGAGATTTGTTATTCATATTGATATGTTTATGTTTAAATATTTTATTATGATTATATTCTAGCTAATTTTAAGTAAGTTTTTTTAAGATTTTATATTACAATGTTAAATAATAAATTTAATATTACCTAGTTGATATTAGCTAATGTCAAAAGATTGGCAAACCACAGAGTTCAGAAAATAAACGCTATGCCTGGCAAAAGTGGGAGTTGTCGACTTTATGACGTCATAAGCAGAAGTAAATGTTTAATTGAAAATTACGGCTAATTAATTAAATTTTCGAACAAACGAATGCACGATAACAAATCTGTATCCAAATATCTTTCATTTAAAAAAAGAATGGTGTAATTTGATGCAGTAGTTTGTTCTGACGGATTGTCGAAAGAAATCGCTTAACGTTTTAAATATATAGATGTATTATGAGGAATTCTAAGAACAAGGAAATTCTAAGAACAAAGCCCATATTTGCTCAAAGCGTAATTAAAGCAATTTCAGTTTATAAATAGAAACATCCCGATTAATTATAAATATCCAGTACGATAAAAATTTTGCATACCAAAAAAAAGAACATCTGCCATCTGATACATATGACTATCATTTTAATGTCATATGAGAATCACATACATGCCTGAGGCCAAAAATAGCACTATACAACAGGAAAACTGTGCTTTAGATGAAAATATTTGTTTCTTGTATATTTTTGGCTGAAAATAATGAATCTATATTTATTTTTGTTTACCACTCACCATTTCCTCCAAAATCCACATTTTAGCATTTTACGTATTTTCTCGATAAATTTGTACGCTTTCTTAATTTAATTAATTTTATTAATAACCTGCTTATTTTATTGACGTTTTCCACTGCAGGTATGCATGTACACACATTAAGCAATGGAAATCTATATTCTAGCTGCAAACGCGCTCTGTGCCGGAAAAACAACTTTCAGGTAAAGGATAATACAGCATAATACAGCACAGTGGTTCCTGTTTATTGACTGGTCAAAAACGTAGTCTCAAAGCAATGCTCCTACATATAGGCAATGTTTATCCGTTTGTTTCTGTAGCATATTCTACAAATACAAAGGAAACTTACGAAGTTATGAGTGCTATACTAAAGTTAATTGAGTACACTACATTCAGATGCCACATGAGGAGATTTGAAAGTCATTGGTATATTAATAGGCAAGCAACAGGGAAACACTAAATTCTGCAGCTTTCTCTGCAAATAGACAGTCGTAGCAGAAAAAATAACTACATCTGTAAACAGTGGCCCCCAAGAAAAATTTCTCTCCTGGCACTAAAAACATATCACATGAACCACTTGTGAATCCGTAATGAGTCTTTCTTCCACCACACTTCACATTAAACTCGATTTGATAAAAAATATTTGTAAAAGCTCTGGGCAGAGTAGTAGTGGCTTTCTTGCAGCTCAGGAACAAATTCTAAAAATTAAGTGAGGCAATAATAAAAGAAGGAGTTTTTATTGGCCCACAAATTAAAGCAGGCTTTCATGATGAAGAGTTTGAAAATAAATTGTCACAAGCAGAAACAACAGCCTGGCTGGCATTAAAATTATTGTGCTCACGTTTCCTTGAAAATAAGAAAGCCGAAAACTATGAACATCTTGTTAGTGAAATGGTGCAATGCTTTCGTGTTATAGGTCGCAATATGTCACGAAAACTACACTTTTTGGACTCACATCTGGACTTCTTTCCTCAAAACCTTGGCGCAATTAGTGATGAGCATAGGGAAAGGTTTCACCAGGACATCTCTATGTTTGAAAAGCGTTTCAGTGGACAATCGAATGGAAGTATTCTAGTTGACTATTACTGCTCTGTTATCAGAAACACCAATAGATGCCGACGAGAGGAAAATGCCAAAAAAATCATTTTAGTGTTTGTGTTTTCTAAAATTAAGTCTCTGTTATATTTCTCTGTAACCAATTTGTAAAATAATGAGAATTGGGTTTCCTACAGAAACGGTACGTAATGGACCATTTTGATTTTGATACATGAATCAAGAACCTTTTGTTTATACAGAATCACATAGTGTCATCTAAAGGACTAAAAAATCGTTCAAATTCGTTGTACAGATTGATACAGTCATCTTAAGCTTAAAGCATTTGCGAAAAAAGGATTGTGCAAGCAGTATTTACAATATACTATTCATCTTCTAGTTTAGTGAATATAATACGAAAATCAAGAAGTTTTTAACACTTTCCAATATAGTCGAAAAGTGTTTATTACTTCGATTCGTCTGTCTGTCTGTCAAACTTTTCGCACCCTAACTCCCCAAAATCTACTTCGATTTACATGTAATTGATATATGTTATTGAGGTTTACTATTTCATGTTTCTTATTGAAAATGAAGTGTGTAGCATTCATAGTTGATTTACAGGGAGACTTAAAGTAATTCTGCTACATTATGGTCTATGGGCGTAATTTGTTTCATTTACATGTAAATGACATTGCACTACTTTAATCATTACGAAATTGGTGTACAACATTTGTCCTGTAGAAAATGGTGTGTATAATATTTATTGTTCACGTACAAAGACTCGTAAAAGAATTCGATTGCTTTGGTCTCAGTAGACAGTAATTGTTTCAAATGTATTTTGTGAAATTGATATACGTTACAGAGGTGCTTGATATCATCTTCTACTCGGAAAATAGAAATGTGACATTTAATATTCTTGTAGAAGATAGTACAAAAAAATTCAGGTATGCAATGGTGTGTGAGCAATAATTGCAAGTACAATTTTATTTGTGTTATACGTGTTCAAGCTTATATAAGTCGTAATATGTTATATATCGTGTGTATAAATTCTATAGAACATATACAGTAATACCCTAAAGCAATTGAAATTATTAGATCATGTGGACGGGTCTTGGGGAAATTATGTTTTTTAGTATGTTGAGCTTTTTTAACTGACCAAAATTTTACTTACTGTCTAGTGTGAGTGTAATATAAATTCATTTTCAGGAATATAAAAAAAGGAATATGAATACATTGACATAGCTTAAGGATTATTGCCCCCAAATACTTTTTGTAATTATATCTGCTGCTATATAAATGGCATACATGGAAATCTACAGATCATAACCAGGGATCCGCAAAAAGTTCACATACATTACTTCCTTCCGACAGTAGTTGTTAAAAATAGGTTTTTGACTAAATTACGTTATAACGTGTTTAATTAGATATCTTTAACCATTGTATAAAAATATACAGTTTTGTTAGAATAATCTAACAGTTTAATTTAAAAAGGAATTCATAATCTATGTCCGATGCATCATTTTCATCATTATTATATGGTGGAAAGTATTGATGCACACATAAACAAATTCCTTTGCTTAAAAGGCAGGTGTTGAAGGGAGATTTTTTTCAGACCCTTAGAAAAACAAATCTATTTTTTTTTCAATTTAACGAAAAATGACAAACAAAGAAAAGCATATTTTTTAAACGGTAATAAATCGGTAACAAAAATGTTGATTGCGTAAAAATATTCCTACAATGTTCTAAAATGTTTCTTAAATTATGTGTGTCGTATGATTTTCTTTCTCGCATTAAATATTTACAGAAATGTTATTGTGGATAAGCTGCTTATATTTTCTCTGGTCCATTAATTTTTCCTTATTAAAGTTGGCAACGTAAAACTAAATATTTTTTTAAAAAGACGAATTTCTTCCTTTATAAACATTTTATCATTAGATATTGCATTAAGTTAATTATTCTAATAAATGTTTGAATAGTAAATTCTAACTCTGTATTCAGTGACGCTGAACAAATTAGGTAAACGGAAGATTTGGAATTCGAACAATGATGACTTAAATAAAGGAGGAACTGGTTCCGCGGTTTTCATTTCTGCATTATAGTCAAAGGAAGAACGTAATTTGTAATACATTAATTTCCAGTACGGGAAGTATAATTTCAGCTAAAGAAATGTTGGATATTTTAAGTCAATAGAATTTCCAATTGTACTAAAGCCATTCATTTTTGGATATTTTATAATTTTTGTTATCGAGTTCTTTTTCGTCGTATGTAAAACATCGATGCACTCCATTATCTTACAGAAAAAGAAATTTTTGTATTTAAATAAAAAGAAAACTGCCCAGTTAAACTGAGGGCGTTGAGCTCACAGGCTATTCACACTAATTGTATGTTACACTCTTATTTCAAATAATTTGAAATATGCCCCTCGAAAAATAAAGAATTCGACAATATATTAAGGGGGGTCATCCCCCCGTTACCCCCCTCATAGTTAACTAATGAAACTTTAAACTAAACAGGGAAGCCTCTAATTACAATGAGTATATATGCAAAATTTGAAAAAAATCGGATAATTCTGCATGAAAAACCCATTTATCTAAATTAAGGGGGGGATTAGCTCCCCCCCTTTCCCACTTTATACTTAACCAATGAACCCTCAAATCTATTCAGAGAAGCGCATTATCACAATGAACCTATATACAAAATTTGAAGAAAATCGGATAATTCTGCATGAAACACCCATTTATCTAAATTAAGGGGGGGCTGTGGATTATCCCCCCCCTTTCCGCCTTTATAATTAACCAATGAACCTCGAAAACTATTTACAGAAGGACATTATCAAAATGAACCTATATACAAAATTTGAAGAAAATGGGATCATTCTGCATGAAAAACCCATTTATCTGAATTAAGGGGGGTTAGACCCCCGTTCCCCCCCCTTTTATGCTTAACCAATGAACCCCAAAACTAATCAGGGAAATGCCATATCATAATGAACCTATAAACAAAGTTTGAAGCAAAACGGTTATTTCTATCAAGAGTTATCGCGTTACGTACATACGTACATACATACAGAACGGGCGGGCACATTAGCTCTCAGGCTTTGATAGCCTGTGAGCTTGATGAGCCTTTGATAGCTAAAAACTACTCATATTTGTTTCATTCTGTTTTTGTACATGTTTCATAATTGTCATTTATAAAAATTAACAATGTCATTATAAATATCTGAACAGGTTATAACATTTTTATGTTTCTCAATAAGAACTAAAATCATCCAGTTTTACTCCACCGATGACGTAAGACCGCATTTATATGCATATCCTTAACTATCAAAGATAGTCTAGCTTTCTAATCATTTTAAAATCACAATTAAATGAAAAATATGTAAATTACTTGCGGTTTTAAAGGTATTTTTTTAATTAACAGTAAATATTCCATTACATTCATTCGATAGAAAACATGATATTAATAAAATGCATTCATTTGAGAATAATTATCTTAAAAGCATCACAGTGTTTTAAAAATTCAATCATGCAAGAATACAGTTTGATAGATATTTAAAGCATGTAGCATATGTAAAATATATATCGCTTTGACCTTAAGTGTAAACATCAATTGTTTGCGTTTTTAAAGTAGACCACTAAGAAAATAACTAAAGTTTCTTCAAAAGCATTTTAACTATGTGCAAAATTGTGCCGAAATGAAACATTGCAATACTCATTAAAACCACCTAAGGCAAATAAAGACATTTTTACACCGAAGCTAATTTACTGTTTATGATAATACGCAGTATAATATCATGAAAGTTTGTAGTATTATCCAAATTCAAGTATTAGTTAAAACATGTTTATTGTTTATGTTTCTATATTATTATTCCATATATTAAAGGAATAATATGAAATTTATCTGAGTTGAATTTACTAACTAACACTTTTTAAGCTTTTCATTTTTTCTCTCTGTATAATTACACGATTCCTCGCTTCCTTTACTCTGATCTCTCTATTTATATTTACAGAATTAAAAGCGAGCTTTATATACACCGCCATTTAATTTATGAATTTTCCATATTAGTTAAATCTTCTTAGTTTCTTAAAATGCTCCTTTTTTCCTTTTAAAAGAATGTGATTGCACCATACTGCCAAAATTATGAAAATATACTATGAAAATATTTAATTTTGAAACATTTGCCTTAAAATGAATTTAGACATCCGTACAAAAATCTAACGAATTTTTGCAAAAATTCAATAATTAGAAATATTCGAATAAAATGACTTTTGCTGCATCAATTTCCTTTTAAATGATTTAGAGTTGCAAAATTTAAGCTCCTTTTTTCAGGCGATTTGTTTTTAGTGTATCGCCTAGAATTTCAGCATATATTTTTTCAATTGACTTGATCTCTTAGAGCAAGATCCTTATGGTTCATTTCATAAAATTAATGATTGGATTTTCAATAACATAAATAATGTACTTTTTGTTAAAAAAAAAAAAAAAAAAAAAAAAAAATGTTAAGTAAACTGTCTTTTTTGCTGTATTTTTATATATATCATGATTATGTTTTTCTCAGAAAGTAATTCAATTTTTAGTAATCCGGTCCTTACAGTTGAGCATACTTGAACTAAGAATAAATTTGTTGCAAATAAATCAAACTTATAAGGGAGGTGCAGTTACGTATATAATATCTATACGAATTTCCACATTTTACAATAAGAAATACATTTTTCCTTTATTAAACAATTTTTCTTCATAAAACCGTTTAATAATATAAAATATATTACAAAATATTTAAATAAAAGTTAGATCAAAGGTTGCCTACTAACCTTAGTTCACCGTAATTTCCACTGTAATTTTTTATTTAACATCATTTTGTTTTTACGTTTATTTATTTCTCTTCTTTTGTTTTTAGTTATTTTTTAAAGCTAATTATTATTATTATTATTATTATTTAACATTTTAAGTTTTTTTCTTTTTCATATACTTGTTTTGTTATATCTTTTCTCTTTGGTTGTTTTGTTTTTCTATTGTTTGTTCCTTCTCACATGTCTCTCTACACCCTTATTTATTCTTAATGGTAGGGAATAACATTTCCTTGAAGGAAAAAGATTAAATATTCTCAAACGTATTTCGCCTTCTTTACTTTTATGATATATTTAAGAAATTTCCTTTCATTGAATTGCATTTTGCTTCATTATTAACATTTAAGAAATATCATATTTAGGAAAATTAGATCATAGACATGCGCAGATATGCCAAGTCTACCGATTTTTTAATACCAGTATTTTGTTTTTTTTTTCTTTTTTTCTTTTTTAATCGGATAACTTTGAGATTGAAAAAAGCAAAATCATCTTTTCAAAAACACTTTTTAATAAAAAAATTCGGAGATTTGGTAGCTCGGCAACCTCACTGTTAGGTCAACAGATACACTGACAGTTGAAAAGAAACACACACATCAAAATAAATTTGCTTTGCTACGAAGTTCTATAAATGTGATATTTATGGGACTGGCTGTGTATGTATCAAATATATTTTATTATGTACTAGCAAGCTACGCCCGCTACGCTGATCAATTTCTTTTAACGAACCTTTAATCAAACAAAATATTGACATTTCATAAATAACTTTTATATTTTAACAGAATAAAAAGGCTACTATAATTTGTGACTCGTGCTATAGCCAATATACACGTCAGGACACGTCGTCCTTATCATTATCTTTTTACGCATAAAGGTTTCGCCACGGTACTCCATTGGAAAATTTGGTAATTTTTGAAATTCAATATTTGAAAAACGGCATAATCATTAGATTTGAAATTTATATCAAGAAAAATACAATTTTTTACCTTTCAAACGCAGTTTGTCTAACAATTTTCTCACAAATACTTTTTGAGCTATCATTTTTTTCAGTAACTTCAAATGTTTCATTTTCCGAGATTAATATGTTGCAACAATTAGCGAAAAACCCAGTCGTCAGCAACGCATAGTTTTTTATTAAAGAGGCTGTTGGAGCAGGGATTGTCACCACCAATTTGCCACCATCACTTTTGAAATCGGTTCCGTGGTTCCAGAGATTCCATAGAAATTGTAATTTAGAATGACTTCAGAACGCTTTTCGCTCATTTCACCCATTTAAATTTCGATTTTTTTTTAGATTTATTCTTAGAGAGCATTTACATCTTATAAGTAACTACAACGCTAAATTTCAAATTTCTTGCCCCTTCAGTATAAAAAAGTCGCAATTTTCGAACATTTTTCGATCCTGCACCCCATTGATGTTAGTGGCACCGACATAAAATATAGCCTATGTTGGAGTAGGGATTATCCCCATCAATTTGCCACCATTACTTTTGAAATCGGTTCTGTAGTTCCAGAGATTTCATAGAAATTGTAATTTAGACTGTTTTTAGAACGCTTTTCGCTCATTTCACCCTTTTAAATTTCAATTTCTTTTTTATTTTGTTCTTAGAGATCATTTACATCTTATAAGTAACTACAATGACAAATTTCAAATTTCTAGCTCCTTCAGTATAAAAAATAAAAATAAAACTGCCCAGTTAAACTGAGGGCATTGAGTTCACAGGCTATTCACACTAATTGTATATTATACTCTTATTTCAAAGAATTTGAAATAAGCCCATCGAAAAATAAAGAAATAAACAATATATTAAGGGGGGGTCATCCCCCCGTTACCCCCCTCATAGTTAACTAATGAACCCCTTAAACTAATCAGGTAAATCTCTAATTACAAGGAATATATATACAAAATTTGAAGAAAATTGGATAATTCTGCATGAAAAACCCCTTTTATATAAATTAAGGCGGGATTAGCCCCCTCCGTTCCCCCCCTTTATACTTAACCAATCAATCCCGAAAACTAATCAGGGAAGCGTCTTAACCCAATGAACCTATAAACAAATTTTGAAGCAAATGGGATAATTCTGCATGAAAAACCCATTTATATAAATTAAGGGGGGGATTAGCCCCCCGTCCCCCCCCTTTATACTTAACCAATGAATCCCAAAAACTAATCAGGGAAGTGCCTTAACACAGTGAACCTATAAACAAAATTTGAAGGAAAACGGAATAATTCTGCATGAAAAACACATTTATATAAAATAAAGGGGATTAGCCCTCCGTTCCCCCCTTTATACTTAACCAATCAATCCCGAAAACTAATCAGGGATGCGCCTTAACACAGTGAACCTATAAATAAAATTTGAAGGAAATGGGATAAATCTGCATGAAAAACCCATTTATATAAATTAAGGGGGGGGATTAGCCCCCCCCCCCTTTATACTTAACCAATCAATCCCGAAAACTAATCAGGGAAGTGCCTTAACACAGTGAACCTATAAACAAAATTTGAAGGAAAACGGAATAATTCTACATGAAAAACCCATTTATATAAAATAAGGGGGTATTAGCCCTCCGTTCCCCCCTTTATACTTAACCAATCAATCCCGAAAACTAATCAGGGAAACGCTTTAACACAGTGAACCTATAAACAAAATTTGAAGGAAAACGGAATAATTCTGCATGAAAAACCCATTTATTTAGAATAAGGGGGGATATGCCCCCCGTTCCCTCCTTTATACTTAACCAATCAATCCCGAAAACTAATCAGGGAAACGCCTTAACACAGTGAATTTATAAACAAAATTTGAAGGAAATGGGATAATTCTGCATGAAAAACCCATTTATATAAATTAAAAGGGGATTATCCCCCGTTCCCCCCTTTATACTTAACCAATCAATCCCGAAAACTAATCAGGGAAGCGCCTTAACACAGTGAACCTATAAACAAAATTTGAAGGAAAACGGAATAATTCTGCATGAAAAACCCATTTATATAAAATAAGGGGGGGGATTAGCTCCCCGTTCCCCCTTTATACTTAACCAATCAATCCCGAAAACTAATTAGGGAAGCGTCTTAACACAGTGAACCTTTAACCAAAATTTGAAGGAAATGGGATAATTCTGCATGAAAAACCCATTTATATAAATTAAGGGTGGGATTAGCCCCCCCCCCGTTCCCCCCTTTATACTTAACCAATCAATCCCGAAAAACAATTCAGTGAAGCGCCTTAACACAGTGAACCTATAAACAAAATTTGAAGGAAAACGGAATAATTCTGCTTGAAAAACCCATTTATATAAATTAAGGAGGGATTAGCCCCCCGTTCCCCCCCCTTTATACTTAACCAATCAATCCCGAAAAGTAATCAGGGAAGCGTCTTAACCCAATGAACCTATAAACAAAATTTGAAGGAAAACGGGATAATTCTGCATGAAAAACCCATTTATATAAATTAAGGGGGGATTAGCCCCCCGATCCCCCCCTTTATACTTAACCAATCAATCCCGAAAACTAATCAGGGAAGCGCCTTAACACAGTGAACCTATAAACAAAATTCGAAGGAAAACGGATATTTCTATGAAGAGTTATCGCATTACGTACGTACATGTATACATACAGAACCGGCTGGCAAGCTCTCAGGGCTTTATAGCCAGTTTGATAGCTAAACAAGAACGAAAAATCATGCGTCAAGCATAGATTATGTAACACTTTCCAACGCTTCCAAAATAATTTTACGAATCATACTCTTTAATAAGCTAAAAGATAACATCTAAGTAATCCGAATACTTTTATTCAGCCCTGTATAGGATCTATAGATTTGTATATATACTACATAGGATGCTAAATTTTAGTTCAGTTAGGAAACGCGTAGCACAGTTTAAAATTCTCCGTCTGGAGTTAAATAATACGAAAATGTGTTCGCGAACTTTTGTGCTTCCCTGTATAGGATCTACAGAATTTATACACACCGACACCACGTAATATACAAAAAGCGATTTAAAATTAAAATCGCGTACAGTAACTTAAAACGCACTTCCACGAATTATTGTTAACATACAGTAGAGAATTCTTTTGTGTGTCCCTGTAAATGAACGATGACTGCTATACACACAATATTCTGTAGTAAGTCTCTTGTAATGTACCTTATATAAATTTCAATGCGTTTAAATTAGGGAAACATTATTTAAATATACCGCAGACGATTTTTCTCCATAGACGTAATGTAACGGAATTCTTTTGACTGTCCCTGTAAAGTAACTATAAGTGCTATGCACACCCTATTCCATATTAAGCTTCTTCTAATGCACCTTAGTGATATATATAAATTTCAATGCGTTTAAAATAGTGAAACATTATTTAAATAAACCGCAAATGATTTTTCCCCATAGACCGCAATGTAACGGAATTCTTTTGAGTGTCCCTGTAAAAAAACTATAAGTGCTACACACTTCCGTTGAAATAGGGCACATGCTATAGATAACGACTATAACATATAAAAATTGCAGAGCAATCCGAGCATATTTACGGGAGTTAGAGCGCGGCCAGACGGCAGACGGCCAGACAAACCGAAGTCATAAACACTTTTCAACTAGGTTGGAAAGTGTTAAAAATGGCAATTTTAGAACGTTTTTTGCTCCTGCATCCCCTGGGGTTAGTGGCACCGACATAAAATATAGCCTATGTTGGAGCAGGGGTTGCCACCATCACTTTTGAAATCGGTTCGGTAGTTCCAGAGATTACCCCCTACAAATAAACAAACAAACAATCTTTACTTTTTTATAATATTAGTATAGATATCAAATTTAAATTATAAAAATAAACTGAAAATCGGAATAATGTTTTGAAAACTTTCCTTCACATTTAAAAATTAATTATGAATTCGAGTTTGTTCTGAATCATTCTATTCATCAGTTCCAACTCTCCTTTGCGACGAGTGTCAAATATATGTTTGAAATCTTTTGGCATCAACCTTTCCGAATTGTTGTGTTTCATTATTTAATCGCTGAAACTCCGGGATTAGATAAGGCCTAGATTATTGTTCCGGAATTCTGGTGTTTTGCGGATTCTGTACTCGTCGCGAAGTGGTTGATTTGTTTTCGCTGCATTGTTTCATTTACATCTTAATTTCGTAAAAAGATTTTGTGTATCAGGAAAAAAAAAGTATTATATTAAAGTATACATCATAATTTTCTCTTTTTTAAAATGTATGAGTATCATTTATGTATATGTTATTAAGATACACGAGAAAAGTTGAGACATTTTTTCTGTTAAAGTTATTACCCTGTTGTAAGTTTATGTATTTTCTTCAGAAGTCTGTTGTTGTACTTTTATGAAAATTTCTTACAAAATGTTGAAACTTATTAAAAAACAACAGATTCCAAAAGTAATATAAATAAATTCTATTTAGATTCACGGCTAACTTTGGAAAATTTCTTCAAATTTATCAACTAGCTGAGCCAGGTACTTTGTACTTAGGACGAAAAATGAAAATATTCGCTGTGGTACGGTGTGATATCCAGAACTTGAAATGTCCGTTGTAGTCTTTTAAGGATATTTATTATAACAAAATACTGCACGAAAATTTAAAACGTTGGAAATTGTACGTCAAACGTGACAAATGAGGTGCGTTCGTACTTTAACTAGTTATATAAATATTGAGATCTTGATGATTTTTAATTCTGTGAAATGAACTATAGCGTCTGCAGATTAATTTCTGTAATAAAATAAGTATCTCGGTTGCTTGATCATTGTTTCCTCCGTAGAACATTTTGTTATCCAGGGGGCGCTGCCGCGCGCTCAAGACGGGATGATGGGCGGAGCGGATTCCCGCCAGAAGAGATGTTTTGCTTGAGACGTAAGCGCAGTGTACCTACCGCTGCCAGTCATTTTTGTTCTCCTTGTAAATAAATATTATTGTTAAGTTTTAACTCAACTTTTTATTGAGTACGAAATGATCATCTTAGTTTTCTTACATAAATACAGTCCAACGAGAGTAACCGAGCTATCTACGGATCATGTTTTGGTTCTCCGAGCCCCAGCGCTCATTTAGAACACTGTGAATAATCATCGCCCTTGGATTTTTGTATGTAGTTATAGATATAGTTATAATGGCTACTATTAAAGTACTGTGATCCTCAATCGGAAACGTGGAAACATACGCAGCCAAGTTACACGAATATCTAATGCTATAAAATCAAAACTTGGAAAGAAAGAATTGGAACTAAAGTTCAATGCTCTTCAGACATTAAAAAAGAAGACAGGTGAATCACGTAATGAGTCATATTCGGTAATTTCTGATGATGATTTACCGGAATTTGAAAATTCCTTGACGGAGATAGAAGAACAGTTAGAAGCTCTCGAAGTAAGTCTTCTTGATTTAATAAAGCCTAGTGTTTCAAATGTTGAAACTCAAAATAATAATGATAGAATTAATGCTAATGAGTCAAAAATTAAATTGCCGTCAATTAATTTACCCCAATTTTCGGGACGCTACACAGAGTGGTTTAATTTTAAACTACAATTCACCACCTTGATTGATAGCAACGATGAATTAAATGATGCTCAAAAATTATATTACTTACAATCGGCTTTAACAGGCCCTGTGAAACAATTACAAAATATTGATGATTCTTATTCTTCCTTATTCGAAGCTTTGAAAAAACGATTTGAAAACAAACGGTTAATTGTAAATTCTCATATTTCTGAGTTATTGAATAACAACTAAATAAAAATTGAAAATGCGAAAGAAATACGCAATCTGGTAGGTAGATAATTTATTGAGTCATTTGATGGCTCTGAAACAATTAGGACTAGAAAATAATAACTTATCAGAATCAATTTTAATGTATTTTGTGTTACAAAGAATCGATGATGAGTCAAGAAAGGCATTTGAAATGAGTCTTAACTGTAACGACTTGCCTGAATGGAATATTTTTATTGATTTTTTACTAAAAAGGGATCAAGCTCTCGAAAACCTACAAAAAAGCAACACCGTTACGAAACCTAGGTATGAAATTAATCAGAAACAAAAAAGTTTAGTATTACAGAATGACAAATTTAATTGCGCATTATGTAATAAACCTCATATGATATTTCGATGTCAAAAATATTTAGATTTATCGGTTCAAGAGAGACTGAACCAAGTAAGGAAGTTGAAGTTATGTTATAACTGTTTATCGTTATCTCACGCTGTTAATCGATGTAACAAATTAAATAATAAGTGTATGATTTGTTACTCCAACCATCATAGTTCTCTTCATGGAGCTAATTTTTCGAAACCTGCTTATGAAAATAGGCAAGTTAATTGTATTGCAAATGAACCGCAGTTGGATATGGAAGATAACGTAAATTCTAATTCAGTAGAATCTACCGCAAGAGCTGTCAAAACAATTATGATCAAAATCTGTCTAGCACCAGTTATAATGGGTTTATTTCGACAGCTGTGATTTATTTAAGGGGAAGTAATGATTCTTTTTTTTCCTTGTATTGCGATTCTGGATACTGCGAGTAATGTCTCATTGGCTACGTTTTTTGTAGCAGATATGTTAGGGTTGCAAAAATATAAAGTTAAGTCATTAATTACTGGATTAAATGATTCTGTCTGTAAAATTAAAAACAGAATAAACGTAGAAATTTCCAACAAGGATAGAAGTTTTAAAAAATTATCTAACATGTTTTTGGTTCCTAAAATCACTGATTTAACCCCT
Source organism: Maratus michaelseni (assembly GCA_963931845.1). NCBI lineage: Eukaryota > Metazoa > Arthropoda > Arachnida > Araneae > Salticidae > Maratus > Maratus michaelseni. The sequence continues at coordinate 325,785,621 of OZ007589.1, forward strand.
TCAAGCGCCGTAGACATTTCTAATCTGCACTTACCACAGAATTTAACCTACGCGAACCCAAGATTTTTTGAACCTCAGCGAATTCAAGTGTTATTAGGAGCAGATGTATATTACGAATTGTTATTAGCTGGTCAAATAAAAATTCCTAAAACTTCTATAATTTTACAAAATTTTCATTTAGGATAGATCGTGGGCGGAACAATACAGGATAGAAATGAAAGTAAATTCACGTGCCATTTAATAGAAAATCAAGATGAATTAGATTTGAAAACCTTTTGGGACGTTGGGAATTAAAGATGACCCAAACAGTGTAAAAAACGAAGAGATCCTAGAGAAATTTCATGAAACTGTGCGTTTTGAAAATAACAGATATGAAATCAGTCTCCCTTGGACAAGGGATTGGAACCATTTAGAAAATAATTATAAAACCGCCGAAGCGCGACTCACAGAGGTCTAATAAAAAGAATGAAACGTGATACAAAGTTATACGAACAATATCGCTATATTTTGAATGAATATTTAGAGATGAACATAATTGAAAGTGTACCCAATTTAGAAAACCCTTCAGATAAACCAGTTTTTTACTTACCGCACCATACAGTATTTAGAGAAGATAGTGTTTATACTAAATGTCGAATAGTTTTTGACGCAAGTTCCCATGAAGCAGGACAATTGTCTTTGAACGACTGTCTTGACGCAGGAACTAATTTAAACCCTAATATATTTCACTTATTGATTTTTTTCAGTCTAAACAAAATTGCTTTTCTAGCAGATATAGAGAAAGCTTTTCTACAAATTGCCATAAACGAAAGGACAGGGATGTTCTGAGATTCTTGTTTATAGATAAGAATCCTGTCGACAATGACGCATTTAATGTTATCGTCTACAGATTTTGACGCCTAACATTTGGCATAACTCAAGCCCATTTTTGCTATCTGCTACAATTAACCATCATCTTAACAAATTTGAAATGGAATATCCAATAACGACAGAAGTAGTCCACAATTGTATTTATGTGAACGACTTAATAACCGGGACAGACACAGTCGAAGATGCGGTGAACATTTCGGAACAATCTCATAAAATAATGAAGGAAGCTAGCATGAATTTACGGAAGTGGATTTCGAATAACAACCAGTTAATGGAAATATGGGATAATCGTGGATTTAGTACAATGCCACAACCTTTTGAGGATAGTACAATACATAAAGTTTTGGGGACATCGTGGCAACCCAAGCAAGATATACTTTTGATAGATATTGATAATTTTCTCGAATTTTTGCGTAACGCAAAAAATACAAAACGTTTTGTATTACAAGTTGCAGGTAGAATATTTGACCCTCTGGGTCTAATTTCTCCGTATACAATATGAATTAAATGTTTATTTCAAGAACTGTGGAGTAGGAATTTAACATGGGATGAAGAACTGCCCTCCGATATTACAAAGACGTGGAAACAATGGTGTTCCGAACTTCCCCAGTTGAGAAATCTAAAAATTCAAAGGAACATTTTTCAGTTTCCCGATGACTCCAATTACACCCTAACTTTGCATACCTTTGCCGATGCCAGCCCAAAAGCATACGGTGCTTCCGTGTATCTACAAATTGATTCACTAAGTGAATCTTCCTTAAATTTGATTACATCAAAATCCAGAGTGGCACCATTGAAAAACGTGTCACTTCCTAGACTTGAACTTCCAGCAGCATTACTTGCTGCACGCTTAACTTGTGAAGTAAAAACGGTACTAGACCGCAAGGGACCATCATCTATGTATTTGTGGACAGATTCGCAGATTGTTTTGTACTGGATCAAAGGCTCTGCAAACAGGTGGAAGTCATTTGTGTCGAACCGTGTAAAGGAAATCCAATCTCTGACAGACCCATCCAGGTGGTTTCACTGTGCAGGGTCCGAGAATCCTGCAGATTTGCTGACACGAGGTATTAAATGTGAAAGTCTTATTTACAATCCTATATGGTGGACTGGTCCGAAGTTTCTGAAAGACTTAGATATGTGCAATAAAGAACAATCTCTAGTGATTCCAGATCAGGAGATCTATATAAAGGAACTAAAAAGAGACTCCGTGAACATTATTTACAATGACTTTGTTACATTAACTATTTCTCACGAAAACACCTTAATTCACCATATTTTTGCATGTACTAATAATTTTGTAAAATTAATTCGTATAATGAGTTTTATTTTTAGATTCACCTTCAACTGTCGTAATAGATTGAAGAGAAGAAGTGGACCACTATCCCTCGACGAGGTGAGAGAGGCTGAATCGTTTCTAATTCGGTCAGCACAAAGGGGGGAATTTAGGGAAGAATTAAAATGTCTCGAAAAAGGTAAGCCTGTTCACAATAAAAGTAGATTATCTTCCTTAAACGTATTTGTAGGAAGGGATGGATTAATTAGAGTTGGCGGCCGTTTAGCACATGCAGATTTGCCGCTTAACTCAAAGTTTCCAATTGTTTTGCCTGCCAATCATAAGTTAACGGATATTATTTTAAATTACTTCCATCTCAAATACTTTCATTTAGACCCACAAGCGTTGCTTTTCCATGTAAGACAAAAATTTTGACCACTTAATGGCAGGAATAATTGCCGAAGCATTGTTCACAAATGTGTGACATGCTTCAAGAATAAACCTGTTGTCAGCTCCCAATTGATGGCTGATCTTCCGGGGGAACGTGTGACACCAAATTTTGTATTTTCGGTGACAGGTCTGGATTACTGTGGCCCATTTTCTATTAAATTTAAAAATCAAAGGAAGGGTGTATTGAATAAAATTTATGTCGTCATGTATGTGTGTTTATGCACCAAGGCAATACACCTGGACTTTGTTTCAGATCTCACAACTCAGGCTTTTATAGATAGTCTAAAACGTTTCTTTGGCAGAAGGGGAAAATGTGCAAAAATCCTATCGGATAATGCAAAAACGTTTATCGGAGCTGACATCGAGTTGATAAAATTGCATAAACTGATTAGTTTCCCAGATGAGGAATTGTGTAATTTTTTAACACATGAAGGTGTCAAATGGGAATGTTACGGTTGGTTTCAAACAATTTTTTTTTTAATCTACATTAATTATTTAAATCACTTTCTCAACATTTATTTAAAAGCACTCGTTTTTTTTCTGTTTCTAATAAAAATTTAAATAAATAAAAGTAATTGTAATAATAATAATAAAATCAGTTTTTATTTTTTCTTCTTTCTTTTTCTTTTTGCAAAGTAAATTCAACGTTTATAGTCTAACGTAGCTTCCTGTTTTTCAAATACGAAAAGCAGACAGCAAGGGAGGGATGTTTTGTCTGTTAAAGACCGCACAGGTGGAAAATTTGGAGTCATCTATTCTGACTTTGATATAAGAATGACCGACCGCCCTGTATAAGAATTACGTTATCTTATGAGTGTACTATACACGCAATTAGGCTTTGTAAGTTTACGACAGGCTTCAATTGGCTCTGCTATCAGGCGGATAGCTGGCGCCCATGTAAACAGAGGCTCACAGGACCCCCCTTCAGCACACGCCATGGGGGTGAAGCATGGCTGCCTTCCCCCATGAAGCGACCGGCAGAGTGGAGCGGCAAGCTGTAGTCTTCAGGAAGAGTCCATTTTTCCTTTTGTTTCCATTCCCGTACCCCTGGCAGAGTGGATCGGTCCCGTTTTTCAAGCAGCGCGGGAGAATGAATGTTTACGACACTTGCTGCTTGGCTGATATACCTGTCGTAGGGTTCGAAAAATTAGTGGACGTTGCGTAGCGGCACTTGTGATAATGAGCGAAAAGCTACTGGTCAAAGAAATGAAAATGATGGTCAGTGAAAGAGCGTCAACGATTCCAGATGCGTAGAGATTAAGTTTTTTTTTCCTTGTGCAGTCCAGAGAGGTCTCAACTATTTATGAGACGTTAATATTGTCTTGTTTATAATAAGGAAGACTGATCGCTGTGTGTGTTGGAGCTGGATTTGTGAAGATATGGGTAGTCCGAGAAACCTCCGTCGTCGGGAGATATATGAGGTGTTCGGTTGAATCGCAAAGTTGACAAGCAAAAGACTCAACTCAAATGCTCGCGAATGTTACAAGAAATGCTGAGAAGGAGTGAAGTTTGACTGATGCTCTGGTGATTTAGGAAACCATCCCCCTGAGGTGTAATTACGTCAGATGGTGCTCGTCCACAGTTTTGTTTCTTCTCAAGAGGGAAGGGAAGTAGAGTCTGCCCACTGATGATTCGATTAAACCTGCTAACTTTGTAAGTAGTTTTTTATTTCCTCATAAATGTATGTTCTCCCACTTTAAATTATCTATGGCTATTTGGAGAGATTAAGAATGATAAGTGCGTATTTTAAAACACTATTATATAATGTTTTTACAATTGATGGACTGTTAAATTTTAGACTGTTAAGCTTTAATGTAATGTTATATTTTTAAGATTCTCTGTGCCTAGTTGCAATTAAAATAATAAGTGATTTCAGCAAAGTTGATCAACCTTAAAAGCATGATAGTGTGATAATTTTAGAAATGTGTTGTTTGGTTCAAAATATATTTAAGTAATTAATCCCCATATTACAGATCAACGTTTAGATTGTGTTTTTATAATAATTTGAAGTAACTCCGTTGTTATAACTTTAAGTGTTTGAATAAAAGATTTGTTTGTTCTTGTTGGAATGAAGCGAGCGAAACATTTTTATGTGCGCAATCATACCTGCGCACTGCCTGCTTTCCCCTCCCACCCACACACACTCACTCTGCGAGCGACCGTTAGATTGGAGAGATGTACGGAGAAGTATAAAAAGTTATTTCTGTGTGATTCGATAAGCAAAGATATCGCTGTGTGATTAAGAAGAATTATATGTTTAAACTAATTGTTTTGTGTTGCAGTGTGTCGTCCAATAAATTGTTTTGTTCTGTAGAGATCCATGGTTTACTTCGTGAGTTATATTAATAACAGAACAACAAATGGTAGCAAGAACAGTGGTTGTTGAATTTTGAAACCGAAAGTGATTGTGTTAAGATAAACATGGACAAATTAAACGTACCTGAATTAAATGGAACCAATTACTTTATATGGAGCCTAAAAATTAAAGCAGCTTTAAGTCTAAAAAGATTGGGCAATGTCATATCTGAAATTAAAGCTACAGATCTAAGTGAAAAAGATTCCATCGAATGGGACCAGAAAAATAATGACGCCGTAGCCTATATTAAATTGTCATTGTCGGATGAACAGGCATTACAGTTTGCAGCCGAAGAAAATGCGAAAATTTTATGGGAAAAAATAAAATCTACTTTCACCGGTCAAGCAGAAGACAGAAGGATCGACGCGGGTAACGAATTAAAGAACTTAGATATGAAATCAAACGAATCAGCAAATGATTATATCGCCAGAGCCCGGGGAATTGCCACTAAATGTCAAACGCTTGGATTGACTGTAACAGATCGAGAATTAGTATTCTACACGGTACGTGGGCTGAAAGGAAAGTTTTCAAAAGTAAGGGACATTTTAAAGACACAGCGTGAAAAATCTATGGATGAAGTGTTAGAAATTCTACGGGAAGAAGAACAAACGAATACTCCGCGTTCTGAAGGGACCGCCGCTGAAGTATTTTACTCTAAGAAAAACAAAAGTCCAAGACTGTGTTACATTTGTAGACGTCCGAATCACGTTGCAAAGGATTGTTTTTACAGGAACAATAATTCTAGAAATGACAAGTCCAGTGGAAATCGACAAAGAAGAAAAACGCACTATGATGTAAATTATTCATTTAAGGACAGAAAAAATTCTGCACTGACTATTTCACCTGAAAACTATGAACTGTGTGACAATATATGGTTGTTGGACAGTGGTGCAACTTCCCATATGTGTAATAACAAACTGTGGTTTAAGACTCTAATTCCTGAAGAAAAGGATATATATCAAGCAGGTAAAAATTCAAAACTAATTTCGAAGGGTTTAGGTATAGTATCCTGTAATACGGTAAGTAAAAATAATTCCATCCATTTAACTATTAATGATGTTAGCTTTGTACCAGATTTGAGATATAATTTACTATCAGTCACTTGTCTAATGGATAAGGGTTGTAAAATTATTTCTAAACATAACTGTGTGCTAATTTTTGATAAGTATAATACTTTTCTATTTAAAGCATTTAAGAATGATAATCGATTAGAGATTAAACTTGAACCTGCCTGTAATACTCAGTGTAATTTTACTCGTAAAAGTACTAGTAATTATGAACTCTGGCATAACAGATTGTGTCACTTAAATTCAAAATATATGTTACAAATGAAAGAGTATATTGATCTTAAAGATGTAAATGTGTCTGATTTTAAATGTGATACATGTGATATAAGTAAGATAACCAGGAAAAGTCATCCGAACATTGATATTGACCAAAGTTCTGATATAATGGAGTTATTTCATGTAGATTTGTGTGGCCCGATAAAGCCTGAATCACTTGGTGGGGCAAAATATTTTATGATACTAGTGGATGATTTTTCTGGAATGTATTTTACTTATTTCCTCAAAAGTAAAGATGAAGTATTTGATATATTTTATAAATTTAAAGCTAAATATGAAAATCTTATGGGTAAAAGAATTAAAAAAGTGAGAAGTGACAATGGACTCGAATTTGTAAACACAGAATTAGATAATTATCTTGCTAATTCAGGTATATTTCATGAAAAAACAATTCCATATAATAGCGAAAGCAACGGAAAAGCCGAGAGAGCTAACAGGGTTCTATTAGATAGGGCTAGATCTTTGTTATATGAAAGTGAATTTCCTAACAAATTCTGGGCAGAAGCTATTAATTGTAGTACACAAATATCTAATATAACACCGCGTAAAGGAAAAGAAAAAATCCCCTTAGAAATTTGGACAGGTAAAAAGCCCAATTTAAACTATGTGAGAAAATTTGGCTGTTTAGCTTACTTTCATATTCCTAAAACAATGAGAAATAAATTCGATGTACCCGGAAGAAAAGGAATTATGTTAGGTTATGCGAGAGATAGGATAGGATATCGTATTTATGATGTGAAAAATAAGAAAATAATTGAAGAGCGTTCTGTTAAATTCAATGAAATGATAAAAGGGAGTAAATATTTTGGATTATGTAAATTTTCCGAGTGTTGGGATATTGAATCGCTAATAAATAAAAATTTTCAGGGGGAAAATGGGATTAATCAAAGTGAAAGGAATAAAATTATCAATTTAGAGATTTCTGACGCAACAGAAATAAATAACAGTTGCGCAATCCCATCAACAGAGCTTAATTTATCTCCAGATAGACATGACGGCGGCAATTTGAACGGAGCGGGGGAAGGAAATAAGAACAAAATGAAAACCCGAAATGAAAATATTGAAGTTCGAAGGTCAGAAAGATTGAAAAATAAATATTCGTCAGCTAATTTAACTGATAATGTCCCAAGTAATTATTTAGAGGCAATAAATAGTATGAATTCACATGAGTGGGAAAAAGCTATGAAAAGTGAATTGGATTCTTTAATTAAGTATAATGTTTGGGAAATTGTAGATATGCCAGAAAAAACAAAATTGATTAAAAGTAAATGGGTATATGCTTTAAAAGAGGGCGATAATAAGGAAATAAAATACAAAGCAAGATTGGTAGCAGCTGGATTTAATCAGATTAAAAATAAAGATTATTCTGAGTCATATTCACCTGTTGTAAATATCGAGTCATTTAGATGACTAATTGCACTTGCAGCTAAATTAAATTTGATTGGTAAATTTTTTGATGTTAAAACAGCATATTTGTATAGTTACTTGCAAGAAACATTATATATGACACCACCACCTGGTTACGAAAATTTAATAGGAGTTAATAAAGTTTGTAAATTGAAAAAGAGTATTTACGGATTACCCCAATCCGGTAGAAACTGGTATTTTAAAATTAAAGAAGTACTATGTAATATTGGATTAAATCAGTTAGGTTCTGATAACTGTATGTTTATTAAAGTTGAGAATGATAACATTTTTATAATATGTATGTATGTTGATGATTTAGCTATTTTTTGTAATAATCAAACAATGTATGAAAATATTGCTTCTAAAATTAAAAATGTATTTGAATTGTATGAAAATAAGAACTCTAAATTTTTAGGTATGGAAATTGAAAAATATGATAAAGGTATCAGTTTGTCACAAGTTGAATATATTGAATCATTGTTGGAAAAACATAATTTAGAAAATTGTAAATCTATGAAAACACCTATTGTTAAAGGTGAAGATAAAAGTTTCCCTCCAACAAATGAATTGTTTGACATGACTAAGTATCAGGAAATTATTGGTGAACTTTTATATTTAGCTAATAGAACACGTCCTGATATATCATTTGTCACGACTTATTTGTCTCAATTTAATCACAAACCAGAAAAAAGACATTACATTTTGGCTAAAAGAGTATTAAGGTATTTAAAAGGCACAAAAGATAAAAAATTATTTTACAACAACGAATTTGGGTATTTAAATAGTAGTTCAGACGCTAGTTGGGGAAATGGAGAAAATGGAAAGTCTTTTTCAGGGGGAGTTGTCTTATTAGGAAAGTCATTAATATCTTGGAAATGTCGTAAACAAAAAAGTGTTAGTCTTTCTACTTGTGAAGCAGAATTATTTTCTATTTCAGAAATTTGTAAGGATATAATATGGACAGTAAATTTATTATCTGAGTTAAATTGTAAACAATTTATAAAGGATGCCATAATTTTAAGTAGTGATAGCCAAGCAGCAATACAATGGATAAAATGTACAAGATCATCAAATAAATCTAGACATATGAACTTGAGATTTCATTTTGTAAGAGATTTGTTGTCAGAAGGTATTATTTCATTGGAATATGTTCAAAGTGAACATATTATTTCAGATTTCCTTACTAAAGCTGTAAATGAGGATAAATTGATTTATTCTATGGAAAGTATTTCATTATTATGATATGTGTAATTATTGTATGTAATTTGTGTGTAATTTTATGTAATTTTTGTATGTATATGTATTTGGGTATTTTTGAACTGTTTAAAGAAAAAAAATGTATCTCTCGCAGGAGGGGTGTGTTGGAATGAAGCGAGCGAAACATTTTTATGTGCGCAATCATACCTGCGCACTGCCTGCTTTCCCCTCCCACCACACACACTCAGTCTGCGAGCGACCGTTAGATTGGAGAGATGTACGGAGAAGTATAAAAAGTTATTTCTGTGTGATTCGATAAGCAAAGATATCGCTGTGTGATTAAGAAGAATTATATGTTTAAACTAATTGTTTTGTGTTGCAGTGTGTCGTCCAATAAATTGTTTTGTTCTGTAGAGATCCATGGTTTACTTCGTGAGTTATATTAATAACAGAACAACAGTTCTTAAAGATGGTATGTTTTTCTTTGTATAAATCTCTAAATAATTAATTTTTTTATATTCACAGTAGACCTATAAGAAAGGCTTAACCTTTCTGTGAGTGATTAAAAAAAAAAAAAAAAAAAAAGAAAAAAAGGAGATAAAATCCAACTTTATTAAATTAGGACTTTAAAATTTCTTAAGTTTAAATTCATAACTGACTGTTTTAATGAACATTAATTGAAGTTCACTCAATGTTATACAATCGTATTTTTGATCTTGATTTAAGGATGGATAGATTAATAAGTGAAACAGTAATATTAATTCTAATTTCATAATTGTTTAAATTAAGCTTTAACCTTCCTCTCTCAGAAATATTGTTTTCTAAAATAAACACCTAAAATGCTTTATTTTAAAAAGTAAAAAAAAAAAAAAAAAAAAAAAAAAAGGAAAGGATTGTATTCCTTGTTTATAAGCCACTATACGATTTTGGTTAACCAATCTGATCTTGTTCAGAATCTCCATATTTTGTTCTAAAATTTTTGTATATCATCATATCCCTATTCTATTAACGGATTCAATTCTTTCTCCTTTTGGTCCTCACATTGGAGGAATTTCAGGTTGTCTTCATTTTTCCAAATTATATGATGATTACACTTTTGTTAATTTAATGTATATGGAGATTTGAGCTTGGTCGGGTTGGAGTGGAGTTGGGTGTTCTTTATGCAATCCAGTATGCTACTTGATTTAGAAATCTGTTGCCCCTTACTACATTTAATATTGTCTTAAAATGATGAGTTCAAAATTATCATTGTTGTATTAACCTATTCGGATTCTTAAGTTTTGATATTTTGATTAGTTTAATATAATTTGCTCCCTTTTCCATGGCAACAGATTTCAGTGGAGCTAATCAGGGTATACTTATTTTTTTTTAAATATTTAATTGTCAAGTGAAGATTGAGTAATAAATGAGCTTTTTAAGTTTAAGTAAGTTATTTTAGAAAGAACCCCAAAAACCCCACAACAGGAATTTATTCCCCCCCAAATCCCCGAATTTTCGTGGCCTCTGGGAGGCTGCTGTAAAACCATTCAAGTTTCATTTAAAACGGGTAATAGGTGATCAAAAATTAACCTTAGAAGAGTTTCTTACTATACTAGCGGAAATTGAGGGAGTTTTGAACTCCCGTCCCCTTACCCCGCTGTCCCCAGATTTCGAAAATTTTGAAACCTTGACACCCTCTCTTTTTTTAATCGGTAGGCCTATCACTTCGATCTCCGAACCCCCATTAGATAACATTAATGAAAATAGATTAGCAAAATGGCAGAGAATCACCAAATTTAGTCAGCAAATTTGGAAAGCTTGGAAGCGCGATTATTTAAATAATTTGCAGCAGAGGGGGAAATGGAAATTTAAAAAGGAGGATGTACAGAAAGGAACTTTACTACTAATAAAGCAGGAAAATTTACCTTCCACCAAATGGCAGGTTGGAAGGATAATTGAAATTTTTAAGGGAAGGGACAATATAATACGAACCGTAAACTTACGGTTACCAGACGGGCGAATTTATAAGAGAAATGTCAGAGATGTCTGTATATTACCAGTTCAGTAACAGATTTCTTTTCTTTCTTTAAGCAATTTTTAAGGAATATATTATTTTTGTATGTAATGTAGAATTATAGTGCATTTATGATTGTATTATTATTGTGTATGTAAGTTGTTATATCTTATAATTTTTCTTATATGATAATTTTTGCAAATTTATATGTGAATGTATATTGAAATTGCATTTCAATCCCCGGGGGATTGTTTCCTCCGTAGAACATTTTGTTATCCAGGAGGCGCTGCCGAGCGCTCAAGACGGGATGATGGGCGGAGCGGATTCCCGCCAGTAGAGATGTTTTGCTTGAGACGTAAGCGCAGTGTACCTACCGCTGCCAGTCATTTTTGTTCTCCTTGTAAATAAATATTATTGTTAAGTTTTAATTCAAGTTTCTATTAAGTGTGAAGTGATCTAATTAGTTTTCTTACATAAATACAGTCCAACGAGAGTAACCGAGTTATCTACGGATCAACCATTAAACCTCGAAAGCTCCTATTACAAAACAGCACCGATTTTTTTTTTAAAAATTCAAATTTCCTAGTAAATGTTTTTATTAATATCTTCTAAAGTTTTTATTCGATTTTCTTAAAATTTGAAATGTCTCGACAAAATTCTAGAAAGATTGTACATCTTAAATTTCAAACCATTCGGTTGGGTCGTTTTTGCGTTGTTATATGCGGACGGACGGACAGACAGACGGACGGACAGACCGACAGACAGACGAATGGACTAGATGACGACAATAGGTACTACGTATTTATATAATTACGAACGCTCCTAAGAACAGTAATAACAACAAAAATACAAAAAACAATGTGATGTTTTTACTTGCAGATGTTATCGCTTCGGTATAGCAGAACAGCAAATGAGATATCATACTCTGTTATCGTCATTTTCACTTCTCTTTCTTTCACTTCATAGAGTAGATGATGATATTGAGCCTAACCACTCTCGGTAAATCTAGTGGAGAACGTCGATTCTGACTCTATACACGCACGTAAGATTAGTCATAGGGGCCGCCATTCCAGCAAAAACTTACTTGACATATAAGTCAACAATACACTCCATATTCACTACTTATTAATACGAAAATATATCGTTTATCAAAGCCAGTTTGATGCAATAGAAAACTTTAAAATGACCAACATAAGCAATGTCGCATTTTATTTACAGTGTATTTCTTTTTATTCACACAAAAATATTTGCTACACTAAAAGAGTAGTAGAAAGAAATGTCATAACATTTATCACGCTAAAAAAATATAATAACATTACTGGTTAGTTACCATATGTACAAATGGCTTATTATAAAATGCAGACACAAAAAAAGTAATATTAATAATAATGCACTGCTGAAAACAGGAGTAAAATTATATATAATAATCATAGAAAATAATAGACGGAAATATACATGTTACAATAATATTTTTATGCCCACAATAGAGTAATATCCTAATGCACATTTGAAAAGCGTTCATTCTAAGTACTTGCTGCAAAACTCGTTTTATATATACACTTAACAATTCCTGATACACTCGTGTACGTATTAAAATATAGATGATCCCTAAGTTTATCAGAATTTAAATTGAAGACATTAATATTAATAGGAAATCCTTGCTATGGAACGTTCATACAAAAAGTTCTGAATAATATACACACCAGTCTCCTAAAAATAAAAACTTTGTCATAATGCTTTCAGAAAAGATCTCTAGTAATTGGATTCGTTACTACCCGTTGAAACACGGCTGTGAACTTTTCTAGTGTGCGTTTTGATTCATTTCAGAAATCCGGTCAATATCAATAAAGTCAAATTTTTCCATGAGAAACGCAAAATGTACTTTAAAATACTTCAAAGCATTAATGGAAATCACACTGATATGAAATATAAACAAATGTCATAGGATCGTTCCAAAATAATATATGGAATTCGTAGTGTCTTCCATAGAGAAATCGGCAACTACTGAAAACTAATTCCTTATACTTGATCCTCTAGCAGATCTCTATCGGATAAACATGCAGTTTTGCCTCTACTATCCAGGCGAAAGCTGACCTCAGTTGAAACTTGTATTATTCTCCCCAAGACGCTTTCGTGAAGGCCGACTGACTCAAGATTGTAAATTTGGACCGAATTTAAAGTAACCTTCACAGCCGTTTCACTATGTTCAGCTACAAATTTTTCAGATAATAAAAGAAGAGAGCTAGACTAAAGTTTTCCGTTGATATTATGCTAGTGACCATCGCTGTTTCGTTAACTTTTTCGCTGTTCTCCGTCTTGTTTGTTGAATCGCTTTCATCTGCATGCTTCTTGCAATTGTTTGCGTAATGATTGTGCCCACAAAAATAACAATTTTCATTCCTGTTTCGACCTCACGAATTATTTTCGTTTCTTATCGGATGAGGCATTTACCGCGGCAATTTTTTCATCTAAGTTCCTCCCTTTAGAAATGCAATATATATCTCATTCTTTCGCAAGAGGAGTAGGTGTAAATCAATTTCCAGCTTGAATGTTTTTCTTTATGTATTGCCGTTTCCGGTTCTAAAATACTAAATAATTTCTCAGACTTACACTGATATTCCTCAACAAAATGTTTTGAGGTATTTATTTCTTTACTTCACAAATAATAAGGGCACCATTTTATTATTTGTCGTCTTATTTTTGTCTGAGAAGCAATTTGAAGTGTGTAAATTATTTTTTACTAAGGCTGCAAATTGACAATCTGTTCATTCTAAAGGTGTTTAAAATGAAACACTATTTTAAGTTTACCTCCATTTATTTCGTGGTTAAACTAATGAAGAGATTTTTGTTTGTTGTTATTTCTAACTGTTGAAATTAATTTATCAAACGGTATGAAATCGAACAACGCATGGAAATTTAAAAAAATCACTTTAAAAATATCTCATAAAATTAACACTTCATCGTCTTCTTGGGCAGCCTTTACTGTACACAAAATATTTCTTTAAATATATATTTTCAGAGGTAACAATATTTAAAATATTGTAACAGTTTAATTAAAATCTTAACTAAAAAGATGAATAAAATCATAGAATAATATTCTGAATGAATTTTATATTTCCTTATTATACTGAAGTATTGTCCCAGTTAAATAATTTAATGCAAAATCCATTCAGAAATATGGAAGGGTATTATCACTTTTAGTTAAAGCATTAATATTTTGATTAAAATTACAAAGAATCCCATTTAAATAAATTTCAATTCTCTCAAGAGACGGCAGAGAATCATTTCAATTATAACTTGGGTAAATATTCCCCAGATAATGAATTACTTATTATAGTTAAAATATTTTAAAAACTTTCCACTATCATTTAATGACAGAAATAACTTCATTATTCTTAAAATCAAAGCTTTTAGAATAAATTAAGTAACTCTCAGAGGATTTAAATTTTGTAGATGTTATCAGAAATTTTTAACTGTATAATATTATTGATCTTATTTTATTTTAAAGTTACTGATTTGCGTATGTAATCTATCTATCATAGAAAAAATATTTTCATAACAAAAATGCTTTACTTATTTAATTTCTTGTAAATGCATTTATGGTAAATATAGATTAGAGCCGCTTAAAAGAATTTTTTCACATTTATTTAAAAGTGTTTTCAAGTTTGAGACAATGTGCATTCCGAATAAAGATAAAATACAATCATCTAGCTGCGAACATTTTGCATTTTTTTCAACTTAGCTTTACTTAATAAGTGAAATGAAATAAGTATCTGATAAAAACAAAGCACTTTACAATTATAAAAGAACAATTCTAGTTCAAAATATGTTTATTTTATTTTTAATTTTTTAAAGAATATTGGCAACTATGCAATAATAATATATCAAGAAATATAAATACTGTAAAATAAATATAATTTTTCGTGAACATAGGTGATATGCAATGATGATATGCATCCTTAGATGATATGCAATGATTGCATCGTTCAGATAACATCATTTTGCGAAACATACTTCAGTACTTAACAACTGAAATAAAGACATGATCTGCATTCTATATTTTTTCAAATAGGCTGAAACTAGTTCAAAAACAACTAAATCGTAAACATGATTAGGAATACAAATAAATTGGTTATTAAATTTTATGGTCGTGATTTGTACAATGTATAGCTACGTATATGTAATTCCAATTACGTTATGTCAGTATTCGTGTAGGTTGCACTAAAGGAATTTTGACAAATTGCATGCGACATTAAATTTAAATAGTGGATTTCTAGATGGGATCATTACATATCATTTGAAAAAAGCAATTTTAATATAGAATAATGTATTTTTGCGGTATATATGCGTTTAGAGTTATTCTGCGTTAACTCTCGGTTTTTATGGCAGTGTTTATGATATTTTCTATTTTTAACCAGTTTCACTCTCTCCCATGGTATCTCACTAATAGGTTCTATTTAAATAAGGAACAAACTCTGACAAACTTTGAATAGAGTTTTGATTACAGCACTGACTTCCAAGAAAGGTATACTTTTCGTTTGTATGTATATCTATATACATATATACATATTCAGGACATATACAGGACAATTCTGAATAACGGACAAATACAATTCGGGAATTATAGCACCGAAGAATATTGTGAAAACATATGCATAAGAAACGTAACTGTGTATGGAAGGCCGATATTCTGTCAAGATCCTATCGAAATTACATGGTTTATTTGGGTAAAATAAACAATGATTATGAAGAAAACGTGACTGCAGAAACGAGCAATTTATCCGTGTCTCTGTCTATTTTAACCGGATTATTTTCCGATGGGAAAAAGACAATAAAAAAGTTCTAGTGATAAAGAGCAGAATGTACTACACAAAGATCACAAAGGAGAAACATTATACTCTTGTAAAGGAACCTGACTGTTTGCATATTGGGCACGATACATTTGCAACAGGAGAAGCTAAAGGCCTTTACGACATTTACTACATTCTTTAGAGGTACAACAATTGGTATTCCAGCTTTTTGTGGGGTAATTGGTACAGCAATCAAAACCTGCGAGGAGCTACCTGTAGCTTCCTTTTCTTCAATAAGTGTGGATAATATGCCATAGAACATAGATAGAATGGTTCTCAGCAATGATCAGCAATATTTATATGATATTTGCGTAGAAATATCACGTGGTGAAAGTGGTTCTGAGCTGGCATTTAAAAACCTTGTTTCAGTTGTTTACTCAAGATGGCTAACGGCTGCAGGTAGAACATTAAGGTTGTAGGTGGTCATAGAAAATCCATCTGAGAATCTCATTATTCTTACAAGATATATTCTGAAAGTATGGACCTATATGGTTCCATATCAAAACAACGCCCTCCATAACAGAAAGACAGCGGTATATTTGGAAACATCATATTTTCTAAATATTTGGAACCCAATCTAAGAAAGTTTGTAGACGCTTTTGTTCAACTAGATAGCTTCTTTTGTCATCCTGAAAATTTGTTATTACCAATGCTCTCAAATAACACAGAGCCTATCAGGTCTTTAGAAATACGAAAACTATTTTGTGCTAGAAATGAAAATAGAGGATCACCAGAAATAAGAATTTTTCAAGTACCAAAAATACACTTGAAAGCAAATTATTATTGTGTTATTGACTGGCAATGAGTTGGATGTTTTGAACCACCTCTTTGCATGAATGTGTCTTACGAAGAAATTGAGGCCATGGTAAAAGTAGGAAAAACGGAGGAATGGTCAAAATATCCATGCCATACACAAGATGATAAAATATGCCATTCGCGTAGTGCCTGAGGCAGCAGAAAGTGTATCTGGACAATAAAAGAGACTCGGTTTGATATATAATAGAAGAAAATCAAGACGCCATTTCAATCATTTTAATCTCAAAAAGGATTACTAACTTTAGAAATATGTAAATTTCCAAATTAAAAGAAGTAAACAATTTGCTACGTAAATTCAATTTTTAAAATTTAGTGCTTTCATTTTTAAATTTATACTTCATGTATTATTAGAAAGTTATTATTATTTATAAGTTTATACTTTATTAATTAAACATTTTGCCAAATTTTTAAACAATTCTTGTAAATTTAAAAGTAATACATTTTCTTAAAAATTTTAATTTTTAACTGTACTTGGGGCACCGGCAGATACGAATGGATTTCGATTAAAATATGTATATATATATATATACAGAATTATGTAATACACCAAATATACAACTTTCTCACACAACGCCAAATGGAACAGTAAAAATATTAAAAAACAAAAAAATATATCAATTTTCATAAAACTTTCAATTTTTAACTATCTTTGGGACGCTTGGAGCACCGGAAGATATGAATGGATTTCGATTAAAAAAACCATGCAAAATAATATAAATAAAAGACAACTTTTACACTCCGCGCCAAAAGTAATTTAAAAAAATTAAAAAACAAAAAATATATCAGTTTTCATGAAATCTTCAGTTTTTAACTATTTTTCGGGCTCTTGGGGCACCAGAAGATATGCACGGATTTCAATAATAATAATAAAAAAACGTGTACATAAAAGGCAACTTAACAATAAAACATAAAACATAAAAGGCACCCCGCGTCAAAAGTAATTTCGAAAAAAAAAATGTCGTATACTTATCGATCCACTCTAGTATGCACTTTATTTATTTTCAGTTACACGGATTCTGTGTTTAGCTGTTGGAAAAAATCAGCTACATTTATAAGGAAAACAACATAATTTAAAAAGGTAAAATTGTACATACTACTATATCCTATTAGAAAGGTGCTACTGCTTTTTTGCTACTATATGTGCATTGTCTTGTTTATTGTTTGAAACATATATCCATTAGTCTGGTTCATTCTGTCATTCTACATTTGTTTTCCATGTGCACAAGGCTGGAGCAAGTCTTTTCTCCCTACCCAACGGTAATTTAACCAACAGTGACGTCAGCTGCCCTTTTCTTATCGCTTTATAACCAGGTACAGTTCACGTCTCTGCAATCCAATCGTATGAAGTTTTGCAGACTTTACTACCATCAGAGGCAAATACGAGGGAAGCTGATCATCAGAGGCTGATACGTGGCAAAAATGCCATTTTCGATATGATTGGAACAAGCTGAGGACTTTTAAAATAATATTTCTGACTTGTTTTCAAAGTTCTTTTAACCTGCTTTTGAAAAAGTCAGTTGGTTTTTCTTTAGATAGTAAATTTCTACTGTGTTGCTGGTTTCACGCACTCATGTGACAGTATGTCGTGCTAAGTAACGCAGACAGGCTGTTCAAGGTTTTAATACAAGTATTCATTAAACACTCATTCATATATTGAATAAAACAGTATAAGTATGTAACAAGAGGGACTAAAATACGAGCAGTGTATATAAAAATTACAATATCTGGCTGGAGTTCAATCACTTCCGTTTGCATCTAGCAGCATACTACACTCGTAGTATTATTAAAAGAACTGCTAATCAGAGAAGCAAGTCTGAAACAACAGGTAAATATTTTGAAAAATATGAACCTATTTCCATCTTCTCTTAAAAACGAATTATATTTTATTTCTCACACGTGTCAATCCTCCTTTTTAAAAATAAAAATTCTCATATATTCAGAAAAGAAAACGTTTGTGAATTTAGTTAAGTTTGTTCAAATCTGAAAGTATCTTCCTGTTTTGGGAAAAACTGTACTTTTGTAGATTTTTAAATTGTGGATAATAATGGGCTGCGGACTTTAAGTAATGGAATTCACAAGTGCGTAGCTTCGTCGACATTTTTTCGGAAATTTAAAAATGAAGGTTTCTTTCTTTTTTAAATCGGAACAAGAAGTAATTGAAAAATATTCCTTATATGAATTTTTAAATTTTTTTAGTGGAGAACCTTTATTAAAAAAAAAAAAAACTTTGCTTTCGTCTTTCTTAATACACTGACGTATAGTCACGTGAATGCTACTATGACAACACAAAACAGTTTGCATATTTAAAGCGAACTTAGGTATATTTTAGTCTATTAAGATGCGTAAGTCTATTAAGATTTGTTTCATTGTTCCAGAAACAAATCTACCCTATATATATAAAATCCTAATGAAACGAATTTGTGAAACGATTTTATGAAACGAATTTATGAAACGATTTTATGAAACGACTGATTAAACGAATGATTATGTTTCAGGGCTATTTTTAATAAAATATTAAACGCTTGATGGTGAAATTAATACCAATTGTCCATAAAAATCCGCGGATGTCAAAACTGGTAATAGAATTTTGAAATTGGAATTAGTTTTCGAGATATTAATTTTTTTCTAATTTTAATGACATTTCTGTAATGATGGCAACTAATTACTCAGTTTTTTTTGTAACAAAAAAGGGAAAAAAATTGAAAAGGATCTTGATAGGGATAATTGATTTCTTTTTATTCGTCATTTTCAAATTGAAATTGAATTTATCTTTTATTTCAATCGATAATGAAGACAAGATTGTGATTAAATTATGTTTTTCAGGAAAATTTGAAAAAAAAAAATCTCATTTATATCGTCAGGATTCAATCGTCTGTCAGCATTTAATTTAATTTATAAACTGAAAATATTTTGAATAAATTCGTCCAAATGACGTCATTTATGTAAACGCAAAAGAAAGAGGGGAAAAGGGAATTAATAGTAATTATTATTTATTGATATCATTTTATTATTTTTTTGTAAAATTTAATTAAACGAATTTATAAAATCACTAATTCGGTAATAATAAAATAATAATTGCCCAACTGAACGGAAGGAGAATAAAATATCCTGCTTGGTTTTTTCCGCCAAGCTTTTCAAAAAAGCGCCAAGACCCTTATAATAGGAAAGCACCAAATGTTCATTGGGTTTGTTTTCATAACTTTTGGCAACAAATCTATGTATATTAACGAATCTATCCCTTTTTGAAGCTCAAATTACGCCAAACCTAAAAGCAAAGGATCCCATACAGGAAAAGTACCCGATTTTCTTATGGACAATATTCAAGTGACATAACATGGTGTAAAATTATCGCAGATAGCAAATTTGTTTAAATATCTCATCAATTGTTGTCGAATAAATGCAGGCATGCATGCACAAAATATTTAATTAATTTTGTATGATAAATAATTATTAGAAAATTCGTATATACATATTAATTAAAATAAATTATTTACATATTTAAAACAAGTAATATAATTTTTTTTAAGTCAATTCCTACTTTTTAATCATAAATATATAAAATAAACCCCGTGCAGCATGAATGTCAAACGTTATCTTTATTGAACATTATTTTATAATCATCGTTGCGGTATTTTATTTCTGTGGCATCACTCATTTGAGATAAATCTTTCATTACATTTATGAAAACAATGGGAGGATTTTTTTTCTCCCATTTAAAACTAAAATTAATTAATTAAATTTAATTAATGAATTAATATTTGAAAAAACTGTATTAACATAAAGTGTCCACTACAAGTTAAAAAAAATTATTTGAACTTGAGTGGATGAATAGAACATATTTTATTAACGATTGAAAATTTGAACAAGATATATATAGAGAGAGTGTGAGCTAATAGTAGGAATTTAATAACTTGAAAATATGCATGATGGTGCACTAAAATAGAAAGAAAATTAAAACCTGTTACTGAAAATGTCTATAACATAGTACTTTTCAGTACCGTGGTTCTTAATGTTATTCACAAGCAGATGGAATTTTTCTCATCCTTAAACGCAAAGGAAGAATAGAATACAGATCGTTGTTATAAAAGTCCGAGAGGTAGCCACAATTTAAACCTAACCATTTTATACAAGCTGGTTTTCAAGTTGTAATTGATTTTACTTATCAATCCCGAAAACAATCGTCAGTTGTCGCAACAGCTGTGTATGAGGCCATGATAATAAAAAAATGCCCCATTAAAACGTTAAAAGCATGGCAACCCAATTACAGATTTACCAATATTTTTAAAACAAAGCACGGTGTCATGTTTTTAGAGGCCTCGAAGTCTGAGCGGGGGTTGGCGAGCGTAGCTCGCAGGGGGTAGGCCCCCTAGTATTCAATAAAAATATTTGGTTTGCGCAGAGATGAATACAGAGTGTGGCTTTTGTAGTTAGGGTAAGAGAATCCCTTTCCGAGCTTTGAAACTATCCCTCTGCAATATTTAGGTGTTTATTAATGGTCCTTGACTAGTAATTCTAGTCCTGCAACCTCCTCCCCATCTCCGCTGCAGCTGCAGAAATTCCTGCCGAAGACAAATATCGGAATTCAACACTGGGCTTAAAGACCCTCGGCTGGAGGCTCGCGGACTCTTAGGTGTTCGCGGACCACAGTTTAAGAAACACTCTAGTCTAGACTCTTTCATTGGTAACGATTCATGATAAAATCGGATCAGATACGAATAGAAATTGGTTGACTGGAGACATCGAGAAACAGTTGACGCAATCGAGGAAATCGAAGAAAAGATTCTGGGATTTTCCAACATTGAAAAGAATATTTCCTTTTTCACATCCTTTCCTTTTACTGAATTTGAAACTCGATTTCTTGCATCACGCATTCAAATTTTGTGTTTTGTTCTGAATGCAACGTGCAGTGCATGTTAATTTTAAAAGAACTTAATGACGTGGATAAAGTAAGAGAAAAAGAAAAAAGTAGTGAATATGTATAAGATATACTTTTAAAAACTATATGCGTTTCTGAAACAGAAAATTGAAACTGATTATATATACATATGTTTAATGCATTAAAAAAATAGCTGAAAGAGTTTGGGCAAAAATTTTAAAATACTTGAAACTTTCAGATTACGTCAATATGAACTATAATGTGATAGTACAAAAGTACATCACTGTGAATGAAATTGCTGCAGAAATTTTAAGTGATAAAAAGACTGGGGATGATGGGTGAAAGAGGAAAAATAGCCTGAAACTGATCGGCAGATTTTGACTCTCTTACGAAGAACGTATGTTCGTTGTATTTAGGTTTTTCATTTATCAGGAAGTGAATCTAATAAATATAAAATTTTAAAACATTTCTAAATGTAGAGTTAAAATAGATCTCATCATTTCTCCTTGTCCAGCAAAAAAAGCAAAAAATCCATTGCAATGTAAAATAAAAGCTTGGATTGTCATAAGAGTCAACTTAAAAGGAGTTCTTCTAATTACAGATTGTCAGTCAAAATATTAGAATTATTATTAAACCCTTGAAACTGTACACTGAGAGTTAAAAGTCGTGGACCTTGCCAGCAAAGTTTGCAAGTAGCAAGAGTTTTCGCATCAAGGCCTCTGGACACCATATCAGCAGGATTGCACTCGAATGGAATATAAGACCACTGGTAGTTATTGGAAAGTTGCTGAATTTTGGACACTCTGTTGCTCAGAAATGTTTTTAATAAGTTTAGAGGACTTTCAATCGAAGCTAACGCTGCGGTAGGAGTAGAGATATTTTAAAAGTTTTCTAAATATCGAGTTAAAATAGATCTCATTACTTACCCTTGTCCAGCAAAAAAAGGAAAAAACTCTTTGCAATGTAAAAGGATTGTTATACATATATTATTGCTTTTAAAATAAATGTATTTTTCTCTGTTTTATTCTCGGTAGTGTGAACTAGATCTGTACTAAATAAATGGACTTTTAAATTTAAGTAGGAAAATTGCAACAAATCTAAGATTTTTACAAAAATGTATGTTTTGTAAACATTTCAGTTTGTATAAAACTGAGGCTGCATAGTATGTTTTTAGACCTCAAACAGTAAACAGGCAAGTTAATGGGTTTCATAAAAAATTATTATGTTTTTTATTCATGAAAATGTAATTTTTCATTATAGATTTTAATTATTTATCTGCACATTTTTATATCCTCTCCTCCTTCAAATTTAAATGTTATAACTGGATGTAATTAAAATACATTAATCATACAAAATCAGTTATTACACTGTAAAAAAAAAAAAAATTGCAGTAAAATTATGGGCAGAGGCAGGCAGCAGAGATTACAGTCATACCCCGTAAAAAAAAAAACAATCCATGCCCATCATTTTGTGCAGCCCGTAATTTTACGGGGCAAAGTAATATAGCATTATAATGCACAGGATATAATGCACTTTAAATACAATAACACTTTGCTTACTGTTCCGTAGCACGTAGCACGTTAGATAACCATCACAGAATCGCTGTTTTGGCGGGTTAAAATTTTTGAAACACGAGTAAAATGAAGGGTTACACCCTAGCGGAGGACAATGTATGGGGTCGTACCGTATTTTTGCTAACATATGGGCTAGAACTGTAAGAATATGTGGATTGCTCTTAATTTTCTAAGTATCTAAGGGATAAGGCCGCTTATTTAGTGGATCAGACCTTTTTCATCAAATAAGGCTCTTGCCCGTGAAAATTGAAGGGCGAACGCTCATAAATTTACAGTTTTTTTCTGAGAGTGTACATACATATTCGACTTTTACATTTCGAAAAACGTGAATTGTTCTAATTTTTGCGTTTATTCTTCTTTAAAATAAATTTTATGTACAACGACATTATTAAATATGTAAAATATACAGGGTGTAACTGAACGGCTTCAACAAACTTTGAGGGATGATAGTACTCATGAAGATGAACAAAAAATGCAATAGAACACGGGGTCGCAAATGACATTTAACCCTTTCAGGGACAGTGGTATGTCTAAAAAACCACTTAATTTTAATTCCAAAACGCCACAATGGCACCAGAATTTTGCTAAAATCTTTTCCATTTAATATTTATGTGAAATATAGCCATTTTCTTATTTACAAACAATTTTTTTTGTAAATTCCGGTGCCAGTCCATTTTCAGACGCATTTTCTCTATTTTTATCCTTTAAGCCTTTTAGGGGCAAACTACTTTTAGTAATAAATTTTGAAATAAATGACTGGCACCGGAATTTAAAAAAAAATTTGTTTGTAAATAAGAAAAAGGCTATATTTCACATACATATTAAATGGAAAAGATTTTAGCAAAATTCTGGTGCCATTATGGCGTTTTGGAATTAAAATTAAGCGCTTTCATAAACATACCACTGCCCCTGAAGGGGTTAAACGTCATTTGCGACCCCATGCTCCATTGCATTTTTTGTTCGTCTTCATGAGTACTATCATCCCTCAAAGTTTGTTGAAGCATTTCAGTTACACCCTGTATAATACAATTAATCTCACGAACGTTTTACAATTTTGCTTTCATGTGAGTATTTATTTAAAAATCATGAATGAATAGGCAGACTGGGAAATAAAAGGGATGATAGAAATAACAATATCATGAAAATTCTCATATACCGATTCAAATGCTTCACAGGTTTGTGGAAATAGTTTTTATATTTTTCAGTAGAGCGTATAGAATAAAACTTTATAATTCTTTTCGAGGAAATTAATAAGGGAACTTTTTTCGAGCATTTACGTCTTAAAAAACAGCCATTTTTAAGCTTCAAGTTTCCCGCCGTATTAATTCCAAATAAATTGTATTTTTGAAAATTTCTCGTTTCTTACCCCTTCGGGACCGACAGCTTTTACACAAATTTTATTCGTTTGGCACCACTTTTACTAAAAAAGCTACCTTTACTTAAACTATCACAAAAATGCTCTAATATGAGAAAGAAGATATTACTTTTATTTTTTACTGGTGCCTAAAACAAATTCTGTATGCTCTTTTTGAAGTTGCATATATGATACCATGGTCCCAAATGGGTTAACACGCTTAAATTTCGATATTTTTAGAAATCTTTCCTTATTGATAATACACATTTTAAAAGCAGCCATTTTGAAGTTTACTAGCCCAAACAGTATCACACAAATCAAAGCTTTAGAACGTTTTCTGCTCTTGCATCCATTTAAATTTACATTTTTTTTTTTAGAAATTGTTCTTTGCGAGCATATGCGTCGTAAAAGTAACAGTCATGTCAAATTATAAATTTCAAGCTATAATCATTCCAGATAAATCGTAATTTAGAACGTTTTTCAGAATTTCACCCTTTTAAATTTCAATTTTTTTTGAAAGACCAATCTTAACGGCCATTTAAATGTTAAACGTTCAAAGTTCGAATTTTTTAATAACCATTCTTATGAGCAATTATTACATTATAACAGTAACCACACTTTCTAGCCAAAATAGCATCGCAGAGATCGGAAATATACAGCGTTTTTGCTTCTGCCCCCTTTTAAATTTCGATTTTTTTACCAAATGTTTTGTGCAACCATGTAAATCTTAAAACTATGAGTCAAGTCAAATTTTACGTTTCTAGCTTTAACAATTCCAAATAAGTCGTAATTTAGAAAGCTTTTAAAACACTTTCCTCTCATTTCAACCCTTTGAAATTTCTAATTTTTCAGAAACCGTTCTTAACAAGCATTTAGATCTTAAATGTAAATATCATGCAAAATTTTAGGTTTTTATCCCCAACAGTACCGAAGTAATGGAAGTTTTCCGTGACTGCAACTTGTTAAATTTCGTTTTTATTTAATTTGATCTATCCAAGTATTTACGTCTTGATAGTAATAGCCATGTGAAGTTTCAAGTTTTTAGCCACACAAATTCAATATAAATCGTAATTTAGAATATTTTTAGAACGTTTTTTGCTCATTTTAGCCTCTTAAAATTCGAATTTATTTCGACAATATTCTTAGTGAGAATTTACATTTTAAAAGTAAACACCAAGTAACAATCTAAGTTTCTACCCAAAGCAATAAAACAATATAGCACTTGGGAAGGCAGAAAAAAGATCTTATGTCTCAGTGTCTTTTGTGACCAAGTGTCTTTTGCTTTTGACTCTAAGTGGTAGCCTGTCTTCTTTGCGCTTGAAGAATAAAGAAAATGTTCTTTCGAAAGGCCCAGCGCATTTCCTAGTTTTTGGTGTTATTGTGAAGTTTTTTCCAATTTGTTTATCACACCAGTTTGTTTAAAAATTTAATGTAGCACAAAAAACAGTTTCCCTTTTTTTATACAATTATAATCTCCCTAAAACTATTTAATAACATCTGTCTTGTTTTTTTTTCAGTTTTCAACTTCCTTAAGTTGTTTTATTTCTTTTTCTCTCTTCCCATTGAAGGTGTCCATCATGTTTTCTTTTTTCTCTCTAAAAGCCCCTCTTCTTACAATTGTTTTCTATATCCATGTTGATTTGCTCAGCTTCCTTTCTTGCTATTCTGTATTGTCTATATTCCTGTATAAAGTGTTGCTGTTCTGACCTTTTCGGTCAGAAATAATGGTAGTTAAAACAATTTTAAGACGTTACTAACAAATTATTTTATATTTATTGAAGCTTTCAACCATAAACTGTTAAATACATTTTAAAATTAATATTATGTTTTTGTATATTACCTTAAAGTCGAGATTCTTTATGAATTACCTGATTACGACATTCATAGTCCGAGCAATCGAAAGAGACCGTGGCATTCTACTATATTACCGGATTATACCTCTGGTGCTAATACTTTCTGCTTTTTTTAATATAAAATAATAAATAAAAATATGTATTTTTCTTATTTACACTTATACTATACTTTACTTTATTATATTTAAATGTATGGCAATGAAAACTGCCTTTTTTATTAAATTGGGATAGCTTTACGCTCTTTTTACTTCACTTTACTTATTAGCAAACGAATCTCCTTCTGTTAACAGTTAAAGATACTTTTCTCATCATTTTATCACTTGTTTCTTTGCAAAATTATACTTTTTTTAACTCAATACTCTCATTTTAATTACTATCATAACTCTTTGGACCTCAAATCTCATGTAATTCCTGATTGGCTGCTGTATGCAATCCAATTCTTGATTGGCTAGCTTCTAATTCCGGATAGGCTGTTGAAGTTGACGGTGAAATCCATAGCTTCTTTTTCTGTTTTAACTGCATTTTTACTATTTTTATACTTTTTTTACATGGCTCCTTTAAGATGTGATATACAACTACTTATAGACAGAGAGTGGAGTTGCTTGCAACTGGGTATCCCCTTGAAATGGTAAACTGTTTCGCTGTTTTGCTGTTACCTTAAAGTGCGGATTTTTGTCTACTTATTAACGTTATAGTTTTGTTTTTTTGCATTGTACAGGGATATTTAATGCTATGAATTTTGGAAACGAAATGAATTGAAATGACTCTTCTACCAATTCAGTTTGGGACGAATAGCAAGGAAAGCAGCTCACTATATCAATCACTCATTTTGCTTAGACTACTAGTGAACGAACATTTGAACGTTGGTTCAAAAAATGGAGATGGGAGTCCTGTAGATTAAAAGTGTGTCGTTGACATGATTGAGTCATTAACAAAGATAAATTGTAAGCATTCGTTGAACCTGTACATCGTACCAAAGTTCTGGACCTTGCAGCCTTACTAGCAGAATGTTTTTTAAAACTGTTTCCAGCCACCTTAAAGAAATTTGTTGAAAAGTTGAAACCAGCATTAATTTTCCACAATCTTTCAAACATGACTTGTAACTTCATGAAATGTTCTATCAAAAGTTTAATAAAGTTTCTAATGTGTGATTTTAAATAGCAAAGTTTTTTTTATTCTTTTTAAATTCACATTTTTGTACCAAATTATTTCTACATATTTTTGAAATTGTTAAATATGTGTTACATAATCCTTAATTATATTACTTTAAAAGATGTTGAAATATGAAATATACATCTTTTCCCGAAGTAAAGAATTAAAAATCTGACGTGTAATTAGACGAGAAAAAAAATGCGTCTGTAAAATCTCTTTTTTATTACCAACAACATCTGTTTAGAACATATTTCTCTCAGTTTGTGGTAATTTATTTTTCCTGAGAAAATCAACCATGCTTGCAGAAATAATTAAAACTGGTTTTCTGCCTCATAAAGTTCGCTTTAATGTAAGAGTATATCAGATCCATTTTTGTTTTCTGTGAAAAGGCATATGTACTTTGTCACCAAGACTTTAATTAATGTCGCAAAAAACTGTTAAAGCATGTTTTATTATGCGATCTGTCTTCGTTAAGAACAACATAAATAAGAAATTTCCGGAATAGCTTGTTACAGCACAGCACTTTTAATCCTCAAGTCAAAATTTGCAGAAAAAAAAATCCTACTGCACTTTTTCATAAGTAATTATTATAAAATTTATTCAAGACAGTGACACATAAAGTTTTTTTTATTTTTAAAAAGCGATATATAAAATATCATTTAGATAATTATGGTAGAATCATACATATGTTTCTAGAAATAAAATTCATTTGAAATATCATAATATTTTACAGCCAAAAAATATTTTTTCCTGTAAAATGTATATTTTTGAAATTGACTAAAATCCATATATTGGTTTAAAATTAATTAATTGTTAAGTGAAATGCTGATCTAATAATTATTAGTAATGACAATTAATTGATTCTACATATTTTTAAAAAGCGATAGATAAAATAACATTTTTGTTTTACATAAAGTATCTTCAAAAAGCCATATGATGAAAATTTTAAAAGTTTTACATTGCAACAATTTTAATTGGAAAAATGTCCTTCCGGCTTGAACCGGGTGGAAAAGGTAGGTTTCATAGCCCACAATTTTAAAAATTCGGCACATTTTACTCAAACACCCTATGCTAAAATGCTTGGAACCCGATTATAGAAGATTCAACTTCTGTTTTCGTTAATACTGAATTTGAATCTGAATTTCAGCATGAGAGTTACAGCATAACAAAAATCAGATTGTTTGAAAATGTCAGCCACCCTAGAATCTCAAAATGCCATATCTCAGCCATTTTTTAAGATAAAGCCAAAACAAAAAAAATGTTCCGTAATCCTTGTATCACGATCTAACACTTAAGGGAAACAACATTTTAAATTTATAATTTTTATACATATTTTTTGAATTTTTTAAAAAATTAAATTTTTTAACAGTGCGCCATTTTGAAACAAGATGGCACATGCAGCTGGCCAACGAACTCGGTCGAGACCTTGGTATTTTCTGTACACATGATCAGTCACATTCATATCAGTTCATAAATACGAGAGTTACTTTATAACAAATATCACATTGATTCAAAATCTCGGACACCTTAGAATTTCAAACTGCCATATCTCAAACATTTTCTTAGATATAGCCAAAAAAAAAAAAAAAATGTTGTAGAAACCTTGTATCACGTTCGTACACTTAACAGAAACAATATTTTCAATTTATAATTTTTTTATATACCTTTTTAATTTTTTTAAAATTTGAAAATTTGTAACTGACCGCCATTTTGAAACAAGATGGCGAATGAATCTGACCAACGAACTCGGTCGAGACCTTGGTATTTCCTACACACATACTCAGTCACATCCAAATCGGTTCATAGATACATAAATAAGAGAATTACAGCATGACATACTTAAGATATATATATATATACATAAACATTTGAACGGAGGGTGGTACGGGGGATCTGATGGTCATGATCGGTGAAAATATACCAAAATTTTTTGGAATTGCTTTCCTCCGAACGGCTGCAATAGGTAGCTTTTTGTAATGAAAGCTACCTAAAGGGACTCCGGATTTTCCAGAGAATGTAATTATAATTGAAAATTAATTAAAAAAACACTCTCTTCTGTGCTTTAATTAAATGTAAAGAAAGATGTAAATTATTTGTACTTTGATACTTTAAAAAGCAAATCTCTTTGAAGTTCTGTTTTAAATTTACATTATCTTTCTATTATTCCGGCACATTTAACATTTTGTTCTGTAAATCATATTTATGTATGTTCTAAAATTGTAAATATTAATTGAAAATACCATCTAAAAATAATAATTGAAATGAATCAGTAAACTTTACTTTGGTCCTCTAGAAAATTAAAATGAAGATACATAGCGTCAGTTTGCATTTATTGTGCTCAAACTAAAGTGACTCACATAAGAATTCTGATGCAGATTTAGATATTGTTGGCTGATTTAATTTTTCGAAGTGATGTAACATGTGATGTCTTACATATAGACAAAAAATATATAAGGAGTATAATAATATTATATTTATTTACCATACTAGGGGGCTCTGCCCCCTGCTCGCTACGCTCACCAACCCCCGTTCTGATTTCACAGCCTCTTAAAACTTTTAAACTCTTAAAACTCTTAATATATCCTGTTGTAAAAAGATGATGATGATGATATCACGAACGGCAACTTTTTGCTGTAATCAGGTTATCATGCTTTTTCATTTAACTGGTTATAATGCTTTTTCATTTAATTCATCTTTTTTATTTTTAATATTCATGTGTAAACACAATTTTTATGACGTAATTTTCTTTATTTCCTGCTTTCAACACGTGATCATTTAATTATTATTTTAAACTTTCATTATGGTTTTTAATAGTCTCGCGCAAATACATTTTTTATTTGAGATAAAACATAATCCTTTGCGCTTATTTAGAAATTGGTAACAATATACAAATGACTTTTTCAATAAAAGATTTTTTATTCGATTTTTAAGGATTTTTTGAGTTTTTATTGTCCGACCGTGATAATTTTTTTAATTTCCGAGAGCTTGTTATATTTCGCGTCTGGTGGTATGATTTTCGAATCCGTAGGATGGCTAGAAAAAAGTAATAGCTCCTCAAATAAGTCCCTACTAAAAAAGCGATGAGTATAACAAGGAATATCTACGCAGAATTTGATTGGTCCATTTCGTTTTTGGCTCAGTTCCAGATTACTTTTTTTTAATATAGAAGGATATTGTTGTGACCGATACTTTGTCAGTATAATCACTGGTTGTTATTTGCATGATGACGCAAAAATGATGACCTACTTATGTTTCCCTTTTCATACAAATGGTAATAAAAGTAAATTGCCTACAGAATGATGAATATTGAGATTTGCAGTAATTTTCAAACAAATGCTAATAGAATTTAATATCGTATAGGATGAAGAATACTGTAATTTGCAGTCCATTTTCACAAAAATGCTAATTAAAATTAATACACTGGAAGATGAATAATATTGAGGTTTGAAGTCTTTTATATACAAATGGTAACAAAAGTCAATTGCCTGCAGGATGAAGAATATTGAGATTTGCAGTCCCTTTCCATACAAATGCTAACAGAAGTTAGTAGCCTGCATGATGAAGAATATTGAGATTTGCAGTCCCTTTTCATACAAATGCTAACAGAAGTTAGTAGCCTGCATGATGAAGAATATTAAGATTTGCAGAACCTTTCCATAGAAATGCTAATAACACATGGGCTGATAAGTTCCCGGTCTAATAAAGAAAACACAACTTTTTTATATAACTTTTTAACTTTATAACTTTATAACTTTTTAACTTTACAACTTTAATAAATAACATAATTTTAATAATAAATAATGATAATTTAATAATAATAATAATAATAATAATAATAATAATAATAATAGTAATAATAATAATTTAATAATAATAAATTAATAAATAAATAAAAGTAATAATTTAATAACAAATAACATAATTTTATAACGAAAAATTTCCAAACAGTGCTCAGAATCATCGACTGGTTGTTGTTTTTGGTCAAAAGTCAACATGCGTGGCACCCACTTTGACAACAGCTTTTTCACAGACAAATGTTTATTCAAAATAAAACCTACACCTTCCTTGGATATCTTCAAAGTCTGAGCTACCTCCTTCAACCTCACTTTGCGGTTCCCCAAAACGATTTTGTGGACCCTTTTTTATGTTTTCCGGAGTATTCACCTCTTTTGCGTGGTGCATCACTGGTGTCCGCACGACCACGTTTAAATTCAGCAAACCAGTCAATAAAGGTTGATTTACCTGGTTCAGTGTCCGGAAAACGCTTATCAAGCGAAGCTTTTGTTTGAATAGGGTTTTTTCCCATCCAATAACAATTATTTAAATTCTTGTTTATCCATTTTTTGTTTATCAACAAAGTCGTTCAAATAAAACCCTTCTAACGTTTTATCCACATGGCAAATCGTAATAACATTTTTTCTGCTACCTTTTAAAGGTTAGTATTTATTAAAAAAAGCATCGGTTCGCCGACTGCAACGCCATCTGTGCGCTAGACCGGGAACTTTCCAGCCCATGTATTAGGAGTTAGTAGCCTGTAGGATGAAGAATTTTGAGATGTGCAGAGTGATAAATTCGATGCTTGCCTAATTCAGGAAGAAACTGAATGTCGCCTCTGGTCAAAATTGCCTAGATTGCCTAAAAAATTGTGAAGATGAAAAAAAATTGTCGTAGATGAAAAAGACAAGTATTTCTCGTACATATATACTAAAGGAGACTTGTACGAGAAGACACTGACATTATGCTGTACGTTAACCGAAATTTAGACTGCAGAAACAGCACTGATATTGATGCCCAACATTGTTACACGTTGAGTCGCGTTGCTCAGTCATAGTCAGCTAACTTTTAAAACCTTATCTTCCAAGATGTTTCATTAAATAATCAATGACTATAAATAATAACTTTTGAAACAATGCCTTTATATATAAAATTGTGGAAAAGGAAAA
The DNA here is from genome assembly GCA_963931845.1 of Maratus michaelseni. Classification (NCBI taxonomy): domain Eukaryota; kingdom Metazoa; phylum Arthropoda; class Arachnida; order Araneae; family Salticidae; genus Maratus; species Maratus michaelseni. The sequence continues at coordinate 325,817,931 of OZ007589.1, forward strand.
TAAGCAAAAATCATTCGCGTCGCTGTAATATAAGAACATTAATGATTTTAAAGCAAAGTACAATTAATTCGCTTGTTTTAAATCGTTTTGTATTTTTTAAGTATTTAATAAAATGTAACATTAAACCAGGTTCCAAGGGTTGCATGGTGCTCACTGATATCACGTTCGTCAGCTCCGCTACATATAACCTTTTTGTTTTTCAAAACGGATAACAAAAAAAAAAAGAAAACTTGTAAATAATATTTCTAGGTGACAATTCAATTATAAAAATGACACTATACATATACATAGGTATTCATACATGTTTACTTAACATTTTTTAAAATGTCAAAAAATTTAATTAACTTTGCCAACTGCACTATTTATATTTTAGATAAAAATAAGGTAAGCCGTCTCTTATCTTACAAACGAAATCCATCAAATGCCGTAATGTATATCAATTATGAATATTTATTGACAGTATTCATTAAACAGTGAGAGATCATGAAAATACTAATTATCGCGAAAAGTTATGACACATAAATAACAATAATTAATGAAATATCACTAAACATAAAATAACTCATTAATTTTCTAAACACATAATGTATCTAAATAAGATATTTTTAGAAACAGATGAGCTCATGAATTACAGGAAAACATCAATTTCTTGCAACATGTAAATGTTATATTTTTATGCTAAACATCTCGCTATGATATATTGTTATTTGGAATCGATTTAAAATCGTTTCTATGTTGTTTTTATTGTAAGAAATACAAAGAATTAAAAAAACTTATTGTATTTTATTGCATATTTTTATTTATTTAAGAAATTTTTTTAAAAAAAATTCGTATTGTTTCCTGCTTGTTTGTTTGTAATATAATGATGAAATTAATTAGATAAGAAGAAACTAAATAATACGAAACATTTTTGATAGAATCGTCTATCACTGAATTTGAGTATTTTATTATTTTTTTTAAGTTAGGGAAGAGATTGTATGCTTTTGAATTTTGAATTTAAAAATGCTTCCAGTTGTATTTTTCATTACACCAACATGACGCAAATCCTGTTTGCCAAGTTAGACTTGTAAAATTTTAACAATTCAATACCTTTGAATATTTTTCACTAAAAACAAGTTTTATTAAAGCCAAAAAAAAAAAAAAAAAGAAAAGAAAAGAAAACCTAAAAACTGCATGGGATTGTTTCTTAACTTCGTACTATGCCGTTACATATTTGTTTTGTTATGCACATTAAATTTCTCCAATGATTTTATTATACTCGTCGAAAAAAGCAATCTGTATTTAAATACAATTATTGAAAATTGTATAATTATATCCCTTACATAAAATTTATATTTTATGTAAATAAATGAACTTATATGCAGTCACTTATTTTCATACATATATAGTTTTTTGCATTTGAAACTATATTATGCTCTTTTGGAGAAACGAGTTACTAAACCCGACACACAAGAATCAAAATCCAATTATATTCCGACCCAAACCCGAAACTATAAGAGTCAACCCCACCCATAGACCTTACAATAAACTTATTAACAGTAGATTATTTCTCTGAGACCCCACCCAAATCCGACATGCATTTAAAAACTTTAAAGCCAACTGAACCCGACCCGAACAGATAGTCTGTTTGGGTCTGGATAAATTTGAGTTACCCGACCCGATGGAGGACTATAATTGAAATTTATTTTAAATTACATTTGTACTATTATTTTTACAAGCAGTAGATGATGATTTATTAAATTTGATACGTGTCCCTGTAAATATCTATGCTATCCAAAGAAATGACTTTAAAAACGTAAAGTAGTACTGTGTACCTGAACATCATATTCAAAATACGTAACAATTAGTCCTTTTTTATGAATATTAAATTAATAAAAAAATTAGATGAACAGCTCTTGTAAAAAGATGAAAACAGCCAAGAATGTCATACAGACAATATATTATTTTTACAGCGAAATAAAATATAAACGGAACCACCAGTAGAATGATACCTTTCTAACAAAGAGAAAAAAAATATATCATATCATTTTAAAGTAATACATAAAAGAACCCATTCAAACAATTTGTATAACCTTCTTTTTTGGAAGTCGGTAAATATATATATATATATATATATATATATATATATATATATATATATATATATATATATATATATATATATATTCAATTATTGTGCATTGAATATGTTGTCGATAAAAGAAGGAGTGAAACAATTTCCGAATATTCATTGCAGACTAATCTAACAATACAGCAGTAAATTAAATATGTGTAGTGTATAATAAATTATCCAAATATAAAAAAAAAATATGAGTATTCTTTATTGAACATCTCTCGTAAAAAGACGAAAACATCCAAGAATGTCATACGGACAATATATTATTTTTACAGCGAAATGAAATATAAACGGAACCACCAGTAGAATGATACATTTCTAACAAATCGAATATATATATATGCGATCCTTTTAAAGTAATACATAAAAGAACCCATTCAAACAATTTGTATAACCTTCTTTTTTGAAAGTCGGTAAAAGAAATAATTTTTACATATTCAATTATTGTGCATTGTGCATGTTGTCGATAAAAGGAGGAATGAAACAATATCCAAATATTCATTACAAACTAATTTAACAATACAACAGTAAATTAAATATGTGTACGGTACAATAAATTATTCGAATATAAAAAATTATGATTAATCTTTATTAAATAATAGAAGATTTCCTGTACAAATTTTTGTAATTTTTTTAAACGTCATGCGGGAATATATATATAAAAAACCCATACAAATAATTTGTATAACCTTGTTTTCTAGAATCCGAATAAAGTATATTTTTTATAGATTCAATTTTCTTGCATAGTTTATTTTGACTGTATATGCACTACAAGAGTACTGTGCAAAATTCTGTAATTTATATGATGTAATACAGTGATAATTGTCATAAATAAAATAAATTCAACCACATATAAATAATTATTTATAACTTCATTTTAATGTAAGGAATAAAATAATAATTTTTATTTTAATAATGTTAATTATTTTTTAACTGAAATATATTTACTCTTTCACATAACGTAAGGTAAACTTTTAATCTTCATTTTTGAATTCTCTATCGAAACGAACGTAAAAATTAACCAGTGTGTTAAGAAACTAACTGAATGAACATACTAAAAAGCACATATTTAAGATAAACAGAAAGCAGTTTCGTCTCTTTAGGTGTGTTATTATACATCAAACATGTATATGCAAACAAATAATGCCTCACTTTATATCCTTTAAACTTTCAAAAAGTCTAAGGATTCAAATGAAAAATCGTTTTATTTCTAAATATATATTTAAAAATGTTACATATTTAGGTTATTTTCCGATAAATATGGAGAAATATTTTAAATACTCATGAAAAATAACTTAGTTACATTCAAGCAAAATCGATCGTAGTGGGTTGAAGCGTAAATCTTTAAAAGGTCTCTGTTATTGCATGAAAAAGATAGAATTTGATTTAAATCTGGGCTAAAAAATAGAATTCGAATGAATTAAATTTTATTCATTTTATTTTATTGTATTAGGAAAAAGGGTATTCAGTATTCAAATTACGTATACCATATGTTATATATACTCTTTATTTTAAGAATTACATGCTTTAAAAAAATAAAATAAAATGAAAATAGGTAATTCTTATCAAAAAAGTACAAAATATGTCCCTTCTAATTAAAACAAGTTAGAAATTGTACGTCAAACGTGACAAACGAGGTGCGTTCGTACTATAGCTAGTTATATAAATATTGAGATCTTGATGAAATTTTATTCTGCAAAATGAATTATATCGTCTTCAGATTAATTTCTGTCATAAAATAAGTATCTTGGTCGCTTGACGATTTAACCTCGGAAGCTCCTATAACAAGAAAGCACCGATTTAAAAAAAAAATCAGATTTCTTAATAAATGATTTTATTAATATCTCCTAAAGTTTTGATTCGATTTTTATAAAATTTGAAATGTCTCGACAAAATTCTGCAAAGATAATATATCTTAAATTTCAAACCATTCAGTTGGGTAATTTTTGTGTTGTTATATGCGGACGGACGGACCAAGCGACGACAATAGGTGCTACGTATTTATATAATTACGAACGCACCTAAAAAAAAGGTCAGAACTGTTTTCTTTTCTTTTCTATATTTATATTTCAAATGTGTATCATTATTATCCCTGGAATTTTTAATCTGTATCCTTTACAATTATAGATGACTAGGGGGCCCAGCCTCCTACTCGCTAACGCTCGCTAACCCCCCGTGAATTGCCAAGCAATTCACATTGAGACAGCTACGCTGTCCCAGCTCCCTTCGCCCGCTAGCCCCTGTTTTTCTTTCAGCAATTCTAGCCGGAATAAGTTCTACCATAAAACATTTGAACATATGAAATTGACAATTTTTTTTTAATGTAAAAAAGTAATTCTCCTTCGAAAACAGTACTAAAAATGCATCTAGTTGGCGCTATCAATGGGCATATAAATCATTTTAATACTATGAAAAAAGGATCTTGGAAACATAATTACTTTAAAACGTATTGCACGACAATATTTTTTTTATGCAAAAAAAGTAATTCAAACATTGGAAACATAATTAGTTTAAAACTTGTTGCACCTATAATATTGTACAGCACGGCTTAAATCCATTTGGAAAAAAAAAATTATTATAGATTTTTACAAAAAAAAAAAAAAAAAAAAAAAAAAAAAAAAAAAAAAAAACTTTTTACTTCAATTTACAGTAACAGATGGCATCAGGTGCAATCTAGACTTGATTTTTTTCCCCAATTTTTGAGTGAGTGAAATTCGTAAATGAATTCTAAATAAGAGTTGAGAATTCTTTTGAAATTAACGATATTACTCATAATTAAAAGGAGGAATCATCTCAGACGCTTTGGATTACTTACATATTATGTTATTTTAATAATTGCTAGTTTGAGTTTCATTTTATGGTTTTACTGCTCTCACATTGACCGCCATATTGGAGGCGGAGCTGATCTAAAACAATCTAGTCTGTTCATTGTTCTGAGCTCTGGAAACTACGGTTGTTGCCTAACCATAAGCTACGAATTCAGCCCTATTTCCGCGCCACGTAAGACAAATATATATATATAGATTTTAATTGCCTAAATAAACAAAAAGACTTTCTTTTTGCTGGGCCCAAACATTTATCACAATTTATTTTTTCGTATATATCTATACTAATATAATAAAGAGACTACTCCTGACTAACTGACTGTCCCATCGACGCAGAGCTGAAACACTTGAAATCCGGACCACGAAATTTGGACAAAAGACTGCTGTTATAACCTATGCAAACACTAATAAAGTATTTTTGAAAATTCACACGTAAGGCGGTTAAATGGGGGCTCGGAAGTTATAGGTCTTTTCGCCAATTCTCTGCAGCAATTTTACGTAGGAGCTTAAAATTCAGCATAATAAATCTACTAAAAAAATAGTTGAACACGTATTATAGCGATTTTAAGCATTCAGGCACTAAGGGGTTTAAGAGTGTTAGAATGTCTTTTTGGGCATTTCGCCATGTACCATTAGCCGATTTAGGTAGGAACATGAAATTCAGCATAATAAATCTATAAACAAGAAAGAAAACTGATGCGCCAAACATATATTATCAAACATTTTCCAACACTTCTAGAATAATTTAACAAATAATCGCCATTTAATAAAGTAAATAATGTAACCATGAATACAAGATGAAGGTTAAACCCGGCGGGGAGGCTTACGTTTCGGCTTAAGCTCAATTAGCCCGCCCATCAGAGGTGCTTACTATTTGGCTAACCGTACCAAGAAGGGGAGCGACGGACAAAATTCAGGTGGGATAGGAGACCCTCGGACCCCGTCAAGACTTCCGAGAGAGCACAAAAGGCACTTCCATCAATTATCCATAATAGACAATACTGCGGATACAGTACTGTATCCGACATCTTTTGTGTATCCCTGTAAATCAACGATAAATGCTATGCACATCATATTCTACTACGAGATTCTTGTAGTAAACCACAGTAATTTATACACACAATGTACTATGCAAAATTTTATTTAAACTTAAAAACGTAAACCAAAAATGAATACGCACTATCACATATAGACTGTAATTATCGCACTAAGACTATAATCGAATTATTTCATGTGTCCCTGTAAAAGAAAGATAAACGCAATGTGCACCTTTTCAATGAGCAATTTATACTGCACCTCAGTAATGAATATAAACTTCATTATGTTTCAAATAGTGAACTACCAATAAATTACGCTGCAAACAATTTTTCCCCATAGAACATTGTGTAGCATACTTCTTTTGTGTGAATTTGTAAAGGAATAATAAAGGCTTTGCAGCCCATATTTTACAAATAGCTTATTTTAGTGCGATTCATAAATGTATATCAGTTTCATCATGTTTTAAATAGCGCACCATCAACAAAATGCACGTGAAAAGATTTTTTCCGTTGACTATAATGTAACGGAATATTTTTGACTGGTCCTCTAAATAAACTATAAGTGCTACACACTTCAGTTTCAATAGGGATCATACTATAATAAACAACAATAACATACAAAATTTTTAGGGAAATCCGAGTATATTTAGAAGGCCAGACAAACCGCAGTCATAAACACTTTTCAACTAGATTGGAAATTGGTAAAAATTATAAACTCGCATATTTCCGAGATTTTAGAAATTAAAACACAAAGGGTTTAAATGGAATGTCGGAAATTTCTTCAGATTGCAGCAGCAGCTTAAGGCAGTAGCATTACATTTAGCATAAAAAAAATCTAATAAAAATTGTTAAAAATGTATTTCAGTGATATTAGAAATTCAACCACCAAAAGTAGGGTGTAGAAAGCTTTAAGTCATTTCGCCATATCTTACCTGAAGTTTTACGCAGGAGCATAAAATATAGCTAATCCAATCTGCTAAAATTTTGTTACATTTTCAGCGATTTTAGAGTTCCCCGCCTACTGTGGTTTGATTTGGGAATTTGATTGGTTTATGAGTGAATTACGTTCGTTTGGTTGGGTTGGTTGGTTTATTGTGTACCGTATTGTTGGATTCAGAGAGTAATGAGGTAGATAGGGATGCACTATACCGTAAAAATGTCTTGGAGCATGAAGCCGGTAATTGCGGAATTTACTAGTCCCAAAGGCGAGAAACATATGGAAGTAGGGCTAAATCAGGGCTACACTACATACCGGGCTTGCTCATTCATTATGATGACGTCACAAAAGGTGGCCGACTAGGAGGAAAGACATACAGCGATTGGCACAAAACGATGGGCGCGTTGCTTTGGACCAATCGCTGGTCGCGGTCAGCCACCATTTGTGACGTTTTCAGAGTGAATGAGCAAGCCCGGTGTCTAGTGTTGCCTTGGCTAAATTTATTGGACGGTGAGAGGTTTTCAAATGAAGTCCGAAGGTGTTTGGCCGACTTTAGTGTTGCATTTGTAGTGTCACGGCAAACGTATACATTGCATGTCTATTTTCGTTTGAACTCTAGGTTTTGCGAAGTAAAGTGAATTTAATCTTTTGACGTGTTGTGTTTTTAATGAAAAATTCTGTATTGCGGTGAATACAAACTTGAAATATTGTGCGTAGTGTGTCGTTAAAGAAAATTAAGGATAATTGAAGTGTTTTTTTAGCTTACTTAAGGGTAAGTTTGAATTTTGTCCTCTTGAGTGAGCAGTTTTGTTTGTTAGGGTAATTTTTGTATATTTTCAAATCGTTTCGCAAGCACTTTATTTGAAGTGTCAGGATGCCTCGAAAGTCCGTCTCAATGAATGAAAGGAATGATTTACGTTTTATTTTGGACATGAGCTGTAAGGGTAAAAGGGCTGTAGTTGATTTTTGTATGGAGAAAGATTTGATTGCGATGAGTATGAATGTCCGAAATGTGGGAATGGTATGAAATTGTGTTAAAAGAAGAATTTGGATGGAGTTCAATGGCAATATGAAAGCTGAAAAGCATTGTGTTAGGCGGAGTATAAAGCTTGGTAGTTGGTTTGAAGAAAGTAAAATGAGTATGATTGATGTTTTAATTGTTACGTATGCTTGGGTTGAGAGATTCACTTATAAACAAATGAGAATGGCGCGTGTGTCATTCTTGAGGGTGCTTATTCAGATTTACCCCCCAAGAGTGCAGGATGTGAGTGGCTGATATAGATACTGCTGCATCATCGGAAGTGAGCGGCGATAGTGATTATGACAAACCGGGGCCTTAAAATAAAAGGGTAAATTTGAAAAATAAAAGTAAGTGAATTTTTATTGATTTTATTTGATAATAATCGTGTGTCTTGCATTACTGTAGAGGTAGTTTCGTGCATCCAGTGATGTTTTTTTGGTACTTTTCGGTTAGCCGGGCGCCAGTGATATATATACATGTGTATATATATATATACACACATATATACACATATCTACGTATACATATATATATATATACACATATATATACATATATGTATGTATATATATATACATATGTATTTATACATGTACATATATCACTGGCGCCTGGCTGACCGAAAAGTACCTTTTTTGTTTTGGATAATGTGTACAGGATACATACATAACTTATTGATTACTGTGTGAACGAATTTCATGAAATCTAGAGATTGCTGTACAGCGAGTTTCATGCATCAGTGATGTTTTTTTTTCGGTTAATGTACGCGAAGCATACATACATAAGTTACTGATCGCTGCGTGAATGAGTTTCATGCATTCTAGAGATTGCTGTACAGCGAGTTTCATGCGTCCAGTGTAGTTTTTTTTTCGGTTAATGTACGTGAAGCGTACATACATAAGTTACTGATCGCTGCGTGAATGTATTTTATGTATTTAAAAACTTAGGAATTTAGAAATTTTCTCCAAATATTTGTGCTTTGTGGTTGAGAAGTGATTATTTACACAATTTCTATGAGAGTTTCTTTCACGACGTTTACACGTTGCTTTTATTTCGTTTTGTGGCAATTTACAAAGTTTAAGGGGTATTTTCTTAGAGCTTTTTTATTTGTTAGGTGAAAATTGACTGTTAAATTTGCCAATCCTTTGTTAAAATCGGGAGAAAAAAATTGTTAGAAATTTGTAAAAATGTTAAAATCTGGAAGAAAAAATAGTTAAAAATTTGTAAAAATGGAAAAATCTGGAGGAAAAAATAGCTAAAAATTTCTAAAAATGGAAAAATCTGGAGGAAAAATTAGCTAAAAATTTGTAAAATTGGAAAAATCCGGAGGAAAAAATAGCTAAAAATTTGAAAAAATGGAAAAATTCGGAGGAAAAAATAGCTAAAAATTTGTAAAAATGGAAAAATCCGAAGGAAAAAATAGCTAAAAATTGGTAAAAATGGAAAAATCCGGAGGAAAAAATAGCTAAAAGTTGTAAAAATTAAAAAATCTGAATGAAAATATTGCTAAAAGTATGTATAAATCGAGAAATCTCGCACAAAACTTTTCAAAACTTTGTAAATAGCAGTAAAACGAAATAAAATTAGTATTTACTTTGTGAAAGAAATTCGCCTATTAAATGTGTAAGTAGTGACTTGTCTGCCGAAAAGTACGTGTTCTGATTGGGTGGAATTCGGAAGTTGCCGTTTTTTCGGTTGGCGCGCGTAAAAAAAAAAAATCGCCAAATCGGGTGTCGCCCATGTTTGAGGATTTTGCCGTTTTTTAATGCTTTGGAGTCGCACAAGAACTTGAAGGAATTCTCCGGGAGAGAGCTCATCGAAATCCCCCCACCCCGGCCAGGAGATTTGGGATTTTATGCTTGTAAATAGTACATACGCACACTTTGGAGTTGCAGAAATCCCTCCCGAAGTAAAACGCCTGAATTCAACCCTATTTGTATAATTTTTTAACTATGCTAAAAATTGAAACAGTTATAGAGTTCTACCTGGTAGTGCTTGTACGTGAATCCAATAGTAGCACATTTAATAGAATTAAAGATTTTACTAAAAGGAGTCATATTTATTTTTTTTAAGTACTTTCTGTAAAAATTTAGAGTTTTTTGAATTACAGCTTATTTATGTCGTTCATAAAACATTGTGTTTTCAACAAAATTTCAAATTTAAAAAAAAAATTTACTTAGATTACAAAAATCGCATATAATCTTGCAATATTTCTAATAATAATAATAATGAATTGAAAATCAAAAAATATTTAAATAATCAGTTGATTATTGCTACAAATATTGCCTGACATGTAGTCAGTCGTTTCTTATTTAATTTTTAGTTCGAAATAGCCATCAAAATCATGCAAATGTTTGAGAATTAACTAAAAAGTAAAATATAAAAGTAAACATGAGTTAAACGTAATGATATGGTTGTGTTAAAAAAACAACGAGCTCTTTCACAAAAATAAACAATGTATGTTTTGTCAGCTGTTTTTTAAGCCGTTGCCATTTTTTGCAATAAGCCATCGAAGAGAAAGTTGCCAGATGTATGTGTGTAACGGTGTATTTCCTGCTCGTGTGTTTAGCAGTCATTTTTACTTCTTTCAAAGACACTCTGTGAACTACTCAACTCATAGTTAAAAGGAACGAGGAAAATATTAAACATGGCTGGCGTAAAAAGGCAGCAATCCGAAAAAAATGGAAATGAATGTGTTCATGTATTACCAAGAAGGCCAATTTCTGCTGGAAAAAAACCTGTGGCTGATCCGAGTTCTATTCAACATGTATTTATTATGGATGTTATGCACATATGTCGAAAAATTGTGTTATTTGAACCTAAGATAACTGTGTACTTAGCAGCATTGTTATTTGGTTCATTGGTCTGTGATTTTTTGCCAATACCGTAGGATTATTTCTCCAGAAAAAGTAACATGCTTAATTATTATTTTGCGAAAAGGAGTTGGGGATGTGCATTTTTCTGTGTGGGTATATATTTAGCCCTTACTTCGTATGTTTATTGTTGCGGAAACATGGACAGAATTAAAAAGCATTTTTACAGGCTTTTGATTGGCACAGTTGTATGGTTTTGTTGGGTTGAAGTATTTACTTTTATTGAAACTATTACTATTGGTTGCTTAGATGACAAATACACTTCTAAATTAACTTGCTTGTGCAGCGGATCTGTTTGGAAAGGTTTTGAGATATCTGGGCATACCTTTTTGTTGATATATTGCAGCTTAACAATAGCTGAAGAAGCTAAATCCATCCGAGGTTGGGAAAAGATTGGTGACTTAATAAGAAATGAAGAATATGATGATGATGATAGTCCTCTCAGAGTATTGACTGTAGATGAATTGAAACACATTAAGGAGAGTTATGACAAATTTACTCCATATATAAGAGCTGCCTTTTTTATTCTCAAAATTTTTTCGATCCTTTGGGATGTAATGCTAGTAGCAACTATTATATATTTTCACACCATGGTGGAAAAAGTTGTTGGTGGGATTATTGCCATTTTAATGTGGTATGCAACTTACAAATGGTGGTACCATATGCCTTCATCACCTGGTTTACCTGGACAAGGATGCTTTAAGTATGCTGATCTGCCAATGAGAAGAAATTCTTATCATTCACAATGAGTTTCATTTGACTTTGCTTGCATCGACTTTGGTTTCCTCCCTTATTTACTCAATGGAAGAAACTGGTTACAATTTCTCTGTTATGTATTTTAACTTCAGTACAAAAATGTTTCCTAAGATAGCTTTTATTTCAGAAATTCGGCACAGCATGTTTAAATCAAAATTATTTTTGAAAATATATCGGTTGAGTTTTGTTGCTTTTGTCTGTTGTTTAACTTATTTTTGAATTATTTCATTATTGATAGCTATTGTATATATTATATATTTATTCTAATTGCATGCTTATTTATTATCTATCTATTATAAAAAATTCACAACTTCTACTAAATATATTCATATAGTTTTATTAAACGTTTGTAAATTATTAATTATCACTAAACATATCCTTGAAGTACCATAATTTTATTTACAAGCATAATAAATTTAAATATTCAAATTATACTTTTAAACCACTTTAAAACTGCAAATAATTTAACTAAATGCTATAAGCTGAAATTTATTTGAAATTGTGATATAAATAAACTGTTTAGAAAGTAACATATGCTACATATGAAATAAATATGCACCACATTTCTTAATATAAATGTAAAAAAATTGTTGACATTAATATTTCATATTTTTGGGTACTTTTCCGTTGTACAAACACCATGCCAAAATGCATGCTAATGCACCAATTCTTTCAAACCTGACCATGAAAAGGATTTTTATTGTAATGCAATAATGTAATAAATTTCAAATACATTTATAATTTCATGCCAGCAGTTTAATAAGAGTTTTATTTTATTACTTTATTGTATAACAATTATTTGTTCTCCTATTTTAAGTATATATTTGTGTGGATATAATAAAATAGGGCATAAAAGTCTTTAATTTTCAAACGTTATATTTCTAAATACTCATTTTTGTTATCCAGTTTTTTTTTTTCAAATGTTTTGATTCACGTGAATTTTATTTTGCACCAACTATTATTACATTTGGCGATAATGGGTTTTTTCGCGCCAAAATGCCGTTTCCGAAAATGATCGCCAATCTGAAACTACGCGAAAAACCCGTTTCCAAAATAGAGTGACCACTTTCAAAAGTCAATGAAAACTGCGTTTATTTTTAAGAACGGAAAAAAATAATAATTTTAAAACCTATAAATCTATCTGAACCCCCCGTTAAAAACCGTAATTTCAATTGAAATTTATAAAAATTTAAGGGTTAAATCCTCAAACAAAGGCGACACTTGGCGAATTTGGCGAAGAGATAAATGAGTTTTCTTGCTACCGGTTTGTTTCTTGTATTTCTACCCCGAATACTGTGGTTTCATCTGGGAATTTGAGTGGTTTATTAGTGAATTACGTTCGTTTGGTTGAAATGGTTGGTTTATTGTGTGCCGTATTGTTGGATTCAGAGAGTAATAAGGCGGATACAGATGCACTATACCGTAAAAATGTCTTGGAGTATGGAGCCGGTAATTGCGGAATTTACTAGGCCAAAAGGCGAAAAGCATATGGAAGTAGGGCTGAATTTATTGGACGGTGAGAGGTTTTCAAATCAAGTCCGAAATTGTTTGGGCCAACTTTAGTGTTGCATTTGTAGTGTCAGGCAAACATATTCATTGCATGTCTATTTTCGTTTGAACTCTGGGTTTTGCGAAGTAAAGTGAATTTAATCTTTTGACGTGTTGTGTTTTTGATGAAAAATTCTGTATTGCGGTAAATACAAACTTGAAATATTGTGCGTAGTGTGTCGTTAATGAAATTAAGGATAATTGAAATCTTTTTTTTAGCTTATTTAGGGGTAAGTTTGAATTTTGTCCTCTTGAGTGAGCAGTTTTGTTTGCTAGGGTATTTTTTGTATATTTTCAAATCGTTTCGTAAGCACTTTATTTGAAGTGTCAGGATGCCTCGAAAGTCCGTCTCAATGAATGAAAGGAATGATTTACGTTTTATTTTGGACATGAGTTGTGAGGGTAAACGGGCTGTGGTTGATTTTTGTATGGAGAAAGGTTTGATTGCGAGTGAGTATGAATGTCCGAAATGTGGGAATAGTATGAAATTGTGTGAAAAGAAGAATTTGGAGGGATTTCAATGGCGATGTGAAAGGTGGAAAGCATTGTGTTAGGCTTGGTAGTTGGTTTGAAGAAAGTAAAATGAGTATGATTGATGTTTTAATTGTTACGTATGCTTGGGTTGAGATATTGACGCATAAACAAATTGTGAGAATGCTGCGTGTGTCATTCTTGAGGGTGATTATTCAGATTTACCCCCCAAGAGTGCAGGATGTGGGGGGGTAGGTGGCTGATATAGATACTGCTACATCATCGGAAGTGAGCGGCAATAGTGATTATGACATACCGGGGCCTTAAAATAAAAGGGTAAATTTGAAAAATAAAAGTAAGTGAATTTTTATTGATTTTATTTGATAATAATCATGTGTCTTGCATTACTGTAGAGGTAGTTTCGTGCATCCAGTGATGTTTTTTGGTACTTTTCGGTTAGCCGGGCGCCAGTGATATATATACATGTGTATATATATACACACACATATATACACATATCTACGTATACATATACAGGGTGTTCTAGAAAGGACTCCCCAAATTTGAAATGACATAACTTCGAAACAGTGAGAGATAGAAATGTGAAACAAGTTGAATGTTAGACAGATAGGTCTGGAATTTTTTATACATCAATTTAAAAAAATAGTTCCAATATTGGACACGAGAGGGCGCTGCAATCACAAAGCTGTGTCTTAGAAATAGTTCCGGAAAGTGAGCTGTTTGAACTGAGATAAAAATCACATTACAATGGCTTCGATATGGTTACCTATTTCAGCAACAACATGACGCAACCTACAGGTAACGTTCGAAATCACTTGTTGCAATACTTCTATTGAAATGGATGCACATGCCTCACAGATGAATTGTTAGAGCTGTTCCAACGTTTGGGGATTCTTAGAATAAACAGCGTCCTTCAAGTAACCCCACAAAAAGAAGTCGCATGGATTCAGATCCGGGGAATATGGTGAATACGGCATGATATTCTTGAATTCCGAATTATTCTCTAATTCTATACAACTTTTTTACACGTGTCAGCAATGAAACAGACGCACGAATGAAATTTCTGTCCTTCTGAGTACCATTTAAAGTTCCATGTGCTTGTGCTGCCACCTATTATCCAATATGGAACTATTTTGTCACATTCGTGTATAACAAATTCCAGACCTGTCTGTTTAACATTTAACTTGTTTCACATTTCTATCTCTCACTGTTTCGAAGTTATGTCATTTAAAAGTTGGGGAGTCCTTTCTAGAACACCCTGTATATACATACACATATATATACATATATGTATGTATATATATATACATATGTATTTATATATGTACATATATCATTGGCGCCTGGCTAACCGAAAAGTACCTTTTTTGTTTTGGATAATGTGTACAGGATACATACATAACTTATTGATTGCTGTGTGAACGAATTTCATACAATTTAGAGATTGCTGTACAGCGAGTTTCATGCATCAGTGATTGTTTTTTTTTCGGTTAATGTACGCGAAGCATACATACATAAGTTACTGATCGCTGCGTGAATGAGTTTCATGCATTCTAGAGATTGCTGTACAGCGAGTTTCATGCGTCCAGTGTAGTTTTTTTTTCGGTTAATGTACGTGAAGCGTACATACATAAGTTACTGATCGCTGCGTGAATGTATTTTATGTATTAAAAAACTTAGGAATTTAGAAATTTTCTCCATTTATAATATTTGTGCTTTGTGGTAGAGAAGTGATTATTTACACAATTTCTATGAGAGTTTCTTTCACGACGTAAACGTTGCTTTTATTTCGTTTTGTGGCAATTTACTAAGTTTAAGGGGTATTTTCTTAGAGATTTTTTATTTGTTAGGAGAAAATTGACTGTTAAATTTGCCAATCCTTTGTTAAAATCGGGAGAAAAAAATTGTTAGAAATTTGTAAAAATGTTAAAATCTGGAAGAAAAAATAGTTAAAAATTTGTAAGAATGGAAAAATCTGGAGGAAAAAATAGCTAAAAATTTCTAAAAATGGAAAAATCTGGAGGAAAAAATAGCTAAAAATTTGTAAAAATGGAAAATTCCGGAGGAAAAAATAGCTAAAAGTTGTAAAAATTAAAAAATCTGAATGAAAATATTGCTAAAAGTGTGTAAAAATCGAGAAATCTCGCAAAAAAAACTTTTCAAAACTTTGTAAATAGCAGTAAAACGAAATAAAATCAGTGTTTACTTTGCGAAAGAAATTGGCCTAGGAAGTGTGTAAGTAGTGACTTGTCTGCCGAAAAGTACGTGTTCTGTTCGGGTGGAATATGGATGTTGCCGTTTTTTCGGTTGGCGCGCGTAAAAAAAAATCGCCAAATCGGGTGTCGCCCATGTTTGAGGATTTTGCCAAAATATAAATTGAATAACTCATATCTGCATTAGTTTTTACTCATTCGCACTTACCTACGACACTCTAATTAGAGCTCTCGATGTCAGATCGGGGAATTAGTTATCCTCAGCTTCCATTCGAAGTAAATTGACAGACGAATTCAATTGCAGACTTGAAAATTTAGAATTAATGAATAATGCAGGGAGATCGTTCAAGACGCATAGAAAATTCACGAAAAATTATTATAAAAAAGATAATAAATACTGTTCGCATTGCAGAATTAAACAGCATTCTAACAAAAACTGCTAGCATATGAAAAATAAAAAAAATAACACATCTATACGTAATTACCAAAAGCATAAATCACAACATTTTTCATCATCTTTAAGCTTTGAAAAAATTGATAACAGTTGAAGAAATATAGAACAAAAAGATAACCATACGTTCCACGAACACATGCAGTCGAATATTAAACAGATCAAAGGTCTGGCATTTCCAACAAACAATTCATAAAACACACACATCGATTACAAATAGCGGCAGTTCCACACACATCGCGAACGACAAAAAAATGTTTATAATCAAATTAACAATACAGAGGAAATTACTGTTGTTATTGCCAACGTCAATAATGTCAATAAATTATTGCCAACGTCAACTGCTTTACCTAGTAGGGCTCGGACGAAGCTGTTATAAAAAGAAGAATCCCCGATGCGGAAATAAAAATAAGTTGCCAATCAAATCAAACAACAAAACCCCATACGAACTATGGACCAAGCAAAAGCTTAATTTATATTATCTACAAGTCTTTGAATGCAGAGCTTACGCGTACGTAAACAAGACACACCGCAGTACATCAGACAATAGAGCACAACAAGGATTTTTTGTCGTACTAGGGGGCTCCGCCCCCTACGAGCTACGCTTGTCAACCCCCGCTCTGACACCGCATCATTTAGAAACACTGATTTGATCAACTCTAAAACGATTACGGAAGATTGTATTATAATTAAACGATCGGTAGCTATCTGTTGTAACCGGGTTTCCATTCATTTTCTTTTGACTGTCGAAACAGCTAAGAACTGTTTTTCTGTTTGATTAAATAAGATCAATTAAAGATTTAAAAATCGACTTGTGTGACATGGTTAAGTAAACAATGTCTCTGCATCATAGAATTTTATAACGATGCTGTAGAAAATTGATTACTTATCCATTATCCCGTCGATTAGTTTCTATAAAAAGAAAATAACTGTCCCCAAAACATGCCCCCAAACGTGCATGATTATATGCGTTACAGGTATTAGTTATTTCATCGAGGGATTTTTAATTCAACGTTTATTTGTCTTTTTGATACTTCTCCATTACTACGTCGATCAATTTTCATTAAAAAAAAAAAAAAACTATCGCCAAACAAACAAATAAAAGAATTTTGTCATTGGAATCTCAAAAATAAATAAATAAATAAATAAAAAATAAATAAATAAATAAATAAATAAACTGAAAACAGAAAAAAAATTAATCGCCAAATAAACAAATAGAAGAATTTTGCCATTAGAATCTCAAAATAAATAAATAAATAAATAAATAAATAAATAAATAAATTGAAAACAGAAAAAAATAATCTTGGATATTTATTTACATTTTTTTTAATTATCTCTCTCGGCTCGTGAATAAATGTTTGTGGCGTCAGTTGAAACTGATCTATTGTATGTAATTGCTCATCGCAACATTTTTCAATTTCTTTTTTAATATCATGGCACTGCCGTTTAAGGATGCGATTATTTTTTTAATTAATGAAATAATTAATAAATCAGTGAAACATAATGAAAAATATAGCTATATGTCGAAGTAAAAACCACTTGATGTCATAACAAACACATATAATGCCTCTGATGTCAAGTGAATCTGACGTCATATTCCTGCATTTTTGGTGTTAAATCCTATAGTTTGGCGATAGTTTTTTGTTATGAAAAGAGGTCGACGGGATAAAAGAGAAGTACCATATTGTTAATGATATATTAACAATTTAGTAGTTATTTCGGTATTTTAAAGGTAATTATTAAACTTAAAATATAGTTTTTAATTGAGAGGAAATATTTTTACCCTGTTTTAAAATTTGCAATAATAGGTAAAAGATTTGTCAAAATAAATTAATCTCTCCTGCAAATATAATTTTTAATTGAAATTGTTTGGAAATATTGTTATTTGAGCATTTTAAATATGGCGGTAGTTTCCCTACTTAATGCTTCGAAAACGCCTAATAATTTAATTAATTCTCTTTTTAATATTTACACGCAAGTATATTTTTTCTTACGTAATTTTCTACATTTACTGCTTTTAACACGTGATCATTTAATTATTATTTTAAAATTTTATTTCTGTTTTTAATAGACACGTGTAAATACATTTCTTACATGAAAGGAAATATTATTATGTGTTTTACAAATTGGCAACTATTCAAATAATGGAATTTACGAAATATGAAATAAAACTTTATGAAAATAATGAAAAATCTGAGTAAAAAATTTAAATATACCCTAAAAAAATTACTCAAATAAAAAAATAATTTCAGTCTGCACACCGCAAACCTGTCAACTATATCCTTATAAATTATTGTTGAATTCCTGTGCATAGTTTTCGTTCCTATAAAACTTTTTTTAAATAACTATTTTGAACAACTTTAATATTGAATATCTCTTAAAATAATTCCTCGATTAAAAACTGTCTGCTTCAGGGTGTTTATCGAACATTTCTTTATAAAACTACCATTTTTAAAAATTTTATATGTAATAGTTTTCTAAATATTAGTCCTTAAAGACTTCAAGGCACAATATCTTCATTGACAGCGGCTGCGGTGGCGGTGGTTACTTTTTCTAAATATAGAGAGAAACGAAAACAGATCAATGGGTTATCGCATATACACAAAAGAAAGAGACATTATTATCGTAAGGACTGTCAAGTTTATTGAATTAAGCATCAAAAACCCAAATAACATGACTACAGTGAACACAACGCTCGAAGAAAACACAATCTACCCAGCCAAACACTCACAGAAAACGGAAATTTATCTCGAGACAAAAATTTGTGAGACACAAAATCAACCAAGCGGGGTCAAACTCACAACATCGGAGATCGGAACCGAGAAGAACCAATAAAGGCACATCACCTGACAGAATTATTTGCATAGTTGAAAATAATCCAATAACTGAACCAAAGATTTGAAAGAAATAATAGGAATGTACAATACCCAGGTAAAACTAAATTGGCTCAAATCCACACCAGATGAAATAAATTCACTAAGAAACAACAAAACTTAAACACTTGTTGATCCTACATCAGATAAAAAAATTATAGGTCCTAAATGGACATTTAAAACGAAATACGACCATTCAGACAGGATACAAAACTATAAAGCACGCCAGTTGGCAAAACGCTTTAGACAGAAATACGGCGAAGATAATTGCGAGATATTTGCACATGTCGTCTCTCGCACTACCATCAGAACATTCCTAGCCTCAGCTGCACATCATAAATTAAACATCAATCACATCGACATGAAGACCATTTTCCTCCATGCTGATACATAATTTTACATGAAACAACAATAAGGCCTCAACAATAAGGTCCATCCATGCCAAATGAAAAAAAATAAAGTATGTAGATTAAACAAAGCCATAGACTGGCTAAAAGAGGCAGCTCGAACCCGGCATATGAAGTAGCCGAGTCTTGAAGGAAGTTGTATATAATGCAAAGCACCACCGACTCGTGCCTATTTATACGTGAAAAGGGGAGGGATTTCTATTTATGTTATACTCTACGTTTTTCCTGGATGATATTTTGATCGCGCGAAAAAACGAAACATTAACAGAAATGATCACATGCTTCAGAAAAAATTGCGATTTAAAGGATTTAGGAGAAGTAAATAATTATCTGGACATTGAAATTCACAAAACAGATTAAAGGTTCATTCTAAATCATAAAATAAAACTAGAGGAAAAAGTGAAATAAAATTAACTTTGAAAATTCGAAACCACACGACACACCCACGGAACCGGGCTACATCCGCCAAGAAACTGATGTCTACCTACTGTCCAACAATACCAAATACAGGCAGACAGTAGGGGCTTTAATTTGCATCGTAACGGTTACAGGACCAGACATATTCGCAATGGTAAACATACTGATTAGAAGAAACGAAACACCGCGTGTTAAATATTAGAATTTTGTGAAAAGAACAGTTCGTTATATAAACACCACTAAAAATCTAAGTTTAATAATAAATGGAAAAATGGAATCAATTCTCAAAATATATGTAGATGGAGACTAGACCGACGATATATGTAATAGAAAATCTTAAAAAAAACTATGCCTACTGAGCAAAACTCCAATCCCGTAGCTCACTAAATGGAAGACGTGCATAGCAATTTCATCGGCAGAAGCTGAATACGTCCCAGTCGCTAATGCAGCACAAGAGATCGTATGGATTGTGAAATTCTGGGGATAACTAAATCTTCAACAGAAATGACCAATAAAGCTATATGAAAACAATCAATCCGAAAACGTCCTGTATTAAGATGATCGAAACAAATAAGTGCACACGCAGGACATCGATGTTAAATCCCACGCCATCAAACACTTAAAGGCAGAAGCAATCATCAACATGCAATAAGATACCTGTATCAAATATGGACACCCTAAGGACAATTTATTTTATTCACACCCGTGTACACGTCATAGGACTCCCAAAATATATGACCACTATCCCTGGACTGTTGACTATCATTATTAAAATTAAATCTGGTTTAATTTAAATGATAAAATCAATTTTTTTTACAAGTTTCGATATAAGGAAACACCTTTCTCTATTATGGACATGCATGTACATCTTAAGGGACAGGTGGCTCCTTATTGACCTACTACAAAGGCTGTATGGAAGAGGAACTCTTCCAAGGGATTTCAGAGGAGAGGGGATAAAAAATATATCTTAAAGTATTGCGGGGGAGGGGTGACACAGTAAATATCTTCAGAACATGCATTTTAGGAGGGGCGGGGGTCATTTTCGGTTGTGGATCTTCGAAGACCCATGTAAATCACCTCAGTTACTACAAAATATTATGAAATAATATAGTTGGTTTTGCTTAGCTTTATTGCATCTGTCTGCAGAATTTACATCTGTTTTTACTCGGTCCTCACAGGATGGACAAATAAAACTTATTCACCATGAGCGGTAAGTCCAACACAGTTCTGATGGACATATCTGCCGCATGTGATGCATGGCCGCATGTCTGCAACAGAATCAATACTGCATAAGAAGCAGTACCAGCTCTCCTTTGTTGAGGAAGTCACACCCCTGGTACCTGCGATTTCACCAACAGGTATCGTACTGAGGGGAGGCTTCTTTTGATTTTTCTGCAAGGGCTTTTTGGAGGATTTTTTACTTGTAGGAAGTTTCTTGGAGGATTGTTCAGATGGCATCTTGTTGAACAAGGATTTTCCCACTTTGTTGCCTTTTGAGTTTATCACCTGGCGACGTTGTGTCTGCTTCCTTCTTTCAGTTGGAGTCGATAACACGCTGGTGAAGGAATTTTCCATGAAAAATGATCTAGCAGGTGATGAACGTGGGTCAATAACAGGAGCTTCAACATCTCTTACAGTTTCCAAATTTGGTGCATTTTCTTCCTCTTCTGCTGTTGGTTCCGGAATTGCAGTAATGTCACTAGGCGCAAAGGCTTCATCTGGAATTATGGTTGGATCGAAAGGAAAAATTCCAGATTCCTGAAAACCTGAAGTTATGTTCGACAGAGTCATAGAACGATTCCAAACCTTCCTTAAGATTTCCCCAAATCTACGTCGAGTGAACTGTCTATCAGGGTGACGAGTGAAATGGAGAAATACTTCATCAACCCAGTATGATTCAAAAGCTTTAAAAACAGCTTTGTCCAAGGGCTGCAATTCATGAGTAGTGTTGCTGGGCAGGCAGTAGAGTGTTACATTGTGCACCTCTGCCTTTGTCACGATTTCTGCGTCCAAATGAGAACTGGCTCCATCAAAAACAAGAAGAGTGGGGCCTGCAGTTTTGAACTTGGCGAAATGTTCCAACCAAGTGCAGAACACCTCAGTGGTCATGCTGCCTTTAGGGGTCATAATAAGTTCTGTTCCTGGAGGCATGTTATCCTCCCATTCTTGTTTCATCCTCTTTCCTTTGAAACGCACCATGGGAGGAATGCTGTGGCGGAGGGCATTACAGCAAGAAACAATTGTTACATTTTCTCCATGGTCTGGTGCAATAAAATGCACCCATTTTGTCCCTTTTCGTGAAAGAACATTCTGTTGATGGTGGATAAGAAGCCGACACCCTTTTTCATCCATGTTATAAATGTGCTGCGGTTAATTTACTATATCCAATTCTTCCAAGCACGCTTGCAGTTTCTGAAAATGATCAGAAACTATTGCCCGGTTCAGCTTCTGGGCTCTCCCTGGATTTAGATTCTGAGACTTCCTTTTAGCAACTAGTGGGTAGTTTTTCAAGAAAGCTGCCAACCACTTCCTTCCATCCATCTTTGTTGCTTGGCTGAAAATGTGCTTCAAACCCATCTTCTCAGCATAGGTGAAAATACGCTTTCGTAGTAATCTCCCAGTAATTGGCATGCCAACGTCTGCTAGTCTAAATATTCTTGCACAAAGTTCAGCTTGCAGCTTTTATATGAGCATGATTTTGCGGCCCAACTTTGGCTTTCGGATTTGATCATTCACCTGGACAGTCTTGATAATTCTCATGAGAGTTGTCCTTGTAATCCCTGCTGCTTTAACTGCACTGGCAAATGATGTCCCACTG
This sequence comes from Maratus michaelseni, assembly GCA_963931845.1. Lineage (NCBI taxonomy): Eukaryota > Metazoa > Arthropoda > Arachnida > Araneae > Salticidae > Maratus > Maratus michaelseni. Next base: position 325,840,715 of record OZ007589.1, read on the forward strand.
TGTACGGTTTGAATGGCAGTCTGCAACTTTTCCTCTGTCCACTTGCCTATTTTTTCGGCCCCATAATGAGCAAATCTTTAAAAAATATGAGAAAAAAACAGTGAACACATAAGAAGTAAATATTTGACAGTTTATTCACAGGTAATTTGGACGATCTTTATTTTCTCTTTTTAATTTTTTTTTTAATGTTTTGTCCCCCCCAGGTTCCACCTCACCTTAAAAATTAAAATTTCTCGATATAAATTTTTTACATTACTATCTCAGCATCTGATTTAACAACATTTTTGCAAGCGAAAACAAAAATTTTAAGTAAGAGTTCAGAAAATAAAAGTCGTTCAAGTTATCACTGACAAACTTGTTAAAAGGTGTACTTCCAGTCTTAATTCATTATGTAAAGTGCGGATACTATAATTAAGATTAAAATAAATATAAACATTATTTTATTATGAATTTTCTAAATAAAATAACATTAAATAGATATTTTAAAAATTTGTGAATGTGAAGATTCACTTGATGTACTTCCAATGTGGACGTAAGGTGTCCATATTGGGAATCGGGCGTGGCTTTACGAAATCTTGTAATAAATAAACAAAGAAAACATTTTTAAGCAATATATGCAATAGCAATCAAAAATATGCTTTATCAGCTTTCTAAAACACTCCACTTTTTAGGTGCGTTCGTAATTATATAAATACGTAGCACCTATAGTCGTCGCTTGGTCCGTCCGTCTGTCCGTCCGTCTGTCTGTCTGTCTGTCTGTCCGTCTGTCTGTCTGTCCGTCTGTCTGTCTGTCTGCATATAACAACGCAAAAACTACCCAACCAAATGGTTTGCAATTTAAAATATATTATCTTTGCAGAATTTTGTCGAGACATTTCAAATTTTATTAAAATCGAATCAAAACTTTAGGAGATATTAATAAAAATATTTATTAAGAAATTTGATTTTTTTTTTTTAAATCGGTGCTTTTTTGTTATAGGAGCTTCCGATGGATGTTAAATCGTCAAGCGACCGAGATGCTTATTTTATTACAGAAATTAATCTGCAGACGATATAATTCATTTCACAGAATTAAAAATCATCAAGATCTGAATATTTATATAACTAGCTAATACATATATATCTGAATATTTATATAACTAGTTAAGATATTTGTAGGAACAGTGTCATAAAATATATACTTAACTAGCTGTTTAACCCGTTCTACGCACGGGATATCATGAATTTAATTCTAAAACGTGCGTACGAACGCACCTCGTTTGTAACGTTTGACGTACAATTTCCAACTTGTTAATATTTAAAGTAATTTTACCCTATCTAATACGAATTTAAACTTACCTGTAATTACGATCAGCCAAATGGCGAACAGCGCGCTTTTTTGCACTTTCCCGTCTTAATTATCTTTCCAACTGCTGTTATTCACGGACATGTAGCGCCATCTGTCGATCAAAATTGTTACTTTTAAAGATATTAGGGGTGTCCATATTGAGAGCACTGTTCCTACTGGGTACAAGTACCTTACTGCCCCACAAGTTGATGACTGCAGACTTTCTAACCAGACCTGAGTTCCTAAAACACAGAATGAGCTATAAGTTGCTACCTCATCCGTCTTTAGAGCTCCAGGGGTAATATTAAATATGAAATAATCTCTTTCATCGGGACTAAAAGAAATAAGAAAGAACTTTTGATGAGACGTCTAACTCGATTTCCCATATGCAGTGCAATAGCTAAGAGCTCCATCATGCACTCTGAGTAGTGAACTCTGCCGCTATCCGGGCCTCTTTAGATCATTTTTCTATCAAACTAGATAATACATTTAAACGCTATAGAGCTCTCTGTAACAGCTCCTATATTAATTCTTAAATTCATATATATAACAATCTAAAAAACTTTTGTATAGCATTAATAATTATCAATATGTCTAATGCAATGATTATAGCTAAAAAACTGGCTTTCGAAATTACTCCAAAAACAAATTCACCTTTATCAATAACCATAATCAATTTGCAGCAGATAAGTGAAAAGATGGAATTTTAGGAATTGCGTTTTCTTAATATCTGACGTAAGATATATGGATGCATGACTACGCTACTGCAAAATGACCTGGCTTATACGATAATGGATAACTATATAAAAGGAAGTGGGAAATGTACTTACCTTATATTACATTTGAAATAAAATACTAAAATAAAACAACTTACGCCATTAAATATATAGCACATTTACCTTTTACTCTTAAATTTGTAATTCATATATCTTCTGAAATACATAATAAAACTTGAAATAAACCGCATTATCTATTATTAATTATTTTCTTCTAAAGAATATTCTTCACTACACAATCAGAAACATATTTCTAATGCGGAAAATTCACTTATTCTAGAATACAATAAGTTCATGTAGGAGAATAATTTATAATTTCCTTTACAAGTATGCATTTAGCACTTACTAAGATAAAATACATAATTTGCTCTTAATTTATATTCAAACATTGGACTAGTTAATTGATACTTTATGCAGACATGAATGATATCAATTTATTCATCTCTATTTCACATTTAAGCGAGATATTCTATTTGATAATTCATAATAAGAATATTTATTTTTCATAAATTTATTGATTAAATTTTGTTTCAATGTATATGATTATTCTGCTTATTCTATTTAGTTATGAATTTACTTTTATTAATTAAGTATTAGAAGAAATGATATCGTAACGTTTCGCTTTCTCTGTCATTAAGTACTAATAGATCAATAGGCAATCACATAAAATTTTATGTCAAGAAATATCAATGACGTAATTATATCATTGGAAAGGTAATTCTGTCAAGAAAATCAACTATATACTTATCTGGGCGACTTCAAAAACTTGGTATAAACATTTTATACCATTGGTTATAACAGTTCGTAATCTTTTGTTGTTGTTGTTGAAGTATGAATTATATGAAATAGTACAAGTATTTTTGTTTTACAAACAGGCATATAAAAGAAATAATTCCTTAAAAGGATTTTTCCCGACTATAAACCGCATGAGTTAGGAACCATGAAAAGTGTTATCTCTCTCCTTCTCTCTCTTTCTCAAACAGAGCAATGCAGCACAGCTCTGCATTTTTTTTCTCCAAAAAAATAAAATAAAATAAAATAAACTTCTGTACGAAGTGCTGAAAATAATATTAAATGGGAAACATTATAATTCGAAAAATAAATAAGAGTAAAAGTGATCTGCATACACGAATTGAACACGAAGTCTTAGCTTGCATTCTTTTGCAGATGTGGCTAATTGTTATACATACCTCAAATATTTGAAATACAAATTTATCTACATGCTCTCTTGATTCTCTGATTCTATGCTCTCTGATTCGTCTATGATTGTGTATATGTTATTCACCAATCACACGTGTGCTCCAGTTTATGCAAAGGCAGTTTTTAGCTCTTTTTAATAGAAATGTAAGGTTATTTTAATAAGCTTATTTTCTTTTTAATATGGTTATTTTCTCAGCCCCGAATATCATTTTATACATTTCTTATGCATTTCCATGTCGTAAAAATGCTTTTTTTATGAACTGCGAGCATGAATTCTAGCACTTCAATGTTCTGTAGTTTTTATTAACGTACTTACAGCGTATGTTTTATATTAGGGAATATAGAAAAAATATTTAACGTATTAAATTTTATTAATTTTTTCAATAATTCCAAAATATATGTTTTGATGTAGTTCTCCTCAATTATAAGTAATATTTTCAAAATTTATAGGATGGTGGAATTAATTCTCATAAATTATTTTTTTCCAAATATAGTACCAAAAAGGAGTACACACGTTCTTCGACTTCATGTATTTGTAATATTAGGATTGATGCATACAAATTGCGTTATGTTAAACATATTATTAATATGTACCCAGCAAACTCAGAGCTATCGGTAAGCAATCGGCCGACTGCCGCTTTGCCGTTTCCGACAGTATCGTCACGATACCGCCTGCCGTACCGGTTCCGTAACTTTTTCGACACGCCGCGCGACTGACGCCCGACTGATAGGCGCATAGTCGGTCCGGTATCGGCAACGCCGGTAGAATCGACGGCACTCTGCTGTGCCGATTGTATACCAACAGTTATCCGCACACCTACCGAATCTGGTCCGGTACCGGCAACGCTAACAACGGCGAGATGCTGTGCCGACCGTATACTGATAACAAATCCGTAGTATTGTCGAATGTGGTCCGATATCGGCAAGCAATAAACTGCCGAAAGCACCCCTTTTATTGGGAACTAGCAGCTGAAAGGGGGGGGGGGGAACTCCACTTATTGGTATTTAATTTTTTTTTTTAACTTTGCTTATTTTTGTAAAAATGGTGAAATTTATTTTTCAGATGTAAGCACCCCCCCCCCCCTCACGAATACCGTTTTACCATTAATATCCCCTGCGATTTAAAACAAAAAATACATTTTCTATATATTTTTCTTTTTAAGTGTCGCTGTAAAACTTGATTTAAAAAAACAAAATATTTTCTAGGAAAGTATAAAACAATACATCTAATTTTTATTATTATTATTATTTTAAAGTCAAATATACTAAATTCCGTTCCGTTAATTTACTATTTATTAATAAATTAAAAAAATTGAACTTTAATTTTACACAGAAAATAAAAATTAGTTTAAATAACTTAGTTAAAGAAAATTCTGTATCGTTTGTTATTATTTTATTTTATGAACGCTTTAAATGAATGTTTGTGATTTTCTTGTGATTATGTCTCTTAAAATAAGTCTGCTATAAATTATGCTGAATTGTTTTAGCCTTATTAAATCCATCAACATCTCAACTAAGTTAAATATTTTTTGCATAATTTAATTTAGTAAACATTATTCTCTCTTTTTAAAAATATAAAAAACAAAATTTAGAGTTTATGTAATTTCTGGGCAAGATTAGAAAAATATATTTTTGTAACTTTATTTAAAAAAAAATTATATGATAGACATGTTTCATATTTACTTATTTTTAGTTTTTCTAAATTCTTTATATATTTTTTCATTTATACAGAAGGACAATTGTTTTTCAAAATCATTTATTATTACATCTAATTTGATGCTCCATAATTAATTTTTTTAAATAAAGTAACATTATTTATAATATTGTTTTTCCTTTTTCTCTTAATTTGTTTCTAAATATTTCGTTTTCAAATATAAATATACACTTTCAAAATCGCTCAGTTATATTATGTACATTGGAAATGTCAAATATTTATATACATTAATTAAAATTCATTTATTTTAAATTTGATAGAAATGAAATGTGTATTAAACCAATTTAATAGTAATAATTTAAACTTCAAACATCTTGCATGACTAAAATTTAATAAATTTGAATAATATTAAGAAATTTTTATACCGATGCGTAAAAATTTTAGGATACGTGAAAAAGAAACCGCTTTAAGTAATTTAAAAAATGAATGAATTAGTAACTTTGAATAAATTAAAGTTCAAATACAAAAAATGCAAATTACCATTACTAAGCAATCGAAAATTTTGACTATTTTTTTTAAATACATGATCTATAAGATTATTGTAAAATTGTAGAGCATCAAATGGATAAGAAAACCAAATGTCATTCTGCATTTATTATAATAAAGAAACGTACAAAAAATTTGTTAATTATTAATAATTAAAAATATGCTACATGTCACAAAAACTCAAATAATAAAGATATGAAAACTGCATAAACATATTTTTCTAATTTCACCCTATTATCATTTTGTACAACAAAAATTCCTACGCAAAGTTAATTGTTAAAAGAGAATAAATATTTACAAAATTAAATGTATGCAAAAATAATGAACTTAATTCAGATTAATTTGGATTTAATAAAAGAAAATTAAGCAGACTTACCAATATTATGATTTTATCAGCCCGCGTAATGCTTCTCGCATCTCACATAGGCAACTACTACAACTACATGAAAATGCGGGAATCTATGGTTGCAATTTGACCTTCAAAATCCTGTTTTGAAAGCATGCGCGCGCAGTTTTACTAGATGATCGCTTTGCTTTCCCCAAGTACGCTCCCAAGGTAGACAATAAATTAGCGGGGCATTCTAGATCTGGCGTGTTAGCTTGGTAAATTGCACTTGGCTCTTTGTCATAATCAATTTTTGGATGTGAAAGTGTCTCATATGATTGAAAATCATCATCAAATTACACCAAAGTCCGAAACTTTCTTGATAAATGCTTACAAGAAATGCATTATTATTTCATGTTTATTAAAATTATTATATGGATACTTACATAATTTTATTCTTTTAAAATGACCAATAAAACAGGTTTAATGATACAGCAATTAAAATTTTTTAATTATTTTAGTGTTTATTATTTTTGTTTATTATACAGTAAAGCCTGTGAAAAAGAAATCGCTGAAAACATAACAATTCCTTTTTAGACTGTTTTCCGTCTTAGCAGGTATAATTGTATGGTAAAACTTCCATCATTGGGGCCATGAATTTTTTCGTTTAAGACAGGTTTTTATTGAGACAGATTACGTTTTCACAGCTTTTACAATAGATTATTTTTAGATTGTTTTAATAATTAATATGTGATTAATCATCTAAATATCGCCCCATCCAGTGTGCGTTCGTTGGGGGTTCGGGGGGGGGGGGGTAACAAAGCAAGTAATATCTTTCCATATATGTGTTTTTTATCACGTCTAATATGTTTATTTAAAATTTGTGTAAAATATTGAATACATTTTACATTTCATTTTCAAAAATATATCCACAATTTTTATTATTATTTAAAAAAAAAAAAAAAAAAAAAAAAAGATAAATATAATAATAGTTTGTTTTTTCGATATTGTTGCACCAATTCTTCAAAAGAACAGTAAAAATATATAATATACATTATTTAAAACCATGCACTTACTAATAAAACTCAGACTTAATCACAATCGAAAAAAAATCCCTGACGGCTCGGCCTACAGGCACAGGTAGATTTCGAAGACGCAGACCGTGGGGCGCCTGTTTGTTGGGAATTGCGGAAGAAATGACCTTTTTGCAATGATGCGGCAGTTGGAACCACCCTTTTCGAAACTTAACTCCTTTGCAAGCGGAGCCGGCAAAGATTTTTTTTTTTTTTTTTTTTTTTTTTTGCTATAAGGGTTGGTCCTACAAAAACATGTCAGTATAAAAGTTTTAGATAATATTAAGAGGATTTATAATAAATTTAAGCGGATTTGATATCTTGTGAATTGGCGAAGTTATGAATTTTTTTTCTTCTAACCCCCGCCCCCTCTTCCCCCCCCCTTTTGGGGCCATTTTTAATGATATCAAAAATCTGCCATACATAAATTTTCGCCCCTTTACCTAGAAGTAGTAATAACTTTAAACAGATTCGATACGTATCATAATTAAGAAATTATGTTTTTTTTTCTGTTTTCACAAAAAGCCCCCATCCCCCCTTGGTTCGATTTTGCCCATTAACGAACTTGACTGCGATTTTATGCCCCTTGATTTTATGTATCAGTTTGGAAGATATTTGTGCAGAATTATTGCAGTTATCGTGCCCATAAAAAAGTGACATAGATAGATAGATAAATAGATTAATAAACTTTTGAATTGGGGGTGGTTTTGGGTTCTGGGAGTCATAATCAGCGTAGTTCTGCAAAAAAATTTCAAAAATTCCAACTAAGGAGAGAATGTAACAGGTAGCATTTCTTAAGAAATCTAACTTAAAAATGCCGGTTAATCACAATTGAAAAAAAAAATTGACGGCTAAGACTAAACATTCCAAATTCGGACCGATGCTGGCAAATGTAATCGGACCATTAACGGATACCAGATATCGGTCCAGCGTCATTTGCCGATTTAAGTCGCTTGCCGATATCGAACCATAAGGGGACCGATTACAAAAACTGGCATTTGAAAAAGCACGGTTCTTTAGCATCAGTTGCCGACATACATTCGGCACTTGACCGATACCACTTTCCCGATGCCGACGCCTAACCGACACTGCCGGCTGCGGTCCGACATGTGCCGAAAGGTATGTGTTTGCTGGGTAGTATTGAATCGATCAAACACAAAATAGTTTCAAAACTAGTGGTCGGTGAAATTACTTTTACTTTGTACCGAAATAAAACTACAACTACTTTATAGAAATTGTAGTTAATTAGAACTACAACTACCTTTTTATATAAAAGTAGCGATTGCAAACTACCTTTCAAAAGTAGTCACTACTTCGCTACTTTCAGATTTTCTCAGATGATTCAGTCACTCGTAATTGAGAGATCACACGGATTCATTAATACAATAGCCCCTCAATATATCACATTACCGGTATACTGTTCAATAAATGCAATATAACCGAGTGCATTAAAAAAAGAGAACAAAAACATACAAGTAAATGTTTTGTGTTAGTCTCCAAAATGTTAATTTACACATATTACAATTTGCGTATCGAAGTTAATAAGTATACGTAATACAATAAACATTTATAACAGATACATAAAAATAAGGTTAAACTACAACTTATTTATTTTTGGGGGGCAACACAAAGCAAACCATATAAAGTAGATTATATACTATTTTATATAACATATTTGTTCAATTTTATGTACTATTAATACACAAATTTGTCACATACGTTCAAAAATTGTTGCGAAGAACACATTTTGCATGAAAAAAACACGTTACAATAACATGATTTCAAGAAAGGCACATTTTGTTCCTTGAAATAGCGTTAAAAGTAACGTTATTGCTTGCTACAAATTGCTGTTTTTTCTATATTGCGCTACTCGCTTCTTTAAATTTTTCCAAATGTATCATGCTGCACTACAAATTACTAGAAAAAGTAGCGACCTCTGTAGTTGCGCTATTTGTAGCGCGTTGCTTCCGAACACTGTTCATAAGTTATATTGTATAGCAAAAAATATTTTATCCAGTCGGTTTCAAAATTTAAAAGACTCACACTAAAATATAATAAATTAAATGGAAGGAAAAACATATGGCATACTACATTACACATGCATATAACGTCTGAATAAAAAAAAATTAAAACAAAATACATATGGCATACTTTACGATAAATATTCAAAATGTATTGGGAAAGAATCATAATAGAGATACTACACTGATTATATCACAACTATTTATTTACAAATGACGCCATTCTTGATTTTTGATACAAAACTGCTGTCTCAAAAATTTAGACACATTATGCAAATTTTACCAAAAGCTAGATTGGTTTCAACAAACCAACTGCTTTACCAGAACAGTATAACAGAGAATGTTCATCCTCCGATGGTTATTCAAGATGTTACGAACTACAGAATTAGCAAAATGGAAAATTTTTAAGATTTAAAAGTTTAAATAAAAAAATAATCCCGTTATTGAAGGCTCTAGAATGTTTAATCATTCAAAGCGAGAAATATATCGGTACTTTCTATAAATAGCAATATCCATCGAAAATCAACATGTAGGAACTCACCTGTAACAAGTATTTAATCCGATCTAAAATTGGATCATTGGTGAAAAGACAAAATATGTTCTTTAGTTAAATTAAAAATAATATCGTTGTCAGTATCCCAAAGGACATAATATATAGACTGCATGACAAGACCACAAGAACATTTTTTATGTTATGCAAACTGCGCCTAAAATCACACCATAAACAGGCCAAAATAGACTGAGATCGAAATTACATGCCGTACAGGGAGAATTGGCTCACCGTATTATTCAACGATATAAAGAATTGGAATATGAACTGTCCTAATGCCTGGAATTGCTATTGGAATGACCTAGCTAAACAGCCTCATACTTTCTTCAGTAGACGTAAAGGCGGTACGTCCCTGAAGGTTTGTGAGAACGATTGGCTTCATTTCTCCATAGCAAACAAGATTCAACAAACTGTTAAGAGACACTATAGCAACAACTACTTTTTAACAACTTAGGGAGTCCTGAATGGAGATTTCAGCACGATAATGCCTGAATCTACAACTCACATAGAACAAAACAGTGGTTTTGCGCGCAGAATGTTAATATTTTAGATGGGTCAGATTTAAGTCCAGACATAAACCCAATTGAAAGCATTTAGGGTTTCTTAACCCATAAAGTATACAAGAATGGAAACTAAAAGGAACTAAAAGGAACTAAAAGGGGCCGCTCAGAAAGCAAAGTATTCTCTGCAACAAATAATACTTAAAACTACTTAATTCAATGGAAATGCAGTTATTTTCAAGTACATAAAACCAAAGAAATATTGTTAATAAAATCATGTAAAAGTGTTAAATGGTTTTTTCCATTGTGCCTAAACAATTGCAGTATAGCTACAGATTTTAATGATAGTTTATCAATGTATGATATATACCATACCTGTTACATTATTTATAATATATCTGTTTATTTATTTTGATTTCATTTATTCGAATTATTTTACAGAATGTATTAAGAATATATGTTTAATTAATTTTGTACTTTCATTTAACAAGGGACATATTCTGGTTGTGGTTAAACTACACCCAGAAAAAAGTTTTGTTGAATCAACAAAAATTTGGTTGACCCAACAAAACTTTTTGTTTAAATATAGATCAATGGAAATTTTGTTTGAATCAACATTTTTTTCTTTTTTTTGCAATTCCAAAAAAAAAATGTATCGTCAGCAAAAAATGTTTTGTTAATTCAAGTAAAATGGTTCAATTTTACTTGAATTTTGCTAAAACAACCAAAATGTACTCAACAAAACATGTTTTGTAGTTTTAATCAATTCCTTTTTCTGGGTGTATTGAGACAGACTGTACCCTGCTACATATGCTTGCTGTAACTATACCTATTCATGATATGAATATAAATTCTGTCTCACATAAAGACAAAACAAATTATATTTCATCTCCACGCCTTCTTTTTTCTTTTTTAACACACTGTGTTTCCAAGCATTACAATAGTCAGGAAATCATTTCGCAAAAAATAGTAAGGCTTTTTAATTTAAATTTCGCGCGAAAACCCATTCGTCGAAATATATTTTTTTCTAGGTTGGTATGACTGTCAGTGACATATGTGCCAAATGTCACATCAAAATAATCATTAGTGTTTAGTATACACTTGTCTTTCTGAAGTACAAAAAGTGCATTCGGCGATTTTTACAATGAGTGAAATTATTCAACAAAGAAGCTCCATTAAATTTTGTGTGCGGAATCAAATTTCTGGTGCCGAAACGTTCAGAATGTTGCAAAAGGCCTTCGGTGATAATTGTTTGTCGCGAGCAAGTGTTTTTGATTGGTACAAATTATTCAAAGAGGGTCGAGAACGCGTTGACGACGAACCATGTCCATGACGGCCATCAACATCAACTGATGATCAACACGTCAATAAAATCAAGGAATTGGTGCTTGAGAATCGATGATTAACAGTCAGAGACCTTACTGGCATCGTTGGAATAACTGAAGTGTAACCAGTGAAAACCATTTTGAAAGGTGCACCGATAATGCACCGTCGCATACTGCATTAATTCTTCATGAGTTTTTCGCAAAATTTTCAACCAATATCGTGCCGCAACCGCCGTATTCGCCTGATTTAGCTTCGTGTGACTTCTGGCTATTCAGCAAACTCAAACGACCGCTCCGGGGAAACCGTTTTGAGTCAATTGAAAACATTAAATGTGAATCGCTACGCGCATTGAAGGCTATTCCGAAAATTGACTTTAGCAACTGTTTCGAGGATTGGAAGAAACGTTGGCGCAAGTGTATTGGGGCCAGGGGAGATTACTTTGAGGGGGACGAAATAGATTTGGAAGAATAAATTAAGAATTTTAAAATTATGAACAAAGTCTCACTATTTTTTGCCCACAGTAGTATATGTGGCGACGCTAATTGTGCTAATTCGCCTTATTTGAAAATGGAAGAGGAAGCATAATCCATTTAAGTTTCTCCAGCGGAGCAAAAGAGCGTTCTCACATTTGGCGAAAGTTTGGCGGTTGGAAAGTTTTGCCAAGTATAGACTGACGGTGGATTCGACCGGAATCTTTGACACTTGCTCTTCGGCAGTCTCGAGTGATGCATCGTGATTTTAGGTCGGCTGCTGGACGGCTATTAAACATTATATTTATTTATTTATTAATTAATTATGTTTATTTGAATATGTTGAATTTTATATATTTTGTTAAAGTAATAAAGTCGTATATAGTAAATTATGCCGTCGTATAAATAACCACAGCGCAACCTTTACATACCTACAAGTGGTGACCCGTATACACGCATTTGGCTGTGGTTTAAAAGAGTAAAAGAAAGATTAATTCATAATGAGTTCTCGTCCAGTCTATTAGGTTGTCTTTCAAGGATTAAGGTATGAGATTACGTACTGTTTATTTCCTTTTGCATGTATCCTCTGAGGACTTTTAAGATAATTTAAACTTGTTTTAGGTTCCAATGGTTGGATGGTTTCGATGTTGATATTGCTGTTTTAAGTGTTAAGATGTTTTAACCTTCGTTCAGTCTGGATTAAATTGTTGTTTAGTTCGGCAGTTTGAGATTTCTGTTTGTTTTTTGATAGTATAAGGGATGCCGGACGACAATCCTAGTGAAACTGTGAAAGGGGGGAGTACAGGATGCAATAGAGTGTCGGTAAAAATTCCAAATTTTTGGCCTAGTAATGCAAAGTTATTTTTTGTACAGCTAGAGGCTAGTTTTAGGTTAGCGGGAATCTCTGTCGAACAAACTAAATTTGATCATTTGGTGGCGTCTTTGGATGCGGAAACTTTATTTTTTGCTTCCGATATTGTGTGTAAATCACCAGAAGAACCGTACAGTGCTCTTAAAGCGAGGTTATTATCGGAATTTGAAGTTTCTCAGAATCGGAAGGTTAAGACTCTGCTGGAAGATTTAGAGCTGGGTGATAGGTCCCCCTCAATGTTATTGCGTAAGATGAGAGAGTTAAGTGAGGGCCATGTTGACGATGACTTTTTGAAAAATATATGGCTTCGGAGGTTACCGGTATCTGTGCAAACAATTTTGTCTGTCAGCTCTGAGGATTTAAATAAATTAGCGGAGATGGCGGATAAGATTTGTGAATGTACGCAGGTTGGTGTTAACTCTCTGGAATCGAGAGGGGCTGAACAAACTCAGTTTAGTCAACAAAATAAACAGTTGGAGCAGATACAATTTCAGGTTCAGGAACTTTCAAAGCTGGTTAAAGCGGGTTCTTGTCCCAAGTCGCCTAGGAAATCTTACCGGCGGAACTCATTTAACTCAGGGGATAGGTCACACAGAGAGGGGTGGTTATGTTGGTATCATTTTCGATTTAAGGAAAAGGCTCGAAAATGTGTACCCCCGTGTGCTTACAAACCAAAAAAACGACCTTCGCTCGCAGGAGTAGCGACGGCTACTGCACGTATGGGCTTTGAGTCGCAGGCTTTATGTTACGGATAAGGTTACTCAATCCAGCTATTTGATAGATACAGGCAGTGATGTCTCATGTTTTCCGAAGTCATTTTTAGTTAAAAGTGCTAGAAAGAGGGATTTCACATTGTATGCCGCTAATGGTACAAAAATCTGTACTTACGGTACTAAACTATTGACACTGGATTTGGGACTGAAACGTAAATTACAATGGCCATTTATCATAGCTGAAGTATCTAAACCAATTATAGGTGCTGACATTCTACAACATTTTGGTTTATTGGTTGATTTAAAAAAACGGCGTTTATTAGACCCTGTAACTAACTTTTCTGCTCGTGGTCGCGCCAGTCTGTGTGATGTACCAGTGGTTAAAACTATCATCGGAAACACTGCATATATAGAACTGCTAAAAAAGTATAAAGAGATTACACAGTTAAATAACACGAATAAACGAACTGTAAAACATGATACAATCCATTTTATCCCTACTGTTGGCCCACCTGTGACAGCTAGAGCTCGGCGGTTACATCCAGCGCAGCTCCGGATAGCTAAGTAGGAATTTGACTATATGCTTGAGAAAGGTATCTGTAGGCCATCTAAAAGTAATTGGGCCAGTCCATTACATATGGTCCCTAAAGGCGTTTCGGATTGGAGACCAACTGGGGATTACAGGGCACTTAACCGAATTACTGTACAAGACAGATACCCCATTCCTCACATTCAAGATTTTACTTATATGTTAAAAGGTAAAAAAATATTTTCTAAAGTGGATTTAGTCCGTGCTTATCATCAAATTCCGGTTCATCCTCCCGATATCCATAAAACTGCTATTATAACTCCTTTTGGTTTGTTTGAATTTCCATTTTTAAACTTTGGGTTATGCTCTGCAGCGCAAACGTTTCAACGCTTTATAAATGAGGTATTACGAGGTTTGGACTATTGCTTTCCGTATCTCGATGACATCTTAATAGCGAGTGAAACTCACGCTCAGCATATGCAGCATTTAGAGGAAGTTTTTAAGCGGTTTAGAGATTACGGGATTATAATTAATGAATCAAAATGTGAGTTTGGTAAAGAAACTATAGATTTTCTGGGTCATACTATAGATAGCCAGGGCTGTATTCCACACAAAGATAAGGTGAAAGCTATACTTGAATTCCCAAAACCAAAAACTGTTAGCGATCTCAGGAGATTTTTGGGAATGGTGAACTACTATCATCGTTTTGTACCCCATATTGCAGAAATATTAAGACCACTAAATGTGTTCTTAAATGGAGCAAAAAAGAGGGATAAAAGAGAAATTCAGTGGGATGTGGATGCAGAAAGCAGTTTTGAGCAAGTTAAGCAAGCTATAGCTAATGCGACTTTGCTTTATCACACTTCTCAAAATGCGAAGCTTGCACTTATAACTGACTGCAGTGATTTTGCTATGGGTGGGGTGTTACAAGAAGTTACGCCCGATGGTCCGAAACCACTTGGATTTTTCTCTCGTAAGTTGTCCCCTACACAGTGCAAATATTCAACATATGACCGGGAATTGTTGGCGGCATATTCTGCGATCCAATATTTTAGGCATATGTTGGAGGCTCGGGTATTTACGTTGTATGTAGATCACAAACCCCTAATTTTTGCATTTCAGCAGAAACAGGAGAAATGTTCCCCTAGAAGGCTTCGGCAATTAGACTTTATATCTCAGTTTACTACGGATATACGTTATTTGCCAGGCAAGGGAAATTTTGTTGCTGACAGTTTATCTAGAGTTTGTGAGATTCAATTTGCGTCACTTGCAGATTTTGAGTTGTGGGAAAAGTTGCAAACAGAGGATGAGGAGCTAAAGGCTATTTTGGACGGAAAGGCTGAGTTTAGTGGAAATTTAGTTAAAGTACAAATGCCGGATGCTAAGACATTATTGTATTGTGAAACATCTGGTGAGGTGAACAGGTTTTATGTCCCCCAGACCTTGAGATATAAGGTGTTTGAGTCAATGCATGGGCTGTCGCATCCAGGAATACGGGCTTCTAGGCAGCTAATCTGTTCGAAATATATTTGGCCAGGGCTAAATAAAGATGTTGCTGTGTGGTGTAGAGCGTGTATACCCTGTCAAAGGACTAAGGTACACCTGCATACTAAGTCTCCTTTGGTGAAATTTTTGGTTCCAGACGAGAGATTTGCGCATATACACATAGATATCATTGGTCCCTTACCTCTAGTACGTGGATTCAGATATTGCCTAACCATGATAGATAGGTTTACCCGGTGGCCAGAGGCTGTACCTATTGTGGATATGACTGCTGAAACTGTTGCTCAGGCTTTTGTTCAGACGTGGGTTTCCCGTTTTGGTACGCCTCAGAGGATAACATGCGATAGGGGTAAACAATTTGAGTCCATACTTTTTGAAAGTCTGGCAAAAATGCTAGGCTCTGTTATAGCTAGAACTGCTTCGTATAGGCCCCAGACGAATGGATTGGTGGAGCGACTTCATCGACCTTTAAAGCAGGCCTTAATGTGCTATAAGGTGGATTGGTTGGAAGCACTCCCCCTGGTTTAAAGCAAAAGCGCGCAACCCCTGGTTTTGCTGGGTCTACGGACAACAGTACGTGCGGACCGTGGTGCATCTACAACTGAGCTGACGTATGGAACGACTCTACGGCTTCCAGGCCAGTTGTACGAGGATAGCCCCTTCTCAGACCCACCGACTTATATTTCAAAACTACAAAAAATTATGTGTTCCTTGAGACCTTGTCAACCTTTAAGGCATGGGCAGCAAAAGATCTATGTTCCGAAAGAACTAAAGAACTGCACCCATGTATTTGTACGGAGAGGTCCTTTTAAGAGATCTTTACAACCGACTTACGAGGGTCCATTCAAAGTCGTAAAACGACTGCAGAAAGATTTTGTGGTTTCTATCGGGAACCAGGAAAAGATCATAAATATTGATCGTTTAAAACCTGCGTTTCTGTTGAATGAGGATGGTGAGCCTGATCCTACAACTTATATAACGAGATCGGGAAGGAAAGTTCGTTTTCGTCTCCCACGTGTTGTGTGAGACTGGCGGGGGAGTCATGTGGCGACGCTAATTGTGCTAATTCGCCTTATTTGAAAATGGAAGAGGAAGCATAATCCATTTAAGTTTCTCCAGCGGAGCAAAAGAGCGTTCTCACATTTCGCGAAAGTTTGGCGGTTGGAAAGTTTTGCCAAGTATAGACTGACGGTGGATTCGACCGGAATCTTTGACACTTGCTCTTCGGCAGTCTCGAGTGATGCATCGTGATTTTAGGTCGGCTGCTGGACGGCTATTAAACATTATATTTATTTATTAATTAATTATGTTTATTTGAATATGTTGAATTTTATATATTTTGTTAAAGTAATAAAGTCGTATATAGTAAATTATGCCGTCGTATAAATAACCACAGCGCAACCTTTACATACCTACATATATATTATTTCTCCTATCAACATCCCTTTTTCTAAGAAGATATGAAACGCAGAACAACGAATGAGATACCATATGAAAGGTTTTAGAACCGGCTTCTGAGATAGCCCACTTAACAAATCGTTAAAACATGTTTTTGATTAAAATTTGCTGAAAATTAAAAAATAAATCGGCATTGTTTTCATAAAAGAAATGAAAGGTTTTCCTGAAATTATTGTTGCCAAAAAAATAAAATACCACATTATATGATGCTCATAGCAATTATTATAAAAAACACCGCGCGGGTTTATTTTATACTTATGATTAAAAAGCGAAATTGAAATTAAAATGTTTAGATTTATATTTCTAAGTCCCAGGGTTTTTCCGAGGCGGATGACGTCATCCTCTAATACAGTCAAAATACGATTGTTAATTTTTTTTCTCGCGCGTGCCTTTAGCAATCTTGGATCTGTTTTTAGTCTAACTTTGATGGAATAAATTAGATGATATTCTGGCTTGACTAACAACTAAATGTAGTTTGCAGATATTTTTTTCCATGCTTTTTCTTTAGAAGTTTAAACCTGCATGTAATAAAAATTACATATTGATAAAAAATGATACTTCTCTATTATCCCGTCGACCACTTTTCATAACAAAAAACTATCGCCAAATAAACGGGAGAATCTTGCCATTGGAATATCAAAAAAAAAAAATAATAAATAAATAAAATATAAGAATTTAAGGACACAATTGCTACTTTAATTAATAAAATAACTACTAAATCAGTAAAACATAATGAAAAATACACGCAAATGTCGAATGTAAAACCACTAGATGATGTAAGAAACACGGATAATGATTCTGACATTAAGTAAATGGGACTGTATTTTTGGCGTTTAATCTTACAGTTTGGCGGTAGTTTTTTGTTATGAAAAGTGGTCGACGGGATAATAGAGAAGTATCTAAAAAATATTAGAATTCAGTGCGAAATCTTCGCACGGGCCCTCTGGTTAAGATTTAGTGAAATATAATGTAGTTTTTTGTTTTGATTCCTAAACAAAATGCTTGATGTTAAGATGTACAGTAACATTACTGTAATGTTGATAAGAAGACGCATAAATGCTGTACCCTTAAAAAGTTCCAAATTTCTTATTAAAAAGATATAAAGTACACCAAGGTATAATACAAAAAAGAAAACTTAACAAAAGTAAGTGGCAGGAATGGAAATTTAACCTCACATACTGCTTGTCAAAGTGCCGTTTCAAAATGTGTAGATACGTTACAGATGGATTACGTTAGTTGCTAATCCACGGCGCCACGGTTTGAAAATTTTCAAAACGCTGAATAAACAACCGGAGTTAAAATTTTCAATTTTTCCGCACGCCACAGCAATAATTGTGCATCAGTTTTATAAAAATATAGTTAGCGCATCTTTATTGCGTAAAGTAAAGGTATTGTAATTTATTGTCGCTCATATGGTTCTGATATTTAATATTTTTTTAATTAATTATATTTGTTATTGAAAAAGATACACTAAACATTAATATTTTCTGTCGACATCTTTTACTTTTTTCCGATGAACTTTGTTTGATGTATCAGTAGGTTTTAATCGTAAGCATTTACGCATTTTAGAAAAAACCACCACATAATTAACAATTTTATACTTCTCTTAATATATTTTTGTAAAAAGTTTGATATTCAATAGAATCCAGACGATACAATAAAGAAAAAAGCAATTTATACTTGTACCTTTAAACCATGATTACTTTTTATTGCTATTTTTTGCTATCTGGAGGAAGTATAATTTTCTCATACGATAAATGCACGAAATAAATGCACGAAATTGAGTTATTTCTTATATACTCACAGCATGCATTCTCGAGCATTATAGATTCTGCGATCATAGCAAAACACTATATTTTACATTAAGGGTTATATTATTGATGAATGTTAATAATGAAATGTATTGAATTCCATCGGATTTTCTTTAAATACCTGTAATCTGTATATAAATGTAGCGACGTTCTTGAGATGTAATTCTCTTAAATATGTCAACTTAAAAAAGTTCATTTTACTCACAATCTACATTTTTCTGGAATGGTAATATTTGTGGATACTACACGGGCTTCCCAGGTTACAGAACATCGGAGAAAACATCTTTTTTTATTGAAAACTCCATCAGATTTTTTAGATGTAATATATTTTTTTACATTGCCCCCTCACAACACCAAAAAGCACATTTGTATGAAGCATATCGATAATGTATTAAAATAAAGTTTTGGTATATATTAAAACTGACACTTTCTAATTCGCCGCACATCAGGAGATAAAAACCAAAGACATCTTCAATGATTTTGCTATTTACAGCAGAAATTTTGATTCATCTAATTTCAGCGGTTTAAGCGCGTAGATCTATTAAATACCTGTTAAATTTGTGTTGTATTTATATTGTTTTATATATTTATTAATGAAGTTATAATTTCATTATGAAATTTTTATCGGGCACAAATGCTGAACTATTTTTATTGATTTATGTAATATCCTCTTATATCGTATTATGCATCCTCTCTTTATGTGTGTAGAAGCTGAGGCTATCATATGCATGAGAAAGGTTAAGAATTTCGGTCATTGGAAGTCTTACTCAGACTATTTGTCTTGGGAAAAATTTGATGGTGATGTTCTTAGGTATCTTCTTTTTGGCATGCCTAGTGATGGCATGCCTGTAAAGTATGCCTTTGATAAACCTTATCAAATTATTTTGCCCTCACGTGGTGATTGGGATTCAGTTCCTAACCATATTGGCAGAAAGTGCTCTATTTGGTATACGGATGGTTCTAAGATAGACACGAACACTGGTGCTGGTGTCTGTTGCCCTAGTGATGGCATTAAGTACCCATGTTCTTTGGGCAATTTTTCTACAGTCTTTCAGGCGTCTTTGCCATTCTAATGTGCTGCAGAATTTATATAGACATTGTCCGTAGGAATAGATGTTTTCGCATTTGTTCTGATAGTCAAGCGGCATTACTTGCTTTAGGTAAAACTGTTATTTCCTCCCATATAGTTTGGGAATGTTATATTTTACTCTGCCAACTGGCAGCTCACAATAGGTTCACTCTCTACTGGGTACCTGGGCATTCAGGTGTTTATGGTAATGAGTTGGCTGTTGAATTGGCAAGGAAGGAATCTGCTACCCCTTTTGCTGGTCCAGAACCAGCTATTGGGATTTCGAGTAATCTTATTAGGACTACTGTCTTTAAGATCTTTAGAAAGAAGCAGTATTCTGGCAGGCGTAACATTAACGGACAGCGGCAAGCAAAGGAACTTAACCGTGGTTGTCCTAGTGTTATATATAAGGAAATTTTAATGCTGAGTAGAAATGGCATTAGGAAAGCCATAGGTCTTTTAACGGAAGATTGCCCTTTGAAAAGGCACCTTACTGTTATGGGTGTAAAAAATGACCCAACGTGTAGGGGGTGCATTTACATGGAGGAAACGACTATGCATGTTTTATGTGAGTGTGAGGGGTTTTCTGCCTATAGGTTTGAACACCTTGGTCGCCATATAATTGAGCCTTGGGAGGTTTATGGCATTCCTTTGAGATGTCTGCTGAATTTTGCTCCAGCTACTGGCCTTTTTTAGGACTATTTTCTGGGGTTAGTATAATAGACCTCTGGTCGCAGTGCTAGGTTCTTTGAACCCCATCTTTAAGTCTAAGTCTATTAATTTATGTACAAGAGGGTTAATCTTCCGTGATAAGGCTGCACGCGATATAGAATATTAAAAAAATCATGCTTTAAAATTATTTTAAAAGCTATAAAAGATCAATAAACTAGGATGCGGTTTTCAAACAAATTGAACTTTAAAATAATTTTTCCCTATTCCGCGATATGAAATTAGAAATTGTGTGATATTTAAAAGTTTTAAAAATTGCAGTAAAAGAACATGTATTGGCCACTATGCCGTCAAAATTACTCACAGACATGTTATTGCTTTATAATATAGATTTGATATTAAAAGTATCAGTTCTAAAATGTGTGTTATTTAACATAATATTAGTAGTTCGTATTACATTCGCCAAATCCAGAATAATATCACACACTTGCTTAATACTTGACAGTCCGAAAACAGCTTTATCCCTATTTCTGCTGTGAATATAAATTCTGTCTCACATGAAGACAAAGAAAAATGATATTTTTATCGCTTATATTTCTAGGAAACCAATCATCTTTGTTCATTTTAATACACTATACTTGCAAGCATTACAACAGTCCAGGAAATCCTGCATTGGAATTTAGCAAAATATATGGAAGTTTTTTCTTTTTTTTTCCTACCAAAAAAGCATGTAGAGTAGGGTGGGTCGAAACAAACCGAATCTTTTTATAATCGAAACATAATAGTGCGGGGAAGTTGCCATTGGTAATAAGGAATTAATTCGCAAAATATTAAACCAAATGGTTAATATCTTTTACCACTGCAAGGGGGGCAAAGTTTCGAAAAATCGCAAAAAAAAAATTATTTTTTCGAAAAAAAATTAAATCATCCAATTAAAGCAATACAATTTCTAATATATTGCAACAGTTACATCGAGATGTTAGTAATATTCCAATAAAATTTTATTATGGTGAAATCATTTCTATTACCGCTGCAGGGGCGGTCACAATTTTGAAAAAAACGGCAAAAATTTCAATTTTCAGTTATTTTCCAATTTTTCCAATTTTTTTTATATGTGTACAATTAAGAAAATTTACAGTATATCTAGTAATAACTTATAAATGTCTCGTAATTTTGATCATGGTGTAGCCAACCAAAGGCGAGAGGGGCCCGCCCCATCCTAAATTTGAGAAATGGGGCTTTTTGAAGGGATCCTGGAAATTTTCCGGCAAATGTTAGGGTTTTTTGTAGGGTGCCCCTAAAAGGGGAAATGATGGGGAATTTATGTATGGGACCCCCCCTACAAAAGAAATCACCAAAATGTTCCGGAAATTCCTTAAAATTCCTTCAAAAAGACTTTTTCTCTCACATTTAGGGGGTGGGGGCGGACCCTTCTCGCCCTTGGTTGGCAATGCCCATGATAAAAATTACTAGACATAAGTTAATACTAGATATAATGTAAATTTATTTAGTTGTAGACATATAATAAAAATTGGGAAAATTTAAAAAATGCTGAAAATTGAAAAGTTTGCGTTTTTTTCAAAATTTTGACCGCCCCTGCAGCAGTAATAAAAATGATTTCACTATAATAAAATTTTATTGGAATATTACTAACATCTTGACGTAACTGTTGCATTCTATTACAAATTGTATTCTTATGGTTGGATAATTTAATTTTTTTTTCGAAAAAACATTTTTTTTTTTTTTGCGATTTTTCGAAGCTTTGGCCCCTTTGCGGCGGTAAAAGATATTAACCATTTGGTGTAATATTTTGCAAATTAAATCCTTATTACCAATGGCAACTTTCCCGCACTATTATGTTTCGATTATATAAATTTCGATTTTTTCGACCCACTCTAATGTAGAGTGCGTCACCATAGTGCCTTATATATATATATATATATATATATATATCACAGAAGAAACATGTCTGTCCATAAATTAATGTTTATAGAATTTAACTTTGAATGATATTGCCAATGGAAAAAGAATATATGTTAATACTTGTTTTCCCCCTTCAGTAAAAAAAAATATATATTTAATTTTCTCTATCTAATATATATATATATATATATACATATATATATATATTTAATACCAAGACGAAGTTTGTTAAAAACAATAATAAAATATATACGCTTCATTGCATTGATTGTTTTCATAAATATGAAAATGTACAAGGTGTCCTCCAAATGGTCCACTTTTAATATTCAATAACAAACAAAAGTTGGTAGGTATTGAAGTTATTCATACATTAGAGTTATTCATACAAATAGAAGTTTAAATCATATAACACTTATTTTTGTGACAGTGACCCTAACATTGCTAATAGAAGAGTTTATGTTTGCTTTTATCTTACCATTATTTTGGAGTTTGTGATAGATTTTTCTGCTAATTCAAAAAGATTTCTAACACGAACAGAAACTTTTTCCGTGTAATCAAGATATAGAAACTTCTTTGTTATATAAAACTAGCTGGAACCCGTTAAAACTTTACGGCAAACAATTTGAAGTTACTATGTAAAAAAAATACATAACTTGTTTAAAATATTAGAATTTTTTATAGAATAATTCTTAGCAATAGTTCAAATGAATAAAAACTCCTCCTCCTTTTAAATCCGTCCTAATGACTGACATTGGTGGAGTTACACTCACAAAATTTTTCTCATTCATACTCAGGATTTTCAGTCTCCATTTCGATATTATAAAAATACATGTGAATTTTATTGTATAGAACATCAGCAAAAAACCCTCTGTAGATTTGTTGGAAAGTTTTATTATATTTAATTTGTCTTTTAGAATTAAAGTACAGACAGACATTCCCAAGACACTTAAGCACGATATGCGTGAATACAATTACTAAAATTATTTTTTTTAATACTATATTGAGAGTTCTTTTATTTTTTGACCTTATAAGAATTTAAAATTTCTTTGAATTTAAGTACATAGAGGTATGTCCGAGGCAAAATGCAGTATATGCATAAATACATATACTAAAACTTATTATCACACACACACAATACACAAATAAATTTGACACATTTTTAATTTTTAATGTCCTCGTGCTTTGTTGGTAGAATTTGGTGCAAGAATAGCAAACTTAGAATAAGTAAGAATATGGTCTAGAAAAATGGAATATAGTCTCTGAGAAATTTTCACAATAATTCACGTACAATATTTTTTTGCGATAACTTTTAACGTTAAAGCAGTAGCAGAACAGCCATATGATGGTTAATCCTTAACTGAAAAGGTTAACCCCCATCACCAATTTAAAGTAAAACTTTTGAAATTTCTAATTAATCTGACCTAACTCGCATGTTTCTAAATAACGTTAAATTCTTGAAATATGTCCAAAGAGATCAAAACTTGATGCAGTTTTGAATTATTGTTTGTCATCAACACCTGTCTGAAATATCCGCGGAAGGATGGTAATTTTCCCACCAAAAATAACATACATATATATTTTTAAACCATAAACACTACGCCTGATCACTTTATTTTACATAATATAATAAGTTACATTTTATCAGACAATATATATATATGTCTACAATATGTCTGATAAAATGTGACTTATTATTATATTATGCAAAAATAATATCATTGTTCATTATATTTTGCAGATATCTATTAACAGCCATTACTGATAAAATTGGCTGGTATATTTATTACATTATAACAATATTTATTACATTAAGAATGTCAGTTATAATGAAATTATTCTCAGTTTTTTCCAATCTAATGTCATTGGGTTTAGAGTCTAAAACGTGCAACTAGCCATAATAAAAATGGCATGATTTTTCTAGACACAAAGTAGAAATTTCGTGGCGTACAGAACCTCGAATTTTGAACAATGCGGACCATAAACCGGATGTAACTTTATATTGACGCCAAATGGCACAAAGGAAAATTAATTATTATATTGCCTAATATTCTGCCTAAATGTTTTCGATATGTGGCTGTTTATTTCGGATAAATCTTTTATGTCATCAATAATAGAAAAAATTGGCCATTTAAATTTCTTGTTGCTGCAGCCTAAAGTAAAATACGCAGCACAATCCTTGACAGATAAAAAATACAATGCATTACAATAAGTGCATTTATTGTCTAAAACACCTACATCGGATAAATTATCGAAATGTTATCGTAAACAAAATAGCGATATTGAATTACAAATTGTGTAAACAATGGTTTTATCTTTTTAGGTGCGTTCGTAATTATATAAATACGTAGCACCTATAGTCGTCGTTTGGTCCGTCCGTCTGTCCGTCCGTCTGTCTGTCTGTCTGTCCGTCTGTCTGTCCGTCCGTCTGTCTGTCTGTCCGCATATAACAACGCAAAAACTATCCAACCAAATGGTTTGCAATTTAAAATATATTCTCTTTGCAGAATTTTGTCGAGACATTTCAAATTTTAATAAAATCGAATCAAAACTTTAGGAGATATTACTAAAAATATTTATTAAGAAATTTGAATTTTTTTTTTTAAATCGGTGCTTTCTTGTTATAGGAGCTTCCGAAGTTCAATCGTCAAGCGACCGAGATACTTATTTTATGACAGAAATTAATCTGCAGACGATATAATTCATTTCACAGAATTAAAAATCATCAAGATCTGAATATTTATATAACTAGCTGATACATATATATCTGAATATTTATATAACTAGTTAAGATATTTGTATGAAGAGTGTCATAAAATATATACTTAACTAGCTGTTTAACCCGTTCTACGCACGGGATATCATGAATTTAATTCTAAAACGTGCGTACGAACGCACCTCGTTTGTAACGTTTGACGTACAATTTCCAACTTGTTACTCTTAGCATAACATTTTTGATTTGCTTTTAACATTTTTGTTTATTGTATTTTTTGAACAACACCATATAGTGATCATCATATCGGTGTTTCTTGTACAACAAATTACCTTTTTGTTTTATTAACTAGCATTATTAATAAATTAATTATAATTTGTTCTCAACTCTGTAACATTACCATTATAAGAGTGTCAAATAGTGATAAAAATATTAAAAATTTTAATTGCCGCATTTAAATCAAAATGTCCACCATATCGTTTTTGTAGAATGGTAATGTGATTTTTTTCTTCATCAACCGAAACATCGTAAGAAGTAACTCCAATAATTAAAGAATTTTAAAAATTCCAGTTAACAGCAACATGTTTTGCAATTTTATTACAAATTAGAGTCTAATGCTCTTTGGAATAATATAAACGTACCGACAGTGCTCTAAACAAAACATTCCCACCTTCTAGAATTTCTGGAACATCATTAGATATTAATATCTTTAAATTCAAATAAATCATTATAACCCATTTAAAAAAGTTCTTAAATGCTAGCTAAAGAAGCCTAAATAACAAAATCAAAAGAAATGTTCGCTAAATAGACAAAATGAACAAAATAATGAGCGATCGAAACGGACACGCAACAAAATAGAATAAATAAATTAAATGAACAAAACATATTCTTTCCTAAGCAGCAGATACGATAAACTTATTTACCAAAGCAGAATGGAAGCGGCAATATAAATGAATCATAAGAGTCCTCAGCTTCTATCACGAAAGAGAAACACCTTAAAACAGTAATTGCGCATGCATTCTACGAGCTCATAAGTATTTTGCGCAATGCGCATGCTCAAATCAGTCAAAATAGCTCTTACCAGAAATACTTTGTGTTTGAAATTAATACAGGGTGTCCCAAAAGCATTGACATCTGTTTTTATTCCTTGAATATTGATCAATGTTTTTGTGAGACTCTGTATATGTAACACAAAATACATTTTTAAATGACACTGTTTTATATGATGAAATTTACAAAAGATATAAATCGCATATTTGTATTTTTGTTGACAAAATTTGCACTGTATTAAGAAACTTTTTTTTCTTGTTTTGTATGAATGATTTTTCTGTTCTTGTTATTAAAAATATTATACTAACCATACAATTTAAATATAACATATGTTTCTGTATTTGAACGAATCCCAGAACTTAGATTTGTTTCTAATTTATAAAAATAGTAATTCTTATAACAAAATATCATAAATAGTAAATTCCCGAAATTTAATCTTTTTATTTCTGTGTTCATATTTCAGGAAAAATAAATAAATGCTTAAATCACAACGCTACATACAATGTATCGATATTTGAGTTCGAGCTATATTATGCAGTGATATAGCTTTATAAACGAAGTTAATTGTTATTTAACAGTAACAATTTTATATTTCAGAAAAAAAATTACTTGCTACTTAAATGAAGCAAGCAACACTTACAAAATAGTTAATATCATTAAAAATATTAATAGTTTAGACGTAATAAATATCAAGAGATACCGAAATTGACTAAATAAATATGCATGCGTTAAAAAAAAATTAAATATTATATACTTTATGTTTGAAATTTTCTATTTATAATATATATTCTCATATAATCAAATATTTTTATGTTTTTAATATTATTTAATCAAAGATGATAAATCGTGTAATGATTATATTACGTGATGCAATGAATAAATAGAATAAAATAAATAAATAAATAATATTGGTTTTCATCACTGACATGTACAATTACCATGAAAATTCCAGTTCCATGTTAAAAACTTTGAATATAATAAATAGATTTAAATATATTAGAAAATTACTTTTTCAAAGATTGCTATCGGAAAATATTTGTTTATTTTCCAAATTAGTACAAATAGTGTAGCTAGTTTGAAAAAGCCTGTTTAAAAAAGAAGGAGTCTATATTGCATGCACATTCTATTGTACAAATATTAGGTACTCTTCATAAACTTAAAAGCACATTTAACCAATTATGGAGCATTGTTTGTACGATTACAGAGAAAGTAAACATAATATACGAGAATTCGATTCTGGGATGTTGATATGTACATGCATATTGTTGCTAGGGTTTCTGTATATGAAACTGCTGATTTGTGTCTTTTGTCGTAGAAATTCCATTTGTTTTTATTCGAATAATCTTATATTTGTAATAAAGGAAACTTTATTCTAAAATAAAATAGAGCATTATCATAACAATAATAATTATAACCTAATAGCATTTCGGACTAATTATGAGGAATATTTCTTAAAAATATAGAGAAAAATAATTAGAATATTCTTGAATTCTATTCTAAGAGCTAGAATTTAAAAAAAACTGAAAGAGGTTTTCGAGGTTTTCTTTAAATTAATGCTTTTTTTATGATTTTGAACCGTCATTTTATTTTATTCAAAAATTGTTATCTTTCTAATTTGGGAAACTCCATTCTAAAATAAAATAAACGGTTTCGGTAAATGCGATTTCTCGTTAGTACACTATTTTTTTTTTTAGATATTCCCCGATTAGTGCAAGCAAAATTTCAATTAGTGCGCAAAACACAAAATGGGTGATGCTTTTTCCATCAAGATGTCATGGAATTTTTGAAAACTTAAATCCTCAGAAAATGCTTGAAAAAGACCTATCATAAAAGAATTCTAAGCAGCTTTTCAAAACTTAGAACTCCTCAAACAGCATTTGATAAATGTAATGAAATTTGAATATTTAAAAAAAAACATATATTTGAATTTATTTTTTGAATTTATTTAAGGTAAAGACCGGAGAGATGTCGCGGTCGGAGAGATTGCGCGCATAGAGGTTCGGGGGGAAGGAGTAGAGTGAGCGCGCAGCGACTCCAGGTAGTTGTACTGCAGCAGTAGTCGTGTGTCTACTTGACAGTGCACGTTGATTGTTTTGAGCGTCAAAGATAAAACATTGCTATTTTGTTTTGTTTTCCCAAAGTAAGTGCTTGAATTTTCAAAACTATTCATCAGAATTTCTATACAATGTCACTAGTACAAAATATTTTAAATTTTAACGATTTCCCATAAGCTACTAAACTAGACTAACAATGTGAACATCAACGGTTCGTTTTAGTAGCAGCCATGTTTAAATAAAATGCCGCACAATCTATCCTACCGAAATTGGAGAGTTTGCGCATCTGCTATTTAGGAGAGAAGGCGCATTGTTCCCATTAGTTTCCAATCTAGGAGAGATTACGCAGCTTATTGGTAAATTTGCATCAAAAAATTAAAAATTAAATGGACTAATTTTAAGTTAAACGTGTTATCAAATAACTTAATGTTACTTTGTAATCTTATCTGGACTTGCTTTTTCCGATTCTTTTATTGTTTTCACTTTAATTAAAATTTTCTAATCGTTTTTATAATTCTTTCTTTTTTCTGATTCTTTAATCATTAGGTTGAAATAGTCTCTCCTAATACAATAATATTTGTTCACAGAAACCTTACAGCAATGTCATTTAAGTGTAATTGTTACTGCTAACAATTTAACTGTAGTTATTATTAGTAACAATCTCTCCTACCCATGTGCGCAATCACACCAACCCTGTAAAGACAGATTGCGCAAAATAACTTTATCGGTTTTATTACAACTGTTCTAATTAAACTACAACATAACAACAAAATAGCAATTGAAATTCATATAAAACAAATGAAGTAAAAATTATTCATGGATAGTTTAGCCAAAAATTAATATTTAGATTTTTTACTGTTATTCTTTTGAATTGTGCGCAGACTCTCCTAGCTTTACCTTAAGCGAAAACTTTTCAACTGCCAATTACACTTTTTTTATTTTTTTATTTTTTTTTACATCTTGCGGTGACACAGTTTTATTTTTTATTCCAATTTTTTAGATACTCCCCCGATTAGTACAAGAAAAATTTCAATTAGTGCGCAAATCAGAAATGGATGATGCTTTTTCTATCAAGATGACGTGGAATTTTTAAAAATTTAAATCCTCAGAAAATGCTGGAAAAAGTCATAGCAGAAAATAATTCTAAGTAGCTTTTCAAAACTTAGAATTCTTCAATCAGCATTTGACAAATGTAAACCCAGACAACAGTGGAATTATACAAGCGCACCGAGAAATAGAAAATAAAACTGTGCTACTACAAAATATTTGTTCGGCAATTTGTTATATAAACCAGATTGCCTTTATGAGTAATATCATGTAAATATAACAAATGATGAATCTATTTAAATTTATTTCAGGATGAAAAAAATATTATTCCTTTAAATAAGTAATATTTTATCGAAAATTCCCTGTAATACATATAATATATAATATATATATACACTGCTCAAAACAATTAAAGATATTGCAGTTTTAGGTGGATTTTGTATCTGGGAAACTTTTTAGCTGATTGATACATGGTCGACAGACATAGTAGGTTATATGAGAATAAATTACACATGTTTGGCAGAAAAAAAATGCATTTTATTGCGCATTTGTGTACAAAAGGAAAAAAACACAATTTGTGCATATGAGAAAAAAAGAATAAGAAAAGGTGTTTTCTTCAAAGAAAATCATTTTCAGTAGGGGGTATGGTTTCCACGGGCGGCCAGCAACGTTGAACACCTTTGAGGCATGGAATCAATGAGGCTATTAATGACGAGTTGGGGTATTCTGCCCCACTCTTCCAGAAGAGCTCTTTCCAGTTCTTGGAGAGTTTGGGGGGATTGTTGGCGGCCAGAAACTCGTATTCCTAGAGCGTCCCAAACGTGCTCGATTGGATTCATGTCTGGAGAACACGCTGGCCATTCCATTCGAACGATTCCTTCCTCGAAAAGGAAATCCTCCACCAGGTTTGCACGATGTGGCCTGCAATTATCGTCCATTAAAATGAAGTTATCTCCGATTGCTGCAGCGTAAGGGACTACAATAGGTCTGAGGATCTCATCCCTATATCGGCGACCAGTCAGAGCTCCATCTCGAATGATGTAGAGGTCAGTGCGCCCGTCAATGGAGATGCCACCATACACCAACACTCCTCCACCGCCAAATCTGACACTTTCGTGCACGAACGCAGGATTATTCCTACTGCCACGGTCCCTCCAGATGAAAATACGCCTATTATCCGGATGCACAGAAAAACGGGACTCGTCAGAAAACAGAATATTACTCCATTCATTTCTCCTCCAGTTGACATGCTCGGTTGCCCACTCCCTGCGGTCGCGACGATGCCTTGATGTTAATCTAACACATACCATCGGTCGGCGAGCATACAGACCTATAGCATGGAGCCGGTTTCGGACAGTCTGAGTTGAAATCGTGGTGCCTGTAGCCGAGCGAAGGTGTTGTTGGAGAAGAGTAGCGTTCATGTTTCGGTGTCTCCGAGCTGTTAACGCTAAATACCGATCTTCATTGGTCGTTGTTGCCCGTCTACGACCTTGCCCAGGTCTTCGGCCTGCACACCCACTCTCCAAAAAACGGTTCCAGATCCTGGAAATGACACTTTGTGACACTCCAATGGCTTGCGCTACTTCGGCTTGAGTTTGGCCCCCTTCTAACCTATCAACAATTCTCCAAGCTTCTGAATCTGTCAAATGACTTCGCTGAGACATCGTACTCATCGAAACAAAGCAATCACTGAATGCCGATCATCCTTGTCTTCATTCTCTTTTATCCAGTTGAAAGTCAAATTTCATTCGCTGCCGCTGAAGCGACGTTTTTGACGTCGAACTCAAAATTTGCATACTCCACAGTTTGAAAACCAGAAAAAATTGCATTTGTGATTCTCTTCTTCTATTTTCGGCAAAAAAAAATTTCGTTTATATCTTTATTTTATATAAAACTTCAAATATCCTTTAATTGTTTTGAGTAGTGTATATATAATACAAATGAGTCATGGGTATTAATTGACTGATTGTGTAAAGTTTGACTAGCTACTATATAGCGCAAAATTTTAACAATTTACATAAATTTTTAGAACTTTTGCGGAAGCAATATTATATAATATTGATTTTTACATGAGTAAAAACATTTTAATATAATATTTAAATAGACAAAGAAGTTATTTAATAAATCAGTACAAGAGATAAAAAAAAAATAGTAGTTTTTCTCAAGCAAAGTATATGGCAAAAGACAAGAGACAGAAAAATATCGTTTTATCTACAAACATACCATAGTTTTAACTAATCGCACAGAAAATATTTTCGAAAAATAAGCACTTTATTTAAATGGGTTAAAAGTATACAAAAAAGAAAAATCTTTTGCAATAAAAGCTCTCTACTTGATTTTTTTCAATTATAGTAAGAAAGATTACTTCGATTACTTAAGAAAGAAGTACTGCGAGAAAATATTTTTACATATACAGGGTGGTCCTAAAATATATGTAAAAAATGTAAAGGTAGGTAGAGGGTACTTAAATAAGCAGATTTTATATTGGAATGTGGGTGCGGAAAGGCAGCGTTGAGGCAGTAGAGGGCGCTGTCCAGTTTGGCGGATGAAAGCGCTTCGCTGGCTTGAATCGCCATTCCATGCACGAATTTTGAGCAGCATGCATCGTTACACCAATGCCGAGCTTGCCGACATGCATTTTGTGTATGGGGTTACGCAAGGAAATGAAGCGACTGCTCAAAGGATGTACAATGTACATGTCGTTCCATGTATATTGTACATGGAACGATTTCCGGGTAGGAATCTGTCGGATCGACGAACATTTAAACGTCTTCATCGAGAGTTGAGCGCTAGTGGATCGTTTTATGCTTCCAGGCATGATACGGGCACTGGAATGTATCACAGAATTCCTGCAGTAGAAGAAGTATTACAGACAGTAGAGGATAGTCCTTCGACAAGATTGAGAGCTGTTGGACGTGCCCATCTTTTGAGCAGCCGCTCCATTTCCTTTTGCCGTCCCATACATGAAATACATGTCAGCAAGCTCCGCAATGGTGTAACGATGCATGTTGCTCAAAATCCGTACGGATAATGACGATTTAAGTCAGCGAACCGCTTTCATTCACCAAACTCGACAGCGACTTTTCCGGCCGCAACGCTGGATTTCCGCACCCACATTCCTATACGAAATATGCTTATTTATGTCCCCTCTACCTACCTTTACATCTTTGACATATATTTTAGGACCACCCTGTATATTGTAACTCAACATTAAGAACTTAAGCATTCAAAAAATATTTGTGTTTAATATGTTTTTAAAATTTAAATATTTAATAAAAAAATATATAAATAAATAGTAATTAATTTTTATTAAATTGCTTTTTTATGAAGTAATTTGTAATAATATAATGAGCTATCAAAAACAATTTAAGAAAAAAAAAAAGAAACACTTGAATAACTGTACGAATAGAAATAAGTGATCACTCCACGTATGATTCTATTTCCTACTAAAATACATATATCCTGTTTATTCGCAAACTCAAATTTTACAGTTACTTAACTAAAAAATTAAAGATTATGAATTTAAAAGATACGTGGAACTACCAAAACATATCAATATAACTGCATAACGGTGTTATCCATACATATATTTAATTCAAAGTATCTTCTTAAAAACTTAAACAACTTCCGAATTTACAAGCAAATAAAAAAAGATTTATTAAAGCGTGATAATAAGATTTTATTTCAACATTTTCATTGCATTAAAAACAGTTTCTTCAAATTTAAAGGTTTTCACGGAAAATCCAATTTATTTTCAAAAATGCTTTATTTGAAGAGCAAATTTATTTTATAGAATAAAGTAGCTTTGCTCACCTACTTTATCAGGACTTTCTTCGAGTAATATTTTTGTGCAATATTACTTCATTCATAAAGTACTTCTCGTTGCTAAGGATAAAAGAGGACAGACGGTCATTTCCTTTCATAAAATTGAATTTTCGATATTTACATTTGATAGAGCATAGTAACTTTTTTTTTTCATATAATTAAAAACTATTTGCATATGCTATCTATCAGTTTTTTTTTATTTCCGTTTTTTATTTTATTTTATACACTGCAAAAAAGTAAATAAATTTAATTCGTAGTAAACTAAATTTATTTAAACAGACTTTCTTCTCTTTTGGGACTGTAAAAAATTTATACATAATAATAATGAAAATTAAAAGATTGTATTTCACACCTACATTATTTGAGCATTATTCATCAACGCAACTATTCTATATTATTTACGGTACACGATCTATATTATAAATTTCATATTTGCTCCATATGGTACAATTTAATGTATTTTAAGGTGACTCAGCATCCAAAGCATCCAAAATATATATATTATCAATTTAAAAATATCTTTTTGTATATTATTATGTAAACTAGCTGGCTTCGTTCACTAGCGGACCCTAATTTACATCGGTGCCTCGAATTTTTTGAATTCTCCTTTTTTATAAAACATCGAAACGAACGACCCTCTGGCTCGCATCCACCTCGAACCGAACGAACCTCCGAACTGGGTCCCCGCTGCCTTCGGCAAAGTATACCGGTCGTGCTACGCACGCACCGGATAATCCTTTAATTTGCACAGTGAATAGTATAAACCTCTAACCGAACGAACCTCCGACCCTGGAAAATGGTTTATATGTGGTCCGTATTTTGTTCCAGTTTGTATATTTATACAGTATAATAACACACATAGTAAAACTGGGTACAGTTGTAATTTTATTGCAGCGATTTATTACGAAATTTGGAGAAATAGGAAAAATAATTACATATCTATTCAGAGCATCATTAAAAAAGTAAATTCTCTAATACGTTAATTCATTAAAAAATGGTATTATTTGTGATAGTCCGAACGCATTAAATACAATTTTATTTACTGTAACAAAAAAAATTGTATCTATATAATTATTATAAAAATTTAAATTTTACGCGTACATTTTCTTATTTTTCCACAGAGGAACATTTGTACATGCCATCCCGGGCATGTGTTCTGTACGTTTGCTACCCCTTACGTATGTATTAAAATATGTGTAGTATTTTTTTTTTTTCGCTAATTGTCTGATGATAATTGTTGCCGCTTAAAAAGTGAAATTCCCTATAAGCAATATAAAGATACATAAACTGGCTAATGGTTATTATTCGGTTAAATACGTTTTTTTTTTTTCAGAATTTATCTGTCTTTGCAAAGAATAGCCCCCCGAGAAATGGACACCTTTTTTTTTTTCATCCTATGTCTGATCGGTTTGGGGTATCCCTTTATTGAATTAATTTAACACAATTACTTAGTTGAAAGACTAATAGGCTCACAAAACTCCTAAAATGTGTACGTTATTATTATTTTTATATGTTGCGTAAATTATAGATTTATAAATTATATTATCATTAATTAAAAGTGCTTGTTATGGTACTTAAAATAATTGAGTAAGAAATTGCTTACATTAATTTTCAAGCATTTAACTGAGTAATAGACATAATATATATTAATATCGTGAATTATTGATTGATAAAGTAAAATACGAATAATTTTATATCCCTCACTTTTCTTCTTGCCCTTACATAATGATCGAGGTTATTTTTGAAAAATTAGGTGTAGGAAATATTAGAAAAATGTATGTTCTGTGTTATTTAGAAAATATAGGTTTATAAAAAACGTATTAAGTATTCGAAAATACTAAATGTCCTATAACAAACTTAAATTAAAAACAATAATAAAAAAGTGAAAACAATTACACTTATTAAAAATTAAAAATCTTTTAAAAGCAATTTCAGCTAAATAAATATATTTTATAAATATTCTCTTCCTGATTATTGCGTTTATGAATAAATTTTTTCAATCAATTTTGAAGCGTATTAATTCTTTTTGACAATAATTTTTTGTAATCTATCTAATGATATTATTCAGGATATTACAGATATACTACATTCAGTGAAATATTGTGAAATTGCAAATAGTAGTAGCAAAAATCAAAAAAATCACAATGTATTGAGAAAAAAAAATCTGAGAAGAAAAAATATTATTATAAAAGAAGCAAAAATTTATAACTAAAATTTAGACATGTGAGTTATATAAATACACTTTTTTTTTTTTTTTTTTTTTTTTTTTAAGGAAGTGTTTTTTTTAGAAATTTATTTTTTAAACATTTGGTGATCAAATATTAGGAAATGCTCTATTTGTACTTCTTATCTCTACATACAGTGGTAATAATAAATACATTAAAATATGTATAGTAATTGTAAAAGTAACTGTGTTTTTTAATTTTTGTACTTAAAAATATAAAACTTTATATTAGTGATATAAAGATATATAAGACGGTAAATGTTTATTATTTAATTAGATAGATATTTTCTTCTGGATCTCATCTGTCTCAGCCAATTCTCATCTCTTGGGAAAAAGGCATTGTATTTATTTTATCTGTATCTGAGCAGTTGCTGACGTATGGGATATTCCTTTATTGAGCTATCTTAACACAATTACTGAGATGAAAGACTAATAGCCTCGTAAATTTGTTCATGTTTGTAACTTGATATTATTTTTATTGGTTCCGTAAACCGTAATTTTATAAATCATATCATCATTAATTATTAGGGCTTGTTAGGAAGTAAGCTTGTTCAAAGAATTAAGTAAGAAATATCTTAAATTGAATTCGAATTGTCAAATTGAATTACACACAAGAACGCGCCGTAATATTCTGAATTATCAATTTATAAAACTAGGGGGCTCTGCCCCCTTCTCGCTACGCTCACCAACCCCTGTTCTGATTTCACAAAGCCTCTTAAAACCTGGTAGTGTATCCTGTTTTAAAAATATGATGATGATGATATCACGAACGGCGACTATATTCTGTAATCAGGTTATAATGATTTTTGATTTAACTGGTTATAATGCTTTTTCATTTAATTCATCTTTTTTATTTTTAATATTCATGTGTAAACACAATTTTTATGACGTAATTTTCCTTATTTCCTGCTTTCAACACGTGATCATTTAATTATTATTTTAAACTTTCATTATTGTTTTTAATAGTCTCGTGCAAATACATTTTTTATTTGAGATAAAACATAATCCTTTGCGCCTATTTAGAAATTGGCAACAATATAAAAAAATGACTTTTTCAATAAAAGATTTTTTACTCGATTTTTATAGATTTTTTGAGTTTTTATTGTCGGACCGTGATAATTTTTTGAATTTATGAAAGCTTGTTATATTTCGCGTCTGGTGGTATGATTTTCAAATCCGTAGGATGGCTAGAAAAAAGTAATCGCTCCTCAAAAAAGTCCCTAGTAAAAAAGCGACGAGAATAACCCGGGATATCTACGCAGAATTTGATTGGTCCATTTCGTTTTTGGCTCAGTTCCAGATTACTTTTTTTTTTCATATAGAAGGATATAACTCTTAATATTTCTGCATCCTTTACCTTTCATCCAGATATCAATTATGTCACTGAATATATTGACATATACAATTAATTCTGAGAGTACAGTTACTCTAGGTCTAATAGAAAAAAAAACGGAATTAATTATACTTCATACATAATGAACACCATGCTATTTTAAATGCAGAAATCCGTGAATTTAAATAAATAAAAAGAAAAAAGAGACATTGTGGTTAATAGTTTCTTTTCTGAAACTTAAATCCCGTAGTAACACGTGTACAATTCGTCTCCGTATTAAAATGCAGTATAATCAAGGTTTTTGCAATGTGTACTGTTTCTATAAATAAAATACGTTTTAAAATATTTATTGTTGCCAGAAATCAATAACGAATATTTGCTAATAATATAAAAACTACAGCGCTTAACAATGAGGTTTCCTTTTCTGTTTATTTCTTGCCTTTTTTGCGAACGATTCTCCTTTAAAAACAGTTAAATATCTTTCTCATCATCTCTTTACTTATATTTCTGCTTAATTATTAGATTTTAATGCTTTCCTACTAATTTTTCTTCTTTTCTCCTCTTCCTGACATTCTTATACTGCAAGTTAAATTTAATTGGCTGCTTTACGCAAGTTAAATTTGATTGGCTGGCTTACTTATTTCGGATTGGATAATGAAGTTCCCAGTCGAATCTTTTACTTTTCTTTCATTTTCTAGTACTAATATGCTACATTTATAATTTTTTTCTCATGGCTCGTCTAACATGTGATATACAAATACTCATAGACAGGGAATGGAGTTGTTTTACAACTGGGAATCCCATTGAAATAATTTCGAGCTCTTTACGCTCTTAAAAATGTCGCCAGATTGGAAATTTTGTCCTCATTTGAGGAATTTTTTGGAGATATTTTTGGGGAATAAAAACATTTTTGGGGGAAATTTTTTTCATTATAGCTTGTTTTCAGGTTAAAGTTTACTTTTAGACGTCTGGCAATACTTGATATCGATTCATTGATTCGGAAATAGAAATGTATCAATTAGCAATCATTAACCTCGTGTTCGTCGTTTAAATTTACACGTGTTTTAAGTTCTAATTTAATATTTATCTAATTTTAATATCTATTTATCTTTTCGTAATTCATTTCCTTTTTTACAAGAAAGAAATTCTTTCACAAAGAATTAAAAAAAAAACTTGATTTTGCGTAATATTGTAATTTTGACAGAAAAATATTGTATTTTTTACATAAAAATTATATTTTTAACAGAAAAAACTGTTTCGATGAAAATATACAGATATTTTCTGTAAGTTAAAGGGTTTTCCACTGGCTTAAAAATTGACAGTTTTTTTCTGTCAACTTGAATTTTTTTTTTTTTTTTTTTTTTACAGTGTAGAGGTAGATATAAAATTTAAAAATTTCTTTTTCCGAGTAGAAACTGAGTTAGAAAGTTTTTTGAAAAAAAAAAAAAAAAAAAAAAAACACTGATTTGTAGAAATTTTCAGAACTTTGTTGGACAATTGAATTTTGATTTTCTAGAAACACTGAATATTTTTACTTTTTAATTAAATAATATAATAATTATTTGGGCTTAATAATTAAACTCTTTTACCGATACTACTTATTACTTCTGTACTTCCCATCTTTATCACAATAACTACATATTATACTGAGTCGCTTAATAGAAGCTGGTATGGTTTTATATAGCTGGGGAAATATTCTGTGTATACTGCGTACTCCAATTGTGTCTCCTAAAATTACGGACAAAAGTGCGCGATATACTTTATACGGTACAAGTAAGTGTTGGATATACACGAGTAAACACGGTACATTAAAAACAATCTGCTCTGGGTGTGCAGTTATTTATAAAAGATACTTTTAAAATATTCGCGATAAATATTCGATAATTCCAAATTTCAGATATCATACTTGTTGAACAGTTAAATAAATTCTGCATAAAAATTCAGCTAAACGTAATTTTTAAAAACTATTTAATATATTATAATTGCCTTCATCACAGTGTTGAATTCAAAGATTTTTCTAAAGGAGATATTTCTGAAGTACACGGAGGGGATAAAGGAAAAAAAAGTCATATAACATTGAGAAATATAAGTAAAAAATAAAATAAAATGTCATTACTAAAATGAAGATATATTTTCGAAAGTCAAAAACTTATTGAAGGCATTAATATACATAATAATGAAACATTGAGAAATGTTTTATGCATAATTTTTTCCTAAGCGTAAAGTAATAAACTCATACACATTGAAACTTGAAGTGCATAGAAAGCTATTTGCATAATTAGTTTTTATTATATTAACTAATAAAATTTCTTATAGTTATACACAAATATATAAAAAGATATATTTTTATTGTTTTTGATAGAAACACTACTTTATTACTTTCTAGAATTCATCTGTCTCGACCATTCAAGTCCCTTGGGAAACATACATTGTATTACTTTTATCTATAACATAGAAGTTGCTGACGTATAGTATCCCTTTATCGAGCCATCTTAATACAATTACTGAGAAGAAAGACATATAATCTCGTGAATTTACTCGAGTTTGTAAGAGAATATTATTTTTATTAGCCGCATTAATTGCGCATTAATATTATTGTAAATTAGATTATGTTGTAGCATTTAAAAATGCACTCAAAAATTGTATTAATAAAATACTTTTGGTATATGCGGTGTTTAAAATTACTTCATTATATTTTGCTGTATGTAATGCGCCTACTAAGTAACACGAATAAACATTTTCTAGTAAATATTTGTTGTAAGATATATAAAATAATTTTTCTGTCTGCTTTTCGTAAATGGCAGATTGATTTTCGTTCGTTTAATGGAATTTGCAACATTTTTTAGACCACGATGTATTTTTAAAAATTGTAATTTTTTATCCCAAATCAGTAGCACCTCGTCAGGGAGTTCACAATAAATGTAGTACCAGTACTTTAATAAAATAAAATTCTCCTTGTTTAACTGTAGAACATTCCATGAAGGTGGAATTTAATATACGAAAATTCTGGTAGTAAAGTGACTTTGAACTCCCTTACGAGCCGTCACTTTTCCAGATATTATTATTTTTTGTTAAGTAGATGTTACTAATATTGATATACAGGGTGCCCGAAAATTCTTTGTCACATTTTAAAAGTCAATAAAAATTTAAGCAATCGGCGTTTGAGAATGCGGTTTGGTCGAAAATACATCTTACGACCGAAGATATCTTTTATAAAAATAAAACAAACAGTTCCAAAAATTTCGTATAGTTGGCGTTACTTTTGCACAGCTACTAAAGAAGTAGGATGCCTTTATAGATAACAGTGGCGAAAGACGTACAGAGCGTATGCACAGTTTTTATACAAACAATGGCAACCCACATTCCAGAACTTAAAAATACTCACCTTCATAAATACGATTTGGTGAGTTTGGCTTTAATAGGAAATTCGCCAAGATTTATAGGGTGCCTCTGTAAGGTAATAGCGACACAAAAAAATTCGGTTGGTTGATACGATTTTAGAAAAAAAAATGAACCGCCAAGCAACTTGCCAAGTGTTCTATTATTGTCAAACTAATGTTTGTTGATTTGTGTCACTCGTCTAATGTAATTCATAAAAGCGAGTATTGTTAAGTTCTGGAATGTGGATTGCCATAGTTTGGACAAAAACTGTGCTTACGCACCGTGCGTCTTCCGCCGCTGTTATTTATAAAGGCATTCTACCTCTTCGGTAGCTTTGCAGAAGTAACGCCATCTATGAGACATTTTTTGAACTAATTTGTATTATAATTTTAGTATTTTTTAAAGAAACATTTTCGATTATTTAAAGCATATTTGTCCAAACCGCACTATCGGTTGTATTGGTAACTATTTTGTATTGAATTTTTAAATGTGACAAGGAATTTTCGGACGCCCTGTATATTAGTAATATTATATATATGTATACTATTATACTAGTATTTGTAGTATAAAATACAACAAAAACTAATTTAATGATATTATTCGGATATACCAATCATACGTATCATAACTTTCAGTTTAAAAACGTATACAAATTAAATTTTTGTATACTTAAAATGCTATAGAAATTGTATAAATTTGTATTTACATTTCATCATCAAATTTCATCATTACATTTCTTATCAAAACAGTATATTAGTTTCTGTACAAAATGGAAATAATGTATTTGGTGTATTTAATTCTTATACAATAATTGATATATTTATAATTAATTGTAAATTTTATAAAGAAGTTATTTATAAGTAAGTAATACCTCCTCATACTATGTAGTTGATATATAATTTTTCATAACACCGAATCAAAGCTATCTAATAAAATGATGTGGACTTCTGCATTCTAACTATATTTGATGTATCAACAAAAAATCGTAAACTTTGCACGTATATAATCATGAATGTACTCGTGACTGGTAAACAGTATGTTAATGATATTTCACTTATAAACACCAAGCAGTACAACCCGATT
This sequence comes from Maratus michaelseni, assembly GCA_963931845.1. Classification (NCBI taxonomy): domain Eukaryota; kingdom Metazoa; phylum Arthropoda; class Arachnida; order Araneae; family Salticidae; genus Maratus; species Maratus michaelseni. Next base: position 325,881,736 of record OZ007589.1, read on the forward strand.
TACCCTTTGTTAAAGATGCTCGATATACCGTTCGAGGCGCAGAATGTACATTTTTAATAAAAAAACTATAACAGATTTTTTACATTTAGTATATTTTCTTAAATTGTCCACCAACTGCATCAAAAAGCCTTTTTGGTACTTTTGTGTTATCCGCATGCCCGCAGTTAGTCGCTAAATATTTCACTATTTATAACAACAATTCTGATTCTGATTATTTCAGTACTTACGCGCATTGTTTTATTACCTATATGTTAAAATCGTATTTTATTTTTTTATTTGTGAAGTTTTAATTTCGTTTGGCAATTTAATTATTGAATATTATACTGAAAGAAAGAAATCCTGAATTATTTACATTGATTTTAGCGCAAACATGTTAAATCATCCATAATTGGTAAGCATGTAGATTTAAAAATAGTCATACTTGAACATTATTTTTAAAACCATAAAAAATCACTAAATTAAGATACAGCTTTCAGAAAAATTGTATTTTAAAGTACATTTTGTTTCCGATTCAACAATGTAAAAATAAAATTGTGCGATGTTTAACTGAAGTATAACTGTCTCATAAAAATGACTGAAAAAAAAAAGTTTAAAACCCCAAATGAACATACTCATTAGATTACAATTAAGACGTCCTTAGCATATTTCATTATACAAAATATATACCAATTGGAAGCAATATTTGCTTTATATAATCATGGAATGTCTCTCAATAGAAAAAAAAAGAAAAGTTACTTCTTCAAATTCTAGTAGAGATTTGGAATTAAAAAAAAAGAAGAGCGAAAAATCATGCGTGAAGCATAGATTATGTAACACTTTCCAACGCTTCCAAAATAATTTTACAAATCATTACCGTTTAATAAGCTGAAAGATAACATCTAAGTAAACAATTTGGAAAACGCATAACTTATTTAAAAACGTAATTTCAGGAATTTCCAACATATACAATATTCGGAAAAATATCCGAATACTTTTATTCAGCCCTGTATAAGATCTATAGATTTGTATATATACTACAAAATGAAAAACAAAGTTTAAAACCACAAATGAACATAGTCATTAGACTACAATTAATACGTCCTTAGCATATTTCATTATACAAAATATCTACCAATTGTAAGCAATATTTGCTTTATATAATCACAGAATGTCTCTCAATAGAAAAAAAAAAAGAAAAGTTACTTCTTCAAATTCTAGTATAGATTTGGAATTAAAAAAAGAAGAACAAAAAATCATGCGTCAATCATAGATTATGTAACACTTTCCAACGCTTTCAAAATAATTTTACAAATAATTACCATTTAATAAGCTGAAAGACAACATCTGATTAAACTATTTGGAAAACGCATAACATATTTAAAAACGTAATTACAGGAATTTCCAACGTATGTTTCCAACATATACAATATTCGGAAAAATATCCGAATACTTTTATTCAGCCCTGTATATGATCTATAGATTTGTATATATACTACACAGGATGCTAAAATTTAGTTTAGTTAGGAAACATGAAGCACAGTTTAAAATTCTCCTTCTGGAGTTTCTGTCAATAAACGGAAATGTGTTCGCGAACTTTTGTGCTGCCTGTCATGCAACCAATATCCTTCCAACCCTTTTTTGTTTAAAAAAGCAAACGGAAGTGAAGAGAAGAGGAGAAGGAATGGTGGTTCGTTCGGAGTAAGTAGGATGTGGGAAGGCATCCGAGTATATTTTGGTTTTTAAGAAGTAATGTGGTTTAGGTGGAATTTTTATGAATATTAGTGAAAATGTATATAGTGTATATTATTGTAAATACCAGCTCTCAGTTTTAATAAACTCTGTATTTAAAATCTAAAAAGAAGAATCAGTGCGTCATTCGGCTGTCATGATATTACAGCCCGCTCTCATAACGAGAACAAGAGTTATTTCTACGATTTAAAATAATAAAAGTTGTGATTTGAATCGCAGTGTTTGGATTACAAAATAGAGGTGAGCTATTTTTCTTTTTTTATCATTTGATTGTGTGTATTAAGATACTGTTAACTTTATTCGAAAATGTTTAAAAACGTAACTAAGGCAGATTTACTTATTGTTCTGGAAGAAATAGGCGAAGAAGCTGATGCGAGTAAGAGAGTACCTGAATTAAAAGATTTGTTATTGAAATCTAAAGAATACTTAAAAGATAAAGATTTCGTAACTGAATTTTTATCGACTACAGTGTCAGAAAGAAAAAATGGCGAGGAAGTAAATAGATTGCGTTTACAACAACAAATGAGAAGCGAGAATTTAACCCATAACGAAGGGGAAAATAGTACGTCATTATCATTAGATAAATTAATTAAAGCAGTTCAAGTTTTGGTAATCCCAGTGCCCAAGAAAAATGAAACATGGAATCTTTTTTTTGATTCTTTAGAAAGAGCGTTTAAGCACAAAAATGTTCCTAAGGAATATAAATCGGAAATTTTGCTAAAATTAGTAGGTGAAAAAGCAGGAAATGTTCTTGTTTATATTGATGATGAAGAGTTAGCCGATTATGATAAAATTAAATCTTTAATTTTGAAAGAATATGAACCGTCCCCATTTACCTGTTTACAAAATTTTAGAAACGCTAAAAGATTACCTGGTGAAACCCATCAACAGTTCGGTTCCCGATTAAGATCCTGTTGGTTAAATTATTGTAGAATTCGAAACGTTAAAGATTTCGATTCACTTATTAATTTAATAATATCAGATAAAATTTTTGAAACTTTAGATAATGAGCTAGCTACTCACATTGCAGTCAAGCAAGGAGAAAGTTGGCTTTTGCCCGATCAGTTATCGAAAGACTGTGACATTTATTTTACTGCAAAAGGCAGGTCTTTCGAGGAAACAAAATTTGAGAAACGACCTATTTATCGTGAAGTGAATAATGATAATAATACTAAATATGTTCCCCCACAACTAAGGAAAAATCAAGCTACGTATGAGAACAGACACTTCTCAAAATCACGTGATTGTTATATTTGTAATTCCCCATTACACCTAGCAAAATTGTGCCCAAACAGAAGAAATAAGTATGATAAATCTTATACTCAAAATGATGATCAGGGTCAGAGAAAACCGAAAACGCAACAAGATAGAAATAAATTGAATCCAAATAAAAATAGTAATGCAGTAGTCACTAATGTTAGTTCCAGGCATTTACACATGAATGATCAATTAAACGAAGTTACTCTTTTTCCTTTAAAAAAAATCATTATTTATGTAGAAGGTAAAGAAATAGAAGCTATTAATGATTCCGGTACCCAAATTAGTATTTTAAATACGTCATTAATTCCCGATCTGAAAATCGAAGCTAAAGGTAGTATTTTGTTACAATCCGCTTTCAAAGAAAAAGTACAAGCAAATTTGGCTACTATACCCATCCATTATAAATTACCTAACAGCGGAATTTATGTTACCTTAAATACGCTTTTTGCTTTCACTGAAAACTTAAATGTGCCTTGTTTATTAACTCCAGACGTGTATAATGCTTTGATTGAACTTCAAAATGAAGAGTTGTGTAATAATAGTCAACTGCAGGAGTTCGAAGGTCACGAAGCTAAAAATAGCTCAGAACCCCCGCTCGCGGAAGAGAAATTAAATGTTTGTTTTATTTCTTCAGAGAATAAACAAAATGATCGAAATGATGAATTTTCAGAGTTTAACAAGTTTTGTAAAGAACAAAAAGATTGCGCAACTTTAAAGAATTCATTTAAGGACGCTAAATTAGGAAAAAATAATTTTTTGATACGGGATAATTCATTGTATCATAAAGAAACTATTTGCGGTGATAAAATATATCAGCTCGTGTTACCGGAAAGTTACAGAAGTAAAGTATTAGATTTAGCTCATGATTCAATTTTTGGAAACCACTTAGGGATGCGAAAAACTAAAGAAAGAATTAAATTATCTTTTTATTGGCCGAATATTTCAAGAGATGTAGAAAATTATTGTAGAACATGTAAGAACTGTCAGTTAAAAAGCCCTGAGAAACAAACAGATAAAATTCCGATTACACCTGTTGTCCGCGCTCCATATCCATTTCATACTGTAAATATTGATTGTATAGGTGAAATTATTCCGCCGTCAGGAAGGAAGCATAAATATTGTCTTACCTTAATTGATCAAAACTCTAAATGGCCGGAAGTAGTACCATTACGGAGTCTCTCTGCGAAAACGGCGTGTGATGCTTTATTAGATATTTTTATGCGCACCGGAATTCCTGAAGTTATCTGTTCAGACCAGGCCACTAATTATAAATCTGAACTGACTAAAGAATTTGTGAACCGGTTAGGGGCATGTCCTCGCTTTTCAACTCCATCATACCCCGCTTCAAATGGATTAATTGAAAAATTTAATCGTGTGTTTAAACAAATGCTACATCATGTAATTCGTACGGATCCTGTTAATTGGGATAAACATATTCCTTTTCTACTTTTTGCCTACCGTGAAGTGCCAAATTGCACAACTGGGGTATCACCGTTTAAGCTCATGTATGGTCGGGAAGCTAGAGGTCCCTTGGCAGTACTAAAGTCATCATGGTCAGGTGAAATCCCCTTACCATTGAATCTTAGTAATTCAGCAGTAGACTATTTACAAGAATTAAAAATAAATTTGGAAAGAGCCGCTGACATTGCTTCTTTAACTGCTGCAGAAAAACAAGAAAATTACACTCGCTATTTCAATCGTCGAAGTAGAATGAAAGAATTTGAAAAAGGTGATTTAGTATATTTACTTATCCCTGATTCTACCAATAAATTATATGCTAGATGGACAGGACCCGGAGAAATACTTGAAAGAATAAAACCACATTCGTATAAAGTGAAATTACCTGATGGGGGTATCAGACATGTTCATGCGAATAAAATAAGGAAATTTAACGTAAGAGTACAGACTGTTGGGGTCATCTTTGAAGACGATGTAGAATTTGGTGAAATTCACCCAACACCAATTAAAGCTAATACTTCGAATGAAAATAATATAGAAGTAGACCTTAGTCATCTGGAGGTTGATAAACAATTAGAGTTAAGTAAACTTCTACAAAAACATTCACCATTATTCTCAGGCAAAATTCAAGTTGCCAACGTTGGAGCACACAAAATTCGTTTATTACCAGGTGCGGAAAGAAAGAAACCATATATTTATAAAATTCCGGAATCGCTAAAAAATGAAGTGGATAAACAAATAGAAGAGTTAGAGCATCTAGGACTTATAGAAAAAAGTGAAGCTGAAATAGCTTATCCGGTCGTATGTGTCGCAAAGAAGGACGGTAGCATGCGCTTATGTATAGATTTTCGTCAACTGAACACAGTGACAAAACCTTTTGATTACCCTATGGAAAATGCAACTGAATTAATTAATCAAATAGGAAGTGCTAACATAATTACATGTTTAGATGTATTAAAAGGGTATTGGGAAATTCCTCTAGAAGAACAGAGTCGAGATCTTACTTCTTTTAAAACCCATCGTGCTCAATACCGATGGAAAGTCATGCCTTTTGGATTGCGCAATGCGGCTGCCACATTCCAGAAATCGATCAACAATGCTCTGGATGAACATCGTGAGTACAGTCGAGCATATCTGGATGATATTGCTATTTTTTCAAATGACTGGGAAAATCATCTGAAACATCTTGACGCTGTTTTATCTAAATTAACTGATCTGAAATTCACAGTTAATGTTAAAAAATGTGTTTTTGCAAAGGCACAGATTAAGTATCTAGGTCATGTCATAGGAGGAGGTAGACATGAGCCCGATCCGGAGAAGTTACGTGCCATTGAGACAATAGAATCGCCTAAAACCAAAACAGCCCTCAGAAGTGCATTGGGTTTATTTAATTATTATCGTGACTACATAAGAAATTATGCTGAAATCGCCAAGCCTTTAACCGACTTGACAAAAAAGAAAATCCTAGAAATCATTCCGTGGTCTGAGGTTGAAGAAGAGGCTTTCCAAACTTTAAAACGTTCATTGTGTGAAGCTCCTAAGCTGTATACACCAGATCCTAAAAAGCCTTACACTATTCAAAGTGATGCCAGTTCTTATGGAGTTGGTGCTTGTCTATCGCAAAGAGATGAGAAAGAAAATTTGTGTCCTATTAGTTTTGCTAGCCAAAAGCTCACTAAGGTGCAACAAAACTGGTCGACTATTGAGCGTGAAGCTTATGCGGTAGTGTGGGCATTAAAAAAATTTGAAGTTTATGTGTTTGGTGCTGAAATTGAACTAATAACTGATCACAATCCCTTAATATATCTTCAGAAATCTGCACCTCAGTCTGCAAAATTACAAAGATGGGCCTTATCTCTACAAAGATATAACATAAATATTTCTCATTGCCCAGGTGCAAAATTAAAAAATGCAGATAGTCTGTCACGACTAGTTACTGTATAAGGATTATTTAAGTGATACTTTATTTTGTGTTTAATTTTGGTATGCAGTATTATATCAAGTCGTCTTTCCATCTGTTTTGAATTGTTAGTGTTTTTATATATATATTTATTATATATTCATTATAATTATTATAACAAGGTTTCTATACATCTGTTTTGAATTGTTAGTGTTTTTTATATGTTTATTATATATTCATTATAACTATTATAACAAGGCTTCTATACATCTGTTTTGAATTGTGTTTTTATATATATTTTATGCTGTATAGTTGTATGGTTGCTATTCGTCAGATTTTGCTTCGCTTTGCGTAGCACAATCTTATCGGGGGGGTGTCATGCAACCAATATCCTTCCAACCCTTTTTTGTTTAAAAAAGCAAACGGAAGTGAAGAGAAGAGGAGAAGGAATGGTGGTTCGTTCGGAGTAAGTAGGATGTGGGAAGGCATCCGAGTATATTTTGGTTTTTAAGAAGTAATGTGGTTTAGGTGGAATTTTTATGAATATTAGTGAAAATGTATATAGTGTATATTATTGTAAATACCAGCTCTCAGTTTTAATAAACTCTGTATTTAAAATTTAAAAAGAAGAATCAGTGCGTCATTCGGCTGTCATGATATTACACTGCCCTGTACATGAAAAACAGAATTTATACACACCAAGTAATAGACAAAAAGTGAGTTAAATTTAAAATCGCGTTCAGTCACTTAAAACGCACTTCCAGGAATTATTGTTAACAGACAGTAGAAAATTCGTTTGTGTGTCCCTGTAAATGAACGATGACTGCTATACACACAATATTCTGTAGTAAGCCTCTTGTAATGCACATTAATGATATATATAAATTTCAATGCGTTTAAAATAGTGAAACATTATATAATTAAACCGCAAACGATTTTTCTCCGTAGACGTAATGTAACGGAATTCTTTTGACTGTCCCTGTAAAGTAACTATAAGGGCTATGCACACCCTATTCCATATTAAGCTTCTTGTAATGCACCTTAGTGATATATATGAATTACAATGTATTGGAAATTGTGTAACATCATTAAAATAAACCGCAAATGATTTTTTCCCATAGACCCTAATTTAACAGAAAAATTTTGAGTGTCCCTGTAAAAAAACTATAAGTGTTACGTGCTTCAGTTGAAATAGGGAACATGCTACAGATAACGACAATAACATACAAAAATTGCAGCGCAATCAGAGCATATTTACGGGAGTTTGAGCACGGACAGACGGTAGACGGCCAGACAAACCGAAGTCATAAACACTTTTCAACTAGGTTGGAAAGTGTTAAAAAGCACTTAACTGGCGGAATTGCACATTATTTTTCTTTTTACCAAGAAGATAGAGGAGAGCAATGATAATGTTTCTACTTATGGATCTAAAATCGGTACCTAGTATGGCGGCGTTTCCTTTTTGGGGGGGCACTTGGGGAGTGTAGCGCCCTCTATGTCCAGTTTCGACTGACACCTCTTTACGATTCTCGAAACCAAAATACAGGATGAGCAGACGACAATTTGCCATCTTTGACAGGTCACATGACTGGAACTCGGGAGCACTAGCGCCACGAACCGGGTACAAATTTCCGGTCCATGTTCTGTTCTTGAATGCTTATCTTCACTGTTATCCTTCTTATTTCTATCTCCCTGCTTTATACGACGTTTCAAAAAGAAAGCGCATATTTCAAGAATTTTTTTCATACAAGTGTAGGACAGAAACCCACCACAGACATCATTGGATTATGTTCCACCTACTTTTGCTAATCTTCAAAACTTTTGGGTTGTTGCCACCGTCTATATGGCGTCACCAGTATTAACTGACACGTTTTTTTATGTTATTTACATTGGAAATTTGAAGCATTATTGTGTCATATAAAGTATCTTACAAAATGAAAAACAACGTTTAAAATCCCAAATGGACATAGTCATCATATTGCAATTAATGCGCACTTAGCGTATTTCCTAATACAAAAGATCTACCAGAATTAGTAGCAATCTTTGCTTTATATAATCACAGAATGTCTCTCTTTAAAAAAAGGGAAAATTACTTCTTCAAATTCGAGTACAAATTCGGAATGAAAAAAGCGCTAAATTGGCAGAATTGCAAATATTTACGTTATTCTATCTTTACATGAAGAAAGTATTGGTTTCATGAAATTTTTCGACTTCCGGTTTTCGACAGAATTATACGTTTTAGAAGGTCTTGAACACGATTTGACTGTTTTTACAAAATATCTGTCTGTGAGTTTGTCTGTTTAAGTGTCTGTATGTGACAAACATATTTTATGCTCTCTATCTTAAGAAGTAATACACGGAATTTAGTCAAACTTCAGATTCAGTTAGACCTTGATATAAATTGGTGCTGATTTGTTTCTGGTGTAAATCGCCTTACAGGTGGCGCTGCTACGCTACATCAGTCATGATTTTCAAGATAGCTATTTGTCAAGACCTAATGCACGGATTTTCCTCAAACTTCAGATTCAGTTAGAAGTTGACATAACCTGTTGCACATTAAGTTTTGGTGTAAATCACCCAACAGGTGGCTCTTCTATGCTGCATTATTCACGATTTACACAATAGCTCTATCTCAAGAACTAATGCATGGATTTTTATGAAACTTCAGATTCAGTTATACGTTAACATAAGTTGGTGCTGGGTAAGTTTTCGTATAAATCATATAACATGTGGCTATGATGCATTTTCGATTCTAAAATGCATAATTAAAAAAATACGCTTTTTGAAATATCAACATGTATGAGATAGAAGAAAGTTTTTGGGATTGACACATCCGACTAGTTTTTCTTTATACTGTGTTTCAAAAAGAAAGGGTAGATTTCAAGAATTTATTTCATACAAGTGCAGGACAGAAACACACCTCGCAAATCACTGGATTATGTTCCACCGAAATTTGCTAATATTCAAAATTTTTGGAAGATAACACTGAAATTCTAAACTAGGTTTCAAATGTTTTGCGTGTATTAACAGGGTGGCTAGTGGTCAGGGAAAAATACAGTAAAAAAATGATAATTACCAGTATATTCTTATAGAAAAATTCAAATTAATTATTTCATCGAATAATCAACATAAATTTTTCTATAAGAATATACTGGTGTTGACTGTATTTTTTCCTGACCACTAGCCACCCTGATTAAGAACCGACATACAGTGTAAAATTTACAATAAATTTTGCTGTAAATTTATCATCCGAATTAGCGACATTTGTATTAGTACATTAACAGTAAAATATGTCTGACACTTTGATTGCGTCGCCTTCAATGTCCATGTCGCAGACTTCGATCAGTTTTTACGTTTTAATTGCAGTATTTCAGGTAGTAATGTTCGTGTTTTTTAATTACAGTTAATTTATTATTAAATATATCAAATATTACTATAGGCTAATTCCATGCGTGAATGTAGTGTAAGTCACATAGCCTCAAAAGTTTATCGTTCTTGGCCACCGGTATTTTATTTTAATAATTCACTGTATTTAATTGTAGATATATGCGATTGAATGTCAAAATTTTCTTTACTATACTACTGGTAGCCAAACACTACAGTCATTTATATCTCTGTGACTGACACTACATCCACTCATGGAATTAGCCTATACAGAAATAGTTTTGTTCAAAAGCAAAAACCTTACAGCACCTGTATAAATTCCGAAATTTAAGAAGTTGAAGTCAAGTGTTAAACATACTTATTTTCTATTAATTTTGCAGAATAAATTGCTGGTAATTTTGGTACATAAAATTATCACAAATTTTGTTGTGTTTGTTTCTGTGTTACCTATAATTGCAACGTTGCCATGTTTCCAGCGCTACAAAGACGGATTTTCTGAAGATAAAAAACCAATCTGATGAAATATAGTTGAAACATTGTATTTTCCTGCATCTAGTGATGTACGTCATGGGTTTTTCTTTCTCTTATGCAATTGGAATTAAATGAATGTTTTAATTCTTTTATTTATTTTTGAAAAACTCTGCATATGTCGTGTAGTTTTTATTATTACTAGCGAGTTAACTAATGCTCCTTATATTTTTCTTGTTATGTGTTGCCATTTTTTAAAAATCATTGACAATTATGAAATTCTTGGCAACCGAAATAATCAAACAGCGTAATTTCTTTTTGAATTCATTTGGAATTTCTGAACGCGAGAAAATAATTAATTTTTATCCTGAATTCATATAATGAAAATGACCATAATATGTCGATAATATGACCCTAATATCTTCGATGTAATTCCTGTATACATTTTACAAAATTATAACAACAACAAAAATCTATAGAAAATACTATTTTTCTTTTATTCTGAACGCTTTATAGAAGTGAGTTATATCATATATTTTTCAAGGAAGTAGAGCGATTCTGGCAAACATGATTCACTCAAACCACATGCTAGCAATAAGTACTGCAATATCACACAGTTTAAGAAAAGGAACCTCAGCCCAGACTCTCCATAACCTTTTCATATGTAATAAAGAAAACAATTTTATGTCAGTGGTGAAACCTTACAAGAAAGTTTCAAATTACAACTGAGTTTAAACTGTCCAAGAAAAGAGTCGAACAATAACATCCAGCTAAAAAGATGGACACCCAGGCCAAAGAAGTGCATATCCACTAACCATGGATATGCACTTATGAAAGTATTTTATCTGAAGCATACATGGATGAAATTTTATACGAGAACTTTAAATTCCAACTTAGTGAAAAATGTCTGGGACTTTCGTCGAACATTGAACTACTGGTTGGACGTGGCAATGCCCTACCAACTTGGCTACCCTGGACGATTACGGTAGACATAATTCAATCGCACAAATTTTTTGCAATAACATCCAGTTAACAACCAATTATTCTCAATTTCAATGTCTTGGGAAAAAAATTAAAAGACACTAGAGTATATATAAAAAATATAAAAAAAACTTGAAAGTGTGCTGACAATATTTTGTATTAAAAGTGTCTTTTTGTTTTATAATATTTACATTTTCTAGACTCAAACAATGCTTGATTAAATGTTAACACATTTTTATTACGTCTACTAAATGATATTACAAATTAACTTTTCATTTCTAACTTTTAGCAAAATAAACGAATTTTTATATAATTTGTAATTGTACAGTATAAGGATTTTCATTTCAGTGTTCAAAGATATTTAAAATAACTTTGGAGGTACTGAGTATTTTTACATGAATTGCTATTTTTAATCAAGTCACAAAACAAGTATTTTAACCCTCTAAGCGTTTCACCCGTATTTTTTCATTTCCGAAAATCAACTTAAATCGGCTCTAGATAAAAAAATGTTTAACAAAATTGTATTTTAAGACATATGTAAAATAAAGAGATATGAAGTGTATTTTAGAAACAAACGGGGAAAAAATTAAATAATTTTAAGTTTTACAAATATTTTTATGAAAATGCTGGAAAGCCCTCAGACGCTCAAAGTGTTAATTAAAAGATACACCATTACTTTATATCAATAAACACTAGAGTTGAATTTCACACTTTATATTATAGCATCAGAGATTTTTTATGGTTATTTAAAATGATCATATAAAGATGTTTTTAAAAAACAAACGCAAAGTTTGTCTTATTTCCTGGATGCAATGTGTTATACGAAAGACGCGGATATTTTAATGCTATTTGCATAATAATTTACTGGCCACGCTTGTTGAATATATTGATTACAATTCTATATCCCCCGAGCATTAGATACTGCCTTCTGTCTTACTGCCGGAAAGCTGCCTATCTAACTTTAGCTGCCACTCATCTATATCAACTGAAGTGGAAAATTCAATGGTAAGCTAAATCTTACGCTGCAGTTAAACTGTATCGAGATGCTATCAAGAGTTCTAGGTAATTAAATTAAACGAAATGGAATAGCGTGGCTTATTTTAAATGTCAAACTGTAACGCATGATAAACTTTACTGAAGAAAGGGCCTTAATGTGAATGGATTAATTTATTATATTGGCAGATTTAAATTGTTTTTCAAGCTTTCGTGAAGGCTTTAATGCCGTTTTAACCTTCTTTGATAAATCATTTAAAATGTTCAAAAGCGGAAATGTAAATTTCGTTTCAAAAAAGAGTTTTCAAACATTTGTATAAAAATTACTCATTGTTAGAAAACTTGGATCCCGATTAATATAAATATATATCATAATTTTAATATTATATGTATATATATAATATAATGTATATATATAATATATATGTATATATACATATAATATATATATGTATATATATAATATAATGTATATATATAATATATATGTATATATACATATAATATATATATGTATATATATAATATATATGTATATATACATATAATATATATATGTATATATATAATATAATGTATATATATAATATATATGTATATATACATATAATATATATATGTATATATATAATATATATGTATATATACATATAATATATATATGTATATATATAATATAATATTTTTTTAAAGTCTTAAAATATCTAACAATTATTCTGGATTTAATTCCATTTAATCTTTTTATTTCGTCTTAAAAGGCAATATTAATTTCTAGCTTTTTCCCGTTCAGTCTAATTGATTTACGCGTCTTTAATTCATTTGGCTGTGAAAAATCACCATTTTCGAGTTTCCCCTTTAATTTTATGGCCTGTTTTTATCTCGAAATTTCCAAGGTTTGTTAGAACATTCTCAGATATGCTGGAAAGGTGTTTATTCGGCTCTTTTCGTGCCTGCTAACTCATTCTTTCCTTTTTTCTATCCTTGTACCCGAGGTTTTAAATACGTTTATACCAGCTTATGGTAGAAATCAGCTGATTCGATTTAATGCAGAACCAGAAGGCCTGAGATTCTTTTATCGTGATGGAGTAAACTGCTAAATAAATATCTCTTTTCGTAACTGATTGTGATTATTGTGTGTCTATGGAAAATATCAAGTTTAAGATCTCTACTGCTTTTTAAATTACCGCGATAATTGTTATAGTCTGATCTGATTGCGACCTCACCATGAATAATAATTATATTGATATGGCAGTGTATAACAGCTTAGAGTTTATCACAACTCATCACCACGTCATCTTAATGAAAGGTCGAGGTATGGTAGCGAAATCATGAAATGCTAGAATCAAAAGTCCGACAGAATAGGAATGATCTGTGTATCGGAAATATATGTTCTATTGTCTGGAAAATATATGTTCTATTGTTCTACTGTCTAAAAATTCCAATATCGCATGGAGTGTAGAATACTCTGCTATGTGATTACGGCCAAGAAATTAACCAGAGCCTTTAGCGTTTTTTTCCCCATTCTGCATGGGCTGGAATGTTTTTACGTAAGTGGTCATTAATTTGCCATATAATTATCTCATCGTTCAATTTACTTGTTCTTAATAAATTACCTTTTTTTTTAAACACGAGGACGAGAAACGGGTTATAAAATTAATCTAGGAAAAGCATATAAGAATAGAATTTCAAGAAAAAGTTTTAACGTTTCCGAAAGAAAACTAATGTTCAGATTGGAAAACTATTTCGAGAAATCGAGTGTTATAGAAAAATTAAAAGTATTTTTTATTTTACTAGAACAGAAAATGTATAATGAAATCTAATTTACGCAATACATTGGACAATTCGTGATATCGCAGTTTGACAAATCGAGGGATCACCGCATTTACGAGGGCTGTTCAATAAGTAATAAGACTAAAATTATAAAAAAAAATACAGAATACCTTGGTCGCCATCATTTACATGGTCTTTTTCAAAATAACTACCGTGGCACGTAATGAATTTATCCCAACGTTCTGTACACTTCTTAAAAACTTGTAAAAGTCCGTTTTTTGAGAGCTTTTTCAAAACCGCCTCCGCAGCCTTAACACATGCTTTTTTCCTTGCAAAATGTTTGCCTCGTAATGGTTTCTTAAGTTGAGGTAAGACCCAGAAATCGCATGGAGCGAGATCAGGACTGTGTAGAGGGTGTGGTAAAATCTCTACGTTGTTCTGCTGCAAAACTTTCTGTACGCAACTAGCAATATGTGGTCGGGCATTGTCATGGTGCAATAGGAAGCCATTTCGCCATTCTGCGGTTCTCCTTGATGATAACCGCAGCTGTGTTAATCATTGTCTCTGTGATGGACGTTGAAAGTCGTCCCTCACGTTCAGTATCTTCCAGTTTTTTCTTTAAAAATACTTGCCCTCGACATTGCTTCATCGTTGAAAGCTTCACGTATCATGTCAAAGGTCTCCGATGCTAATTTTTGCAGACGAACACAAAATTTAATCGCATAACGTTGTTCCATCGACGCTTCCATTTTGATAACAGGCCGCTCTCGTAGGCGCCCGCAAACACGCTTCAGTTCAATCACTTGATACTCAGGAACATGAGCCTGTACACGCCAGTTATCGGTAGCTTTTGTTAATACAGACAACAAACTTTTTTTTATGCACAGAAATTAACATTCCGATCAGTGGTTTCGCAGCAGTAAAATTAGTCTTATTACTTATTGAACAGCCTACGTATTAGGAAAAAAAGCTTTTAAAAAAAAGCAGAGGCGAATTGTTTGATAATTTGATGACAATGATACTAAACTTGTGGGACGTAACGGAAAGAGTAGAAAATCTGAAGAAAATTGCCAAGGAAAGGAACGAAATACTAGAAATAGAGTCTTACAAAAATACGCTTTTCGGCCTAAATTAATTTTCATCCGAAAACGACAACGAAAATGTCTTAGAAAAAAAACAAATCTCAGAAAAAATTTAAACTGTTAATATACACATATACAAAAAATATTATGAATTTGATAATCACAAACACATTTCTACAAAATTTATTTTTCATATTTATGCATATGCATACATCCAAATGCTTTTGATTAAAATAAGAGAAATAAAACATTATCGAACCATTCTTTTTTATAGTCTCATAATCGGTTACAACACACATTTTTTATTATTAACTTTTTGTTAATACGGAATAAAAATTCTGTATAGAGAGCTGCAAAAATGCTCTAGATTTAGTTTTGTAATTGATCTAAAAGAATATAGAAATTAATTGATAAATTTATATGGTAATATGCAGTACTATTTGGTGAGTGTGTATATGTGTGTGTGGCGGATGAGTGGCGGGGGTGGGGGACTGAGTAAGCTAAACTTTTTAAATTTACAGCTTCTTCTTCTTACTTAAGTAAAAATATATGTACGTATATATATATATATATATATATATATGTGTGTGTGTGTGTGTGTGTGTGGCGGAATACATTCTTTACACTATAACCGATAATCAATATTTCACGGTTGCCAGGCGTGTACACTATTTTTAAGGCAGTGATCTTTCACTAATATGCGACTGAAAAGACCTATTTAAAGTACCGCATAATTGACAGGGACTCATTACTCAAAAACTCTTGTGTTATAAATTATTAATAAAATATACATTTTTAGAACACTAAGTTATCATAATATATCTTATGAGTAGTAATGTTATATTATCCTTAATATTCGCAAAAAAGTAACATCTAACATCTTAATATTATCTAGTAATGTTTCTTGTATTGCTTGTATTAAGAAAACCTAATACTACATTATATTTTGTAGATTACCATAAATAAAAATTAGTTTGTTTAAGTTAAGTTTGTAGATTAGTTAAGTTTGTAGATTATTAGTTAAGTTTGTAGATTACCATAAATAAAAATTATTTGTTTTATTTGATTATTAGCATGCCAATTAATCTAAAAAAAATATTCAATATTAGTTTGCTTTTTGCGCGATTTATAACTACAATGGCATTTCCTAGTTAATTAAAATAAATTGTTGCATTTGACAATACAACGAAATCTCACAAAAACTGACATTGTAGGAAAAAAAAAGTCTTGCTAGTTTTTGAGCAGGACACCGAAATTCTGTAAAAATAGTTCTTACAATTTAGATTTTTTACCTATTTTTTTACCTATAATTTTTTACCTAAATTTAGAATAGATATTAGCAACATGTAAAATTATTAATTTCATTGAAATTTTTATGAAATGAAATAATAATAATAATTGTACGTAAGTGGAAATTTCAAGTTGTAAATTCAATCTTTTAAGTTTGACGTTTAAGTGAATTAGTAAAATTACGTACAAAAGTATAGAGTTGGATCCAGATATGCTCAACAAAATAAGGTAACTTCAGAGAAATTACCTATCTCTTCAGAGATGTTAAAGAAGTTTGAATTAAACTGTGCTAATTTTTTCATCTTGATGCATTTTGAAGTCGTTAACTAACCATATACATAATTCATCAAATTTTTCCTAGTAAAAATTCTTGAGATTTTCTAGAGAAATGTTTGTATACGCTTCGAAATTTTATGATCATGCTATTGCAGGCTCTTATTTTGGCATTTCGGGTTCTTCATTATCATCATCAACATCTGCAGTACTGTCGATCGCAGTTCCCACAATTTCGTCAAGGTTTATTTTGGTATTTCAATGTCATTAACAATTTCAGGCAATCATTTCACTAACAGATTTTTTTTGCAGAATAAACTTAGTTATTTTGTTTTAACTCGGAAATGTTTTTTTAGATATATCTTTAATTTAGTGGTATATATAAAACTCTGATAAAAATAAAACTCCACGTTATGAAAAACAATATCCAATGGTGCAGTTACTGATTTTCTTCCATGGACAAGACTCAATGATAATATCAAACTTTGTCGATTATATATTTGATTTATGCTCCAAATTTGATATCAAAAGCGTCAATACAAACTGGTGGTATTAAAAACTTTGAAATTATGGTATCCTCTTCTTTATTGCTATTTCTTAAGAATAAAAATATTTAGGTACCATTTACGCAACTGTTTATAATTTCTATTATTTTCATTCCACCTTTATTTGGTTTTCTTAATTTAGGTTCACCTTAATTAGGTTCTCAATTAGGTTCTTAATTAGGTTATTAATTAGGTTCTTAATTAGGTTCTCAATTTGATTCTTAATTAGGTTCTTAATTTAGGTTCACATTAAAGTTTGTGGAAATTACCCGAATGGAAATTTAATTCTTAGATAAATTCTCATTTAAGAATAAACAAAAAACCCGTGTATACTCTATTTATCGACTGCATTTTTTAAAATTAAAAATGTCTAACATAAATTATACATTGCTAAATATAATATTGATAGGTTTTATATAATTCGCAAAA
The DNA here is from genome assembly GCA_963931845.1 of Maratus michaelseni. NCBI lineage: Eukaryota > Metazoa > Arthropoda > Arachnida > Araneae > Salticidae > Maratus > Maratus michaelseni. The sequence continues at coordinate 325,899,297 of OZ007589.1, forward strand.
CCTGTAATAGTATCAGAATTTTCTACTTTATAGCGAGAAAAATATTATATGCTTCTTCCTACTATGAATATAAATGCTATCTCACATAAAGACAAAGTAAACGATATTTTTATTTCGTATGTTTCTAAGAAACCCGTCGTCTTTATTCCTCTTAATACATTGTGTTTGCAAATATTACAGCAGTCGGAAAAATTCCGGCGTCAGGATTAAGCGAAATATATTGAAGGCTTTTTCTTTTTAAACGAAAAGCTATATCTTAATACCAACAGTTAAGTTACTTTTATGTGGATAAAAAAGCATTTAATGTTGTACAGTCAGTGCAAAATAATCGATACACTTCATGAAATATGGTCGTCACATTGTCTCAGAGAAAAACGAAAATAGCCATTCATTTGAAATTATGTCTTCTTTCAAAGGTTCTTTTAATGGTTAAAAAATAGGTTTAGGTAATAGGTCTTCATAGTTAAATCGTATCAAACGCAAACATTTCCAATTTCAATACGAACACTGAATTTTGACAATATATTAGAATTTTTCGGTACATTTCAACTTTGGGTACCAAATTGTATGTCATTCGTTCAAATACTTTTGAAATTATGAAGGTTTAAATTTTAGAACTCGCAATGCTAAAATTCTATTTAATCATTGCAAAATAGATTGGAATACAGGTAATTTTTAAAAGAATAACTCAAAAGATACTTGTCAGAATAACCTGCAAGTTTGGATTCGCATGGTTGAAGATTCTATAAACCAATTTTTGTTTAAAACAGTACATGTTACAGTTCCTATTTGTTTAGAAAATTACATTTAATATAAGTGTATTTAAGAAAATTTTAGAAAATAACATTTTTTGTTTATTTACATCATATTCATTCTGAATATGATGCAAATGGATAATGAACAGACAGTTCAAGATTCTTGATGTTAGCAAATGAAACAAATTAAGCCCTGTGTGTTCCAGCAGAAGATGAATGATGTGCTTATTACGAGGCAGTATCATCCAATTTTCACCAGCTTTTTCAGGTCAAGGTTGGACACGGGTTTGCATTTTCTTTGAAGTATATTTTTTATATAATTTAGTTCTGTCTTTGTTATATATTTTATTTACATAACTCGGAAATTATTTTTTGTGTTTATTTGAATATAATAATTTTTTTTAAAAATTTCTTTGCTTTTTTCACATTTTTGGAGTATGCGAGCAAACTGTACCTTAAGGAATCTGATTGGCTCTATATTTTTTATACTTTTTGCTCCTTTCACTTTCCGAAGAGCTTGGAGTTTATTTTTAACACTTTCCAACAAAGTTGAAAATTGTTTTTAAATTAGGTTTACCTGTCTGTCGTCTGTCTGTGCTCCAACTCGTGTATATATACTCGGATTTCCTTGAAATTGATATATGTTATTGGTGTTTACTGTTACAGGTTTGGTATTGAAAATGAAGTGTGTCGCATTTATATTTATTTTACAGGGCCACTCAAAAGAATTATTTTACATTACGGTCTGTGGGGAAAAATCGTTTGCAGCGTATTTACATGATGTTACTCTATTTTAAACACATTCAAATTGATACATATCACTGAAGTATACTTCAAGGATCTTACTCTAGAATATGATGTGCATGGACTGTATCGTTCATTTACAGAGACACTTTAAGGAATTCCGTTACATTATGGTCTAAGGAGAAATATCATTTGTGGCGTATTTTAATCATGTTACACTATCTTAAAAATATTCAAATTGATACAGATCATTCAGATGCACAACAAGGCACTTACTGTACAATATGGTGTGCATAAAACGTATCGTTCATTTACAGGGACACTCAAAAGAATTCCGTTACATTACGGTTTATAAGGAGACAATCTTTTGCGGCGTATTTCAATGCTGCTACACTATTTTAAACATATTCACACTCATACATAATCACCGAGGTGCACACTACAGTGTGCTTACTGTAGAATAATGTATATATAAAATGTATCGTTAATTTACAGGGACACTCAAAATAATTTGGTTACAGTACTGTCTATGGACAATAATCACTAGTAGCTTGTTTTCAGTTGTGTAATTTTTTGCTTATTATATAGTGCATATAAATTTTATAGATCATATGCAGGGCTGATCAAACAATCTCACGTAAATATCTTTTATTGAAGGAAATTGCTGAAATGAAATTTGCAACTGTGCTATGTATTTTCTAACTGAAGTAAATTTTACTGTACTGTGTAGTATACATACATATCTATAGATCATATACAGGCTGCACAAATAAAATTATGGATATTTTGTTTGACTATTGCTAGTAATTGCTCGAAGTGGGTTTTCAAATGTGTTATGCGTTTTCTAAATTGTTTACCGAGCTGCTGGACGGGGCTAGTTGAGTTTAAGACGAAAGGTAGTCCTACCCGCCCTGTTTGACCTTGACATTGTTTACTGAGCAAACTCTGAAGTTTTGTTACAGTACTTTGAACGTAATGGAAAGTGTTTCATAATCAGTTTGACGCATGATTTTTCGTTCTTTTTCTGAATTGCTGTTGTTTATCGTTCTATTCAATATTTAAAAAAAAAAATTGGTACTTTGTTATGGCACCTACTTTTCATAAAAAAATTCACGATTTTCATCTGATCTTAAATTGTATATTGTTTGAGTGCTCTATAGAGCTGCGTAGTTCCAAGTGTGCATAACTCATATTTTCTTTACAACTTTTTAAAATTTATCTATCTCTCTCTATATATATATACATTCTAAAAAATTCTAATATAATTTCTGCTGTTATGTTTGTTTGTAGGATGTAATCTCTAGAACTACCAAATGGATTAAAAAATAATGGTAGAAAAATAATTTTGATTGTGTCTGCTCCAAAATAGTGTTCAATGTATTTCGGTATCACTACCCCCATGAAGGTGCAGGAGCAAAATATTTCTAAAAATGCGATTTCTTTGCTATTTTTGTGAATAGAAACTTGAATTTTTTCATGGTGGTTACTTTTAACGTAAATTCTTGCAAAGAACAGTTTAAAAAAATGGTAATAATAATAACAAATGGTAATGATAATAAAGGTGTGACATGAGCGAAAAACGTTCTAAACTCACGATTACATAAGAACTTCCGAACCGATTTTAAAAGCCTTTCAGACTAATAATAGAGACAAGCTCTGCGATAAAATGGACTACATTTTGTCTATGTACAACTGCTCTCATATTGGTGAAATATTGAAACGTTCTAAAATTACGATTTCGGTGAATCTATTGGTGTTGGAAACGTGAAATTTGACATGGTAGTTACCTCTACGATGTAAATATTCGCAGAGAGCGGTTTCTTACAAGCTCGAAATTTAAAAGAGTGAAATAAACCAAAAAGGTAAAAAAAAAAAACGAACTGAATTACTGTTTTTATGGAATTTTTTGGCTTCAAATGCAAAATTTGACATGGTATATAATTTTAAGACGTAAATTCTCGCTCAGAACTGTTTCTAACAAGTTGTAGATTTAATAGTGTGAAATGAGCGGAAAACGCTTTAGAATCAAGATTACTTTGGAACTACCGAAGGCGAATGCCGAGGATTTCATAAATTCTCTAGAGTTAATAATGACGACAGTTTCTGTTTAAAAAAATAGATATATTTTATCTCTATGCCACTGCCTTCAAGGAGCTGGAAGAGTGAGAAACGTTAAAATTCCGAAAAGTTTTTACTTGTTGAGGCAAAAACATGACATTTCATACAGTGGCGCTTACTTTTAAGACATAATTACTCGCAAAGAACTTTGTTAAAATATTCGTTTTGTAAGGAGAATTATATTTTAACTATTATTTCTCAAAAACTTCAAATTTGGCATAGGGACATAGATTTGCCCAATTTTTTTTTTTTACTTAAATTTCAAATAATTTTAAATAGAAGAAAATTATATTTTCGATGCAAGTGTTAGATAAAAGGTTTCTGAGCATTAGAATAAAACTAAGTTACAGTTGCAGTTATTATTAATTCAAATGATATTTCTAAACAAACATGATTGCCAATTACGTCAGGAAGTTGTTCATATTTACACTTTTGACGTAAAAAAATTAAGATTAAATATACAAAACGAAGGTCTTCCAACATATTGCTTAACGGTATTTTCAATTGTATGGTGTTAGTAAAACTGTAAAAAAAACAGTTTTTTGTTCGCAGGATATATTCTCTGGAAGTACTGAACTGATTTCAAAAATCTTCTGCTGTGCGATAGATGATAAATCGAGTTCAGTGTGTCTTTTTTGAAGGGGTGTGATTGCAGGTGGGTTGGAATAAAGATCTTCTCGTTAATTCAAGTATAAAATAAAATATTTGTTTTTCTCGCGTTCATCTTATATGATACAATATAATGATAAAATTCCCAAAAATTGTGGCTAAATTAACAATATTTAAATTATCCGTAATTAGCAGTATAATATTCCCTTATGTTAGTAAGCTCATGGATACCTCTTGTAATATATTTTAATTACACTGCGCGCAAAGCTGCAGACTATATCAATTAATATATTAATATTGCTGTTTATCAACTAATTTAGAAAATTTGATTTTCAAAGAATACAAATGCTCTCGTTTTCATCAAAACTTCTATGCATCTGTACCTATGTACTTAAACAAAATATTAAAAATCGCATTATTCAATTTAAATTTCTTCTTTTATGCCCCTCCCCCAAAAAATGAAAATCTGCTATTTAAAAGATGAAATAATATTTACAACAAATATAATATAAACAACACAGCGTATCTTTTAACTATATGTGCTCTTAAATTTTAGATTGTAGATGCATGAACACAAAAAATTTTTGACATTCTTTTCAATGGGAAATGAAAAAAAAAATCTTTGTTTCTTCAATCAGACCCAAGTATAATCACTATTCACCAAAATAGTTCTAGAAGAATGTTATCTGTCAAATTATATGAAAGAATATTTAATAAGACATTTTGTTTCTCTGTTAACAAAACACCTATATTGTTCGCAATCTAACAGCCGCATTTCACTCTTATTCACATAAAACAGTAAAAAAATGTGAATTTAATAACTTTTTCGAAATATACATTTTTAATTCATAATACATGACAATAATAATAATTCATAATACATACATATTTTTAAAACAAGCACCAATATACGTACTGAACTACCTGCTTAAAAAAAAATCGTTATTTTGGGTTATTAAAGGTCCTGTACTCTTAAAACACAGCCGGCATATAATGTTTTGGAAAAAAAACTAAAAATACTTTTATTTAATAATTCCCAGTACAACTTGAACAATTTCCCAAAATTTAATAATCTTAACGGAAACCCAGTTTTCTTTCCGAGCATTTATTGTTTGAAGAGCTAATTTAGTTTAGAGATTTAAGATAATATTTCACACCTACTTTATCAAAATTTTATTTTTAAGAATGGATTTTGTGAAATTTTTTTGCACTAGTTAGTCAATAGAGAATAAATAAATGTATATATGAATATTTTTTTCAATAACAAATATTTGTTTTTACCTATATTTGCATTTGATACATTATGGTCATTTTTTCCTTTAAACTCCTAGTTTAATTATAAAAAACAGTGTAGTTAAATAGTGTTTTTTTTTAAAACATTAATAATATACTTTACCCTAAGTACATCTATGAATTATTTTAACACTTTTTCTCTTTTGCAATACAGAAACAAATGAAATTTCTGTATAACGAAACTTAATGACTAATTTAAAAAAATAAATTATAGCATTAAAATATATTGTGTTATTCCATTCGATGTAAAAAAATAAAAAGTTTAAAAAATTAAAAATCCTAAAAGAATCTAAACATTTGTTATTTTCAACTATACAGTACGAGGATAAATACACTGATAGCAAGGCTATCGAATTTTATCCGTTCAGGAATCATATTCGTTTGCTCAAATCTTCTTAAACAAGAACGTTTCACATCCAATCAAAATGCAACATGTCTGCGTTATTTTAGAATTCTTATCCTGTAGTGTAAACCATTCGCTATTTGAAATCCCTATGCAGTAGCCGAGTCAGAAAATGTTTTTTCGTTAGCCGAAGCATTCATAAGCGAAAGTATCACTATCTGTAAACAAAACATAGAAGTTAATTCTGACAAATAAGGGAAAAATACTTCCGTCGGATACCAGAGTAGTGTACATTTTCTAAAATAAAGCAAACATAAAATGAATTTTTAAACAATTATATAAAACCAAATATGCAAAAGTCATCTTATTAATTTGTTTCACAAAATAATTACACTCACTACAACCTACACTTGCCATCCTCGCCTATTTATATAAAAATACACTGTGAAAAAAATTCGACAAGAAACGGAAAAAATATCCGGAAATCTGCTGCCTGAAATAGTTCCTGATTTCAGTGAATTTACATCGTTAACTTATTTATCTTCTGACTTTGAACGTAATTAAGGAAAGAATTACATTTTTGAGTATTCCATATAATAGCTTTTTTCTTATTTCAAAAAATGTTGTTAAATTTTCACCGATCATGACTCACAGACCCCAAAAACATCCTCCGTTCAAATGTTGATATGTTCATTATATATATATATATATATATATATATATATATATATATATATATATATATATATATATATAACCATAAATGAAACATTATCATAACACCAACTGATACAATGAAATAATAATTAAGTATGTAATAATTAGATGACAATGAAAGATTCCCCAGCACACTGAATATGGAAACAAAAACATATTACAAGAATAAGAAATTAAATTAAAAATTGAATAAATGGAATTAAATGAATGAAATGAAATGAAATTTGTGGAATTTAGACAGAATTATCAAGTCCCAAATGCCTAAATACCACAAATAAAATGAAATGAGATGTTTCATCATCATATTAGCCATACATTGCTAAAGAATGTGATTTTGGGACTACATTTCATAAACAATGAAGCAAACCTGTGATAAAATAAAAAATAAAATACAATATTAAAAAGGAAAGAAGCCAAACTGAAATTATACAGAGAAATCATTAAATAGAGTCAGAAAGTATAAAATCCATAATGATTAACAAGATACCTGTGCTCCACAAGAACCAGCATGAAACACAACATAACTAGGGGATGAATTGCAAAAAAAATCATTACATGTTGCCAATTTTAGAAATATAAAATGCTTTACAATGTTGCCATAAATAATATTAGAATAAAATGAAAATTGCAAAGCAAACAGGAACATTAGTGCTGCCATCTATTGGTAAAAGTGAATATAATCTGAATAGAAAGTATTGGATGGAAATTAATGTTTAATAATTAAACCAAATTACTATCTTAAATGATAGAAATTAGTTAAATAATAAATAAATGAAATTAAATAATAAATAGAATATCGAATTACAATAAAGTAATGGATGTATTAGTGAATAATTCTATGTTAAAAATAAGTAGTAAGATGGAAAAATTAATAATTAAAGCAACTTAAAAATATGTACCATTAAATGACAAAAACGATTAAATAATTATGCAAAAATGCAACAACACATAAATTAAATTAAAATAAAATACTAAATATTTGAATTAAGATACAAAGAATTTAAATTAATATTAATTAAATATTGAAATGAATTAGTCACAAACAATGTTTCTTCATACAAAGTTAAAAAAATTATAAACACTTAATATAAGTTGTAAGGGTACAACGTTTAATAAAAATTAAAACTTATTATATTAACACTGTAGAAAAGTATACATTGTATTAGAAGTTAATATGATATTGTCCACAGTAGGTATTAATCCAAATCATTAGAACAAAAACATTCTTAATATTAATTAATATAAATTCATTTAAATAAATTAAATAATGAATATGTAAATTTAACTAAATTAATATACATATAAAAAAAAATCACATCGCAGTCCATTATAAAATGTGTAATATCAAACAATTGTGTAAATCAAAATGCCCCCATTCTTTTAATTAATAATATAAATTAACCATGCGTATTTTTCCATACAACTCCGCCACACACCTCCTCAATCCAACGTCTACCCACCCAACCGTCCTGTTATAATAATTTTTTTTAATAAGATTATATGATTTTTTATACATTTTTTAACGCATGTGTTAATTTGGTTGTAAAGATCATATAAGAACTAACTATATATTAAGGAATATATGAATTTTTTGGAAAACCATGTTGTAATGCATCATAGATAAGTTTTTTAATATTGTTGTTAATTAGTTGAGAAGAACATAAACTTTTTATTTTATACATATGATTAAGGAGTATATTACGATATACAGAATTATGTAGACATGATTTAAAATTAGTAAAGGAATTAACTTTAAATTTAAATTCTTCACGTTTGTCAAATATATCAATTATTGTTTTGTTTTCTTTAAGTGTAATTTTAAGATCTAAAAAGTTAATAGTATTGTTAGAAAGGAGGTTTTCCGTTAACTCTAAATTAGTAGGATAATCAACTGGAAATATAGAAATATTAGTGTGATCAGTGGCAATTAAAATTATGTCATCAATATAACGATATAAATGTATATTACTGTTAATAAAAGTACGTTCATAATGATACAAGTATAAGTCTGAAAGTATACTAGATGTACATCCCCCTTGTGGTATACCGACTTTCTGTAAATATAACGTGTTATCATGCATTATATAATTATTATATATAATGAAATTTGTTAAAGTTTTAAAATAAGCTGTATCTATATGAATTGGTAAATTAATTGAATGATGATACTTATTAAATAATGCATTTATAATATTATGTAGATCTAATAAATCTATATTATTAAATAGATCTTTGAAATCATATGTCATTATATTGTTAACACATTTAAGGTTTTTCAAAACATTTTCCATGCTGTAATTCTCTTATTTATGAAACGATGTGACTGAGTATGTGTATAGGATATACCAAGGTCTCCACCGAGTTCGTTGAACAACATCATCCGCCATCTTGTTTCAAGATGGCGGCCCGTTAAAATTTTAATTTTTTTTAAATTAAAATGCATGTACAAAAAAATTATACATTGAGATTATTGTTTCCGTTAAGTATTAGAACGTGATACAAGGATTCTGGATTTTTTTTTTTTTTTTTTGGCTATATCTTAAAACATGGCTGAGATATGGCTGTTTGAAATTCTAGAGTGGCCGAGATTTTGGAACAATTTGATATTTGTTATGCTGCAACTCTCGTATTTATGAACCGATATGAATGTGACTTATCATGTGTACAGAACATACCAAGGTCTCGACCAAGTTCGTTGGCCAGCTTCATGCACCATATTGTTTCATAATGACGAACAGTTTAAATTTTTATTTTTTTAAATTCAAAAAGATGTACAAAAAATTATAAATTTAACAAATTGTTTCCGTTAAGTGTTAGATCGTGATACAAGAATTCCAGAACATTTTTTTTGTTTTGGCTTTATCTTGAAACATGGCTCAGGTATGGCAGTTTGAAATACTAGGTTGGCTGATATTTTGAAACAATCTATTTTTTCTTATGCTCTAACATTCATGCTGAAATTCGTATTCAAATTCAGTACTAAAAAAAACCCGGATTAAATCTTCTATAATCGGGTTCCAAGCATTTTAGATTCGGGTGTTTCTGTAAAATGAGTTGAATTTTTAAGAACATGGATTACGAAAGCTATACTTTCCTCTCGGTACAGGCCGGAAGGACTTTTTTACTTTAATAATATTACCAGACACTACAGATCGACATTAAAAACAGGTGTTCAATTGTTAATGTCTGTAAATTTACTATTTATTGTCCATGTTACTAATTTATATTCAGACATTATCTAAGAACATGGTTAAAATTTTTCACTAAAAACGTCCCTCATTTCAAAAATGTAAAACAGTTTCAAATAAAAACTTTCACCACCCCACAAAAGCGCTTTCGCCCTGGCTAGAGCATCATCAGTTGTAATCCTCAAGTCTCTGCTTCTCCGCTATATATACGACTGCTGGTTCAAGAACTCCCTCTATCGGCATTCAATTCTCTCTCTCTCCTTCTCTCCCTCTCCTCTAGCATCTTTTTCCAGCGGCAATCAATCACTGAATGAACCATATCATTGCATTCGTCTTTGGATGTAATAATTTCTATTGCTTCTCTTATTAGCCATTATGTAAATTTTCGTAGTTCGCTATTTTCTGTATTTGTAGGGTTTCAAGTTTGATTGGGCTTTTAGTGTTTAATCTTCCAAGAGCTGTTGACTGTTTATTTAGTTTTATATCTCTAACATGTTCTTGTATTCTTTTCATACTTTTTTATTTTATTATTCATTAGGTCTGTCATTTCATTAGATCTGTCAATCTGTCCCCCTCAGAAATTTTCATACAAAAAGTTTCATACAAAAGTTAAAAGAGTATGAACCCCAGCCGGATGACTACATGCTAAGCCTGGATGTCCAAAACCTCTATCCGCCTATTAACTTTTAAGAAATGAAAGATGTAATCAATAAAAAAATAATATACAGAATCTAATTTAGGTACTCTATTACAAAGCGCAACAAACCTGATTTGACCAAACGAAAGCTATTTTAAGTTCAATAGCAAAATATATAAACAAATTAAAGGGGTACCTATGGGATCCCCAATTTCTAATATAGTCGCAGAAGGGAAATTAAGAAATCTAGAAGCAATAATCATAAACGAACATAAAACTGAAATTAGGCTATGGCTTATATATGTAGACAACATATTTATTATCTTAAATAAACGAATTAGTCTAGATAACCTCCTTGACAAAGTAAATTCGTATGACAAGAATATCCAGTTTACAACAGAAAAAGAAATAAAGCATTCGATCAACTACTTAGATGTAAAAATAACTCATGATATAACTAAAATAAATACTATATTATATAGAAAACCCACAGCAAACTTAAATATAATCTCCTATAAAGCCGATACTCCACTACCGTACAGATTAGTAGCCATGAATACATAAATAAATAGAGCCCTACATGTTTGTTCAACAGAAAAATCACTAAAAGAAGACTTAAAAATCATTAAAAACATAGGTTTAAACGCAGGACATCCGAGAAAAACTATAACTAATTGAAATAGTAAGAGAAAGAATTGACCATATACAACCAGCACAGAAGAATCTAACATACACTCCTCCCATTCCATATATAGAAGGTGTATCTTTGAAAATAAAACGAGAATTAGAAAAATTAGGAAAAATAGTCCCACTATCCCCCAATCCATCCCTGTTCAAATCAATAAGAAAGGAAATAGAAAAATATAAGGAAATACAAACAGCAGGAATATACAAAATAAATTATCTAAACAGCAGAAATGAAAAGCTTACTTACATAGGACAGACGAAGAGAAAAATAGAGGAAAGAATGAAAGAACATATCAGAGATATAAAACTTAATAAACAGTCAACAGCTCTTGCAAGATTAAACACTAAAACACCAATAAAACTTGAAACACTACAAATACAGAAAATAGCGAACTACGAAAATTTACATAATGTTCTAATAAGAGAAGCAATAGAAATTAATACATCCAAAGGCGCATGCAATGATATGGTTCATTCAGTGATTGATTGCCGCTGGAAAAATATGTTAGAGGAGGGGGTGATAAGGAGAGAGAGAGAATCGAATGCCGATAGGGGGAGTTCTTCAACCAGCAGTCGTATATATAGCGGAGAAGCAGAGTCTTGAGGATTACAACTGATGATGCTCTAGCCAGGGCGAAAGCGCTTTTGTGGGGTGGTGAAAGTTTTTATTTGAAATTGTTTGACATTTTTAAAATGAGGGACGTTATTAGTGAAAAATTTTAACTAGGTTTTTAGATAATGTCTGAATATAAATTGGTAACATGGACAATAAATAATACAGCCCGAACGTCCCGGGTTAAAGCTGTCTGGTGTACAGACAGTAGCTAAAAAACGCTTTTAAACGAAAACACTATTAAGTTTTTTATATCTAGTATAGTCTTAAATTTGTTCACTAAACACACCAATAAGCATTTTTTGGTATTTTCATATTAGCCGCACGCCAGCGGTCAATAGCGAAACATTTCACATTTTAAAACAACCTTTGTGATTCTGACCATTTCCGTGTTTAAGCGCGGAGCTCAATTACAGAACTGTTAAATTCCTGTTTAATTTATTTAATTATCTATTTAGGAAGTTTCATTTTTGTTTGAATGTTTCGTTATTAAATATTACGTGGGAACAACAAATGCTGAACTTTTTATATTGTTTTAAGCACAAACAAACGGGTTAGCCTCCCATAATTGGGTTGCACGCAGATTTTAAAATATTCATGCTTGAAAATTATTTTTGAAACACTAAAAAACAGCAACTTGAGAAACAGTTTTCAAACAAATTGTTTTTAAAAGTGTATTTTCTTTTGTATTCGACGGTGCAAAGTTTAATTCTTGCTATGTTTAGAAGTTAAAATGTAATTGTAGTAAAAGCGAAATTTATTGGCGTCGCTGTTGCCACCATCAGTATGACGAGGCATTATTATAGGTATTTTTCAATTTTGTAAATATTGTTGTCTCTTCAGCTATGCATAAAAAATATTTATAAGTATAATGAAACATTAAGGATTGCATATATTTTTCATGATAAGGAATTTTCTGAGCATATTTCATTTTGTAGCATATGGTGGATGAAAATCTCTTAATGAATAAAAGAAATTCCGCATTTTTAACTAGACAGTAGAAGCATACATATTTTTTATAGTTAATTTTAACTGAGAAATCATTAAAAAAAATTCTTGATGGTATCAGATTGTAATCGACATTTTAAAAATAATGCCAAAAAGAAATAAATTAAAAAAAAACCATAAACGTAAATGTGCAAAAGATATCTTATTCTTTCAATTTCCAAAATACATATACTCACTTTAATCTAAAATTCGCAATTCGCGTTTATTTAATGAAAACAGAAAATTAAAATAATGTGTTGTTTTAAATATTAGAAAGACTCAATCATTATTTAAAATGATACAATTGTTCCATAAAAGGAATTCAAAAAATCTAGGAAGAACGTATAATAACACAGCACATTCAACATAATGAGCCTACATTATTCTGTACCGCTTATTTAAAGGACACCTTATTCAAAGCAACTCAATAAAATTCCAGTAATTTTTTTGAAATCCATCGAAAAATAATGATTTGTAACTGCGTAGTAATATTTTTACTGAAAATATCTCATTGTAACCCAAACAACTTTTTAAAATGTAATAATCTGCGCAGAAAAATAAATCTTCATTTTAAAAATGCTTTATTTATTCAGCTAGTTTATTTTTCATAAAGGAGGAAACATTTCATACATACAATGTCTAAATGTAACTATTTGACTTAGTTTTTCTGTAATTATTTTATACATGTTTGCCATGTGGGGCAAAAAGGATAGCTACGTTTCTTCCTGAAAAATTATTATTGTTATTTTTCTTGTATACACAATGCAATATTGTAATTTTATTTTCCTTTTAACTATGATTATAATTGTAAGTAGAATTTTAAATTTTTGCATTGTTATGATTAAAGCATATATTTTTTTAATATTAAAATTATAATTAATTTTAAGCATGCCTATCACTTATCAAAATATTTCCAGCAATATAATTTATTTTCTCTTTTGTAATCCAGATATTTATCGATAATGAAAACTTAAAATATCATTCTTTTGATAAGACATTTTATGTACTTGTTATTGTATTTGAAAAACGAAAAAAAAAAAAAATAATGCATCTAAAAATTGACACTTTTAACTAGACAATAAAAATTTAAATTCAGCCTTATCTAAGGTAACGGACATAATTCATTCGCGACGGGTACCCTATGAAAAAAGACAAATGGTTCTAAATCTACGAAAATATAACATAAAAACGAACTAAAATATACAATAACCTCTTCAAGGTTACCTATGCGTAAAGCGTTTTTTATCAATATAAACCTTAGAAATTTATATATATTCTAGATCTAAAGAAGCAATTATAAAAACAATTTCTTCTGCTGTAACTCATTTTCGGCAACGGTTTCGAATAGTTTTTACATTGATCGGTTCAACAATCGGATCATCAATCGGTTTTATCAAAAGGGAATTTCTGTTTTTAGTTTGCTATTTATTTTCAACTAAGCATTTACAGATGTGTAATTCAATTTATACATGCAAGAGTAAGAAAATAATAATAATTTTAATGTTAATGCTTTTAACTTATGATGTTTATCTGTAAAATATATTTGTTGAAAATGTAACTGTTTGCTTGAGAATTAATTGCATCCGACAAACTTACGTTCCGGGTTGAAAAAACTGATTAATACCCTATAAAACCACTCGGAAACGTTTCCGTAAATCAGTACATAATTTTCATAAATGCTTATCCAAAATAAATATCGAAATTATATAGATTTCTGAGAGTCCAGGTGCTAGGAGTGAAAAAACTACAAATCGTGATACAGTTATACCGTTTGGTCAGTATCTGCTCTATATTAATACAAAGCATATAAGAAGGGAGGCCATCGCGTAAAGTCGGAGGAATTCAAGATGGCGGCATATGGTGTTGTATACTACAATACCATATTTTAATTATCTGGATATCCGGTTTTTTTTTTTCGAGTTAGTGCAAGACTAGACAGACGAGCAGACAGACAGACAAACAGGCAAACTGAATTCATAAATACTTTTTGACTGTGCTGTAAAGTGTCACAAATATTTCTTTTTAATCTAAAAACATCGAAATTTCCATCAAACATGCTCTTATACAATGAATTGAAATGAAATTGCACTAATTCCCGAAAATGACGCCATTTTGAATAACAGCCGTCATCTTGAATTCCACCGACTTTACGCGATGCCTCCCCTTCTTATATGCTTTGTATTAATATAGAGTAGATACTGACTAATTGTATTACGATGCTATAACTGTATTACGATGTGCAGTTTTCACCTTATTTTTGTCGTGTAGCACTTGGACTATGAGGTTTATAAAGATAAATAATGTTATTTGGAATCATTGGCAACTCAGAAAGAGAATTGGATATTTTTGTTTTTGGTCATATATTTTCATAGATTAAGAAATATCAGTCTTCTTTTACAGTGCATTCGTTAGCGGATATCTTCGTAAATCAACCGGTGTTTCACGTTCAAGCAAAATGCAACATTGCTGCGTGATCTTAGATCACGCATCCTATGCAACTTTCACTAGCTGAATCGATATTCGTTATCCAAATCACGAAAATTGCAAAAAGATTCTTCGTTTACCGAAGCATACACAAATTAAGATATCACTGTATATAAAAAAAATATATAAGTTAATTATAACAAATAAATAATATTTCTGATTTTATACATTGTTACCCCAATGTAGTCAACATTTCCTAAATTAACGAAAAAACAAACAAACAAACAAAAAACAATTTTAAACAGTTACAGAAGGGCAAAAGTATAGTGATATAAACATAGCGATATATAGATCCTACATATATATATATAAGAGTGAGAGATGCCGAGTTGGGATATCGTTCCTTGTAGGTCATTGGGAGAGTCTCACAGCGCTGTTCTGGGGTACCGGGTTCGAATTCCGGATTGGGACATTTTCACTCTGTTGGCTGAACGCTCATTTTAGAAGTGAAAAATTCATTTGATTGTTACTCAGTAGTTTCGGACAAATTTTACTCCTGAAAAATTAATTTGAATTTTTTTGTTACATATATTTAATTTTAAAATACATATATTCATCGTAATAGCAAACACACATACGATGTTAAAATATTTAAAATACAAAAGTCTCTAAATTCTTATTTAAAGTGATACGACTGTTCAATAATATAAATTTATAACAGCCATCAGTAAACCCACAACATGGCTTGTTGAAAGCGTATCTAACACAAAGAAGCTTATTAAAATTCCAGAAAATGTACGAATTCCCTCACAAAATAATGATTTGTAACAGCGTGGAAATACTTTTTTTTTAAAAAATCCTTGTTATAACTTCTCAAAATAATTTCTGAAAATATAATGATCTGCAGTGAAAAATAAGTCTTCTTTTCAAAAATGTTTTATTTATAAAGCTAATTTATTATACAAAAAAGCAGGTAAATTTTTAAACCTGCTTTATTAAAGTATAATTCTTTAAGTTAGTTTGTTTAAAAATCTTTTGTACGTGTTGGTCACATGGAACAACAGAAATATAGTTACATTTCTACCCGAAAAAATTAAATTGTTTCATTCTATACGTAATGCAGTATTGTAATTTTATTTTTATTTTAGCTTTAATTATAATTAAGAATTTTATATTTTTGTATGGTTAGTCTTATAGTGTATCTTTTGTAACATTAATATAATAATTATTTGTTAAAATGTTTATAATGTTTACAAATATTTATAGTAATATGATTCATTTTCTCTTTTGTAATTCAGATATACTAGTATACCGATAATAGTTAAAAAAAAACAAAATATGATTTCCCAGATTAGAAAGTTTATGAAGATATATCATATCGCATTTGACGGAACAGATTTTTAAATGAATCTAAAAAATCACCACTTTGAACACAACAATAAAAGTATAAATGCAGTCATACCTCAGGTAAAGAAAAGCACATTCGTTAGGGAACGTCTTCATAAATCTTATGTTTTTTCCATCCAATAAAAATGCAACGTTGCTGTGCGTGATTTTAGAAAATACATAGCATACATCTTATGCAACATTCGCTAGCTGAACCCATATTCGTTATCCAAATCAGAAAAATTACAAAAAGATTCTTCGTTAGCCGAAACATCTTTAGCCGAGTCATACTCAAGTTAATCTATCACTGTATATAAAAAAACATAGAAGTTAAATATTGAAAATAAATAATATTTCTTTTTCGTGAATTGTTACCCTAGTGTAGGCAACATTTTCTGAATTACTGCCAAACAAATACATTTTTAAACACTCTTACATAAAATGCAAAGTAAAATGACTTTTTTTCGTATGAATTCTAAAATACACATACTCAAAGTTATCTGAAACACATATAGGATGTTTATATACTTAAAATAGAACAGAGTGTAACTTTAAATATTACTTGAAGTAAGACTCTAAATTCTTATTCAATTTGATACAAATGTTCAATAAAGTGAATTTAAAATAGCCACCAGTATATCCACAATACGGCATGTTGAAACCGCATCTAATACAGAGAAGCTTATTAAAATTCCAGAAACTCTCCGAATTCCTTCGAAAAAGAATGATTTGTAATAGCGTCGAAATACTTTTATTTAAAATCTTCATTATAACTTAAATAATTACTCAAAATATAATGATATGAGGAGTAACATAAGTCTTCTTTCCAAACATGTTTTATTTATAGAGCTAATTTATTTTACAAAAAAGGAAATAACTTTATTAAATTCTTTAAGTCAGTTTTTGCAAAAATCTTTTGTACGTGTTAGTCACGAGAGACCAAAGATATACACCAGAGAGAAAAGTTAAACATTTTCTTTAAAAATTCATTTATTTCTATCTGTATATTACAAAATTTAGAAATATTACATTATTTTTACTTTAAATACAATTATATATAAGATTTCCAATTTATGCATGCTCAATACAATAGCTTACATTTATAAAAACTAATAGTATATATACATATATATATATATATATATATATATATATATATATATATATACAGGGTGATTCATAAAAGATGGGCAGAACTTTAAGGGGTTATAGTACACTTAAAGACAAATAATATTAAATAGGAGACTAAGGGTCCCAGACGTATTCCCAAGGAGATAGGGGGCATTAAAGTTTAGGGTCCGAAATTTCAAATGATTATAAAACATGGAAAAATTGGTCGATTCGTTTGCGGTTTTTACAAAAAATTTTCTTTATGCCAGTATTTTCTTGAAATAAAATTTTAAAGTTCAATTTCAAAAAATGCCGATAGGGGGCGCTTTAGACTTTGGAGTAACAAACAACTATTTTTTAACATTATTTTTTGTATTTCTTTAAATGATTTCGAAAGCTTAGACTTAAACTTAAATTTTGATCTAAAAATCTGAGTCCTAACGAGTAGTTAAGTAGCGTAAACTGAAATTTGAAATTTGAAACCCTTCTCCCCCCAGAACAAAAATCAGTTATTCCCGATCTTTGTGTCGTAGATTAGGCTCTAACTACTGCCGCGTTTTGCTAAAATTATTCTTTATGTCAGTATTTTCTTGAAAATAAATTTTAAAGAAAATTTTCAAAAAATTCCGATAGAGGGCGCTTTAGACTTTGGAGTAACGAACAACTATTTTATACCGTTATTTTTTGTGTCTCATTAAATGCTTTCTAAAGCTTAGACTTAAACTTAAATTTTCAGCTCAAAATCTGAATCGCTGAGCGTGGTTCAGTAGCGAGGGGAGGGGGTTCAAATTTCAACTTCTGAACATAGTTCAGTTTGCACTACTTAACCATGCCCAACGATTCTGTGCTGTGATACGAGGCAAAAATACAACTTTCGTCAAGGACTGCATAGTCGGAATTCACTCATAAAGGCACTGGCACAGTTGGAAACGTCGCTCATGCAAACGTTAAAGCTCCATTCCTGACGCTAGTCACCGGGTGAAGAAGGAAACAGAAAGTATGCAAATGTCAAATGGGGAAGAAGAAGAACACGTATGCAAAATTTCGACACGATTCAGGCATAAAAACCACTGAACGGTGAGTCAAGTGTAAGTCGCTGTAGTAATGAATCGGAAGATGGTGCCCTTCACGAATAAGGAAAAGGCTGAGATGCATTTAATTTACGGAGCGGCAGATGGAAATGGTGCAGAGGCACAACGAATGTACGGAGAGCGATTTCCTAACAGGCGGTTGCCTAACCGCAAAACTTTCGAGCGCTTGCACAGACAGTTGTGTGAGACGGGATCATTTCTCGCTTCCCGGTCGAATGCAGGTCGTGCAAAAAAGGACGAATCAGTAGTTGTTGCAGAAGCCATTCTGGATGTAGTAGCGGCGCAGCCAAGTACAAGTACACGAACAGTGGCTAGCCAGGTGGATACCTCACAGTCCACGACTTGGAGGGTACTGAAGGATGAACATTTGCTCCCGTTTCATGTGCAACGAGTCCAGAAACTGTCTCCAGGGGATTATCCAAATCGTATTGAATTCGCCCGCTGGTTTCTGCAGCAGAACGCGCTAAATCCACATTTTGGACGAACTGTGCTTTTCACCGATGAATGTACCTTCACACGTGAAGGTACATTTAACACACACAATGCACATGTATGGGCGGATGTCAATCCACATGCTACGTATCCACATGCTCATCAGAGACGCTTTTCCATCAATGTTTGGGCAGGAATCCTCGGAGACCACCTAATCGGACCGTACCTTCTTCCTGAACGCCTCAACGGTAAAACATACCTCACATTTCTGCAACATGTGCTGCCAGACCTGTTAAACGTTGTTCCTCCACGCATCCGGCGGGTCATGTGGTTCCAGCACGATGGAGCGCCAGCCCATTACGTACGAGACGTCCGCAACTATCTGGACATCACATTTCCGAACAGATGGATTGGTCGAGGTGGTCCTGTTGCTTGGCCTGCTCGCTCGCCAGATCTTTCACCCCTCGATTTCTTTTTTTGGGGACGATTGAAGGCTCTTATGTATGAGACACCCATTGAATCCCCCGAGGAACTGGTCGCCAGACTTTCCGCCGCTGTAGGGGAAGTGCTCGAAAAGCCTGATGTTTTCGCGAATGTTCGCCGTTCCATTCGTCGCCGTTGTTCTGCGTGCATAACCTCTGGTGGTCACAATTTTGAACATTTATTGTGATTACATGTTAATAAATATGCTTTGGTAACATAATCCTAATTTGTGTCTTTTTACCTCGTATCACAGCACACAATGTGTGGACATGGTAAACTGAACTGTGCTCAGGAGTAGAAATTTCAAACCCCTCTCCCCAGAAACTTAACCACGTCTAACGATTCAGATTTTGGGCTGAAAATTTAAGTCTAAGCTTTAGAAAGCATTTAATGAGACACAAAAAATAACGGTATAAAATAGTTGTTCGTTACTCCAAAGTCTAAAGCGCCCTCTATCGGAATTTTTTGAAAATTTTCTTTAAAATTTATTTTCAAGAAAATACTGACATAAAGAATAATTTTAGCAAAACGCGGCAGTAGTTAGAGCCTAATCTACGACACAAAGATCGGGAATAACTGATTTTTGTTCTGGGGGGAGAAGGGTTTCAAATTTCAAATTTCAGTTTACGCTACTTAACTACTCGTTAGGACTCAGATTTTTAGATCAAAATTTAAGTTTAAGTCTAAGCTTTCGAAATCATTTAAAGAAATACAAAAAATAACGTTAAAAAATAGTTGTTTGTTACTCCAAAGTCTAAAGCGCCCCCTATCGGCATTTTTTGAAATTGAACTTTAACATTTTATTTCAAGAAAATACTGGCATAAAGAAAATTTTTTGCAAAAACCGCAAACGAATCGACCAATTTTTCCATGTTTTATAATCATTTGAAATTTCGGACCCTAAACTTTAATGCCCCCTATCTCCTTGGGAATACGTCTGGGACCCTTAGTCTCCTATTTAATATTATTTGTCTTTAAGTGTACTATAACCCCTTAAAGTTCTGCCCATCTTTTATGAATCACCCTGTATATATATATATATATATATATAAGAATATAGACAGCCTTGGCCAAAAGTATTAGGCACCTGCCATAAAACACTTGAATCGTATAAAATTTAACAAACGCTTTATACAAAGACGTAAGCAGTGTGATCAAAAGTCATCAAAACATAGATAATCCCTTTGGAACGACAGACGACATCTGTCGACTAAAACAAAGGATATGCAATGTTTTGAAAAACTACTTCGAATGTTTTGCAAGTCTTTAATTGACATTCGCAGCGCAAAGTAACTTCCATGTGTGAACTAGTGGCGAATTTACGTCATTTAATTCTAAAATGCCTACAAAAAGTGAGCTGTTTATTGAAAAAAGTTAGAATTCAGGTCTTGCATGAACAAGGCAAATCTAAAGTAGAAATAAGAAAGTTGATGAAGTGTTCTCGATGTGCAGTGCAATCTGCTAGTAAAAGTTACACGGAGACTAGGTCTCAAGTAAACAATACCAAAATGAAAAGAAAACGGGTGAAAACGAAACGACAGGACAGAAAACAAATACGAGAGTCTGTTACAGATCGTAAAAAAAAAAGACTTCTGAGCTCGTTGCAGCTCTGTCAGAAGACGTTGGGCAGACTCTAAGTGCTCGAATGGCAAGACGAACACTGGCAGAAGCTGGGTTAAAAGGGTGCAAAGCCAGGAAGAAACCCTGGGTTTCAGAAAACAACAACAAGAATCGCTTATAGTGGGCTCTTCAACATCAACAATTAACGGAAGAGGATTTATCAAATTCGATTAATCTAAATTTAAGGTAAGCATTTTAATACTTTTTTATAATAAAAAATAATCAACATTCAGTCAGAGTCGGCTTTTGTAATAAAAATGAGTATCTTTTAAGATGTGTCATTTAAATTTTATTTCCAGGTATGTAGAACATCCGGTGTGACCTTCGTGAGGCGACGGCGACGTATCCGCGAAGATTATCATTCAGATTGCGGGGTTTTGACTGTAAAACACGGTGGCGGCAGCATTATGATCTGGGGCTTCATGGCTGCTGATGGCGTTGATGAAATGCGACGACTGCATGAAAATTCAAAACTACATAAATGTGCTGGAAACTGTGCTGATGCCTTCCTTAACGCACATTTTTGGTGTCATCGTTTTACGTTGCGTCACGTTCCAACAAGTCATTGTCAACAACTCCTTGTCATAAATCAGCCACTACAATGAACTGGTTTAAAGACAGTAAGATTGTGTTGCTGGACTGACCAGCGCAGTCTCCAGATCTTAATCCAATCGAGTACTTTTGGGGCACATTAAAACGTAAAATCAAAGAACACAGTATAACACCAAAAACAGCTTTTAAAAGTGCTCTTATTCAAGAGTGGGATTCCATAAGTGCAGAAACATGTACAACCCTTGTATACCACAAAGGGTTGCTGCTGTTATTAAAACCAAGGGTGGTGTCACTAAACATTGATATTTTTTGTAATTTTACGCAAATAAAATACTTTATAAAACAATAGAACATATATTTTACCTTAAAAACCAAAAATGTATTAAATGTCAGGGTGCCTAATACTCTTGGCCAAGGCTGTATAAACAAAATAAAATTTCAATACAGAAAATATAATGCAGTCGAACTTGTTTAGTACGACCACAGCTAAAAAAAGGACACGGTTGAAACGAGCAATTTGTCCGTTAAGAATGGTTGATCATTTAAACTATATTAAGATTTTCACGCTTTTTACGAGTTAAAAAACCAGCATCAAGGCTAATACAAGCAGAACATCTGTTCATTTCAATTTGGTTTTCGGAGAAATGTAGGGTAGAATGAGGAAATAAATTACTTTCTTGTCGAACACTGTTCTCTCTCAGTGACAAAATTTCTACACTACAACTGTTTGCCAAAATATAATAATTTTTCAATTTTACCAGGTAAAATGTCAACTTTCAAGAAGAACCATCCTACCCTTCCTACAGACACAAGAAAATGCAAAGGAATGGCTTGAGATCTTAAATGAATGAAAGATAAAATGAGAGATAAACAAGTTGTAAATACAACCACCCCTTTGAAAGGATGGTAATTGAGCCATGGAAAGAAAAGGAGCATAGAATAGAACCTTTATTTGTTTCTTTCTTTAAATATTGAGTCTGTGATATATTAACGATCGATTAAAAAAAATTATCCAAATAAACAATCCATATTAGACGAATTAGAAACACATCATTTGAATATTCATCATTATTCAAAAGCTTTCATAGCGTAAAGATCATTTGATAGACGAAACATTCGTTAGCCGAGGCATTCGAAAGACGAGGTGTCCCTGTATATAAAAAGTTAAATGTTATTTTTCACATATAAGTCCTAAATGATTTCCTGTGATGCTACAGCATTTTCTGAAGCAATGCGAAAAGAAAGATACGTTTTTCTAAAAATATATATATAAAAGAAAATGTAGAAAAAAACATAGGAATATTTATATTTTAAAAATACATGTAATCACTAGTATATAGGACACACATTTCACGTTTATTTACTTAAACTAAAATAAAGTGTAATTTTAAATATTATTTTAAAGAAGACTCAGGGTCCTTTTTTATATAAGGCATTAAAAAAAAAATAGAACAGTCGTCAATATATCCACAGGACGGCTTGTTCAAAGTACATCTAACTAAAAACAGTTTTTTTTAAATCTACATAATCATCAAGTTCACCTGAAAAAAAAAAAGAATATCTTGTAACAGCGTGAAACTAAATGTTAAAAAAAGTTTCATAATTTAAATGATTTCTCAAGATATTATGAACTGCACATTTTTTTTCAGACACTAGGGGGCTCTTCCCCCTGCTCGCTATGCGCACCAACCCCCGTTCTGATTTCACAGCCTCTTAAACCTGGTAATGTATCCTGTTTTAAAAATATGATGGTGATGATATCACGAACGGCGACTTTCTTCTGTAATCAGGTTATAATACTTTTTCATTTAATTCATCTTTTTTATTTTTAACATTCATGTGTAAACACAATTTTTATGACGTAATTTTCTTTATTTCCTGCTTTCAACACGTAATCATTTAATTATTATTTTAAATTTTCATTATTGTTTTTAATAGTATCGTGCAAATACATTTTTATTTCAGATAAAACAATCCTTTGCGCTTATTTAGAAATTGGCAACAATATAAAAAAATGACTTTTTCAATAAAAGATAAAGGATGGCTAGAAAAAAAGTAATAGCTCCTTAAAAAAGTCCCTAGTAAAAAAGCGAAGAGAATAATCCGGAATATCTACGCAGAATTTGATTGGTCCATTTCTAAATCGTTTTTGGCTCAGTTCCAGATTACTTTTGTTTAATATAGAAGGATTTTTATTTCTAGAGCTAATTTATATTACATAAAAGAGGTAACATTTCCCTCCTACATTATCTAAATATTATTATTTGAGTTTCTACGAAATTCTTTTGTACTTGTTAGTCACATGGATTAAAAGAATAATTCACAATTGTTCTAAAAAATACAATTGTTTGAACCTGAATTTAATACAATCTATTCATTTTATTTTTACTTTAGTTTTCAATTTAAATGTAAATGGGATATTACAATTTTACTTGCTCATTATAAAAGCGTATAACTTTTTTTACATCATTATTATACTTACAAAAGTATTAAGAGTATCGATATGTGAATGCTCTATGTACAGAAAAATGAGATTCTTTTAAAAATGTTTTATTTGTAGAGCTAATTTATTTCACATAAAGAAGTAACATTTCACATCTGATTTGTCTAGATATAATTATTTCAGTTATTATATCTTAAAATTATTTGAATTACTATATTTATAAATTCATTTATATTTTTGTTCTGTTTTGTAAAGTAGGATGAATATTATAATAAAATATTGGTACTTCTCCGTTATCCCGTCGAGCACTTTTCATAACAAAAAACTATCGCCCGACTATAGGATTTAACGCCTAAAATGCAGTCCCATTCACTTAACGTCAGCAGCATTACAATAGTTTGTGATTCTTAATTCGACATTTACCTGTATTTTACATTATGTTTTACTTATTTATTAGTCATTTCGTTAATTAAAATAACAATTGCGTCCTTAAACGGCAGTACCATGATATTAAAAGAGAAAAAAAAAACTTAGAAAAATATTGCGATGCATTGTTACTGCATTAGATGCATTTCAACAGATGTCACAAATATTTTATTCACCAGCCGAGAGGGATAATTAAGAAAAAGAAAGCAAATAAATAAATATGCAAGATTATTTTTTTCTGTTTTCATTAATACATTTTGATTGTTTTTTGTTCAAACTTACTGATAGTTCACACTTTGATGAGTGTAACTTTCCCGAATTTCTTGCATTTTACTTATTTATTCATTCATTTATTTTCATATCCCAATGGCAACAGTCTCCAATTTCTTTATTTGGCGTTACAGTTTGGCGATATTTTTTTTTTATGAAAAGTGGTCGACGGGATAATGGAGAAGTACCGAAAAATTTTAAGATTAATATGATTCCGTAATAAGAAAGTGTATGAAGATATTTCATATTATAACTATTCATTTTCAAAATTTTCCTAAAATAATTTAAACATCTGTCATTTTGAAGTACTCGGTAGAAGCAAAAAACTATAAAAATAAAAACATAGAGAATTATCTTTAAACAAGAAAAGCTTAATGATTTCATGCCTTGTAATATTAGATCAGTCAACATTTACTAAAATATTCCCAAGTAAATTAATTATTATAATTTATGTAAAATGAAATGTGTAAAGGGAATCTTATTGTTTCGATTTTTCCAAATACATATAATTTTAAAACATGCATTCCACTTTTTTACTTACAGATAAGTGTAAAAATAAAAATCTGTTTTAATGATACAATTGTACCATAAATTGAATTGAAAGACGCGATCAATATATCTACAGAACGGCTTCTTCAAAGTACTTCAACTCAAACCACCTTATGAAAATACAAGTAAAATATTGAAATTTTCTTTAAAAATTAGAATTTGACACATCCTGAAAATTATTTTATACAAATCGGATAATTATTAATGTCCGTGAACGTCTGTGTGTGTGTGAGGGTGTGAGTGAGTGTGTGCGTCTGTGCATTCCCGGTCTGTACACGCAAAGGCTCCGGGACGAATCGACGCACGGAAGGCGGACGCGGACCGAAAAAATCGGAAAAAAGGTGCGGATGTCAAGTTTGGGCCGGGTCGGGAGTGCCGGGGAGTTATTAATCGACGAAACTGTTTTAATTACCGACCGAAACCGAACTTGGAAAAGATTTCAAAACAGCAAAAAGTTCGCCTCCGACGAGGGTTGCCGGTCTCTGTCGGGCCGGGGAAGGAAAAGGCAGCGGGTTCCCAGGGAGCAATTTAAGCCCCAAACCGCAGTGCAGATCCGACCCGTATCTCCGGAAGTCGGGGGGACAGAAATTCGGAAGTCATACGTACGCAACCGGGACGTCGTCAGGTTTCATAAATTCGGAAAATCATTTCCGTACTACAATTAGAACCGAAAAAATCCTTTAAAAATCGATCGATAAAAAATGATTTTTCATTTCTTTCCGTGCCGGGAATGCGAGAAAGCAGACACGCGCCCAGACGATTGTCTGGATCGATTTTCCAGAGGCGAGGAGCATTTTTTAGACGAAGGTCACGTGACGTTCAAGTGGGTTTTTTCAGAGGGGGACCCAATCTCAGAATCTAAGGGGCGCAGTAATTCCTAACTTTTACAGGACGACGCAAAATTGATTCTGCTTTCAGAATATCTAAAAATTATTCCCATATCTCCATTACGAGCCGATATATTATTTAATTATATAATTAATCAACATTCGTATAATTAACGCAAAAGAAAGATTTCCATCACAGCGCCCGCTATATATTACGATTTTAAGTAGGCTGCGTTCAAAAACTGCATGACGAGTATTTTACGTTTTTCTTTTAGAGTCGCAACCAGATATTATGATAAGGAAAAGCGGGCTTCGCCCGTTATCGAATCGGGACGGTTGCTGTAATTAAGACATATTTGTACATTTGTATTATTTTTGAGGAAACCAATTCCATTTCAACAAATGTAACATTTTTAAACGTTTGATTGTTTATATGTATAGAAAAATAACCACTATTTTCGATTAGTAAAAAGCGGGCTTCGCCCGTTATCGAATCAGGACGGTTTATGTAATTAAGACATCAGATTTTTTTTCCGGCAGTCTAATTCAGTTGTTTAAGGAAAAACAGTGTCCTCGCCCCCCCCCCCCCCCTTCAAATTTTTTTATCTTAACTGTGGTCCGTTTTTATAACTCAGAAACTATGTTACGAATTTCCCCCAAACTGATTCCAAACATCAGAATTAAAGTAATAAGGACCCTCTATAACATTCGTATAGAACACATTGCGTCCCCTGGTGGTGGAAGGTGTAATCAAAGCATTTTTCAGCCAACTCGGGTTCTATGGGTCACATCACGACGCGGTTTGGCTCAATCGACTCGACATCGATAGAGGATACTACAGCTTATCAGTTTTAGTTCGTTTTTCACCACCAGGGGGCGTTTTATTATCTCTGTTTCTATGGCCCGGATTACGACGGGGTATGGCTCATTTGACTGGATATCGAGAGCCTCAACGATTTCAGTTATGATCATATAAACAGTTTGCGCCACCTGGTAGTGGAAGGTGGAACTAACGTATACTGCAGCGCGTGCGCTGCACGAATGCTATACGGTGCCGCAGGCAGCGGGGACCCGAACCGGAGGTTCGTTCAGTTATAGGTTTATACTATTCGACTAGAGCTTATCGGTTTTAGTTCGTTTTTCACCACCAGGGGCGTTTACTTATCTCTGTTTCTATGGCCCGGATCACGACGGGGGTATGGCTCATTCGACTCAACGTCGATAGAGGATACTACAGCTTATCGATTTTTGCTCCGACTCTCACCACCAGGGGGCGCTTTCCTATCTCTGTT
Organism: Maratus michaelseni; assembly: GCA_963931845.1. Lineage (NCBI taxonomy): Eukaryota > Metazoa > Arthropoda > Arachnida > Araneae > Salticidae > Maratus > Maratus michaelseni. The sequence goes on from OZ007589.1 coordinate 325,926,893, forward strand.
TCTATGGGAAGGATCACGACGGGGTATGGCTCATTCGACTCGACATCGATAGAGCTTACCGATTTTATTTCGTTTTTTCACCATCAGGGGGCGCTTTCCTATCTTCGGTTCTACGGGCATGAAAACGACGGGGTATGGCTCATTCGACTCGACATCGAAAGTCTTAACGATTTCAGTTATGATCATATAAACGGATTGCGCCACCTGGTGGCGGAAGGTGGAACTAACATATACTGCAGTGCGTGCGCAGCACGACTGCTATACGGTGCCGCAGGCAGCGGGGACCGAAATCACCCATTCGTGGACAGCCACCCGTGAGGCATAAGAACAATAAGTCCACGAGGGGAAAAATAAACGCTACCCGACACCGATAACACCCATCCGTTCCAACTTCCACCACAGGAGGCGCCTATTTATTAGATTTGAAACAATGAATATAATTACATAACAATAATAAAATGTAAAAGGTTATAAATAATGTAAAAAATAACAATTTTTTGTAAATTGAAAGTTAAATATAAAATATTTTTGAAGTACTATAAGTTCATGATGTCCTAAATTTATGGTATTTTAGTTGAGAAAGTCAATGATCAGTTCAGTCAAATTTTTTAAAATTCTTTCGTAATGAAAGAGAAATTTTTATTTAGAATATTATAATTCTCTTTTAACTTTTGAGAGTTTGAAGGATTGAAAATGATATTACGAAGGTTATATCTGAGAGTTTCGTTCTTATCAAAAGGGAAGTGATGGATCATAAGAGGGCAGCATCCGAATATGTAGTGAACTGCATCTCCTTCTGCTTTATCGCATGGACATCTAGGTGAGGTTCTTTTTCTTATTTTATGTAAGTATTGTGGGAAACTGCCATGGTTACTCAGATAATACGGCAGTGTTAGCTGTTTGCAGAGATAATTTGGATCGACTTTATTTATAATTTTATAGGTATCTCTGCCCTTATTACATGAGTCCCAAATGGCTTGCCAGTCAGAGATGGTTTTCTTTTTAAAATACAATTTTGCTATTGAAATGGGGAACAATAGATCTTTTCTTGATTGATATTGGTCTTGTAAGATGGCTTGCTTTGCTAGGAGATCAGCTCTCTCGTTGCCAGTGTCACCCACATGAGATTTAGTCCATGTTATTATAATGGATTTATCAGGGATTTGAAGTAATTGGTTGTAAATGTTTTTGATAATGTAGTTTCTAGGAAAAGCAACTTTTAATACTTCCATAGAAGAGTAACTAACTATCAGTAATAATTAGTAGTTTATTGTAGTCGGAGGTAGAGAACCATTTTATTGCTTTATAAATTGCCATTAATTCTGCTTGATATATGTTATTCAGTGGATGATGTCGTATTGCTTGATCATGTATATTATTTCCATCTTTATATATGGTGAAAGTACTGGCTACACCCCCTGGCATGACAGAACCATCTGTGTAGGCTTCCACATCATATTCTTTTGGATGGATGGATTTTCTATCTTCTATAATTCTGATATTTTGGACTCTGTAGTAATTGAGGAATCGATACGATTTTTCTTTCTGCATTATATTGTTAATGTTTAGCTGTGTGTTATTGATTAACAAATTTCTATTTCCTATTTTCAGTTGGTAGTACTGAAATTCATTCTGTATTTTTATTAGGATTGGTGGAGTTCCTGTAAGAAGATATAGAGCTTCGTGAGCGATAGTCCTATAGGTCCGTATTAAGTTTAATAATGCCAAACGCTGAGTTGAACGTAGTAATTTGCGGCCATCAGTATTCAAGTTTGGATACCAAATTTCGTAAGCATATAGTATTTGGCGTTCTATGACTGTTTGATACCATATTTTCAGGATGTCTGGTTTGATACCTTTATTAAAGAATCGAAATCCTCTAAATCCGTTTACAAAGTTTGCAATCTTTGTTCGAAGGTCTTTCATGTGATCTGTAAAATTGAATTTAGAATCTAACAATACGCCAAGATATTTAATATTTTTTACCACTTTTATTTTTATATTTTCTAATTTAAATCTCGGATGGCTTCTTTCGGGGAGATTGCTACCGAAAAGCATTGATTGCGTTTTCTGAGTTGAGATTTTTAAACCGAGTTCATCACAGATATTCTTAAAATGGACTATTTTGTTGTTGGTTGTAACTTCCAGGTCTCTTACGGTATTTCCCTCTATTGGAATCAAAAAATCATCTGCGTAAACAATAATATCTTCATATAGAATTTTATAATTTTTAATTATGTAGTTAGCTATAAGAAGCCATAAGAGTGGTCCAAGACAGGTTCCCTGAGAGCATCCTTTAAATACCCTGAACCACTCTATATATTCATATTGATTTAAGCCTATTCTTCTTTTGCTTATCTAATTTTTTAGTAAGGTTTTGAGGTATCTGGGTAACGGTGAGTCATCAATTATTTCTGATAATTGGTGCCAGTTTATTGAATCGAAAGCACCTGTAATATCAAATGATATGATGCCCCCGAGCCGTAGGTTCGTTCAGTTAGAGGTTTATACTATTCTATGTGCAATGTAAAGGATTATCCGGTACGTGCGTAGCACGACCGGTATACGGTGCCGAAGGCAGCGGGGACCAGGGTCGGAGATTCGTTCAGTTTGAGGTTTATACTATTCGGTGTGCAAATCCTTTAAGGGATTATCCGGTGCCGAAGGCAGCGGGGACCCGGGTCGGAGGTTCGTTCGGATCGAGGGGGATGCGAGCCGGAGAATACAAATGTTTCGAGGCACCGATGTAAATTAGGGGCCAACTGGCGGGCGAAGCCAGCTAGTAACATCCATAAAACAAAAACAATTCTCAAAATTTTCTGATCGGCAAATAAAAATAAATTTTGTTTTTAATAATGTTTTTATTTTTTGTAGATCTAATTTATTTTAGGTAAGAAAAAGAAACATTACACACCGATTTCATCCTTATATATTTGTTTTAGTTCGTTTTTGTGAAATTCTTTTGCATGTGTTAATCACCCGGAAGAGAACAATAATAGTTACATTTTATCTCGAAAATTAATTTATTTCAACTTCATTGGACACAATATATTTAATTTTTTTTATTTAACTTTGAGAATAATTATAATTGGGATTTTACATTTCTGAATAATCATAAAAAATAATATTTATATATAAATAAAATTTAAAGATTATATCGGTTTATCTTTATCAGAAAGCATATTATTTCACGTGATGTACAGAAATTTATTATGAAAATACAAAACAAATATATGTCACTCTTAAGTAGATACATTAAAAAAAAAACAAATAGTAAGAGAATAAAAAACAAAAATTGAATTTAATAAAAATTAGATTTTTCATTTGTGTTAAATACATTGCGTGAGATACACCATTTCTTTCTACACATGTGCAATCCAGATTTTGAAGAAGAATGCGAAAAAGAAATAACATTTTAAATACTTACGCAAAACAAATATTCAAAAGATATTTTATTCCTCCGATTTTCAAAGTACATATATTTACCATAAGCTAAAACCCGCATTCCAAGTTTATTATCTTAAACTAGAACAAAATGTAATTTAAAATTCATTGATAAAATAGGCATTGAACACAATATAATTAGTTTTTTTTTCATTTAACTTTGAGAATAATTATAATTGGGATTCTACATTTCTGAATATTCATCAAAAATAATATTTATATATAAATAAAATTTAAAGATTATATCGGTTTATCTTTATCAGAAAGTATATCACTTCACGTGATGTACAGAAATTTCTTATTAAAATACAAAACAAATATATGTCACTCTTAAGTAGATATATTTTTAAAAAACAAATAGTAAGAGAATAAAAAAAATTACAAATTGTATTTAGTAAAAATTAGATATTTCATTTGTGTTAAATACATTGCGTGAGATACACCATTTGTTTCTACACAAGCATAATCCAGATTTTGAAGAAGAATGAGATAAAGAAACAACATTTTAAATACTTACGCAAAGCAAATATTCAATAGATATTTTATTCCTCCAATTTTCAAAGTACATATATTTACCATAAGCTAAAACTCGCATTCCAAGTTTATTATCTTAAACTAGAACAAAATGTAATTTAAAATTTTCCTTGAGATAAGACTCTAAATCCTTATATAAATACAAATTCTCCGTATAAAAATTTAAAATAGTCATCAAAAAACAAAGAGTACGTCTTGTTTAAAGTACATCTAACTCAAAGCAGCTTATTAAATTTCCAGTAAAATCTTCAATATGCCATAAACAGAAGAATCCGTGAAAGTGTAAAAATAAAGTTACTCGAAAATTCTCTCTATAACTGAGATAATTTCACAAAATATAATAATCTGCACAAGAAAATCAGTTTTTTTTGTAGAGCTAATTTATTTTACATAAAGGAGCTAACATTTCACATCTGGTTTGTCTAGATATAATTCTTTAAGTTATTTTTCGTGAAATTCTATTGTACGTATTGAAACAAATGAATGATAGTTATATATTTTCTCTAACAATTACTTTCTTTCTACATGTATGTTTACTTTTTATATAATTATAAGTAGAGTTTTAGATTTTTGCTTGCTTAATATAATAAATGACCTTTCTAAACATTAATAGGATAATTATTATTTCGTTTGTTTATAAATTATTTAATTTTTTTTTTCTCCTTTGCGACGGAGAAGAAATGTTATTTATATAATGCAAACTTAAAAATTAAATATGTTTTCTTTAATAAGAAAGTGCATGAATATATTTAGTATTGTTACACTTACGTACATAAATCTTCTAAAAGTTTTTAAAAATGTGACACTTTTATCTACATAGTAACATACATATATATTTTTAAACTTAGATAGTAGAAGCATAAACATATACTATAATAAATATAACTGAAAATTTATAAATAACATACTTTAAATCTAATTTTTAATATGATTTCAAGCTGCATTGTTTATGTATTTTAGCAAACGGGATTTGAAGAAACGTTGTTTTGATTGATTTTACCTTTGTTGTGATTCTACTGTTCCCACCAACATTTTTGTTGGTGGGCGACATTACTGTGCCATTGTTACTATGCCACTGTTACATTACTGTGCGCCTCGGTCCTGCCCTTGATAAATTACCGCTTTAAAATTACTTGTATAATTGTATGTTGCATTGTCATCGACAACGAAGCTACAGTGGTGGCCAAAAGTGTGGACATTTTTTGAAAGTTTCATGTTTTTCAACTTTGTGTGCTTGTAGAATATATTAATTTTCACTTAAATACAAACGTTTATATATCGAATTGAAGGTAATTTAATGTAGAATTTAATTTAATAATAAAAACAGTATTACAATATCTGTATTACAAAAAAAGTTATGCAACTAATAGTAAGATCTATCTTAGATTTGGATTTTTTTAAAGTGGTACTTACACAATCAATACTTAGTAGGATAACCCTTATTTTTTAAGACAGCTTCACAGCGTCTTTTCATCGAGTGAACGAGTGTTTGGAGTTCATCTTTCGTAATCACATGGTGCCAAGAATCAATTATAGCTTCAGTAAGTTGTCTTTTATTGGATGGACGTTTTCCTCGTACAAGAATTTTCAAACGTCGCTACAAATTTTCAATTGGATTGAGATCAGGGCTGTTTCCTGGCCATGGTAATATAATCTATGCCTTTATTTTGAAACCATGCTTTGCATACTTTTGCTGTGTGGGATGGAGCTGAATCCTACTGAAAAATAAATGGTATGTTGTTGGGGAAGAGATCCCTGATGAAAGGTATCAATTTTGGTTCCAGGACAGTTTCGATGTATTTTTTGGCATTCAGAATGCCATCAATCACTTGAACTTTGTCCACTACATCTGCAGACATACATGCCCAAATCATGACATTTGTTGGGGTTTTTGTAGTTGCTTCAATGCAATCAGGATGAAGTGCTTCTCCTACTCTACGTCTCACGTATTTTCTACCATCACTACCAAAGAGCGATATTTTACTCTTATTGCCCCAGATTACTTGCTTCCATTGATTTTCTGACCATTTAATGTGTTCTTTTGCCCCCTTAACTCGTTTTTCGCGTTGCTTTTGATTTAAATATGGTTTTTTATTTGTAATTCTAGCTTGTAGTCCAAATCCTGATAAGCTTCTTCTTATTGTTCTTGAACTTACTGCAATACCTGTTGCATTCATTTCACATCTAATGGCATCTGATGAAATTTTTCTATCTTGAAGGCATAGCCTTTTAATTTTTCTATCGGCAGTAGCACTTGTGCATTTTTTTGACCTGATTTGGCCTTATTTTCCACTGATTTCGTTTTTTCCTAACGTAAACAGAACTTTCGTACACCAGAACGAGTCACTGAACCACCAACTTGTCTTGCAATTTCAGCATAAGAGAGGACATTTTCTCTCAATATGACAATTCGGCTTCTTTTTGTAGATGTCCAATTAGTTCTTCTTGTTGATGACATTGTTTAAAACATGTCATTGTTTTTTTGTAATACAGATATTGTGATACTCTTTTTATTATTAAATTCTACATTAAATTACCTTCAATTTGATAAATTAACGTTTGTATTTAAGTGAAAATTAATATATTCTACAAGCACACAAAGTTAAAAAACTTGAAACTTTCAAAAAATGTCCAAAATTTTGACCACCACTGTATGTGCAACACTTGAAAGAAATCGGTTCGACGGAAGTGGAACACAAGATTATCGTAAAATTTGACCCTGACAGAGAGACAATTTACGAAACAAATTAAAATCGGGTAAAAATGACAGAAGTTAATTTTATTAAATAAAAAAAGAAGTGGTGTTACATATATAAAGGTAATATTTTTAAAATAATTCTTTGGTATTTTAATGAATTACACAACGGTAAATTTGTAAAAGACATTATATAGTTTCGATTACTACATTACATATATTCTCTAAAATCGTGCTCATGTTCCACGTTTATGTACTTGAAATACGCTGTAGTCCAGAAATTAAGGGGCAGTGACCAATTCCAGACGTTTCCCCGAATATCTGCTGAAACTCGTCAGGCAATGCCCGCAATGCCCTTGAATTTTGAGGATGTAAAGAACATGTTTGACTTCATGTTTTTCAATGAAGATTTTGTCTCGGGGACAATTAGGAGGAGGCAATATTAATTTTAATAATAAAGTAATATTTTCGATCACCCAAGTAATAGAAAAGGTAAAAATGGTCTGTCACTGTAGCAAATGACTATTTAGGTCCTGTTCAACATTTGTGTGCATTTGTGTAAGCATAGCACGTATATTCGTGAAGATTTTAACGTTTCTGTGAAAACTTCAGAAGTTTTTTTCTATAGCATACTGAGTTTTCAACCGAAATTAACACCGATTTCGAAAAACTTGACAAAAACTTGCAGAAATAGTATACTGCAATAAAAATATTACTATATTGAATATTTAATGAGATATGTGTATTATTATGAAATAAATTTTAACTGCGCATGTGCAAACTACAGCAAATTTTTTTTGTCATGATTTGATAGTCAATACTATAGAGCAACTCATATAAAAATACCAGTGAAATATCGTGAAAATCCACAAAATTACAGCAATAATTGATAAATTGAGGAGGAGATCCCTTAGGTTTGTATGGTGGCTACAGTGACAGACCATTTTTAGCATTTTCTGTTACTTGGGCGATCGAAAATAATTTTATATTATTAAAATTATTATTGCCCGCCCCCTAATTGTCCTCGCAACAAAATCTTCACTGATAAACATGAAGTCAAACATGTTCTTTATATCCTCAGAGTTCAAGGGCATTTCCTCACGAGTTTCAATAGATATTTGACGAAACGTCTGAAATTGGTCACGGCCTCTTAATCTCTGGACATCAGTGTAGTATAGATTGTGAATTTTAAAAAAAATCTGGATTAACACCACTTTCCGAACATTGGCGTATGTGTCAAGAAGGGAAAAAAACATTTTTATTAATTTCTGACACAATATAGAATCGGCTGCATTCGAATGCGGGATCCCCCTTTTTGGAACGTGAGACGGTACCTCCCAGAAACATGTTTGATTACATCGTTGCAATATTTTTCACTTATACTCTGTCCATTAACCTATAGAATCAGTATAGCCTATAGAACCAATAAAATGGTTTAAAAATCGATTAAATACCTAATCATAAACATATACAATAAATATAACTGAAATAACAATACTAATGTAACTGAATAATATTACCTAATCATAAACATGTACAATAAATATAACTAAAATAACAATACTAATGTAACTGAATAATATGACCTAATCATAAAGATATACAATAAATACAGGGGGTGATTCTGAATTCATCATCAATATTTGGTGGGCAGGTAGGGAATAGGAAAAGAACACTATTTCACATAGGAAAGCATAGGCACAAACGAACGCATGACGGTGTATAGAGGGCGCTTTGTGTCCGCATCTCCCATGAACGCGCATAGCTGTCTGCCGTGTGCAGCCAGTCGTCATTCGACAAGGTGACTTCGCAGAAGTAACATGAACCGGTATACGTTTCAAGAACTTGCAGATATGCATCTAACTTACGGTGCCGCAGGAGAAGGCTGTCTTAGAGCTAGGCAAATGTATGCAGAGCGCTACCCGAACCGGCGCGTGCCACAGCATCAAATGTTTTCACGTGTTCATCGACAACTGTGCAAAACTGGATCATTTGCTGGTATTAATGTTGATCGAGGCAGCCGCCGATCAACACGGACAGTTTCAGTCGAGGAAGCTGTCCTACAGTCTATCGAAGAACAGCCAAGTTCTAGCACACGAGGTATGGCTCGCCAGTTTGGAGTTTCACAATCAACAGTGTGGCGGATACTAAACGAGGAACGTTTACATCCTTTTCATTTGCAAAGAGTGGAGTTACTGGAAGCAGAGGACTATCCCAAGCGTGTTACTTTTTGTCAGTGGTTCATGCAGAGAACAGCCGTTGATCCCAATTTCCCAACGTATGTTCTTTTCACAGATGAAGCGTCCTTCACTCGTGAAGGTGTCTTCAACACACACAATTCGCATGTGTGGGCTAATCAGAATCCACACGGTACGAGAGTTAGAGCTGCGCAACAACGCTTTGCCGTCAATGTGTGGACTGGGATCGTCGGCGACTGTTTGCTGGGACCGTATTTACTACCATCCCGTTTAGATTGCGCAAACTACCTCATATTTCTTCAGACTGTGTTACCGGGTCTTATGAACGAGGTTCCTGCTGTTATTCTCCGGCGAATGTGGTTCCAGCATGACGGCGCTCCAGCACATTTCGCAAATGATGTGCGTTGTTACCTGACCAGAAAATTTGGAGCTCAATGGATTGGTCGCGGTGGACCGGTTTGTTGGCCACCACGGTCACCGGATTTATCTCCAACAGACTTCTTTGTATGGGGTGCCATGAAAAATATGGTGTACGAGACCCCTGTTGCCAGTGCTATGGACCTTGTAGCACGCATATCGGTTGCCGCCGCAAACATCCGGGAAACGCCAGGCATATTCCAGAAAGTTCGGTTGTCCATGCAACGTCGTTGTGAGGCATGTACTCTAGCAAATGGTCAGAATTTCGAGCACCTCTTATAAGTCTGTACAAAAGATGCACAAATAAATGTTTTTTCTCTTACCACTTTCTTGTTATGTTTTCTTTCCATCATTTAACCGGATTCATATTGCCCTACTACATGACGTCTGCGCCCATGCTTTCCTATGTGAAATAGTGTTCTTTTCCTATTCCCTACCTCCCCACCAAATATTGATGATGAATTCAGAATCACCCTGTATAGCTGGAATAACAATAGTAGAATCATAAATATATACAATAAATATAACTGAAAATTTTAAATAAAATACTTTTAATCTAGTTTTTAATATGATTTTAATCTGCACTGTTTCGATATTTTAGCAAGCGGCATTTGAAGGAACATTATTTTGATTGTTTTTACCTTTGTTGTGACTCTACTGTTCCCACCATCATTCTTGTCAGACTTGTTTGTGTAATATTTACCGACTGTACGACTGGATCTAGCCCTTGATAAATCTCCCTTTTTGGAACTTGAGACGGAACTTGTACCTCCCAGAGACATGCCGCAAATGTTTGATTACATCGTTGCAATATTTATCATTTATAATCCGCCCGTTAACCTATATTACCAGTCGCAAAATTGTTTGTAAATGGTTTAAAAATCGATTAAATACCTAATCCGTCGATCGAATTTTAAGAATATGTACACAATTCGTGCGATACCGGTGTATAATACATTCTCCAAATGGAAGTTCAATCCGAAATACTGTTACACGCACAAATCATGGTTTTAATACTTTCCTTACTCGAAGTATTCCTAAAATAATAAGGTAATGATCCTTACATACAGTAGTATAGTTATTAGCTATAATAAGTGCAAGACAATCTTTAATTTACCTAGAAAATGGCTCATTTAAAGTGCAGCAGTAATCTAAATAGTACCTAAGTAGTTTATATTACAGAGCCTGCAAATTCTGTTAAATCCTCAGAAAAATATTGATTTTCAGCAGTTTAAACATAATTTTATTCCAAAATTCTCATTAAAACACAAATATTTATTAAAAACCAATGAACATTACAAAATATTTAGTTTCTTTCATTAATTACTTTATTTAAATGGATAATTTATTTTGTAGACAGGCAATACAGCAATTCATTCATACTTTTGTCCCATTTTTACAATATTTTTAGACTTAAAGGCACTCGAAATTAAAGTATAACACTCCTTATTTTTTTTAATGCATTAGTTACTACGTATATTTATTACGTTATATTAATCTCAACACACACACATATACATTATTATTGACGGTTGCCTACTTATAAAGTGGATTTTACATTTTAATGCTAATTAAATTAGCGTGTCACTTTTAACATGATATTCTATTTATTACAGGGAGTGGTATAAATTATCAGAATATATTATACCCTCTCTTTAAAATGCATATGAATTAATATATTATAGAAATTATATTATATTTTCTGACTAAAAAAAATAATGTAATACGGAATTCATAGTATGGTAATTAATGTACAGAAATTTTGTAACAAAATTTTAAAATGAGCACAATTGAAATGAATTTGTTACTTAGATGTAGAAGTGAGGAAGAGGGGGGGGGGGGTGAAAATGAAACAATTGTTATAATTAAACATTTACATTTTAACTCTCGCCATCGTTTAGAATTTCTTGCAAGAGAATTTTGTTACAATTCTTAAACTTTTCTTTTCTTTCATCTTTTGAAAATGTCTGTTTCATTTAGATTTGATATGACCAGAAAAATTCTTTGTTTTCTTCAATCATGCATCTTTAAGCGCAGAGTTTTTAAATAAATGCTTAAAGTGTTTTCAAATTGAGTAAAATATAAAATAATTTAAGGCTGTTTAAGTTTTTTCTAAAGAAGAATTTTTGTCATTTAAATTAAATATACATGTTAATTATATAATTCTACACATTAGTTTTAATTTTATGCATGTCCTAAAGTACTACAACGGAAGCAGAAATTCAAGAAGCTGAAGATACAGATTACACATTTTAATTTCAGTACACTGAATAAATATTATTTAACTTTCCAATGTTACGTGATTACTTCCTATTGAAAGTTAGAAAATTTTACAATAAAACGTTTTATCATGATTCTTCTGCACATAAATACTTTTGAGGTAAAAAAATATCATTTTTTTTTTTTTTTTGCTTTCTTCTAGTTATAATAGTTTTTAACCGGTTTTCGACAGTTTTGCGCGTTTTAGGGGTCAGAGATCCCAAAAATCATTTTTATACAAAATGTCTGTCTGTCCGTGTGTCCGTGTTCATTGTATCATGAAAAAGTGTATGAAGTGTATGCATGTATGCATAGAATTGAACAAAGCTCGATTTATAGGTTTGTGACTATGACCAGCAGGTCCTACTTGAATTTACAAAAATTCCGACTGAAGTAGGCGCTGTAATAGCGATGACTTTTGTGCCATTTTCATTACAGTAACATCGAAAAGTGTATAAAGTTACGTATAGAATTCAACCAAATTCTGTGTGTATGTTTTTGATTACTGCCTTCAATTCCCAATTAAATTTTAAGCTATTCCAACGGAAGCAAGCTGTGATAGCAATTTTTCTGCGAGTTTCTCGATTTTTCGTAGTTTTATTGTACATCAGCTACCCGTGCAGCGAAAGTCGAAAGCAACTCACGAACTTTAGACTAACGAAAAATATTGATTTTATTGGCGCTGTGATGGCGAAATTTGAAGTATTAACTTATGAAGTAGAAGAAAGTTTTGGGATTGGCACATCCGCCTGGTTTCTCTTAATAACGGAACAAAGGAAAAAACAAAACATCATCTGTTTACGTGGTTATTTTCCCGTGGTGATACATATTATTCACTATGTTGATGTTGGGTTTTCCTAAAGTTTTCTAAACACGATTGAGAGGTTTCTGCAAATTCTCTAATTAGCATATAGCTTTCACATTTGAATAGTCTCCCAGTTCATCATATTTAATGTATCTAATAACTTTTGTATTAAAAATCCCCTAACAAATTTAGAAGTTTTTATGTTTTCCTGAGACAATTTTAGAAATAAAAGCCTTTTTTAAGAGGAAAAGAAATAACACCAACATTTCGGTCAGCTCAGAATTTTTAAAGTTCTTATACTTTTAATGAAAAAGTCTTGAGATTCTGTAATGTATTTTATAATTAACATCCTATAGATTATCACGTTCTTTTCCTTCTCGTACATTAAGCAACTGAAGCTGTATAAATAAAGCAAATAAAATGTTTGTGCAAGAATATTATAAGGAAGAATGCCAACGTTAAAAATGCACAAATAATACACAAAAAAGCTGCAAACAGCTGTTTCGAATCCATAAACAGTATTCTTCTTCAGTGCGCAACGAGCGAAGCACAACGTGCTAGAAAAAGCAAGACTGGGAGAAAACGACAGAGTGACGGTGGTTTATATACCCGATGCGGGTAGAGAACGCGTCTTAGAAACACTCCTTTGTCCTTTTGCCCAGTCTTGCTATTTTAGCACGCTCTCTGTCGCACTGAAGAAGAATTTCGCTTGTGGATTCGAAACAGTTGTTTGCTTCTTTTTGTGCATTATTATGCATTTCTAACGATGGTATTCTTCCTTTTAATAATTGAAGCCATATTTTGGTACACCGATTTTTACCTTTTTAAGACCTGGCGTAGATGCCGCTGTCACATTGTAGCAACAATAGCTTCATTTTTATCGTTTAATTCCCTGAAGTAATACAACAAAACATATCGAAGGAAGTAAAATTTGCTCTGAAATTCGTAAAGTGTACAAAATGTTGAAATTGGCACTTTACAGAAGCTGTCAAAATAACTTTAATCATTATATCAAATTTAGTGATCCGTATATTGAAACAAAACTCAAGCAGATTGAAGAATTTATTGAAATATAAAAACTACATCATACTATTTTCCAACATTTAGCAACAATTTTATAAAAGTCCATTGGGTACCTATTGCATAATAAAAAGTCAACTGCAATAAGTACACTGCAATAAGTGTGTTATAATATAAAATGTCCTCAAGTAAATGCGAGTTGTGTACTTTTATTAGGATCATAAATATAATTTTACGAAAATCGTTTTTGAATTTTCGGTATTCTCGATATATAACATTTATAAAATGCTACGGGAGAAGCTAAAAATGTTAAATTTCTTCAATGGAATTTTTTTTGTGTAAATCGGAGCAAGGCTTTAACTCCCTTCATCCCCATATCCGCAAATATAGCGAATAATTTGTTCTAGAAAACCATCTTACCCAATATTAACGCAATAATTAAAAAAGAAATATTTTTTCTGTTAATTAGAACATTACGAAGACGCTACGCTAAAATAGCCGCCAGATGGCACACATTCTCAACCTCAAATTCAAAACTATATCTTAGTTATCTTAATTTTTGTTTGTTAGTAAAAATTGGCAATAATTTCCTTTCACTTTCGCAAACTACATGGAGGGATTGGCCAGAGAAACAGATCTCTTTGTAGTTCAGTTTTTATTGAAAGCTGATACCTGTCTGAAGCTTTCTTGGATTTTTTTTTGACTGGCGCCGTCAGAATTTTGGCAGTTTTTTGTACACATTAAGAATAACCAGTGGGCCCGTGCGAGGATTTCGCATTGCAATCTAATATTTTTTATCAATATGTAATATTTATTTGATGCAGTTTTAAACTTCTAAAGAAAAATTAAGGATAAAATTATCTGCAGCAACGTTTAGTGTTTAGTCAAGCCAGAATATCATCTAATTTATTCCATCAAAGTTAGAGTAAAAATTCATTCAAGATTGCAAAAGGCACGCGCGAGAAAAAAAATTAACAATCGTATTTTAACTGCATTAGAGGATGACGTCGTCCGCTTCGGGAAAAACATGGGACATAGAAATATAAATCTAAACATTTCAATTTCGCTTTTTAATCATAAATTAAAAATAAACGCATGCGGTTATTTTTATAATCTGAGCATCATATAATGTGGTATTTTACTTTTTTGGCAACAGTAATTTGAGGAAAACCTGTCATTTCTTTTATGAAAACAATGCCGATTTATTTTTTAATTATCAGTAAATTTTAATCCAAAAACATGTTTTAGGAAAATGTAAGTGTCCTATGTCAGAAGCCTGTTCCAAATCCTTTCATATGGTATCTCATTCGTCGTTCTGCGTTTCGTATTTTATGAGAAAAAGGGATGTTGACAGAAGAAATAATATATATGATTACCGGCCGAATTTTTCAAAAATTGCATTGTCGGATGCAGAAAATTCTTTTACATATGCTCTCAAATTTTCAAATCTGTATCTTAAATAGTTTTCTTAAAATTCGCTAATTAGTAAAATAATTTCAATTCGTTCATTTCCGCTTGCAAATGCAGAACAGGAGTGCTTTTCTTTAGACATTTTGATGTAAAAGATGGCATTTTCGATGCGATGTTTAATGAGATTGTAATTAATATCTTGGGTTATTATCAAAATATAAAAATTCTGAGTCTCATGTGCATCAGGAGAGGGTTTGGACTACCTAAATCTAAACTTTCACGCTTCTAGGTGGGCTAGATTTTGCTAGTCATTGCCAACAGACACCAGTGTTGAATTCAGACTCTTTTCTCCGGGAGGGATTTCTATGGCTCCGGGGGGGACATTATTGAGTTCCGGGGGTAATTGCAATTTTCGACCATTGAAAGCATAAAATATCAAATCTTCCGGGGGGAGGACATTTCAATGCTTCGGGGGGAATGTCCCTCCCGGCCGCCTCTGAATTCAACACTGAACAGACACACACAGAGACGCAAAGAGCGAAATTTTATTTTATTATTATAGATATATAGCGGGGCCTAATGGGTTAAATAGTTCAATTAATTATTATCAATTATACCATACTTTTTTTTGTAAAGTTAATAAAAAATTATAATGGCTATGATTTTCAGTCAATTTTGAAGGATTTTTTGTTATTTATTTATTTCACCAATTACCTAATTCAAGATATTGAGTAAAATTATTAGTTATCATAAGTACCTTAAGAAGTAGTACAAAATCAAAAGTCGCCCACTTGTAATCCATGGACCACCAAGAATCCTCAGAAAAAGAAAGTCGAACATTATTTGCATTTTTCATATTTTATTAATAATAAAATAAATGTAATATTCTAAATAATTTTTGTAATTATGCAATTTTAGATGTTTAATTTTGTGAATATAAATTGTAACAGGTTTTAATAATTATGACTATAGATTTAATTTGTAGTTTATTTGAAATGGAGGTGATTTTATTTTTCAGTATCTAGATATCATTTGTGGGTTGGCATAAAACGTAATTATCCATATCCCAGGGAACATTTTAATTCAGTTAAAAAAAATTGTTCAAAAAATCACTTTCTTCTGTTGCTACAATTCAGTATCCGACTCGGCTTGTAATAAAAACTACTTTATGCATTTCAATAACATCATTCCAAAAAACAAGAACTTATTTAATAAAAGCAGGAACTCATTATCACATTAAAAACGTGTGATAATTAAATAAGATTGTACTGTTTTACAATAATTAAATTAATTTTAATTCATTTGTGGTAATTAAATAACCCTTAAAAACGTATTCCAATTAAATAAGCATTTATGATTTTCTTGTATATAAATCAACATCTCTAATTTTGTTATCTCAAATAGACGCATTGAACATTAAAAAAAAGGCATGTTTTCGGACCATTATATTGTAAAAATTTATTTATGATAAAAAAAAAAAAAACATAGATAAGTGTTAGATTTTAGCTGTATGAATTTAAAATTCATGAGAAACTGGCAGCTGGTTAAATATGGTGAATGATTGCAGTCGATTATGGCGAAAAGTGTAGGCAATATCTGTACCCATTGAGAATTTCTCCATAAAGACTAAGTCAGTTATCCAAATAAGGCGTTTATTCAGTCCCAGGAGAGATGGCGAAACAATTCCCACCGGATGAAGATGTTTTCTAAAGCCCTCAGACTTGACTATAAATCATTACATATCATTTAGTTCATCTTAAATGGCTGGTTTAGAAATTCCGAATCATAAGAACGCCAGATAACCGTTTGTTCAGCACTTGGAAAGAAGACAAAATTATGCTCTCCGAATTCTCGCAAATTCTTTTTGTTAGATGCGCGGATAGCTACACAATCGACGTAATACGTACACGAACCAATCAGTGACAGGCGAAATTTAAGAATTGAACGGCTAAGCGAATGACGCGAGATGGAGAGGTTTTAATAAGCAAGAATCACAGATGCAATGGCGCATTGTTTTTGAAGTAAAAAAAATCTAGCGCGGGAATCCAGCCCGTGGAATAAAATAACAAACTGGCTTTTAAAAAACATTCGAAAGGAAAAACTAGCTTATCTCAGAATATTATAGATTGGATAGTTGATAAAAATTACGAATTGACTTAAAGTTTTATATTCAGATTTTGAATAAGATAACTATTAATATATGTCTTTTGAATTGTAAAAGGAAATTAAATAGGAATAAATATTATTAAGAAATAGGGAAATAATGAGTACCTCAAAATTTAGAATAATTTAAAGTAATATTGCGAAATAAATTTTTATATAACATATAAATATATTTCGGTCAATATGATTAATCTGGTCATTATTAATGATGACCGTATATAATGACCGGTTATTATTAATAATGACCGGATTAATCATATTGACCGTAACCCACACACACACACACACACATATATATATATATATATAATTGGTCCGGGGGATCCAAAATGACGAATTTAAGCGGGCCGTTTGTAAGTTCCGAAAGGTTGAAAACCGTTGCACACATCAACTTATACGACAAATTTTAAGTTTACTTTTTGTTGGATAATACTTTTTATTATTTGAATTAATCTGAACAAAAAGAACTGAGTAAATATCGCTCATCCGCAAGAATAGTTACACAAAGCGAAAAAACTTCATTTTGCGTAATAGTGGTCTGACTTAAGTATGTTTTGCTATAGATAATTCTCATAAGTATAATTACCCAGATAACCACTAGATTACGTTAAATGTTACTTTGCCGCGACAGAAGGTGCCAAATTCTGTGGAGGATAATTGCATTCAATCTTCCATATCCTTTTACATCTTGATTTTGAAAGATTTTATAATATGCATGCAGAGCTAAGTTATAGTTTTAGGTTATAGTAAGGAAATGCAAATCTTCTTTGGTCTCTCTGATGAAATGTAATATGTTTGAGTCGTGTTACTTTCTTGCGTGTGAGCGCTAGAATTTAAGTGACACTAAATCTATGATTTTGCATGAGTGGTAGAAAGTATAGTAGACAATTATCAAAAACAAAGGCTACATTATAACCGTAAAGTTAATTGTAAATACATACAAAAATTAAAAGTTATTCAAACGAAGTAGAGATTATCGTTTAACATAAAAACATTGTATACGGAACAAAGAAAAATTATCTTGAACCATTTTCAGCATTTCTTTAGACTAAACTCTGTAACATTAAAGATGATTCTTTAACAATCTATTATAAGTTTCTATGTAAAAAAATAATATTAACAAACATTACTGAGAAAACTAAACAAAAATTTGAGAAACAAAGTAAAATTGTATTTCTTAAATTTTGATAACTATAAAATCTAGACATTTCCCCATGATTAATATTTATTTGTAAATATTTAAAAATTAGGATACTCTATTTTTACACTTTATATTTATGTCATTAATATATTTCTTATTGATATAAAAAAAAATTATAGTCCTTTTTATAAATATTTTATATTTCATTCCTATTAAACATATATATATATATATATATATGTTCATGTATATTTTTGTCTGATACAGATGTATTTCTAACTTTAATTTATCTATTTCTACCAAATTTTGTCCTTAGGGAAACAAACATTGTATTTCTTTTATCTATTTCTGATAGCAATTGTTGACGTATGGTATCTCTTTATTGAGCCGTTTTAATACAATTACTGAGGTAAAAGACACAATTATCACGTAAATTTGTTCAAGTTTGTAGGTTTATATTTTTTGTAGGTTGCAGAAACTGCAGATCTATAATTCATTACATTATTAGTAATCGGAGATTGCTATATTGTTTAAAAAATAAATAGAAAATAGCTTACAGTAAGTCGAACAAATTAAATGGAACTAAACACAATAATCTACAGGGTAAATCTAAACTCTTGGGCAAAACTTTAAGGGGTGATAGTACAGATCAAGACAAACAATATTATGTAGGAAACTAAGGGCCCCAAACGTCTTCCGAAGGAGATAGGCGCCAGCGCCATTAAAGTTTAGGGTCCAAAATTTCACATAATTATAAAAAACGGAAAAATTGGTCGATTCGTTTGCGGTTTTCGCTAAAACTATTCTTTATGTCAGTATTTCCTTAAAAATAAAACTTTAATAAAATTTTTAAAAAATGTCGATAGAGGGCGCTTTAGACTTTGGAGTAACTAACAACTATTTTTTACCGTTATTTTTTGTATCTGATTAAATACTTTCAAAAGCTTAGACTTAAATTTTGAGCTCAAAATCCGAATCGTTGGGAGTGGTTAAGAAGCGCAAACTGAACTGTGTTCAGGAGTTGAAATTTGAACCCCTCTGAACTCAGTTCAGTTATTCCCGATCTTGGTGTCGTAGACCAGGCAGAAACTACTACCCCTTACACGTAAAATAAACGATAGAGGGATGACAAAATTAAATAAAAAAATTATTTTAAAAATAAATTTTAAAGATAAAGTTAAAAAATGCCGATAGAGGGCGTTTTAGACTTTGGAGTAGTGAACATATATTTTTTTACCGTCGACTCCGACGAGGACCTGGTTGCGAGGATTGCCGTCGTAGCAGGTGATATCCGGGAGATGCCCAGGGTAATAACTAATGTTCGCAACTCCCTCCGCCGGTGGTGTGAGGCCTGCATCGTTTCTGGTGGGCACTTTTCGAGCAGTTTTTGTGATTACTCACGAACATCATGCGTGTACCACTTTCTACGGGTCAGCCTTCATTCATATTGCGCACTACATGCATACATCACATTTGTTTCTTTTTATTTTGCACGGAGAAATCGCTCATGTCTGTTATGAATAAATTTTCTATTTAATTTTGTCATTACTCTATCGTTTATTTTACGTGTACGGGGTAGTAGTTTCTGCCTGGATTAATTTTAACGCAATTATTTAAATTCGTAACGAAATCATATGAGTTGTAATTTTCCAACTGCACGAAAAATGTCCGTGCCAGGATTCAAACCTGCGATCTCTGGTCTGAAGCTGCCATGCTCTAAAACTAAGCTATCCCGGTTGAATCTGGATGAATTATGCCCTCCAGATTCAACCGGGATAGCTCAGTTGGTTGTGCATGGCAGCTTCAAGAGATCCCAGGTTCGAATCCTGGCCCGGACATTTTTCGTCCAGTTGGAAAATTACAACTCATATTATTTCTGCCTGGTCTACGACACGAAGATCGCTGAATAACTAAACTGTGTTCAGGAAAGGGGTGAGGGGAGGGAGGTGTTTCAAATTTCAACTCCTGAACGCAGTTCAGTTTGCGCTACTTAATCACTCCCAACGATTCAGATTTTGACCTCAAAATTTAAGTTTAAGTCTGAGCTTTTGAAAGCATTTAATGAGATACAAAAAATAACGGCAAAAAATAGTTTTTCGTTACTCCAAAGTCTAAAGCGCCCTCTATCAGCATTTTTTTAACTTTATCTTTAAAATTTATTTTTAAGAAAATACTGACATAAAGAATAGTTTTAGTGAAAACCGCAAACGAATCGACCAATTTTTCCGTTTTTTTATAATCATTTGAAATTTTGGACCCTAAACTTTAATGGCGCCTATCTCCTTCGAAAGACGTTTGGGACCCTTAGTTTCCTATTTAATATAGTTTGTCTTGATGTGTACCCTTGGTGTGTAAAGCCCTTAAAATTTTGCCCAAAAGTTTAGATTCACCCTGTATTATCATACTCTTAATTATCAATGAATAAATTTGATTTTCCATTGAACTTGTTTTAATGGGTGAGTGAACCAAAATGTGACAATTTTATTCATCTCATTATTACCTTCAAGTAACAATTGTTTAGGAAAACAAAGAGAGGATTTCATTAAGACAAGTTACCAGGTGACGTTTCAATGACGACATATTGTGACTCGCTTGAGATTCTCATTAATTGATTCCTCTGTGAAATTGCCATTATAGTTGCTGTGTGAAGAGATCCCATGTGGTATAAAATGTCATCTGGTGACTTGATACAAAACAACGCTCATGGAAATTTCAAAATAGAGTCACCAAATGTCAGTCAGCTCGGAGAATTACCATGTGAGTTCATTGTGATGTACTTCGTTGATTCATAAAATTGCAATGGTCAGGATAACTGCGAAATGGAGACTCCAAATAAGAGTAACCTGAGTGTCACAAAGTGATTTAATTTTATCGTCACCTATTGATACTTCAGAAAGCAACAGTAATGATTGCTGCTCATTGTACTCATAATATTATAGTAACTTGAAAATATTAACGATACCAATTTATGATGCCACATTTTAGTTAACCGTAAATGACTGCGACCCTTGCGACCATTTGTGATGTCAAATTAATATCACATAGACCTTTTGTGCTTTTAGGGTAGAAGCTATTTTCTATATATGTTATTCATATGACTTCTGATTATGTTTTGTGCTCGAAAATTAGTATTGGATAATAAATGCACTCTTTGTCTTTAATTTATATCAGCATATTGCGTCAAACTCTTTAATATATATCAATCATTTATTTATTAATTTTTTGTTTACAACATTTTAAATTTAGTCAATAAGTAAATAATTATTCAATTACTAAATGCTTACTTAGCGATAAATGTTACGACAAATATAAATACGGCATAGTTGGAATTTATATTGATACTTTCATACCATTACATTGATCCTTTTTTTTTTTAATATATATAATCATTTCACTACTGTAATACAGAAAATTAGATTTTACTTCAATCGCTTATATAACCTTAGCTGTCACTCATATATATCTGATGAAGTGGAAAATTCTACAAGAAACTTAAAGTATTTCAAGATATTTAGAGATAGATTAGAGATAAAGATAATTAAATTAAGAGAAATGGTAGAGTAGGTTTCATTTTAAAATGTCAAAATGTAACATCTGATAACTTCTGCTGCAGAAATTATCTTATAGTCAGAATAATCTTTCTGAGATTTAATTCACTTATGAAATTGTCAGATTTGAATTAACTGTAAGGTTATGTGAATATTTCAAGATCATTTTAATAATTCCTATAAAACTAGTGAAAGGAGACCTTAACGGAAATGAAAAAAGTCAAATCAGTTTGTGATATATTTCTATGTGTGTCTGTGTATTCATGTATGTTTTAAAAGAGCATATGAATGAGTGCATAATATAATTGTAGAATATTATTATAATGTAACATAAAATTTAAATGCTTAAATACTGAAAGATGCGACACAATTTATTGGTCTTTTAATAATTTCATTTCGATGGGTAAACTTTATGAAATGAATTTCACAAAGGAAGAAAATATGTTTTTCTTCCATATAGAAAAACGTGTTATCTCTTACGTGTATTTGAATTATGCACTAATTTTAAATATATAAAAATATAACTAAGAGTTTACGATATATGCTTTATCTGTTAAGATACAAAATATTACATTTTTTTAATGTAGAAAGACAAATTAAAACAACATACACCGGTATAATCATATATTGATTTAATATATGTAAATTAAAAATTGAAATGTACATATAGTAATCTTCAACCTTTCACGTTCAAGAGTCTCATAAAAAATAGCTCAATAATAAATAAATAAATAAATAAATAATAATAATAATAATAATAATAATAATGAAATAAAATGTCTAATAATAAAAAAATATAAATATGCACAGGTTACAAGACCAGAGACGAGTTGGATATAGGCACTGAAGAATTAACTAAAATGAAAATTCTTTATTCCCTCATATATAGAGTGTTTGCGTTGTTAGATTATTAGCTATTTGATAAAGTTCAAAAATTAGTATTTTTTGTTTATCACTTAGTTTATTTACAATTTTCAGTGGATATAGGGGAAGAGGGAGTAATGTCCGTCATCGGAGTATTTCGTACCTGTTCTGTTGCGGAAATGATGTAATAAAGAAGAGATGTACTCTAAAGAAATCATAATGCAAGAAACGCCATCTTGGTACTTTTTATGTGATTGTTGTGCGTTAAAAATTGTTTTTGGCGTATTTTGATCTAAAAAGTTAGCATCTAACATCACGATCAATTTTCGAATTTCTTTTAGGTATAAAGTATTGTAATATGGTATATTATAGTATGTAATATTCTTTTTGAATCATAAAAACTTTTAATTATTCGCATATAATATTCAAATTTATCACCAGAATTTTTATATAATTTTGTATCCAATAAATGTAGTAGTAGTATAAAAAATTTAATCCGCCGAGCAGCTCTTAAGAGGGTGAAATACGCTAGCGACGTGTACTATAATATCATATTGATACATGAGAAAATTTGCCTATTAGGCAATTTACCAAAATTGCAGATTTTTACTGCACACAGACAAAAAATTCACTTCAGTGACATTCGTATTAATATGGAGAAACATTATGTATACCCACACAAGTGGGTTTACCCCTGCTTTCTTCATCGTTTTTTATCGATTTTTCCGACAGACCACTTCGAAAGTCTTTTCGGATGATTTGATTCAAAATTTTTCTTTCTTAATATGCAAAATGCCATACCGGGCCACAGAAAAGACCTCGGTGGGTATTTCTACTAACCGTGACTCGTGGGGCACGGATTGAATTAATTAGAGAAGTCCAAATGTTGTTGTTTTTTTCATTTCAGAATGAAAATGATATTATTTGAAATATTCAAATATTATATAAATATTTTGATTTTCCAATTTTTTTTCAGGATTAAAATCTATTCTACATGAATATGTTAATCAAGCCAATTCTTTAAACATATGGATTAGCATCTTCTCCTATTCTCTAAAGAATAATGAATTTTATTATTTTAAGCAATTCTTAAGATTTTGATTTAAGTTTCACGAGGGGGTTATTATATTTTTCAAAGTTAATACATGTCTTTACTTTATCAATTGCAATTACTTCACAAAAAGGTAGTATGTACACTGTAAAAAATGACCGATGTTTCTTATTTTATGAAAATATGCTATAACCACGAACGAAAATATAAGATAATCTTCTGAGTTATCCAAAATTTCAAATAGCATGTTACATTGTCTTTTGAATCCCTAGAAACGAATACATCTTCAAAATTTATAGAATAATTTATAAAAACAAATAATTTTTAGCTGCCCGAATTTTTCAGAAACGTTTCCGAAGGTTTTTTATAGTGTATTAATTAGTGTCCTCAGGCTGGAATACCTGTTTTTCAAATGTTATCCATTCTCAAGTACACGTTTTCAGTCGCAAAAGTTAATATATACATGAAAGAGTAAAGAAAGAATCTTTATTTTAATGTTATTATTAACGCTGTTAATTTTGCATGTTTGTCTGTTAAATTTTTTTTTGAACATGAAAATGTTTACTTCAGAATTGATAGCATTCGAAAAACAGGTATTCCAGGCTGAGGACACTAATTAATACACTATAAAAACCCTTAGGAAACGTTTCTGAAAAATTCGTGCAGCTAAAAATAATTTGTTTTTATAAATTATTCTTTAAATTTTGAAAATGTATTCGTTTCTGGGGATTGAAAAGACAAAGTAACATGCTATTTGAAATTTCGGAAAACTCAGAAGATTATATTATATTTTCGTTCGCGGTTATAGCATATTTTCATAAAATAAGAAACATTGGTCATTTTTTACAGTGTATGATATAGGGTGGTAACAGCGTCAGTCTATATTCTTTATTTTACTTAATTAAATATATTTGTATTTTTTAAAGTTTTATACCACCTTTGTTTATTCTGAATTAATTTGTACTAATCAAATTAACTTTAGTAATATGTGCTAATGGAAATAATTGTGATAGGACCTTTTTTTAGTTTTATAAATGTTATTATTTTACAGAATGTAGTATACCGACCTGTTTTTTACAATAAAATCCTTTACTTATTGTGTATTATGATTTTACTAAAACATGTAAAAACTTGACGCATTACAAAAAAAGTGAAAAAAAGGATTTTTTTAATTATGACACAAAAACACAAAAAATAGTATTTATTATTCAAGTTTCAGTATAAACTGACAAATTTTTACTATTGTAAACAAATAATTTGTGTATTTTTAGATATGCTCCCTTTGTGTTTCACATTCTATCTATTTCTCTCTCTCTCTCTCTCTCTCTCTCTCTTTCTCCCTTTGTGTGTTCTCATTTCTATTATTATTGAAAAAAGTTGAAAATTTTACTTTAATATGGAAGAAATGGAAATTTTCGTACGATAATAATAAGAGCATATGATTAAAAATATGTTGTAATAACAGATAATTTTTGTTAACTAATCAAACAAAGGCATTTAAATGAATTCGAAGTTCGTCTGAAAATATATCGGAAGAATCTGAAAAATTCTTTCCTGCAAAGAAACTGAAACAATGCAAGTATTAAATAATTTAAAATACTTCTTTTTTTAGAGTCTTTAAATACAAGCTTCAAAATTATATTTAAAAGAGTTCAATTATTAATCTAACTGCAGTAAAATTAGTTTTCTATTAAAATGGAGACAGTTATTGATACTAATTTTGAGATACATGTAACAGGATTAGGAACTTTAATACATTACAACTGTTCAATGGATTATTTAAAAGCAATTTTTCATTTTATGATAAATTTGATAAAGTTTAAAGAGTTTGTTATGTTATAAAATATGTTTCGGTTATTAAAATATACAAACGTTTTCTTTTTTGTGTCTAAATTCAATGTATGCATATTAACTTTATTGTTACGTGATAAACGAATTTGAATAAGTGGCATTAATAAAGTTACTTTAAATAGGAATTTAAATTTTGTGGAAATATAATACTTCATAAAATTATTTAATTTAGATTGTAAGGTTAAAAACGTAATATAAAAATCGCAATGTTATTAGAGAAATGAGATTACGACGCTGAGAAACTTTCAAGTACACTCAAACATAATTAAAATATTTTATATAAAATAGAGAATCGTGTGTTTGTTAAGTTATTCCGTACTCAAAATTTTATGAGAAACTTTATAATTTTTGAATTGATAGAGTAATTAGTGTTTTGTAATAACAATAAATAATAATAATGTTTCTTTCGCTAAAAATATTATTTTTCAAAAGTTGTTAAGCATATGCTTTTAAATTGTATTGGAATGTTTTAACTATTTACTTTTCAAACACAAACAAATATCTTTTAAAATATAAAATTACTATAATTTTTAATGCATTTAACAACGTTAAATAAGTTGACTTGCATGGATAATTTGAATATATATTTTTTATTTTATGATGCAGTTAAACATATTTTATGGTATAAAAGTAAGATGTACCTTTAAAATAGGATGACGATTTTATTTAGACCTATCATTAATTACAACAATATACAGGGCGACTTTTAATTAACCTATAACTTTTAACTTAAATAATTCTTGAGTCATTGCAGATAGCACTACAAAAAAAAAAAATTATTGAAAAGAACGGGGAAAAGGAAATTTAATGAATAAAGTTTTCAAAATGAGAACCTTCAGAGGTGATACAAAACCGACAGCCCTTATTAGTCACAAAGTTGTCAGCAACAAAATCGATCGTTTCTTTTTTATGCTTGAAAATGAGTCAGTTATGGAACTTTCGAGGCTAATAAAGGATGTCGGTTTCTTCTTGTAAACAAAATCTTCCATATGACCCCAAATATAGCAATCACATGGAATCATATCAGGTGAATAAAGTGGCCAGTGCAATGCGCCAGAATAACGATTTGGATATTGATAAGCGATAACTCGGGTTCCAAACTCAATGTTAATGTTGAACGCTACTTCCGTAGAAATAGTGTTTGCATTTTTACCACATAAATACCAATTTTTATCAATAAAAATACGATTTGCAGTTGAACATGACGCTTTGGGAAACATTTTCAAAATTGCGTGGAATTGACACTAAACAAATTCCTTTTATGCCCTCTCTCACTGCACGCAATCGTGCATCCATCTAGTTAATTAAAAGTCACCCTGTATTTAATATCAATGTTTGAAATTAAAAATTTTCACGAACAGACATTTTTAGAAGGATTATATGCAGTACAATATTAAGAACTTTAACATATTTTTAAATTGTTAATTATAAATGTGCTATGTATATTCAGTTTTAATGCAAATTTTTTCTATAAACAAAATAGTCAGTTTTCACAACAGTGGTATCCATCTGATGCACTTCTTGGAGAAAGATTGTTTATAGACAATGGCTTATGCGTATTCCCATATCCAAAACCATGCCCGTTTTTAAAGGAATAATAATATAAAAATTACTAAAATCTTAGATATTATTTTTTAAAAGATGAAATGTTTTCACTTGTTAAAATTACATCCTTTTCATTTGAAAACGTGTTCTGTCATTCATAATTTTTAAATATTTTTCTAAAATCATGACGTAATGGGATTAGGACTTGTAAATTAAAATAAATTTTACAATTGAATTTATATATTAATGCTATTAGAAGTTTGAAATTGTTTTAAATGGTAATATTTAACTATTCTTGTTTTTAACAAAATGAAATATTTAAATTTCCATACGCATTTGTCAGATTAATAAAAAATCACTGTAATTACAGTCCTGTAGATTTTAAGGAAAAAAGGCATGAATATCGGTAAATATTTATATTCATAAATATATAATTATATACAACCCTGTATCGGTGAATATATATATATATATATATATATATATATATATATATATAACTCAGTATCGGTGAATGTATAAAAATATTCACAGATACTGGGTTTAATTTGTCGCATGCATATCACTGAAGTTGTGCTCATGATAACCGTTCCATCTTGTGCTGCAGAAGTTGTAGCCTTACCATATAACAGTGAGAGAATGCTAGACTGGATGCCGTCCTGGTGGTTTAAATGGCAAAGCACTTGGTGCGCTATACCAAGGTATCCGTGTTCGATCCCCGGTCTGGACATCTTTTCACTCTGTTAGTTGTACGTTGTGTAGTAAAGTGATAATTCACATCCTTTGTATTCATATTTAATTTAATCTAAACTTTATAGAAAATAATTATATTTGAAAAAAAAAATACTGTAAAAATAAAATAATAATTTAAATATAAAAATTTAAAATATTTAAATAATTATATATACTGGAATAATAATAATTATATTTATGTTATTAATTTAAACAGTACACAGTGACTTTATTTTAATATAAAATCCAAAATGTAAAAATAGTTTTTATTTTTTCATGAAGTGAATGCCACATTTGTTTAAATATTTAAGAAAAATCCTAATAATATTATAAATCTGATTGTGTGCAAATGTTAGGCTGAATCCAGTGTCAAAATGGAACATTTAATGATCCTGTATCTTTGCGTATAGGTTGATAATAACCCTCAAATGAACATAGGCTGGGTTTTGTTTATTTTATTCAAATATTTTTCTTAATAATTCAAAATTTCGTTATTTTCGTAGAGAATAAATGGACATTTTTTCGTATAATATTTTAAAATGGTTAAATTTACTTTACCGTTGCTAATACTTTATCGTTGTCAAAACTAATTCAAAACCCGGGATAATAATTTTTATTCAACAATTTAGTTTAAACTGAAAAATTTTCACGTTGAAATATGTAAATGAAATAAAAAATTAAAGAATTAAAAAGAATATTAAATAATATTATTAGATATAAACTTATTTTTTTAGTTTTTGATAATAATACAAGGTCTATATATGCGTAACCATAGGAAACAGGCGAATATGACGTCATTCATCTAAAATAAAGCGGATATGCTTTGATTGGTGAAATAAAATGATCTTGGGTTTTTTCTTCACTTTTTTTCTTTTTTTTCTTTTGTATGGTAATAATACTTGACGTTTTACCGTTTGCTCACGGCTAATATAACTAAACCGTAGTTTTTATTTAAATTTTAAAAAAGTATAAAGAAGTTTCAAAAGAAAATGGTTAGCAAATGTCAATAATATGCTCCGCAAAATTATCCATGTCGAAAGTGATGTCATGGATAGCGAGAAATAGTAATTTCATTCTTAAAACTAAAGGAAATAACTCGATTACCTAAAAAAAAATGACGAATGTTAATAGTTCCATTTTTGTTGATAAAACCTAAAGATTTAATATTATTTCGTTAAAATAACATAATTTCCCCTATGCCAGTATTGAAATTAGTTGCCTGGAAAAGAAAATTAACAAGAATTATATCATTAAAAAGGGATTTCTCTGGGGAAAAAGAGACTTCATATTTGAAATAAAACGGGAATTTTCCAATATGTTTTTAAATGAGTGTGAATCAATTCCTTACATTAATAATACAAGGATCAGTAAGTGTAGAAAGTAGATGAGTTTCACGCCCTATTTATAACGAACATTTTAAATACTTTTTTTATCTATACTGATTATTAAGCATGAGTATCCGTTATATACAGATGAGAGTTTTCTGCTAAAAATCACATCATAGTTTTAAGAAAAGGAAAATGAACACGAATCTATTATATTAAAATCTGACCGTGTGTTTGTATATCGAAACTACTCCTAGACTATCGAACGAACGCGATTTACTTAATCCCGGTTATCATTGATCCGCGGTTGTCACACAAACTCTCAGAATTTAAAAAATTAAATTAGATGCCAAGATTTTTTTTTTGTAAATTTTAACGAAGTTTATCTAAAAACGGAAAGTAAATTACTCCATATTTGTGTATAAAAAAGGAGAAATAAAACAGATCAGTATATTTTTTACATCATTTTCTCATTAAAACTGAAAAACAGAATTTATTTTCACTTTGAATAGATGGTGAAAACAAAATATTGATTTCAGTAAATTATCCGAAAAATAAAAACATATTTTCACATATTCAAACTTCATGAATCAATTTATTCTGGAGAACAAAACTTGCCTTCCAACATACTGTCATTTAGAAAACAAGATTTGTTTCAGCTATATTATAAACCAAGGAGGCGGAATTGAATTTAAAGAAAAAGCATACACTATTTCCAATTAATGTTTTTTTGAAGGATGTTAAAACGTTTCTCACAAAGGCCTTAAAAGTAAAATTGTTTATCAGGTAAAATTGACATTTGTTTTTATCCAATTCGTCTATTTCCACGATTTTATTTGAACTCCTTTTTGCATTGGTTGCAATTTCATTTTCGCGATTATTTGGCACAAAATTTCACTTTTTTGAGACTGAGTTATGTCAAGGTCCCTATAACAAAAAATACCGCATTGTCTCCTATGAAATGTGATAAATAGTTAGTTAATTATTAACGTTTTCAATTATCGGGAGTGAAATATTTTGCTTAATTAATGTATTTATTAAATTCCTACTATTAGCTCACACTCTCTCTATATATATCTTGTTGGAATTTTCAATCGTTAATAAAATATTTTCTATTCATCCATTCAAGTTCAAATAGATTTTTTTTAAACTTGTACTGGATGACAATTGATGTTAATATAGTTTTTTCAAATATTAATTCATTAATTAAATTTAATTAATTAATTTTAATTTTTATATGGGATAAAAAAATTCTCCCACTGTTTTCATACATGAAATGAAAGATTTATCTCAAATTAGTGATGCAAACAAAAAATAAAATACCGCAACGATGATTATAAAATAATGTTCAATAAAGATAACGTGGGACATTAATGCTGCACGGGTTTATTATATATATTTATGGTTGAAAAGTAGGAATTGACTTAAAAATTTTTTTATATTACTTGTTCTTCTTTTAATGTTGCGTGAACGAAGTGACGGATAACAGCTAGTTCAATATAAAACACATTAAAATGGTTTTGAAAAATCTGAGCTAAAACCGATTCCACTGGTGATTTGAAATTTCATGAGGTAAATTATAAAACTTTTGGAAGAACTTTAATAAGTGCTTAAAGTTCTTGAAAATAATCTTAGAGCACATAAAAGATGCTTTCTCTGTTAGAAAAACCTCTTATCGGTCAATATTAGAAGCGTATTTGCGGCATTTGAAAAGTCGATAGCAAGGCAAGGAGATAGCAAGACGGAGCCACTGCACATCTCATAATGACATAAAAATAGATAAACGTAAATGGAAAATATATGTAAATGAATTTATTTTACGGCGAGAATTTGATACATTTATTTTCCATTTTATTTAAAATTGATATATTAAAAAAGAGCTGCTATCAAAATAGCTACAAAACTATTGATCCTGCCAAAGGTTTTTTTTTAGAAACATTCACTAATAATATTTTTGCTGTAATTTCAGATGAAAAATATTTTTCGTGTGTATTATGCGGATCTTTGTTTTAATTTTTCTGTATTTGCTGCAAATAGATGATTTAGGAAATCAAAGAAATATATGGAAGGTATCATATAAGATTTTGGAGCGGTATTACATGATTTCAGCAAAATGTTTAAACGATTCACTTAAAACATGTATCATTTACGCACACATCTTCAGTGATAATTTTTAGCCACACGATGGTCAATTAGTACTCCTCACGTTCTATAAATAATTGGTTTATTCAGTTAACAAAAAAGCTACACAGAGGGAAAGTTTTGAGGGGTTGTGTAATAGATGTGAAACGGCTACAAATGTATTCGATTGAAGACACCATTATATCTTTAGTCTTTTATTTTAAAACACACACAGAGGCACTTCTCAAATACAAATCATATATTAATCCTATAAAACAAAACACCTATATTAACGATGTGATATCCGAGCAGGAAACATTCAAAGGTCTTTAAGTTACGGCGTTGCCATATACATAACTTTCACATCACCGCATCTTTCTCTCTTCACCTCTCCACTCGACCACCACGCGTCGAATGTCAGATCGTATCTCATACTAACGGTGCATGCCGCTATATGCACAGTTATTCTAATGTTTTTGAATATGTATATCGAAAAAATTAAATTCTTGCAAACATGTTAGTAGTTTGATTGAAACAATTGCTTCTCAAAAGTGTTTTTTCAATGGAAATTATTGAAATTATTTCTAATATCTAACGTCTTGGTGAATGATGTTTCTTAAATGTTAAAACATTTAAATGTAAACTTAGGCGTTAAAAATTTGAGATTCAAAGTAGCTAACAAACATTTAAGGAGAAAAATATAGAATGTATCATTAACATTATATATATTTTTTAATTTTAAAGATCTTTGAGAATTCTAATTTTGTTTTCATTGGATATAGAAATAGAGGTAATTCTCAATGTAATTTCAATTTATTTACAAATTTCCTTTTAACTTAGGAGAGGAAATATAGCATTAAATTGTAATTGATATAAAAAATGCAAAAATATATTTAAATCCAATATTTTACATTTATTTTGTAAGTAAGTGAACTGCAGTCACTGTGCCAGGTACCTGAACAGATGACAAACATAGGCCTGAATAGTTGTAAAAAATATAGCATTTTTAGTGTTTTGTACTACTTTAAAATTAACGTGTATGGCAATGTGGCCATAAAATGGGGAGATTTCCTTTGATACATTTGTAATAATGCAGATTATCATAAATAAATATAAAATCTTAAGTGTAGTACATTGTCAACTTATTGAATATAATTTATGTAACATGGATGTTCTTAAATAATTTTCATAGACAGATACCATAAAACGTATAATATAAAAACGTTGGTTTGTAATTTTAAAAAAATACTCGAGAGGGAAATACATGAATAAAATATATTTATTACGTATTTTTAGAATGAAACATATATATATATATATATTTCATTTAAATTATTTTGGGATTTTCTTAGGATAACATATTAATAAGACATTCATAGAAATACATTTTTAGAGAAACAATATTACCTGTGTTTCTTGCAAAATTGTTACTATGTGCATTCTGTAATGTTTGTCAGTAAAATTTCATAAATATTTATTACAATGTATAATTTTTATGTTAACAATTGCAGATAGAAAATTAACTATATACGTAAATGTTTCATAACCTAACGTGCCATTTATTTCAAATCAGACTTCGTAATTCAGCGTTGGAAAAAAAGCATTTGAATATCAAATATATATTTAATTAATTATAACACCGCATCAAATAATGTAAAAGAATTCTGCGGAGAACAGAATAAATATAAATTTTAAAATAATAAAAATACTGAAAATACTGAAAGTGTTAATTGAATTAATTAAAATATTTTATTTACAAACATATGTCATGGATAAACGGAATATATAGGGTTTTATAAATTATTGAAATATTTTGGAAAATATAATTCGAAATAAACCAATTTCCCCGCGAAATATTACTTCATGATTTCAAATAGCTTATATAAATCTTCCATCTGAATAATTATTTTAATTGTACTAAATATCTTTATATATACATATATATATATATATAATATCTTTGAATTTCAAAAAACATTAATCAAGTTCTTGTAACATTCTAACTAAATCCCCAAAGAGATAATTAGTAATAAAGTGCAGACAGAATACCACAAAGTTAATAATTAGCAAGTGCAATCATGATATTACCATAGCATTTGCTTCGATAGTAATTGGCCAAAAATACTGAAAAGTGTGAAAATATTTAATAAGAAAGAAAAAAATTATATAATAAACCATAAAATGTAAAATAATTGTAAGTAGATATCAAGTGAATACAAATGGATTTTGAAATGAAATATGAACTAATTTGTCACAAAATGTAATATAATGGAAATTTGGATAACAAGAGATTTAAAATAGAATTGGATATGAATAAACACGTGTAAATATTAATCTTCAGCCTGGATGTATCTACACTTGTTTTAAAAATAATACAGTATTTCATAAAAATGTACTGGCATTATATATATATACATATATATATATATACATATATATATATATATATATATATATATATATATATATATATATATATATATATATATATATTGGTTTCACTAGATGCATTGTATATTAGTGACATTAATTTAGATTCGGAGTATTAAAAAAAAAAAAGGTTGAACAAAATTTAAGGTATGATAGTACGCAGTATAATAAATAATTTTT
Organism: Maratus michaelseni; assembly: GCA_963931845.1. Classification (NCBI taxonomy): domain Eukaryota; kingdom Metazoa; phylum Arthropoda; class Arachnida; order Araneae; family Salticidae; genus Maratus; species Maratus michaelseni. The sequence goes on from OZ007589.1 coordinate 325,960,626, forward strand.
GCATAGAAAACTAGGGTCTCAATCCATTTTTTCAGTCAGAACTGTAGGACATCTCATTTGAATTTGGGATAGACATAGCTTTCTTTGTGTGAAATGGTAGAAGTGCTGGCAGAAATGGGAGATAGTGTCACATTTTGCCAAATAATTTTAGTGTCGATTTTATCCGTATATATGAGAGATTAGATGGTGCAGATAACAAAACTGCCATTTAGCTGGTTACCAGTGGGGGTGTTACCATAGCAACATAACCGCCCCCTCTACACTGTGAAATAAATAGCTACCAGATTAATGATGCTGCCTCCGAGTCCTGGTAATATCAGTAATCGTCCCTTCATTTCACATTGTAACAGACTGTGCGATATTGGCTATAGAGAACAACCCCCAGATTCTTCGCTGTTTCACTCTCTGTACCGTCTAATCTATTATTTATATAAGAATCGTCAACGATAAAATTGGCTGTAAAAATGTGACCGGACTATTGTCATCCTTATCCACATAACGCTGAGCTAAATGCTCCTTATTTCCGAATGTTACTGGTAATTTTTTAGTAAAGTTGATTAATAGATTTTTTTTTTAAACGTAGATAATAAATTGATTTTATAAATGGATTACGACCCTGGTTTCAAATACAAAAAGTTTTTGTTTTGATTTACACTACGAACTCTTAAAGTTTGTCCAATCTTATTTTAGCACACATTGTATAATAGCTTTACATTTCACCTCTAAGGTTTTAGTATCAAAATCTAAAAAAACAAAATCAGAATTTTTGGAATCTGGACATAAAAATCGCATGATAGTTTTGTTACTATAGATTTCGACAGCAGTGTTAACATATGATGTTTATTCTCTTCAGAAGGAATGTTTATTCTCTTCGGAAGTGTCTGTAAAGGTAAAATACGTATGTATAGTTAGGTATTTATAGATATTTATAGTTATTTTTTGACTGAAATTTCAAGCTGAATAATATACTTTATAATTCTTAGTCAATGGTGAATTGTTTTTTCTAATCCTTTATGTTTCTTCGTAAACCAGCTGCAACCTTTACCATATGGTTACCCAGGTAGCGCGTAAATATTGGCACTTTAAAAAAATATATTATTGGAAATACTTCAAATGAAATTCAAATGAAATATAATTATTATTTAAACATTGAATTTGCTTTGGAAATATTTGCAAATAAAATTATTGCCGAAATAATGGGTTTATTTTGGAAATATTGGCAATAAAATGACAAAATATTTATTGCTAATAATATCTGTCTAATATTGGCCACAAGGCAGGGTTCATACGATTCTTACTTCTGAATATAACTATTTTCGAATAGTTAACTTTTATCTTATTAAATGATAGAAAATCTACGGTCCAACTCGAAGAAAGGTTAGAAAGCGATATTTTTTCGTAAATAACGGTACTGAAAAATAGAAAACGTTCATGCCCTGACAAAAGTATTTGCCATTATTCAGTCCGTATTAGTGATTTTGTTTTTCTGGTTATAATAGGTAGAAATCATTTTGTAACATGTATCGCAGCACATATGCCAATCAATTGTGATTATTTGTAGCTCTGTTAGAGGTTGGTGTGATATGAAATATCACAATTTCATAATTTTTATTCGCCGTTCTGTAATTTTTATGTTACTAAGTATGCTGTTGTCATTCTTCTCCCTCGCTAGCACGCTGTCTCTCTTGGTAGCGTTTCCCCCTCTCACCCACGCTTTGCTGAGCGCCCGACAATCTCTTTTGCGCATGCGCGCAGCCTACTACATCCTATGTTTTGGTTCTGTTTTCCACCGATACAATGTACGGCGCGGCGTTCAAGTGCCGTTTCTACGGAATCTAAAGTTTTCTTATTTTTATTTGGCAATAATTAATTATCAAATCAATTTAATTCTTTCTTTATTTTACCTGTGTGATCCCCGTGGTGGTTTTTTTTATATCGGTGCAACGGCAATTTTCGTCAGAAGTATTCGAAAATTCGATCATGTAAGATCGCGGAAATTTTATTTTATCGGCGCGTTCTCCGGTAACGGAGATTCGCATTTTCATGCCGAGTTTGTTCTTTAAGTTCAGTAAAGTTTTTAATAGTTAAATTTTAAGCCTTTTTAAATTTGATGCAGTGATTTTTAAATTAAATGATTTAAATTGTTAATGATTTATTTAAAACGAGCTTGCCAAGAAATATCTTCTTCATATTCTCAAGATGTTTTGTGATACATCTTGATAAATGCCGTCAGAAAAATTAATATTTCGTCCTTCTAAAGTTAAAGACTTTCGGTTCTCATGGTACAGTGGCCAACTGGATTTATTTGGATAAAGCCTTCTATATGCTACAAAGATCTTTAATAAAGAATTTGGATTTAAAAAGCAAGAATGACTTCATTTCTTTACAACGGGCTGTGTGTCTCCTTTTTAAAGTAAGATGAATTATTTTATTAAATTTCATTATTGATCTTTAACGTTGACCAAAAAGAACTATCTCTTGAAGATTGGGGTTATTGCTTCCTTCAACAGCAATGTATCCTTTTTCCACTATTCCACTATACGAAAAAATAAATTAATAACAACACCAATCATCCTTAGTTACATCACAATATGGTGCCAATATGCTGTTTTTCATTATGTTTTATGCCAAATTTAAATAATAAGATTGTTCAATTTTGAAGAAATATTTCGTTTTAAGAAGAATTGTTCTGAAAGAATATTCTACAATTTCATGTATGACAATATATTAAATGCTGCTTTAGTATTCTTATATTTGCAATAGATTATTTTTACACATCTTGTTCTTAAAATTTTGCAAGAATTTAAATTTATATTGCTGCTTTGATGTTATAATATTTATAATGAATGAATTATTTTTTTTGATAAATATGATGGTATATTATCTTGGAATACTTGAGAAATTATTTCTTAAAATTTTATCTTTTTCACACTGCAATATTATTATATGAATGAAATCAAGAATGAATTAATAATTTGATGCATATAAAATATTTTATGAAGTTATTGAAATATCCCTGATATTAAAATAATATATTGATTACTTGTTCTCAGAACCAATTTTATTTCTTTAATGAGGCTATGGTTTTTGGGTTACTAAATATATTTTTTTTAATGACACTTTAAAAAAAAAATACAAATTTGATATGCATTTATTATTGAAGCATTATTCTAATTAAAAAAAAAAAAAAAAAAAAAAGTGTGCTCTTGACATCATTTTATTTCAATAAAGTGTTCTCAGCTTAATCTTGATATTAATCTTGTTCCTAATATTTTTTCTAACGGAAGCTGAAGTTCTTTGATTGTTTAGTAGTTGCTTCTTATCCTACATGAAATGATTGGGAATTCTCATGCTTCTATACATGCCAAACTTTTTTCTCAATAGAAGATACTATTTCTTAAATTCTCTACTATGTCATTTTTTTATATTGGTGTACAAACAATATTTAATAACATTCTATAAGAACTGTATTTATATTGAAAACCTGTTCTCAGAATTATTTTCATGATGTCTTCACTTTGGAACTAACTACAGATTCATAATTAAAAAAAAAAAATCTTTTTACTTGCTTCAAAATGTTTTAATTTTATGGCAATGCTCGTACTGCATCATATTTATTCTTTTTTTTGTCTACTTCTCACGTCATTACAATAATAAAAATAAAGAGAATGACGTTATTTTTCGATTTTGAGAAGACTTTCTTTAAATATTCTTCAATCCTGAGTCATCTGTGTTCCTGTTTCTACAATAACTGGTAATCATGCCTCAATAGAATATATTTTACCATCCCCTCAATTGTGTTCCTGCAGTCTATATATTAAAAACAATGCAAGTTTTCTTCATCTGCTGTTTGCTTACCTAGTGAAGTAGACATTCAGAGTGTGCCAATATATCCATTATTGTATGACCTTTGCTACAGTTTTCCAAGTATTATGGTGATTAAAAAAAAAAAAAGCTACTTACCTGCATTCTTTTGCGAGTTGAAGTGATTGTTGATGGTCGCCATTCACATATAGGCAATATATCCGTGTGATTGCTCCTCGTCAGTCCTCTTCATCTTGTGTAACTTGTTTCTCCCTCATCAAAGTTACTCATTTATATAGATCTATAGTGTTACAAATTGACAGCTGTGCCTATTTGCAATAGTTAATATATTTTTCTACCCTCTGTTGCAAAACCTGATTATGGAAGTGTGTCTGTTGGCCTTTTTCATGTGAGCAGTCTGTATCCTCATGTTGTGAAAGTTGCTAACTTATCTACTACTGGAATCATTTCGCAATTTTACAGAATTTTATTGCAACATTTTAAAGTATCTTCTCAAGATAAGAAAAATATTTATATTTTTAATTATTTCCATATTTAGTGCCTATTTATTTTATGTAACCCAAATGCTTTTTTTTAAATCATTACATACCATACGCCTCACTTTATTCAATTTATGAATATTTTTCTAATTAAGAAAATGAAATAATTATTTTTTGTGAATAATTAAAAAAAAAGAATTATTTAGTTATATGCATTATTACAAGAAGCACTAAGTCTTAGTATATTTAACAGCGCTTTGTTTTTAAAAGAAGTATTCTACCAAATATGTCAAAAATATATATATCATTTTGGTGAATCTTCAAAATATATGTTTGTTACTAAGAATCTCAAGTGCATGTGACCTATGTGACTTCGATGTCACTATTCCTCATTTGTGTCTACAAATTTATTTTGAATGCTCCTGCATATGCATAGGCTTCTTAGTGTTCCTTCCAGCGCCTTAATTTGTTTCCTAAGAGTCACCTTATAGTGCATTATCTCCTATATCATGGAATGTTCCCGATCATGTCAACAAATTTTCCCTATTGTGTCTTAAGCCTTACGTGATGGTGAATGCTCCAGTGTTTCCCAAGTCACTAAGTGTATCTACAAAAAGAAAGGAAATATGTTATAGTGCCTTGATTTGGTGCTAAATATTCCCAATTGTGTCTTCATTTTTTTAAATTATGGTGCGTCATCATAAGTAATTGTGGCCAAATTGCTCTGATTTCAGTGCCATCGTGTCCACCAGTGTGCCATAAATCTGCAAAAGTTATTCTGCAAACATTTTTTACTAGCAGATAATATATTTTAAAGGAGATGTACTGTGTGAGTTATTAAAAACTGATTTAGTGACTATCACTACCACATCTAACTAGTTGTAACCTGGCTGAACAATACTCATCCCTCATCTGTAATAATTTTTTTTTTTACAGCAACAGTTATATTCTTCTATAGGATTATCAGATGTACACAATTGCCAATGGTTTTGGAGATCGCTATTGTCTCTTTTGTAGATTTGATTGTTTTATCTTGCATTGGTTTGATTTACTGATAATTTACTGATGGTTCTGTACCAGGGCTATTAGTGTATTTTTGTAAATTATAACAAATGTATATTTATATTTTGATTTTGCTTAATTTGCACGACTGCTGATAGTTTCTATGGCTAGCATTATTAGCACTTATGTGAGTTATGTAGATTCAGCATTTTACGATAGCCAACTTTTCTGCATTATTGTTTTCAATAGCAGTATATATGTATATTTCTGGATGATAATTATGGCCATTACAAAAGGGTGCACTGTGTTTTTATTTTCTTCCCATGAAAGTGTCATTTTTTTTAACTTGTCTTTTTTAATGAAGACTAAAGGTTAAAAATTCATTTTTTTGAGGATCCTCACCTTTTTCACATTTTCTCACATTTTTTTTTCTTTTGAAAAATAAATAAATAAATAAAACCATGGTATTAGAAAAATTGTGTATTTAAGAAAAAGTTGTATAGAAATTTTATTGAGTGTACTGAAGAAAACTGATTATTGAGTATTAATGAAAGATTTGTGTATTTCAAAGAATTTATTGAGTATTTTGTCTAAGTGAATTACATGTTGGTTAAAACTTGAATATTATATTGTTATATATTTAAAAAGTTTTATTAAAAACCAACTAATTATGATATTTATGACAAACTTACCATAATGTTGACATTTTATCACAATTGTTGCAACTATGTCTTGGTTCATGTAATTTTTTTTTTTGAGTAATTATTATTTATGCACTTCAGAGTATTATGTGCAATTATTTATTGATTGCTTAGAAATTTTCATATGAATTGAATGACAAATTTATTGGTATTGCAATACATGACCTTCTAAAAGGAAAAGTAAGTTAAAAATATTATTTTGGGTCTTATTATGAATTTAAGTCCTTATATTGGATTGTTTTTAAGAATGAATTTTGCATGCATTATTTTAAAAATGAATTTGATATTTTATTAGAGTAAAATTTTTCATGTACTCTATTTTGAAAGTCCTAGGCAAGTAAAATTTAGAAATTTTATTGAATAATTGTTGCTTTAGATTGCAACTGTTTTATTATATATGTCTAGACAAGTCGGCACAAAAGAAATTACCGACTCATTTTATATTGCTGCAGCTGGTTTCAATTTTGATGTATGATCTCTTTATAGCTGAAAAGAATATGTTTGACTTTTGATTATTTAAAATACTATTGTAGAGATCATTTTACAAGGAAGGTGCCTGTCTTTGCTATTAATTGCAATGGGGCTTATTTTTTATGACTTGTATACGGTAAATTTTGTATACTTATTATGAATGTAATATTGATGTACATTCTTTTCATTGTATTATTATTTTTTGGTCACTATACATGTTTATTGCATTTTCTTCTTGGCATTTTTAAGTCAATTTTACTTTTTGGCATTCAAAATTTTGTCTTCCCATTTATGAAAAAGGTCTTTAATTTTTTTCTACCTTTTTCACTTATTGGTCATCTAAAATTTAATTGGCCATTGGGGGTATTGTGATATGAAATATCACAATTTCATAATTTTTATTCGCCGTTCTGTAATTTTTATGTTACTAAGTATGCTGTTGTCATTCTTCTCCCGTTTCCTGAGGTGGTCATCCCTGTCATTCTTCTCCCTCGCTAGCACGCTGTCTCTCTTGGTAGCGTTTCCCCCTCTCACCCACGCTTTGCTGAGCGCCCGACAATCTCTTTTGCGAATGCGCGCAGCCTACTACATCCTATGTTTTGGTTCTGTTTTCCACCGATACAATGTACGGCGCGGCGTTCAAGTGCCGTTTCTACGGAATCTAAAGTTTTCTTATTTTTATTTGGCAATAATTAATTATCAAATCAATTTAATTCTTTCTTTATTTTACCTGTGTGATCCCCGTGGTGGTTTTTTTTATATCGGTGCAACGGCAATTTTCGTCAGAAGTATTCGAAAATTCGATCATGTAAGATCGCGGAAATTTTATTTTATCGGCGCGTTCTCCGGTAACGGAGATTCGCATTTTCATGCCGAGTTTGTTCTTTAAGTTCAGTAAAGTTTTTAATAGTTAAATTTTAAGCCTTTTTAAATTTGATGCAGTGATTTTTAAATTAAATGATTTAAATTGTTAATGATTTATTTAAAACGAGCTTGCCAAGAAATATCTTCTTCATATTCTCAAGATGTTTTGTGATACATCTTGATAAATGCCGTCAGAAAAATTAATATTTCGTCCTTCTAAAGTTAAAGACTTTCGGTTCTCATGGTACAGTGGCCAACTGGATTTATTTGGATAAAGCCTTCTATATGCTACAAAGATCTTTAATAAAGAATTTGGATTTAAAAAGCAAGAATGACTTCATTTCTTTACAACGGGCTGTGTGTCTCCTTTTTAAAGTAAGATGAATTATTTTATTAAATTTTATTATTGATCTTTAACGTTGACCAAAAAGAACTATCTCTTGAAGATTGGGGTTATTGCTTCCTTCAACAGCAATGTATCCTTTTTCCACTATTCCACTATACGAAAAAATAAATTAATAACAGCACCAATCATCCATAGTTACATCACACCATCCAACATTGAAGAATAATCCGGTATTTTTAGTATGCCTGCCACCACCGATATGACTACGTGATATCGGTCACGTTATGAAAGGTATATTGAGAAAAAGGCGAACTCTTTCAATTAAACTTAAACGAATAATTTATTTACACAGTCTTTACAAATAAAAAGACAATATTTGCACTTACAAACTCGGATATAGCTGATCCGGTTCCACATTAAATAAAATACAGAAAATACGTTCTGTGTACTGCCAAGCTACGCGATACTTCTCTCATGCTACGTTAATTAACTCACAGTTACCAGAGATCACTATTAATCTCACAAACACTTTATCTCTCCACTCCAAGAGATCTCTCTCAACACACGTGTACCAGATCTCACTCTCTGCTACAAACTTCACGTTTCACCCCCACGTTAAAACTAATCTCTCTCTCCGGTCACCACCACAGCACTCTCCACAAACGGGGCTGGTCCCCTGTTCGTAAGGGTTTTCCCCTTGCAAGCATCTAATCCCTTTATGATGTATATTTCACCTTAGAGAATGGGTGAAGTGTGTCTTATCTATGGACTTGCAATGACAATAGAAAAACTCCCTTCACTATACTAAACATTGTTTCCACTCATATCAGATCACTACCCTACTCGGATTAAGATTCCAGTTAGGAAAGGAACGTTAGTTTAAAGTTTACAGTACACAGTAGATAAGCACACAAAAAGATAATATCACATAACAATAGTTCTAAACACCGGCTGTCAGTGAAAGCCTGACAAGGACCCTTGATAAAGTTATTCATCTTAAAACAAAAGCTTTCTCAAAATTCTCATCTTAAAACAGATACTTCATAAAATTTTTCATCCCAAACCAGAACCCTTCTCAAAATTCTTTGTCATAAAAATATACCTTTCACAAATCTTTTTTGCTTCCAATCTGAATCTTTCGGAAATTTAACCATTTAGAAACAAAATCTTACCTGTCACATTTTAATTGAACTTCTCAAAGAAGATATGGCTTAGCTTTTTTTATACGTAAAAAAATTCCTGTGTATAGGATAGATGCGGAGTCTTAATATAACGATAATTTCAAATTCACAAAATTTAAATAGAATTTTCATACATATAAAAAAAAAACATTCACAATTTCACAAAAACAGGACCTTGTGAGAAAACTCTGGACAGACCACTGTTGTAGTAATAAAACAAGCAAATGTACAGATAAGGTCCTCAGGTGCAATTCTACAGCTATGTTTGGAAATCATTTTATTTTTATTTAAACCATTTAACTCACATTTTCACTTCTTTCGCATTTTTATTTCTTAGTATTACAAGTATCGCTTTCAGCCATGAGACTCGACGATTGTATACTGGAAATTGATGAAATGAAATATTTATCTCGATTTTACTGAATGAGCGGCAATAAGGAACACAACAGTATGGCATTTTAAAAAGAATCTATTACTTTTGATTTACAAAAGAATTTTTCTGTTGAAAAAAGCAGAAATCACTGAAAAAAATAAGAAAATTATAGCTTTGAAAGGAATTTCTATGAGGCAACGTAAATATTACTACATCACACCTCAGATAGTAGCGCCATCTATTAGTATCAGATAGCTTCAATTTTTGAGTCAAATGCGATAGTCATTTATATTGCGGAGGTAGCGGTTCGATTAACCCCTTCATGACCGGCGGCTTTTACACAAATTTTATTCGGTTGGCACAAATTTTGTTCGTTTTTTTAAAAAAAGCTACCTTTACTTAAACTATCACAAAAATGCTCTAATTAGAGAAAGCAAATATTACTTTTATTTTTTACTGGTGCCTAAAACAAATTATGTATGCTCTTTTTGAGGGTGCATATATGCACCCATGGTCCCGAACGGGTTGAGACGTACCTCGAGTTAATGAGAACAATTTCGTTTGTCCCATCACTTTCTATTCGGAATCAATCTCAAAAGCCTACCTAACCCCGCACTAACGGGAATACATTATATTGATTTTTGAAAACATTATATATAGTCTTCTATTAACGTGTAAATAAAGTTGATTATCAAATATTATCTTAAAGTACACCAGGTGATGTTTGAAAAAGGAATTCTAAAACTTTCATCTTTAACATGAAAAAGTTACAAGGTACACGGTACAAAAGTTATCTAAATTATATATTTTTCCACTCTTCATATAATTTTCCTTATTCCACAATAACGCTTAGAGAATGGTATCATGAATTATGCATAGTATAAATGCAGACCACAAGAGCATTGGGATTAGTGATACCTTTTTGTTATGTTTGGCAGGCACTATGTTTCCTCTTCTATATGAATGAATCATTCAATGTAACGTTCTGTCTGGGCGTACCGCATTTCTGCATTACCATATGCTCTTACGAAAATAGATCGCTTTCTTTTCATTAAGGAAATACTTAATATGTGTTGGTCTGCAAATTAAAGTTTGGATTTCTGTAGTTATTTAGATTTTAATCGGAATAAGTAAATATTGCTTTTTCCAATATTGAAAATGGTACACAGAAAATTATTGAAGAATAACATTGTTTTATCAAAAAGACGAGAGGCAGTGTTTATTACGATAAAATAATTTTTTATGTTTATTTACCATCTTTTAGTCTCTGGAAAATAACAAACAAAATAAAATATCATTAAAAACAGAAAGTGCAGTAATTTTAGTAAGTGCAGTCTTTGTTAAACCATATTTATTAAGTTTATACTGAATTGGCAATTATTTAAGTATGCCATCAATATATAAACCACAGAAAACACAATACTTGTAACACATCAAATTACGATACTATACACTTATAAAACATGTTACAATACAATGATGGCAAACAAAAAATAGAACAGATTTTTTTACAAGTTAAACTACATAGTATTTTGTATTAACTCATATGATGATTTATGCTTTTACAATGCTTTTTCAATTTTCTATTTACATATTTACAGGTTTGACAAAATCATTATATATACACTTTCATTGAGATACTGAGAATCTTTTTAAAGTTATTACAACGGAGAGAATTACTATGATGCGTAACCTGGTCACTACAACATAGTAGAAGATACTTTTACAAGATAGAATTTTGTGGGTAATGTAAGAGACATTAGATAATTGTATCATATTTTACGTAATTTATATTTTAGTAGAGACACCTAGTGACCGAGAAGTGTGAAGATTATACAAAATAAATACTAGAAAAGGCTGTCTGAGACTGAAATCATGAAGAGGATAACAGCTGAAAAATGACCAGGGTATATAAATATGAATTCATTTTTTTTCAATGCATTCCATACATTCTATAATTTTGTTCAACAGAATTGGTTTCTCTAGAAGGTATTGGAGCCAGTTCGCTAATGACATGGTGGTTGGTTATTTTACATGGTAGTATGAAGGGAGTGTGCAGTCCAACACATAGTGAAAAGAAATCAACGGAAAGCCAGTACACAAAGTGGATAACCTCTTTTATTTAAGTTGTATAGATGTTGTTGAAAATATCCATGATTCGTTAAAAATAAGTGTAGGTATCTGTTGTGTGTGAAGTGTTGTGTTGTGACCAATTTCAAAAATGTCTTTATAAATCGACCCGTTACAGAATCTGTCCAGCATTGTTGACAACGCTGAAGCAGATTAATTTTACATCACATTTCAGTGAAGATGATGAAAATGGTAGAAATGTGTTTTGTAATTGAGTATGTGTTAGGAACGATTTCGCCAGTTATTCAGCTGTTTCATTGCCCTCGATGACTCAATGTTCCCTATCCCAGTTTCAAAAGTATACTTTAGATGAATTTTGTAAATGTTGTATCATTTCGATTATCAGATAATTTGTATTATCAAATTTGTTTATTTGGCGAATTTAAATTTGGCGAAAAGACTTTACAAACTATCTGTTGAGAGTAAAAAAGTAGAGTCCTAATCTGACTCCGCCCAACGAAGAGTTGAGTCATGATGGGCTATCATGATGTGCAGGGTTAGGCCTAACTGTTTAATAAATAAAGCCATATTACAGATGTTTACTTTACTATATATCTTTTTAATAATGATTGTAATGATTTCGTAATAATACAGTTATCCCAATTTCTTTTTAACACTTTCCAACACGAGTTGAAAAGTGTTTATGAATTCGGTTTGTCTCGCTGTCTGTTGACTTTCTCTCTGACCTTGCTCTAACACGCGTAAATATACGCGGATTTCCATGCAATTTAATAATGTTATTGAATTTTACTATAACATGTTCGGTATCGAAAATAAAGTGTGTATTAATAATTGGAAACAAAGTGTGTTATGTAGCATTTATAGTTCGTTTACAGGGACACTCAAGAAAATTCCGTTACATTACAGTATATGGGGAAAACCGTTTGCGGTGTATTTTAATGATGTAGCACTATTTCAAACATAGTGTAATTAATATACGGTAGAATATGGTATGCATAGCATTTATCGCTTATTTACGAAGGCACACTAAAGAATTTTGGTTAGAGTACAGTCTATAATGAAGTACTGAACCATTATTGTTGGAAGTGCGTGTTCAGTTGTCGTTTTCGTATTTCACTTTGTATGTTTAAACTCGATATAAAGGTGCTACGCAGGGCTGCACAACTGTCCTCCAATACATTTCCGCTTATTGACGGAAATTGCTGGAGAAGGATTTTTAACTTTATTATGCGTTTCCTAACACAACTGAACTAAGTTTGTGCACATTATATAGTATATATACAAATCTATATATCATATATACGGCTGCACATATGAATTCGAATATTTTTTACTCCTGGTAATTCCTGAAATTGGGTTTTCAAGTGTATTATGAGTTTTCTGAATTGTTTACTTGTAAAAACAACTTTCGCATTAATAAATGTGGAAGTTTTGTTGCTGTATTCTGAACGTTTGGAAAGTGTTACATAATCTATGTTGACGCACGATATTTCATTATTTTTTATTTCTTATGAATTGCCAATGACGAATTCTTTAACCAAGAATTTTAGAACGCTGGTAAATGTACATGCTGATGGATATTGTCCTTCTCGGGGAGATATCATCACATGCTGCTCATTATTCCAAATGCATTTCCCGTAACACAACACTATGTCACCGTATGATTCATTACGGAAATGTATATGCGTAGTAAACATTATTACATTTGTCAATTTCTAATTTAAATAAATCAAATGCATTCAAACAGATTCAAGTACTGTAATTTAGTGTTGTCTACATATACCGGCATACAGTCAACGTCACAATTTCGCATTAAAAATATAAATATAGTCCAAATTAATTTTTGCATAAAACTTAGACGTTAGTCCTTAAGTATAATGCTAAAAAAATATGATTTTTGAATGATTCAAGAGTCATATTTTTAAGAAATGATTTAATTTTAATGCGTTAAAAAATATTTTATCAATTCACATTTTGTCAGAAATTAATGGCATCCAAGACATTTTATGATAAACTTAGATTCATCTTTCTTACTCGGAGATATTTTTAGTAGTATTGTTATTATTAATATTGAGAGGATATTTATTTAATGCAATGTATAGAATTAAAATATGCAACCAGTTAAAAATTTTCCGGTACTTTTCGGTTAGCCGGGCGCCAGTGATATATGTACATGTATAAATACATATGTATATACATATATATGTATATATATGTGTATGTATACATATGTAAACGTAGATATGTATGTATGTGTGTGTGTATATATGCATGTATATATATCACTGACGCCCGGCTAACCGAAAAGTACCATTTTTCCTTTTAAATTCATAAGAATATATTGTTAATTCATATTGTATTTAATGTATTATTATTCTTATTCAAAAATTTAAAAAAATGAATAAAAAATAATGTAATATATGTGCAATAACTTATGTAGTGATACAATTAATTTATTTATTAACGTGTTCCATTAAAAAAAATACTATATCAAGAAAAAAAGACTCATTAGAAATAAAAGACTCATTATTTTAAACATGCTAATATATCCGCACTTTAATTTATGCAAAGTGGAAATCTGTGCCACAACATAGAAATTTGAGAGTATGCATAGAAATCTGTTTAATTAGTTGAAGCGTTTTAGTTAAATCAATCTACGGCATCCAATTAACATTTAGTTTTCTAAGATGTTTAAAAAATGCATTATTAAAATTAAGCATTGTCCTTGAAAAATTAGTAAAAAACAAAACTTACGTTGTTATGAAGCAAAGAGTTCTAAAAATTTTAATAGACATGCAAAAGTTTTAAATTTCTTCAAAGAAAGAAAGAAATGAGAGGATTTATTATTAAAAATAGTACTTTTAAAAAATCTTAAAGTTACATTTTTATTAGGTACTTAAATCGGTTTCTTCTTCTTATTTTTTTTTTTATAAACGAGAGACATTAGTTTTCTTTTTAAATAGAGTATATTTAATCGTTTTTGTAAGCATGCATTGAGTTTGCAGCATGTAACGCATTGGTTAGCTCATAGATTATTATTTCAACATACTTTTCGAACTTCTAATGTGTTTAATAAAGTTTAATTATTTGTTTCTGAAAGTAAAGTATATTATGTTTTAAAACATTAGGATTTGTATCCAATTTTGCAATGTTATATTTCAAAAATAAAAGATTAACTTTAATTTTGCATTAGATATATATTCTATTCGTAAAGTATTTAGAACACTTATTTCTATATAAAAAGATTTAAATATTACTATGTTTTTTATTTTTATTTATTTATTTATTTATTTATTTAGTCTTTTTTTTGTTATTTTCATTTTTATTATTTTGCTGCAAGATTTCCTATAAAATGATTTTTTTTTTCTTTTCAGAATATTTCAATTTTAAAATTCATAGATATGAGCTTTCATTAATAGGTAGGAACTAAAAAATTTTAACTATTTGACATATACCGTATATCCTGGCGTACAATACGCATCACTAATTTGAGAGTACATATAAATATTTAGAGCATACACTGCTGTATAGCACGCATAGCGTTCTCAGAGGAATTTTGGTTTTGTCCCTAGATTATAAAAGCAAATCTCCCTAGATTTCCCTAGATTTTCAAGTCTCTTTACTTGGTAAAGAATAAGGTATTTTGACTGGATGGCACTGTTTTATATTACAATAAACTTATAAAAAGAAATAGCAGATGGCAGCAAAAAAAGTTCTTTTGTTCACATAAAAGTGTACAAATTTATTGGTAAAAGTCCATAAATAGAAAAAAGGGTAAGGTTTAAAGTGAGAAGATCGAAACAATGTGTAGCGCCGCCCTAAATCCATTCCCTTTTCCTTCGTTCAGTATTATATATATATATATATATATATATTTGTAAATACTTACATGTGATACCCACCACACAACTTGAAGCTAAATAAATAAATATGATATATGACATGATCAACCATCAGGAATATTTAACACACACAAATATGTGTTAAAAAATTGCTTTCACAGTATGAGGTATGGGCATGTTTTTAACTTTTTAAGAATATATATCATCGTTTTTACACAAATTTTCATTCAAAGAAATTGTAAAAAACTGCCAAATTAAAATTATTTGGTACTTCTTAAGTAAAAAAGATTTTAAACTCATGAAATTCGTTGCAATGATTTTTAAGAAAAGAGGCTTTTTGCAATATTCAAAAATTAGATATTTTTCTTAACTAATATTGATACAATTTACAGTATTCAAATCGTACCGCGGAGACTATGCTCCGCCTACTTTACATAGCTAGATTTTCTGCTCTGGTGATTTAATCTGAACGAATACATATTTAATGACGATGGGCGGAGTTTAAATATAAAAAACAATGAGGGTAGTGTTTAAATATAAAAAACAGCGAGGGCGGAGTACTGATGTAACAAAAAATATTAATAGGTTTCTGGCGTATAATCCGTAAATTAATACTGATAGCTTGATATTTTGGGAAATTTATTGTTCACTAAAGAGTAATTTCTGATAAAACAAAATCAGTAAATTATATTAAAAGGCATGGATATATACTTTAAACAAACTTTACACATTCTTATCCGACATCGCCTTTTATTATTCTCGGATAGTCCTTGACTGCTGTAAACCTCTTTCAAAATTATTTGCGATAAGAATCTAACTATAATAATAATAATAATAAAAATCCTTGAACAAGGGAGGAAAAAACTGGAATAAAATACCAATTTGCACAGTTTGTGAGAAATGCTCGCTATTGTTATGACTAATACTTAAAAGCTATAGAATAAAATTTCTTTATAGGATCAGGATGTTTAATCTTTAGCATGTCGTTTCATCTAACACACTGTTTTACATACACTATACATAGTACTATACTTTAATACGAGTATAATTATAACGAATTCACCCTATGCACGTAATACGGAGTTTTTGACAAAAGGAAATCAGATGGATAATTTAGTTGTTTTATTTGAAAATATTTCAGGAAGAATGAAAAACCCTATCTAACCTCCGCCCCTTTTTTCCACTTTCTCCAAATGAAGGACTTTATGAGGGGCAGTTTCACTTGTTTCTAGCGATTCCAATGGAGATGCTGAAATCAAGACAAAATAATCATTGCCCTAGCTCGATCGTTTCCGGTCTGCTCAATTCCTGTCCATTGGAATCTAAATAACCCGTCACCCCAAAATCTGGTTTGAGACAGGTCCTGTCTATTATGTGCTCAAGCTTCCTTCCTCCTCATCTGCGCGAATGTGCTAATGTGACCAAGGGAAAATCTCCGTTTTACACGTTATTTTTCATTCGGACGAAGCCGTTAACCTTCCGTTGTGTTGATTCTAAACCCTAATAAAATGAGTTCTTCGTCATAAAGTATGCCACCAGGAAAGCGAAATAAATACGCTTCTGGATTTAAATGCAAAGTAATAGCATTTTTCAAAAGAAAATGGTAATCGCGCTGCAGCTAGAATGTTCTGTTCGTGAGTGGAAGAAGAATGAAGCTGGGATTCAAAATATGCAAGAACAAAAATGTGCACTGCACACAGATATTACGAAGTGGCCTATTTTAGATGAAAATGTTGCCCAGTGGATATTAGAAAATTGCCACTTATAACGAGAAATTCTTCTTATAAGTTTACATCAACCATTTTATATTCTGTGTATAACACGCTTATGGTAATTTTTTTAGTGTTAAATGTGCGTGTTATACACCGAGATATACGGTATTTGCTTAACAGGAAATAGTTTGATTGCACATAGAATGAAACATAGTTGAAACAGGAGTCTCTGAGAATGCATAAAATTACCCCCCCCCCCCCCAAAAAAAAAAAAAAGATGTGTGGGATAATTAACTGATCTTGAACATCTTTGTCAAATTCTGGGTACACTACTCCAGTCCATGAACGTTTGGTTCTGCCTGTAAGTGAAAGGTTTTATACGTAGCATATAATTAAAGGTTAGTGGCAAGATGTGGGCGAGAGTTATAAGCACAGTTTTAAATTTCAAAATAGGAAATGCCACAATTATGAAGCATGTTTATTGTGCATCTTTTCTTGCTGGGATGAATTTACGGACTTTAATGTTTTTGGATTATTTTATTCAAAGATCTTTTTCGAGTTGGAACTGAGTCACAAAGTTTAGTTGAATTCACAAAGTTTAGTTGTGATTTTATTCTACATGATATTGAAAGTTTTTGACAGTTGATTTAAATGAATTTAAATTCAATCACATTAAATTTATAAAACAGCTCTTCTTTTAATAGGTAAAATGACAAGTTAAAATGTAATGTTCATATTTTAACATTTAGAATTAATATACTGTGTAAGAATATGCTATTAATTGAACAGATTCAATTTACGTCTGTCAATGGCAAAGGATTTGCATATTCAAATGTAAAAATGCCTTTTTCATTTAAAATAAATATAACATTATCATTAACTCGCTATCTATTCTGTGCCCCTTCTTTTTAATATTCTAATACACTAATTAATTATTTAGATTTTCCTCGCAAAATTGCTGATGCAAATTTCTGTGTTTTATTGTGAATTTCATGAAACTATATATTAATTTATGAATATGATTTCATTCATATATAATACTTAATTTTCACATTGTTTTCACATTGTAACATTTAAAATTAAAATTTTAATCTATACGGATCGTTTAAATGTTTACTTATGTTTTATAATATATGAAAAACTAATTAACAATACATATATAAAGAGATGTTTGTAATGTGGCCTAATATGTTTTTAGACATATGGTTTTAAAACTTATTAACGGGAAAAATAATATTTTAATGATTTGAATTGAATGATGTAAACTTATATCATTCATTTTTCCATATCGCTATAATCTGCAAAATAGAAAGCCTGATCTGTTTTTTAACACTTATTAGTTTAACATTAACTTCATAAAGAATAATGCTTTACTGAAATTTTTACCGCTTCTAATAACATAATAAAATTCAGTAGCAATTAATTTCTGAATATTGTCAAACCTTTTGAAAAATCTTTTCCGCGTCACTTTTGGCTGAAGCCCACATCCCCTTTTAGCTTCTCGTTACAAGTCTAAACGATTAAATCTGCAGATCAGAGATCTAAACGTCAGCTCTGCAAGTCATTTTTTTTAATATTACATTGCATGATATTTAACATACTACAATGCTCAATTTAAATATATATATATATATATATAGATAGATAGATAGATAGATAGATAGATAGCTATAACCATTAAAACATCCCACAAAAAACATTACATATATATGCCTATATATTTATAAGCATATAAGATGTCCCGAAAATTCCGGAAATTGGAAGCGTCAAATTAAACATAGTTTTATGCAATGATGGTTGGATGAACTACTTATTATTGTACTTTTTATCATAAAGAAAATAATTTTTTTTCAGGGGGCAGAGAGCCCCCCCCCTCCCATAATCTCATTAATAATATATTCTTCAACCCTCCATAATTTCATTAATTCTACATTCGCAATTTTCTGTCGATTGTGCTACATAATGACTGCTTATATGTTGGATATCATTTTACACTGTGATTTTGTTATGATAAGCATCAGTTTGGAGAGGGATTTTATGTTATCCTAATATGCAAATTGAAAGTCTCACTTATCTTTTAATCATGAAACATCTGCATCTGATGTAAAACGTGAATAAAAGCTCATGTAGGAAAGGTGCTCATGGAAATATAATCTGAATTTACTATACTTATATCTAATTTAGAAATCTAATGTTTTTACAATTTTTGTTTCAGAAACACAGCTATGGTTGTCATTATATAAAATTTAGATATAAAGTGTTATCTAAAATCATCTTAATCTACTCGATAGAAATAGCATACTAAACTACCCCAAAATAGACATATTTGGAGACTTTTAAACCTATTGGAAAATCACAATCTTGTTTACTGTCGATTGACTATTTTAGTAAACGTGATTTGGCGCTGTAAAGTGATTTGTGTGATAGTCTTTTAACAGTGTTCACATTCCATTTAAACCTTAATGTTACCAAAATCGTTCATATTTGACAGAAACCTAAGTTGTAGACCCAATTACTAAAAATTAGCTATCTTTTTATTTCTCTCATCCAGACATTCTGCTTTACTTTCGTAATCAGGATTATTTTAATAATTATTTTTTTATACAAATCGAAATACAGTTGCTAAAGGACTTATAAAAGGAAAAGAAAAAAATGGGAATATGTATCGTGTCAAATATGTAAAGTAATAAAACAAAATGTTTTATATTTTTCAAGCACGTGTATGAAATTTCATCAAAATATATGCACCTAATTTAAAAAATCTGAGAAATGTATTAACTAAATTTCAAATTACTTGGAATAATTTAATACCCCTATCGGAAAACTGTAGCATCTATAATTTAATATTCAAATCACTTATTCAAATGCGCCACTTTCTTTGCAAGGTATGGTAAAATTGGAAAGTCGTATGAATTCCCATATAAAATCATTATGACGTGTATTGAACCAAATTTAAACAAAAACTATACAGCTATATCCGGTATCTCTTCAACATGACTACGTAGTTGCAAGTTAATCAGATGTTCTTGCGACACTTATTGCGGGACAAACAGTCAAACAGACAGAAACCAAAAACCTTCCGCGTCTCTTGGCATACCACAACTGAAAATTTATAGCCAAGTTTGATGAAGACATCCTCCAATAAAAGCAGAACATAAAATACTGCGTTGAAACAAATTATGAACATAACATATAGTTTCTAATTTTGGTAATTATTTTAAAAGAAAGCTAAACATTAAATGTGTTAACAATTTCACTTAAAAAATTAATTTCTTAAGAAGATTTCGAATAAAATAAAGTATAAATTGTAGACCAGAAATTTCTTTTAAAAACTGAAACCCAATTAAACAGGTAGTTTCGTATAGACTGTAAGTTTTTAAGATTGTTTATGTATAATATTCTTTAATCAGTATTTATATATAGTAAAGAAGAAACATATACATATATATATACTGGATTAAGTAATACTATATTGAATTGTACAAGAGTCTATGCAATGCATAACATGTTTGTTCATGTGTTTAACTCATGCGTTTCGTTCGATAGTCGTAATATACGTGTTCATTTTGTATTTAACGCTTTATTTCTATTTTTATACAGAAATTAAAGATTAAAATAAGTATGCAAGATTGTATATGATGCAGAAGTTTTTGTGAAATTTGTTACAAAGCTTTATTTTTAGAAATAAAACACTGACACCAAAATGGACATAAAACAATTTACCAAAACATTTTCCCACTCCGGGTATCATTTTCCTCATTCTAGAGCGTCTATCTGAAAACTGGTAGCATGAATTATGCATAGTATAAATGGAAGCAGTAAGATCAGTGGAAATATTGATAACTTTCTGTTATGTTTGGCAGGTACTATGTTTATGTAGATGAATGTTCTAGTCAAAATAATGGTCCGTGTGGATGTATAGTGCTACGAAATCAATCGTATTCTCAAAAAAACGGGTAAAAATACATTAATGACAGAAATTTATTATTCTGTTCTTTTTAAATTCAAACTTTTATTTCAATCACTTTACATTTTTGAGGAAACCCACAAAGGTTGATTATTTTATGATATAATTTATATTTTTATTAAGTGATATATATTTTTTTTTGCCTGAAGCTGAATCATTATTAACAGAAAATTCATTATAACATTTTGTTTATTATTATTATTTTAATTCTAATTTCATCTTTCTATTTATTTAAAATACTTATACCAATTTTGTAGTAATTCTATATAAAATTAGCATAAACATACCATATTCTCCCGCTTAAGAGAGCATGCCAAAAAACAAAATGATGTACACCAAAACGCTTGAAAATACGATGTTTTTTTATTGGAGGACTAGCGGTTTTAGTCTTGGGAAAAAAACTTGAAAATTTGGAATTTTTAAGTGAAAATATAAAAAAAATATATTCTTTAGAAACAAATGTTGTTTATATAATTTGAATAAAAGTTTCAAGACTTTCATATGTAGTTATATATAGCTTATGAAACATTATTGTTGTATATGTATATCTTACATATGAGAATTATAGCGTCAAAACATTCGCTTTTCATATATAAGGAAACTAAAATACACGTGTCTGTACTTCTTTTGTAGTAATTCCTGCCGCAACAACTTTTCATTGAAGTATCTGCTTCATTCTAAAATTTTGTGGTAAGTAAGTCATACTAATGACAAAACTGCAAAGTGCAAAAATATCTTTATTACTTTGAGAATCATAACACGGTGTAAAAACACATCAGTAGCGAAATTAAAAAAAAGAAAGAAAGAAAGAAAAATCATTAATAAGATGTTGATAAAACAGATAAAAAAGAGTATGTCTTTCATGAATTCGTGTATTTCAAGAAAAATATGTTTAGAAATTCATATTTTAAATAGTTATAAAATATTTCAAAAAATTAAAATTACAAATTTTCTTTAAAATATACAAAATTGTACAAAAATATATTGCGACAGATAATAATAAAAAGAAATGATTACTTAAAAAAAAGCACTCTAGTTTTAAAAAAAAATGTATATATTGTTGTTGTTCGAAACATTTATTTTCTTAAGAAAAGAAAACACTTAAGAAAATAGTGCGTTTCCCCACAATCAATACATAATGGATTAATAATGTATATGAAACAAATAAATAAATTTAAAAGTATTGAATAATATTTTTTTTCTATTTCACCCGATGCTCTGACTATCAGAAAACACATGCAAAACAAAATATGTTTTGCGTGTATTTAAAAAAAATGATACATTTCTATATTTTCAGAAATATATCCTAACCAGTAAAAATTTAAAAAAAATGATTGAAAACTTACTTTAAAAATAAGGCATTTCGTTCCAAGCAATACAAATTTTATCGGGGAACATCAGTCTCTATACTTAGTCTGCCCTAGGGTACTCAAAGGGTCTGTACTCAAGGAAAATATGAATGTGACATCAAATAAACAGACACGATGCAAATCAGTTGTTTCTGTTTCTATCACAAGAAAAAAGGGAAATTATTTTTATAATAAAATATTTTTAATGTAAATTCAACATAAAACTACGTCAAACCTTTTTAATAGAACCGGTAATAGAATGCAACAGATGTACATTTTCTATGAAGTTCCTAAACCTGTCTTGATCACTTTTAGAAGTGGCACATATTACAGAAAAATACTTTCTGGTCTTTATAATTTTTTTAAACAAATCTACTATTCAGTAAATTTTCTTAAACATCATTACGAGATAAATATTGAAGTGTGAAGAAATTAATCTATCTCGTCCTTATATTTGATATCATCATCGATATAAATCGTTTTTGTTTGATTTTTGTCATCTATTATTAAAAAATATATATCATCCCTTACCCAAGTTCCCCTACCAAGATCATCTCCTGCTGCAAATCATCGCACAAAATTTTGACTGGTACAAACCGATTAGTAATAATGTCTATTAATAATTTTATACTTAAATTATGCTTAGGTGGTCGTCTACATAAAGAAATAATAACAAACTTTACGATTTTCAATACTAACACCTAATTTTTATATCATATTTGGATTCCTCGCTAAATTTTACTTTAGGATAACAAAAGAAAAACATTCTGTGCAGTAGTTTAGGAATTAAGCTGGTTTTAGTTTGGATTAAATTCACTTTTAAGCTTTTCAAAACAGATTGCAATACGGCCAGTTTTTAAGCATAACTGATACACTGATTGGATGAATAATGTGTAATTTTAGATTCGTTTATTTGAAGCTTCTAGAAATCCATTTGGGTTAAAAATATATACAGGTTTATTTCATTTTGGATCGAAACGCAATTTAAAACAAATCTAGCTTAATTTTCCCTATAACAATATTAATTATGACTCATTTATTTTTTAATATATATTGATTTCTAAAAGCTCCATATATGCGTATCTCAAAATTGCAACTTTTTCCGCCAGGTAATATTTAGTATTATGCTTAAAAATTTCCCACATTGCGATCAGTTTTGACACGATTAAAAATGAATTGAACATTAAGAGTTCCAAACTAATCTGAATAACTCCTAAACTACTTGGATCTATTATTTTACGTTTGGTAACCAAAAGTTAAAGTTTACCAAAGAATCCAAATGACACGATTAAAAATGAATTGAACATTAAGAGTTCCAAACTAATCTGAATAACTCCTAAACTACTTGGATCTATTATTTTACGTTTGGTAACCAAAAGTTAAAGTTTACCAAAGAATCCAAATGACACGATTAAAAATGAATTGAACATTAAGAGTTCCAAACTAATCTGAATAACTCCTAATCTACTTGGATCTATTATTTTACGTTTGGTAACCAAAAGTTAAAGTTTACCAAAGAATCCAAATATGATGTCAAAAAATTAGATGTTAATATTGGAAATATTTTAAAGTTTGTTACAATTTATAATATTTATGTTATTTTTACTGGATTAATATTTCTATATAAATATAGTGGTTGCAAAGAGCTTGCAAAATTAAACAGAAAGTGTTGCCAATTGGCTACACTATGCACTGTAGGGTTAAATTATCCTGTCAGATTTCTATTTAAGGCTTCAGCCCCTTAACCGACATCAACTGTTCGGGAAAACTCAATTCCATCAATTATCGATCTTAAACAATACTGTATATACTAATTCTTCTGTTTTTTTTTCTGTAAATGAACGATAAATGATGTACACTCCATAATCTACAGAAAACATGTTGTAGTGCCCTTAAATGATTTCATTATGTTTGCAATTTCATAATATCTTCAAAATGCACTGCAAACAATTTTTCTCTATCGATGATAAAGTAACGGAATTCTTTTATGCGTCCCTGTAAACGAGCTATAAATGAGACTTATTATATACTACTGAGAGTGCATGTTGTAGTTTATCTCAATGATGCATATCAATATCATTATGTTTGAAATATCGTATCATCAAGAAATTTCACCACAAATGATCTCTCCCTATAAATAATAATGTAACGGTATTTTTTTTCGCCTGAAAACGAGTTTTATATGCTACACAATTCATTTTCGATACAGAACCTCAATCAATAGGAAGTCCCAATAACATATAAAACTTTCATGGCAATACAAGTTTATTTACGAGAGTTAGGCTAGACAGACGGCAGACGGCAGACATATATTCAATCCGAATTCATAAACAGTTTCTACTATATTGGAAGTTATTAAAAATATATTTTTACTGTTTTTTTATTAAACAAAAGATACTAAAATGCAAAGGCTTTCATGAAATATTTGCTTGGTTATCTGTGAATCTATACAAGCAAGTGTAGCGCACGGGAAAAGAGAAATTATTTTATTGAAAGCAGAAAATACAAATCTTAAAATTATTTTCTCATTTTCAAAATTTATAAACATTTTATATTTATTGTCTGCGGAATGCATAAGAAAAATATGCTATCTCATAAAATCCGAATGTTTACTTTATTTGTAAAAAATTACCCTTGACTTTGCGTTTTAGTTGTATTTATGTTTTACTTTTCTACTTTTAAAAATATTCTGTTCGTATGTACCTTAAAATGCGTAATGGATGAAAAAATATAAAGTTGCATTATCTTTTCTGATGAAGAGAAGGAAAAATAATTGAAAAGAATTGAATATTCTGTAAAAATTTCATTTTGAAATATAAACCATACCTTTAAAAAAATACGGATTTAATGGGGCGCTTCTCATCATGCTCATTTGCAACAAAATTATATCGTTAGTATAAAGCATAAATGCATGTTTTAAAATCTATTGTTATCATATCCCGTTTTACATTAAAATTATACGTAGGTCGTATTGCACTAATGCGCAAAGTTCCAGTCAAAATAGTTCATTAAATTTTTGCAAAAAAATTATGCTTCCATTACTTTAGTCATTTTGTGTGCCTTGTCAAGCTGGTAAGTGTAACAGTCTCACGAGCAGATACCTGATTCCATAAATATGTTATTTTTCGATACAAAATGTTGAAACAGGGGTGCGGCATACAATAATGGCAATGAAAAAAATTAATGATCCTGCCCTTGTATCGCATGAAAAATCTATTTTAAGTAAAGATAAATTACATGCTTTAAAGTACATTTTTATATAAAAATTAAAACAATAATATAAATAATAAACAAATCAAATTGAAAATCTGAAAAAATTCCTCAATCGAAATTATCTTATGGGGAATGAGTAGTTGCATTGTTAGATTATGTGGAATAAACGTATTTTGGGGTTTGGATAAAATTTTCTACTCAGAAATTAGCTATTTATTTTTCTTTAGCTTTTAGGATGCATAAAGTCGAAAATATTGGTCCATTTTCTAAGACTTACGTAAAAAATAACGCTCCGCACTGATCGTTGAAACTCAGGTTTGCATTCTATTGAAAAAAGATACATTTCTTTTGCAATAATATATCTTAAATAAGTCAATATTATTCCATTTTAAAAAAATGTAACAAAACAATTGATGACTTTCCTTGTAATTTGTATTACCTCAAAATAGAAGACGAATCTCATCAGATAATTAGAATTGTTTACCAATGTTTGTAGAAATGCAACTATACTTCACGATAAAGAAATTGCGTATTATTTCAGTTTTTAAAGAATTTTTTTAAACTATTTCAAATTTAATTTTACATATATGAAATAAAACTATATTATTTCTTAATTTTCTTTCAACAATCAAACAATATTAGTTTTATTAGATTTTCTTTGGCTTTTCCAATCATTTTTTTTAAACATTTCAACTATTGTCTTTCATCAGTTGGCTATATGCTAAACATTTATTCTATATAGAATGAATACAACTTTTTTACAATTCTTTTCTGACTTGAGTACATTATAATTAAGACTTAATTACATTTTTTAAGTAGAAAATGTAACGGATTTAAAATACAAGCTTTGTCATAAAGATTAAATAAAAAGAGTAAGTATTAAGTAGATTTATGTTTGCAGTACCTTCAACGAAGTCAAACCTGCTTTTTAATATCTAATTAAATAATTTTTTACCATGTGTCGGACAAAGTTTTATTCATAATAGAAAATAAAATTTCGAATTAGAAATTAATTTGTTTGAACAGATTAGTAAAATGTTGTGAAAATGTCAATTGTTTCACTTTATTGTCAATATATGACTTCAGATTGGAGACGTTTTTCTAACTTCTGAAGACAAGGATTGGCAATATTATGATGTCATCACATTAAAATGTAGTTTTCTAAGATAACAGAAAATAAAATCAAATAATTAAAAAACCCATTATAAAGTAAATTAGTAAAAAAAGAGCAGTTAAATTTAATGGATTTACTACTCATCAAAGGCTTCAAATACTTTAAAAACCCTATTATAAAAAAAAATATTTTTTGCAGATTCATCAGATTTTATGCATTTTAGCACCAAACATTAAAGATATTACCTTTAAAGGATATAATGACCGTGTGACGTGACTAGTTGATTCGTCAAGAAAGTAAAAACATATATCGATTTACTCATTAGACAGTATACCTATTTTGAGGTATTAAGTTTTATGTAATGGTTTGTGAATAAAACGTAGATTTTTAAATATAAATGAAAAAAGCAACTTTTAACAAAGGAAAAAAGGAAAGGTTTTATTTTGTCTGGTAGATATCATATATTCTAATACGATGAAAAATTGCGTATATATATATATATATATATATATATATATATATATGCAAATTTTATCTTAAAATCGGTTGTACGATTTTGACGAAGTTTTGTATCCTACCGTTTGGGTCACCAAAAAACATTGGGCTAGGTCACATGTTCGAGAAAATTCGATTAGTGGGTCATTTTGGGTCATCATGGGTTAGGGTCAAGCTAGTTGTATTAAAAAAACGATTTAAATGATTTCGACTAAATTTTGTATCCTACCATTTGCGGGCATGAGAAGACTATTGGGTTGGGCCACATGTTCAAGAACTTTCGATTACTGTGTCATTTTTGGGTAAAGGTGGGTCTAGTGAATTTTATCTAAAAAACGGCTCTAACGATTTTGAGTAAATTTTGTAGACTACGAATTTTGGGCACGAGAAAATCATTGGACTAGGTCACAAGTCCGAGAAAATTCGATTAGTGGGTCATTTTTGGGTCAGTGTGGGTCAAGCAAATTTTATCTAAAAACGGGTGAGACTATGTAAACTAAATTTTGCATCCTATGGTTTTCAGGCACGAGAAGACTGTAGGGCTAGGTCACATGTTCGAGAAAATTCGATTGGTGGGTTACTTTGGTCATGGGTCATTATGGGTCAGACTATTTTTATCTTAAAAACAGCTCAGAACACACAGAAAAAAGTTTTGTTGAATCAACAAAAATTTGTTTGCCCCAACGAAACTTTTTGTTTAAATATGGGTCAATGGAAATTTCGTTTGAATCTTCGTTTGAATTTTTTTTGCAATTCCAAAAAAAAAATTGTATCGTCAGCAAAAAAATGTTTTGTTAATTCAAGTAAAATTGTTCAATTTTACTTGAAATAACAAAATTATTTTTGTTACATAGATATATGCTATGTGTTTTTTTAACAATCTATTTTCTTTTTTCAACAAACTATATTTTGTTTGTTTAATGAATAAAATATGTTATATTACGAACTTGTTTTGTTTATACTACAAAAACATTTGTTAAATGAACCAATCTACATATGCAATTTTAACAGTGAATTACATTTGTAAACATTGAACAAGAACAAGTGAATTTTATCCGGCCTTTTTTTCAAGCGCAAACCGAGAGAATGAAAATTGCCCATGCCGGGAGTCGATCCCGGGTCCTCAGAACAGCAGCCTGACGCTTTACCACTGCGCTACCAGGAACGATATCTGAGTTCGGCATTTCTCACTCTTATATATGTCAGAACGGCTGCAATCGCAGCACAAGATGGAATGTCATAAGGAGCACGCAAATTTCTGCGGCAAACATGAGACGACAGTACAAAGCACAGCATACGGCAACACATAGTTAATTTTTTATTCATTTTCAGCAGTGAATTACGCCTGTAAAAAGCAGGATAAAAATTTCCTTGTTATTATTCAAAGATTACAGGCGTATTTGACTGCTGAAAATGAGATAGAGCTATTGCAGAAATCACGAAAACTGCAACATAGCAGCGCCACCTGTTGCGCGATTTAAAGTAAAAAGTAATCAGCAACAATTTATATCAGAAAGTAACTGAATAAAAGGTTTTATTAAATTCCGTGCATTAGTTCTTGAGATAAAAACAGCGAAATCGCGTTCAGGACAACCGGAAATCGAAAATTTTCATGAATCCAATTCTTTCTTCTTGCAAAGATAGAAGGCGGTAATAAATGGGACAGGGGGATTTTTAAAACTACCTTTGTCCGTCCCAGTGAAAAAAAGTTTTAATTACCCCAAAATTATGTTAATCATGTAATTATATAGCTATATAAGTCAAATAAATCAAGTTACGTAAGAGAGATATGGCTACTACACAAGAATTTAAATTTTTCAAAAATAACAAAATTTTGCTGGAATTACAAAAATATTGTAAAGTTAAAAGAAAAAAATTTTGTTAGTTCAAGTAAAATTGGTGAAATTTTGTTGAAATTTTGTACGAGTGTTAACAATATTTTTTTGTCCAAGCAACAAAACCAATTTTTTTACTTGAACTAAAATTTTGACTAAAACAACCAAAATGTACTCAACAAAACAGGTTTTGTTGTTTTAATCAATTCCTTTTTCTGGGTGAGGATTTGCAATAAATTTAGTATCCTACAGTTTTAGGAAACGAGAAGACTATGGGGCTAGGTCACATTTTCTAGAAATTTAGATTAGTTGGTCATTTTGGCCATAGATCATTGTAGGTCAATCTGTTTTTATCTTAAAAACATCTCAGACGATTTCAACTATATAGTGCATCCTAAGGTTTTGGGGCACGAGAAAATAATTGGGCTAGGTCATATGCTCGAGACAATCCGATTAGTGGGTCATTTTTGGGTCACTGTGGGTCCATCTAATTTTATCTAAAAATTGGCTCAGACTATTTTGACTAAATTTTATATTCTACGGGTTTCGGGCCCGAGAAGACAATTGGGATTGGTCACATGTTCGAGAAAATTTGATTAGTGGTTCATTTTGGTCATGGGAAAAAACGCGGAAGCTAATGTTAAATCTATGGGAAGGTTATCGCGCGATTTCTCGCTCGCATTTTAATATTTTTAAAGGATTTTTTTGCATAGGATAGCTGAGGTCGATCTCTAACGTTGTTAGTTTTTACTTTTTCGATTTTGGTTCCAGTTTTTTAATATAAGGGTAATTTCACTTTCAGAACCGGTTCTAACCGGTTCCAAAATTGATAATGTCCGCTTATAAAAAAACCGTAACCAAAATCGAAAAAATAAAAACTAGCAACGTTAGAGATCGACCTCAGCTATCCTATGCCAAAAAAATAATTTAAAATATTAAAATGCGAGCGAGAAATTGCGCGATAACCTTCCCATAGACTTAACATTAGCTGGAGCGTTTTTTAGCGTGACTGATGTAGGCTCTTGCGAAAAAAAAGCGCAAGCTAATGTTAAGTCTATGGGAAGGTTGTTGCGCGATTTCTCGCTCGCATTTTAATTTTTTTTTTTTTTTTTTTTTTTTTTTTTTTTTTTTTAATAGGATAGCTGAGGTCGATCTCTACCGTTGTTAGTTTTTACTTTTTCAATTTTTGATCCAGTTTTTTTATATAAGGGTATTTTAACTTTCAGAACCGGTTCCAACCGGTTCCGAAATTAGAAATGTCCGCTTATAAAAAAAAACTGTAACTAAAATAGAAAAAGTAAAAACTAACAACGTTAGCGATTGGCCTCATCTATCCGATGCAAAAAAGTTTATTTAAAAATATTAAAATTCGAGCGAGAAATCGCGCAAGAACCTTCCCATAGACTTAACATTAGCTTGAGCGTTTCTTCGCGTGACTAGCGTAGGCTCTTAAAGCTAATTTTAACCGAGCATAGTTTGGTCTTCACTGCTCGTATGCAACTTAAATGAAGAAATTAAGACGATTCATACCAGCAGAAAAGTTTTTAATATGCGATTTATTCTTTTGAGATTTTTCTTATATGATTTCTTTATTTGTTCATTATTTAGTTTTATTTAGCTATATAGAATATACTTATCTTCTTTAAGTAAGGGAAAAAAAGTAGTTGAAGAGTTTTATAATTTTCAGATAACTTTTCACTTATTTCTTTCGGATTTAACAATTCTACAATTACATTTTAGTTTAAAATGAAATATTACACCATAAAATGTATTTCAAAAAGATTTCAAAATATATACTAAAACACTTCAATTGCCTAAATTACGTCAAATACCAATAAAAAAAATGTTTTGATTGATTCACTCAATCATCATCGGAAGAAACAAAACAGATCTATACTAATAAAATAAAGTTTCGTTTTCTCTGTGTGTGTGTGTGTGTTTGTCTGCGATGGCTAGCAAAATCTAGACCACCTGGAAATCTGAAAATTTAGGTGTGGATAGTCCAAAGTCTGACTATGTGCACCTGAGTCTCAGAATTTTAATATTTAAATATTAATTATAATCTCATTAAACATCGTATCAAAAACGCCATCTTTTAAATCAAAATCGCTAAAGAAAAGAACATCTGTTGTGGGTTTGCAAGAGGAAATGAACGAATTCGAAATGATTTTACTAATTAGCGTATTTTAAGAAAACTAATTAAGATATCAATTTGAAAATTTCTGAGCATATGTAAAAAAAAAAATTCTGCATCCGACTATGCGATTTTTGAAAAATTCGGCCGGTAATTTTTTTTAATTTATGCAAAAATCTGCCGGCGCCAGTGAAAAAAATCCGAGAAAGTTTCAGACAGGGATCTGCTTTCATGAAAAACTGAACTACAAAGAGATCTGTTTCTCTGGCCGTTTTCTCCATTTAGTTTGCGAAAATGAAAAGAAATTGAGTGAAAATTTTTACTAATGAACAAAAATTTAGATAACTAATTAGGATATAGATTTAAAATTGAGGATGGGAAGGGGTGTCGTTTGCCGGCTATTTTAGCGTAGCGTCTTCGTTATGTTCTAATTATCAGAAAAATTTAATTCTTTTTTTTAATGATCGCGTTAATGTAGATGAAGGTGGTTTTCTTGTACAAATAATTCGTTATATTTGAGGGTATGAGGAGGGAGGGGGTTAACGCCTTGCTCTAACATTGTTATTCTCTCGAGCCCGGACAACGACGGCCGGGTTAGCTAGTATACAATACAAAGGATATGAATGTTCTTTTCACTTTGCTTAACAGCGTACAACCAATTTGAGTAAAAAATGTGTCCCGAGCGGGGATCGAACATAGATACCTTGGTACAGCGTACCAAGTGCTGTACCAATTAAGCCATCCGAACGATATCCAGTATGGCACCTCTTTCACTAATATACGTTGGAAAGGCTGCAACTCCGTAGCGCAAGATGGAATGTCAACATGAGTACACTATCTATGAGTGGCGTACATGAGACGAATAAATTCCCAGCATAGGTATCTTTAAATAGCACCCTTTGTAGTGCTATTTAAAGATTTAACGCATAGTTTCAGTTCTACTGAAAATGTAAGTGGAAATTTAAACACATATATAATGTACGCAAGCCTGGAATGTATGATCAGTCCCTATAACAAACAGAACACAATATCATCTATAATTTAAATTTAACACGTTCGTAGCTTCATCAGTATGAAATATTACGTTAATTGTAAAAATAATTCTGAAATATGAGGAAAATTATTATACTCAGTTACATTCGGTATATTAATTTAGATCTAATTTCTTTCTATTTATCTAAAGCAAAAAAAAGAAGAAACTATATAGCGTGTTTCTTTTTCTATGCTACGGTGATTCAAACACTTGACAAATGTACTAACTTATTATTTTATACTTTGTGAGGTTTTGCTAAACTCATATTTTAAATTCGCAGTCATTTTTTTTTTTTTGTGGTTAAGGTGGATGTAAATATCTGGTTTCTAAAAGTCGGAACACTGCCTAATAAAATATGCAAGGATTGCAAACCAAATTTAATGGGCCCGTTATATCACCCGAGGAATTGTGGATTGTGTACGAAAATCATGTGACTTCACCTTTTTAGATTTTTTTCTATGGTTTTCTTTTTAAAATAATGTTACACGTTAACATACTACAATTGATTGAGGACATCGAAGAATAAAGTAGACACATCGATGCAGAAATTTCCTAGCTGTTACAGTCAACATGGAACGGAAAATTTCATTGAGAAAATTAAATTTTGTGTCACGATCGAAGTGTTCAAATGATTCAAACATAAATTTCATATTTTAGTATTAAAAATTTTAATGGCGGCTCATTTTGGGATACATTTTAATAAATACATGAAGAATTTATACACCAAAATCCAACGTTTAACACACAATATCGAAATGTAGCATAATAAACAGACGTACGTTTCGTGAGTAACTTGGACTCACATCCTCAGTGTCAGTTAAAATAAAAATTATATCCCCCCAAAGTCTATACTGGGGGATATAATTTTTATCTTGGATATAATTTTTACGCTTTTGAGATTACGATTTTAAACACCTTTCTACGGGAATGGTTAGAAAAACTACACCTACTGAAGCAAAATATTCGAGTTATGAATTAGAAACACTCGTAGTAATCGAGTCAATGAAAAAATTTCGAAATTATTTATTGGGAACAAAAATTTAAATTGTTACTGATTGTGAAGCATTTCAAAAGACACTCGACAAAAAAGATCTTGCGCCAAAAGTTGCGAGATGGGTACTATTTTTACAAGACTTTGATTATGAAATAGTACATCGAGCGGGAAATCAAATGAAGCATGTCGATGCCCTAAGCAGAAATACAGTATTTTTAGTAACACTTTCTTATGACGAATTAACAGCAAAAATAAAATTAGCGCAACAAGAAGATGAACATATTCAAACCTTAATAAAATTAATCGAAAAAATGAAAGCTCAGAATATTTTAATAGAAATGACATCCTAAATAAATATGAAAACGATAGAGAACTATTGATGATTCCCATAAATATGCAAAAAGAAATAATACGCAATGTTCACAATAAAGGTCATTATGCGGTAGCAAAAGCCGAAATAATGCTAAAAGAAAATTATTTTATACCCCAGTTAATGAAGAAAATAGAAAATGTCATTGCGAATTGCGTAGAGTGTATTTTGTGTAATAAAAAGCAAGGGAAAGGAGAAGGTTTATTGAACCCAATTCCATAACAAAATATCCACCTCGAGACTTATCATATTGATCATATTGGATCAATGCCATCCACTCACAAAAATTATAATCATATTTTTACCGTCATAGGTGCTTCCACAAAATTTGTCTGGTCATACCCAGTTAAAACTACTGATGCCGTAGAAGTTATAGATAAATTAAAGTTACAACACAACATTTTCGGAAACCCATCCCGAATCATAACTGACAAAGGACCAGCTTTTACATCCGATGATTTTGAAGCATATTGTAACGAACAAAAATACAACATGTCCCAATAACGACAGGAATTACCAAGAGGAAATGGCCAGATCCAAGAGGAAATGGCCAGATGAAACGTATGCACAGAATACTTATACCAATTTTAGCAAAACTTAGCATAGAAAACCCCACTAAATGGTACAAATATGTAGCATCGGTACAACGAATTATAAACAGCACTATATCTAGAAGCACAAAATTTTCACCATTTGAGCTTCTAACTAGAGTTAAATTGCGAAATAAAAACGATTTGCAAATAAAACAGTTCTTAGACGAAGAACATGTAAATTCGAATATGTCACAGAGAAATGTCAATAAGGAAATTGCAAAAGAGAACATTTTAAAAATACAGGAAGAAAATCGGAAAACCTATAATAAAAAAAGAAAAACGGCCAACACTTACAAACTCGGTGATTTAGTGGCTATACAAAAAACACAATTTGGTACAGGCATGAAGTTGAGACCTAAATTTCTCGGTCCCTATGAAATCACCACAGTGAAAGGAAAGGACCGATACAATGTAAAAAAATCGACTACCATGACGGTCCAAACATCACATCGAGTGCTGCTGACTTTATGAAACGATGGACAAGTTGATATTTTGAACTGTGAATATTTTTTTTTTAATTTTATTGAACATTATGAGTGAACTCTGAAACTTTAAACAATTTTAAACGTTATAACAAGTTTTTTTGTGTTTTTTTTTTCATTTTTTTATATTTTAGGAACCACTGTATGTTTCAATATTTACTATTGTTTATTGTTTTGTTTGTTTATATATTTTTGTATGTATTTGATAATTTTAGATTTTAGTCAATTGATTCCATATCTAGTAAAATTAGTAGATGATGACTGTGAGGACACAGCACAGTCAGGACGGCCGAGTTGTGGCCACAGTAGTTCTTCATCTGAACTTCGGACTGCAAACCTAAGCACATATTTCATTGAGGCTTGTGAAGTGGAATCCAATTTCGATGCTTCGCCAACAATTGAATATTGATGATGTGCAATTTTCATCGTGAGATCAAAGTAGATGTGCCATAGCTTTCGTCCCGATCAGACGGATCCAGCGATTGTCTGTTTGTAATTCTATGCCAGTTGGAGAACCGCGCAATTAACTAATATTTAAGCCCGATAGATGGTCGGATAAATTCCAAATGTATATCTGTTTACATTAATATTGTAAATATTTTATATGTTAATCAAGATATTAAAAGTATAAGGTAAATCACTTTGAAAACTGTCTGGACTATCACTCATTACCCCTAGACGCCAGCCTAATTCCCACATAAATATTAAAATATATATATATGAAATATGTGTGCAAAAATATAATATTAAAAAATATTTAATTTTTAAACCATCTTTCTTTTAAATTATAAGCTTAGTAGGTACCAAATATGTTACACCCCGAATATGGACAAGCATGAAAATTAAATTGGTACTTCAGTTGGCTCTGTTTCAAACACAAAGATAAAATGTGAAAAAAAAATAAAACTAACGAAAATGTAAAAATAGCAATACAAATTTAAATTAAAGAGAAAATAAAGTAAAAAGTAGCCGCATTCAGCCACAAATCAAATATCTTTAACAATTACCAACGAACCTACATTGTATATGGTTTTAAATATGTATATTATAAAAGAATAAAAAATGGTTGGAAAAAAAGAACAAGGTTCATGACTGAAAGGGGCCATTTTAATAGTCATGCTGACACTAGTCCTTACCAAGTTATAAATCTTATACTTGCAAAATATATAACAATTGAAAAAATGTAGAACTGTATGTGTAAAAAATAAATAACCATTGATTATTCAAGGAAATTAATATAGTAAGTAAGAGTCTTTTGAAAAACAAGAAGCTTTAGCTATCTTGTAAGGTTATTTTACAATTATGAGGGTTTTGATTTGCTAATTTCATTTGAATGTTTTATAAATACTTATAGCTCTAACGTAAACGCTCATCAAACTTAAAATGGCACTTTCGTTCATTATTTGTGAAAAAAATGGATAACATGTGAATACCAGTAAAAATATAGCAAACCTGCACACAAACAAAAGCAATTAACCTATATGTTATATACTATTTAAATAGAAGGAATAAGTTACAAAAGTAAAAATATAGAAAACACTTTTATTCCCGTCCCCCATTGAAAGGGGCAACTTTTATATTCTTATCAATTCTAGTCTCGTAAATTTCTATGACCTCGGAGGGAATACTGAGTGTTCAGATGCGGAAAATACTTAAAAAATATATTATTCCCGTACTTCAGAGTCATCTTACTTTTTTACGTGAAACAGTCGTAATATCGTGTGCGATCAAATCTATACTAATATTATAAAGGAGAAAAGATTGTTTGTTTGTTTGTTTGTAGGGGGTAATCTCTGGAACTACCAAACTGATTTCAAAAGTGATGGTGGCAAATTGATGGTGACAACCCCTGCTCCAAAATAGGCTATATTTTATGTCGGCGCCACTAACCACAGGGGGGTGCAGGAGCGAAAAACTTTCAAAAATTGCGATTTTTTCTATACGAAAGGAGCTAGAAATTTGAAATTTGGCATTGTAGTTACTTATAAGATGTAGACGCTCTCTAGGAACAAATTAAAAAAATTCGAAATTTAAAAGGGTGAAATAAGCGAAAAGCGTTCTAATACATTCTAAATTACAATTTCTGTGGAATCTCTGGAACTACAGAACCGATTTCAAAAGTGATGGTGACAACAAATGCTCCAACATAGGCTATATTTTATGTCGGTGCCACTAACCCCAGGGGGGTGCAGGAGCGAAAAACGTTCTAAAATTCCTTTTTTTTATACTGAAGGAGCTAGAAATTTGAAATTTGGCATTGTAGTTACTTATAAAATGTAAATGCTTTCTCAGAAGAAAATACAATAAAAAATCGAAATTTAAAAGGGTGAAATCAGCGAAAAGCGTTCTAAAAACATTCTAAATTACAATTTCTATGGAATCTCTGGAACTACAGAACCGATTTCTAAAGTGATGGAGGCAAATTGATGGTGACAATCCCTGCTCCAAAATAGGCTATATTTTATGTCGGTGCCACTAATCCCAGGGGGGTGCAGGAGCGAAAAACGTTCTAAAATTGCAATTTTTTCTATACGGAAGGAGCTAGAAATTTGAAATTTGGCATTGTAGTTACTTATAAGATGTAAATGCTCTCTAGGAACAAATAATAATAAAAAAAATTAAAAAGGTGAAATCAGCGAAAAGCGTTCTAAATTACAATTTCTATGGAATCTCTGGAACTACAGAACCGATTTCAAACGTGATGGTGACAAACTGATGATGACAACCCCTGCTTCAACATACGCTATATTTTATGTCGCTGCCACTAAACCCAGAGGAGTGGAGGAGCGAAAACCGTTCTAAAAGTGCGATATTTTGTATACGGTAGGAGCTAGAAATTTGAAATTTGGCCTTGCAGCTACTTATAAAATGTAAATGCTCTCTAAGAACAAATAATAATAAAAAAAATTTAAAAGGGTGAAATGAGCGAAAAGCGTACTATAAACATTCTAAATTACAATTTCTGTGGAATCTCTGGAACTATAGAACCGATTTCAAAAGTGATGGTGGTTTATTGATGTTGACAATCTCTGCTCCAACATAGGCTATATTTTATGTCGGTGCCACTAACCCCAAAGGGGTGCAGAAGCGAAAATTGTTCTAAAAATGCGATTTTTGTTATACTGAAAAAGCTAGCAATTTGAAATTTGGCATTGTAGTTACTTATAAGATGTGAATGCTCTCTAAGAACAAAATAAAAAAAATCGAAATTTAAAATGTTCTAAAAACATTCTAAAATACACTTTCTATGGAATTTGTGGAACTGCAGAACCAATTTCAAATGTGATGGTGGTAAATTGATGTTGACAATCTCTGCTCCTACGTAGACTATATTTTATGTCGGTGCCACTAATTCCAGGGGGGTGCAGGAGCGAAAAACGTTCTAAAATTGCATTTTTTTTTATACTTAAGGAGCTAGAAATTTAAATTTGGCATTGTAGTTACTTATAAAATATAAATGTTCTCTAAGAACAATTTTTAAAAAAAATTCGAAATTTAAAAGGGTGAAATAAGCGAAAAGCGTTCTAAAAACATTCTAAATTACAATTTCTATGAAATCTCTGGAATTACAGAACCGATTTCAAAAGTGATGGAGGCAAATTGATATTGACAATCCCTGCTCCAACATAGGGTATATTTTATGTCGGTGCCATTAATCCCAGGGGGGGGGGGGTGCAGGAGCGAAAAACGTTCCAAAATTACAATTTTTTTTATACTGAAAGAGCTAGAAATTTGAAATTTGGCATTGTAGTTACTTATAAGATGTAAATGCTCTCTAAAAACAAATAAAAAAAATCGAAATTTAAAAAGAGGAAATAAGCGAAAGCGTTCTAAAAACATTCTAAAATACAATTTCTATGGAATCTCTGGAACTACAGAACCCATTTCAAAAGTAATGGTGGCATTTTGATACCGACAATCCCTACTACAACATAGGCTATATTTTATGTCGGTGCCACTAACCCCAATGGGGTGCAGGAGCGAAAAATTTGCGAAAATTGCGCTTTTTTTTACTGAAGGAGCTAGAAATTTGAAATTTGGCATTGTAGTTACTTATAAGATGTAAATGCTCTCTAAGAATAATAAAAAAAATCGAAGTTTAAAAGGGTGAAATGAGCGAAAAGCGTTCTAAAATCATTCTAAATTACAATTTCTGTGGAATCTCTGGAACTACAGAACCGATTTCAAAAGTGATGGTGGCAAATTGATGGTGACAATCCCTGCTACAACAGCCTCTTTAATAAAAAGCCATACGATGCTGACGACTGGGTTTTTCGCTAATTGTTGCCACATATTAATCTCGGAAAATGAAACCTTTGAAGTTACTGAAAAAAATAATAGCTCGAAAAGTATTTGTCAGAAAATTGTTAGACAAAGTGCGTTTGAAAGGTAAAAAATTGTGTTTTTCTTGATATAAATTTCAAATCTAATGATTATGCCGTTTTTCAAATATTGAATTTAAAAAATTACCAAATTTCACAATGGAGTACCATAGCGAAACCTTCATGCGTAAAAAGATAATGATAAGGGCGACGTGTCCTGACGTGTATATTGGCACGAGTCACAAATTATAGTAACCTTATTGATATGTTAAAATATAAGAGTGAATTATGAAATGTCATTATTTTGTTTGATTAAAAGTTCATTAAGAGAAACTGACCAGCGTAGCGGGCGTAGCTTGCTAGTTATTTTATAAAATCTTAGGTAATTGATGATTAGATATGGTAAATAATTCTAATGAAAAAATTGGATTTATATTATATTTTAAAAATTATTTTTGCTCAAATTTGTTCTAGCTATATTGTTGTACTTCATGTAAAATATGTTTTAATTAAAGTGTACATCCTTCAGACCAAATGATACTAAAATTTTTATGGATAATAATCCTAAGCTATCTCAAACAATATAAATAATATATGTTAAAAATAATTCTTATAGATATATAATTTACTGCAAATATATATATATATATATATATATTTGTAGATATATATATATATATATATATCTACAAAACAATTCGACGGATGCATTTAAGTACAGAACCTGCCAACCAACAACATAAAAAAACAGAATAGTCATTACTCCAATACCAAAAGTCACAGAAACAATCTCTTTGCACCGAAATTCCACTTTTACAATTTTCTACAATACTGTTATATTTAAATTTGCATGAAGGATCGTCTATATACTGAAATTGCATCAAACTTTTAAATTTACAGTACTTGCATCTAATTTCGACATTATATTAGGATTCCCCAGTGCATTTCGCACCAATCGGCAAGTCATTTGCCCAAGTAATTTAGTAGTTAAACATATTTAAAATTTGGAATTTCTAATATTAAATTCATTTTTAATAGTTTCAACGTGGACAGCTTCTTAAGGGAATAAATTCTTATGTTGTATCAGAATATTTGAAGCTTCTAGAAATCAAATTCTGTTGAAAAGCTATAGCTTAGAATTGATATTTTAATAGAAAATTAGCTTTAAAAGAATATACATTTTGAAATTAATTTTTGAAAACAATATGAATTTTATACTATAAAATTTAAAAAAATAAATCACTTTATAGAATCTTTAAACGTACAAATTTAATCACAGTACATTACGCTTAGTAGATTTTGAATTATGTTTCAAAAACTACCCACATTGCAATTGGTTTTGTCACGATTAAAAATGAATTTAACATTAGGATTTCCAAATTTTAAAACAACATTATTTCTTAACAATTTTACCGAATGACTTTCATTTTTGTATTCTAAGATAATGTGTATCAGAGAATCGGTGATGTCAAAAGAAGGTGATAGTATTCAAAACTTTAAAATTTTTTACAATTTCGGTATGTAGACAACCCCCAGAAGCAAATTTTAGTTTAATAGTATTGCAGAAAATAATAAATTAGGATATTTAGTGCCAATAGGTTTACTCGGCCACTTTTAGAATTGGAATTTATGACCATCGTTTGAATTTTTTTGAGGTACTGTGCATAGAACTACAATTGTGTACTACAGTTTCAAAACAACAATACCAATTACTACATAAAATATAAAAATATCTGTGCATTACCAAATTTAAAACGTAGCACGTAAAAAAGTAAATTGTTTAAAACTGTAACAAATTTACTTTTTTTTTTAAACTAGAAATAAAGAAAAACAAATTATATCTTTATCAGTTTCAAATTTTACGAAATAAAATATGGACATATTAAACAAATCATTGTTTATACATATATTAATGAGTGTTATACATACGTGTAGACATTTTTATTCCGTTGCCAAGCATATTTTCTGGGAATAATTGTCTATTCTAGCGTATTCGAAACCCTAAGGGGACAAACTCATATTATTTCTTTTATCTATAATTGAGTTGAGGCTGACATATAGTATCAATTTATTGTGCTAGCTTAATACGATTACTAATAAAGACTTATTACCGCACAAATTTGTTCGACTATATTATACTAGTTAGAGAAATTGAATGTCTCGTTATGTAGGTATTAAAGCAAAATTTTCAATAGTTTAGAGAATTTTCAAATAGAATAATGCGATTTATAAAATTATATTCTGAAAGTAGCAAATTATTTAGGCATATAATAAAATATTAAATAAATGAAACATTATAAATACAATTGATTTTGTTGAAATTCGTGTAAAATCTAGTTCTTATTAAGGTTTTAAGCGTTATTAGTGTTATTAAACAGTTTTTTTTTGTTTTTTTTTTGTTTTTTTACGCAATTTTCTTACAAACTTTGTGCGTTTTAAAAATTGATATTATAGACATATGCCTATCCTTCTATACATGATAGGCTCATCCTATTCTAAATTTTGTGAAAACGGTTTATGTGGTTTAAGGGTCATAAATGTGTCTACAGAATTGCTTTGTCGATTTTATAAAAAAAAAACTAGCTGACCCGCCCGGCGTTGTCCAGGCAGACTGTCATTGAAAAATATGACAGTGGAATGGACTTCATAAAAAAAGACTGAATAATATTTATATATACTAAAAGCTTGTAAAAAAATTAAATAAGAGCTATAATTTCAAAAGTATAGCAGTTACGTTTAAAAAATGAAATAGTCAGAGAAAATTATTACACTTACTTTTCCCTTTTTACTAAAAATCCCTTTTTAAAAATCATTGCTTTGTTTACATTTTAAATTTTATATTGCTAATTAATTTTTTTAAATTATAAATATTAAATGCTTACAAAAATCAATATTTCAAATGAAAATGTATAAATATATCTATTTAATTGCTAATGGTGACGAATTATAATTGCAATTTATTTTGTATTATAATCAAGAAATCATTGTTTGTTTCGCTTTTATTCTTGTAGATGGCAGCACCAAACAGTCAAATGTAAAAAATCCTGGCTTAAATCCTGCCAAAGGACTTTTAAACAATAACCAATGAGATGTGTTTCATTCGGGCGTTGCCATTAAACAATTAACAAATAATCGCGATTTTTGTGCCATGTATGATAGCGCAATATATATATATATATCAAGCAGGGCGGTCGCTCTGCCAAGCCAAGCTTAAAAAAAAAAAACGCCACACAAACAATGCCAAGAACTGGAATAAAGACCGCTAATGCTTATATACAGAAAGCAACTTCGCAATGTTAAATCGACAAAACATGCCAGATTAAAATATCAGATATCAAACAAACCAAGCGTCGTAGAAAAAAAAAACGAAAACTAGAAGAATCTAAGGAAGAATTTCTTCAATTTAAGACCAAACTCATCTTCATAAGTGATTTATAAACAGAGATATAGCTTTTTTTTAAAAAACGTCGAGTTACTTAAAATGATCACTATTTTCTTCGTCAAACTTTTTTTTTCAAACAAGCTACAGGCCTTAATATTGGGCAGAATAAAAAAAGGATTGCATTTTTGGACAAGTAATTACGTAATCTATGTGCTTTTATAAAATTCAGTGTAAAAAAAAAATATTTTCTATCCTTAATTAGCAAAAAACTGTTAATTAACTTGGCGATTAAAAAATTATGCCAAAACAGAGATAAAACCCGCCAACGACCATGTACCATCTGTATTAAAATAGCACAAATCAGTTACAGGTTATAATATAACCACATCAAATTTCATCTGCAAGTCAGCCATTTTCTTCTGAAGATATTTTTTTTTAAATAAAACTTCACAATTATAAGAACACATATTTTATCAAATAATTAAATATGACTGCAAACTGTGGCAGATGATTGTTTCTAACATGAATAAGTATGAGAAATTGCCGGTTACGGATATGGATCTGGGTAGCTCAGTCGCAGAGCGTCGGCATGGTACGCATAAGGTCCCAGGTTCGAGTCCAGTCCCAGGCCAATTTTTCACTCATGCTTGTTTAGTGTATTTAATTGTCTGATAAAATGCGTGTTCTTATAAATATTGTAAAATAAAGTAATCAGACGTAGTGTTTATGCTTTAAAAATATTTTAAATATATAATTTACGTTTTTAGAAAGATCTTTAAAAATAAATTAGTTTTTGAGGGAAGATGTACCTTCTAAAATGTATACATTAAGAGTTATCGCCTTTTAAAATTTCTTTCCAAACGTAAACAAAAATTTTGAAATGAATTAAATGTGATTCATTTATTTCTAAAAATAAAAAAACACGGTAAAGGACAGGCATTTCGTTCGCAGGAATACCTTTCACGTCATCTACTATATATACGAGGCTAGCGAAAAAGAAAGGCTACCGCGGTGCTTTACGCGTATCTTTTTTTACAGACCGCGGGAATCACGTGAGGCTCGAATCCACCAATGCAGGTGTACGAAAAGAGCATCACGTTACTCTAGCGGTCTGTAAAAAAAGATAAGTGGAACGCACCGCGGTAGCCTGCCTCGCTATATATATAAAACACAAACGGAAATTTCGTTCCGTTCCTTTATAACTCGAGATCTGCTGAATGGAATTTGATGGAACTTGCACTGTTCGAGAGATAATTTTTCAGGGAAAGTTTTAGTATGTAACACAACGTTCTACGTATAATAGCTATCGAATTATGATAGAAAGTTCTGTTATTTTGGCCGAAAAGGTTACCATTGCTAATTTTTTGGCGATCATTACTGTTGGAGAAAGAAATGAAAAGGCTATACATCTCGAAAAATAAAAGAAAAACTGTTACTAATTTTATTAAAAAAAAAAAAAAAAAAAGAAAGAAAGAAAGAAAAAAAAAAGAGTTTTGATGAGAGAATATTATAAAACGAAAATATTTAATTTAAACATGATTAGAAATGTTCATAATGCTTAATACATTATTCAAGGGGCAAGATTTCTATTGAAACAAATTT
Organism: Maratus michaelseni; assembly: GCA_963931845.1. Lineage (NCBI taxonomy): Eukaryota > Metazoa > Arthropoda > Arachnida > Araneae > Salticidae > Maratus > Maratus michaelseni. The sequence goes on from OZ007589.1 coordinate 326,004,398, forward strand.
GGCGATTTATCTTTTGTTTTTGGCGATTTTGATTTTACTTTTGACCCCAAACAATTTGATTTTAAGCCAAAAAGTGTCTTTTTTTGTTGCAGAAAGAATTGAAATGGCTATACATCTGGAAAAATAAAAGAAAAAACTGTTACTAATTTTATTTTTTTTTTTAAAGAAAGAAAAGAAAAAAAAAGAAAAACAGTTTTGATGAGAGATTTTAGACCAAAAGGCGTTTTTTTTTCAAGTGTACGACTGCATTTTCGCAGTATTTTTTTTTTGGTACTTTTTGGTTAGCCGGGCGCCAGTGATATATATATATATATATATACACACACATATATACACATATATCTACACAAATACATGTATATACATACATATATATATATATATATGTGTGTGTGTGTGTGTGTGTGTGTGTGTTCATATATCACTGGTGCCCGGCTAACCGAAAAGTACCTTTTTTTATTCAAATGCAAACTATATTAATGGCAATATACTTCTATTTACTTCTACATATATGAAATTTCGTTCCGGTTGCTTATAACTCGAGTTCTGCTGAATGCATTTTCGTAGAACTTAAACTAAGATAATTTTTAAGGGAAGGTTTTAATGTATAACATATCGTTCTACGTAGCTTAGTTATATAATTATTCTGGGAAGTTCTATAATCAGATCAATCCGATTATGAAAGATTAGCCTTTTAAAAGATTTTGCCGAATGTATTTCGATGGAAACTATACTGTTAAATAATTTTCTAGGGAACGTTTTATTATATAACGTTGCTTAGTTCTAGAATTATAGGGCGAAATTCGAAAATCGGGTGACCATTTTTTTTATCAAATATTAGCATTTTCAATATTTGATTCCGATTATGAAAGATTAGCCTTCTAAAAAAGTTCTACTGAACGGATTTTGATGATAATTGTATTGTTAGTTAGATGCTATTTCAGAAATGGTGTTAATGTACTATATATTGTCCTACGTTGCTTAGTCCAACAGTTATGTGTGAAGGTTATATAGTCAAGTGAACCCGATTCCGAAATATTAGCCTTTTTCATAGTTTTTACTGGGCGTATTTTTTGCGACTTGCATTGTTAAGTAGATAATTTGTAAGGATTGTTTTAGTATATTTTATGTCGTTTTGTTGTTTTAGAATTATGTGGAAAAGTTCAATAATCAGATTATCAAAGATTAGCCTTTATAAAAACTTCTTCTGAATGGATTTTGTTAGTTAATTTGTTTGCATTGTTATTTCGATAATTTTTAGTGATGGTTTTAGTATATTGCATATAGTTTTATCATTCTTTAGCAAACCCTAACTATAAATGACCAAATAAAAGAGTTGGTCCTTAACAGCTAAAATTTTGACTGCACATTAGAAAATATAATAGCGCAATCGCGTCATTTTTCAGTAATGTGGAAGGATATTCCACGTAAATATACAGATTGCTTTCAAATACAAGGTCAAATTAAACGATATATTTCGTTTGATTCAGGTTCATTTGTAGAAACCGACCAGCATAGCGGGCGCAGCGGGCGTAGCTTGCTAGTTTTCCTATAAATTAATGAAATCCAGTTGTTAAATTATTTTTGTTTTAGAAGTGAAGTTTCCATTTAAACTTATTGTAACAGTACAATGTTTAATTGAATAAAATAAGGTAAATCTAAGAAATTGCTAAGAAATTCCAAACATGCACAGGGCAACGCAAAAAAAATAAAATAATAATAAACAAAAAATAAAAAATAGATAAATAAATAAATAAATAAATAAAAATCAGCTTTCAGAAATTCTAAAAATTGTTCCGCTATTCATATTATGTATCTTCGGGGTCCATCCTCCCACTTTCAGCCCTCCCACCCAAAGGGGGCACTTTTCTAAATTTTGCCGACACCTCCATGTGATATATCGTTGGAAAAGTCTGTGAACGCTTAATCATAATATGCAGGGGGGGGGGTATTTTCTAAATTTTGCACATACCCCTCATGTGATACATCGTTGGAAAGGTCTGTGACCGCTTAATCCTATTATGCATCTCCGGTGTTCATCCCCCCTTTTGCCCCTCAAGCGCGATTAGCTTTCACCACCAGGGGACGCTTTCCTATATCTGTTCCTACGAGTCGGATCACGACGGGGTATGGCTCATTCGACTCGACATCAATAGAGCTTTCCGATTTTAGTTCGTTTTTTCACCACCAGGGGGCACTTTTCTATCTCTGGTTCTATGGGCTAGATCACGACGGGGTACAGTTCATTCGACTCGACATCTATAGCCTTAACGATTTCAGTGCCCGAGGTTCATACAGAACAGATTGCGCTAACTGGTGGTGGAAGATGGAACTTGAGCGTGCGCAGCACGACTGCTATACGGTGCCGAAGGCAGCGGGGACCCGTGTCGAAAGTTAGTTTGGTTAGAGGTTTATACTATTCGATGTGCAAATTAAGGGATTATCGGTGCCGAAGGCAGCGGAGAACCAGGTCGGAGGTTCGTTCGGTTCGAGGTTTATCTTATTCGAGGTTTTACAAGATTCGAGGCCCCGATATAAATTAGGGGTCCACTAGCGGGCGAAGCCAGCTAGTGCTAATAATAAAAGAGTGTGATATCACGTTTTATTTCAAATGCAGCGCTGACACGCTATGTACGTATTGCATTTTTATTCATTTCATCGATAAGTCAGTGATATTTTTTAACGGGGGATAACAAGTATTATAACAAGCCACATTTAGTATGTTGTTGTTAGTTTAATTTAAAAATCTACTGGTATTTCTAGTTAACCTTTTAAACAATGACTGAAAGTAAAATGTAATTTTAAATTATTTCTCATGTTTAGATTCTTTAAATTATGTTTATTCTGTTTTAAAAAAAAGAAATGATATCTACAAAAACAACTTTTCAAAAGTAAAAAAAAAAAAAGCCAAGCGTAAAAAAAAAAAAAAAGTTGTGGCTAAAAAATGGTGTGATATCAAATTTCCAAGCTATTATATTACTTTTTTAACTTTTTCCCATTAAATAAGTTATCATATATATAAGTCGAGTGCCTACGTATATGTTAATAGAAATCGTTTTCTCCTGTACTAAATACATCCTAACGAGTTTCTGAAAATTCAATTTTTTTCAAATTATGCATGATGGGACTTTTGGAGGCCAGTGTAGTTGAGATTCATTATCTATTTCTACCATAATTTCATCAGATAATAAACACTTTAAGTAAATATGTAAATTTAGTGAAGCAACATAGTTAGGCAATTTATTTATGTATGCACAAAAACATATTATAAAAACACAAAATTTTCACCGTAATTTTTTTAAAAATTCTACAACATAAGACATAATAAAGTAATATAATGACACGAAATAAAGGTATTTTAATGTCTTCCTGTGAAAAATAATAGCGTTATCGAAGACGCAATCGTTATGATATGTAGTTTATTTGTTGCATATGACCACATAACATTTGACTGCATGTGTGTTTGCCTAGTCAGAAAAAAAATAATAAAGCAACTATTTAACTGCAGTTATTAAAAAAACTGTTAAAAGTGTAATTTAAATATAATTTACAACGATTAGTGTTCATTATTATAAAGCTTTTTCTATTTAGTAATCACAAGTCTACGATGAAAAATCCTTTTTCATAATGCTAGGTGTTTCAATATAATTTTTGGTGCTGAATTTAAAAATCACAATAAAATGACGTCAATGTTTGCGTTACGAGAACGTATGCAACGAATCGGCTTCTTTTGATTTACCCAAAATTTGGCACGCGATAATCTAAACTAATAAAAGAAAGTTTCTCTCTGTGTGTCTGTGTGTGTATCTGTTGGCGATGGCTAGGAAAATCTGGCCCACCTAGAAGGCTGGAAATTTAGATTTAGGTAGTCCAAACCCTCTCCTGGTGCAACATTACTTCAGAATTTTAATATTTTAATTAATTTCTGAAATATTAATTAAAATGCACAAAGAACTCTCATTAAAAATACGCTTTTATTCTCTTGGGTTGGTTGATTCACTGGTTGGTTGCATCGATTCTTCACAGAAGTAATTAAATAAACCAGAGTAGCGATGCACAAATAAGGATTTCTAACTAACAACATGGTCGTTCTCTGTCAACATGGATTGAAGTTATTAGCGTAGAGCAGCCATGCGAATGTCACGCCACCTGTACATGACAAATTACACATACGTCCCACTGATTGAAATATTTTGCAGGCATATTTTTCTTCATGACAATTAGTCGGGTTTAAGTTTTTTTTTACATGACATTTATTATTATGATGGAGATTGTTAATACAGAAAACTTTATTTAACAGATTTTTTTATATTTGCGGGAATTAAGAGGGACAAGGGTTTAATTACATTTAAGCTTCAAGGTGTATTTCTAGAAAACAGTTACTAGAATTTCCGAATAGTAGTGTAAAAGTAGTAAGCCAAATTTCAAATTAAGTTCCTAGCTTAACCAAATGAATCAATCATTAAAGATGTATTGTGATCCTCCTAATTAGTTATTTTCTGAAGGCCACTTGAACAACTCACCCCTCCCGGACCGTCCTTCAAGGTTTTTTCTCTAACTCTGCTCCGTTTCCATATCTCAGCAACTATATTTCCGATTTCAACGCAAGTGATTTCAAACATTATAATTAATTTAATAGTCACCATTTATAACTTTAAACTAAATTTATGAGTAGCGGTTACCACTATTTACGAATAATAGTTTAAGCCAAATTTGTAAGTAAATTCAAAGCTTATGGAAACGAACGAATTTGAAAGATGCATAGTGGTCCTCCTAATTAGTTATTTGCTGAAGGCCACTTGAACAACCCCCCCCCACCCCTCCCGGCCTGTCCTTCAAGGTTTTTTCTCTAACTATGCTACGTTTCCATATCTCAGCAACTATCTTTCCGATTTCAACACAAGTGATTCCAAACATTATAATTAACTTAATTGTCACTCTTTATAACATTAAACTAAAATTATGAGTAGCGGTTACCACTATTTACGAATAATAGTTTAAGCCAAATTTCCAATTACTTTCAAAGCTTAAGCAAACGAACGATTTTTGAAAGATGCATAGTGGTCCTCTTCATGAGTCATTTGCTGAAGGACACTTGAACAACCCCTCCCCCCCGGCACTCCTTTCAAGGTTTTTTTTCTCTAACTATGCTCCGTTTTCATATCTCAGCAACTATCTTTCCGATTTCAACACAAGTGATTCCAAACATTATAATTAACTTAAATGTCACTCTTTATAACATTAAACTAAATTTATGAGTAGCGGTTACCACTATTTCCGAATAATTGGGTAAGCCAAATTTGTAATTAAGTTCCTAGCTTAAGCAAACGAACGAATTTCGAAAGATGCATAGTGCTCCTCTTAATTAGTCATTTGCTGAAGGGTACTTGAACAACCCTCCCCCCCCGGCCCCTCATTCAAGGTTTTTCTCTAACTATGCCCCGTTTCTATATATCAGCAACTATCTTTCCGATTTCAACGCAAGTGATTCCAAATATTATATTTAACTTAATAGTCACCCTTTATAACATTAAATTAAATTTATGAGTAGCGGTTACCACTATTTACAAATAAGAGTTTAAGCCAACTTTGTAATTAAGTTCCTAGCTTAACAAAACGAACGAATATTTATGCATGCATAGTGGGCCTCCTAATTAGTCATTTTCTGAAGGACACTCGAACATCTCCTCCCTTCGGCACCTCACTCAAGGTTATTTTCTCTAACTGTGCCTTATTGCAATAACTGGGCTAGTCATGTTCCAATCTTCTCGAAACCAGCTCAATTTTGTAGTGCGCCTACTATACAGTAACGTAGGCAGCGGGGACCTGTCTCAGAAGTTCGTTCGGAAAGAGGTTTGTTTAGAACAGAATGCTCCCCTGGCGGTGGTAGGGGGAAATAAATGATTTTCTAGAGCGTACGAGCATGCCTGGTATACGGTTCTGAAGCCATCGTAGACCGTGGCCAGAGTTCCGTTTTTTAAGAGATTTAAGTTTATTACAAGGGCTCGGGCAACACCGGGCGGGTCAGCTAGTTTACAATAAAATAAGCAATAAAATAAAAAAATTCACTTTTTCCAGTTGGACCTATTTAAACATCTGTTTGCATTAGACTCTCGTGATTTGTTTTTATCATTTTCAAAAACTTTGCGAAAATAGTTTATTTATCATTTTAATCTTGAAGAAGTTGCCGTTAGAGCGCAGGAAACTTATGCCATCTATATATTAAAAGGTATTTTTAATCTTTTTGTGTTATGTTTTTATCACTTTAAGCAGTAACTACACTTTATTTAAAAGTTATAACAAAAATTCTTTTATTATATTTTGCACAATAAAATGGTTTATAATGTACAATATTTGCATAAACGTGATATGTATTATGTGTAAGTCTTGTTGCAATCTGCTGATTGCAATTCCAATGCTTAATTAAAATTGAATGGAAAAACATTTTTAAACAAAGAACTTTAATTAAATATATGTACTGTTACACTTACTCTTAGAAAAAAATAGTATCACATATTTTACAGTGGAACGTGAGAGTCAAGATCGACAATGTGATCCATACAAAGTCTGTTATGTTCGTGTATAGGATTATACTGCCCAAAAATAATGTTGTGGCCATCATAAACTTTCGTCTATATAATCGTCTGCAACCAAAATTAAACACCAAATGTATTGTTCTTGATATTTAGCTATCGCTGAAATCGTGAAAACAGAGCATAGTAGTGACACCTGTTGGGCAGTATACACAAAAATCTTATAAGGATATATTTATGTGATCGTCTAAAGGAATATGAAGTCTGGAGAAATTACCTGAATTAGTTCTTGAGATATAGTTATGGAGGGAATCGTCAGAAATTCAGCATACACTGTTAAAAATTTGGAGCAAGGTTGCACCAATTTTTGGTGCTGCAGTAGCTGCCACCATAAGATGGTGAAACGTTTCTCCAAAATTTGGTGCTAAGGTTGCACCATAAATTGGTGCAACATTTCCCCAATATTTGGTGCTAAAGTTGCACCATAAATTGGCGAAACGTTTTTTCAATATTTGGTGCAGGGTTGAACCATATATTGGTGAATTTTTTAGTGGTAATTGTGTGAATTGGGTTTTTTTAAGATGTTTTCATTGTTTCAATAAACTTTAAAATTGATATTTACTGCTTCTCTGATTGATCTTTGTTTGAAGATTACTTGCGTGTGTTATACAAGATCAGAAACCTGGTTTATTTAGCAAATTTTAATATATTTTAATTTAATTTTTCAATTTGAAGCACTCATAACACCATCGTAATATTTACATGATTTACTCCTTAATTCCTGATTAACGTACATAAAAACTACGATGTTGTTATGAGCGCTTTATATAGTAGAAAAAAGCAAAGTAATGTAATTGAAATGCATTATAATTTGCTGAATAAACCAAGTTTCTGATCTTGTAAAACACACACTAGATATCTTAGAAAAAAAAACAATCAGAGAAGCAGTAAATATCAATCCTAGAGTATATTGAAACAATGAAAACATCTTTAAAAAAGAATCAATTACCTTATAACGCGAAGTGTGGGAGTGCTTTTTTAAGTGTATGATTAGTCATTCTTTATTTAAATATATTTTTTTATATGTATGTGGATCTGTACATCAAATTTTGCTGGCAAATGAATATTATTACGATGCTTATATATGGAAGAACACGATAAGTCATATTTAATTTTAATATTTTATGCGTATAGATTACGTATCTTGATGCGAATACGAGCTATTTAGTTCATTGTTTACTATTTTTCTAAAAAGTTCACGAAGCCTTTTCAAATTTATGTATGACTGTTATGTATCAAAATTTACGTTTTTAAGTTTATTGTTTTCATAAAATAAGAAAAAAAATAGGAAATGGAAAAAAAGAAGGAAATAAAAACAGAAAATTCATACAGAAATGAACAGAATGACTGCATATGTACTATTTTTCAATGTTTGGAAAACATTTTGAATATAACGTGAATTCTAAACTAATTAAAGCTTAATTTATCATTAAAAATATTCAGTCTTACATAAGTAAGTATAAACTTATTTAAAATGAATGTTTTAAAATTACTCAATCTTGAAAATATAAAAAAGTAAACAATATCGCAGAAAATGCATTCATACAATTAAACAAATTCTACTCAGCTTCGATTTCGAAATATATTAACAACACTTTTTTTTTGTCAGTTAACTCTTTATCTTCAGCTTATAATCAATTATAAAATAAACACAGCGTAAACCGAAAATCACCATGCAGTTTTCCGTGTTTATCTAATTATTTTTGCGATACTGCATGACGACGAATACGAAAAGAAAAAAAAGCACCTGGTAGGAAAACGAAATCTCAGGATATGATTCATCAAGTTTTTAATCCCTGCATTTTATGGAAGCCTTTAATGTAAATGTTAATCGAAATAGTTATCAGAATAAATGGATGAAATCTGTTACACTGAATTTAACAAAGAGAGTGGGGGGGGGCAGGGCCGTAGCTAGAGGGGTGCCAGGGGGGGCTCAGCACCCCCTGAAAATTTTTGACCCCCCCTGGAATGTTGCCAAGGCCACCAAATGAAATTCTGTTTCAAAAATCCAAATGAAACTTTGTTTAAATATTGAACTTAGTTTGGGGGGCTTTTTACAATTTTGCATAAATACTAAATTGTAGTATTTGTTTAAAAAATGCATATAACTGCCCATTTGCACATACTAAGAATTAGCAACTTGTTGCTGATGCAAACATTGACTCTTGCATTAGTTATATAAAGAAAATTTTCATTTTGCAGTGTTTTCCATTATTAGCATAAAACAAATAATAATAAGGAACATAGTGCCTACAATTGAATATGCACTAATTTATCTTTCTATATAATACTTTGATCATATATATCTGTGTCTGTGCGTGCATGTGTCAGAGAGCGAGAAATAGTACCAGCCCCCCTACATTTTCTTGAGCACCCCCTATTGTTTACATCTAGCTACAGCCCTGGGGGGGGGGAGTGGAAAATGACTGAAATTATATTCTTTTGAGAAAATTTGCACATTGAAATAACGGAATGAGGCAAATTTGGAAAACATAACTAAATAAGAGAGAAATAATTACTGAAATAAATTAATATATGATGCGATATCATAAGCTCATATATTCACAAGATACAAAATCTACAATAATAAAAGATTAAAACTAAAAATATCCTACCATGTCATTCCATAAATAATCCTAGTAATTATTTTGCCAACAATGGCGGCTATGAAAATTTTGTTTCCTTTCTCTTCTGCTTATCTCATAAAGACGCTGTAGAGATGCGCAGAAATCAGCGATTCTGATTCGCTGTTAGGTTGCACCACTTCGTGGTGCAAATAAGGCAATTTTGGAGGTTGCACCATTTCGTGGTGCTTTTAAAAATTAAGAAATACCATTTTTTGGTGCTTTTCCTTATTTTACTCCATAGATTGGTGCAACTTTGAACGGAAATTTTTAACAGTGTAGCAGCGCCGCATGTTCGGCGTTTAGCACCAATACTTATTCAACGTCTATTTATGCCAACGTCTAACAGAATAGCCTAACAAAATATGAAGTTTGAAGAGACTTTAGGCATTAGTTCTTGACATATAGCTATCGCAGAAATCTTGAAAAATGCAGCATATCAACCCCACCTGTATTTATACCAGAACCTCACCAGCAACACTATATGACAAGATCTAACTGAATATGAATATTGATTGAGTTCCGTGTATTAATTCTTGATATACAGCGTCCAAAAAATTTGTGTCACATATAGACATACAGACAGATAGACAGATTCTTGCACAAACATTTTCTAAACACAGTCAAATCGTGTTCAAGACATTTTAAAAGACATTATAAATCCGTTGAATGGCGGAAGTCGAAAATTTTCGCGAATCTTCTTGTAAAGATAGAAGAAAAGTAAAAATAAATATTTGGTATCCTATTGTATGGAGAGAGCCTAAATAACACATTGGTGATTTTATTGTTTATTAATTTCATGTACAAGTATGAAAACAAGAAACATTTAATTTCCCAAAGCTCCCTCAGCTTTTTCATTTGCTGCACACGGTTGTATATTTTTGACACACGTTTTTAACACATATTTAAAGACTTTGATTTCTGATTCAGATAATCAGATCAGCTAATGACGATTTTCAGTAATTTTCATCAGATAATGATAATTTTCAGTGTAATATAGACAATGATGCCCCAAAACTATTCTCTCAAATTGAATATTCTGATACAATAAGAGATTTGTTGTTTCGTAACAGATATAAAATTTTAGGCTGTCCAAAACAAAATAGCTTGTCAGTTTCTAAAACATCTATTACTCCGTATATAAAAGATAACTCTTAATTTCTACCGGATAGTGACTAATTTTACTATTTTAAAATAAATAGGTAACTGAGCGCGTTTATGCGTTAAATATAAAATCCAGGAATATAAACTTTTTTTGACTGCTCTAAAATTTGTGTTATAAATGTTATTTTACATTATTGGAACAAAAACGTCTGTTTTGTGACTAATGTACCAAACATGTTGTGGATATATTGTCCTGAAAATCTACAATCATTCATGACAGTAAAACGAAGAAAACAGGTTTATTACAAAAGAAAAAGTCAATGTAGGACTTTTGAGAAAGATAAATAACTAAATTTAAATATATCTTAAAAGTTTTTATATACATACGCTTTTTTATGCATATATGTTCAAAATAAATTGTTCTATTTAATTTATTTTCCATTATTAGAGTCAGTAAGGTATGTATGTATATTAGTACTAGGACTTCCCTCAAAGGGATTAGTCTGAGTGATATTGCTGAGAACATAGGGTTAACAATTACAATATAAAGGAAAAGAGCAAATTAAATGATAGAATTACAAAATATCATATATAAATTCATATACACTGTTAAAAAAATAGAAAAGAAGTACCGTTCATCAGATGTGTTGTCATAATTTTTTTTAACATGTGGCAAAGGATCTCATTTTCTTAAGCGCGTATTGCGCAAAACTTGAAAAAAAAAAAAAAAAAAAAAAACGCCGGATCTTTTAAAACGCCAAGCTTTTTAAAGTTACGTAATTGGATTTGCAACCAATAGATTATTCTATCAAGCGTGGCTTAACGCAAATTTAATTTCATTGTTGCACCTTTTTTGTGTGTGAATTTAAAATTTTTCTTCCTTGATTATATATCTATTATTTGTATAACTGTTTATAAAAACTCTTACACTTCAAACCACGTTGATAGCAGGTTTTGCTACAAACCAGATTGCAAAACTATAGTCTAAATTACTATTAAAGTATAGAAAAAATCTTTCGATGACTTCTGTAAAATAACTTTTACATTAAATCTCCATATCAGCAAAATTGAAAATTATATATATTACAAAGTTAAGCTTAACAGATACTTCTTGATTATTCTATAGGAGGCTCTGCCCCCTGCGTCTTTAATGCGCCTTTACAGCGCCAATCCGCAGACTTTTCTTTTGACTGTCTGTCTGTCTCTCCCACGTGTTTATCTACCACGCTACGCGTCTCACAACCTTTCTCGCTACATTCCAGTCTACCGGTGTCGCTACCCGTCTCGAGACCCATCTCGCTACCCCTCTGTTAACCCTCTTTTTACCTTTCTCTCTAGCCGTCTGTCTATTCGTTTCGCTACCCGTCAGTCTACCTATGTCGCTGCTCGTCTCTCTACCCATCTCACTATCCGTCTGTCTACCCGTTTGTTTACTCGTCTTTCTACCTCTCGCCACCTCTTCCCAATATTTAAACAGTTCATTTATTATACAGAAGCCGTTTATCAGTTATTAAATGCAAACAGAAGTAATTTATCTAATAAGTGTAATCAGATGCATTTTTTTAAAATACATACATAAACCTGAATAATAATTCATCAGTTTTGTGTTCATAGTTGTTTATATCCTTTGACAGTAAATCTCAACTTCTTAAACCTGAATTGTCTCAAGCTTTTTAAAAAAACCACAAGGTCTGTATAACTGCAAAGTACCCTGAGGGCTATATTAGCTACATGTTATTAAGTTTCGTTATCGCGTTTGCAGCCAATTGCTTATATCAGAAAGCGTGGCTTAACGCCATTTTAAAACTTTCTTTTCTTTTCTTTTCTTTTTTTTTTTGGGGGGGGGGGGTAGGGGGGAAGGGTTTCAAATATATACATTTAAATTAAAACTTTTGCCTCCATACCATTAGTGTTGTTTGTATTATTAACTAATACCTTGTAGACCGAGCTTCATTTGAAACAAATGTAAAAGACTTCTTCTACAGTTTTTTTGTAGGAGGAACTTTCGTAATTGGGCCCAAAGCCATTCGGAGTATTTAATATCATTATTGTAACTCTTATAGAGTTAAAACAATATTGTTGCTAGCTTTACTCTTGTTTGAGACCAACCTTGCATGTGTATCTGAATGGGAAAAAGTTTCGTATCCTATGTCGGTTGGCGAAAAAAATTTTAAATGGTGCCAAAAGGTAGTTTTAGAGCGGTAAAACATGTTTTTCAAATATTTACAAACATACCTTTATTAAAGCATGTTTTTGCGCCATCTTAAAAATTTAAGCACGATGCTAAAATGAAATTTTATCGCCATATTCGATATTTTAATAAGCAATGAAAACACATAAACAAACTTATATAACAAACCTAAGAGGCATTTTTGTGATAGATAATTGTTATTGTCAGGGGGTTAAATTGTAAACAATTAATAAACGGCTAGTAAATAATAAATAGCATTTAAAATCTAAGGTACTTTTCGGTTAGCCGAGCGCCAGTGAAATGTATATATCTATATATACATATATATATATGTATACATACACACATATATGTATGTGTATATATATATGTATATATACATACATGCAAATATAAATGTGTGTATGTATAGATATATGTATATATATGTATACATAGATATATAAATTTCACTGGCGCCCGGCTAACCGAAAAGTACCAAATCTAAAAATGGAGAAGTGGTCCGTATAAAAATTAAGCGCTTGATATATGTAAATCTTTTTTTATTTTTTAATATTTCCGAATGCACAGATAAAAAGGTAAAAATCTCTTTTCCAAATGCCAAATAGAAAATATACAAAATAGAAAAATATCTGCTAAAAAATATATTTACATAATACTACATCTGCAAAAAAATAAGATTTAGAAAAAGTAAGCCAAATCCTTCAGATCCCAACAATCACATCGAAAAACTTATCACCAAAAAAGAACTCGCCAAATCTTACGGCACAGGAGATGGATTTTTCCCTCTGAATGCAGAATATTAGTTTTTTTTCTTGTGCGATGGGTGATTATAACTGTTTCATTTCACATACTACATACCGTTTGATATATTGGTACATTTATGTTATCCTGGCGCAGTTGATAAATCGCCAAATATTGTTCCTATAACATTTTCATATTGAATTCATTTCATTTAAATATAAACCTTTCACTCATTTAATTTAAAATACATGCCTTTCATTAATCCCATTTAAAATGCTAAAAAGAGAAAAAAAAAAAGAAATAATGCCATAAATCGAAACCTTTTATTTAAACACCAAAGATTTTTTTTTTATTATTTACACATGAGAAATAAAAAAAGCTGCTATTGCTGAGATTTGCGCCAAATCTCTAATACCAAGTCTACTAAGTTATTGCGGGGTTTTTCTTTCAAAGAGAAAAAAAATCCAGATTATTTTTCGATTTCTACACAATTGAAATATATTTTATTGTGCTGAATATTAGTGCGTGCATATTTTTTTTGCTCCTTGTACTCCATGAACTTTTCAATTCCGATTGTCTACGAAAATCTCGCGCCGGTGAAAATGACGTACCACAAAATTTCGTGACGTATGTACTTTAATTGTGCTTTTTTATCTATTTTTTTAATATAATTTCCAAATGGTTTAGCATTTATTCTTGGTAATAAATAGACGTCGTTGTCACCTTTATAGGTACCTGCTGTAAAAATTTGAACGAAATCCGTTAAATATTTTTTGAGTTATGCTTGACGAAAGGTTTTAATATCCATCGTAGCTATATATGGGGCAAAGTAATACTGCGCTGTGTATGAGTCTTCGTTGCACTCAGACAATAACATATATTGAGTCAGATTGTGAAACCCTAATATACAAGATAGAAAACAATGATGGCGTTTTTAGTACAAACTTTCTTAATATGTATTGGAATCAGAGCAAAAATTTAAAAAAGCTTTCAGAAACGTAAATATTAAAGCTGTGTAATGTATTAACTTAAACTCCAATACATCATTTAAAAATCATTAAATTAACATATTTAATATTCTCATTTTTAATGAAATGTTCATCTATATGGCAATGTATGTGAGTCGATGTTTTACTGTCAAAAAGAAAATATGAATCAAAACACAAATTAAAAAATTTATCATGTAGTTAAGGTTACATGTTTACATATTTACATTCCTTTAAATTTTATAAACTGAAAGGGGGTACTTACGTATTGTCCATGCCATGTCAAATTCACTGCGCCAACAATGGCATTGAAAATATTAATAGCCTTAAACCTTATTTATTTATTTATTAAATTGCTTGTTTCCTTCATATTAACTGCATAGTTAATATTATATAGTTGCCATATTAAAGGCAGTGACAGAAGTATTTATATATGTATATCAATATAATATAATATAGCATATGTATAAATTCAATGATACAGTATATTTACATTATATAATATTTATATTATATTCATTCTGGTGGGCACCACTGGAAATAAAACTACCATCATTAATATTGATTATTTCTAAAAACTGTCAATTTGATGTTATGTATTTAATAATGCATACTAAATTACTGTTTTGTATTATTTTAGCTTGCTATTATATAATTTATCATTTTTTAAAATGTTGTGTATTTATTAAATGTACATTAAAACACCATTTTGAATACGATTGGCAATTGACAACGATAGAGAAAATTGACGATTGCCAACCATTTTGGCCAATCAATCAACCTAGCCCCGATAATACGTAAGTACCACTGGAAATATCAGAAAATGCATATACTAAACATATAACTAATGTATAATTAGAAGAAAACTATACACAGTCACAAAATCATTTTAGGGTAAGTCTGGGATAGTTGCCCTACTTAGCCCCTTTCATCTTTCTTCTTTATAGCAATGGTTTTTGTAGTGCACACGTAACCAATCTACTCCAAATTGTATGTAGAAAATCATGAAAAAAATTACATTAATATAAATACCATATAAACTAGTGTTTTTATCCAAAAACTAAATCAATGATTTTGGCCATATAGAACGCACCTCATGGTTAGACACCCTACTGTATCGGAATAGATGCCCCATACGTAAAATATTAGGAAGCATAGGTAATCAACATTTATAATTTAAAATCTGGATTAACATTTGACTTGATATTCTATTTACATCAAATGTATTATTATTTTTTTTAATTGAGCTTAAAGGCTCTGTATACTAATTTTGCATTACACATCCACATCAAATAGTATTTTCTAATCCCAATTCTTTGAATATGGGTATACAAAATTTGAAGCCAATTGGATAATTCTAACGAAAGCAAAACTTTTTTAGTCTGAACTAAGAGAGATTACCCTCTCCCCCCCTACTTATATTCGATGTACAAACTCTAAAAACTAATTCGGGAAGCAAATGTAAAATTCTCAAATTAAATGCGTTAGATTTTTATAGTTCATAATGAGTTAGTTCCAAAAATTTTATATATTCTACGGAAGGTTAAACGTATGTAATTTAAATTAAAGGGGGGGGGGGGGGTAATTTCCAACAATAAAAGGACTATTAATTTAAATACATAAAGAAGCATAAAGAGTGATTATATCTCTAATATAATGCCCGGGTATAGTCTTTCCGAATTTTTGAGAGAATGCGAATGATATACGTAACGGATTTTAGATTTCTAGTTTATATTTAGATTTCTATTTAGCGCTTCTGAATATACTCTGATATAAAGAGAGGGAAAGTTGAGAATGTGTGAATTAAAATGCTCTTATCAAACCTATAAATACGAAACACTTAAATATTTTTTCACTTAAAAAAGAGAGGGAATTGCAATCTTTTAAACCAACTTTCTAGAATGAAACAAAAGATTTTTTTTCATCATAGCTTAAATGGAGAATTTATCACTACTAACACTACCCCCTGACATGATATGTAATGATCCCCTGCAAGGGCTATGGTCTCCAAAAGACGAAACAGATTTTTTTCCAACTATAAAATGACTATTATTTAAATAGATAAAAAAGCATAAAGAGTTATTATACCTCTAATATAGTGCCCGGGTATAGTCTTTCCGAATTTTCTATGAGAATGATATACGTAAGGGATTTTAGATTTCTAGTTTGTATTTCGATTTCTATTTAGCGCTTCCGAATATATTCTGATATAAAGAGAGGGAAAGTTCAGAATATGTGAATTTTAAAATGCTCTGATCAGACATATAAATACGAAACACTTAAATATTTTATCACTTAAAAATGAGAGGGAATTGCAATCTTTTGAAACAACTTTCTAGAATGAAACAAAAGATTTTTTTTTCGTCATAGCTTAAATGGAGAATTTATCACTACTAACACTGCCCCCTGACATGTTATGTAATGATCCCCTGCAAGGGCTATGGTCTCCAAAAGACGAAACAGATTTTTTTTCCAACTATAAAATGACTATTATTTAAATAGATAAAGAAGCATAAAGAGTTATTATACCTCTAATATAGTGCCCGGGTATAGTCTTTTCGAATTTTCTATGAGAATGATATACGTAAGGGATTTTAGATTTCTAGTTTGTATTTCGATTTCTATTTAGCGCTTCCGAATATATTCTGATATAAAGAGAGGGAAAGTTCAGAATATGTGAATTTTAAAATGCTCTGATCAGACATATAAATACGAAACACTTAAATATTTTATCACTTAAAAAAGAGAGGGAATTGCAATCTTTTGAAACAACTTTCTAGAATGAAACAAAAGATTTTTTTTCATCATAGCTTAAATGGAGAATTTATCACTACTAACACTGCCCCCTGACATGTTATGTAATGATCCCCTGCAAGGGCTATGGTCTCCAAAAGACGAAACAGATTTTTTTCCAACAATAAAAGGACTATTATTTAAATAGATAAAGAAGCGTAAAGAGTGATTATACCTCTAATATAATGCCCGGATATAGTCTTTCCGAATTTTCTATGAGAATGATATACGTAAGGTATTTTAGATTTCTAGTTTAGATTTAGATTTCTATTTAGCGCTTCTGAATATATTCTGATATAAAGAGAGGGGAAGTTGAGAATGTGTGAATTAAAATGCTCTGATCAGACTTATAAATACGAAACACTTAAATATTTTTTCACTTAAAAAAGAGAGGAAATTGCAATCTTTTGAACCAACTTTCTAGAATGAAACAAAAGATTTTTTTTCATCATAGCTTAAATGGAGAATTCATCACTACGAACACTGCCCCCTGACATGTTATGTAATGATCCCCTGCAAGGGCTATGGTAAACCAAAAGACGAAACAGATTTTTTTTCTGACAATCCTGAAGATAAAAAAAATATTCTCACACAACAAAATTATTTGATAATTATAAATGCGGCGTCTTATTCGGCACCACAAGTGAGGCATATATCCCCAATGCAGGTGGGGCATGTGTCCTTTTAATCGGGATTGATGCCCCAGCCAATAAGTAGGAACAAATATGGCTGCAATCTATAAATAACACATTACTCGATTCCCTTTTCAACAACATTCACAAAATATTTCATGAAGAATCTCCAGCAAGTATGTTATATTCGACCTTCTACTGCCTTCCATCTTACAAGAGCATAAAACAAGGGCCAAACTTACCTTCTTTGAGGAATATAACCTTTATTTGAAGAACTAAATCGCTGTATCTTCGTCTCATACGTTTTTTAATAACAGTTGGGAGTAGAAGAACGTCACTAGCTTTGCCACACATCCAATAGCTGAAACACAGTAACTAGGGCAACTAACCCGATGGGGCATTTAACCTGCTTTTACCCTATAGATGCATAAATAATTATAATTTTAATTGAATTTATGTCTGTGATTTCAAAAGAAGCAGAAACAACGCACATCTTGGCTTTTATTGTAGCATATACGGTACAAGAAATATTTTTATGTTATACGAAATATTTTTATGTGAATACTTAATTAATGATAATATTAGCATAGCAATAAAATAAATTTTAAATATTTATTCATAAACCACGGTTACAAAAAAAATGTAAAAGAAAATACAAATGAAAATCACTAAAACAATATTTTCAATTTCATCGCTTTAAATAAATTCCTAAGAACTAAATTTATAGGAAAAATTTTTGTTTTAAAGATATAATATGGGACATCTTTTAGGGAGTGCGTGCAGTCTTTTAACATAATTTTTCGCTTTCTTTAACTGCATAAAAGTATTACAAATTATGTGAGTAAACAAGGCGATCATGAATTGTGTGATTTAAAAATTAAATAGAAATATACTCTTATGTGTAATAGTGGTGCCAGATTCCTTGGAAATTCCAAGGAGTGTACACAACCTGCCAATAATTGGGACAAAATGAAAAAAAAAAGAAATTAGAAAAATATAATAAAATGCACTTCTGGTAATTGGTGCAGACGCGTTTTTGAAATAAACAATGAGAACTGATGTTCCTGAATAAGCAGGAATCTACAGTACAGACGATAAAATTTTAACGAAACACTAAACAAGAACTCAAATTTGTTCTTTATTTATACTAGGGCATGAAATCCAGGCTTCCCGGAATAGAAAATATATGTGAAAACTTTTTTTTTTTTAACTGTAATAATTTTTTTTTTCACTTAATATATTTTTTATTGCCCACCTAACAACACCAAAGAGCAATTTTATATGAAATATGTCAATTATATATTCAAATAAAATTCTGAAATTTCTTAAAAGTAGTAATTTCTTATTGGCCTCGTGCCAGAAGTTAAAAACCGAAGAAATCTCTTTAAATTTCGTTATCTACATCTGTTTTTTTTTATTCTGATAATTTCAGTGGTTTTTAGCGCTTATTTTAATCACATGTCTGTTAAATTTGTTCTTTATTTATACTATTTTATTTATCGCTTAATGAAGTTTTAATTTCGTTATTGAATATTAGCTGGAAACAAATGCTGAATTCTTTATATTGTTTAAAGCACTAACAGATTAATATTTTGTAATCGTCTGCAAGATATAGCGATAGATTTTTTTTTAAATCATGCTTGAATTATAATTTATATGCTATAATAAATGAGTATATTGCGATACAGTTTTCAAACAAATTGCATTTGAAAGCAGATTTTTTTCCCTATACAACCGTGCAAAAATTGAAAATATGCGATGTTTAGAAATTTTAAAAATTGCATTAGCAAAAATCACAAAACCGAAATTTTATCTGAAAGTGTTGCCATTCGAAAAATGACGTCTGCGTTACGCACGGACACATTTGTCCTTTATAATATAGATATCAGATTCTATTTTAAGCTTTTGCATTCCACTGACACTTATACGGTGTCATATTAAGTTTAACCTGAAATTATTGATTGATACCAGGATTTAAAAACAAATTTATTTGGGAATTAGTAAAATCTTTTATTCACGTACTTAATAAAAGGAAAATTTTCGTTCCAAATTCTGCTATCAATCCATCATTTCAAGCTAAAATAGTATGTCACTGTACAGATTTCAGTGGAATGCAAAAGGTGAAAGTAAAATAACGTGCAGCAAAATAATCACTTTTTCTTTTACTATATAAAATATTAGCATAATTTAAGATATTTTGTGAAAGTTGTAGCGATAAAAAAGGACTAAAATATGAAAATAACACAGTTTCGTTTGAGGATAATTATGAATATCGAAAAAACATAAATCTCTCTGAAACTGTCTATTACTTATTCGGAGTAAATGTTAAATTCAATATCAAATTTTTAAAAGAAGGAAGATTTTTTTTTCGTTTTTATATCAAGGAAAAAACATTTGTTTATCATGTTATTTTTTTTAGATATTTTATGAGTTAATGAAAAATATTTATGCTTCAACCATCAAAAAAAACCTTTAAAACACCTTATATATTTTTTAGATTCATAAATATGAGTATTTCTTATTAATAACGAGTATAAACTATTTACCTTTCTGTATCTCCCCCATTATTGCGTTAGAACTGTTTCCAGAAATGCAGTGAAAGGTGAATTCCAAAATTCCTTTTAAACATTCTTTTTAACTTTTGATGTTATTTTCTTTTCCCAAAATTAATGATCCAAAAATCTAAAATGAAATTTTGAACCTTAAAATTTAACAGCTGAGGTAAAACTAATAGCGCGAATTTTCCAGTTTATAAAAATAAATGAAATATACGCATGTATGACAGGATCTTAGTTTGGTAGTAGCTATTTGCTGAAATCAATAATAAGTTTTAACGGCAATTTCCCAAAGCTGGCACATCAATATGAATTGGGTTTTGTTTGGCACAAAATGTGTTGAAATGTTTATCAAGTATCGCCAGCACTGTTTGCAATATTGTTTGCATTTGCACGAGTTCATTTCGGTACATTTTTGTCTAGATACTTACAAGCGTACTTGGTAGTGGATTGTCTTATTTTCACTACATGATGTCATCGTACAAATCCGTAATATCCTAACATTACAGTTACAGATTAGTATATCTATTTTACATTATATATTTAGCAACAAAAATAAATATTTTTGTTTCATTATTCTTATATTCAATTTAAATATTTTTTAATTCATGTATTAACAATGGAAACCAGAACTATCTGCAAACTGTCCATAAAATTTTATTCTGAGATGAAAAAAGAAATTTAGATTAAGAAACTTTCGATAAAAGAGTTGTGGAAGAAGATTAGGTAGAACCACATTTTGTTAAAATGATGACGGTGACGCTAAAGATCTTTTACCTTGTAAGATGAAAATATTTATATACATCTAATTTTAATATCATTGTTCAAAATGGAGCAAGTTATTTTGTTTAGAGCATGTAGCAATATTTAGTTTTAGAAAATGTTCAATTCAGACATCAAAAAGTAACTGTAACAATAAAAGCAAATTCGAAACGAAAGATTCGTCTTTATTTATTCATTATAAGAAAAACATTTCCACATGAGAATGGTGTCATGATTTGTGTTTCCCCCTCACCAACAATAGGTCCAACCGCAGGCGCCTGTCCATAATTAGTTTTCCTGTCACTTCCAGTTCTGGTCGTGAACAACATCTGTCCTGTGGTCTCCGCTGGTCGAAGGTCCTTGATAATGGCTTAATTTAGAGCCGAAAGAGCTAGGAGTGTTAAGTACTATTGAGATATTATGTTTTAAAGATTTTAAAACATTTGTACATTTATTTTATCTTACGTCTATTTTAGTAACATATAAATTAAGGTCATTTTCATGTGGAAATGTTTTTCTTATAGTGAATAAACAAAGACGAATCTGTCGTTTCGAATTTGCTTTTCGAAAATCCCAATTACAAAATTTTGTACTCGATGAACATAATAGTAGTTTCATTTTTTTGCATTTAGAGAGTATAAGGCATGACCTTCAGTCAAAATTGTCTGAAATTCTATCCAGCCGTCTTTTTAGAAATCATGCACGTAATTACAAAAATCCCCTTTTTAAGAAAATTAAAGAAAAAATTACCTCTTGATCATAAACAAATCTCAAAATGTTTTGTCTATAACTTCTCTTCTAAAGCGAATTTTAGGATTGAGTTTCTTTTAAAATTTTTCTTATGAATAAAATTTTAATATAAGCTATTCAAACAATTGTATTTTTTAACACTTTAGAAGGTTCCCGACCACTTAAATTAATGTATCTTTCAAATATCGCGCACTCAATGACGCAACTTTCAAAGTGCACCCGAAGAAGTGTTAAAAATAATCACTAGTTGTCAAAAATATTCAATTAGGACAGAAAATGCCAAGCACGCATAAATATAAAGCCCTATCAGCGGCTGAAAGATTCTGTTTTCTAAGCTGGTACATGCGAGGTGCTGGATCCGAGCTCATTTGCGCTTGTCTGTCTCACCTTTCCAAGTTTTCCATGTTTTTGTTCGACCTTGCATAACTCTGCTTAAATAGGGGTATGGTTCCTACAGAAATATCCAGACATAGGGCAAACTCCTCCTTTCTAGGTCTATATCTCTTACGTTGATACTTACCCTTCATAAACACCACTAACACCACAACAAAACAGATGTTCTAATTTGATATTCATTGGTTAGAGTATCATAGTTGAGATTTATTCCAACAGAGCGAAAAATGCCGAGGCCAGGACTCGAACCTGGGCACCTTGGCTTCTGCATTTTTTGTTCTGTTGGAATAAATCTCAACTAATGTGATACTCCAGTCATTCAATATGATTTACCTAGTTGTAGAAACTTTCCTCTGTTCATTATGACCTAGTTACATGTTAGACAAGAATTTCAGTGTTATATAATACTTTCATCATGTAAAATGCTATATACAAATATAGTCGGAATATAGTCGGATGAATGAAATTATCGCTGCAGTTCGTAGCCATTTCCAACAAATAATTGTGATTTATGCCATCCAGGATATCTTTGGGGTAGCTCAGTAGCAAGACTATTGGCAAGGCAAGCCAAGGTACCCAGGTTCGAGTCCTGGCCTCGGCAATTTTCGCTATGTTCGAATAAATCTCAACTATGATACTCCAACCATTGGATATGATTGACATATTTGAAAAAAAAAATTCCTCATTCTACTATGACAAAATTACATGGTATACATGAATTTTCGTGTTATATATCACACTTCCATCATGTAAAATGCTATATACAAATATAGTCGGAATATAGTTGGATGAATGAAATTAGCGCTGCAGTTCGTAGCCATATCCAACAAATAACAGTGAACTGTGCCAGCCATGATATATTTGGGGTATATCAGTAGAAAGAGCATTGGCATGGCCAGCCAAGGCACTCAGGTTCGAGTTCTGGCCTCGGTTCTGTTCTCAACTATGATACTCCAACCATTGAATATGATTTACTTAGTTGAAAAGACTTTCCTCTCTTCATTATGTTCTAATTTGATTTTTTAAATTATTTCTTTACTTCACCATTGTTTTTATTTTCAGTTTTTTATCATAAAATATATTTCACAACCAAATGTTCTATACAGCTTTTATAATCAAATCTACTAAAAAATATGATTATTTGAGTCTTGGATATGTCTGCTGGTATTAGAAAAAGGTCTTCAAAAGAATTTCTTTTATCAAAATACATTGTAACTTATTTTGTCAGTTTCTTAGAAAACAATTAATCTATTTAAATGTGATAGAACAACTAATTTTACTTTAATAAACTTTACCCCATTTTTTATATCCGTCTATAATTTCTTTCACATCTCATACAATAAAAAATAATTTTATAGTACATTTCATAAAAATATTGATAGTAGATATTCATTTGACATATTTAATCCTCTTGAAATCATATATTTTTAAGTAGAAAAAGTTTCCGCAACCCGTAACTATTTAAAACCAGAAACTATATTTTGTAAAATATAACTTATTCTTTAATAATATACAGGGTGAATTTTTTTTTTTAAGTTGTAAAAGTAAAACCCTATAACAAAAGAACCACTGATCCAAATGATCTGAAATTTCAACAGTATGCTCCCAATGTAATGGGTCTTTTTTAGGCATGGTTAAAAAAAAATTAAAATAGCTCCGACTGATGGCGCTGTATGTGCAGTAAAGTCGGAAGACGCGCTTACGCATGTCCCGTCTGTTCAAATTTCAAAACTATCTTACGTAGGGCTTCTGTCGTCATTGGACCTTTTCTTAAATTCTTAAGTGTCCTAAATATCCTAACAGCAGTTGCTGCGCTGTCACTATTCTGATAATACAGTTTCACTATCAACGCACCGTCAATGGCACAGTCATTGGGAGAATATCCCTAGAATAATGAACAGGAGGTGTGCGTGCTTCACGTTTTTAACGCCACTGTGAGTGTGTCATGTGCAATCTCGAGTTCCGACTTTACTGAATATACAGCGCCATCTGTCGGTGCGATTTAAAGATTTTTTTTAAATCCAAGCCTAAAAAATACCCATTGCTTTGGGAGCATACTGGTGAAATTTCAGGTCGTTTGGATCGGTGTTTTTTTTATTATTATTAAAGGGTTTTACTTTCACAACTTTAAAAAAATCACCTTGTATATTTGACTTTACATACTAAGAAAAATTTAGGGTTTAAAATAGATTCTTTAATCCGCTCATTAGAAGCCCCACCAGTGGCTGAGAGGTTCTGCTCTCGAAGCTGGTAGACAGGAGGTGTTGGGTTCAAACCCCTGTAGCGCTCGTCGACCTAACCGTTCGGAGTTTTCCGTGGTTTTCTTCGAACCTTGCGTTAATACGGGTTGGGATCCCTTAGAAAGACCCCCACGGAGGGCACTCCCCCCCCTAGGGCCTATATCCCTCGTGTTGATAATTGGCCGTTATAAATCAACCCAACCCAACCCGCTCATTAGACTAAATGCATTCATGGAACGTTTGGATCTCAAATTTTAATACTATCTTTTATTTAACTGAACTTGGTTTTTGTATGTAAAGATGACATTTT
Organism: Maratus michaelseni; assembly: GCA_963931845.1. Classification (NCBI taxonomy): domain Eukaryota; kingdom Metazoa; phylum Arthropoda; class Arachnida; order Araneae; family Salticidae; genus Maratus; species Maratus michaelseni. The sequence goes on from OZ007589.1 coordinate 326,029,075, forward strand.
GTAATTCATATTACACTCATTTCCTTATATACGCTACAATTACAATAGTTGTGTATACATGTTCGTTTCTGACGACAATACAACATTTTAATATTTTTAGAACTTAATTATAAATTAATAAATTAAGTTTAAGGGGTTTTTTTCTGTTAGCCGGCCGCAAATGATACATTGCCAAATAATATTTTTGGTGAAACTGTTTACGAGTTACAATAATAATTCAGTTAATTACGCGCCAAAATAGGTCAACTGGCTGTGAAACCTCAACAACGAAATATTTTAAGCACTAAAAAGTAGAAAATATAAATTAAAAATAAATAGTTTAATATACTTTAAAAACTCTCTTATCAATTAATAGTTTAATATCAATTAAATTATGATTATACGCTGAGAAAATAATGTACAAATACTGTGTAAATAATTCAAATAATTATTTTTCTTCCTTCAAACTGTCATATCTTAAAACGAAAAAGAACAAAAAATTTAATTTCTTATAATAATTTCACTAGTTTGCACTGTTTATCAAGCGTAAATCAAAGCGATGAAATTTCTATAAATGAGACTCACACTAAATTAATATAATTTAATGGAAATTTTTCGGAACTACATGATATGCAGTCATGAAATTAGGCGTGATTTTAACATAAACATTGAATGTTTATAAAGAAGTCATTTTTTTTTTATTTTTTTTTTTACTTTTATATTTATTATTATTAAAAAATTGCAATAAATTAATGCTTGTGGATATAAATTCAGTTTGAGTTTTGAATTCACGAAGAAAAAAAAGCTTTGAAATTTTATTTTATTTATTTATTTATTTATTTATTTTATTTTATATTTTTGTCCGTCTGCATTAACAGGGTTTTGACTTGTCCACAAAGCTAATTTCTAAACCATTAGTTTTAGATGCGCAGTTCCAATTCTAAAAATAATGTTTCACACGGTTACTTTTACGTGTATAATTTCAATTTCAAAATTCTTTTAAATGCTGTTCTTCCTCATGTGAAAAATTTTTATGAATTTTTCTCTATTACGAAATTAAAATTTTTATATGGTCCCTGGATTAATCAGTTATATTGAAAAGAACTTTCATCATACTCTAATACATAAACTAGCAAAATCGTATGTTTTTTCTTTTGTTTCTGACGCTGAAAACGAAAAATGCAATTTTATTGCCACAAAGTCCTGCAAATTCATAGAATTCAAAATATTATCTCTATAAAATTTGTGTGCACAAAATAAAAAATTTAGCAACAGTAACTTACAAACGATCAGATAATTAAATGCGTAGAACTTTCACCATTTACTCATATTAACTTCTATATATATTATGTGCTCTGTTAAAGATGTGATATATCTATATCAGCAAAAATAATTCTTTTAAATTTAAAGCATCTGCAGCATTGATTGCGTTTCAGAAAAGGAACTTTTAAATCCAGCATATCGTGACCCTTCTCAGATTACTTTATTCTTTATAAAATATTGTAAAAAAGGAAATTTATTCTTCTGAATAAAGAATGCCAAGTCATATTTATCCAGTGTTAAATTTATCTTCTTCAAGTCTAAAACTTTTTTATAAAGTTGTCTTATTACAATGGATCTGTCAAGAAGATTTACTTTAGAATACACGGGATGAACGTAACAAAAAATTTAATATCAGACAAAATATAAATTTGAAATTATATTCTCATTCACTATCTATATAAAATATTTTAGGAAGGTGGTTGCGCAAATCTCTGCTAAATGATTGATGTGATTTTTATGAGAATATAAAAATTTAAAAATATTTTTAATGTAATTTTATTTCTATAATTTAAAAATAACTTTAATCGAAGAAGTATTTTCATATTTTAAAGGCTGACTTTGACATAATATAAAATGTTTGATGTCTAACAATGTATCCTGAAATGCATTTTATTTAAATGTTATATTCATAACTGGGTATATAAAATTTAATATTTATTAATATCCAATTTAAAATAATAATAATTTAAGCTTGTAAATAGAAATTAAAGAAAAAAGATAATATTTACTCTTATGCAGATAAATTTTGTAATTTGCAAAATTTAATTATTATTATGTTTTTTTAATGTTTTATAATATTTTTATGAACTTATAATTCATTTTATAGGAAATATAAAAGAATATTAAGGTGAATAATAAAGAAATTGAAGTATGTAAACAGTTTCAAATTGTAGACATGAAAGGTTATTAAAAGAAGAGATGAAGAATTACATGAAGATAATATTACCAGGCTTTTTTTTTGTTCTTGAAGAGCACTAAAATCAAATGACGTATTTTATATAATAATATACAATAAACATTAAATGTACTTTATTATTAAAGAGTATACTTCATTATTTAAAATTTATACTATATTACTTTTATCTATATAACTAACTAAATATAGCTTCCAAGTATCAGTATCCAAACTTTTATAACTCTGACAATTTATTCGTTTAAGAAATTATATTGAAAAAAATGCGAAATTTATAAAATATTTCTTCGATACTAAGAAGTAATTTTTGATGTTAGAACTTTCATCAAAGCGAATTTTATCATTAATAATGAGCTCTCAATTTGTTATTAGACTAAAAAGAGTATGTAAAATGAGCTAAAAGATATTTTTAAAACACTTAGTAATGCTTAATTATATGTACAGTCTGTATATTAAAAAAGATACACCTGCTTTTATTCGCAATTTGTGTGCGATACAATCGCACCAAGGGTTCATTAGAGTTAGAATATTATACTGTTTCGGAACGTAAATAGATTTTTTAAGAAATGGGTTGTCTACAAATTATAAATGCTCTAACTTCGATTTTCCAAATAGCAACACCAACTTTGATTCTTTATTTGCGCTCCTTGGAACAAACCAGCTCTTAAAAGTATATAGTGTATGTATTTTTATTATATCTTCAGCGAGTTACAATAGCTGAAATTTTGAGGATATTAATGTTAAATTCCCGTGGCAAACTTTAATTTATAACTTCCCCAAAAATCACCCCATTTAAAATTTCTGTTGTCACTAAAATACATTTACTGAAACTAGTCATATTCTAGGCATTATTTTTAATCAAAAGAATAATTTTAATTACGAAAATGAATAAATTTTATACATGCCCCTGAAAGAAACAACTGTTGCATATAAACAAAACTTATAGAACAATTGATTCATATTAGTTGCTAAATTACACATTCTCGGAAAAAATTTCCGCAGAAAACGTAAAAAGTACATGCAACAAGTGACCCAAAAACACCTGTTGTTGGAAGAAAGTGTTATGTCATTTGAAAAAAATTTCCTGTTTTGACCGGAGAATTTCAGTAAATCTGGAACTACGATTCACGATTTTTTCGCGTTTTGAGGGAAAAGGCACATACATAAAATTCTCGTTTCTAATACGAAAAATCCCTGACGGTTCGGCCTACAGGCACAGGTAGATTTCGAAGCCGCAGACCATGGAGCAGTTGTATGTTGGAAATTGCGGAAGAAATGACCTTTTTGCTATGATGCGATAGTTGGAACCGCCCACTTCGAAACCTAACTTGTTTTCGTGCGGAGACGGCTGGGATTTTTTTTTTATTATTTTTTTTTTTTTTGCTATAAGGGTTGGTCCTATTAAAAACGTGTCAATATAAAAGTTTTAGATAATATTAAGAGGATTTATAATAAATTTAAGCGGATTCGATATCTTGTGAATTGACGAAGTTATGATTTTTTTTTCTTCTAAAACCCGCCTTTTTTCCCCCTTTGAGCCATTTTTAATTATATCAAAAATGTGTCCTACATAAATTTTTGCCCCTTTTCCTAGAAGTAATAATAACTTTAAATGGATTCGATACGCATCATAACTAAGAAATTATGGGTTTTTTTCTGTTTTCGCAAAAAGTCCCTCCTACCCCCCCCCCCTTTGGTTCGATTTTGCCCATTAATGAACTTGAACGAGATTTTATGCCCCTTGATTTTATGTATCAGTTTGGAAGAGATTTGTGCAGAATTTTTCAAGTTATCTTGTCCATAAAAAAGTGATATAGATACATACATAGATAGATAGATAGATAAAGTTTTGAAATGGGAGTGGTTTTGGGCTCTGCGAGTCATAATCGGCGTAGATCTGCAAAAATTTTTCAAAAATTGCAACTTACGGGAGAAGGTAATAGGTAGTATTTCTTACGAAATCTACCTAAAAGTAAAACGCAGCTCAGTTGCCGCTCACCCTTGTGAATAAATGGAAATACTGCTATAGATTGTAGTATTTCAGGTAATTTTTACGTTATATTTGTGAATTTTCTATATTTTGGGTGGAAATTGGCAAATCAAAGGATAAATTTTCTTTAAAAGAGAAAAAAAAAAGAAAAATATGGAAAAATACTTACAATTACTATCTACTTTTATTAAAAATATAATTAATTTGTTAATAAAATTAATTTGTTAAATTAATTTTATTACGTAGGTATTACAAAGTAAACCGCTCATATTGTATACATTGCACAAGTTTCAGAAAGTAAACTTAAAAAACGAAAATGTTTCTCATTGATTTTTACAGTAATAGTATGTTTTCACATAACTTAGAAAATAAAAACATTGATTTTAAATATCATTCTATATATTTGCTGCGTCCCACATAAGTTTTAATTTTAATTTTTTATTAAACTTTTAAAAACTGTTTCAAATGACATGGATTACAGTATATTTGAAAATATGCCTAGATATAAAATTTCAAACCAGGCGGATGAGTTGTTTTGAATGCAAACATTCAAAATTATCTAATCTGAACTAATTTTGCATACTTTCGGTTATATTTTCTAAAATACAATGAAACGTTTTTATAATAAGCGATTAAAAGCGAATTATGCACGTGAAACAATACATTAAACTGAAATTGGCGTGCTCACAGCTTTACAGTATCATTAGTTCGTTGAAATTTTTAAATATATATATATATCATCAAAAATCATAGGTAGCGTATTCATATGATATAATGACCAGATGACGTGACTAGTTGATTCCTCCAGAATACAAAAACCGATAACGATATCCTCATTGCATAGTATACTTATTCCGAAATTTTTTTTCCAGTAATAAACTAATATAATATTGATATTTTAGAAATAAATAAAAACCTTCTTTAACATTAAACAAAAAAAATTACTTTTTCGCTTACTATTTGAAACAAAAATGTGCATTAATAGAGAAAATGATGCGTTATCATACCTGCATTTATGCTTTAATCACGCATATTGCTTTCATTAAAAATAAATGTATCCTTTCAAGAGTAAACAATGCTTATTTCCTTAAATGCATATTAAAACTGTGCTGTCGGTCACAAAACCCCCTCTCTATACTACATTATTGCCAAATGGACGCAATGAATATCGAAATCATCCATTCGTTAGGGAATTTTGACTTCTTAAAATGTAAGTTAACACTTTAAATCCCAAGCTTTAAAAAACTGAATGACCCTAGAATAACAAAAAGATAGCCAAAAATACTAGCTTTTTTTGCTCCCTCCTTTTTCACTAGGTAAGTAGTGAAATCGACCCTACTGCCTTCTCCCTGTTTTCCAATTTCGACAGGTGTTACACCGCTCTGTTTATCATTGGTCCAGTTACTGAAAAAAAAATATTTTTCCTTTCTGTACTACTCTCCAGAAATGCCAGCACATAACACCATCCAACACTGAGAAAGATCCTCCCCTTGACAGTATCCCGACTCATTTAAGGGGAAGGAAAATTATTTTATCTGTGCAGGGCTATTGTGGGTTTATGTCCATTGGGATGATTTCAACTATTGCGGGATTCAAAAGGTAAAAAAATGAACTTAGGATGTCGTCTTAATCTTGAAATTGAAACAACTTTGAAGTTCTAAATAGGACGTTTACTTTTTGCATCTCACTCGATTTATTTAGTAAAAATTATATTTGTAGACCAAATGGAAAGACATTAGTTAAATAATTTTAATACTTATGAAAATGTAAAAAAATAAACTTATTTTTATTACTTTCAAAACAAAATAGGTATTTTTTAAAGCATATCTGAAAACACTTTTGCCGAAATGAGCTGAAATTTTGAATTCGCATATTTGAAGCTTCTAGATCTCAATTTCTGTTAATATGTTTATAGACTACAATAGGTTGTCTCGATTACTCAGTGTACCGAAGATGGTCCAGATCCGCCAAATAGTGTGGGCACCTATAGAAAAACAATAAACAAATTTCTCTGCATATATAAAATAGATTTGTTTTATGTATATAGAAGATTAAATGATTCTAGATTATTCATTTAAATGCTGCAGGATTCGATATATGATTTAAAAAAATAATGTTGACTTTTTAACATTAACTTGTGGCTAACCTTTCATGCCCGTCACATAAACAGGTTTCCACGATACGAAAATAACTCAGAATAACAAAGATGTATTTAAAATCACTTATACATAAAGATGCAGTGCAGCAGGGAAATTGAATTAACGGAGACCAATTTGAAGCTCATGTAATAAACTGAATAAAAGTTTTTAATAACATAAACTATTGTAATATATATTATATATGTAACTATTGTAATATATAATATATATGTAACTATATTTAAAACTCTAATCACATAAAATGGCTACTCTAAAAGAAAACGAAATAATATAAACTTTACCACAGATCTCTAGAAACTCTGAAAACACACTATAATAATGTCACTACCACAATACTGCAATAGCACTGAAAGAAAACCCCGTGGGTCCCAACTTATCTTCATCTGAAACACTAAATGGTAACGCCTTATCACTAGGCCCACCACCTCAGCTGGATAATCTAAATCTAAAACTCAATTGAAGTTGAATGTTACTGCGGGTGACACGAGACTTGACAAAAGCTCAGAAACTGCCTTGAGGGGACGAGTCCGGGCAAATTCTGATGCTGCCCATTACTCCGACAGTACTTATTCTAGCCAGCCGGCAACAGAAACCAAATAAGAATAACACTGCGCAAAGTAACCGCGCTCAGATTCAGGGATATTCAGACACTGTTTACGAAAGTAAAAGAAATGACACAGTAAGCCTTTTCAAGAACAAGTGTTAAAATCCGGACCACATGCTCACATACAAAACTCAACTATCCATTTTCCCTAGACTACCCTCATAAAAAAAAGTATAGACACAGCTAGAAACTTAGATAGTAAAACACAATAGGAATTTCATATCCTTAAATGCAGAATTTTTTTTAAATAGAAAATAAATGTGATTTTCAAATGAATCGTAATTATAAAAATTTTAAATATTTTCAAATTCTCGTTCAAAGATTTGTATATTAATGTAGGATACCTAAAAGGAAAATTTATATTTGAAAAAAATCTAATATTTTACTTTGGAAGGTATTCCGAATGAATAACCTGGAATTAAATATAAACTCATGTGTTATCTCTGAAAACAAATAAAAAAAATGTATATGTTAATCTTTTTTTTTTTTTTTTTTTTTTTTAAGAATCCTTATTCATCAATATTCGAAACAAAAATTCTCAAGTTTTTAACAATGCTGTCAGAAATTTATATAAGGCATAATCCTTAAATACATGTTATACAAGATAAGAAATATGTGATATATTTCCAAACATATCCTTAAAAAATACATTTTTAATTTCGTTATCCGAAACACTTTAAACAAATGAATCACTAAAGAATTGATGACTATTTCACTTTGGCAATATCTAACATATGTAAATTTGTACTTCAGATATATATTTATTATTAGCATGTAATGCATATCCATTAACCCTTCAGCGTGTTAAAATATCGAAATGGTTGACTTCCACCAAAATTTGCGAACAAAATGGTTCGAAAATATATAAATGTTTGTTTCACAAGAACATCATAAAAGTTAAATTCTATTAAAAAATTCTAGTACAAAGGATTAAACTGGATGTAGGGGTTAAAATACCACCGCTGTTCAAGCCGTTAAAAAATGTATTTTTGTCTAGTAATGAAGTTGTTTTTGTCAGGTATTTATCCATATATATATATATATATATATATATATATATATATATATATATATATATATATATATGCAGAGAGAGAGCAGATGAAGAGAGGTTTTCACTTTAATTATATTAGATTTTTCGTAAAATAACCTATTTTAAAATTCACAATATTATAATGTTCAAATTAAAAATTTCATCATTTTGCGTCGATTTTGAGTTTTTATTATATATCGTAAAAATTCGGATAGATATCAACGATATACTGAGAAGAATTCCAGTTGCTTCTGCGCCAAAGGTTGTGCACATATTGTCATTATTCATTTATTTATTTTTAAATTGTTTTAGTTCTGTTTCGAGGAATCATCCGAAAGAACGCATTTTAACAGCAACAAAAAATAATTTTTTAAATCCAAGCATCCGTGTGAAACCTATGCGTGGATATACGTTAAACAGTAACTCCTTTGTTGGAGTCAGTTAATAAAAAATGATAATTTTTGGAAAATTCCTTATCATCCAGGTATTTCTACAAACCAACTGAAATTAAACGCAGTATACCATGGATAAATTTCTGAATTTTCACGATACTCCACTGACCGTTATATATGACTTGCCCTATTCAGTTGAATACTACATTATGCAAAAAATGGTTATGATACGCGAATGCCCAGTTAATCCTTATTGAATACAAATGATTATGTTCTATGAAATATTTAATGCATTTATTTTTTGTTTGTAATATGTTGTTTCTACTGTTCTTTGTCAAGTTTTCTGGAAGTGGCGAAGTTTTGGAAAATTTTTAAAGAACCATTTGTATTTCTATGAATATACATGTAATATACATTACCATGTGTATATACCATGAATATACATTACACAAATCGACAAAAATGCTATACACGATTCACATAGTCATGTGCAAGAGCCAAAAAAATTGGCCATTTGGAGTATATTTTATAGTGTCATCACAAATATTATTTTTTATTCAATTTATCGTTGGCCTCATAATTGCCGTCGTAATTAAGATTCGTTGAAAGATAATATGATAAAAATATTCTATATGATCCCAAAGTTACAGAAAAATCCGTCAGTATTTCTCCCTATAATTGACAAAACGAAAATGGAAAGTATCTGGTGACTTTTAGTCATATAATGTATACATTATAAATACTTCATATATGACTAAATTTTGGTCGTATAAGCCATAACTTGTCATACGGATCATTGATGAGTATAACGTCCTACACGTCATAAAACCTGACGATACTTCTCCAGAACTTGATGAAACATGCATGGGGACCATTATAATAAGGAGGTATCTCATAAATTGTTTTGAACTGTTGTAACTAAAAAGGAAAAAAATGTATCTTAAAATGCAAAAGATTAGATTTGTACATATTATGGCAATCATTTAGAAAAAGGAATTAGAAAGTAGCTGCTACACCCAGAAAAAGGAATTGATTAAAACTAGAAAACATGTTTTGTTGAGTACATTTTGATTGTTTTAGCAAAATTCAAGTAAAATTGAAGCATTTTACTTGCATTAACAAAACATTTTTTGCTGACGATACAATTTTTTTTGGAATTGCAAAAAAAAAAAAAAAAAAAAAAAAAAATGTTGATTCAAACAAAATTTCCATTGACCTATATTTAAACAAAAAGTTTTGTTGGGTCAACCAAATTTTTGCTGATTCAACAAAACTTTTTTCTGGGTGTAATAGTTGTAGTAGCTGGGTGTAATAGTTGTAGTAACTGGGTGTAATAGTATTTGACTGCTTCTAGAACGTACATATATCACGTTTCGTGCATACCCGTCAAAATTTGTAGATTTGTATAAATAACATACACACAAACTTTGACTTAGAGATAGACATATTTATATAATAATCTTATACATTTTACAAAAAAAAACAAAAAAAAACAACAATCAAGTTACATAATTGCACATATATATAATTTTTCCATAAGAACTTATTTCCTTACCACAATTGTCTATCGAAGCATATTTAAGCCCCTAGGGGAGCAAAGTAACCAACATTTCTTTTATCTATAATTGAGTTGTAGAGGACATGTGGTATCAATTTATTGAGCCAACTAAATGGGATTAATAATATGAAAGACTGATAACAGCATGAATTTGTTCATTATGTTACTTAGAAATAGAAGATTAATAATTCATTTCATTATTAAGTGTCTGGTTAGCTAGCTATTTTACTATAATGTCGAATATATGAGAAATAAACGGAAAAGACAAAAAAGTAGGTTTGAATTAGAAGAAAACAATTGAGTATGTAATAAAATGTTAAATGTTTGAAATATAATAGTATTTATACAATTGTTTATATATATATATATATATATATATATATATATATATATATAATTTTTTTTAAACTGTATTACATGCTAGAGTTTAGATATACTAATTTTCTCATTTATATATCATACATTTATTGTATAACACATATTGTGAAATCTTTTCAGTCAATATAAATAGGTTCAATACTTCAGGAAAATATTGTCAGTTTAATGTCTATATATTCTGCATCTTCAATACACACACACACACAAACATATATATAGTTTTTATAAATAAAAGAAATATATTCGTCTGTGCATCTGTCTCTTTGTTTACTGACAGTGGCTAGGAAAATATATCACAAGTAGAGGTAAAAAAAATTGTTCCAGATAGACGAAGACATATCCAAATGCATCTGACTGTCAGATTTTGGATTTATTAGATTTTTTTCTTTTCATTAGCGGTATTTTCCAGATTACCATTTATTTTTATCCAGTCATAAAAGCAATCCACTCTCTACAGTTATGTCGATTCAGTAAATTTTCTCCTCTTTGGAATAAAGTTTAATCAAAATTCGTACACTCTCAAAATAAATTTCGTCAAAAACCGTACAAAATACCGACAGCAAGTTGCGGGAACACACCTGTGATTGGAAGAGATTTTTCTGTTATTTGAAGAAATTTCTGTCTTGTGACTGGAGAATTTCATGAAAAGTTGACCTTCGTTTCTTGAATTTTCCGTGTTTTGAAGGAAAAAATACCGTTTCTAATACGGAAAAGTAACACGCAGCACAGTTGCCGGTACACCCCTGTGGTTTGAAGAAATTGCAGACTTAGATTGAAGAATTTCAGGTATATTTTATGTTAGATTGGTGAGTTTTCCGTATTTTGAAGGAAGCGAAACAAATCAAAGTGGAAATTTTCGTGTTTTAACGAAAAAAGGCAATGGAAAAATTTGTTCAATTCAGGGATTTTTTTTAGAGTGTACAGAGATTAACGCCCATTTTGCTATTTTTTTAATGTGTTCATTTCTCTAAAAATAACAAGTTTTTTTTTCTCAACCTATTTCTATTTCATATCTTTTCCATACAATCTTATAGTTTATACCCCTGCATTAATACGACTCTAACGACTCTATGGAATTGATATTTATATATATGAAATATATTTGTTTATTTAATTATTAGAGATTAAGCTTATCAGTTTTTCCTCTGAATCACAGCGAAAACATAGAGGAAACATTTACAGCTTTGGGGGTTTCTTAAGTGACCCCCTATCTTCGCCAAAACACGGTACTATGAGGATGCACGTGACCTCTCTGCCGGAAGCTTTTTTTTATTCGGCGTGTGTTCTAGAAGTGCAGTATCCCCCCACCCACGCACAACCAGAAATCCACAAGGAATTCAGAGTTTTTTATTTTGTTCTTGATTCATAAAGCATTTTTTACACTTTCACATAATATGTTATTTTATCTTAAATAATTTTATATAATTACTTTAGTCATAAGTTATAGCAGTGGCAGCAGTAGTAGTGTAAATATTAATCAGTTAGGTAGCACTCAAGAGAGTGCGATACGCTGATAACACTGTGCCTATAATAGTACCATATTGATACATGCAAAAGTATATTATATATGTCATCGTAAGCAATTAGCATAAAGCGGAACTTTACGTGTCACAAAGTGCAGTGACGCCAGATTATGGTGGCACGAAAGAAGCACATTAAGTTCTTCGGCGTTTGTAATAATACTGAAAAAAAAGTATGTATACTGAGTTATTTTTTTTTTCTGTTATGTCACCTTTTATCTAAAACAGGTGTTTTCGTCGGTGCTTTGAAAGTTTTTTTTTTCTCGCATAAAACTGATTTCATTTTAGTTTTCGAAGTAGGCTACTTTAATAGCCTCGATGTGTCAATTACGGGCAAGAAATATATTTATGTACCCTACATTAAATGCTTTGATACCAAATTTAAGTTATACTTAATTGAATTAAGCGCATTTAAAAGAAGATTTACACATATACATGCGTGTTTCTTACTCTGCGCTTCTATCCAAGTAAGGATCTAGTTTAGAGCAATTGCGAAGTCAGTGTATAGTATTAGTTAGTCGGAAAAGTTTTGACTTCTGAAAGTGAAACAAATAGCAATTTTCCTGAACATGAAGAATATTTATAAAAAATTTTGTTTTCTCTTAGTAAAATAATTACTTATTTATATTAAAATAACGGGATGGAACATTGTGACAATATATTAAAATACAATCTACCATCATTTCTTTCTGTTTCACACTGTGCAAGATGCTATACTCTACCAAATATCCATAAACTCGGCATTCCTTTCACGCCGATTGTTTCAAACATTGGATCTCTGCTTATAAAATGACTAAAAGCATGTTTCAATTTTATCCTCATTACTGCCTAACAATTTATACACTTGTAAAAACTCCTATAATTTCGTTTATAAATATAATTTCACTGCGACTCAAAATCATAGTATGGCTTCATACGACGTGAAATCTCTTTTTATAGACGTACCGTTTCAAGGTTCCCTGAATTGTCTTTAAAAATGCCTTCAGGAATCCCACTCTTCAGAGTTTAAAATTAATGAGTTAACAAACCTCACTGAAGCTTGTTTATAAGCAAACACTTTTATTTTCAATTGTAATTTTTATCGTATGTCTGGCGGTTTGTCTACGGGCTTCCGCTTTGGCCCTATCCTTAGTGATATTTACATATTACGGAATTAAATCTATTAAACAACTTGATGTTTTCCATTTTATACTTTATTGACGACCTTTTTGCATTGCTGAATTTGATTGAACTCGATTTACCTAATATTCTCTCAATGATGCATTCCTTGGTTGCGTATATACAGTTAACTTATGAAAAACATAATAACAATCTTTTTTCCTTTCTTGACGTTTTGATTAACATGAAAATAATTATTTCCATATTATTGTTTATCGTAAACACTTCGCATTTTCTTCGCCCACTCATAATCTTTCTTCTCATTCATCTAATCATTAGTTGTTATCTATTAATACATATGTTTATCATGAATCAAACATTTGCTCTTCAGTACATTTACTTAAAGTAGAATTAAACTACAATAACTCCGTTGCGATTGATCGGGGCTTCTCAGATAGAACAATTGACTCAATTTATAACACACTCATTAAACGTACCCATCTAAGTGTCAACTCTGTTCTTACAAACCGTTTAATTATACTACCATATTCAATGGTGTTAAATAATAATCCATTCATTCGAATAAACTTAATAGTTTTCTACTGAAGATAAATAAAAAGAAGAAAGTGATAGTGCACAGAGAAAAACCCAACTATAAATTTCTTTCATCGCTACATCTGTTAAAACCAGTTACCCATTTTTACCCTCTCAACTTTCAACACATAAATCAATAGAAAATTATAATCTTGTTATTTTCATCTCTCATCTAATAAAAGTGAAATATGTTTTAATGTTTGTGATCATGTTATTATAAACGTATTATCGAACTTTAAGACAATTTATAAGACAGTTATTAAACATTAAATATGTTATATGAACTAATAAACTTTTTATAATGACTATTTATCCACTAATGTGGAAATCCCGATCACTTGCGAAATATGCAATAGTGACATTGATTATTTCAAAGAACATTTGCAATATCGTTTTGAACTTTCCAGATTTAATGATGATGATTCAGTGTATTTCAAAAATCCATGCTGTACAGACGCAGGAGTAATGTCTAATCCAGAAAAATGTTTCTAAAACTAATAACTGTTTAAATAATTGTAAATTAATGAAGATAATATACAAAATAAAAATTTAAATCCAGAAGTCCAATTATTTAATTATTTCATTGACACTAATATTACCCTTAACAAGTTTCTTTCAGCTCTCTAAATATCAAAACGATATACTTATTAGTGTTGTGTAACCACCATTATATCTCAAGGATATATCAACCATTCTACCATGGCATATACGTTCTATTGAATAAATAACTACATCCCGATCGGTCATAGAAAAGGTAAGCGATTTCCTTTTCTCTCTATTTTGATGAACAATTATATTCTGAGATTTTGCGCTATGACCTCACACCTCCAATAAATGGTTGGAGTATCATAGTGGAGTTTATTCCGACAGAGCAAAAGATGTCCGGGCCAGGACTCGAACCTTTGTATCTCGGCTTGTCGTACCAATGCTCTTCCTACTGAGCAACCCGAACGATATCCTGGCTGGCATAATTCACTCTTATTTGTTGGATATGGCTGTGGAGTGAAGCGCTAATTTCATTCATCTGAGCTATAACTATAGCAATTACATAATAAAAATGTAATATAACATGGAAACAGCTGTTTAATTAGGTCAAAATGAAGAGAGTACAGATTTTTCAACTAGGTAAATCATATTCAGTGGCTGGAGTGTCATAGTTAGAGTTTATTCCACCAGACAGAAAAATGTCTGGACCTGGACTCGAACGTGGGTACCTAGGAATTTCCATGTTATATCACGCTTTCATCATCTAAATGCTATAGTTATCGCTCTGTTGAATGAACTTAGCCATGTCCAACAAATAAGAGTGACTTATGCTAGCCACGACATAATCCACTCTTATTTGTTGCCAGCCAGCATACCGTTCGGGTAGCTCAGTAGGAAGAGCATTGGCACGGCAAGTCAAGGTACCCTGGTTCAAGTCCTGGTCCGGACATATTTCGTGTTGTTAGAATAAACATCAACTATATCACTCCAACCACTGAATATGACTTATCTAGTTGAAAAAAAAACTTTTCTCTCTTAATTATACTAACATATTTTTCAAAAAATAACGATCAAATTTCTCAAATACTGATGAAATTCAATTTGAAAGTAATCTATAATCCTTTTTATGAAATTAACTTTACAAATCTCAAATATCCAATAGACAAATTTTCAGACTGGTGGGTTTATAAAATATCCTGTGAATGTGATCTTACGTATATAGGCCAAACCAAAAACCTTCTAAAGATGCTTTAGCGTGGGGGGATAAAACTAGGCTACGCCACCAGGGGTCTGAGTGGCACCCGGCGCGTCTATTACCAATGAACGCAAGTCCTGAGGGACTTATAACGTACACGACCGGATTTGTCTCTCCGTATACGCTTCGGCCGGTCAGAGGACCGCCACCTGCGGACCCCCCCGAACCTTCGTACCCAGGTGAGTGACGACATTGGTTGCTACGACACGCGAAGGATCCCATAATCAGAGAACACCTCCACCTGATGTACAAGACACCTAAAGTATCGCCGGAAAACCCCCGATGGCTTCGTCACCAGAACCGCATGAGAGGAACTGGTCCCTAAGCGATATGTCGAGTTCTCCCGACGACTCTTGCTTTCCCACGGCATCCGAATATCGAATTGTATGGAAGAACAAGACGATTAGGTCATTTGCCGTGGATTGTCGCTATATGCGACAGGGGAAACTTCTCGCCAACCCGGTCCCTGACGCATACAGACGTCTTTTTTAGGGTATTCCCCCCCAAATGGTTTTCCAACCGGTGAGCTTCCGCAACAGAATACGGGAGGTTCCCGGTCGACTCCATTTGAAAGGATCATTCACATATATCAAAACAACACATGCAAAACAAAAACACAACAACAGCAACGTAAGAATGTAGTGCCAGTGCCGGACTCTGCGGGGCATGGAAAGATCCCGCAAGAACGCTATAGGAGCAGTTCCGGCAGAGATTAATAGGTTGAAAATGAGGGGAAGACTCCCACTCATCCGCCCGTCAGACGTATAAAGCTGTGACTGCGCATAGACACGGCGGACTGGGTTTCGGCCCGAGGATTCGAGTCTTGGCAATGATCGCCGCCGCGTTAGTCGGAGATTCACCAGCCCGATTCCTCGTAATCAGACAACACAGGAAGTGGGTGATCCTTCTTCCAAGAAGCGGTTTTGTGCACAGCGACCTGAAGGTTCGCCTTCGGACTGCAGCCGCCCTTGGATTTGGGCACTTTCTGCGTTGCACGACCATTGAGGGCGGCGCACAACTGGTCCAGCTGCAGAGGATGACGCGTGATCGCTGCCCACGTGGCCTGGACTTCACATTCCGGCGACTATTTCACCTCTGCCGCTGGTACGGCGCAGATAGTTGCTGCATGCCGTATTTCCTACCGCCCAGCGCACTACAGAATCACCAAGTATCGTACTCAACGAAGCTCGATTCTGCCTCCGTCAATTCCTCAGACATGTTCTGGAGATGGTTCGGCTGCCGTTTGCTTAATCTTTGCCCAGCGTCACTTACCTCGGTACACAGAGAGAGTGGGCTCCCCAAAAGGACTCCCTTCATCCGAGAAAGTGGGATTTGACTACTAGATTTCCATCCACCATCTACGGAGGAGGCTCCGAGCATTGGCCGAGTCCTCATGACGCGGG
This sequence comes from Maratus michaelseni, assembly GCA_963931845.1. NCBI lineage: Eukaryota > Metazoa > Arthropoda > Arachnida > Araneae > Salticidae > Maratus > Maratus michaelseni. The sequence continues at coordinate 326,045,760 of OZ007589.1, forward strand.
GAACCAGCGCTTGCGAGGGGGGACCCACGGCCCACAGTCCCTATGGGTCTTCCACCCATGTGGGCTGTCGCGTGGCTTCCCCGGGTTTCGGAAATCCCTTTCCCATTGGCGGACCACAATGAGGTCGACAGTCCGTCCGTCTCCTGTCCCCGTCGTGTCGACGAACATCTCCCGTGTCGAGAGTCCGGAAGCAACACAAAATACAGTCTTTGTAAATATATTGACAATAGAAGGATATCTAACAATAGGGTGCCAATATATACCTCCCTCTCATGACATACAAGAAGACTTGCAAGAATGGGAACGAATAAAAGGAAAATCACCAAAATTCCTAATGTTAGGTGATTTTAATGCTCACAATCCTCTATGGAGATACAATAGTGAAAATGACAGAGGGCATCATTTAATTCATCAAATGTGTACTCACAAACTTTTAGTAGTCAATAACCCACATGCTTCCCCAACATACGAGTCAAAAGACAGGAAAGGCTGGCCGGACGTATCATTAGCTTCAATGCCGATCTTCTCTCACATAGCTAGAAGGAAATGTGATGGAGGAGATGGATTTTGGTGATCATCGTTTAATAACTTTAATATTAGATACAAAAATTCCGAAGCTTCCCAGACGACGATCCAGAACAAAAAATGTATCATTTCATAAATTTAACACAGCTTTTCACAGTCAAATAGAAGAAAATAATATATGCTTTAATAATATAGAAGATATAGATACATTTAATGATATTTACGAAAAATTCATCACATTACTCACCAATATCTATAAGAAAAATTTTAAAAGAAGAAAGTCAGTGTATACACCACAAATAACATGGTGGACGGAGGATATCAAAAAACAAAGAAATTTGGTTGGAGCTTTAAGAAAGAAATCGAAATTACCACAGTCTACTCCTGAACATTATGCAAAATATAAATTAGAGAAAGCTAAATACAGAAAGCTTATAAAGAAAGCTAAGAATGATGCATGGAATCAGTTTTGTAAAAAAACAAAAAATCCATATGGGAAACTACAAAAAGTAGCTTTTCAAGATTTCTATCATAAAGAATCGTATGCGCTGTCTTCCTCAGACACCATAACCCAAACTAAAAAGCAACTATTCACAGATCTCACAAAAGGAATTTTTGGTCCATCAGCTAATCCAAAAGTTAATCTGCATCCACAGTCAACGGACACTGTACCACAGTTCACCATTCAAGAATTGAGAGACATCATCTACTCTTTTGATGCTAACAAAGCGCCAGGAATAGATGACATCGATCATCACATAGTAAGAAATATTTTCAAAATTAAAAAAGATCTCCTACTCCAAATGTACATAACACTATTGAAACTGAACTATTTTCCAGATGTTTGGAAAATAGGAGAGTTGGTGTATTTTTTTAAATCGGGCAAACCCCCTACAGAGATTGACTCCCACAGGCCAATAACTTTGCTCCCTGTTTTCGGAAAGATATATGAAAAACTCTTACTGCGAAGGATAAACTTTTCTTTACACAGAAATGGAATACACTTTGAAAATCAACATGGATACAAGGAAGGGAGATCAACAGAAACAGCAATTCAAACACTATTCTCACACAAAAAAATAATTAAACAAAATAACTCGTATATATCCCTGTTGTCAATAGATTTTAAAAATGCATTTGATAATCTTCCGTGGTAGCAGACATTAATCCTACTTCAACAACTAAATATTGAACAGCCCTATATTAACACGACAAAGTCCTTCCTCACTAAAAGAGGAGCATATCTCAACTGGCTAATGGATGAAATACATTGGTTCTTCAAAGGCTGCTCACAAGGCTCGTGCTATGGTCCTTTTCTGTGGAAAGTGTTTATGCAGCAATTAATCGATATTCTCAGCAATAAAAATATAAGAGTCATAGCACATGCGGATGATTTAATTTTAATCATTGAGGCAAGAACTAGAGCCGAACTAGAAAGGAGAGGAAATGAAGCTCTTCAAATAATTAGCGATTGGGATCAAACTTCAGATCTGAAAATATCATATCACAAGTGCCAATGTCTGAATCTCAGACGTCCAAAGTATTTAAAACGGCGTCCAATCTTCAAACTTGATTCACATAATCTTAAAACGGAAAATACAATGCCATATCTAGGAATACATTTAGATTCAATCCTATCATTTTTGCCACATCTTAGAATCAAACGGTGTTGTGATTTAATTAAATTCTTTTTTTTTGGTTCAAAGAATAAAGGGTGAGCTGCATTATAATTTATAATGTTCTAGTATACCCAGGTATCTGTTCTTTATTTTTTTTAAGAACATATATCTTTAATTATTTGAGCACACAGAATATATTTTCTATTTTTGTTTCTTCAGAGGATTCTATGCTCAAAAAATAACTTAGATGATTAATATATTTTTTAATTTTTATCCACACAATAACAACAAAATTACATTAAAAAAAGGGAGACTTAATTAACTATAGGAACAGTTTATTTTTCTTTTGACGAAAATAGATATATTTTATCCTCAAAAATATGTTCACTGAATAACAATAAAAGGTTAAGTAAAATATATTTTTTATATATAATACACCAATTTGCTTTATTCGGAAACAAATTTAACTCATAAAAAATATATATCAATTCTATGTGACATCAAATGAGAACAAAAAAAATTATACTTATCAATAATCTTGCTTCTATTTGACTATTATAAATTGTGATAATTTTAACATGATATGCCAATATTAGTTTGGCTATATCCACTTCAACTGGACCACTATATCTTGAATTATCAATCATTTATTTTCATAAGATGATAAGTGGGAGGTCGAGGAATTTAAGAATTGTTTTCCTTGAAAATTCGACGAAAAAAGACAAAAATTAACCAGGTAGAGGACCACATCATACTTATTATAATATACAAGCTGATATAAGATAATCTAATATGTATATGATGCATCTATGACACACAAAATTACGTATTTTATAATACACTCCATCTCCAACAACAACCGAAAAAGAACTCCGAAAATTAAAAAAAAAGCGAACCTGTCACTGGCGAAAGGATAGGGTTGCCGTAACATGGAAAAACTCGCCAAACAGTGACAACTGCCACTACAGGCATCGAAACTTCATTGACAAGATGAAAAACATAAAAATAACGGAATGCCAACATAGGGCTAAATATATGCCAAAGGGAGGGTATAATTAAAATTTAAAACAAACGGAAAAAAATATGAATCTGATTTGTTAAAAATGAAATGAAATCAACCTGACGTCACAAAGACGAAATTCAAAATAAAGAATACTAAATAAACGTTTTGAAGCCGATGGGCTAAATAGGATAACTTAATCAAATAATAATTTTTAAACAAAAAGGAAAACTATGATTAAAGTCTGCCAGGCAAATAAAAAATAAATAAATAAAAGGAGAGAGAAGGGAAAACAAAAAATAAACTGCGCTATACGGAACCTGAATATGGTAAAATTACCACAAACGGTATGAAATGTCAGCAACAATACAAAACTTGTTAAAATTCGCATCAACCACAAGTGGCATTTCCAAACAAATCATAAAAACTTGGTACACTTCCATTCTAGAAAAGAAAGTTTCATATGCAGCAGCTACATGGTTTCCAAGATTGCAAAAGTCACATGGCTTTCGTCTGCTCTTATCTATTCAGCGTCGTTGTCTGCTACTAATCTCTGGAGCACATAAAAAATCTCCTACATCGGCTCTAAATGTCCTGACAGGAATGCCTCCACTACCTTTAAAACTGAAACAGATTGCAGACCAAGGAATGATAGTGAGACTGAGAGTGCCATCACACCCACATCACTCTGATACATTTCAAAACAAAGCATACAAAAAATATATAGATACCTCAAAAGAATATCTTAATATACTGGATGCACAAAATAAAATAGAGACAGATGTGCAAATATACACGGATGGCTCAAAAACTGAAATCGGCACGGGTTATGCCTACTGTGTATTTAAAGAAGAATAAATAATATATACATATCAGCAAAGAATACATAACGAAAACTCAACGTATCAAGCGGAAAAGCTGGCGATCTTGGACTCAATACAATGGTCAAAACAATCAAAATATCTCACAATAGTTATAAAATCAGATATCCAATCTACAATATCAGCACTAAAAGATATATCTACAAAAAATATAATAATCAGCCAAATAATCCAATCTCTGCAGGGAGCAACACAAAAAGTTTATCTACAATGGGTCAAAGGACATTCAGGCATAACAGGTAATGAATTAGTGGATCGGTTAGCAAAGGAAGCAACTGACCCAAATTCATTAATACCAGAAAAATTTATACCATACTCATATCTTAAGAGAATGTTAAAGCAAACTTTACATAACTCATGGCAACGTGATTGGGACTTATGTCTCACTGGGCGATATACCTATGCATTGAAGCCAAAAGTTTCAGAAGACTATCTTCTAAGTCATCGATACCTATATATATTCGCTATCAATCATGGCCCTTTCCCGGCTTATTTAAATAAAGTTTTGTCTTCAAGATGCACCTGTGGTGCAAGGGGGGATTCGCTACATTACGTTCTCACATGCCCATTGACAGCTACTCTACATTTGAGGAAAACAGACACCATCTCTCTGTCGAATTGGTTCAAATCAATCTCGGCGAATTCCTCATTGCTTCAAAAGATAATTAGCTGCATGTCCTTAATAGAAAAAAAACCAATTGTTATTCCAAATGCCACCAGTACACATCATTTGTGGTGATGATGATGATGATGATGCTTTTCCTGATGATGGACTTTTCTGCTGAAATGACTTTTGATTATGACTTTTTGAGTATGACTTTTTTTTTTTGCAAATTAAGCTGGGCTGCTTTGTCAAATATGTAAAAACATGTATTTTTTTTAAAAATAAACTTGCCAAGCAGGGCTTGCAGGGACTAAAGCCATATGGTAGGCCTCGCTGCTTGGTTGAATCTAAATCTGAATCTGAATCTCCACCAAAGGGGCCAAGTCGGAGCAACCCGACGGAGAGTCCGGGCAATGCTAGGCTTTCGATTATCTTCCCCACCGAAGGGGCCGATTCAGAACCACCGAGAGGGACCCGCCAATTAGGGGGGTGGGGGTAAAAACAGTGCTAAAAATAAAGATATTAAACGTTCTGCTGTTGCTAACTATTGTTGAACTAACAACCACATTTTCCGAAGCTTCAATAATAGAAAAATATTCATCAATACATGATCTTAACTTTTGTCAAGCTTTATACTCATGGAAAATATCAAACAGTTTAGTAAATGAATTTTCAGGTAGTACAGGATTCTTCGAGGTTGTTATTCCTTCAAGTCGCTTTCCCCCTCCTACACTCTCGTTTTACGTTCATGCATATTTTTCATCACCTCAAATTGAATGAACAATGCTCTGCCTGTTCATTGGTCTCCTACGGCCATGTCATACATCCCGAGATTATTTAACTTTGTTGCTTTTTCGCTCTCCGCCATTTCGCATTTGGCCGTAAGCTGCACTGCTTGCTCATTCCTTTATATTCTCATGCATTTGTTTTAAATGATTAATGTTTCTTTATCTTTGCACTAAAGATGGAATTTTTGAAACTCCTAAACAGCTGTCTTTTACCTATATATAATTAATTTGTGCTTTTTTCACGTTGTTTATATATATTATAATACTTCTTTATATGTAATATTTTTTTCTGTCGAAATAAATAATTATTTTACACAGCTAATAAATCAAATGATTGTCAAAATATTTAAGTGTTTATAAAAAGTTACAAGCAACATAATCAGCATGCAATTTATAACTTCATAAATATTCCTGTTAAATAGAATTTTTATGCTAACTGGAATATTATCTGTTAAAACTATACAGGTTTAGCCTAAATGATTGATCGGATTTAAAAAGTAGTTTATTTACAAGTGTATGACATACAAAGACGAGTGACACATGAAAAGATACATACACTCACCATGTTTCTGGTACTACATACTACAAATATTCAATTTGTGTGTTCTTAGTCACCCAACACACATCCCAACGATAATCCAGTTCCGTCCATATGTTCAATAACGTTTTCTGTTCGGGTTACATAAACTTTGTCCTTCACATAACCCCACAGGAAGAAATCACATGACGTGAGATCTGGTGACCTGGGGGCCATGGCAACAGAGGAACATCACCCAAACCATCTAGTGTACACGTGAGTCAAGAGGCCGGCTTTTAAACTTGGTGAGTGTGTGTATCTTGTCATGTATCACCCGTCTTTGTAGGTCATATACCTCTCAATACACAGTGTTTTGAAACCCGATGAGTAATTTAGGCTAACCCTGTATTTTAAGTTCTTCTATTTAAAAAATAAAGTTAAATTCCATTAAGTGATTTACATTACATAACATTTCATTTAACAGGCGGGAATCAAGAAACTTCCTTTTAATTGTTTCAATTTCTTTAAAATAGAAATATTGAGTAGTGATTCTTATAACATAAATTGTAAACTATTGTGTAGCAATTTTCTCTATCGAATCTAGTAGATTCTTATCTTTTTTTGCTTCTTTTCATTAAACACGCCAAGAGATAAAAGATACTTTATGACTTAAGGGAGAAACGTTTATCATGTTTTCTATATCCTCTAACAGGCGTTAAATGTACGGGAGTCGAAATAGACTGGGTCCAAGTAATAATCTTTCCTTGCATCCTGTTGGGGTGGAAATGGTTTATTAATTATGTTGTATCTAGAACATTATCTTTTATGTTTGAAAGACATTTTTATATTGAAAATTTTATCAAACGAAGCAACTATATTCTTTGTACATCAAATAGATTAAATAATTATTAAATTATTTTAACGTAAATAAGAATATTTTCTTATTAAAATCCACATTTAATTTAAAGCTTCAAAGAATTTTTTATCGATAGGATTTTCTCTATATACTAATGCTTGATAACCTTTTATAACATAGTCGTGATATGTCTTAGTAAGGTGAATGATGTTTTAAAAATATAAAATTTAATTTAAAATATATAAAATTTTATATAACTGAACGAATGAAATGGAATCGTTATAGTATCCCTAAAATACGGCTAAGCAGTAATAGTTATTATACAGCGAAATTCCGTTAGTGCAAACTACCAAGGAAGGCCTTTTTCTGTCCGCAGTAACCGAAGTCCGCATTGAATTATTTAAACATTTGAATGGTTTTAAATAATACCTTTCGTTCAATACCTTAAAAGAAATTAAATGGTTTAACAACTAAAATAAACTACCTTTTCTTTAATTTAGCATATTTATTTTAAAAGCAAATTACTGACAATTGGTTAATACAAAATAATAAACTACTGAGGACAAACAATATATACAAAAGTAATATCTCACTTTTCTTTGCATCACTTAAACAAATGATATTTTTACCATTTCATATTCCAGTTTTGCAACACATTCGAAAATTCGGTCTGTTATATCACATTTGTATTTGTAATATCAGCGAACAGCCATTAGCAATTTTTGAAAGTCACACCTTTTTCTTTTAGTATAAAGTGTTATTTTTTGTTCAGTATTGTCACTAACAATTAATTTCTTGATCTCGCAAACGTTACATCAAAGTGAGTTTTGAAAAAAATAATGTACAAAAATAGTTTCATTTCTAAAAAAAATGTCTGCATTATACAATGAGTAGTATGTTTTAAGCGATGTATTTAACATTAAATAAAAATAGAAAATGATGGGGAAGACGAAATTTTTCTCATTAACAAGAGACATGCCTTAAGGAAAGACGTATTAACGAGAGTTTCCTGTAACATTAACATAAAGCTTTTCTGTAGCAATTATATATCTCAATTCTTGCAGTTTCGTTTTTATGATTTTATGAAACATGGCGGGAGATATACAGATCGTAGCGACTTATGGTCCGTGCAAAAGGCAAAGAAGGCACTTCTTGATGTCGTGCTTCAAGAGAAGATGGATAGCCCCAACAGACATGGATCCTTGATATCTTTAACACCACCACTTATGTACAATGCCTTATGTTGATTTTTTAAGTTTTTCTTCTAAATCTTTGAAGAGCAGTAAAAAAGGTCGCAATTGACCACAGAGCATTTGAAATAGAAAGCCCAGAGAAATAATGTAGGACCCCTTGTTGCAGAAAGTAATCTAAATGGAGCGTTAAGGGGGAAATGTACAGCATGTTTTCATTATCTGATAACAAGTGCAATACAAAGAGATAATTAGTCAACCTAGTAGAGGCCTTATATAATACCCTTTTCTTGCATCATGCTGAGACAGAAATCGTTTATTATGTTTCATGGTTGCCAACCTCCCGATTTTTTTAATACCAGTAAAATCATACTAGAATTTTAGTTTTATTAAATAGCAGAAATTGCACGATTCAATAAAACAAATATATTTTCATAAAAATAATGGTATGAAAAAAATCGGGATGTTGGCAACTATGTAGAACAATTCTTTTAAGTTTTTAAAAAATGTCATATTAGAAAATGTTATCAAACGAAGCAGATATATTCTTTGTATGTCGAATAGATCAATTGTTTATTACAATAAATATCATCTTAATAAAATTATATTTTACTTTATAGCTTAAAAAATTTTTCCAAATGGTCGCATACCTTCTAAAATTGTCAAAGAACCGATTTTCTCAATAGCTTATAATAAAATATGACTTTTTGCGATTTTTTTTATTAGAATTGTATTCGAAAATACACTTTCGAAAGGAAGTTATGGTTGAAACCGTTTGAGATCTTTTTACATTTTCACGAGCTATTTTATATTTAAAATCAATTTTCTCAAAACATTGGTTTTGGTCACTACGTGCGTGATTTCTAAGAAATGCTGAGTTTGAATTTAATGAAATTTTGTCTGAAAATGCAAACTTTATAGATGCACAAAATGACGTATTATTATGTTCCACAAGTACGAAATTTAGAAATAATATTTTTATGAAAAATAAATTTCAAATTTTTAAGAGTTTTTATTTGTTTTTACCTTAAGAACTAATTATTTTATTTTTTCCAGTGTAGGTCATTCGGAACATATATCATATATCTACTCTATAAAAAAAATATTGACTGTGAGAATTGAATAATACGAAATTCCACACAGAAGGCATATGGGGTGAATTAACTTACCAAAATCAAAACATTACATTTTAAGTTCAATTAAAAAACTTTATATGCGTCTAGACTCTTTTTCAGAACATTAATTGGTAGAACAAATCTCATTTAACGTTTATTTAAAATTTCATGTGTAAACGTTCTTTAGATGTGAAGGTATTGCAATTTATATTAAGGTCACTTCTACATATAGTTTGTCAGATTAAAATGTAACCAACTACTTAATAATGGAGTTTTTAGTATGCAAATGCCTATTAACATTTCAGGACGTCGTCATAATATGTCCTTTTGAGGTGTTTGATGTTTTACAAATATATAACTTAATTTATAATGCATAAATACTTATTTAACTGATGGAAACAAAAATAAATGTTCGAATCATTACAGTCTCATTAAAATACTAACACTTAGTATTAGTTCTAAAAACACTAATTTTAAGCCTTATTGTAGTATTTTTTTTATCTCAATTCTGATATATTCTTTTATGATTCCCGACGTGTGATAAACGTATTCTTTGTGACTTAAGGCAAAAACGTTTATCGTGTTTTCTTTATCAGAGACTAGGGGTTGCATCAATAGAATGGGAGTTAAGATAACTTAAACTGGGCCTGAAGTAATATTCTTTTCTTCCATTATGTTGGGATAGAAATCGTTTAATATGTTGTGTCTAGCGCATTTTTTTAAAGTTGATAAAAACATTTGGTTCAGAAAAATATTTCTTTCTAAAATACATTTTTATTTTAAAATATTTTGGTTTTATATAACGCATAAATCAACCAAATACCGACATAAAAAATTATTTATTTAGGTAAAATATTTTTGTAAGTGATTAGGTGGAAGATTAAATTATCATTTCCCTGTTAAAAGCTAGATATTTTTTAACATATGTTTATGATTCCTAAAAATCTTGTTGTATTTCAGTACAAATTGCTTTGGATTTTGATCAGTTTTCCGTATATTTATCGATGATATTTTATGTATAAGTTATAAAGAACTATAAACAAATTACATTTATATTTCAAGTTTAATAATAGTTATATTTTTTCATTGTCTTGGTTCTATTTTTATAAAGAATAGTTTCATATTCATTTGAATATGTAACTCTTTTAAAAACATAGGTTCTTCACGTTTTGTTACCCTATTGCGGTACTACATGATTGTTTATGTGATTTTTAATTTGTCCATGTATATTATGATCATATGTCTGTCTCCATCCACGTCTGTTACGCCTGAGATTCTCTATGGAGTAATCGATTTAAAGACATGATCTACAATTTTACGAATCATTCAGGTGTTCTAGAATGTATGCGTCATGATATGTAAAATAACAATGTCTATGTATCTAATTTTTGGACATCAGTGTATATATATACACTGGTGTCCAAAAATTAAGGGGCAGTGACCGGAAGCTTTCGCTTTTAACACGGTTTGTCGAATATCTACTGAAATTCTTGACAAATTGTTATTGAAATTTGAAAATGTAAAGCACACGTTTGATTTCAAGAACAGTAGAAACAACATACTGCAATTAAAAAAATAATATATTGAATATTGGATGAGATATGAGCATTTGTATGAAATAATTTATAACTGCGCATGCGCGAACCATACCAAAGATTTTTTTTTCATGATTTGGTAGTCAATTCTATAGAGTAACTCATATAAAAATACCAGTCAAATATTGTGAAAACTCAGAAAGTTACGAGCAATACAGTGAGCAATTTGACAAATTCGTGGGGAAATCCCATTGGATTATATGTGATTTCCCCCACGCGAATTTGTCAATTAACTCACTGTATTGCTCGTAACTTTCTGAGTTTTCACGATATTTGATTGGTCTTTTTATATAGACGTGTCTGTCCGAATATTTCACATCGCAGCCAAAACTACCCAGCGCAGACCACTGGTGTTTCTGTATGGTAGTAACCTCGAGTCTCCCATCGTGCATTAATGTGGTTTCATGTCGGTAGCTGTGTGGGTGTGGGAAATAGGGTGGTTGAAAATGGTCGACTTAAGACATTTCAATATAAAAATAGACGTGTGTCTCAATATATTTCATTTTGAAGCCACAACTACCAAGCGCAGACCACTGGTGTTTGTGTGATGCAGTACCTCGGGTCTCGCATCGTGCACTATGGGGGTTGTAAGTCGTTAGCTGTGGGGATGTGAGAGATAGGGTGGATGAAAGTGGTTGACCTAGGGTACTTTCATATTTCGTCCAAAGTATTCTAAAAAATGTTTGGAATTTCCAGAATGTACTAGAATGTTCTTGAATGTACTAGAATTTTTTAGAATGTACTAAAATGGTCTTTATATTTTATACATACATATATCTTTTTATATACATATAGAAAAGTATTAGGTTTACATATGGACCGGAAGGATCGAGAACGTTCTGGAATGTGCTAGGACCATTCTGTGGAGGTGTGGGAGATATGGCGGTTGAAAGTGGTCGGCCTAGGACATTTTCATATTTCGACCAAAGTGTTCTAAAGTATGTTTGGAATCTTCTAGAATGTACTAGAATGTTCTTGAATGTACTAGAAGTTTCTAGAATGTACTAAAAAATGTTCTTTATATTTTATACACACATATATATATATATATTTATAAACATATACATATTTTTTATTAAGTTTACATATGGACCGGCAGGATCAAGAACAATCTGGAATGTTCGAGAACTACTCAGTCGAGGTGTGGGATGCACGTCTTCTATATTAAATATAGAAAAAGAGTGCACAGATTTACAAAACAAAAACAAAAACAACGAAACCGGTTGTCTTCAGCTAGTACCCTATAAAAATTACTTCGTAACGTTCCCGAATATTAGGACCAGCAAAAACAGGAAAAAAAAGTATTAATTTGTTTCAAAAATGCTAATTTAAAAACCTCGGAAACCGAAATAACACTGTCAGAAATTTTCTGCAAACTGTCCAGTCATTCGACAGTTTTTATAGAGAAAAGTTACATAACCGTAATTAAACTCTATTCTGACCATATTATTGCTCATATTATGGTCAGAATATAATTGAATTAAGGTTATGTAACCATGTTCTGTAAAAATGGTCGAATGTCTCGACAGTTTGCTCGCAAATTTTTAGCAGTGAAGTCATGCTTTTTGTAGTTACGTAACGCTAAAGAGGTTGTAGTGTATTTTTGTTTGCTAGATGAAGAAACATTTCTGTTTTTTTATAGTGTACAAAGTATTCTCCATCAAATGTACAAATTGAAATATTTCATTAATAAATTATAAATATTTTTTTAAGCAGCTTTTATTATTATAAGTTATATGTTGTGTAAATGACAAGTTAACTCTTAACCCGAAAAATTGCGTTTTTTCCCTATTTACACGTCCCTCTTGAATGAATCATATTTTTTAATGATGGTTGACTCAAATACACATGAAAATCACAGATTGATTTTTCTTCTCACTTCTTTAATGCATTAAAGCGATTGATTGTATTAAATAGTGTTACATATAAGCAGTCTATGTTGCAATCTCTCTTTATGTAAAGTTTTGGATTGTTACAATATTGACAGATATTGTAAAATTTCGGTACTCAAAAGTAAAAATGGTCATCATGTCTGCTCTAATGTTGGGACGTTTCAAGAGATCATAATGAAATTTCAGATAAAAGAATTTCACATCAACCACTCGAGAAGAGAAATCATTAAAGAGAAAAAATTCTCATGCTTACATATTAAAGGTTTGAGCGACAAATGTTTGAAAATTTGTAATGGTAACACCCACTATTTCGAATGTCTCGACGGTCGAATGTCTCGACAGTTTGCTCGCAAATTTTTAACAGTGAAGTCATGCTTTTTGTAGTTACGTAACGCTAAAGAGGTTGTAGTGTATTTTTGTTCTTTAGTGTAGTGTTAGTGTATGTTGTACTTTTGCAAAATTATTTACTCAATAAGATATAATAAATTTGGTATAAACGGTAGATGCAGCACAACAAATGCGACTTAGCACAACTGCAAAGAAGATAAATGGAAATAATAAATTAGACTCAAAAGATAACAAGAAACAAAACATTTTATTTGAATTCTAAAATTTTTAACTGACCACTTTCATTTACGGTGAGATATTGCAAGCGCGACATTACACATATGCACCATTTTCTGCCAAATAGGGTCTTTCATATAAAATATTCTTATCGGATTCTATGTGTATTACATTGGATTTAAAAAAATCCTAAATACAGAAACCATTAGGTTGTGTTCAGGTAATCATCGCGAAAACCGAAACATTAAATGGCGAAAATTGAGAATGTCACGAAAAGTGCTCTAGCAGCAGAAATCGAGGATTTACTGTTCTTATTTACCACCAACATCCCTTTCCTATCCAATTGAAAATAATAACACTTCGGCCGATTAGGAAGAAGGTTGTCTTTCATAATTGGTTTAGAACCTGTATAAAACGGAATCTCTCTTAAATACAAAAATTGTATGATCCTTACCATACAATACCATTCAATTAGAATACCATACAATTATACCCGTTAACACGAAAACCTGTCTAAAGAAGTATCTTCCTCCCGGTTTCAGAGATTCCATGTTAGAAGATTTTAAAGTAATGTAATAAACACAATAATCATATATAGTAAAATTTGTGAAATTTTAATCGCTAGGTTCCGAAAATAATTTCGTTTTGGAGAGATTTCTGATTGAACAGTTTTAGTATGGTATTCCTTCCGTAGACACAGGGATTTTTTTTTACATTTAATACAGGATTCTGATATAGGCAAGTTTTGTTTTCACCTGCTTTACTAAACAAAGTACAATAATACATGTAATAACGATATAGCTAGGAGCATGGAAAATATTCAGTCTTAGCAGATGTTTTTTTATGGTATTCTGTTCGAAAGAGTATTTTTTTCCGTTTTAAGCAGGCTCTGTTTTCAGAGATTTTATTGTATTAAGTTCCACTTGATACACAATAACGTAGAGCGTGGTACTAAAAGAAATTTACAAGAATTTGTGCATCACAAAAAATTGGGACTTTTGACGTCCAGCGCATGAGTTTCTCGGTACGGATCTTGGAAACTCTGAAAATCGGGACGTCTGCATAAATGAGGACACCTGGCAGCATTACCCTACACCCACATGTTGGTTTTGTGTACATTATAATATATAATGCTTTAATTTGTTATTATTTTTTTCAGCATGTGTTATGTATATTTTGCAATCAGTATACTGATAATGTAAACTGTTTTGTATTATAGAAACAGCCTATATATATTATTTTGAATATAACATAAGATATGGATATGGCCAGTCGTACGCAACAATCTAATTGCCTCAAAGCAATTGTTCATTGCCGTCTCGTGTGGTGCATATATGCATCATCATCTATACATTTATCTTAAGCCGTTGTTTCTAGTGTTACAGGTACCATTTTAGCTCCACTTAAAATATGTCTCTGTGTAGATCATTTTCTGATGAAAAAAAAAATGGAATTTGAAATTTTTAAATTGGTCATCCGAAACCGTGAATTCCCTTGTTGCTCTTTGAAATATTCTAGAGTGCAAAAACTGGAAAGGCTAAAGCTCAAATTTCATTCAGAATTCTTGAACACTCAGTCTCCTATGACATGATATATCGAGAACGTTTTATCAAAACACCCTGTACAAGCTGTAACATTTTATATGTAATTTCTTACATAAAAAGGCATATAAGATCGATAATAAACAAAATTATCTAGTAAACAATATAATAGAGCTATAAATAATTTATTGTATCTGACATTTTTATATACATTATTTCAGATATTTGCTTTTTAACAATTTAAACACTGAATTTACAATTCTGAAACATGCATGTCATCGAGAAACATGAATGTCACTTGATTATAGTTCTGTTTGCGTATCACCACTCCACTCACACTTAATAAAGTGAATTGACACTGATATTGCATCTTCTATGTTTTTGTTTCTATGTGATACTGCAAGAAAAAAATATATATACATTCAATAAAACTACTGCAGTAAAAATTCCGTGAAAGCGCTCTATTACACGAATGAATTTATTACATTTGGAGTTTTAATCTGACTGTTACAAATATTCTAAATGGTTAAAACGCTTATAGAAGAGAATACTTATTTATAAATAAATAACCTAAAATAAATAACTTAAAATAATGATTCCTTCACAGTTTGAGTAGTATAATTTGAATGAAAATAAGTTCATATTTCTGAGATATACAAGTTTGTTCTTGAACAAACTAATAGAGTAAGTAATAGGATAGACCTATAATTTATTTATCATTAGCTGCCATTTTGAATTAAATTATCTGAGATAGGTGATTTAGAGTTTTTTAAACAATGGATTCCTTCATATGAATCGTGAATGCTATCAGGAAATGTATTTTACCGTATCCTTATTTGCGTAACCGTCACTCAAAACACACTTCATGAATTGGATTAATACTTATGCTGCATATCTTATTGATTGTATTTCTATAGATAGCACTGATAACCGAAAATTACTTATCTACATTTAACCCAGGCTACTGAAATAGATAATCCGCTATAGCACTCAATGCCATTCATCTACTAAATGTGTAATCTTAATCGGGCAATTTTAATTGTTCCAGAGGGTTAAAACGTCTATAGAATGGAGTATATAAATTTAAATATGTAACTTAAGTAAAAAGCTTTATTCAATACTTTCACTTCAGCACTTTGAGAAGAATACTTTGCATAAATATAAGTTGATAGGTTTTCAAGAAACTTTTAGAGTAAATAATATACATCGAACTGTTATTTATTTATCTTGAGCGGTTATTTTGAATTAAATTATGTCAGATGGATACTTCAGAGACATAGATACAATGCATTCTCTCAAACGAGTCATGAATGTTATCTATAAATTAAATTGAGTATTACCCTATTTACGTACGATCACTCCCTTCACACTTCAAGAGTCGGATTGATACTGATGTATCATCCAATATGATTTGGTTCCCATTTATAGTATTGAAAGGGGAAGATGGATATCTATTTCTAACTGTCATTCATACTGGCCGCTAAAACGGAAAATCTTTCATTATACTGGATAGTGTGCATGTATTCAATTTGAATTTTAAAATAATCAGTTAAAAATTATTAAACAGAGTTAATAGCTGTAAAAAGCATTTTGATATAATTTGAAAACGTGATCTGAAAGTCATTATGTAGTAGTATTACATAAATGTGTGTATTGCACAAAATATGTAATATTAATCCACCAGTAATTCTAGAAAACGCCAACGGAAATGAATATTTAGAAATACAAATGAATATCTGCTCAATAATTTCGAAACATGGGAAGACACTGCATACTTTTCATAAGAAGTACTTATATTTGTGTCATGTAGGCATTCGTAAGTTCTGCCTCAAATTAACCACCTAATCAAGTTGTATTCTATATCTATCGTCTGCTAATTTATCTTAGCTATCATTTTGAGTTAAATGATGTCATATAAATGTTATAATTCATTTTAAACAAAGCATTTCTTTATACAGATTAAATTGTGAAATCCAATTCTGTAAAGCTTTATTTACATACAATCTCTATATTTACACTGTAAGAAATTGATTTGTATTGATGTTTTAGTTCTCATTTGTAAGTATAATGCATGATACTGAAATTAGGATGTGCATGTATAGGTAAAAATAATAGAAACACCTGTGAAAGAATACATTTTTTTATTAGTAGGTGATTGACCCATTCTTGATCTTCATTACAGCTTGCATTCGACATGGGTTTGATAAATAAGGATCATGTACAATGTTCAAGGAATTTCGCATCCATTCCTTGTACACAGAGGTCTCGAGCTCAGGTAGTGTGTGTGGAAAAGGAAATTGACTGCAGACATTGTTCTCTATAAAACCTTACAAAGACTCAATGATTTTGATATTAGGAGACTGAAGACATTACGTGAAATGTTCCATATCATTCTCATACGGATTTAACCTTGTTTGGACATAGCGAGTAGTGTGAACAAGGGCGGTCGCATCTTTTAACAGCGGACATTCTCCATAAACAGTCTGAAGCATAGGATGGAAATGATCTGCGAGGAAACTGCGATCCCTCAGGACTACAAGAAACTCAAGACACGCCAACATATCGTGTTCCACACCATAACAGACCCATCTCCATGTTTCACAGTAGGAACCAGGCAGTCAACATCAAATGCTTCTGCCGTTGTTTGCCTAAAGAACACGCGTGTTCTGAAATAATGTAAATGATAATTTGGCAGACAAAATGACCTGTTCTCATTGCTGTTGTGTACAACTTTGGTGATCTCGACACAGGTGTCGTCCTTTCATATCATTCGGAGATGACACTAATAGCTTTAGAATAGGCACTCATCCTTGAATGACCGAAGCATTCAGATCCTGTTAAATAGTTAGAATGGATACGGGGTTCTGGAGATGTATGTTCATCTTAGAGTTTATCTGTGGCAGTGTAGTCTGATGTTTTCGGTGACTATCGTCTTCAACACTCGCATATTTCGGTTCGGCAACTTGAACTTTTGCCCACTGTCCTGCTTCGCAAAGAACACATTTCTTTGTATTGCGTAAGCTGTCAAAATTCTTGCCTCAGTGGTCATTGAAACATAGACAAGGTTGGCTGTTCTCGACACTGACGCTCCAGCAAGGCTAGCTCCAATGTCCATTCCATTCCTCTTCGCACGTCGGACAGGTTTGACATAATGCTGTTTTGCTGGGATTAGAATTTTCTCATACAATTATCACACCAGCAACAGCTTGGCTGATACCTTCCCTTGTGATGTTACTAGATAGCAGACTGTTGTGAAATGTGGTGGGGTTGTAATGGATGGTCAAAGTACGACACATTTCGAAATGGGTGTTCCTATTATTGAATCCTATACCTGTATATCTGCTTTTAGCTGTACATCATACAGACCATTGAAATGGGAAATTTGACAAATGGATCAATTATATATATTTATCATATTTTAATCTTATAAATTTGAGATAAAATTATTAAATAATGCAAATTACAGTAATATTTGTCGTAACACAGTGTGAAAAACTTTATACAACGATTTATACTGAACTATTCTGTAAAATCTTTTATTTATAAAATATAATTTTTTTAACAACCAGTTACAATTATTCCATAAAATCAAATCGTGTATCTAAAAGAGAATTTGTAATTAAAAAATGTAACTTAAAAAAAACACAATATCTTCAGAACTTATATAGTTATCGCATACATCGCATAAACTTAAGCTGTTATGTATGAAATAGACATTCATACGTTCTGTCTTTAGGAAACTGATTAGATGATATTATAATAAACTAGAAATTAATTCACCATTAGGTGCTATTTTCAGCTAAATGATCTCAGATAGAAGCTTCAGATAAATTTAAACAATGCATTCCTTCATATACATCATGAATGTTATCAGGAAATCCAATTGAGAATAACACTATTTCAAAATCATTCACTTCGTTCATACATTATGAAATAGATTTATATAGTTCTTTCTTATCATATGATTTGTCTTCCGTACTCGGTATTGAAAGAAGAAAATGCATATCTACATCTAGCTGTCATTTAGCCGTATAACTAAAGTGATTAAATCCGTTAAAACTCAGAATAAAGTAGAATCTCGCTAACTCGATTTCCGATATATCGAAATTTCGTATATATCAACGATCTCTCTGGTTTTTTTTTCTTTTAAACACTAAATAATTTGTTTTAGTCACGCAGAACATTAACTTTGCAAGAGTGATATTTTGGTTTTTATATCGTATATATTCGTGTAGTGCCATTACTAAAGTTCGTACATATTGTGATCTATAGAGTGACCACTAATGCCCTTTCCACCTAATTAACTTCATAACGACGACAGTTATACTCACTAACGTGGTGTCTAGGTATTGTGTAGAGGCTATGTGCTACCATATGTGACTGATCACAGCACCATCTAGTGGAAAACTGTGGAGCTAGCGTTCTTATCTGGAAAACAGTACGCAATACGATAAAAATATCAATTACAAAGCTGCTGAGCGTCCTCGATAAAGTATGAAATTTCGACTTACCTGATTAAAAATAATTTTATTAGAAGACATGAAACGTATTTTTTTATATCCAATCCCCAGATTAAAAACGCAAAAAAATTCATGCAAAACAGGGGTATTATAAGGAAAACGCAGATTTATGAATAAAAATAAAACAGAAAGTTAATTTTATTAATAAAATAAAATTAATTATACTGAATGTGTTAACCATCGGAACTACTGCTGACGGTGTTATCGGAATTGTTGTCAATGTAGACATATTGGACATGCATCATTTATTTTTTTAATTTCAATAAACTATACGTCGCTTGCTTGCGTTAGTTTTATCATTAAATGTTTCTGCCTTATAGTGTTATATCTCTGCATCCAAATAGTGTTGTATTTAAGCTAGTGATTGGATATAAAACATTTACATTTCAGCACGAATAATAAAGTAATTTTTTTTTCTAAGACATAATTTCATATTAAATCGAATACGCAATTCAAATTTGTAGTTATTGTTTTTTGTTGTATTTTGTACCGTTTTCGAGATTGGAACACTAACTCCGCAGCTTACCGGTAAGTGGCGCTGAAAGCAATCTGATCGCGTAGTGCATAGCAGTTTTAGTATACCTAGATACCTTGTTCATGAGTATAGATATCACAGTTCTTAAGTTAATATGGATGGACTGGACACTCTATATTTACTCTAAAAATATTTAAATCAGTATTAGATAGGACTATGTTGTTCCGGTATAGTATGGAATATAAACCTTTTAAAATATTGAATCATGTCGACCATTCCATTGTACGCAGGATTTTTTTAATTTTTTTTTTTTCAGAATATACATTAAGATTGCGCTTTTACATTCCTAAAAATCATATTCTTTCGAAATTTAGAATTTTGCTTTTCCTCTTGTTAAATGTGTAAACAAGACCAGATGGTCTCAGCTGGTAAGCTTCCACCAGTATTTTAGTACAAAAATGTTTGTCTCATTGAAACGCAAATTATTTTAAATCTTCAATAAGGAGGAAATTTCTGTTATAAATATTCGTGGAAGTTCTTTCCTGCCGTGAGAAAGTGGGATTTTTCTGTAATTTCCCGCAATTTACGCGTTTTCTGTTACTTGCCTTTAAAACTGTAAAAGCCGGATTCAATTATATATTACACTAGCTGACCCGCCCGGCGTTACCAAAGCCCGTGATATTAAAATTAAATAAATCTAAAGTTTGTGTCATTTTATATTTTTAATCCGATTTTGTATGAAATTATAAATTTAAAAGTGCTGCACACGCGACGGAAAAGCCTTTATTTCCACCTTCCGCCGACAGGGGTCGCGTTCTGATCTAAAGGATCTTCCGACACGTGTTGCCGTTGATTGCGGAACAGTATTGTAGCCGTGCAGAGCACGCGCTGCAAAATCTTTTAGTTTCACCTTCCGCCGCCAAGGACACCACTCTGCTCCAAACAAACCACCTTCTGAAAAAAAACTCCGACACGTGTCCCCGCTGCATTCGGCATAGTACAGCAGGCGTGCTTCGAACGGGCTGCAAAGTCCTTTAGTTCCAAATTCCACCGTCAGGGGTTGCAATTTGTTATATATGAACATCCGATACGGGTACCTGTTGTATCAAGGGAGTGGTATGAATCAATTCGCGTCAAAATCGGGCCAATAGAACTCGATAAAATAATGCGCCCTCTGGCGGTGGAAGGGGGAACTAAAATCTGTAATGTCGTCGAAAACAGAGTCGAATCATCCAAACCCCATTGTGATCGGGCACATAGAACCCGAGATAAGAATACACAGTTAGAGAGAAAACTTGTAAGATTGCCCGCTAGGGGGCGTATGGTCAAGCGCTCAACAATGATTCATTTACTTGGATTGTTGGTATGCATCAAGTAAATAGGGGTTGTGTACTTTTATTGGGAACATAAATTTAATTTTTACGAAAATCGTTATTTGAAACTACTGGTATTCTCTATATATAATATTTATAAAACGCTACAAGAGAATCTAAATATGTTAATTTTTTAAATGTAATTTGTTTTGTGTAAATCACAGCAAAGCGTTAATCCCTCCTCTCCATACCCGCAATTATAACCAATAATTTGTTCAAGAAAACGCAATCATTAAAAAAAGAATTACATATTTCTGATAATTAGAACATAACGAAGACGATACTCTAAAATAGCCGCTAGATAGCACCCCTTCCTATCCTCAAATTCAAATCTATATCTTACTTAGTTATCTTCATTTTTGCTCATTAGAAAAATTGGGAAATATTCACTTTCGTTTTCGTAAAGTAAAGGGAAGGATCGGTCATAGAAACAGATGTCTTTGCAGTTTAATTTTAATGAAAGCCAACCCCTGTCTGAACCTATCTGGTGTTGTTTGACTGGCGCCGCCATATTTTTGCAGTTTTTTTGCAAAAATTAAGAAAAATTACAAGTCGAATTTTACGAAAATCGCATTGTCGGATGCAAAAACAATTTTCTATATGTGATCAGAAAATTTGAAATCGACATGTTAATTAGTTTTCTTAAAATTCGCTAATTATTAAATGACTTTCAAAATCATTCATCTTTTCTAGCAAATCAAGAACAGGTGTTCTTTTCTTTAGCCATTTTGATAAAAAATATGGCCTTTTCGATGCGATGTTTAATGAGATTCTAATTAATATCTTGGGTAATTATCAAAATATTAAAATGCTGCTGAGTTCCAAGTGCGTCAGCTCAGTCCTACCTCAGAACTAACTAAATCTCAATTTTCAGACTTCTAGGTGCGCTAGATTTTGCAGGCTATCGCAGACAGACAGAAACACACACACACAGACACAAGGAGCGAAACTTTCTTTTATTAGTACAGAAGATTTCAATATTTGAAATCTATTTTGCTTCTACAAAACTCGTTATTAATGCAGTTTTAAATGTTTTCTTTTAGGTAGCTTTCAATACAAAAAAGTATAAAGCTATCTATTGCAGCCGTTCGGAGGAAAGCAGTTCCAGAAAATTTCGTTATATTTTCACCGATCATGACCCCCAGACCCCAAAACCACCCTCCGTTCAAATGTTGATTTATATATATATATATATATATATATATATATATATATCTGACTTAAGTCATACGATAACGCTCGTATTTATAAATCAATTTTGATGAAACTAATTGTGTGTATTAAGCTCACCAATGTCTCGACCGAGTTCGTTGGCCAGCTTGGTCTGCCATTTTGTTTCAAGATGGCGGCCAATTAAAAATTTAAAACTAAAATAAATATACAAAAAAGTTAAAAATTCAAATTTATTTTTTAATTCAGTGTTAGGCCTTGAAACGAGGATTCCAGAGCATTTTTTGGTTTACCTCTATCTTAAAAAAATGGCTGAGATAGAGCAGTTTGAAATTCTAGGTTGGCTGACATTTTGAAACAAAAATTTTCATTGTTGTAATAATTTTCCCAATCAAGCGCATAAAACTATATATTCATATCCGCTAGCGCCAAATTCTCGCCAAACTTGGCGACATTTGGCGAAATATCGCCAAATTTGGCGACCAAAATAAGTCTTCATAAATGAAGCCAATTTGGCTATTGCTCAATAATTTGGCGAATTTCTTATTCAAATTCAGTATTAACGAATCTTTTGTAAACGTTTTATTTGCATTTTAAGTTGCTGTTTTCGTGTAACATTAGTTAAAATTTTAAAACGAAGATATAGGAAAGCTACCTTTTCCTCCCGGTACAGGCCGGAAGGACTTTTTTTAACTTCTAACAATAGTTTTAAAGTACACTGTGCTTTTCAGTGTTTTGTATTGTTAGGACATTCAATAAAGTAAAACGTAGTAAAATATGATTTCAGTATAACCCACCACTTATTATTTAGCACTCGAGATTTTCAGTAACTCGCCACCCTCTCATTCCACATTAGTTGGAGTTTGTCGGAGTATGTATTTACTAAATTCTAATCGTAACCGTCTGATCGTTTATCCCTTGATTTCTACGGTCAAGACATTTGTAGAAAAATTGATATAATACACAATTTTTTTAAGCAATTTTGCTTTACAAATTTCGCAGACAAAGTGTGAAAATGCAAGGAATTTTACTATATATTTCAAATACATGATGATTCGAAATATGTAATAACTAGCTAGTCTTCGCCCGTCTAGCCGGTCGCTTCTGAGTGGGACCCAAAAACATTATGCAGCGTACTGTCTTGACTTCCCTTGGGGCCCAGAAATTGCATTTTACATGCAAACAGAGAAATTTAAGTAAAATACTTTATTTTAAACTATACGAAAATATCTAAATTATATATATATATATAAGCACGTAAAAAAATATTTCGTGACATTAATAATATTTTTCCCACAATCCCTCAGACAAAATACTACTGTCACTGTAAGTATTTATCTAAGATGAGCGGAGAGCTTTCAGATGAAATAAATAAAAATGTGATTGCCTAAGATAAATGGCGATCATTGTAAATGGGTTCTGTCACGCCCATAAATTATTAATAATGTGATCAAAATAACGGGGCCCTGTGTATTTCTCAGCCATACATCTCTAATGCAGCGATCACCATAACGTGGATCAATTATTTTGCGTGCATAAATCATGAAAATGAAATAATTTTAACAGGACTCATTAAGTTGCACGCTTGTAATCTGACTATACGGTAAACACCATAAGGCATCCTTGTGCATACCCTAGACCATAAATATGGCAATCAGTATTTAAGTCGCAATTTTTTACTTTCAAAAAATTTATTTTGAAAAAATGTGGAAGTGTAAAATTTTGTTTAAAATTTTAAATCCAATCGTTAAAAGACGAAAATCGAAAAAATATATATAAAATAAGAAATAAAAAAATGTATTACTTGGAAAAAATGTTACACAAAATATATAATAAAAAATCAACAGTAGTTCTCTCTTTCGTCTAATATTCCTCAATCGGGTTCACAGCCGATTTTACCCACAAACACGCTAGCTTTAAAATCGCTGAAATATATGATTAACTACTTTTTTTGTAGATTTATAAAACGGAGTTTCGGATTCTTACAGAAAACTGCTGCTGGGGTATAACCCAATTACCTAAAACTTTTGACACACAGTGTGACCCTCTTGATGCATTATTATCTAAAATTTCTGAAATACTTATTTAACTATTTTTTAGTACATTTGTTACACTAAATTTCACGCTCCTACCTATTTCTGAGATATGGCAAAATGACATTAAAAAATCCACCCCCATTTAACCCCGCTTAGTGGCTGATTTTCTAAAATCGCGGAAATACATGTTTAACTATTTTTTAGTAGATTTGTTATCCTGAATCTGTGATTTCAAGCTCCTAACTAAAAATGCTGATGAGATATGGCGAACATTGAAAATGACCTAAAATTTCCGACCCCCATTTAGTCCCCTTAATGGGAAAATTTCTAAAATGGCTGAAATATGTGATTAATTATTTTTATAGCAGATATGTTATCCTGAATTTCATGCTCTTATCCAAAACTTCTGATGAGATACGGTGAAAAGGTGAAATCATCAAAAATTTTGACCCACCCCCCATTTAACACCCTTAGTAGTTGAATTTCTAAAATCGCCTGAAATACATGTTTAACTACTCTTTTGTAGATTTGTTATACCGAAATTCACGATCCTACCTATAACTTCTATTGAGAAATGGCAAAATGACATAAAACATTCGACCCACTATTTAACCCCCCCCCCCCCTTAGTGTCCGAATTTCTAAAATTACTGAAATACTTGTTTAACTATTTTTTAAGGAGTTTGGTTATTCTGAATTTCATGCTTTTTTCTAAAACTGCTGATAATATATGATGAAAAGGGGAAATCACCGAAATTTTTCGACCCTTCATTTAACCCTCTTTGTAGTTGAATTTCTAAAATCGCCTGAAATGCATGTTTAACTATTCTTTAGTTAATGTGTTATCCCGAATTTCACGCTCCTAACTATAACTTCTACTGAGATATGGCAAAATGGCGTAAAACATTCGACCCCCATCTAACCCCCCTTAGTGTCTGAATTTCTAAAATCGCTGAAATAAATATTTTTTAGTAGATTTGTTATCCTGAGTTTCATGATTCTACCTATAATTTCTACTGAGATATGACAAAATGACCTGAAATATTTGACCTCCTATTTAACCTTCCTTAGTTGCTGAATTTCTAAAATAGCTGAAATACATGTTTATCTATATATTTTTTTGCCGAATTCCGAGCTCCAAACTAAAAATGCTGCTGAGATATGGCGAACAGGCAAAATGACCTAAACCTTTCGACCTCCCATATACCCCCTTAATGGATGAATTTCTAAAATCGGTGAAATATGTGTTTAATTATATTTTAGTAGATTTGTAATCTTGAATTTCAACGTTCCTACCGAAAACTACTGCTGAGATACGGCGAAAACGCGAAATGACTAAAACTTTCGACCCCTCCTCATTTAACCCCCTTTGTGGTTGAATTTTTAAAATCTCTGAAATATGCGTTTAACTAACTTTTAGTACATTTGTTATCCTGAATTTCGCTATTTTAACTAAAACTATTGTTGAGATAGAGTGAAAAGGCAAAATGACGTAAAACTTTAGACCTCCCCCCCATTTAACCCTCTCAGTGGTTGAATTTCTAAAATCGCTGAAATACGTGTTTAGTTATTTTTTAGTAGATTTGTTAACTTGAATTTCACGATCTTACCTAAAACTGCTGATGATATATGGTGAAAATGTGAAATCCCCGAAAATTTTCGACCCCCCATATAACCCACTTAGTGGTTGAATTTCTAAAATTGTCTGAAATACATGTTTAACTATTCTTTAGTAGAGCTGTTATCCAGAATTTCTCGCTCCTACGTAAAACTCCTGCTGATATATGCCGAAAAGACGCAATTATCTAAAACATTCGACCCCTCATTTAACCCTCTTAAGGTGTGAATTTTCAAAAACCCTTTCGTAATGGGTGCCTATATTGTGTAAAGAACATGTATTCCAAATTTAATTGTTCTAGGATAAACAATTGAGACTCGGCGTTGATTATGAGGAAATGAAGCTACTCTTTTATAAGTATAGATAGAGGAGATACTGGTCAATTACATATTGGTCGAAAGGATTTTGAAAAACAAAAAAGCGGTCAGAGGGTTAATGTTACAAGGTAAAGATGGTTAAACATATAAATTTATGGGTTTAAAGATGTGTTTAGTTCAGCATAACAATTATTACAAAAATATCCAATTATTTTAGTTACTGAAGTAGTTCTTTTACACCTGAATTAGTTAAATTGAAGCAGCTGTAACTATCCATTATTCAATTGATGATAGTGATGATGAACATGTCTGTTTGTGAAAAACTTTGTTAATCCAAGTTATTCGAAATCTCGTGAAAGAGACTCGTTATGAATCGTTATGAATCTTATGTCAGCAGTACATCACAAATCCTTTCATAATATTCTAAATCTAAAATCACGTCCTTTGTGATGTGTATCCTTTTGCATTATGTCAAATTCTCGCTGATAATTAAATTTATTTAGACACTTAAATTTCCGTAATAGAAATTGATGATGTATTGAACACAGCTGTCTGTATCTTTCTATCTAAACTGGCCTATGAGCACCGTCTCAACACCCTTCAATTTTGATGAAATCACTACAGCAGTGGCATAACTGTTTAAAATAGGCATCTGCAAACTGTCCGAGTAAGAAGTAATATAGTTGGAGCACCATAGACATCCAATATTTTACTACAGCAAGAAGATGACCAACTCTCCAAGCTTGACACCTTATTGCTCAAAACAAGACAAATATTACTTATTGAAAATATGCAATCTATTACAACTTTTTATGCTGAAAAACATACTTTCAGTATTAAAGATCAGAAAGAAATACATTCATTATTACTTGGCATCAAACTAGGTCATACAGCCTATCGCGGTGAATGTGACCCTGACTTTAACAACCTGTAACCACACAACAAATTACTATAAAATGTTGTCTCTTTACCGATTAATTGACTATGAATGAGTCTTAGAGCAGCTTAACTCGTTTCCCTCCTGCTTAAATATCTATTAATTTATTAATATTTAAATTCCCTTAAAAACATTCGTAAATTCAACCACATTTTCAGAAGACTATAAGGAGCAACAAAAACAAAAGAAACACTTCTGATTTAATTCCCGTTTGTATCACTGGAAACAATGTAACTTAATTGACCAAAACCATATTTTTTACATTTCGTTATCTTCGGAATAAGGTAACAAGAACGAAAAATTATGCGTCAAGCATAGATTATATAATACTTTCCAACACTTCCATATTACTTTTTTCCAACACTTCCATTATTAATTTTTACCGTTGAATAAGGTGAAAGATGCTATTTATGTAAACAATTTGGAAACCGCATAACATATTAAATACCTAATTTCAGGAATTACCAACGGTATTTGGAAGAATATCCAGACTCTTTTGTGCAGCCTTGTATATGATCTATAGATTTGTATACATACTACATAGAATGCTAGATTTTAGTTCTTTTAGGAAACGCGTAGAACAGTTTATAATTCACCTTCTGAAATTTACGTCAATAAACAGAAATGTTCTTAAGAACTTTTGTACTGCCCTGTATGTGATGTATAGAATTTATACGCATCAAGTAATAGATGAAACAAATTATTAAATTTAAAAACGCGGTGAGCAACTAAAAAAGCGCTTCCAGCAATTATTGTTAACAGAGAGTACCGAATTCCGTTGTATGTCCCTGTAAATGAACAATGAATGCTATATACACAATATTCTATAGTAAGCCTATTGTAGTGCATCTTAGTGATATATATCAATTGTAACATGTTTGAAATTGTGAAATATTATTAAAATAAACCGCAAACGATTTTTCTTGATAGACCGTAATGTAACGAAATTATTTGGAGTATCCATGTAAATATATATATATACATTTTTTAATTATTATCTTTAACTTACTAAGTACTGCCTAAAAATTCTTCTTGAATTTGCCCCTGAAATTTTTTTGCTTTACCTTGTACGTTTCAATCTGTTTAAAGACCTATATTTTTTGCAAATTACCCGCATTAACTTGTCTCTGTTCCGCCTTGACCTGAAACCACATTGAAAACCAGAAGAACTATTTATAATTTTTCTGGACGTGTAAATATTAGTGAATAATGAATTAACTCAATCAGTCAAGATTATGCATTAAATATTTGATTTTTTTTTCTTTTTAATAACAGATGTTATACCATTGCAAATTTTCTTCTACAAATTCATAAAAAATATACTTTTAACTATGGGAGATAACTTCCTTCTAAATTTTTACCATAAATTGCTATTTAAAGTATTAGAGAATGAATTATAGTAGGTTTTCATTAGAATTCTGGTGGACGCATGAAAGATATGTCTTAAAATTCAGAAATGTGAAAGGTAAAAAAATGAATAATAAAGCTGAAACATTAAATCCTATGCAACATTTTTTTCCGATTTTTGTCATTGTTTTAGTACTTACGACTACTAAAAAATATAGTGTATCACGTTAGCCCCATAGCCGTCATATATTTATTGTGTGATGCTAATATGAAAAAGGGTTGTAATTTTTTCCCTTTATTTTTAAGAAATGCATTATTTTGAAGCTATAAAAAGATAAATCAAACAAAATCACGAATTACAGTATTTTTTATTTAGGACTAGAGTCAGCAGATCGAAATTGAATACGAAAATCTCAGAATTCTATCCTCAAAATAGCCCTAGTTGACCTCAAATTATTATCTTTCTCAATTCATTAATGCCTTCTGTTATATAGCTCTTTCCGTTATATTGCACTTTATTAATTTTTCCTGGCATGTGTGATATAACGAGAGACTACAGTATTTAAAAATAATTTCAAATTGTTTAATTACTATAGAAATTGTTTAGTGAGGAATAAACAATTATTCTGCACCAAAGGAATTTAAAACTTTCTTAAGTTAAATTTCATTACTCTTAAAACTTATTTTCTATATTAAAATTAATACAAAATTATTTGCTGATTCACAAAAATTGTTGTTAATAAAAATAACTACATTAGAGAGAAAACCGTGTGTACATTTTCATTTGCGATTTAAAAGTGAAAATACTTGTTTTATAGATACAAAGAGAGAAACTTTATCAGAAATAGAATGTAAATAACATAAAGTAAGTGTAATTACTGCTTAAAGTGATAAAAATATAAAACTAATTTTTGACATTTTAAAGTGTCAAAAATTCGATTTTTTTTTATTAGCTTATAATTAAATATGATTCTTTAGGAGCATTTTAAAATTAACCCCATGCAAAAATTCACTTTAGAAGAGCAGTTACATCTAAAACAGTCCGAGATTTTTTTTTATATGATCAAGGGGTAGTTTGATCTTTGAAGTCAATTTTCTCAAAACGGTGATTTTGATCATTGCGCGCACGATTTCTGAAAAATGGTTAGTTCGAATTTCATGAAATTTTGATTGAATGTCTTAACCATACAGATGCACAAAATGACCTATTATTCAAATGACCTATTATTATTTTCAAGTAACAAGTTCAGAATTCATGACTACTTTTGCACTAGAAAAACTCGATATTTTGAATTTCTCTAAAAAAATTGTTTTTTTCTCAGGATCTACACATTTTTTTTTTTTTTTTATCGTAGGTCATTTTGATAACACATTACATCTGTACTCATTAAAGAAAATGGCTGGTTTTCGCAAATCAAATGTGAAAAATCATGCGCGCATTACATGATAGAATAATTCTTTCGTAAAAATAATATTATATTTTAAAATAAATTTAAAAGCTTTATGTAAGTGTATACATTTTTGGAGAATTTTAATTTATAATATAAACCTTTATTAATATGAATTTTAATTTTTATAATTCAAAGTCAATTAGTCACGGAATTACTGTAATTCTAATAGAGGTCCCTTTTTCATGTATTTTGTGAGTTCAAAGGTTACATGACCCCTTAAAAATACCTTTTAATATATAGATGAGATAATGTCATATATATATATATATATATATTAAAAGGTATTTTTAAGCATTTTGTGTTATGTTTTTATCATTTTAAGCAGTAATTACACTTTAATTTAAAGTTAACAAGTTATTTTATTATATTATTTGTAAATAATATAATACAAAAAATAAAACGTTCAATAAAAAACATATTTCACGCAATAATGCCAGCAAAATATTGTTTAAAGTACATTCGTAAAAATACGTATAATATACTCGTATAATATATGTATTTTCTTTTTCTTCTAGAATATTGATTATGAACGTAAAATATATCAATCTGAAGAGCGCAATAATCTAATTTGTAATCTATAGATAATTTCATAGCGAAAACACAGTTGTATTTATATAATACGTATAAAATATTTAGATGTTTATGTAAATAATAATGTCTAACATTTTTATAACATAGCAAAAATATTTTGAGATGCAAGCAGAAAATTAAAAATATTGATAAACTAATTTTTTTATATATATATTTCAGCAAAAAAACAATTCAAATTAATTCGTGAGCTAAAATGCTTAAAGTTGCATTTTAAACTTTAAAATAAATTTTATTTTAGAAATTTCAAA
This sequence comes from Maratus michaelseni, assembly GCA_963931845.1. Classification (NCBI taxonomy): domain Eukaryota; kingdom Metazoa; phylum Arthropoda; class Arachnida; order Araneae; family Salticidae; genus Maratus; species Maratus michaelseni. The sequence continues at coordinate 326,076,529 of OZ007589.1, forward strand.
GACTTGTTTATAAAGTTATTTGAAATGGGTTTTTAATTCTTACGTTTTAAACGTTTGACTTATATCTTAAGAATTAACCATTTCCATATATACATGAAATAGCTACAAGTAACAGTCATAAGAAGAACAAGTTTTCTATTTATCAGAATATTCACTTAGATAAGATAAATATAATTTAATAAAGGAGATATCGCATATTATCATTTAACTAATTGTTGGCTATAATTGTTATGATCGTAATTATTGTATTAATTTTTAATTAGTTATACCTCGCGAAAAAAAGGTATCTGAACAGTGTAGTTAAATACAATTAGAAAGATAATTACCATTAATGGAAAACAAATGGATTACGTTTATGAATGAATAGCCAAGAAGAGAACATCTGGTGTAAAATTCTGAAAGCATTAAAACATTTTCATTTTATGTTACAAATCGACTTTTTTAAAAAGATACATTTTGATGATAAATTTCCAAATATTGCAAAAGAAGAAAATGATTTCATTCTGTATTGTATATACTAAAATTTCAATTTATTTAAAGCCACACATTTTGAGATTCTCTTTGTCATTATAGGCACATTTAATTTTTGAAATACATTTGCGAAAGGTCCATTTACTTTATCTAAATAAATATGTAATGTAACTCATTATATTTAAAAAACTATCTTTAATTTGCCGTTATTTCGTAGTTATTTTTAACGACATTGGTCTAGTCCAAATTTTTTCGTAATTAGTTTAATATAGTCTACAAATATTATAAAGAAATACATGGGTTTGAACAACACGTTTTATTTAGTAAGTGAAATTAGATATTTACTACAAATAAATTATATATATTTTAGTAATAGATTTTTTTTGTCTAAAGTAGATTTATCCACAGATTTAGTATTATGTACACTGATGTTTCAATGCTATGACAAATGATGAGTTGAATGAGGATCAAATAAGCACTGCAAACATAGATTTTAGATTTATAAATTCTTAATTTCTTTAAATAGCTGGATTGTATGTACTGGAGGATTTGTCTTAACATTTTCTTCATTGGTCACGGGTCACGGGTATACTTGCCTTTATAAAACTAAATTTTATTGACTAATTGTGTCTCTTGAATTCTTATTTCAACCTGCCCCATATTTCTTTCATAAAATGTTAAAAGTATTTTGTATCAAATAATATGTATTTACACAATATATTGGCCTAAATATTCTTAATATATATATATATATATATATATATATATATATATATATATATATATATATATATATATATATATATATATATTATTAAACTTCCTTCTGTAAAAAATTTGTTGGTGCATAAAATTCAAAAACATTTTATACACCAAACACTCCAAAAGCTTTAAATGTGGACGTGATCTCTGTTTTTTATAATCCAAAATTTATGAAACACTACTAGGTGTGTTAATTATGCATGTCTAAAAAGTGAGCTGTCTAACAGTTCTGTAAATAAAAAAAAAAAAAAAAAAAAAAACTCTTTTAAGTAAAATTCCCCCTTACCTCATTTTTTTACTCCGAAAAAATGTGTTTATATATAGTCTACGCTCTCATAGGCAGACTTCATATTTACATATAAAATAAAATATTTCGTTATCTTACGTATTCTATTAAAATGAAAATAAGGTTGTTATAATGACATAAATTTAACAAAAACATGTTTTTTTTCACCTTAACTTTCATAATTTTAAATCTATGAAAATAGTAATAATTATACCATTTTCATGGCAAAATCTGAGCAAAAAAACGCTTTCATGGAAGAAATAAAGACTTTTTGAATTATTAAAGAATTTACTCAATAAAAATTATTTTGTCTTTCTTAAAAAATTCATGATATTTCTTTAGAGATACACTTTTTAACAATCCATTACCAATATTATAAAATGTCTGCATTGAAAAACCTTTTACTTAAAAGTAAAACTATTAGACGGAGTGAAGTAATTTGAAGAACAACAGTATATTGTTCTTATCGACTTTCAAAAACCCCCTTCGTGATAAAATCTTGAAATATGTATGCACTTTTACCAAAATATGGATCTATTCAACACACAAACAGAAAAAAATAGTTTTAAGCACTATCAATGTGCTGCCTTTGAACTCAAAGATGTTCTACTTGAACTAGGAATGTCAGTTTGGCCTCTTTTTTTATTAGGAAATTCCGAAATCATACCAGAAATTCTTAATAGTCATTTTTGCTTTTTTAATGACCGGCCATTCTTGATTACTTAAAATTAAAAATATGTTTTTAGGAATTTCCGGTATGAATTCGGAATTTCTAGATTAAAAAAATAAGGCTTTATTGACAACCCTGATTTGTACTCAGGCAAGAGGCCTTGAAACCTATAGGTCAAAAGGTATCAATTCTCTGTTCAGACTTGGGTTTTCGCAGTGTGCCATATTCCCCTTTAATCGGAGATCCCATTTTGATCAGCCCATTTTTGCAAAGGATGTCTGTAGCCGCTTTATGGTTTACCAATTTATTTTTCAACACTTTACTATTTCGTAATTTAACATTTTGTCAGTGCATGATACAACATTTTCCAAGCTCATGATTCAAACTTTTAGAAGTTAATGGCCCGAGTTATGCAAGCTTCATTTTCAATATAGTGTCATTCCATGGTTACAGTACATGGTTACAGTATCAAATTGCGATGAAACGGTTCAGCATACATATTTAGTTGCAGCAACTAAAAATCAAAATTTTGGTTGAAACTTGGCGAAACTTTTAACAGTATAAAATACATAATAAGAACACCATAGTGACATTAGAAAAGGCGTAATTGTAAGTGCGACCATACTCTTAGATAATTATAGTAACAAATACAGAAAATTCGCTTTGAAAACTGTCGATAACAGATTATAATGTCCTTTATGATACGTATCGTGTTTTATAAAAATATTTGATAAAGTATCAATTAAAAAAAATAATGTTTTATTTTATTTATTTATTTTTTATTTTTCAACTTCAATACTATTGCCATTCACCGTACACGGTTTTTTTTTCCTGCACAGTCTTTTCTGCTTCTTTTGTATTTTACATCTCTGCAAATAAATATTATTGCTTTATTGAATTATAACATCATAGTAATACACTTATATATATTATATATATATATATATATATATATATATATAAACATTTTTTGCGTACAATAGCACACCAGTATGAAATAAATGCCTGTTGTATGTTGCTCAATTACTAATTTTTAATTTATGATCATTTTTTTCTGTTTTTTTATTTTGTCAAGTTTTCTTTAAAATGTGTTATTACTTTATTTCCAAAGTGTTTCATTACTGTTATATTTTAATTAAACAAATTAGTGATACGTATTTATATTCTGAAAATCCGCATGCTTCACCCTGAGAAGTACAGATTATATATATATATATATATATATTAAACCACATAATTTCAAATTTCATTTCTCAAATTAAAAAATATGAAACAAGGAAATAATAAATCACCAAAACATATTGTAAAAAATATTGGTTGAATTGTGGCATGAGATGTAAAATTTGAAAAACATATTCATATATAAATAGAGAAAGTAAGAAATATTCACTATGTTATTTTATCATAATAATAAATAAATGGGAAATCAAACTGGTACAATATATCGATGGAAAATTCAATTTTCATAATATTAAATTCATTATATGTTTATTTGACTTTCAATTATTTATATAGCATACAATTTGTCCTCTAGTAAAGTTTCATCCATTTTCGCTGTAATATACATGAACAACTTGAAATACATTTTGAGTGCATGGAAATTTTAAATTATAATTTCAACTAAGGAAAATGTGAGAATCATGTATTTTCGAATAAGCTCAAACATACTCTTTTTTTCTATTTCAAATGCATTTAATCTGTAAATTGCATTTCTAGTTAGCCGAATGTAGAAAATAAAAAAACAACAGAAATAAGTGTGATTAGAAGATACTTCTAATAGTTATTTCATTTTTAATTTTAAACTATTCACATTTTTTTAGGTTTCTTGTAATATTTATGAAGTTGATGTAATTAATAAATTTAGTATTAAAATAACAAATTACCGATTTTGTCTATTTTCCTTATAATAAATAAAATCATACATGGAGTTTTTCTGAATAACCTTAATTATTTTTAATTTAATATTTAATTTTCTACGATCGGTTTTTGATGAACGTTTTTTTTCATGGAAATATGTTTAATTTACAAATAATTGAATAATCTAATTGAAATTTTCTATGCATAAAGTTTATTCTTTAAAAGTAACCAAATAGATTTGATGACTTTTTTTTTTTTTTTTTTTAACATGAATGTACTGTGCAACCTTGTTACTCCGTCACTTTTTAGAACCAGACGACTTATGCTGAATGATGTATAAGCAAATTACTTTATTTTTAATCAGCATGATGTAGAAACATGATTCTGTGTATCTTATAATAAATATAATTTTGTTTAAAAAAATTATGAGAAAATAAATGAGGATATATTTAATCTAAAAATCACCATTCAAAAGTATTTATTTTACAACTGTGATTACACAGAAAATTACATATAATAAAAATATATTACAATATATAAATTTTGCAAACAAAACAAACATTACCTAATACGTTTGCCCAAAATAGCTGGTTTTTTATTTGATTGATTTATATTTTAAAATTTCCTTAAGAAATTGTATTCTCAACACTATCGAACGTAGTTGAAATGGGCTTATGACTTCAGTTTGTCTGTCTGTCGGGTTCTAACTCTTGTACATATACCTGGATTGTCATGTAATTTATGAATGTCATTGCGGTTTATTGTACCATGTTCGCTATTGAAAATAGAGTGTATATCATTTCTAGTTTGTTTACAGGCATACTCAAAAGAATCCCTTTACAATATTTTATATGGGGAAAAATCGTTTGCTGTGTATTTTAATGATGTTAATCTATTTCAAAAATATTCAAATTGATATGTATTTATGAAGTACACTAAAACATGCTTAATGTAGAATACTGAGTGCATAGCATTTAGAGTACACTTGCACGGACACGCAAAACATCCGGTTATAATACTGTCTATGAGTGATTATTGATAGCATTGCGCTATCAGTTGTCATATGCGGTTGTGTTTTTAAATTTAACTAAATATTTGTATATTACGTGGTGTGTATCAATTCTATATATCTTATACAGGGCTGCACAAAAGGAATCGTAAACATTACAGATTATTAGCGTGAATTTCTTAAAGATGGATTTTAATTGTGTTATGCATTTTGCAACTGAAGTATTTTTTATATACTATGAGATGTTTGTATACCATAAATAGTTCTTTACACAGAATTGCGCAAAAAATAGCTAAATTGCCGCCTATGTATGCGAATTACTGTCGTACGAAGTGCGTTTTTATTTGTGTTATGCATCTCTTAGCTGAATTAATATTAAATAGATAAGTGGTATGCATAAAAATCAATTTTTATTATTATTATTAAACCACAGACCAAGCCCCTACCGGGCATTATGCCCAGTTTAACGAGTTTTTGTACCTGGCAGTGGGGCGAAATTTGCGTATCTCCTTATAGCGGGGATCTGTCTGACTAGCTCCTTGGCCGTCATTGACTACAGCGCTATTTGGTGAGAATCACTTTTGTTACTGTGTTGACCGGTTCTAGATTGTTATTAACTATGAACAAAGAACAATAAATTGAATTTATTTAAAGTACAATTTAATCTAATATCATAACTTTTATTCTACACGTCAAATATTACTTCTTCGCTCGAACAATGATGTTTTTTTTTTTTTTTTTCTAAACATTTCAATTTCAATTTTGCTTTTTACCATAGTTATAAAATAAACCCGTGCGGATAAATCATACTTTATCTTTTTTGTACTATTTATTTTTTTTAATCATTGATGAGCATCATATAAGGCGATATTTTATTATTGTGGCAGTTCTAATTTGAGGAAAACCTTTGATTTAATGGAACTGATGCTTTACACTCACGCAAACTTTTAAACATAAGTTTGGCGACTTTTTGGTTGGCGCGATTTTCAAGACCGCGTGAAACGAATAACTTAATAAAATGGCTAGGTTGCCATTAAAGGAAAAAATCCCCTAAATTTGGCGACTTTTTTCCTTTTTTTTAACCGATTGTTTTTTTTTCTGCGTGAGTGTAAAGCATCTTAGCCGATTTAATTTATGAAAACTATGTCGATTTAATTTTTAATTAACAACAATTTTTAATCAAAAAACATGTTTTACTAAAATGTGAGTGTACTATGTCAGATGCCGCTTCAAAAACCTTCTGAATGATACCTTATTCGTTGTTGAGCGTTTCGTAAATACATAGAAAAGAGGTTGACAACATAATTGATATATACGATTATCAAATGTAAAAAAAAAAGTCCATTAAAGATTTCAATTAAAACTTTTCACTCGTCTTCTGTCCACCGATCAATGTGCTATGAATCACGGGAAGTATAATTCGTTAAGGAGCAAACATTTGAATACTGTTTTATGTTTTTGTTTTTTGTATAAAAAATAATTCTTATTAAAAAAATCACCCTCTGAATTAGCTTCATAATACTGAACGGGCTACAGCAATATCAACGGAATTTCTCGGAATTATATTCAATCCTCTTAGCTTATTGAGTTCTTCTCAACATTTTTACAACAGATGTTTATTCCAGTACATATTCTTCTATTTGAATTGCCGTTTCTCTCGGGAAATTAAATAAGTGCCTCAAGGAGGAATATTTACATTATTTTGCTTAATTTTATTTATATTGCTTAATTTAATATTATTTTGCGTAATGCAATGATTTTATTGAAAGCGAATAATAAAAACATTTATAATTACTTTATATAATCAAATAAGAACTAGTATTAAACATTAAAATGCCTTCGTAAATATACGAATAGTTGTTTGGTTTTCAAATAATTCTTTTTATGTAATGAAATGTTGTTAAAAAATTTTTGTACATATATATCAAACTTATTTTAACATTTGAATTATTTCACCATTTAAGCTACTATTTTTTTTACCTTAAAATACTTTTCCTTTCATTTTCTTCTCTCAAATTTCAATTGCTATTACGCTTAATAACATTTAATTCTCGCCTCATCTATTTTAGAATATTCTTTTTAAGCTGTATCTGAAAGGCGCAGAGTTCAAAGATCTTCCCGCCAAAAGCATTGTTGAATCACACAAGTATTTTCCATATGGAGTTAAAAATTCTGACGCGTCTTCTGAATTGCGCAGAGCTTTTTTCGCAATGCTTTTCTCGGAAATCTCATCTTACGCGCTACTAGTAAAATTGTCAACACAACTTCAGATAGATAACGTTTTGAGTGTTTTGTTGTCTAAAAACTCCACGCAACCGAGTTTACCTGTATAATGTTTTCCATTATGGTGATTTTTTTGAAAGATTTCTTTGCTACATTCTCATATTTTGACTAATTAAAGACATGCCACTAAACTGGACTAATTCTTTGTGGGAAATCTACACTGGCCTCAATCTTTATTCCCCGAAACTGATATCGTGAACGATTACGATTTATAGTTTCGAATTTGCGATTCTAACAACAATAATTTTACATAAAATTACTATTTGGAATCAACAGCACTAGTTTCATCACACACACAGACACGTTTATACATCTATGTAAGTATATAGATAAACATACATATATATAGATATAATATTGACAAACATATGTATAGAGAGAGACAAACATATAAATATATATATATGTGTGTGTGTGTGAAATGAATTAAAATATTAATAATATCCCTTTTTAAATCTTAATTAATTTCTAATATCTCACTCTCCCATTTTACATATACAGGGTTGATATAATTAAAGTTCGCCTATTCAGAAGGCTCTAGAGCCGGTACTATGGCTCCAAACGAAACAAAATTTCACTAGTACGTAGTTGAAGAGATGTGCTCTGTAAAAATCGAAAAAAAAATAGTTAAAAATTTTATCAATAGGTGGCACTGCGCCAATATTTAAGCCGATATTCGCAAATTCTTTTATTTTGTAAAAATCAAAATATAGGAAATTTTATTTCACAGTTGGTAAAAGTAAATTTTTTCAGATTCGTTATATCAATTTCGGTCAATCCAGTTGAAACACACAAAATCAGAAAATTTCACCCAACGGTTGAAAAAGATCACATTTTATTCAAATTTTCGCCGAACGACGTCAAAGGGACGTCGCAACTTCAAAAACTTGAAATACCCTTCTAACCACCTGACGATTTAAAACTTGCTGATAAAGTGTGTCTGTGATTTCTTTGACACTGGAACTGTTGATTGTTTCTGAAAAGCATTTGAATCTACGCTTTGTGGAGAGTGGTAACTTTGAAAGAAAAGGCACTTCTTGTAAAGCTATTTTATCAAAATAACAGCAACGCAGCTGCAGCTCTTCGAGAATTCCGGAAACTAAAAGATGTTAGATGTGGACCAATGTCGGATCGTGGAGTTCACAAAATAATTAAAAAGTTCGAGGAAACAGGAAAACTCGACATTCTTCCTGGCAGAGGATGAAAAAAGGTAAACATTTCTAGCATTGAAGGTATTGCTACTGCTGCCGTGGATTTAGAAAGCCAGTCAACATTTGGTAATGCAAGTGTGCCAGCTATTGCGAATGAAGTCGATATGCCGATTTCCCCTGTGAGAAAAGTGATGCGTCAAATTTTGCGCTACTAATCCATACAAGATTCAGAGGGTGCAACAACTAATACAGGGTGATACCGAAAGTCGGCTATCATTTTCACTACAGTTTCTTCCACGAATAAATGTGGATGATTCTTTGCCCTGGAATATTCTATGGAGTGATGAAGCGCATTTTTATATAAACGGACAAGTGAACACACACAACTGTCGAATTTGGGCGAAAGAAAATCCTAATGTTGTCCAAGAAGTTCCATTGCATGCAGCTAAAGTGACGGTGTGGTGCTGTTTCACAGCTACGTTTATGATAGGGCCATATTTTTTTGAGGAACTAACATCCACAGGAGCCATTACATGTTCCGTAAATGGCAGAAGGTATCTAAATATGTTGTCAAATTTTCTGATTGCCGAGCTGCAACAGCAAGGCTGCCTTCAAAGTATTGTGTTTATGCAAGACGGTGCACCACCGCACATTACTAGAACAGTTCGGACTTTCCTAACAAGCCATTTTACAGAAGACCGCATCATAAGTCGTTATTATTAAACAGTCTGGCCACCACGATCGCCTGATCTAACATCATGCGATTTTTGATTGTGGGGATTTTTGAAAGATTCTGTATCTAAAGACAGATGTCAGACAATCTATGAACTGAAAGACAGGATTAGGCTTCATATTCGCTCAATCTCACAGGACAGTTTACGCAATGCTGTAGAAAGTACAATTCTGAGAATGGAATGCGTTATTGAAAATGGTGGCGGATTCATTGAGCATGCGTAATGTTATTCTTCGTTATTTCCTCGCCGCCGAGCGACATGTTTTATTTTTGTTGATGCAGATTACATCACATGAAATTATATTAATTTTTCTGTATTGTTTGGAGTCATAGGTCAGGCTCTAGAGCTGTCTGATTAGGTGAACTTTAATTATAACAATTCGCAGTTCGTCGAAATTTGTTGAAACCTATAAATTTTTGTGCTTCGTCTGGATTGACAGAAATTAATATAATGAATCTGCAAACATCACCTTAAATATTGGCGGAGCGCCTCCTACTGCCGAAAAATGTAACTAATTTTGTTTTTTCGATTTTCGCAGAGCGCATCTTTTCAACTACGTACTAGTAAAATTTTGTTTCATTTGGAGCCATAGAACCGGCTCTAGAGCCTTCTGAATACGCGAACTTTAATTATTACAACCCTGTATATCAGTAGCGATATCATATGATTTAAATATTTTGACCACAAAATACTTGAAATGGTTACGCTGAATCTGCAGTCGTCACAGATATTTAATAAAACGCAAAGTATAGGCAGTGCCGTAGCGAAAGAAAATTTTTTGGGGGAGCAAAAGGCAAGATTGGCCGACTCAAAAATGTTTCAAATCCGACTAATGTAAAATAGTCAATCTGTCGCATTATTTCTTAATTAATAGTTTTTACAATTCATTTTAACTGATTAATTATAATTGATAGTTAAACATAAAATATATGATTCTGTATTACTAAAATGTTTCTTTGATATAACTCAGTAATTATTTAAAAGATTTACCAAGAACTTCACCTGAAAAAAAAGAATATGTATTGATAAGAAAAAAATCCTACAGTTATATTTGTGAAAAACACATTTGTTTAGAATGATAGAATGAAGTGATAGTTTAGTAAATAGAACGTAGTGATTTTCAAAATAAAAGCTAAATAAAAATGTGATCTCTTAGTTCTAAAAATTATGATAATGTAATGAATGGGAAGTACTTTTAATTTTTTATTAGCATGCGATAGAAAATAATTTGAACTTTATATTCCAATTAGAGATAATATCGTATGGAATTAACAACATACACTTTCAGTAATTCTAAATGTAAAACTAAAAAATGCACATTATAGGGGTACTGAAAATATTTGGAGGAGCCTCAAAATTTAATTGCGCCTGGGGTCTCTCGAGTGCTTAATCCACCACTGATTGTGTTTTATAGGAATGTCAAGGGACCGACAGAAACATTTGAATTATCCACGATTTCGAATTATACACGTTCGAATTATTCAAGTTTGACTGTACTATTTTTACATAAATTACACATCACATTGAATAAAGCAAACCATTCATACCTTTCTTATCACCATTCCCTGTCGAGTGGTTCCCACTGTCCAGCCATGTTGATAACTTCTTCGGACTTTTTGCATCTATAACATGGAATCTTTACAATTCCGTCAGTTTTCGATAACATGATATGCATAGCTACAAGGTAATTGTTGTAGATAAAAAAATAAGCAGTTACTCCAGATGAAAGAATACGCACAGGGTTAGACGACAGAAGAGTTTATTTCGTAAACAGGCATCATTAAGTGAAGAGTCATGAAGCAAAGGGGAGGTACCCTTCTAATACGAAAGAACGTTACAACTTCTCTGATCAAGCGTAAAGTCAGAAGTGATAAAGTTTTGAAGAATCCATGTACGGGTGTTGGCGCGGTAAACATGATAAAATCGCCAGTACTTGGCGAGAGAGCTTTTAGAGAATAATGTTGGAAGCATGTGGGAAAAAGCGATAAATGCAAGTTTCTGTCTATGATTATGCATTCGTTTGAGAGTGGGGGGTTGTAAAGATACGTATATGGATACGAAAAAGAAAAGTAATAATTTTTGAGGATGGTCGCTTGTTTTGCCAAAAGGGCAGCTGGGTTTTAACGGTTACCTGTGGCTCGAATATAATAACAGGGTGTGAAAAATATGAGCTTGCATATTACAATTTACATGTAGGAATGCAATATTTTTAATTAATTCTTTTGAGAGCGGATGAGAAGTGCTAATACATGCAAAAAGATTGTCAGCTATACGTTACTTTAATTTAAACAAGTGGAGCACAGCTGCATATATATTTTGTCTAAGTTTTAAGGCAGATGCACTTTTGATTTCATGAGAAGAAAACGGTTGGGTTAGAAACGTGTGAACACTTATGACTTTTAACATAACCGCAAAGATTTGTAAAACTTTCTGATGTCTGCGAATAATGACTTGCATTTTAGAATAAAGAAAATCAGATTCGTTATCTAAATTGAATCAGAAACGGATTTAGTTAACATATTGATTTTTTTTTTTTGGGGGGGGGGGGGGGAATTACAGACATTTAAAATCTGTAAACTATATTTATTTATTCTTATACTTTTTTTTTAATAAAAAAAATTTTTTTTTTAGTATGCAAATAAAAATTTATATCATGTCTCAATAACGTATGCATGCATGTAAGCATGAATAAACCAAATGGGTACCACTTACGTTGGAAAAATATTTATATATGAGCTCAGTTCAATTGTTTCTGGATACACTTTTTTTTTGTTTCACTGTTTATTTTTTAAAGTGCGCACTTTTTATTATTTTCAATCAATTTCCAGAAACTTTAAAACATTCATACTTGAAATTTCATATTCAAGAATTAGCAACTTTTTTTTTTTTTTTTTTTTTTAAGTAGATGAAAATGTGGTCAGAAGATTTTATCGAGCGAAATAAAATGAGAGCTTACATTTTAGGCAACGGAACAGAGAATAAATAATTTTGTGACCAGACAATTAAATTTCAAGCTAAACAGGAACCATATACATTAAAGTTGGGGGGGGGGGCGATTTAACATATAAATTGCATTCTAATATATGAAGTTAAATCTCCTTGATAGCATTCTCCAAGTTTCTTTATTTTAGAGTTTGTCTTTTTTGATTTCCACTTGGCTGGTGCCGAATTCGTTTCATAATATAAACTATTATCTCAACACAAGCAAAGTAAGATTAACCCATTGGGGACGAGCGACACGTATACGTGACGCATAAGATGCTCAGAATCCTCGATTATTCCCACCAGTTAATTTTTATTGTAAGCTTTGACTTATTTAATGACAGCATTTCTGCGATTCAATAAGGCGAAAATTTCTGTTTTGAAAAACCGGGGGTAAAAAAGATTAAAAATTCCGTAAAAGACGCTCGTCACGAAGGGGTTAAGTAATAAACTATCGTACTATCATTACTATGCGACTCTCAACTGCTCTGACAGTCCGATATTGATCAGCAGTTAGTAAACGAATGACTCATCATGAATAGCACTAGCTCACTGCACGTCCTAGCCAGCACTTGACTCATCACTCGGCAGGCACCTGGCGCGACATGACACATTCGACTCGACATTCTGCTGTCTGCTCTAGAAATGCTTTTGCATGCGAAGCATATGGAGTATTTGAACGGACACGCAAAAACATTTACTCTAGCACTTTGATGGATTTTTGAAGTAACTTCTTTAGGCGCGTTAGGCATTTTTTGAGATGGGAAAAAAATATTGAACTCGCGACACTGTTACCGTCACTGTTACCGACACCTCTGTATATTTGAAGTGATTGAAGTGAAAACTTCTTTAGGCGCGTTGGGCATTTTTTGAGATGGGAAAAAACCATTGAACTCGCGACACTGTTACCGACACCTATGTATATTTGAAGTGATTGAAGTGAAAACTTCTTTAGGCGTGTTGGGCATTTTTTGAGATGGGAAAAAACCATTGAACTCGCGACACTGCTACTGTAACCGACACTGTTACCGACACCTCTGTATATTGGAAGTAAAAACTTCTTTAGGCGCGTTGGGCATTTTTTGAGATGGGAAAAAACCATTAAAATCGCGACACTGTTACTGTTACCGACACCTCTGTATATTTGAAGTAAAAACTTCTTTAGGCGCGTTGGGCATTTTTTGAGACGGGAAAAAACCATTGAACTCGCGACACTGTTACTGTAAACGACACCTCTGTATATAAGTATGTACATGTATTGTGTATAGTTAGGTATGAGGTAGGGTGGGGCAGGCGCGTCCCACGCCGCATGCTAGCCTGTGCGCTATTGCACCGCGGTATATTAAGCGCAGAAAAATGTAAGCGGTATAGTAAGCGCAGAAAAATGTAAGCGGTATAGTAACACAGAAAAAATGTAAACGGTATATTAAGCGGTATAGTAACGCAGAAAAATGTAAGCGGTATAGTAAGCGCAGAAAAATGTAAGCGATATAGTAAGCTGTATAGTAGCACAGAAAAAATATAAGCGGTATAGTAAACGCAAAAAAATGTAAGTGATATAGAAAGCGGTATAGTAAACGCAGAAAAATGTAAGCGGTATAGTAAGCGCAGAAAAATGTAAGCGGTATAGTAAGCGCAGAAAAATGTAGCCGGTATAGTAAGCGATATAGTAACGCAGAAAAATGTAAATGTATTGTAAGCGGTATAGTAAGCTGTATAGTAAGCGCAGAAAAATGTATGCGGTATAGTAAGCGGTATAGTAAACGCAGAAAAATGTAAGTGGTATAGTAAACGCAGAAAAATGTAAGCGGTATAGTACGCTGTATCGTAAGCGGTATAGTAACGCAGAAAAATGTAAGTGGTATAGTAAGCGCTGAAAAATGTAAGCGGTATAGTACGCGGCGTAGTAAGCGGTATAGTAACGCAGAAAAAAGTAAGCGGTATAGCAAACGCAGAAAAATGTAAGCGGTATAGTAATCACAGAAAAATGTAAGCGGTATAGTAAGCGCAGAAAAATGTAAGCGGTATAGTAATCTGTATAGTAAGCGGTATAGTAAGCGGTATACTAACGCAGAAAAATGTAAGCGGTATAGTAACGCAGAAAAATGTAAGCTGTATAGTAAGCGGTATAGTAAGTGGTATAATAACGCAGAAAAATGTAAGCGGTATAGTGCGATTGAAGTCTGGTTCCCGAAATTTTTGTATGTAAAAATAATATGCATTATTTTTCATGTACAATAGCGCATTAAATGAAAATTGTAATATATTTTTTGTAGTAGTAGTTTATAATAATGAATTTTAAAAAAAACTTCATTTTAAAGTATTTTCTGCACAATAAAACATTTCCTGACGATTCAAAAAATACGCACGTAATTGTTCAAGTTTTCACTTCTGTCGGTACTCCCGGAGTGCCATTGTTTTTTAATTTTTTTTATTATTAACTTTTAGCTAGGTGCTGGGTATTTTATAGGAAGTTAGATTAGATATTAAAACACAATAATTTTTTAACCATCAGTTTGGGGCCCCGGGGCAGTGCCCCGGCGGTAGTTACGGGCCTGAAACGCTGAACTATTTATATTGTTTTAAGTGCAAACGTGTTAATGTTCCGCAATCGCTTCAAGGTTTTTTTTTTTATTTTAAAAGTACTTTTAATGATTTAATTTTTCCTGAAATCCTCTACTTTCTGAATTCTTTATTAAAAAAATAATTCCTCTTACATATGATTTAGTTTTTAAAAAAAGTAATCGCTGACATGTACCGTAATTTCCGGCGTATAATCCGCGGATCATACAATTATGTTTAAACCCAGAAATTGTATTTAATAATTGAAGTAAAATATTTACAGCGATCTAGTATGTTCCATTATATAAAATAAAATTTCTGGGTCGAAATATAATTGTTTGATCCGCGGATTATACGCCGTGAAGTACGGTAATCAGAGTATACAATAAATATTAAGTAATTAATAAAGGTTCCAATTCTAATTTTTATAACAACAAGTGAAAAATCAGTGAAAATTATCAAAAAAAAAGTAAGAAGTTACTTTAGGTATTAAATGTTAAATGCACGGATATTTTTTTAATTTATTCATTTTCTTTTTTAAAATAGTTTTAAAAATTCTTCGTTTTTATTTTCCAAACGTTCCTAAAACAGTTCCAAAGGGCGTAAACATCATATTGTTGCTAGAACCTACTATGTATCAAGTATAAAATTTCGTGAATTTTCTTAAGCGACTTTCGCATTCGGTCGACCTAGTTTGTATATTGATAGTTTTTATCTATGTAAGTTGTAAGTGTTACATTGCAAGGACAAATTTCTGCTATTTTCAAATCAATAGATCAGATTCATTTTTTCCCCTGTTGGCCTATGTATCGACGGCCGAATTAGCTTTTCCATGTATGGGTAAGGTATGGTATATGTCCAACATTTCCGGCTCTGCAGACAAGATTTATACGTGATAATTTTTTTCAGTGGGTAGGCCGACTAGCTATTTATGTGATTCGAAAATGTGACAGAACACGTGACTTTCATACCGGCTGACCAGATAGATCTATTGAAACCATTACTTTTTTTACTCATAACCTATCTATTGACAGACCGTTTAGCTTTTGCCATATGATTGTAAGGGTGTAGTGAAATGCATTCTGAAGACTTAAAGTCCTGCCAACCAGAATTTTTCCGAATTGTTTTTTTTAATTGGCCTACTGATATACTACAGAGACACTAATTAAATCTGCTGATAAGCCGACTGAATCCTTTTACCAAACAATGGGGGGGGTGTACCCCTGCCCCCCCGCTAGCTACGCCCCTGAGTATAGGAGAAAACTAGGTAGTATAATGTTAAACAATAAGCTAGTTTAACCTAATGTTAAACCTAGCTCAACTCAATATAATTTTACATGGTCTGCTTTCCATAGCCTCGTCCTCCAGGCTCGCGCGTCCCCATTTCAGATGTCTTTTCCATGTTTTGATAATGCTTAAGAATGGACATTTTTCACCATGAACACTTTTCATATCATATCGTAAAGCTACGTTTTTTTTCAACACCTTTAAATGTAGGAACCTGATTACTGAGCGATATTTGATATTCAAAAGTTCTCCCCTTTCACTCATTCCGACAGGACTATTTCAAAAATGCTTCCACTTAAACACAAAAAATGACACATTAGTTCTATAAGACATGGACACATACAATATATAAATTTCATAAATTTCACTCAAGTATTTCTATGGATGAAAAACTTATTGATACCATTCGTATATCAAACATATTATAACATTCGTGTTATTTCACCATTTAAGCTACTATTCTTTACCTTAAAATAGTTTTTGTTTCTTTTTCTTCTCTCAAATATCAATTGCTATTACACTTAATTACATTTAATTCCCGTCTCATCCATTTTAGAGTATTCTTTTTAAGCTGTAAGCGTATTTTTAATTCTGAAAGGCGATGCGTTCTAAGCTCTTCCCACGAAAAGCATTATCTAATCACACCAGTTTTTTCCATACGGAGTTAAAAATTCTGACGCTTTTTTCTGAATGGCTCAGAGTTTTTGTCGCAATGCTTTTTTCAGGAATTGTATTATCATATGCGGTACATAACCTCAGATAGAAAACGTTTTGAGTGTTTTGTTATCTAAAGACTCCACGGCACTCAGTTTATCTGTAGAATATTTTCCATTATTGTGATATTTTGAAAAATTTCTTTGCTAACTTGTCGTGTTTTGACTAATAAAAAACCTGTCACTAAACTGGACTAAATATTTGTGTGAACTGCACTGGCCTCTCTTTATTCGCCGAGACTGATATCGTGAATGATTGCAATTTATAGTTTCGAACTGGCGATTCTAACATCAATAATTTTACATAATTTACTATTTGAAGTCAACAGAATCATTTTCGTCACACACATATATATGTATACACATGAAAAGTATTAAAATATTATACAAAATTTTAAATCTTAATTACCTGCTGATATCTCACATTTAACATATATGTAAGTGGCGATATCATATGATTTAAATATTTGACCACAAAATACTTGAAATGATTACGCTGAATATACAATCGTCACAGATATTTAATAAAATGCAAATTATAGGTAGTATAATGTTAAACAATATGGCCGTTTGTCATGTTAATGAACAAAAAATATTAGACAAGAACTTAAACGCTCTCCATGATCGGATAAATAAACGATATCAACTAAGCTTTAATCTAAACACACTGTGTTCCGGTTTGGTCATCATTCATTTAGATATTATCTTGCACTTTTACGATTCAACGGAGTTGAGGTGTTGTACACCTTAAAGCATACATTTTAAATTTCTGTTAAAATGAATTTTCGTTACGTTCAGCATTATATAAATTTTAAATATCAAATTTATGTTGAGCAATTGGATTTTTTTACTCAACTCTCCTTATATGGTTTCCTTACAATTCTTTCCCTTTACTTGAAAATATTTCGAGTAGTTCACGTCAGTGAAATGTATTTATTTTCCTTTGAAATCTACGAGTTCTAAAGTATCTTCATTACACTCAAGTCACGATCGCTGTATCACCTGAATTTCTTGTAATTATATTGAATCCTAGCTTATTGAGTTCCTCTCTAGCTTTTTACAACTTATACGTTGAAGTAAATATTATTTTATATGAAAATTAAACACTCCAGGGAAATTCAATAATTGATAAATGTTGAGATAAGATAAGCTAAATGTTGCTCTATAAAGAGGAACATTTATCGTATTTGCTGAATTAGTGTATCTTCTAATAATTTTGGTAAGGTAAAGATTTTTCTAAAATGGATAATAAAAACAATTATAATTAGCTTAGGTCAGTGTACGCGTGCGAAGATTTTGCGTTGCAGTCTCATAATTTTTAGAAATATCTGATATATTTTAGATGCAGAGTAAAACTTCTAAAGTAAAATTAAGGATAAAAATATCTACAAACATTTAGTTAAGCCTGAATATCTATTTATTTATTCCATCAAAGATACAGTAAAAACTGAACAAAATACCAAAAAACACGAGTGAGATAAAAATTAACAATCGTAAATGCATTAGATGATTACGTCATGCACTTCGGGGAAAACAACGAGACAAGGAAAAATAAGTTGAATACATTTAAAATACAATTTAATTTATTATAACAAATCACACTTTTTAGACTATACATAAAATACCACTGATTCGATCGATCGATGTTGTCTTTTTCTTCTAAATCTTTGAATTTGAATTTTCCTTTTTAGCTATAAATATAAAGTAAATTCCTTTGCAGACGTCCTACTTTATAATTTTGTACTATTTATTTTTTTATAATCATTTTTGAGCACGATGTAATGCGGTATTTCATTTTTGTGGCAACACTGATTTGAGAAAATTCTTTCACTTTTTTATGAAAACAACGGTTATTTAATTTTTAATTAAATACAATTTTTAATCAAAAAACATGTTTCAACGAAATGACATCAAAAAGTTTTTTTTTCTAAATGAATGATATTCGAGTTCTGGCATTATCCTTTTTACATATTATCTGCAACTTAGTTGAGGTGTAGTATAATTCTTGAACTCACAAATATATATTAAATTTTAAATTCTTTTATGAAAGAATTTATATTGCTTTCAGCATTGATATGAATTTTTAATCTCAGCACTTCATTTTTTTACTCTACTCTCCACTTACACATATTCCTTAAAAATTTCTTTTTTTTTATTCAAAAATATTTTCACTTACTCGCGTAGGTAAAATGTATTTATTTTACCTTAAAATCTACAAGTTCTAAAGTATCTGCATTACACTCAAGTCACGATCGCAATATCAACTAAATTTCTTGTAATTATATTTAATCCTACCTTATTATTTAGTCTCTCTCTAAATTTTTAGAACATAAGTTGAAGTATTCTTTTATAAAAATATTAGTATCTCCAGGGTTATTAAAAAAACACATTAAGTATGACTACTTTTTGAAATATAATAAGAGTATGTTTATAATAATGACAATTATATAATAACATTACAATGTAAAGTTTTTTTTTTTTTTTTTTTTAAATTTTATGATAAAAAAGTTTTCCTAACACAATATGCACTAGTTTAAGTATTAGAACGGTACTTATGCATTTTGTTATGTACAATTGTGAATCAACACTACTTTATTTTAATAGATTATTTATAAAATATCATTTACTAAAATTACAGTAATGATATTTTTCTAAATAGCTTACTTTTACAAACTTTTCCAACATATTGAAAGGTAATTTCCTGTATATAAAAATGAACTAGGACGCGTATGAAACCAATTGCACAGTTCAATGGGTTTCATGTTTTCATTTGTTGAAAGTTTAATAATGTTACTTTTTGCAGCAACACTAAGTACTTTTTGTTTACTCATAATTCTAGCTATTAAATAAATCACCGCACTAAAATAATTATGATTTTTGATTGCCATAACAACAAGCATAACATAATTTATATTGATATTAAAAATGTCTCTTCTGGTTTGAATCACCTTTGTATTTTTAATATTAGAAATCTTTTCAGCTTTGAAATAATTCTAATTTTGGTAAGGAATTGTGTCTTAGAAAATATTCTACGAAATGCATGTGAAGGGACTTAAATGTGAAACTTATATTTAAAGTTTTCCATTTTATGGAATTTTTCATTAGATATTTTTTGTTACTATATTATTCGTCACGTGCCTTATTTTGACAAACAGAAATGAATGGAAAAAATTATCGTTTATAAACTCGGAAAAACATAACTTTCAATTATTTAGTATAGTAACTAACTAAGAAATTTAAATACAGATATTTATAGCTAAGAGAGGAAATTTACGTTATTTATCTAAATTCCACTTTACATGTTTAGTATGACGTATTTGTCAGTGTAGCACGCGCATTCCGATATTTAAGATCTCACATGGGAAAAACTTCTGTTAAAAACTCGTAGAAAAATATTTCAAATAGCTTTTACAATATTAAAATCTAACAGTTAATACTAAAACAGTGCAATATTTAGAAGGTATTGCTTTATTGCTCCTTAAATCTGAATACAAAATTTCTTCCGAATTATTTTAGACAAATGGTCAAATACACAAAGGCCAATCGAATCCTAAATACTGGTGCATCACGGGCATCCTGATGTTTTAAATAACATTTTGTGGTAAAATGTGAGGAATACTCTAAAAAACACGATAACTCGAAAAGCATCCTTTAAATAATTATCACTATTCTGGCATTTTTAACACCCTTTGTGACTTAAAATTCCTATGTGGAATAATACCTATGTAATGAATATTCTTTACCAAAAATAATCAAAGATAAAACATTTACGTGAGATCCGCTATTCTTTCAAAAGTAGGTTAATTGCTCGTGACTTTATCTAACGCATCTCGCAAATAAGAGTATTAAATATTTTGCAATTTATAGGACTTTTCCGTTCTGATGTATAGTTATTAAAAAGAATTCTCGTTACATACATTTGTTTGAATAATTAAAAGAAGAGATTATATGTTACTAAAAATTGCAAAAAACATCATTTTCATTTATTTAGTACAAAAAATAGACATGGAATTTAAATGCAAAATGTGACAGATGAAAATATTTGCTGTAATGAAGCATTTTATGTTATTTAAATAAGTTTTAATATACTTATTTAGAATAATTTGAAACATTTCATTTAAATATTCTTCACAATTAAGGTATTTTAACATGACAATTTCTTACATCTCCATCTGTTATGTTTAGAAAGTGAGCGTCACGAAATTTTTCTCCCGAGTCTGTGGCATTTACTTGTTGAGAATGAGCAGTACATTAAATGTTAATGCACACAATACGAGGGTATGTCAAAAAATATCCGAAATGTAGTTATAAATGTTATTTCAATAAAAATAGGAAACTAACGTTAATATCATTTTTCCATATTGTCCCCTTGCTTTTCAACGCACTTGGTCCATCGTTGCACAAGCTTCCTGATACTTTCAAAAAAGAAGATTTTCGACTGGTCAGCGAGCAACGAATGCACCGCGTCCTTCAGTTCGTGGTCCGAGATGAATTGACGGTCCCTTAATGCCTCTTTGAATGGATTTTATCAATAGTCACTTCTCTTTCTAACAGAACCATTTCACGTGCACGCTCAATGTTGTGATCATTTGTGGCAGTACGCGGTTTTCCGGCTCCTTTGAACAAGGCTCATTTGCTCCTTTGATAACACCTGTGCGACCATTTTTAAAAAAATTCAATGCATTCATAGGTACTTAGTTGCGGCAAGATAATTTTCACGTATTGTGCCAAAAGTCTTTGATGGATTGCTGTCACTTATACACCTTCCGACCACAAAAACCGGATCACAGCTCGTTGCTCTTCTGTAGCGCAAATCTCTAATGGAGCGGCCATCATCTATCTGCAACAAAATGAAGACAAATAGACGAATTACGAACAAACTTTCATAGCATAATCACAACAGCATAACAATAAAATAAACGAGGACAGATGTTAGTATGAAAAATGTAAGAAGAGCTATGCCAAAATTGCGGATAATTTTTGACTTATCCTCGTATAAGTCGTTCTTTTGGCTTCATGCTTCACACACAAATGTGTCATTCTGATGTCTGTGTTACGAGATAATTTCTGGTTATGAGCAAATACCGCGGTTAAACTCTCAAATGGTATTCACTATTTATCTGAACGTCATTCTGACGTCATCGAACCATGGTAGGATTCGCGCTGTTAAACTCTGATTTTGAGCGGAAAACGCTATGTCCATCAACCTCGTTAAACGCAATGGCTTCTGATTCAAATATTATTCACTATTAACCTTATTGCTACACCGTTCAAATATTATTCACTATTAACTTGATTGATCCTAATTGCAGTCAAAATCTAATCAGGTAAATAGTGAATACCAATTGAGAGTTCAACCACGATATTCGCTCGTAACCAGAAGTTGAAGTAGATATTGAATACGAGCTTTACTATGCTTAAAACCACTAACGACCGAACGAATCATCCGATTGGAGAAATATTCGTGTAATAATATTTTTTGAATAAAGCTTTTTTGCATAAAACTAAAACTAGAAAGTAGATGTTCTGTATAATACGAACATATGTTTATCCCCCCCAAAAAAATTAATACGGTAGCTTTTTGTCATTTTGAACCTCATTAATCGCTTATTCTGACATATCCCTCAACGATTTTGTTTCTCCTGAAAAATGAAATTTTTACCTTAAGCAAGGTATATGTAAATAAATTACTGAAACAGTGATTTTTTATCGTTAATTTTATTAAGAAAATTGTAATGAATATTTTTGAGACAAATTTAAAACTTTTACGTGTTAGTTATTGTCTTTATTTTTTAAAAAAAAACGAACCCTTAGTTATATTACACATTCAGATATATCCCAAGTTTTTCATATCTCTCGAAATACGCAATATAATGAGAAGCTAATGTCATATGAAATACATAAGTTTTGTATTTACTTTTTACATAAAGCCGATTTAATCACTGAATTATAACCCTGTGAATATAAATATTTTCCAAAGAAATGTTTGGTGAATAATACAACAATCATATACGCATATTATTTCTTTTGTCAATAACGCTTTTTCTGAACTAATATGTACTGTACAACGATGAATGTGGTATCTCTGGATAGGATGTTTTTGCCCACATCTGACACTGCATACTGAATT
The DNA here is from genome assembly GCA_963931845.1 of Maratus michaelseni. Lineage (NCBI taxonomy): Eukaryota > Metazoa > Arthropoda > Arachnida > Araneae > Salticidae > Maratus > Maratus michaelseni. The sequence goes on from OZ007589.1 coordinate 326,099,426, forward strand.
TTAACTAATATACTTCGTTTGTTAGAAAATTTACTTAAATTAAAAATCACGAGCAGGGAAGACCGAGCTATGCTCGGTCAAAATTAAATTTGAGTTCAATGACCCATGACCAAAATGACCCACTAATTGAATTTTCTCGAACATGTGACTTAGCCCAACAGTCTTCTCGTGCCCGAAAACCATAGGATGCAAAATTTAGTGTAAATAGTCTGAGCCGTTTTTAAGATAAAATAGCTTGACCTATAATGACCCATGACCAAAATGACCCACTAATCGAAATTTCTCGAACATGTGACGTAGCCTAATAGTCTTCTTGTTCCGTAAACCTGTAGGCTGCTAAATTTATTTCAAATCATCTGAACCGTTTTTAAGATAAAATAGCTTGACCCATAATGATCCATGACCAAAATGATCCACTAATTGAATTTTCTCGAACATGTGACCTAGTCCAACAGTCTTCTCGTGCCCGAAAACCATTGGATGCAAAATTTAGTGTCAATTGAGCCGCTTTTTAGATCTTGACCCACAATGACCTAGAAATGACCCACTAATCGAATTTTCTCGGACATGTGACCTAGCCCAATGATTTTATCGTGCTCGAAACTCGTAGGACACAAAATTTAATCAAAATCGTTAAAGCAGTTTTTTAGATAAAATTAATTTGACCCGCGTTGACCCAAAAATGACCCACTAATCGAAAGTTCTCGAACATGTGACCCAGCCCAATAGTCTTCTCGTGCCCGAAAATGGTCGGATACAAAATTTCGTCAAAATCGTTTGAACCGTTTTTTAGATACAATTAGCTAGACCATGCCCCAAAAGGACCCAAAATGACCCACTAATCGAATTTTCTCGAACATGTGACCTAACCCAATGGTTTTCTGGTGCCCCAAAACGGTAGGATACGAAATTTCGTCAAAATCGTTAAAGCCGTTTTTAAGATAAAATTTGCACACACACACACACATATATATATATATATATATATATATATATGTAACCACATACATAACCACATATATATATAACCACACACAAGATTTGCTCGGATTAGAATATACGATATATACGAGGGCATTTCGAAAAGTAAAGATACAATGGCTCGCATTCCTTAAAAGAAAAAAAAACATTTATTTAGAAAACGTAAGTTACATCTTATTAACTGGATTATTTATTATTTTTCGACATAATCACCCCCGTTATCCAAACATTTGTTAAGTCGGGGCACAAGCTTTTGTATCCCACAGTCATAGAAGGTTTCCGCCTGTTGTCGGAACCACATTTTAACTTCATCTTTGATCTCATCATCGTCGTGGAATGATTTTCCTCCGAGATGTGACTTCAGGTAACGGAATTGCTCGAATTGCTTCCTCCGTTCTCTGAATAAGGGCATCAGAGATCACAGATGGCCGACCTGTTCTTTGTTCGTCATGAACATCGGTCCTACCTTCAGAGAAATGGCGACACCATTTCGTTATATTTTGTCGATTCATAATGTTCCCATAAACAGAAACAATTTCTTTCTGAATATCCGCTGGTCGCTGACCTCTTGCATGAAGAAAACGTATGACGGACCGCACTTCGCATTTGGCGGGTTTCTGAATCGGCGGAACCATTTTAAACACGACCTACTCCAACCAGAATCAACGTTGAAATGCCGAACGACAGCGAGGAGAAAGCTAACGGTTCAAGGTTAACACCTGTGTTGCCAACTTGCTTGACAAAACTTTTCTTTTCCTCCGGCGTACGGTGTATCTTTACTTTTTGAAATGCTCTCGTATTTTACTGTTCTCAACACCTTTTTTTTCTAGGCATTTACAAAACGTAGAATGATGAATGAATTATCATTCAAAATGTTTTTGATCCGTCTTCTGGCTATCTTTGATCTTTTTTTTATCGTAACTTTGATGGAATAAATTAGATGATGTTCTGTATTGGCTAATATTCTGTCTTGGCCATATATTTTTATCCTTATTTTTTCTTTAACAGTTTAAACTTGCATCTAAAAAATATTAAATATTGCTAGAATATATTAGACTGAAATACGAAGCTCTCACAGGGATCCACTAATAAGTATTTTATTTTAAACAGCAACTTCCAACTTTTTTATACAAATACAAAACGCACAACAATCAGTAAAGTATCATAGGACAAATTTTTCAAAAGTGATTTCATATAGTACACTTAAATTTTGCTAAAACCCGTTTCATGATTAAAAAAATAATAATAATAATAAATAAAAAATAAAACTGCTGTTAAGTGAAAATTAATGAAAAATTTATCAGCAAAATATTTCTAATGTTTCACTGCGAAAGCCTAGCATGTGTCCACTGGTACTAAATTAAAGATGAAAGGTAGAAAATTGCTTTAGACATTTTTACTTTAAATTTACGACAAAATAAATGCATACTACCCCATGGATAGTTTGCAAATCTAAACTTAATAAAGAATATAAAGTATAATCTATATCGGAGTTTTAAATGTATTTATTTAGCAGCAGTTTTCTCTCTTTAATTATAAATTAATAATACGCAATTATAAATATTTCAAAAATATAGGATTTAGACAAGATGAGCTTCAATATTTCATGTCTGTGATCCCCAATCTTTTCAGTATCACAGTAGCATTTGAATTACATACCCATTTTTGTATCCTTCTTCCCCTTCGCCTTAATCACTCGCAAATGTTTATTTATGTGCTCGTATGTGAAATATACATTGCATAAGGATACACAATTTTTTACACATTGAATTTTGTTGACTATTGATGTATAATTTTGACATTTTCATGTGGAGAAGATAACATTCTTTGTTTCAGAGTCATCAATGATACATTTAATGTATATCAAACATGTTATATTTTTCACTGTAAGAGAGACCTTTCTGTGTTTTGTTCACCAGTGATTCTATTCTATACACTGTTCAAAATTTGTAGCAAACTATCCAGTCATTCGACTGTTTTTATAGAAAACGGTTACATAACCATAATTTAACGCTCTTCTGACCATAATATGGCCAATAATATGATCAAAATATCGTTAACTTACGGTTATGTAACTGTTTTCCATAAAAACAGTCAAATGACTGGAGAGTTTGCTGCAAATATTTAACAGTGTAAACATAGGAGTACTTTTTTATTAAGGCAATGAATATTATTTTTTTAAAGAGCATGTGAAATAAGGTTTATATTGAGTGATTTAAAAAAGAGCTTATTATGATTATATTTTATACCACTGATGATACAAACATACATAAAAGTAAAACAAGTATACAAATCAAGTGCAGCTAGTATTGTCATTGTTTTGAAAGGGTATTTTTGCAGTTATTAGGTTATGTAAGTTACAATTAGAAAACATTTTTCTGGCAAGTATTCTATTCTTTAAGAACAAAACTTATCGAGTTATGAAAATTTTATTTTGTGGAAAAATTTGGCTGTTTCGAGCACTAAAAAAGTATGTTTCTGTCTTTAATGCTTGAAACCGCTAACAGTGAAACCGTTAACAGTTCATAAAATTTAAAGTATCAAAACTCGGTAAGTTTCGATTGTACAGGAATAGACTTTTTGTCGTTTTACTTGTAGGAGCATGGAAAAACATTTTCGAAATGTAACTTATATATTTTATCTTACTTTTGACTAAAAGCAGTATTGGATTTGTGTACTTCTTGTTATTGGAAGTATATTTCTGTCATTAGCATTTTATGTTATTGTTACGGTTGGTTTCAACCAATTTTTTTTTTTAATCTACATTAATTATTTAAATCACTTTCTCAACATTTATTTAAAAGCACTCTTTTTTTTTCTGTTTCTAATAAAAATTTAAATAAATAAAAGTAATTGTAATAATAATAATAAAATCAGTTTTTATTTTTTCTTCTTTCTTTTTCTTTTTGCAAAGTAAATTCAACGTTTATAGTCGAGCTTTGCTCCCTGTTTTCAAATGCGAAAAATATATAGCAGGGAGGGAGGTTTCTCAGTAAAAGACCACACATATTACATTGGGCAGTCGTGTACGTTTTCTCCCATACCCTTGAATCACGTGTTTGTAGTCACCTAGTCTGGTTTTGGTTAAAAGAAAGACCGTCCGCCCTGTATAAGAATTACGTTATCTTATGAGTGTACTATATACGCAATTAGGCTTTGTAAGTTTACGACAGGCTTCAATTGGCTCTGCTATCAGGCGGATAGCTGGCGCCCATGTAAACAGAGGCTCACAGGACCCCCCTTCAGCACACGCCATGGGGGTGAAGCATGGCTGCCTTCCCCCATGAAGCGGCCGGCAGAGTGGAGCGGCAAGCTGTAGTCTTCAGGAAGAGTCCATTTTTCCTTTTGTTTCCATCCCCGCACCCCTGGCAGAGTGGATCGGTCCCGTTTTTCAAGCAGCGCGGGAGAATGAATGTTTACGACACTTGCTGCTTGGCTGAAATACCTGTCGTTTGGTTCGAAAAATTAGTGGACGTTGCGTAGCGGCACTTGTGATAATGAGCGAAAAGCTACTTGTCAAAGAAATGAAAATGATGGTCAGTGAAAGAGCGTCAACGATTCCAGATGCGTAGAGATTAAGTTTTTTTTCCTTGTGCAGTCCAGAGAGGTCTCAACTATTTATGAGACGTTAATATTGTCTTGTTTATAATAAGGAAGACTGATCGCTGTGTGTGTTGGAGCTGGATTTGTGAAGATATGGGTAGTCCGAGAAACCTCCGTCGTCGGGAGATATATGAGGTGTTCGGTTGAATCGCAAAGTTGGCAAGCAAAAGACTCAACTCAAATGCTCGCGGATGCTACAAGAAATGCTGAGAAAGAGTGAAGTTTGACTGATGCTCTGGTGATTTAGGAAACCATCCCCCTGAGGTGTAATTACGTCAGATGGTGCTCGTCCACAGTTTTGTTTCTTCTCAAGAGGGAAGGGAAATAGAGTCTGCCCACTGATGATTCGATTAAACCTGCTAACTTTGTAAGTAGTTCTTTATTTCCTCATAAATGTATGTTCTCCCACTTTAAATTATTTATGGCTATTTGGAGAGATTAAGAATGATAAGTGTGTATTTTAAAACACTAATATATAATGTTTTTACAATTGATGGACTGTTAAACTTTAGACTGTTAAGCTTTAATGTAATGTTATATTTTTAAGATTCTCTGTGCCTAGTTGCAATTAAAATAATAAGTGAATTCAGCAAAGTTGATCAACCTTAAAAGCATGATAGTGTGATAATTTTAGAAATGTGTTGTTTGGTTTAAAATATATTTAAGTAATTAATCCCCATATTACAGATCAACGTTGAGATTGTGTTTTTATAATAATTTGAAGTAACTCCGTTGTTATAACCTTAAGTGTTTGAATAAAAGATTTGTTTGTTCTTAAAGATGGTATGTTTTTCTTTGTATAAATCTCTAAATAATTAATTTTTTTATATTCACAGTAGAACTGTAAGAAAGGCTTAACCTTTCTGTGAGTGATAAAAAAAAAAAAAAAAAAAAAAAAAAAAAAGAGATAAAATCCAACTTTATTAAATTAGGACTTTAAAATTTCTTAAGTTTAAATTCATAACTGACTGTTTTAATGAACATTAATTGAAGTTCACTCAATGTTATACAATCGTATTTTTGATCTTGATTTAAGGATGGATAGATTAATAAGTGAAACAGTAATATTAAATCTAATTTCATAATTGTTTAAATTAAGCTTTAACCCTCCTCTCTCAGAAATAGTGTTTTCTAAAATAAACACCTAAAATGCTTTATTTTAAAAAGTGAAAAAAAAAAAAAAAAAAAAAAAAAAAAAGGAAAGGATTATATTCCTTGTTTATAAGCCACTATACGATTCTTGGTTAACCGATCTGATCTTGTTCAGAATCTCCATAGTTGTTCTAAAATTTTAGTACATCATCATATCCCTATTCTATTAACGGATTTAACTCTCTCCCCTTTTGGTCCTCACATTGGAGGAATTTCAGGTTGTCTGCATTTTTCCAAATTATATGATGATTACACTTTTGTTAATTTAATGTATATGGAGATTTGAGCTTGATCGGGTGGAGTGGAGTTGGGTGTTCTTTATGCAATCCAGTATGCTACTTGATTTAGAAATCTGTTGCCCCTTACTACATTTAATATTGTCTTAAAATGATGAGTTCAAAATTATCATTGTTGTATTAACCTATTCGGATTCTTAAGTTTTGATATTTTGATTAGTTTAATATAATTTGCTCCCTTTTCCATGGTAACAGATTTCAGTGGAGCTAATCAGGGTATACTTATTTTTTTTTAAATATTTAATTGTCAAGTGAAGATTGAGTAATAAATGAGCTTTTTAAGTTTAAGTAAGTTGTGTTTTAGAAAAAACCCAAACCCCACAACAAATGGAGCCGTAACAGTTCGTTCTCTGGGTTATTGATTTTTTTTGCTTGTATGTGTTTGTGTATCAAGGAGCAACTGGGTGTTTTTGCAATTAAAATTTTATTTATATGTTCAAGTGTAAAAAGAGGTCTAGGCTCTCTCTCTGTGCTATTAGATACAATCCCCAGTCAAAATTATGTTTTGTGTACATAACTTTAGCTTAGTCACTAAAATCATAGTCCTGTACTTAAGTTTTATGTATTTATAAGGTTTTCCTTTCCCCTCTCTTTTTCTCATTTTTAAGTTGGCCCCCCATTTTTCATTTTTTTTTGGTTTGTTTGTCATTTTCTAACTCTAACTATGGCTGATAAGCACTTGGAAGCAATTGCCACTATTCAGCGGAAAAATGCTTTAGTGGATAATTTGTCTAATATTCCCCCATTCAATGGAGAGGCCAGCTCAGTCTGCTTCTCAGATTTTTCTGAGAAATTTGAGAGTTTTGCCAAATTATTCGACTGGAATGAGGAGGAGAAAAAATTCGTTTTGTTAGCTAGATTATCAGGAGCTGCTTCTAGGCGAATAAATATTCACAAAGCAAAAACATCTGATGAGCTATTAAAAATCTTAAAAGAGAGTTATACTTCACAGACCACACCAGATGTTGCCCTCAATCATTTTTTAAATTTTAAACAGCCACCCAATATGAGTGTTCAGGAGTTTTATGACAAGGCATATGACATGTCATTAAGAGCCCTTGTAATTGAAGGTATCCAGGGTGAAGTAGTCGATAAAAGCCGAACGGCTCTACTACACTCCATGCTGTTGAGCAATCTTACACCAGAAGTGCGAAAGGGAGTAATTGCGAGAAATCCGCAATCCCCAGAAGAGGTTCTCAAAATTGCGCTTCTTGAGGAAAAGGCTTATAGGAGCATTAACCCTTTCTACAACCACCGCGAGGAAATTCTCAACCCAAATTTTACCCAAAACCTACCCTGTGCTGCAGTTTTTCAGCAAGATAGCTCACAAAAGAAGGAGATAGACCAACTAAAATCTCAAATTGATGTTTTAGCAGCTAAGATAGACAGTTTAGTTGATCTTAGGGCTAGGGATATGCAGGAAAAAACCCAGGAAGTAAGACCCGTAACCTGCTATAGGTGTTCCGTACAAGGCCACTATGCCAGAGATTGTCCACTAAATTTTGTCGACTATAATTTTAGAAGGGGAGGTGGTCAAAATTTCAGGAGCCGTGGGCAAAATTATAGAAACAGAAGTGAAAATCCTAGAGGCAACCAGACTCAGCGAGGCGGATATAGGGGAAGAAGAGGTGGTTATTACCAAAACAATAGGAGCACAGCTGCGAACAGAAATGAAGTGCAGGCGGTAAATAACACCCCAGTAGCTAACAGTGAAAGTGAGGCTTTAAACTATTAGTGGCCGGATCAAATGTGGTCAACTCGATCCCCCACAGGCCCCTGGACCCCCCAACTGTGTATAGTATGTTTCAGCCCCAATCATATACATTACCAACTGCAAGAATTTACATAAATAAAGTTTGCCTGAATGCATTATGTGACACTGGTTCTGCAATTAATCTCCTGAGTGGTACTGATTGTAACTATTTAGAGAATTTTGAAACGGAGAATTGCAATATCCCCATTATGACTGTCACCGGTGAGAAAGTGCACCTAAATAGGAAGATATTTTTAAAATTTGTTTTTGATAATGTTCAATGTCAAGCTGAATTCTATGTAGTGGAAGGTAAATTAGCAGAGGAATTTAATATGATTTTGGGAATGCCATTTTTGAAAGAGTACCGGGCAAGTATAAATTGTGATACAAATGCTGTCGCTCTTAAAGTGCCAGTTGCAGGCCAAAGTAAACAAAGCGTAGAAACCCCAAGTAATACTTCAGGGTCTAATACTTGTCTTACTACTAATTCTGTAAATATTTCTAATTCTGTATATAATGTAAATTCAAATAATAATTGTATAAATAATGATTGTGTTGAAAATAGTTCTGTAAATATTAAATGTGTCAACAAAGTAGGGGAGAATTCAAAAAGTAGTAATGCCAATAGCCCCTCTGAAAGTTTTGCATGTATTAATGTTCATGACTCAGTCAGTGTTGAAAATGGGAATCATAGTAGTGAAGATATGGTAGTTCAGGACCCGCAGTTGAGTAATATGGGAAAAGATGTTGAGATAGTCATTCAAACTGAGTCAGATAAGGAAGTTGAAAGTGTTGCGCAGAACTTTTGCATGCAAACAATATCAGGTGGTAGCTCTGAAGGTAATAATACTGAAAATTCTTCAAGTATTCAAAGTGTCGACAACATTCTTTCAGCAGCGAGTCAGGTAACTCAGGGTAATTTAGCTGAAGATACTACTGAAATTTGTAATATTGATGAAAGTGAAGATTTGGTAAGTATAGAGGATAAGGTACCTGAAGTCGAGGAGGAGAGCAATGAAGATAGCAGTAGTGATAAAACAAATAAAAATATAAGTTTTGCTGTGTTATGTAGCAAAATTTCAATTTCCCCGCAGTCAAAAATGTTAGCCCAGGTTAAAAGTTATAAGGAAAATTTTATTAAGGAAAATGATATTGTTATGTTAGAACCTTTGGCGAAAAATTTAAATCAAGGTCTCCTTACCTCCAGAGCCATTTGCACTAAAGAACATGGCCTATATATATCATTTGCAAATTTTTCAGACAATAGTATCCATTTAAATAAAGGAACCTTTGTTGCCAAAATTCAAAAATGTGTAGACCAGTCAAATATACCCGTAACTGATTATAAATTAACCTATAATATAAATTTGGCCCCTCCAATTGGTGACTTTGATCACGCTGATCTCACTTGGAGCTCTGAAATTAATTTAGATCATTTAGAACACCCATTAAAAATTAAAATGCAAAATTTTCTAGACAAAAACAAAGATGTATTTGCAGCATCGGTCTTAGATTTACCCGGCTGTGATACAATCCCTCATGAAATTAACTTAACTTCAAATAAACCAGTAAAAGGCAAAGCTTATAGAGTCCCCTACAAACTACGTCAAGAAATGGAAGACCAACTTAATACTTTGTTACAGGCGGACATAATTTCACCTTCCATGTCTGAATTTGCTTCTCCGGTTATTCTGGTTCGGAAATCAGACGGTTCCTATCGACTTGCTGTTGACTACAGAAGACTAAATAAAAATCTTGTTAAAGATGCTTATCCAATACCTAACATTACCGACTCTGTTGATGCTTTAAGTGGGGCTAAATTTTTTTCAACGCTAGATTTAACTAGTGGTTTTTTTCAACAGGTTATTCGCCCAGAGGATAGGCATAAAACTGCTATAATCACCCACAAAGGACTTTTTGAGTGGACCCGTAACTGTTTTGGGCTCTCAAATTCAGGTAACAGTTTCCAGAGACTTATGAATGTTATTTTCGGTGATTTAGGCAATCTTGGAATTCTTGTTTATATCGACGACATTGTAATTGCCTCCTGTGATGTAAATTCTCATTTTGAGAAGCTTAACATGGTCTTTGATAGGTTAAGACTGCATAAATTGAAACTTAAGCCCAGTAAATGCACTTTCCTTTCGAATAAAATACAATATCTAGGTTTTGAGATTTGTAGTGGCCAAGTATCACCTATCAATAAAAATATTGCCGTAATAGAAAATTTTAAACCTCCAACTACCCGAAAGGCTGTTAGGTCATTCATTGGAACTCTATCCTTTTATAGGAGATTTATACCAGATTTTACTAAGAGAGCTAAAAATCTAATCAACTTAACGAAAGAGACAGGAAAGTTTTCATGGAATGAAGATGCACAGAAAGAATTCGAAGACCTTAAAATGGCTCTTATTTCAAAACCTTGTCTTGCACTCCCTGATTTTGAGAAAGAATTCCATTTATATAGTGATGCCAGTGGCGAAGCATTAGGGGCAGTGTTATCACAATTAGATGAAAATAACATGCTCCATCCTGTTGCCTTTGCCAGCAGAAAATTGAAAGATGCTGAGACCCGCTACTCCACCACTGAAAGGGAATTACTAGCCTTAGTTTGGGCAACTGCCCACTTTAAATGTTACATTGCTAATACCCATTTTTTCATCTATACAGACCATGCGCCTCTAACATTTATGTTAAAAATTCACTACCCTACATCTCGCATGGCTAAATGGATCTGCACTCTCTCAGACTTTAATTTTACAATCAAGTTTGTTAAAGGTAAGTGTAACAGTGTCGCAGATTTCCTTTCGAGGTATGTCAACAATGATAACTCCAATGATACTGTTAATTGTAATTTTTGTATACAAGTCGAAAAGCAAGTTACTTTTATGCCTCATTCCAATCTACTTGAAAAAATTGGTGAATTTCAAAAATCAGACAAGAAATGCTGCGAGATTGCAAGAAAACTAGACCAAGGTGTAGAAATTGCTCCTAAATACATGAAATTTTTTTTAGAGATGACATTTTAGTTTGTGAGGATACAAGGGAGTCAGCTATTTTGAATAAATCTGTAAAGTTAGTCGTGCCAAAAGAATTGGTTACTCAAGTTTTTGCACTAACACATGAGTCCCTAGCGGCTTGTCATCAAGCCTTTCAAAAGACCATTGATCGCATTCGTGAGCACTTCTATTGGCCAGGAATGTCGTCAGATGTCAAGCATCTAGTGGAGTCATGTATTAGTTGCCAGCAGAAGAGAGCTTATAGAGCGAACCAGCTCGCCCCTCTGCAACGTATGCCGACCCCCCAGTTTCCCATGAACAAGGTTCATTTGGATCTCATTGGACCCTTACCGCAAACTTTCTCGGGAAATAAGTATATTGTCGCATATATAGATTCATTTACTAAGTGGCCAGAAGCATATGCGGTTAGTTCAACCACTTCAGATGTCATTGCGGACACTTTAGCTGATTTCATCTCACGCTACGGAGCGCCCTGTTTTATTACGACGGACAATGCGAAGAATCTAATTTCATATGCGATAGAGCACGTATATAAAATGTTTGGTATTAATCATATTAAGACCTCATCTTATCACCCGGCTGGCAACTCGCAAGTGGAGAGACAGAATCGTACTCTTAAAAATGCACTTTGTCACATAGTCAACCAAAATCAATCTGACTGGGACACTAAACTAAAATTTGCGCTACTAGCTATGCGTTCAGCTGTCCACTCTTCAACTAAACTTAGTCCAGCTGCGGTTATGTATGGCAGAAATATGAATCTACCATATAATCTCTTTTCTCAACCACCTTCTTTTAATTATAATGATGCACCCTCTTTTTGCGAACTCTTAATCCCAGCTCTTCAAAAAGTATACACTGAAGTACATAGTAATTTAATTAAAGTTTCTGAGCAGCAGGAAAAATACCGTGAAAAGACAGCTGTTGATAAAAATTTTAAAATAGGAGATCTTGTGTGGTTATTTACACCCACAGTCGCCCCTGGTAATACAAAAAAATTAAGCAAGCAAAATAATGGTCCTTTTACTATAATTGAGAAGCTAAATGAGGTTAATTTTAAAATAGCGCTAGTTGCTAATCCCAAAAATTGTCAGGTTGTCCATGTTGACAGGTTGTCTTCTTTCAAAGACAGACTCCCCATCTGGTCCAGTGAACCAAAACAAACAATTGGCCTGGGATCGACTGAAAACGTGACCATCGATTCACCACACCAATCGTGCATTTCTCCTCCTGTACGCAGGTGTAAACGCAACCGATTCATTCCCTGGGCACCATATGATAGTAACCGCGCACCAGCAGTAGTGAACGTCAACAATAACGAAACGCCGGAAGTAGAAGAAACAGACAGCGACGCGACTGAAATCATAAATCCCTCTCCCCCACCTCCCATTTCTCCGGAGATTGCAGCGGCAGAGAATAACGAGATGTGCGTAAATAAAAATTTAGCAACGGCAGACGGCAGCGAAATGCGCGTAGGAAAAAATTCAGCCACGGCAGAAAGCAGTTCAACTGCTGAGCACAGCGATTCGCGCAGGTTTCGTTCATCGATTCGTCCAGCTGCTAAATCGAATAGAAGTAGTCGTTCAATATCGATTTCTAGAACCGACTATTCGCTACGGGATAGACGAGACCGTCCGAGTTATAAATACTAACTACCTTTTTTCGTTATTCAAGCATTTTTATTCAATTTTACCTTGTTTATTTGTACTTATTTATAGTTTAGTTAATGTGTATGTATATTTAATTATTTTTTTTGACATTTTTAAAACGGAACTTAGTTTTTCTAGCGTATTAAAGGTTTGTTTTGGTTGTGTGTTGATACTTTCATGTAGGCATTTTTAACCCTTTTTATGCCTATACTTAAGGTTTTTGTCTGTTTTATGGTAGATTATGTGGTATATACCCGTCCGCACCCCGTTTTCGTAGATTTTGGGTGTTTTGTTTTTGCAAAAAAAAAAAAAAACTAATGTAATTTTTGTTACTTTAAAATTTTTTTTAGGATGTTGTGTTTTGTATGCCCTTTTGCCGAGGTAGATCTGTTTAGTTCAGTTTTTTTTAATGCATCAGTGTTTTGTATATAACTTTTTATGTATGTGTTTACTTTAATTTCTGCATTTTATCTAGATAGATTTATTATTTACTATGCAATTTGCGGGTTTATTTGAACTTTAACTTTAAGGATTGTGGACTTTTTTTTTCTCTTTCTTGTACATACGTTCTCATGTACATACCTGGATGTGGTTGTGTATGGCTTAAATTACTAGAATTAAGTATTTTCTTATTTTTACTTCCTATTTTTGGTGGAGTGTGTGTTTTTCCTTCCTGGTGATATATGTCACCACCCCTGTTTTGTATTTTATTTTGTGGAATGTTTTCCCTGTAGTACCCAAAAGCCCGAAACTGCTTTTGCTATAAGTAGCACAGAGGCAGAGATACTCTTTCCCATGCACATTACTTGTAAGTGCATTTGTAAAATCTACACAGTTACACGGGTCTAAGAACTTTCTTCAAATACAAACATAACTTCACGAACAAATGTATACGTGATTCTATAACATGGTCTATAATTACCAAATTGTGTGTCTTGCTCTTAATTTTCTATATGTATAACCTTCTATTACAGTATGTATATATTTTTATTTTTATGTCGCCAGTTGCTCTTGTGTATTTTTGTATAATAGAATTAATATGTGTTTTACAAATTTCATTGACATTTACAGTGTTGTAACTATGATATTACTAGTACTTATTTACATTAATAGATTGTGTTGTAATATACTGTGATGCCAATTATTGAAGTTATGTATAGAAGCAGTGTAATGACAATTAATCAGTGGGCACTTCTCTTCTTTTTCGGCTAATTTTTTAAAATTCAATTTATGTATTGTTTACAGTTCTGTTGCCAGAAGTCTCAGGTAGGATGCAGTTATGCGTAGGAATGACAGTAGTAGGGAAGTGAGGTTTCACAGTCAGGTGGGACATGTGTTCTTTTACAGGTGCAGAAAATATCTTGGTCATTTTAGTGGTAAAATCAGCCTTGTGGTCCCTCCTCTGGTAGTACTCTTTTATGGTCATGTTTCAGGTAATATTTTAGGTAATGGTTTCTAAGGATGTGCGAGCTCTGGTTGTATATATCCGGAATATATTGTCAGGGTGGTATTTCAGCGGTGAACTCTCTGGATCCCGTCCCGGATCGATGTATGATTTGTGTTTGTGGGTCAGTTTTTTCAGTGTTGAGGTCCCAGCATGCCATGTGGTACCCAGTTACCTTTCAAAAAAATAATTTGTTTTCTCAAAAAAATTTTTTTTAATTAGCCGGGGGGAGCAATCTTGTTACGGTTGGTTTCAACCAATTTTTTTTTAATCTACATTAATTATTTAAATCACTTTCTCAACATTTATTTAAAAGCACTCTTTTTTTTCTGTTTCTAATAAAAATTTAAATAAATAAAAGTAATTGTAATAATAATAATAAAATCAGTTTTTATTTTTTCTTCTTTCTTTTTCTTTTTGCAAAGTAAATTCAACGTTTATAGTCTAGCTTTGCTCCCTGTTTTCAAATACGAAAAATATATAGCAGGGAGGGAGGTTTCTCAGTAAAAGACCACACATATTACATTGGGCAGTCGTGTACGTTTTCTCCCATACCCTTGAATCACGTGTTTGTAGTCACCTAGTCTGGTTTTGGTTAAAAGAAAGACCGTCCGCCCTGTATAAGAATTACGTTATCTTATGAGTGTACTATATACGCAATTAGGCTTTGTAAGTTTACGACAGGCTTCAATTGGCTCTGCTATCAGGCGGATAGCTGGCGCCCATGTAAACAGAGGCTCACAGGACCCCCCTTCAGCACACGCCATGGGGGTGAAGCATGGCTGCCTTCCCCCATGAAGCGGCCGGCAGAGTGGAGCGGCAAGCTGTAGTCTTCAGGAGGAGTCCATTTTTCCTTTTGTTTCCATCCCCGTACCCCTGGCAGAGTGGATCGGTCCCGTTTTTCAAGCAGCGCGGGAGAATGAATGTTTACGACACTTGCTGCTCTGCTGAAATACCTGTCGTTTGGTTCGAAAAATTAGTGGACGTTGCGTAGCGGCACTTGTGATAATGAGCGAAAAGCTACTGGTCAAAGAAATGAAAATGATGGTCAGTGAAAGAGCGTCAACGATTCCAGATGCGTAGAGATTAAGTTTTTTTTTTCCTTGTGCAGTCCAGAGAGGTCTCAACTATTTATGAGACGTTAATATTGTCTTGTTTATAATAAGGAAGACTGATCGCTGTGTGTGTTGGAGCTGGATTTGTGAAGATATGGGTAGTCCGAGAAACCTCCGTCGTAGGGAGATATATGAGGTGTTCGGTTGAATCGCAAAGTTGGCAAGCAAAAGACTCAACTCAAATGCTCGCGGATGTTACAAGAAATGCTGAGAAAGAGTGAAGTTTGGCTGATGCTCTGGTGATTTAGGAAACCATCCCCCTGAGGTGTAATTACGTCAGATGGCGCTCGTCCACAGTTTTGTTTCTTCTCAAGAGGGAAGGGAAATAGAGTCTGCCCACTGATGATTCGATTAAACCTGCTAACTTTGTAAGTAGTTCTTTATTTCCTCATAAATGTATGTTCTCCCACTTTAAATTATCTATGGCTATTTGGAGAGATTAAGAATGATAAGTGTGTATTTTAAAACACTAATATATAATGTTTTTACAATTGATGGACTGTTAAACTTTAGACTGTTAAGCTTTAATGTAATGTTATATTTTTAAGATTCTCTGTGCCTAGTTGCAATTAAAATAATAAGTGAATTCAGCAAAGTTGATCAACCTTAAAAGCATGATAGTGTGATAATTTTAGAAATGTGTTGTTTGGTTTAAAATATATTTAAGTAATTAATCCCCATATTACAGATCAACGTTGAGATTGTGTTTTTATAATAATTTGAAGTAACTCCGTTGTTATAACCTTAAGTGTTTGAATAAAAGATTTGTTTGTTCTTAAAGATGGTATGTTTTTCTTTGTATAAATCTCTAAATAATTAATTTTTTTATATTCACAGTAGAACTGTAAGAAAGGCTTAACCTTTCTGTGAGTGATAAAAAAAAAAAAAAAAAAAAAAAAAAAAAGAGATAAAATCCAACTTTATTAAATTAGGACTTTAAAATTTCTTAAGTTTAAATTCATAACTGACTGTTTTAATGAACATTAATTGAAGTTCACTCAATGTTATACAATCGTATTTTTGATCTTGATTTAAGGATGGATAGATTAATAAGTGAAACAGTAATATTAAATCTAATTTCATAATTGTTTAAATTAAGCTTTAACCCTCCTCTCTCAGAAATATTGTTTTCTAAAATAAACACCTAAAATGCTTTATTTTAAAAAGTGAAAAAAAAAAAAAAAAAAAAAAAAAAAAAGGAAAGGATTATATTCCTTGTTTATAAGCCACTATACGATTCTTGGTTAACCGATCTGATCTTGTTCAGAATCTCCATAGTTGTTCTAAAATTTTAGTACATCATCATATCCCTATTCTATTGACGGATTTAACTCTCTCCCCTTTTGGTCCTCACATTGGAGGAATTTCAGGTTGTCTGCATTTTTCCAAATTATATGATGATTACACTTTTGTTAATTTAATGTATATGGAGATTTGAGCTTGATCGGGTGGAGTGGAGTTGGGTGTTCTTTATGCAATCCAGTATGCTACTTGATTTAGAAATCTGTTGCCCCTTACTACATTTAATATTGTCTTAAAATGATGAGTCCAAAATTGTTGCCCCTTACTACATTTAATATTGTCTTAAAATGATGAGTTCAAAATTATCATTGTTGTATTAACCTATTCGGATTCTTAAGTTTTGATATTTTGATTAGTTTAATATAATTTGCTCCCTTTTCCATGGTAACAGATTTCAGTGGAGCTAATCAGGGTATACTTATTTTTTTTTAAATATTTAATTGTCAAGTGAAGATTGAGTAATAAATGAGCTTTTTAAGTTTAAGTAAGTTGTGTTTTAGAAAGAACCCAAACCCCACAACATTATAATCCCCATAACCTCTGTTTTGAATTCCCCAGTACAGAGTATAATAAATTTAAATAAGCTGTGTAATACATATTTCCCCCCCTTTAAGTTAAATAGCCAAAATATTTTGATATCTTTAAATATCAATGAACTGTTAATTTGAAATCACCATATAGCGTAAATTTAACATAGGATATCCCCTTATCCCTTAACTCCCTTATCTATAAAATGAAAATTTGAAATTGATAGTTCAGAACTGCATTAACTGGAGAGTTATATTAAATGATTATAACCGTTAGAATAATAGGAAATATATAATAGTTATCAAGTAAGTGTATTGGCTCACTTCTCCGAGAAAATTGTCGAATTAGTTAATGCAATAATTTATTCAATCTTGATCATAATGTTAAATTAGCTCCTGCAGTTTAAATAAACATGCATTCTACTATAGATGCTATCTCTTCAGTCTTTAAGATAGTCTTTTAAATATATGTTTCTCTAGAATTAGAATATTAGTTGCGTGGTTTAAATTTACTATTGTTATATTCTTTATCTAAAATTCATATCAAAGATGTGCATTAATGTATTTGAGTGTAACATAACATATGTACTAAGTTTTCTAAATATCATTATTAACCAATTGGACAAAAAAGAAAAATCATGCAGCACAGTTCTGAAACTGTATGAGAATATATAAAATCTTTACACACAATATTACAAATTTTGTAGTTTCTCGTGTATATAGTATGTATGTGTATAAGTCGCTTTTACTTTTAGGAAAAATTTTCGAAGTCAGTCCAAAAAGCTTTTTTGTATCTTAAATTGTTTCAAACAATAACGAGAACTAAAAGTCATCCATCCAGCATAGATTATGAAATACTGTCTCATACTTTGAGAATACTGTAACAAAACTTCGCTATTTAATAAGACGAAAGATGATGTCTATATAAACAAGGTCACGGTCAAACCGGGAGGGGTGGCCTACCTTTAGGCTTAAGCTCAACTAGACCCGTCCGTCAGGTTTGTTTATCTAATTATACTGAGAATTACTAAATTATACTTTGTGATATTGAGCAATAATTATACTAGGTAATTCTGAAATACAAATTCTGAAAATACAATTTAATAATCCTACTTACCCGTACTAAATACTACTATGTGATACTGAGCAATAATACTACCATGTAATAATTCTGTAAGATGCTGAAGTAAATAATAATAAAAGATAGAAGTGAGTACTAAATGATCAATAATGAATAAATAATAATATTAGAGTAGACAATGATAAATTACGCTAAAAATACTAAATAGCAGTGTATGATGGCATTAAGAATAACTAAATCGTTAAGGTTAGAGCTTATGTAGTGTGTAAAAGTCGGAAAACGCATAAGACATTTAAAAATCCAATTTCAGCAATTAGCATCAATAGTAGGGTATATATACGCATTGTTTTGTGAAGCCCTGTATGTGATCTATAGATTTGTATGTATACTGCACCGTTTGCAAATTTTTTGTTCAATTAGGAAACGCATAACACAGTTGAAAATTCCCTTTCAACAGTTTTCGTCCATAAACAGAAATGTATTCGAGATGTTTCGTGTATCATTATGTATCATTTATAGAATTTATGCACATGAAATACAGTAGATTTCCGTTACAACGAACTCCACGGAACCGCTAAAATATTTCGTTGTAATGATTTTTTCGTTGTAACGGAATTACTCCTATTTATCTAATGAATTACATATACACGTAAATAAATTATGTAAGATAAATTTACCTTTCATTATAGAGGATTTTAATGGAAGACTGGTTAAATGAACATAGAAAAAGTTAGTAAATTAAAATTCAATATTAAAAATACAAAATTACGGACTAACCGTTATTTAGTAGTACATCATTGCAGAAAATCTGTGATTTTAGTTTGTACAAAGGAATGTGTTGTTGATGATAACAAAAACGTGTGCAACGAATGAATGTGAGAAAACACCTCCTCTGGAACATTCTTTTGATGAGAAACAAAAGCACGCATTTTCTCCAAGCATAAGAGAGGTAACTTTCGAAGAGGTAACTTTTGAATCGTCGTTGACATCAATAATCGTCATCAGTGCTTTCGTCATTTTGTTGGTCTAATGTAGTTTTAATGGATAAAATGATATGTTCATCAGTCACTTCAGAGCATGTTTGAATATTGTCATCCACAGATAAGAAATCCTCCAAATCCACCTGATCAGGGATTGATGTTAATTTTTTGGCAGCCTTCCAAATTGTGTTTAACACAGAGGACTCATCCAAATCTAAAACTTCTGATTCACTTTCTTCGGACTCAGTTTATCGGGCATGTTTCCAACAGTTAGAAATTGTTCTCTGGCTAATTTCTTGCCACGAACCAGAAATCATTTCAATAGCTTCTTTGAGATTTATTTTTGGCCTTTCGCCATTTTCTAAGCCGCAAAGAATTTCTTTTAGCAAAAGAGTTCTATAGCGAGATTTTACTGCACGGATGATGCCTTGGTCTAGAGGCTGTAGAATAGAAGTGCAATTTGGCGGAAAGTACTCAACTTGGATGCAGTCTAATTTGGCGGGATTATTATGAGGCATGCAGTTATCAATAAGGAGAAGAATTTTCCGTTTTTTAACTTTCATTTCTTTGTCAAATTTCACTAGCCAATCATTAAAGATATCTTGTGTCATCCATGCCTTCTTATTGAATTTATAATCGCAAGGCAATGAATGACAGTTCTTAAAGCAACGGGGCTTGCCAGAGTGACCAACAATTAATACTTTTCTCTTCTCGGTTCCAGATTTGTTACAGCAAAAAAGTGCTGTAATTCGTTTCTTTGAAGTTTTTCCTCCAATGCATTTGTCGCCTTTAAATGTTAATGTTTTTCTCGGTTCAAGTTGATAAAATATCCCAGCCTCGTCAGCATTGAAAACATCATTGGAGCTGTATGTCTTTATGAGGGCAGCTACTTTTCCAGCTCTCCATTCATTTACAGTGTTTGTAGGTACATCACTTGCTTCGCCGCAAATTGATTTCATTACAATTCCATGGCGAGTACGGAAGCGATTGAGCCATCCGCCACTGGCTTGAAAATTTTCGATACCAAGCATTGTTCTGAACTCTTGAGCTTTTTGCCTTATCAGAGGACCACTTATAGGTACATTGCGTGAACGAACATCTTCGAACCATTTGAACACGACTTTATCGACATCTTGAAATTGGGACTGTCGCATTCGTTTTCTATGGGAACCAATGCTTGCAATTTGGAATTGTCTCTCAATCTTTTCCTTATCTTTTAGAAATGTAGATAAAGTCGATGGTGTTATTCCATATTTTTTGGCTACATCAGTTTTCCGCAATCCTTTATCAATCTCAGAAATTATAGCTTTTTTTTCTCCCAACGAAAATTGTTTTCGTTTCACACAAGCCATTTTATTAACGAACGAAGCAAGAAACACACTGCAACAGGTACTGGCGATAGAAATATCCCAGAACAAACATAAACACTCCTTTCACAGTGAAGGCCACCTGCTGTCTGTCACGTGATCATTTTGAAGCGTATGGGCTAATGAAAGAAAAGAAATTCGGAAAAAGAAGTAAACAAAATAAAAAATAGTTTAGGGGAAAAAAATCTGAAACTGCAGCTGTCCCCAAAAGAACGTTTTTTTTTATCTTCGACATTCTCATTCGAAGTATATTTCATTTCTGTTAAGCAATTGAAAAAAAAAAAAAAGAGCTCGATGAAGATTTTTCGTTGTAACGGAATTTCTAATAAAATGCACTTCGTTAAATCGGAATTTTTAATACATTGGAGTTAATGAAATTTGAAAAGGGGATTTGTCAAATTTCGTAGTAACGGGATTTTTCGTTGTAATGGAATTCGTTGTAACGGGAATCTACTGTAATATACAAAAAATTGATTAAAATTTTAAAAGAAGGTAACCACAAGTGAAAACGCACTTTTAGTATTTATTGTTCCTGTTGTAACCGAATCTTTTGTGTGTTCCTAAAAATGAACGATTAACGCTATGCACATCATAGTATATTATTATAAGCATCTTGTAGCGCACCTCATTGGTATATAATATTTTCAATATGTTTGAAATAGTGTAACAGTTTTTGAGTATCCCTGTAAATGAACTATAAATGCTAAGAGCTTCATTTTCAATATCGAACATCACTAACATCTGTCAATTGCATGGCAATCTGAGTATATTCATGTGAATTAGAGTAAGTTTAATTTAATTTTCATACGCTGCATCTTAAAATATTTTTGTGCGCTTTTAGACATAAGATGATATTTAATAAAATCAAAATTAAAGTATGTTTCCTCCCTGGAATATAAATTGTCATAATTCATTTTCAGGTAAATTTATTATAGTTTCATGTCGAACGATACAGATTTATTCAATTATATAATTCTTTAAATCCTTTCAATAAATTTCGAATCATGATCATATCGTAAAATAAATTCCCGTTACTTTCTCGAATCTAGCTTTATTGAGTTCTATTCTATGTTTTTTAGAACGGATCTATCTTCCTTATCAAAATATTGTATCATTTTGTTTTAGATGTATAGATTCCCTTGAGAACAGATTTAAGTAGAGATATTTTCCTTCTGCTTAATTTCTTATAACAGTATCATTTTAGGACTAAGAAAAATATTTTTGAAATTATCTGTTTTAGGTTCTAGATAGAGAATAGCTCCAATTGATGTATTTCGTTGAACAATTTAATTCTTTTTACTGTTTACTTTTTTTTTTTTATTTAACTTTTAATTATTTTTAAAGAGACACATAAACAGACAGACTCATATATATATATATATATATGTGTGTGTGTGTGTGTGTGTGTGTGTATGTGTGTGGCCGCAAGAGTTCTTTATCTCAACTTCGGACTGCAAGGCACAGAAAATGTTTAACTGAGGCTTCTGATATAGGATATAATTTCTAAGACTCAGTTCTAAATGGTACAAATATATATCATCAGTGCAACGAATCATTAATAGCCCTATATCTATAAACACAAAATTCTCATCATTTGAGCTTCTAACTGGAGTTAAATTGCGACACAAAACAGATTTGAAATAAAAGAATTATTGGTCAAAGAACATGTAAATTAGATTATGTCAGAGAGAAATGTCAATAGGGAAATTGCAAAATAAAACATTTTAAAAATACAGGAAGACAATTTCGGTACAAGTCTGAAGTTAAGGCCTAAGTTTCTTGGTCCCTATGAAATTACTACAGTGAAAGGAAAGGACCGATACAACGTGAAGAAAATTGGTAAACATGTTGGTTCAAACGTAGCTTTGAGTGCAGCTGATCTTATAAAAACCCTGAACAAATTGATAATTTGAACTGTGATTTTTTTTATTGAACATTATGCATTTGAACTCTGTTCTTTTGAACAATTTTCAACATTATTGTTTAAAACAAATTTTTTGTTGTATTATTTTCTTATTTTATATTCTAGGAAACACTGTACGTTTCGATATTTACTATTGTTTATTGTTCTGCTTGTACGTTTTTTTACGTGCATTTGATATTTTTAGCTTTTAGTCAACTGTTTCCTGATTCAGAATACTTAGTAGATGATGCCTGTAAGGACACAACACAGTCAGGACGGCCGAAGATGTGGTCGCAAGAGTTCGCTACCCGAACTTCGGACTGCAAAGCACAGCAAAAATTTAACTGAGGCTTGTGATCTGGTATCTAAGTTGTAGACTTCCCGCACAATAGAAATTTGTTGAGCTATACATTTTCATCGTGAGAAGATAGCAGATGATCCAGAGCATTCTTCTCGGTCAGGTGGGCCGAGAGAGTGCTTCTTTGTAATTTTCATGCTGGTCGATGGATCGCGCAGTTAATTAATTCTTAAATTCGACAGACGGTCAGATAATGTCCAAACAGTTTCAATTATTATTGTAAATAATTTATATTGTGATATTCGAATCAAGATATTAAATTCTACGTAATTAACTTTGAAAACCTTGTGAACTATTTCACATTATCTCTAGACGCTGGTCAAAATGCCCCCCCCCATATATATATATATATATATATATATATATATATATATGTGAACTATATTGTAAAAAGTCACCGGACACTTTAAATTTTTTATGTCTCTTCGAATATCTAAAGGAATTTTTTGACGAATTCTTCAACAACTTCGGGAACATAAAGAACATGCTTGGCCTCAAAGATCCGTTCATGATAGCAGTTAGACCGACCAACAACAAATTGAATAATGAAAAATGTTATTTGTGATCACACAGCAAAATAAATTGCTCTAAATGATCTTCACCTGCAGCACAGGATTATTATACAACTGTCGGTATTGTACAACATTTGTGATCATTTGTGTAAGATTAGCACTTATATAAATGGAAATATAAAGGTTTCTTAAAACAAAATCAAGAAATTTCTGCTTGTGTTTGCTTATAGCATGCAAAATTTTCTACCAAATTTAACTGCACTTTCGTGAAACTGTACAGTAGAAATAAAGTGCTGCAGATCGAATATTTTGTTTTCATCTAGTGCTACTAGAAATTCGAGGGACTTTATTTTCACAATCTGCAAAATTACGGACTAAGGTTCTAGTCGAGTTCCCAGGCGAAACGAAATATAAATAAAAAATATTTTGACACTGTTCTATTCTTTTTGCCAGTTGTATTATAAAACTAATTTTTTACCCTAATTTTTACTTATAAAAGCGTTTTCGCATTTTGATTTTAATCTTCAAAAGATAAAATAATTTTACCTGTTCGTCATTCCAAACAAATGTGCATTTTCAGTCAAAAATTGTAGTGTTTCACTATGACTGCATCCAACTAATATAATTGTTACTGAATTTTATTCCCTCTGCATCGATATTAGTGTTAAAATATTCTTAATCTTTCATTTTCGGTATTCTACAATTATGAGATCCTAAACAAAGAAAAGTAGGGCATTTCGCTGCGTGAAAATTATAACCAATGTGTAAAAAAAAAAAAAAAAAAAAAAAAAAACTTTTATTGAACAAATTTTTATATTATACGATTGTGCCAAATATATTTTTCCACTGGTACTTGCCATTCAAGCCCTAATCCTGCATTCGTAAAACCTAAAGTAAAAAAGAGAGAGAAAAGGGATTTTTCGCGATTTCGGCATGTTTGTTTTTAAATTTTACTGCTATCGGACGCATTTATAAGGTGCTTTTAACCTCATAAATGCGTCAAATGGCAGTGTTTCATTCTCATAAATATGTCGGAAGGAAAGTTTTTAATTGTTACTTACAACTATGGTGTCCTCTTTTACTAGAAGACAGTGCTCATTTTGAAAGCACTTTACTCAGTTTTGAAAAACTGAACTTAGGATACAATTGTTGAAATAACATATTTATTGAATAAGCTGATTAGAAGATCAGCGTAATCGGCTATCATGTCAGATATCGATATATATGTTTAAAATAAACATTGTTCTCTAAAATAAAATACACATTCTGGTCCCCTTACCGCTATTTTAGGCTAAATAGCAGACCCATCCTGCGTTGCCCGGGGCTAACTTGGTCCGAATCTGCCGTTTAAAAATAAGCCGCGATCTGGACATGCTCCTAACCTAATTATAATAAAAAATAAAATAAATAAAAAATAAAAATAAATTAATAAATAAATAAATAGGATAATAACAATAAAAGTGCCCAGTTAAACTGATGGCATTGTACATACAGGCTGTTTACACTAATTGTATATTATACTCTTATTTCAAAGAATAATGCCCCTCGAAAAATAACGACATCGACAATAAATTAAGATGGATTAGCCACCGTCCCCTTCCCCTTTATACTTAACCAATGAACTCCCATAACTAATCAGGGAAGCGCTTTATGACAATGAACCTATGTACAAAATTTGAAGCAAATCAGATATTTTTATCAAGAGTTATCGCGTTACGTACAACATACGTACATACATACGTACATGCATATGTACGTACATACAGAACCTGCGGCACATTAGCTCTCAAGTTGTGATAGCCTGTTGAACTGTGTTGCATTAATGTCTATGGGGAAAATCATTTGCGGCGCATTTTATTTCAATTGTTTATTTAGATGTATCATTTCTTTGTGTGAAAATATTAAATTTCTTAATAGAATTCTATTAATGTTGGAAACTAATCTATAATCTATACCTGATGCATGATTTTTCGTTCTTGTTTGTTAATTTATCAACATATTTTATTTAAGGAATAAATTGTATAATCTGTCTCTGTATGTCTTCATTTAATATGAAATAATGCAAGAATATAAGTTTTGATTATCTTTTTCAATAAGAATTGTTGAATTACACAAGGAACATTTTAAAATGAGAAATATTCACTTGAGTAAAGTGGCGATTCGTTTTACGAAATCAAATAAAATTTAAACTGTGGGATATTTTAACTTAAGTTAAAACTCTTTTACAGTAACGACTATAATTTTGAACGATTAAACTGCATGAAATTTAATGGCTTCTGTTCGTCGAAAATATGTAAATTATGTTGGATAATAATCCTAAGAGGCTCGAAACGAAATGGTTGTAAGGGGATGAATTCGAAATTTTAATAATAACTTGATGATGTTTTACTTAAGCTTTTAAACTTAATTTCAGCAATTTTATTTCAAGAAGTACCGACATTGGATATTGGAGCATTTTATTATCAATTATTTCCAAAAGACAAGATCTGAAGTTTACTCCATGAATTGGTCAAATTTAGTTTGTGTATGTGTTAAATGTATGAATTTCAATTAAATAATTAAACAAAGGTGTAAACATGTTTTCTTTTATACGTTGATTATGTACCGAAAATTACGATAAATTTTTTCTTTGTAAGCAAAATCTTAAAATTTAGGCAATGAATCATGTAATTTAGTTATAAAATGCATTTTAATTTTTTATACTTTTCTTAATATTAAAAGACTCTTTAACCATCTTCTAAGAAAATACGTGTTACAGTTCATGGGAGAGGTTGGTTGGTTGGTTGGTTGATTTATGACGGCAAATTATCTTCACGGGTATAGGCGTTAGGGGATAGTGCCCTCCGTAGGATTCTTTCTAAGGGATCCTAACCCGTATTTACGGCAAGGTTCGAAGAAAATCACTGAAAACTCCAAACGGTTAGGTTGACGAGCGCGACAGTGGTTTGAACCAAGCACCTCCCCTCTACCAGCTTTTGAGAGCAGAACCGCTTAGCCACTGGTGCGGCCCATGGTAGTGGAATATTTTTCTTTCTTTTTTATTTGTATGTCCACCCACATCTTTGGAACGGTTGGTCCGATTGTCATCATTATATTTTTATGGAAAAGGTATGTGTTGGTGAATGTCCCATTGAAATTTTCATAAGGAATAAAAACATCGACGAAAAACTTAGGCATAAAGCATAAATTATGAAACATTTTCCAACACTAATAAAATATTATTAAGAAATTTCTTTTTTTTAGCTCACAGGCTATCAAAATCTGAGAGCTAATGTGCCCGCCGATTCTGTATGTACGTATGTATGTACGTACGTAACGCAATAACTCTTGATAGAAATATCTGATGTGCTTCAAATGTTGGTTATAGGTTTATAGTGATAAGGCGCTTCCCTGAGTAGTTTTGGGGGTTCATTGGTTAAGTATAAACGGGGGGGAACGGGAACTAATCCCCCCTTAATTTATATAAATGGGTTTTTCATGCAGAATTATCCGATTTGATTCAAATTTTGTTTATAGGCACATTGAAATAAGGCGCTTCCCTGATTAGTTTTGGTGATTCTTTGGTTACGTATAAAGGGCGGAACGGAGGTCTAATGCCCCCTTAATTTAGATAAATGTGTTTTTCATGCCAAATTATCCGATTTGATTAAAACTATGTTTATAGATTCAATGTAATAAGGCGCTTCCCTGAGTAGCTTTGGGGGTTCATTGGTTAAGTACAAAGGGGGAAACGGGGACTAATCCCCCCCCCCTTAATTTTTGGGTTTTTCATGCAGAATTATCCGATTTGATTCAAATTTTGTTTATAGGGACATTGGGATAAGACGTTTCCATGATTAGTTTTGAAGATTCATTGGTTACGTATAAAGAGGGGAACGGGGGGGGTACCCCCCCTCTTTATTTAGATAAATGTGTTTTTCATGCCAAATTATCTGATATTATCAAAATTTGGTTTATAGGTTCATTGTTATAAGGCGCTTCCCTGATTAGTTTTGGAGGTTCATTGGTTAAGTATAAAGGGGGAACGGGAGGGTTAATCCCCCTTTAATTTAGATAAATGGGTTTTTCATGCAGAATTACCTAATTTGCTTCACATTTCGTATATGATTTCATTTTGGTAAAGCGCTTTCATGATTCGTTTGGGTGGTTTATTGGTTAATTATAAAAGGGGGAAGCGGGGGGCAAATCCCTCCCTTAATTTACTGTCGATATCTTTTTTTTTGAGGGGCATTATTCTTTGAAATAAGAGTATAATATACAATTATTCTGAATAGCCTGTAAGTTCAATGCCATCAGTTTAACTGGGCACTTTCCTTTTTATTAGGGTTTCGTTCATCTCACGAAACCCTATTACTCCCGCTCCGTTGTCTTTCTGTCACAGAGCTATTCTCAGAAACTATGTAACTTACAGAGTTGAAACTTTGTGCATAAATTTGAATACCAGCTATGAAAAGCTCAAAATATTAAAATTTGAAAAATTCGTATTATTTTATTAAATAGAGATAAAAAACCAAAATTCTAACAGCCTTTTCCTATTAAATTTGAGCATTTTTCGTTATAGCAGATTCCTAAAATTAAAATTCCAGGATGAAATTCTTTCTACAATCATTAATTTTCTATCAGACGATTTCCACCTGAAAAATGAAAATGAAATAAAAAGTTTGACCAATTGAAAAAAAGATTAATATGAAATAAAATTGATTGACGTCATAGTGGTAATTAAACGGAAAGATTTCTCAATAATACAAGGAGTATGAGTATGTGTATGTACACAAAGCAGATTAATATCACGTCATTAGAGAATTAAAAAGAAAATCTGACGTCATATCGGAAGTTTAACGGATTTTTCAAATGTTTCAGAATAATACAAAGCGAGTATCAATATGAGTAATAGATAATAGTAAATATATGATACAAATGCTGGACGATTACACCATGAAACATTACTACATTAAAGACGTGAGTATAAAACATTACAAATTTTCTGAATGGTGTATACAAAACGTTTGTATACACCATTCAGTAAATTTGTGATGTTTTATACTCACGTCTTTAATGTAGTAAATATGAGTTTGAGGAACGTATTGAATCATGATAAAAACCCGATTACAGAAATATTCGCAAATTTTAACATTTTGAAGATGTACAACATGTTTAATTTTGAATTTTTTTTTTAAATATCGCATTTAGCCCACATGACAAATATTATTATGACAGAATATAACAGCGGGCTTCGCCCACTATCGGGCTGGTTTAGACATTCGAAAGAACGAGAAAAATTAGACCGGTAAATTTTTACTTTATAAAAGACATGACTTTTTTTTGTTGTTGTTGTTGCTAAATGAAATTTATTTGGATTTATTAAAGAAAGGATAAAGTGCTGTGAAAGGAATATTAAACAAAACTATTTGAGCGATCTTCGATCACACTTACCCACTTGTTTTTTAGCACTTTCCAACCTAGTTGAAAAGTGCTTATGACTTCGGTTTGTCTGGCCGTCTGCCGTCTGGCCGTCTGGCCGTCTGCCGTCTGCCGTCTGTCCGTGCTCTAACTCCCATAAATATGCTCGGATTGCTCTGCAATTTTTAAATGTTATTGTCGTTATCTATAGCATGTTCCCTTTTTCAACGGAAGTGTGTAGCACTTATAGTTTTTTTACAGGGACACTCAAAAGAATTCCGTTACATTGCGGTCTATGGGGAAAAATCATTTGCGGTTTACTTAAATAATGTTTCACTATTTTAAACGCATTGTAATTTATATATATTACTAAGGTGCATTAGAAGAATCTTAATATGGAACAGGGTGTGCATAGCACTTATAGTTACTTTACAGGGACAGTAAAAATAATTCCGTTACATTACGTCTATGGAGAAAAATCGTCTGCGGTTTATTTAAATAATGTTTCACTATTTTAAACGCATTGAAATTTATATAGACCACTAAGGTGCATTACAAGAGACTTACTACGGAATATTGTGTGTATAGCAGTCATCGTTCATTTACAGGGACACGCAAAAGAATTATCTACTGTCTGTTAACAATAATTCCTGGAAGTGCGTTTTAAGTTATTGAACGCGATTTTAATTTTAACTTGCTTTTTGTCTATTACGTGGTGTGTATAAATTCTGTAGATCCTATACAGGGCAGCACAAAAGTTCGCGAACACATTTCTGTTTATTGACAAACTCCAGACGGAGAATTTTAAACTGTGCTACGCGTTTTCTAACTGAACTAAAATTATCATCCTATGTAGTATATATACAAATCTATAGATCCTATACAGGGCTGAATAAAAGTATTCGGATATTTTTCCGAATATTGTATATGTTGGAAATTCCTGAAATTATGTTTTTAAATATGTTATGCGTTTTCTAAATTGTTTACTTAGATGTTAGCTTTTAGCTTATTAAACGGTATGATTTGTAAAATTATTTTGGAAGCGTTGGAAAGTGCTATATAATCTATGCTTGGCGCATGATTTTTCGTTCTTGTTATTCATACAATCAAATGAAATGTCTAAATAAGCAATTTAAATAAAGTGCACCGCAGACGATTTTCACCATAGAACTTAATGCAACGCCAGTCTTTCGCGTGTCTCAGTAAAGAACTGCAAATGCTACACACATCGTTTTAAGAGTTAATATTCTATTATGAACCTCATAAACATATAAAAATTAGATATCAATCCGAGTATATTTACGCGAGTTAGAGAACAGAGAGAGGGGCTGGCGGACAGATGGGCAGAAGGAAAGAAAGGCAGATGGAGAGACAAATCGAATTCATAATACTATTTCCATCTATGTTGGTAATTGTAAAAATGCTATATTTGTCTCCTTGCCTACTTCCTTGTCTTTTAAGATTTCGTTCATTCTGGTGAAACTCTATTCGTCTCATTCCTCTGTAGGTCTGTAACACACTTCGTTGTCGGAAACTACAGTTGATATCTCCGCTCATACGACAAATCATAAAATTTTGAAAAGTCTTATAGTATTTTAATTAAATGAATTAATTTAAGGACACCCGACCATTTCTGCGATTTAGATTTTAAAACAGAACCTTAATTTGAATCTTTTTCGCGTAGGGTAGGTGGTTCAGTGGTAGCGTGTTTAGCTCCTATTTAAAATGTTCCTAGTTTGAAGCTCGGCGTTTGGGTTTGAATTTTTTAATATTTCGTTATCTAATAGATGCAATTTAACACACACACACATATGTATATACATATATATATGACATTTTAAGGTGAAAAGTCGTTGGAAAATATCTTTTTGTTAAAAAATTCTTTTTTGAGAAATTACGAAATTTTAAATTTTGTTTAAACTTTCGCTAAGTTTTCGAAAGTTAGGCATTTTAAATTTTGTTTAAACAATTTTATGCTTTTAAAAATGTTCAATTTTCTTTAAACCTCCGTTAAATTTTTTAATTTTCGGAATTTTCAATTTTATTTAAATAATTGTATTATTTTTCATTTTTTGAAACAGCTCTTACTTTTAAAAAATAGTTTCCTCTATATATCATTAATTCTCGTTAAAGACTAGTTCTGCCATCTCACATTTAATTTATAAAAGTGCAGCCCTCTATATTCTTATTAATAAAGCGTATTGATAAATGATTTAATAATTATAAATTAATGATTTGGATCTATTAATTAAGGATAAAGTGTTTTGAAAGAAATATTAAACGGAATTATTTATGCGATCTTCGATTCCATTTACCCACTTGTTTCCATTTTCGTGCAAATTAGTCATTCGTCTCGAAATTTCAATAAGTTGTTAAGGTACACGGTAAAATTGTTCTTTAAAATAGCATTTGTTTAATGGAGAGTTTTATTTATATGGATACCTAAATATCTAATAAGATATCGACTACTGTTCGTCAACTGAAGCAATTTTGCAAAATTCTGATTCAATTGAATACGGATAAATGTAAGGGATTAAAACATCCTCCACAAATCAACCTATTAGGAATGACCACTTTCTCTAAAATATTATACCACTAAAACATGGTGGGGAACAAACAAATTTCGATGCAATGTTGAGTTAAAATATCCGTAAAACTGTTTTATTTTTTTTATGAAGAATTACTTGTTTACAAATCAACTTTATTGCAAAACTTGTCTTCGTATAAATGAAACAACATTGGTAAATTAATATAATTTAACTGCTAAATTACACAACAAGCATGTTAAAATGAAAAATATTCTCATAGTGAGTAAAGTAGAGACTCATTGAATATATCAGCTGAATTATTTGAATATATTTGAATAGTTTTACGAATCAACTTTGTTGCAAAATTTATCTTCGTATAAATGAAACAACATTGGTAAATTAATAGAATTTAACTGCTAAATTACACAACAAGCATGTTGAAATGAAAAATATTTTCATCATGAGTAAAGTAAAGACTCGTTGAATATATCAATTGAATTATTTGAATATATTTGAATAGTTTTACGAATCAACTTTATTGCAAAATTTGTCTTCGTTTAAAGGAAACAACCTTGGTAAATTAATAGAATTTAACTGCTAATTTACACAACAAGCATGTTAAAATGAAAAATATTCTCATAATGAGTAAAGTAGAGACTCATTGAATATATCAGCTGAATTATTTGAATATATTTGAATAGTTTTACGAATCAACTTTGTTGCAAAATTTATCTTCGTATAAATGAAACAACATTGGTAAATTAATAGAATTTAACTGCTAAATTACACAACAAGCATGTTGAAATGAAAAATATTCTCATCATGAGTAAAGTAGAGACTCATTGAATATATAAATTAAATTATTTGACTATATTTGAATAGTTTTACGAATCAACTTTATTGCAAAATTTGTCTTCGCATAACAAGATACAACATTGGTAAATTAATAGAATTTAACTGCTAAATTACACAACAAGCATGTTAAATTAAAAATATTCTCATCATGAGTAAAGTAGAGACTCATTGAATATATCAGTTGAATTATTTGAATATATTTGAATAGTTTTACGAATCAACTTTGTTGCAAAATCTATCTTCGTATAACATGAAACAACATTGGTAAATTAATATAATTTAACTGCCAAATTACACAACAAGCATGTTAAAATGAAAAATATTCTCATCGTGAGTAAAGCAGAAACTCATTTTGTGAAATCGAATGCAGTTTTAATTATGGAACAATTTAACTTATTGTTAATGCTTCAGTTAAAGCTCTTTTACAGTAATGACTTTAATTTTCTGGACTATTAAACTGCATAATATTTAATGAATTTTGTTCGTCGAAAGCGTTTAAATTATTTTGAAAACGAATCCTTAGATGTTCGAAACGAAATGATTGTTAGGGGTTGAATTCTAATTTTAATAATAAATGGATGATTTTTAACTTAATTTTTTTAAGTAAATTCAACACTTTTATTTCAGGAAGTACTAGGAAATAAATTTCATTATCAATGATTTTTAAGGGCGAAAACTGTGAAGTTTGTTACACCAATTAGTTATATGTTCTGTTATTTCTTTTTTTTTCCTTTACATGTAAAATCTTAAGATATGACTAATGTAATCATGTAAATAAGTTAAATTATGCAGGCTTTTTTAAAAAAAAATTCGTTTCCTTTGTAAGATTTTTTTAAATAATAAACTTTTTTTCGAAAATTTGTCTTGAATTAAACTGGCTATCAATGAAATTTAACCCATAAAATAATGTTTAAAATGAAAAAAAGAAGAGTAGACATTTACTTTAGGAAATGGAATGTCGCTTAAATTATGGTGTACCTGAACTTATTCTCATTACTTACAGCTCAAATCCACACTGTCTACTTTCTGACGCATTCATTAATTCTTTTTTATTCGCAAACGTATGAAATCGGGAAGTGATCTTATTAAAAAGCTATATAATTGAACTGATTTTCCGTTTTTCTGTAAAGGCAGAATAGTTTTCAGAACATACTGTCAAAATTGTCGTTTTGAACCGATTTTTCGGATGCGACATCCGCGGAAAGAAAAACAAAATCTACCGTCCTGAGACAACAATGGCTTAGTGCTCAAGATGCACTTTATTTAAAGGAAAATGAAAAAAATTCGATTACGAATCACTTAAACAATCATGGCTAATCCCATATAAAATATTTGATTACGTATGAGCATTTGCATGTAACAAATTTTAACTACGCATTCGCTAACGATAACAAAACTGTTTTTACACAATTTAGTAGTCAACTATAGAGGTCAACTGATATAAAAAGGCGAGTCAAATAACGTGAAAATTCAAAAGATTTCGGAATTATAGTCAGCTGAAACTTACTAACAGTAAATAGATAAAATGAATTTTTCCTCAAATTGTCATTTTTCATTTTTTTTTTCATTTTTATTAATGTTTTAGTTTTTTTTTAAGAATTATCAGCACGATCCCCTTCTAACAACGACAATAAAAAATATCTGTCAGAATCGAACCATGCTTTCTCTAAATAAGCGTTAAATACCAAATCTTTTGTTAGAAAAAAGTTAATGAAAATTGGCAATTTGAAAGAATGTTTCTAATCATCAAGCTGCTGTTAAAAATCAACTAAAATCCAGTTCAACATATCGCCGATATCTTTATGAATTTCCACGACATGCGACTGCCCTTTTTATATGAGATCTCTGTATAGTTGACTAGCAAATTATGCAAAATTATTTTGTGATAGTTCGCGAACACGCAGTTAAAGATCATCTCATATAAATGCTTACATCTCATTAAAATTTTAATATATTTTTGAATTAAACTATCTTGTTTCTATTGTACGTTTCCAAATTTATTATAAGTGGCGTTAAATTTAGTTGAAAATACTGCATATAATAAGAAATTACTTTGCAGAAAATTCTTAAATTCATTAAAGAAACTTTTTAATCTCTATAAATATACTAGCTATTCTTAAACAAAAGAGCTCAAATATTGATTGGAAAGTCGTATGCTAAATCTACAAATCAATTTGAACATTTCATTACATAGAGTGATCGCAAACATATTTTTTATTAATTTGTTTTGAGCTCTTAATAGACACCGTGATAAAACATTCACTGTGAAACATGAAGTCAAACATCCTATTCGCATTCCTAAAGTTCCAGAAAAATTCGCCAAGGTAATTCTAGGTATCCGACAAAATGTCTAAAATTGAAAGTGTCCGGTGACCTTTGACCATGTAGTGTATATATGCCTTTCCAGTATCTAGGCCATTAGGTTCATGATTTAGATAATGGCAACGGAATGGGAGAAAATGTAATAAACCAATTTAAAAAATACACTTATGTAGTTGACAAACCACATAACATTCTTTTTAACAATTAACATGTCCAAAATTTAAGTATTTGAAATTAAAATATCTGATGTAATAAATATATTTTACAATTAGTAAAAGCTCTTTCCTAATTTTTTTAATATGCACTTGAAGAAATACATTCAATATTTTCGAAATACATCAGTTAAACGTCATATAAAACAATAAATATCCTATTCTGGATCTTTTAAATTTACTTTTTTGTAAGTATCTTCTTAAATGGAGTCACAGATATGTGAAAAATAACAGTCATTGCCAGAAACTATCAGAGAGAAAAGAGTAACTCGAGCTCTATCATTCTTTTTAAAAGTAGGTTAATGTCTCATGACTTTTGCTAATGGATCTGGAAAACAGAAGTATTAAATAGTTCGTCTTTCATTTAACTTACACGCCTCAGCTTACGTTAATCTTTTATATACTACTGAAAAAAAACTTGTAATTATACTTTATAGAAATAGAAGAAGAATATTTTATAAAAAGTTAAATATATTTGTTAAACATTAAAGAACGAGTCTTCTGTTTTTATCATCACTAATATATATACATTTTTTTGCAAATATAATTATTAAATAAATAAGATTTTTTTATTATTAAACCGAAAAAAGCTTATATTTAACTAACAAAGCATTTCTATGAAAAGTTGCATTTAGGAATGAGCTATGTATTTTATCGATAGACGAAATATTTAAAAAAATCACCTTATTAAAAACTTTATAATATTGAAAAGTGTTATCTGTAATATAATGTTTGTAAGATTATAAGTATTCTTACTTTATCCATAGAGCTGTTATTGTATTAATAAAAACATGAAAATATATTTTATTAAAAATATGTATTGAGTGTCATAGTATAGACTCGTTATTGTTATTGCATAAAATGCTATTTTAAAAGTTTACTGACAAGACGCTAAATAATCTGTCAGTTGGAACATTTTACTCAATTATGTAACACATATTTAATTTTTTGCTGTTTGTATTTATGGAAATTTTCTCCTGAAGATGGTTATGAAGAATAACCGAAACGTCGAGAATTGCTTATATATGTAGTTTTTAAAGTAACTCATATTAAATTAAACGAAATATACGTTGAAAGCAAATGTTTGATGTCAGTATTCATATGTGCAACGTAAAGTCCTTATTAATTACTTTAATTTATTTCGGACACCGATTATAAAAAAACTCGCCGTTTGATTTACGTTTGTTAGTAAGCACGAATTACAGTTTATAAAAAAATAAAATAATTTTCGCAGTGTTTCTTTTTTCGAAAATATGACGATATTGAAATATGGCGACAGGAAAAAAAAAACATTATTTAAATTATCTATCCAGCATTTCTATATTTGTTTCAACCTATAATCATAATTTATGTAATGTTAAACTATTAAATGGTAAAAGAGTATTTTTTACAAAATATATTAAACTCTTTATTTTTTATATATATAAATTACTTTTTAGTGTTTAAAATATTTCTTTGTTACAAGTTCATAGCCATTTGGAAAGTTTTTCAAGAGAGTGGTTTGCCGTTTAATTAACTTCGTTGTTTTTGTAACTCGTAAACAGTTGTAACCATAAATAATATTTGGCGATTTATCACATGATGCCGGTTAGAGGAAACATGACTTATATTTACGTTATTAATTTATAATTAAGTTCTAAAATTATTATATTGTTACATTGTCACCGGAAACACTCCTGCATACACATTGCTTATAATTCTAGCCAATCAGAAATTGAGATAAAAACAGATTACAAAATTCAATGTTTACATACATAAAAAATGTTGAGTTTAATAATAACATGTAAAAAAAAAAAAAAAAAAAAAAAAAATTATAAATTTCTCACATGAGTTGTAAGAGAAAGTTAATTTTCTTAAATATATATTCATTATTATAAAACACTATCCAGAAACATTTGTGAAAAAAGTCAATAATAGTACTTCAACGATAATATCGATTTTACTTCCTACATTGACATTACATGAGGTGAAATAATCAACTACATCACTTTAAAGTCCAATTTTGTAACGAGGTGCAAATGAAATTGGTCACAGTCACTTCACAAGGGAGTGCTACGGCATTTTCAGGAAAGAGAAAAAAATGATGTCTCTGTGAAATCTATAATTACATTGCGCTTTTTCCTCTTTTTTTTTTTTTTTTTTTTGGGGGGGGGGGTGGGAGGAATAATTACTGTCATTTTAAGTTTTACTTGCGTTCCCTCTTTATACTTGTGTAAAAGCTTCCAATCTTCCCGAGGATTGACTCAATCATGAAACACATGCATATGGCGGACAATTTGGCAGCCGTTAGGCCGCTATTGTAATTATCATTACGCGAATCATACTGCAGACACAAGGTAAATCAAAACAAAAGAATTTAAGTAATAGTATTCAAATGCATTAAAAATTGTTTAAATACAATAATAATAATATAACATAAGTAGTTTAATAAAAAGCAATAATATTAAATAATACAAATTAAAGATCAATACATTATTATTATATTCCCAATTAAAATAAATATAATGGTAAAAATCCGAAATCCAACATCAGATATACATATAGAATGTAAAAAGAAATGTTATCAATTTCTCACATGAATTGTAACAGAAATTGTTTTCTTAAAAATATATTTTTTATTGAAAAAAAATATCCAGGGATATACCAGAGAAAAACTGACAATAGTACCGCGACGCAAATGTAGATTTTACTTCCCAATCTGACAATATGTGAGATGGAACATGAATCTCTCCCACATCACTTTAAAGTTCCGATTTGCAACGAGGTGCAACTGAAATTAGTCACGTTGACTTCACGTTGACTACGCCCATTTTCATGAAAGGGAAAAGAAGGGAAAGTCATGAAAGGGAAGTCAAGTGCGAGGTTTACTCGTGCACAAAGGGTTACACATACAATAAATTTATTAATTACTAAAAAAGAATAATAAATCTTTGTATAAAACTATACAACGTAGGGTTGGTTATACTTATACATACCAGTAAAGTATAGATGGATATGCAATGAACATAGAGATATGAAGCCTTGCCTTACCTATAAAACTTAAAACAAAGACCTTGTACAAAGTTTAAACTTGGCATTGTGCCAAGCACGTTTCGAAAGAAGGTCACAAAGTTGTAACAATACCTTGTTGTCATATTTTTCTAGATAGGTTTTTAATTAATATATCAGCTAATTAGTGACAGTTGTTTTCGAAAATCATTATCAACAATCCTTGAATGATTCAGCGTTGATAAGTACCACGAGTGCCCTGAACTTTCCCGTTTAGCGCCTCAAAACAAGGTTTGTATGTAACGGGAAAATGCGATTTTCACAAAACCTATATAACCTAGGATAGTCGCTATAATTTTCCTGCAAAGTGTAAATAACCTCCTACTATCCATATTTTTTTTCATAATAATAGTTTCAGTAGATTCAAAAAAAGTGGTGGAGCATATTTTTGCAGTACAATTTCGATGATATCTCTGATACCTAAAATTAAAACAAATATACTTTTGCGATCGGAGTTACGAGATCTTTCGATCGATAACCACACGATATATATATATATATCCAAGTAACATAATTTCAAATAACTTACCCCTTTAAATTTTTCTTAAAATACTTCTGAATGGCTAATAATCTATAAATACGTGACTCAATACCCTTTATAACTCTACCAAGTTTGAACTCTGTACGTTCCATAGTTTTCTAGAAAAACGGTTGTGACTGCCAGACACAAACATAATCTTATAATCGTCCCGTTTTTATTTTTTACGCATGAAAATGATCTCATTGTTAAATCGTTAATTACGCTCTTTTAGGTAGCTTTCAATACAAAAAAGTATAAAGCTACCTATGGCAGCTGTTCGGAGGAAAGCAGTTCCGGAAAATTTCGATATATTTTCACCGATCATGACCCCCAGACCCGAACCCCGTTCAAATGTTGATTTATATATATAGATATATCCATATCTGACCTATATCATACGATAACGCTCGTATTTATAAATCAATTTTGATGAAACTAAATGTGT
This sequence comes from Maratus michaelseni, assembly GCA_963931845.1. Lineage (NCBI taxonomy): Eukaryota > Metazoa > Arthropoda > Arachnida > Araneae > Salticidae > Maratus > Maratus michaelseni. The sequence continues at coordinate 326,137,799 of OZ007589.1, forward strand.
GTATTAAGCTCACCAATGTCTCGACCGAGTTCGTTGGCCAGCTTGGTCCGCCATTTTGTTTCAATTTGGCGGCCATTTAAAAATTTAAAACTAAAATAAATATACAAAAAAGTTAAAAATTCAAATTTAACGTGTTAGGCCTTGATACAAGGATTCCAGAGCATTTTTTGGTTTGCCTCTATCTTAAAAAATGGCAGAGATAGAGCAGTTTGAAATTCTAGGGTGGCTGACATTTTGAAACAAAACAGCACATTAACGCGATTACTCGCAAATTATTTTCTTTCATTGTTGTAATAATTTTCCCAATCATACGCATAAAACTATATATTCATATCCGTTAGCGCCAAATTCTCGCCAAAATTGGCGACATTTGGCGAAACATCGCCGAATTTGGCGACCAAAATAAGTCTTCATAAATGAAGCCAATTTGGCTATTGCTCATTAATTTGGCGAATTTCTTATTCAAATTCAGTATAAACGAATCTTTTGTAAACGTTTCTTTGCATTTTAACTTGCTGTTTTCGTGTAACATTAGCTAAAATTTTAAAACAAAGATATAGGAAAGCTACCTTTTCCTCCCGGTACATGCCGGAAGGAGTTTTTTTGTGAACTAGTCTGATTTGTGCTAATCCCAAATCTTTCTTTTATCTCATAAATGATAATTCCTCACGTATTTTTCTTAATTATGAATTTTAGACACAAACAAGATGCTGAAGTGCACGTCTCTGCACGAGCATTTAGTGCGATCGTATCTTTCAATAAAATAAAAATTTTTTGTCATTCTGTTGTACATCCGGTGCTGGCGAATCGCAGTTTTACTTGAATGTGAGCACCCATCGCTGCACGAGCAGCCGATGTAAAACACAACTGATAAAAAAAAATCGTGCAAAACGCTATCATAATGCCAAGTTCTGGGGGAACATCCCATTTTCAACTAGGACCTGCCATAGCCAAAAACATATATATGAAGTTTGGTTTAATTTTATGCATAACTTCATGCACCTATCGGTAATACAAAGAGGTATACACACGGACAGACAAACATTTTGTAAAAACGTGTTTTTCGGGATATTTGACCCCTAAAACCTGTAAATCCTTCGAAAACCGGAAGCCGAAAAACATTTCGATTACAAGACATTCTTCTATTATAGATAGAAGAACGTAAAAATTACTGTCATTTTAAGCTATATCTGAGTTCCATCTTTTATATTTGGGTTTCATCTTCCAACCTTTCTGAGAATTGACTCAACCCTGAAGTACAGCCATATGGCGGCCATGTTGGCGGCCGTAATAAACTACTGTAAATATTACGCGAAATTACATTGCGGAAAATAGGAAAATGAAGTCATAAGAATGGAAGATATAGTTTTCAACTACATTAGAAAGTATTTAAATAAAATAATAATAATATAAAATGATTATTTTAATAAAAGTTGATGATAATAATAATAATAATGTAAACTAAATAACAATACATTTTTATTTAAATTCCCGATTATGATAAATATAATGATAAAATTCAGAAATTTGACATTAGATATAAAAATTAAAATTTTACTGATGATATTTTTATTTTTCAAGAATGATTTTTGGATTTTTTTTTTTTTTACCTGGAACCATCAAATTAAATTTTATTTTACAACTGAGAATTAATAAAGGATACGTAAATGGTAAAACATTAGAATTTCGTTATAGTCATTTTATCTGTTTTTACTTTCTTCTATCTATAATAGAAGAAAGTATTGTAATCGAAATTTTTTTCGACTTCCGGTTTTCGACGGATTTACACGTTTTAGAGGTCAGAGATTCCTAAAAACATGTTTTTACAAAATGTCTGTCTGTCCGTCTGTGTGTCTTCATTGTACCATCTAAAAGTGTATGATGTTATGCTTCAAATTGAACCAATTTTTTTTCTATGTTTTTGGCTATGGCAAGCTGGTTCTATCAGAATTTGGGGATATTTCGAAGAAAGGGGGCGCTGTGATCGATATTTTTGTTCCATTTTCACTACTGTACCATCTAAAAGTGTATGATGTTATGTTTCAAATTGAACCAATTTTTTTTTCTATGTTTTTGGCTATGGCAAGCAGGTTCTATCAAAATTTGGGGATATTTCGACGGAAGGGGGCGCTGCTATCGATAGTTTCGTTCCATTTTAACTATTGTATCATCCAAAAGTGTATGAAGTTATGCTTCAAATTGAACCACATTTTTTTCTCTTTTTTGGCAATGGCAAGCAGGTTCTATTACAATTTGGGGATATTTTGACGTAAGGGGGCGCTGTGATAGCCATTTAAAGATTTAAAATTGAAAAAGATGTGCAAATTAAAAAAAATTAGAAATCCAAATTTTTTTTTTTTTTTAATGTTCGGCCTTGATCCGGAGAATCCGGAGCAATGTTTGTTTTGCTTCTATCTTAAAAAATCGCTGAGATAGAGCGGTTTGAAATTTTAGGGTGGCTGACATTTTCAAACAAGACAGCAGAATTCATCCATAAACGGGTTTAATTTATGAGTTTTAGTTAACATGGTTTCAGCAAATTTTCTTTCATTGTTGTAACTATTAATACTATTATATGCTTATCACTATACATTTATATTCGCCAACGTCAAATTCTCACCAAACTTGGCGACAGTTTGCGGAATATTGCCAAATTTGGCGACCAAAGTAAGTTGCCATAAATGAAGCCAACTTGGCTGTAGAGGACTAATTTGGCGATATTCTCATTCAAATTCAATGTTGACAAGAACTGGGATTGAGTCTTTTTTATTTAGGTTCCACGCATGTTACCTTCGTGTTTTCCAATAAAATTAGCTAAAATCGTAAAACCAAGGAATAGGGAGGCTATCTGTTCCTGTCAGTTCAGGCAAAAAGGACTTTTCGTAGTTTAGTATACATCGATTATTCGCATCCCTGTAACCCGACGATTCGCAAGCAGCTGACGTACAACAGAATGACGAAAAATATTGATTTTATTGGCGATGTGATAGCGAATTTTGAAGTATTAACATGACTGAGATAGAAGGAAGTTTTGGGATTGGCACATCCGACTAGTTTGAATATATTACAATTACTACTACAATTATTACATAATTGTATAAAAAAAGTATACATTCTGAGACAAAAAAAAAATATATGAATATATTTTTTTGTTAGATTTCACAATTTGTGATTGCGCTGGATGATTGAAAATATATTTTATCACGCAATTTTATTAAACTTAACAATGTTTTTGTATGTAAGAATGGAATTTTCATTACCGGTTTTTCACGCAATTGCTGATACTATAGAATTATGCAAATTGTGTACACAGGTGTGCTTCCGATGACAATACAACGTTTTAGAATTCCTAGAACTTAATTAAAAATTAAAGAAATGTATTTTAAGGCATTCTTCCGTTAGCCGGTCGCAGGTAAATTAGTTGCAAAATTCTAAAATTTGTTGCAAAATTGTGACTATTATTATTCACAGTTTTTTTAATGTCTTGAACACATATAAAACTAATAATTAGTAGGAAGATAGTATATAAAAAAAGCAGCACAAACAAACATAGGAGAGCAGACCGGTTATCTATCATTTTACTGTCGGCAAAGAATTATTTATGGCTACAATTGTATACGAGTTTAAAAAACAATGGAGTTAATTATGTGTCAAACGACATTCAACAAAAAAAGCCAATTGGATGTGAAACTGCAACAACGAAATATTATACATACCAAAAGTAGAAAATTTATAATAAAATTAATGAGTATTATATAGATTTTTTTAAATACTCTTTGTGATTAAATAACGAAGATATATATTCCCTTTTTAGCATAGAGTATTTCATTAAAAAAACAAGCTTCAAATAAAATGTTAAAACAAAAAAGTTTAAATGCCACGCAAAACTCCACATCCATAAGATATAAATAATAGTAATTTATCCAAACCATCCACAACAAAGGCATAAACTAAAGTAATTCATATTAATGCTTAAGCTCATAAATACGTATACATTACGAAAAATATCTAGCTCATGGATCTTTAAAGAAAACCCCGAATATTTGTTTCTTATGCTTTTATTAAAACAAATCAATAAATAAGGTCCTTCTTTACAATGTAATGAATTTATTTCAAACAAAATCTTACAAAATCACCTGGATATGAGTATTGAATAATTTAATTAAATTTGCATCGCCTATGTAAATGGAATTTCCGAAGCAAATTTGCTGCTTAAAGGAATACGATTTTTCTTACATGTTTAATTGTTAAATGGATTGTTATTGTGATAAAATAACCAGTACTTTTATATATATTTTTTATTTGAACAATTTTTTAACGTTCAAAAAGATAATTTTCAAGTTTTGTGTTAGCACCCGTATTTTTCTTAAGCTAGTTATTTTTATTGGTGAACAATTACAATATTTAAATAATAATTATTAAAGAAAGGTTATACTGACAGTAAAATGATAGATAACTGGTCTGCTCTTCTATATTTGTTTGTACTGCTTTTTTATATACTATCTCCCTACTAATTATTAGTATTGTATGTGTTCAAGACATTTAAAAAACTGTGATTAATAATAGTCACAATTTTGCAACCAATTTTAGAATCGACGTTTTGATATGTATTATGTATGATAGAACTGATAGTGCAGATAACGGAACTGCCAGTCAACTTTCTAACCATCGTTCGAGGGGGGAGGTGTATTTCCATAGCAACATCGTACAAACCGCTGCAATGTAAAATGAATGGCAACCCACATACTGATGAGACCCCGAGTCAGGTTAACATCAGTAATTGGATTTTCATTCATTTTACTTTGCAACAGACTGCGCAAAGTCGCTTAGTAACAACTCAGGCTTTTGCACAAGCTGACTGGCAGTTTCGTTACTATGTAATGTATTGGCTATAAATAAATTAAAGTTTATCTTTAAGTAACGTGTTTTTTTTTTAAGAACTTAACAAGTTTGAACTATATGAACTGTAATTACATCATTAATATCAAAGAATTCGTTTTATCAATGCATTCCTACACAAGGTGATTCTAATCACTACTCTCAAACTTTATGGGGGAGTTGAAAACACAAATTTGAACTACTAAGTTTTTTCAAATGGGCAATGTTTTAAATATAATATAACAATTATACAACGACAGCTATTGATGTTACATTTGAAAGATATTAATGCGTGAAATAGGGGATATTTATGCTGCACTTGACTGTTTTAGTACAGAATGCTATCGATAGCTGGCGTCGCATTGTCTTAAAACTAAAACTATCAAGAAATATTAGAAAATCAATGCGAATTACATGTTAATTTTAACATTCATGATGTTTAGCTGTTGAAATGCCCAATAAAATCTGGTTTGAGTTTTAAATTTTCAAAGTTATTTTGAGCAGCATTACTGTTTAAAACAGTGCAAAGCCATACGCTGATAACATTTAGAACTGAAACAGTGATACGTATTAAAAAAAGTATACTTAATGTATTTTTCTGGATTGCGCATTAACAACGCCAAAGAAAATCATGAAAAATATCAATTATGTATTCAATTAAAGTTTTGAAATTCCTTAAAAGGGAGAAAACCGTTTGTTTTAGTCGCGTGCCCGGGGTTAATAGGCGACGAAGTGCCAACCACAAATTTTCCGATTTAAATAAATCTGTTTTATTCTTATTATTTCAGTGTTTTGGTGCGTAATTCGATTACATATCTGTTAAATTTCTGAGTTTTTTTTTAATTATATATATTTTTTACTTATATAATGATGAATTTTTAATAATGAAAGTCGTTATGGAAGAATTGTGGAGACAAATTCTGAACTAGTTATATAGTTTTATGTACAAAGGAGTTAATCTTCGGCGATTTGCATGCAAGCGATAGATATAGATTTTTAAAATTATGCTAGAAAATTATTTAAAAGCTGTAAAAATCAGTAACTTGAGATACAGGTTTCAAGCAAATTGCATTTGACATTTTATTTTCTTTCTCTATTTGACGGTTTAAAATTGAAAATTGTTCGTTGATTAGAAGTTAACTGATTTGCAAAAAAGCGAAATCTAATACTCAGGTCTTTGCTATCGTCAATATGACGTCAGAGTTACTTACGCACTTGTTTTTACTTTATAAAAAAGATCAAGAATGTTTAGTTACATTTAAGAAACCCTGTGCATTCAAGTAAAAAAACATAAGGAAGTACGTCAGCCTTTCGATTTAGTATAGTAGACCTATCATGAAATACCTGCTTTCAATTGATTTAGCTGGAATCAGTATCCTTACGTCTATTTAAAATTTGAAGAATCTCCATTTTGTTTCCAAACTTATATCCAAAAATACTTGAAAATCCGTACACGGTAGAGTCGCTTTAAAGTATTATTAACGGTCGGAAATTTGAATTCTTAAAACCAAATTCTGTGTGTACTAGTTGCTCGACTGTTATTTCAAATAATAAATTTTATAAATCTATTTTATTACTAGGAATTTTTTCCATCGAAAATTTCTCACGGCTTGCATTCATAATATTTCAAAATTTAAATTGCTTAAAGGGTGTATAGCAACATAGTGAAAAGTATCCAAGCCGGGACTCAAACCCGGGTTATCAGTATAGCGCACTGCCGTTCTAATAACTGAACTACTTGGAACGATACCTAGCCTGACACTTTTCACTATCACATGTTGGCATGGCTACAAACGCAGCGCAATATGAAATATTTTCTATGAGCCACCAACCCTGGGGAAAACACGAAACTAAAGAGAATCCAGCATCGATGATTGAATAAATCTATTTTAATACGTGGAACTTTTTCCATAGAAAATTTCTCACGGCTTGAATTCATAATATTTCAATTTTTTAATTGCTTAAAAGACTTATAGCCAACAAATTCAGTTGGTAGAATGGCAGTGCGCTATACTGATGATCCAGGTTGGAGTCCTGGCATGGATACTTTTTCACTATGTTGGCTATGCGCCTTTTAAGCAACTTAAAAATTGAAATATTATAAATGCAAGGCGTGAGAAATTTTCTATGAAAAATTTCCAAGTATTAAAATAGATTTATTCAATCATCGATACTGGATTCTCTTTAGTTTCCTGTTTGCCCCAGGATTGCTGGATCACGGAAAATAGTCCATATTGTGCTGCGTTTGTAGCCTTGCCAACATGTGATAGTGACAAGTGCCAGGCTGGGTATCGTTCCAAGTGATTCAGTTGGTAGAACGGCAGTGCGCTATACTGATGACCTGTGTTCGAGTCCCGACTGTAAAGCAGATTTTCGGATTCTTATAAAGAAGAAGATCTTTCGGTGACTGTCACGTTACAAACTTATAATTCCAAAAAACGTCGATGGTTATGTGTAAACGGTTGTTTGATAGCACAAGAAGGAATGCAGTTGACCACGAGCACAAGTAAGACGCATGATTAGCGATGAAGGTGATTTATTTAGAACCAATAGTCAAGAGTAGTATTATGCATGAAGAATACATAGACGAAAGCGCAAGGGGAGGTACTCCACAAAAATGAAGACAAAGTTTTTTCTACAACTCCTCTGGTCAAGACAAACGGCCGAAGTGATCATGTTCTAAAAGTTACATGTACGGGTGTTGGCGCGGAAAGCATGATAAAATCGCCAGTACTTGGCGAGAGAGTTTTTGGAGACTGCGGACGGAAGCGTATGGGAAAAAACGATAAATGCTAGATTCTGTCTATGATAATGCAATCATTTGAGAATGGGGGGAAGGGTTGTAAAGATTCTTTCATGGAGACAGAAAAGGAAAAAGAAAAGAAAGTAATTTTGGGATTGGCGTTTGATTTTGCAAAAAGACAGCTGCAATTAACGGTTACTTATGACTCGAATCTAATAACAGGGTGTGAAAGATATGAGCTTGCATATTACAGTTTACATGTGGGCGAGAGATATTTTAATTAATTCTTTTGAGAGCGGATGAGAAGTGCAAATGCTTGCATAAAGAATATCGGTTATACGTTACATTACTTTAATAAGTAGAGCACAGCTGCTTATATATTTTGTCTAATTTTTAAGGCAGATGCACTTTTGATTTCATGAGAAGGAAACGGTTGAATTAGAAATATGTGAACATTAGTAACTTATTTTTAGCATAACCGCAAAGTTAAGGACAGAGAGGTTTCTGATGTATGCGAGTGACTTGGATTTTAGAATGAAGAAAGTAGATTCGTTATCTAAATTAAATCAGAAATAGATTTTAGTTGACATATTGAATTTTTTTTTTTGGGGGGGGGGAATACAGACATTTAAAATCTATAAACTATATTTGTTTATTATTTTTAATTGTTTATAATTATTTATTTATTTGGGGGGGAATGAATGAATCTTTATGAATTTATTTTATTTTATTTTATTTATTTTTTTTAAATCTCTGTTTTTGGGGGGGGGGGAGGAGAAGCATGCAATCAATACATGTATGCTAGATGTTGGAAGAGGAATGGAAAAGCTTATGTTAACTTGTTAAAATTTTGAGGGGGGGGGGTTGAACTGAAAGCAAGATATATGACAAACGTCTTTGTCATATATATCACCCCATTGACCAGAAAAGCTGTACTGTTTACAGTACAGTTTTAAAAACATATATACAATACAATTATACTCTCCCCAAGCTTAAAATAATACATACATAATATAAAACAAAATACTTGTAAAATTATATGAGTTGCAACAGTATAAAGGATTTTGTTACCTCAATAGTCTGTAACGTCAGGCCATAAAATATAAAACATAGTGCACTACCTTCGAAGATTTTTTTTTTTATATATCTTCGTCCTTTTATTTTCTGTTTTGTTCTTTTTCTTTCTGGTACCAGCTTTAAAAAGTTGCTATTTAACTAGACATGTCTAATGATAACTGAGCACAAAACAGTACTCATTTTCTCAATTTGTTGCACTATAATTACTACTTAAGTATAATATGAAACACAAATGAAAACAATTAAAAAAATAAACACAAATAACACATAACATAAACATATATCCTTAAAAATTAACTTGAATTATATGAAAAAGTGAAAATGGATTAACTCAAGTGTAGTGTACTGAAAAGTTGTTTGAAAAAGTTTTAAAATTCGTGCAAGCACAGGACGGTAAAAAAAAAGAGGTGCATGTGGCACGCCCATAAAAAGGGACCGCCCTTAATCTTGTCAATGCATGACAAGTGTGATGTCTCAGGCTTAGGGCCTTACGACTTAGGTGAGGAGGGCAGTGATGAGAGTCCACATCATTACGACATGAACTCCCTGCTCCCCAATGAAGATCGCACTGATTCCCACACAGGAGCACGATTCGGGAACACATATACTTTTGGGAAAAGGGAATATTGTGAATTAGTGAACTAAATCACAATTGTCTCTCTAAACACAATCTGGTGAGGGGTGGTAACCTAAGGGCAAAAATTTAGAACGGTACCACTAGCCTGAAGGGGAAGAATTAGTAAAACTAAAAAAAACAGATACAAGTGTATCTTATGTAAATCCTAATGTATTGACAGTCCTAGAGTGTTGAGAGACCTAAAATATGTCATAATCGGGTGTGATGAAGGGAAACTGTACAAGTCATGTAAGTAAATGCTTTAAGTTAGTTTAAGAGAACTCTTTTTTTTTTTTTTTTTTTTTTTTTTAATTTAAAAACTCTTATTTATTTAAAATATTTGCAATGTTGTATTCAGTATGAATGAAAGTTTAAAGTGTGAGAGAAAAAAATGTGAAAAGATTATATTTATCTACTGTTTATAAAATTGAATGAAAAATTAAAAGAATGGTGTGACCCGATACAAAATATTGTGTAAAAGTGGTCTTCACAAGAAGACATGGGCCAGCCGTGAAGTCAAGTGAAGACAAGTTATGCACAGTATACGTAGAATCCTGGCCAGGGATAAAACACTTAGTATCAGATCATATTAAAAATTTAAAAGTTTTTTTTTTTAAATTTTATTATTATTATTTTTTTTAATTTGTTACAAATTATCTTTTTCTTAAATTGTAGCGAGGGGCGAGAATGGTGTAAGAAGAATTATTATTTATAACATGACTTGCAGGATCACATAAATGTCCATATCGAGGTGGTGCTAGAAGAAGTCTATCAATATGTACCCTAAATGCAGTATCATCATGAGCATATAATCTTTTAATTGAAAATGAAACAGGAGAGTGTTTAAATGTTACAATATATGGACCGGTATATTTAGGTTTAAATTTGTCGACTGATTTTAAATAAACAATATCTTTTAAACATATATTTCTTAATTTAGCTTTTCGACTGTGAATTTTGTAACGTCTATCTTGAGCAGTCTTAATGTTGTTATATGCTTTGTCATATATTTTGTTTAAGTCATCTAGTAATTTATAAACTTCAACATGTTTATCTAGAAATGCTTGGTTGGTACTATGATCATATGTGTCAAAAATTAATGAAAGTTCACGACCAAAATGAAGTAAGTTAGGAGAAAATAGTGTAGAAGAGTGTGTCGAACCATTATAAAGTGACTTATGAATAAACAGAGCATTTTCAAAAGAGTGTCCTTCTTGTAGTAATGTGGTAACAGAATATTTAATAGACTTGTTAATTCGCTCAGCAATACTGTTAGATTGTGGGTGCGAGACCGAACTGTGATGTATTTTTATACCAAGAGCATCATTAAATGCATTATAAATATGGGAAGTATATTGTGGGCCTAAATCTGACAAAATACAGACGGGTCTCCCATAGGTAGTTATATAACTAAATAAGCATTTTACAACCTTGGGTGCAGAAGTATCAGTGAGAGGATAGAGTTCAATGTGTCTTGAGAAGTGATCGGTTACAGTTAAAACATGTTTATTGTTTGAGAAAGGACCAAGTAAATCAGTACTGACTGTATGACCAGGATATCTTGGTGTGTATGTAGGTTGAAGAGGTGCGGGTGGAGTGTTATGGTGTTTGACCTGTAAACATTTGACACATGAAGCTACAAAGTTGAGTGTATCTACATAGATGCCTTTCCAAAAATATTTGGATGTAAGAAATTCATAAGTTTTGGCCATACCAAAGTGTGACAGATGGGATATAGTTAAAACTTTACCTTTAAGTGAATCAGGAACTACAATGTGATAGGAGAAAGTATTATTTATGATATCTTCCTTTTTGAACATTAATATTTTAGAATCAGGATGTATGAAATAATTCGGGAATTTTGAAGAAGGTCCATTTTGTAATATATGATCATAAATACTAGCTAAGGTAGGGTCTTTTTGTTGTTCAGTGCAAAAAGTTTGATTTGATATCTCCAATAATGGGTCTCGTTTTGTTCGTTCACCTGAGATGAGAAAATTAACATGACAATTGTTGTTATTAACAGAGTTACAAATATCAGGTGTTTCATGATCGACTATTGGAAGTGGTTGAGGATCATGGATAAGGTTAGGATTGGTTAGTAAATTTTCTTGGTTGTTGTCAAAATTACAGCGAGAGAAATAATCTGCTAGAACATTTGAAGATCCTGGAATGTGTTCAAAATCATACGAATATTCTGAAAGGTCAATTAGCCAACGGGTGGTTATGTCTGCTGGGTTTGTAGTCTTTTTGTATTTTTTTAGAGGTTTGCTATCTGACAAGATTAGGAATTTTCTGTTGTATAAGTAATATTTGAATGCAATAACAGATTTGTAAATTGCCATGAGTTCTAGTTTTAAAGCAGGATATTTTTTTTCAGAGGAATTTAAGGATTTAGAAAAGTATGCTACAGGTAGAAGATTTCCATTATGTTCTTGCATTAAAACGCCAGAGATGGCAATGTTAGACGCATCTGTATTCAAATAAAAATTCTTATTCCAATCTGGTAACCTAACCATGGGTGAACCGAAGAAAATTTTCTGTATTGTTTTAAGTATGTCCTGATGTTTTTCTGTCCAGATGAATTTAGTTTTAGGAGTAGTTAAATCAATAAGTGGTTGCACTAGTTTGTTAAATGTTGGAATTAATGATTTATAGAAAGTTATCAAACCAATAAGCCTTTTTAGTTGTCTTTTTGTAGTTGGTGTAGGAAATGAAGTTATTTTTACAATGTTAGAATGGATTGGTGAAATACAATGATTTTCTATTTGAAAACCTAAGTAGTTGACTTTTGTTTGATGAAAGTTGCATTTATTAGGTGAAAGAGTGAGATTGTACTTGGAAAGGAGGTTAAAAATTTTGTCGAGTTTAGAACACATTTCATCAAAAGAATTCGCACCTATAATAAAGTCATCTTGATACGTAAACACACCTTGTAGGTGTAATTCGTCAATTAAAGAGTCCATTAGAGCTTGAAAGATTGAGGCACTTGTCTTTAAACCAAAGACAAGTCTGCGGTAGGAAAAAGATCCAAACATGGTGGTAAAAGTTAGTTGATTGTGAAATTTTTCTGGTAAGTTAATTTGATGGTATGCTTGATGAAAGTCGAGTGTTGTAAAGAATGTGTAAGAAGAGAGATTAGCGATGATGTTTTGAATTTTTGGTAGTGGGTAAGATGAGCCTTGAATTACAGTGTTTAACATTCGAAGGTCAAGTGCGAGGCGAAATTTTTGTTTACCAGTACCATCTGGTTTTTTTCTAACAAGTAACATAGGACAAGACCATTCGGAGCAATGTCTTTGTATAATTCCAGCTTCAAGTAATTGATTAATTTGATCTAATGCATCTTTTTGTAATGCCTGACGTATTGGAAAAGGAAGTGTTTTTATAGGATAGTCATTAATGAATTTCAAATCTGGAATAATTTTATCTGTATGCCCAAGTGTATTTAGATATTTTGAAAATACAGGGTAATATTTGAGTGACATTTCTTTTAGAATTTCAGCCTCATTGGATGGTAAGTGTTCAAGATTGAAATCAGTTGCAGATAAGTCTTCTTTTCTTTTTTTGAGAATGTCTTTAGAAGCTTGAATGGGATTTAAAAATTGTTTATCTGAGTTGTCTTGACTAATTTTACCTGGGGAGTACTCAATTATTTCCTCGACCTCAAAAAGTTGACCTATTTTAGCTTTTTTTGAAGGTGAATGTGATTATCAGAATTGTTTTTAACCGAAATCAGGAAAAATGTATATTGTTGTGGAATTTTTCTTTTTCGCTTTGGATTTTTTGATTTTATTATAGCATCAAATCCTATTAAGTTGTCAACGGGTGAATTGTATTGAAATAAATAATCTTTGTCTGTGCTAATAGTATCTGTGAAAACTGAAATCCATTTTTGTTCCTGAGGGTTTAAGGAAACTCTACGAGTCAAAGCTACTATTTGATTTTTGAAGGAGGTGGGTTGTGTACTACATTGATTTATCTCAGAAGATGGAGTAGTTTGTTTGTTTACCAAAGGAATCGATAAAGTGTTGTCAATATGGATAAGGTTTTTGACTGTGTTTACAACAATATTGAATCGTTTGATGAAATCATAGGCAATAATACCTTGGAAACTAGATGAATCTGGTATGTCTACAATATAGAAGTGGTGGTTAAAGTTTTTGTGTTGTAATTTAATGGAGGTTCTAATACATGCGGAAAAATCTACATCAGAATTGACTGTTTTGATGACGACGCCAGTTGATAATCTCTTATATTTTAAAATTGTTTTTAATTCATCAAATAAAGACTGTGATGGTAACGAAATAGTACTTCCTGTATCGCAAAGTAGAGTAATATCTTTTTTTGCAATTGAGGCCTTTACAAGGGGGAGTGATGTTGAGTCTTTAATGACATTGTAAATAATTTTTGTAGTAGTGTCATCATATTGTTCTGTGTTTGTTTGTGTCGTTTCATGCTTAGAAATTTTTACAATATCACATGTTTGTGTGCTTACAGAGTTTACTAGTCTGTTAAGTGAAATTTTTGGTAAGGACGGATCTGGGAAAAAACTGGCTGATGTGTAATCAGTAGGGGGGTGAGGTGCAAAGCCATCAGCAAAATTACACCTCTGACTTAGTTTTCCTGTTGTCGATTGTTGTTGTTGTGAAATTGTCCTCGTCTTTGTGTATTTAAGCGTTTCCATTTGAAACAGGCTTGCGCTTCGTGACCACTTTTGAAACATAGCTGGCAAGTAGTGCGGTTAAATTTGTTGTAAGATTTATGTGGAGAGTGACGTTTGTTAAAATTGCGATTTTGAAACTTCCGTTTTTTGTGCATGCCAGCAAATTTAGTTTTGTAAGTTGCCGCGTCTTCTTTAATTTCTGGTTGTGTTTGGGTCTTTACAGAAAGGGCGTTTATTTTCTCGGTTAGCTGCTTCAGCTGGTCGGCAAATATTGAATCAGTTGGGGAAGGGGTGGGGTAAGCATGCAAAATTTTTTCTCCGTACAAAATATCTTGTAGCGCCTGGGCTCTCAAAACTGCGGGTTGGTACTCTGTAATTCCTTCCTCTTGTATTTTAATTCTTAAATTGGACAGAATGGTTTCCAGGAATTTCATGTACTTAATTTTGTCACGCGCATTGGCGTCTTGAATGTCCGAATAAACTGTTGCAGCCAGAACATTAAGCCTATGGGCAAAGTTTTTAATGGTTTCTGCGGGTAAGAGCGTTAAGTTTGCAAGTTCGACTGCTACCTGTGATTTGCTAGGAGGGGAAAAAAAATTAGAAAATTCTTTTTTCGATAAAATTTATGTCATTTGAGATTATTAAATCAGGGTTCTGTGTTAAATATTTTAATGCAGGACCAGTTAATTTACTTTTCAGTAAAGAAATTGTTGCTTGCGGGCTGTATTTATTTATTTGACTAACAGACCGTACTTGGTCGAAAAAGAATTTGAGTGATTCATGATCACCGTTGAAATCAGGTAGATTAATTGGTATTTGCCGAGAAGCCATGGTGGCCAAAAATACAGTTAACTAATCTATGAAATTCAAGGAAACACTGCATGCACAATAAAATAACTAAAAAAATCAATATACACTAGCAGATAATAAATATAACATGAAAGAAAAATGTAAACTGGATTTATATCATAATAAATAATAATGACTGATCACTGTTTCTTTTTAGCGTATAGATCCCTAACGCTCATTTTTTTAATTCATTTTTAAAAAGAAACAGCGATGAATGAGAGAAAAAATAGAGGAAGAAAAAAATATATATCCTTTTTTTTTATAACTTTAAAATATATTTGTATAGCAAAAATTACTGTGAATAGATCTTACCTGGGGTTTATCAACACAAGTATAAAAGTAAAGATTTATGCAAATTATTTAAATTGTTAAGAATGAAACTTAACATTTCTTTTATTCATTTAAAAAAATGAAACCAATATTGCAAGACAATTTAAGTTTTTTTTTTTTTTTTTTTTTTTTTTTTTTTTTTTTTAAACTGGTTTACTAAAAATTAAAAACTCAGATTAATATTTGTATCCAAAACACCTTAAAAAAACAATCTTGCCTTAAATATTCATAAAAATATCATATTTTACAACAACTAAAAAAGCAAGATAAAATAATCATATTTATACCATATTTGATGTGAAATTTCAAAAATTAAATTAACTTAAATTTCAACCTGCATATTTAATTAAGAAGGTTTTGGTAAAAGGCAAACACAACAAGAACATAACTAAAACTCTGTTATTAAATATAGTCTTTTAAGAATAGAAATGCAATAATTTAACCAAATAAAATTTACTACTAACTGAGAGAGAAAAAAAAATAATTATATTACAAGAGAAGTATGAAGGTTTTGAAATGCGCATTTTAATCAAAGCCAAAGTTTATTTTTTTGTTTAAAGAAAAAAAGTTTTTTTTTTTTTTTTTTTACTGTGAGTGAGAGAAAGTTACAATATACTAACATTCTATTCATCCTTCATACTTATTAATTTAAAAACCATGGACCACAAAAAAAAATTCATTATCGCGCCGATAATTTAAAGAAAAAAAAATAATGCCATGTAAAATCACAATGAGTGATTGAATATTTTGTAATTATCTCACTCTTGTAAGTGAAGTATTGAAGGTTTTTTTTGTACACACTTGAGACACTGCAGACACCACGACCACTCGTTTTCTTTTTTTTTAATTTCACTTAGCACAGCACTAGACGATAAATCGACAAAAACACTTAGCACTTGTTACTTATATAAATTTTATAAAGTGTGTAGATTGAATCACAATTATCGGGAGTGGTGCACACGTAAATGTTGGGCTGCATAGAAAGAAAAAAAACACACGATTGCACTTATGAAGGTGCACGGGAAAGAAAAACACACGATTGCACGGGAGAGAAAAACACACGATTGCACTTATGAAGTTGCACGGCAAGGCACTTGTATCACAAACAAAACACAATCACGAATCGAGCACGGCCAGTTGATGATCAGGGTAGGTAGCAAGGGTGTTGAGCGTTGAAACCATCTAGAGCACAGCTGGACAGGAGGATGACTTTTAGAGAGGGGGGCAGCACTTCCAGAAAGAGCAGGTTGTCAGCAGAAATGAGGGGGTGGAGAAGGACTCCCGGTAGAAAAGCGATCCAGCATGGCAGGTGGGGGGGGGGCTGTGATGACGAGTTCCAACTGAAGCGAGGCCGGAGTCAGGTACATCGCGCTGCGAAGAGATGGGGGGGGGGGGTGACGCGCGGAGGCAGGAAAAAAAAAAACACCGTTGAGATGATTGAAGCGTATCTATTAGGAACGGTGGCTGAGATTTTGCGACGAAAAAAAATGTTCAAGCAGTGATGTACGGTGCCTGAGTACGAGTACCTCCCCTTGTTGGAAGAAGGTGGTCTCTAGGTAGAGACATCGGCGAAGACGCACCAGATCGTGTAAAGCAGATTTTCGGATTCTTATAAAGAAGAAGATCTTTCGGTGACTGTCACGTTACAAACTTATAATTCCAAAAAAAGTCGATGGTTATGTGTAAACGGTTGTTTGATAGCACAAGAAGGAATGCAGTTGACCACGAGCACAAGTAAGACGCATGATTAGCGATGAAGGTGATTTATTTAGAACCAATAGTCAAGAGTAGTATTATGCATGAAGAATACATAGACGAAAGCGCAAGGGGAGGTACTCCACAAAAATGAAGACAAAGTTTTTTCTACAACTCCTCTGGTCAAGACAAACGGCCGAAGTGATCATGTTCTAAAAGTTACATGTACGGGTGTTGGCGCGGAAAGCATGATAAAATCGCCAGTACTTGGCGAGAGAGTTTTTGGAGACTGCGGACGGAAGCGTATGGGAAAAAAAGATAAATGCTAGATTCTGTCTATGATAATGCAATCATTTGAGAATGGGGGGAAGGGTTGTAAAGATTCTTTCATGGAGACAGAAAAGGAAAAAGAAAAGAAAGTAATTTTGGGATTGGCGTTTGATTTTGCAAAAAGACAGCTGCAATTAACGGTTACTTATGACTCGAATCTAATAACAGGGTGTGAAAGATATGAGCTTGCATATTACAGTTTACATGTGGGCGAGAGATATTTTAATTAATTCTTTTGAGAGCGGATGAGAAGTGCAAATGCTTGCATAAAGAATATCGGTTATACGTTACATTACTTTAATAAGTAGAGCACAGCTGCTTATATATTTTGTCTAATTTTTAAGGCAGATGCACTTTTGATTTCATGAGAAGGAAACGGTTGAATTAGAAATATGTGAACATTAGTAACTTATTTTTAGCATAACCGCAAAGTTAAGGACAGAGAGGTTTCTGATGTATGCGAGTGACTTGGATTTTAGAATGAAGAAAGTAGATTCGTTATCTAAATTAAATCAGAAATAGATTTTAGTTGACATATTGAATTTTTTTTTGGGGGGGGAATACAGACATTTAAAATCTATAAACTATATTTGTTTATTATTTTTAATTGTTTATAATTATTTATTTATTTGGGGGGGAATGAATGAATCTTTATGAATTTATTTTATTTTATTTTATTTTTTTTTTAAATCTCTATTTTTTTTGGGGGGGGAGGAGAAGCATGCAATCAATACATGTATGCTAGATGTTGGAAGAGGAATGGAAAAGCTTATGTTAACTTGTTAAAATTTTGAGGGGGGGGGGGGTTTGAACTGAAAGCAAGATATATGACAAACGTCTTTGTCATACCGACTTTGATACATTTTCACTGTGTTGGCTATACGCCTTTTAAGCAATTAAAAATTTGAAATATACTAAATTGCTTATACTTCTTTCTGAATTGCTTTATTCATGTGTGCGGGTAGTGTTTTCGATCTTGCTTACTTACATTAATGTATCTCATATGAAAATTCTGTACCTCTTGACAAAGTTTGTATTTGAGCTTTCAAACATTCTGTATAGACAAGGTGATTCGTAAAGTCCGCTTCGCTTACAACAACTGGTGTACCGAGTTAGCTACAGTAATAAATTTGTATCTATATTACATATAGATACACTAATACGTGCAAGCGCTACACGATTAGGCATTTGGAACCGCCCTCTAGCGATAAATTCTAAAATTAGATATCGTATCTCGGAAACGGCATTTGATACAACAAAAGTTCAACGAAAATTTTTCAGAAATTCTTCTATTTATTGCGAATTTAAATCCTTGTATTATAACATTTTATATCAAATTACCAGCTCAAATACGCCACTAGTTGCAGAGGAAGTCTGCAATTATAAGGCAGATGCCCATTTACTACTAGAAGTAGACATGTAAGCAAGGTACAATTTATTATAATAAGAAAACACCCGAAGTATGGTAATTATATCCACCGTCGTGATACATGGAATACATGATACTTTTCTAGACTGCATTTAAGGACAAATCAGCTAAAGGGTGGTTAAAATGACGAATTGGCTAAGATGACGAATTCAGTTTTTCTCCCGTCCAGTCATACGTATCAGCATTTGGTAACCTTACTGGAGGTTCATGTAACTGACTTTCAATATTCGTCTTCAGAGTAACCTGTGGGTAGTTGTAAGCCAAAATTTGATTTTATAGTGTGTTGTTGTAATTTTTGGACTTCACAGTGAAATGAATTATTTATCTGTGGTACGCCGTTTCGATTCCTCACTAAAATTATTTCAAAATACAACTCAAGCGATAAAAATGATATGCAATATAGGTTTACAATGAATGATATACTGATAAAATTAAATCAAACAAATATGTCAGTCGAGGAACAAGATTACGAGAACAACAATGGTGTAGAATATTATGACAATAAATAGTGAATTATCTATGAGGGAACAGAAGAGGGATTATCTCTGGCACCAATGCTTCATGTGCAAATCTTGGTTCTATGCCGATTGTTCTGGTTGGAATGCAGTTCAAGTCAGGCACAGAAGCTGGAAATGATTTTTCCGTTTTCAATTTTCAATTAAAACCTTATTGAATAAATTATGAACGTATGCAAGATGTTATAAAATGTGTAGATTTAAATTTTATAGGTAACTGAATAAGTATTAATGTCTAAAATATTGTTATCTATTCGTCATCGTACTAATTATGAGGCTCGAGATCACGAATAAGACTTTTCGTAGAAAAACCTTTTTTATCACCCTTTAAGGTCAGATGAAAAGATTTCAAATATTTTCTTAAGACATGTTTCTATCCATTATACATTTTTAATCCACTTGCGTAATACAGGAAAAATCTTGGAGGCTTGTGCTGGTCATATTACTTTTCTAATATTTAAGACTCATCCTTGGCAGTATAGCATTCGTAACACTATGATATAGTATCTTTTACATTAATTCTCCAGTTGATAAAAAGTTTGAAATGCAAATCGATACAGTCAAACATAGACTAAGTTATTTGGATAGTTTTCAATAAATAAATTTTCTAAAATTGAAAAAAGCCCAAAAGGCTGAAAAATAATATTCAAAAATCAAAATTTAAACTATTTGATTCTTCGCTAATCTCTTCCTGGAGATTATTCATTTGAGAATTATAAAGAATTATAAATAGCTAAGCTATCTAAAATAATAAATGTATATATTTTTTTATATTTTAAAAGATATATTGCCTCTGCGTTAGTATTCAATAAATCTATAAATCAGGCAGATGTCTAATGAATTAAATTAACAATATCTGTGTATTTTCTTTTGTTTTTATTTTTTTTGTAAAATGGAATTTCCATGCTTTTTTTTAATTATCACAGTTTATTTCTATCTTACAGATAAGCATACAAAATATTTATTTTAAAACAAAATTATAAGACATTCATTATAAAGTAATTGAAAAAAATATAAAAACATAAAATAATACATATAGTTAAATTTCTATTTCATTAATTGCTAAATATTTTGTATTTAAAAATATCGTATGCATCTAAATGTTAATAAATAATTATTTACATTTATGAAACTTCCGAAATGGAAGTGTTCTAAAACTGTACTCTAATAATATATCTTTCATTGAACTCATCTTTTATTCTTTGTATTTTATAAGGCCACAGCAATTCAATGAAAGAACTGTAATTACTCATTTAGAATTAGATATATGTGATAATACCACGTAAAGACACTTTTATAAGGACTTCAGTCATAGTACTTATTTAATCATTTAAAAAATCGAAAACTTTATTAAAAAATAAGCATATAAATTTTCTATATTCTTTTCATCTTTACGTCCGATTATTTTGACATAAGCATTATTATTTGCTATGTTCTGAAAATATTGGGCACAATATATAGAAAGCAGAAATTGAAATAGTTAAAAATTCATCTATAACTTGATAGATATTTCAAGATGTGTCAAGATTTTCTATAAATGTATATTTGTAGTAACACAAGTTTAAAAGAAATACATTATTTTCAGTAAAATATTAGAACGTAGTTTATGCGGGAGGTATAAAATAGAGATCTGCACAGTTAGACCCTTGGGGCTGTTAAATAACAAGGGATATATTCAATCTGAAAGCAAGCAAAAAAAAATATAACAATATTTTCTCATACTGAAACTATATTGTAACACGCTATAGCATTTACTAGCGTAAATATATTTTTGCATGTTCCGCGTAGTTACATAGCGGTGATCAAAAAGGCAGAAACGACTTTAAAATTTAACTATACCAGCACTAGTCAAGATTTGATGATAAGCAACTTGAACGTTCCATTAGTTAATCAGCTAGATGTTTTAATTTTAAATTAGTTGCTTTTAAATTAATTTAGTATTCAAAATTCTATAAATTTTTATATTGTGTAAGCGATCCCAATCCATATAAGACTGATAGATGGTGCTATCGGTCCAACCTACTCAACTATTGAAGTGAAATAATTTTAAGTTTGTAATATATAATCTATTATGTTTGATTTTTCACTAGATTTAACTAAAAATATTAATTGAATGAGTAGGTCATTTATTTTTACTTACTAGTCTCATGTTTTTTTTTTAAAATATGTATCAATACTTAGTATTTTATATATTTTTTAATAATTTGTAGGGTGCCGTACTTAAAAAGTAAAAACGAACCATTATAAGACCACTCCTGTGTCCGTCTGCTCTGTCTGAAAGCGCAATTTTTCTCGTAAACTATGGGACGTGGAAAGTTTTACCCATATATTTTACAGATTATTAGCCATTCACAAATATGTTTAGGAAAATGTTAGGGGAATAATTATGTTACTTGAAAAAAATGGTGTTATTTTTCTATATCATGTGGGGTATCGTATGAGATCTCGTAACATCGAACTAAAAAATATATTTATTTAATTTTAGAAATTATATTTTCAGAGATATCATTGAAAATGCACCGCAAAAATTTCTACCGCCCCGTACCAACCTTCTATTTTTGAATATAATGAAACTAAAATTATGAAAAAATTAGGGGTAATCGGAGTTTATTTAAACCTTGCAGGAAAACTGTAGCGATTTTCCTAGGTAACATAGTTTTTGAGAAAACGCATTTTTCCGTTACACACAAACTTTACTTTTCGGGCAGTCAACATGAGAGTTAATGGACACGCGCGGTATCTATTGACGCAGAATCATCCAAGGATATTTGATAATGATTTTCGAAAAAAAAAATGTTGGTAATTAGCCGAGATATTAATTAAGTTACTTTATAAATATCTTTCTTTATATATATCGTGTAGGTTATCGTTTGAAAGATCTCATAACATCGAACTAAAAAATAGATTTGTTTTAATTTTAGGTATTATATTTTTAGAGATATCGTCGAAAGTATACTGGAAAAATATCCCTCCCCCCATCCAAATATAATGAAACTAAAATTATGAAAAAAAAATAGGGAGACTATGGGGAGTTTATTAATTAATAATTAGTAATTAAAAAGGTTAGTGTACGGAATCCTCTGGGCGCAAGTTATTTTTGAAATACGTGACTTATACATTTTTCATTAATTTTAATTTTGTCAGCCTGACTGTAAAACACTGAACATAATTTTGCTGTTTACAGATAATAATATATATTTTTTAAGTACTTGAATTTTATTTTACATCTTCATACATTATTTATATATCAAACCATAGATATCAAGGTGATTTTTTTGGATTTATTAAAAGAAATATTTTTCCTTTCTTTTTCTTTTTTTTTTTGCTTCTTTTCTTTTTCTTTTTTTACGGAAAATAATCACATACCTTTTTTAATATATAAATATATATTTTCTTAATAATGGTCATACACAATACACATAAAAGTTCAGATCAATTTATTTATTCGATAATAATGTAAATATTTTTAATATAAAATTAGTATTTTAAAATACATTGCCGGGTGTAAAATTTTACTGACCACACTCCCAAACTTCTGAGAAAAAAAAAATTATTATTTTCTGATTTTTTTAAATGACGTGACCTACTAAATTTTTCATTAATTTCATTTTTATTTGTCTATTTAAAACCCTGAACTTGGAATATACTGCTTGCAGCTAACGGTTTATAAAACATATTTTTAATTAATTGAATTTTATTTGCCATTTCATACATTATTTAATTATTAAATCATGGATATCAAGTAGTCCCTCTATGTATATTTTTCTTCTTTCTGTTTTCTCTCTTTTTATATTTTTTCCTTACGAAAAATAATCATATACTTTTCTTAATATATATATGATATCTTAGTATATATATGACATCTTGATAATGGTCATATCAAATATAGCAAAATTGATAATCGATAATTACATGCACATTCTTTGAATTTAAATATATTTAATTAAAATTAGTAATTTTCAAAAATATCTTTGGGTGTTGAATTTTACTTAATTATAAAGTATATAATCGAAATGAATTATCTTATCGCAAAAAAAATAACAGAAATTTCTCTGCCCGGTGTGAATATCGAACCGACGATCTCAACAGAAAACCACAACTTAAATATCGCGTCTTAGACCACTCAGCCACACTAACCTCCTTCTCGTTTACTCTCAAACTGAATACATTCTACATTTAAATTTGCGCATTCGCAGTTATGTCTTTTTCGTGATGGTCTTAAAATTTTATACTTGTGTTTTAATAAATATGATAATTCGTTAACATGTAAGGGTAAAAAGATGCGCCTTGCATCGAACGAATGGGAAAGTAGCCAGATTGAGGAAAACAAAAAAGAATACTTGAATAATTGCCACGGCTTGAGCGAAAAAGAATGCTTGAAACCACTATCATTACCAACATTTAATGATGCCAACCTCCAAATTGTGCCTGCTAAACCACAAAAAATGTTGCCTATTGCCGCGAATGGTGCTGTACATCGTCTGACACCTATACAGCTTAATGACGGACAGCACATTGAACAGTTCCTGAATTTTGGATCCCCCGGTCATAGGCACATGAAAAATATGCTGCGAAATAATATTTCAAATAATCAGCTTGGGACAAATATGGTTGTAAAGTTTTTTTCTAACAATAATAATGGTAATTTCATAAGTAATTTGCCATTTTTACATTTATTTTCTGTGTGATTCCATCAAGGGATAACAACGGTTTAACCGGATAAAATTTCGATTTTTTTTATTCAAATCATTATTTATACACACGAAATAATATTTTACTAGCAAGAAATATACAACGAATAGGAAAGGAGAAGTTAAGATATATACAATTAGAGTGAGTCACAAGCTTTACAAAATCTTTAATCGAAGTTTTCTTTTCATAACAGCATTTTCAATATCGGTGGACACTTAAACTCTGACGATTTTCATTCATCAACTTGAACGTTGTGATAGTTAATATTCACATATTTGTTTAGTGAAATACGTAGGATTTTTTTTTTTTTTCGAAATATGAATATCTCACTTTAAGTAACAGAATTTGTGTTTGAAAAAATACATTATACTGCGAATCAAAATCATTTTACTAAATATTCATAATTGTTAAAATGGCTAGGGGAGACCGGGGCAAGATGACTATGTTAACATTTTTTGCTGTTTATTAATTTATTTTGAAGTAATAGTAAAATTAATTGTACATGAACTGATAGATTATACCTTTGTAATATTAAATACATTACCATTTAATTTTTCAAATAAAAAAAAATAAAGGATAATTTTATTTTTTCATAACATTAATAAATCGTCATCTTGCCCCAGTACTGGGGCAAGATGACAACACTGAAAAAGATTGAACATATTTTATCTTTTGAATATGTTACATGGTTTAACAAATAATAACTGTGTTTTTACGTCTTACAAAGTATCAAACTAAACATAATGCATTGATTGTAACGTAATTTTGATGTGTTTAGTTGTGCAGCTAACAATAGTCACAAATAAAAATGCCATTTTCATAATTGGAACATTCCTCATGCCACCACTCTTGGCATTTACAGCACTGGATCCATTCTTCTGTTGGTGGGTCACAATGCCGGAAGTTGGCCTTAAACGCTTTTTGAATTTTTTGGGAGGAGGGGGACCAGCAGGGGAGAATGGAGGTCTTGACCCCGTCGAACGGCAGGGGGAAGCCATTTCCCTTTAGTTCTGGTATCAAGTTTTCGGTTTTTCTGACGTCACTGAGCGTGCTAAGAACGATTCTTTCAACGGGAAAGCACGCATTTTTTCATTTAAAATAGTATTTCTGCTTTAAAAAAGTCGTTTCTTTGGTCATATGAAAGCATACTTCTTCAAACTAAAACATTTTTCATTAGCGAAAGTATTTTTTTCTAGGAATAAAGCGATTTAAAGGGATTTTTCCCCCCTTCAAATGAAATAGTCGTATATCTTTTTTGCTAAGATATGGAGTTTTTATTGCTTGTTATCTTTGGTCGATGTTTGAAAGAAACGGAATTGTGAAGTAAACATTTATTGTCATTTTCTTTGACAGCCAGGGCAGTTTTCCCTCACACGAAGCTTTAATTGCTTCTCAGAAAGAGAGACTTCCGGTCAGATTTGCTAAATACGAAATTTGAAAGCAGAACTTTTGGGTTACGCTCCTGATAAAAGAATATTGCATGAAAGTGCTGTGCCAACTTTAAAATTGCTAGAAACATGTACTGTGAATTTTAAAAAAGAAACTTCACTCGGAATCGATTTTTCTTGTAGCAGTTCCTCTCCAAACATAAAAGAAACACCTAGACATATTAGGTTATATAAGGTTATATTTTAATGAGATTCACGACAACTCACTTTCGAAAGAATTTAATTTTATCGAAAATGCATGCAAAAAAATCCAGCTGTTTTTTCCAAAAATGCACAAAAATATAATAAAAACATCTGTGAAAACAAGAACTTTCATTCGATTGAGACATAGAAATCATATATTCATCAGAAATAAAAAGGGATACGCTGCCAGAAAATCAAAAATGTGGAGTCAATCAACTTTGATTGCACGATAAAACGAAAAATAGCAAATAATGGAGCGCACATCTAAAATGAGTCTTCAAAATGCACCCTGTGATGAAATAAAATTCTTGAAATAAAAGCCTATTCTGAGGGTAAAAACCTAAAATATATTAATTATTAAAATATTTTTATATAATTTTTTCATCCTACAGCATTAAAATATAATTTTATATAACCCTTTTGGAAGTTTTTTATAAAAGTACATTATTCTGAATTTCAAATATAATTTTTCTATATCTCATAAATCTGTCAGTTTTAAAAAATAGGTAATTTAAAAATTAAAGTTTCTATTTTTATTTGTGTTTTAGATCTTCCTTATAAATACTGCTGTCTTCCCTTTTATTCTAATATATCTATATATATATATATATCAATTTGATATTCAATCACATCAACTATCTGAATGGAATTTGAAAAAACAACATTAAATTTTAAAATTAAGTTTTAAAACGCTAAAAAGAGATGTACTTTTAAATATTATTTGGAAAAAAAAAAGTTGCTTAAACTTTAAACGCTCTTTCACGTATTAATTTACCTTATTATTTTTTTAATTATTTTATGTTTATTATGTGCATTTATGTTTATTATATAGCATTAAAATAGAATTTTAAATAAACTTTTCGGAATGTGTTTATAAAATATATTACTTCGAATTTCAAATTTTATTTCCACTAAATCATATAATTATACCGCATGAATATTTTAGTTTGAAAATATTAAATATTCAGCTGTTTACTTATTAAAATTTCTATTTTATTTGTCTTTTAAATCTAATCATGCAAAACTCAATATCGTGTATCTGTGGTGTGAGGTTGAAATCTGAATGATTATTATTTTTTTTAACTTTTTTATATTTTTTTTATGAAAGACATGTCGAAATTACAATAATATTAAAATTATTATAGATTTCAAATTGAATACCGATCAAATATTATAAATATACTATATTAAAAATTATTAACTGCATTCATACAAACATTAAATTTGATACTCTTGTAGGTCTTTAAGATTTATTTATAGAAATTACTATTTTGCATTTTTAGGTTTATGAAAATGAACTTTTCATACTGAGGCGCAAACGAAATGCAATGATAAAGATAGCCAATTTAATAACCAAATTTCGGCAAATTGAAAAGAGATAATACTTTACATTTTAGATGTGATGCAAGTTCTATGTATAAAGAACATATTTTCATTTTTAAATTTCTTTTCAAATGAAAATTTCGACTGATACTTTTCAATTAAAAATAGCGCGTTTCTAATTCAAATCAATTGGAAAAGTGGACAGAGCACGCCGAGTGACGTCAAACAGCGAGGGGCTCCCCATTGGCTGCTGAGGGAAATGGCTCAACCTTATGATATAGTAACCTTGGTCGAACGGTACTCTCCTCGTACCAATCGGAAACTTGGAAGTGGATATACGGACCCCGATAGGGTTTTTCTTTCGGGAGGCTAGGGGGGGTTTAGCGGATGGCAAAAATGTCTTCCTCTGGTCGCCTCCTTTCAAACGACACCTCCCCCGATCCCATGCGCCCCTTAGCCCCAGAGGGGATAGAAGCGCAAGGTCGTGCGAACAAACACACAGACAAACAAGCGTTTACATGATTTAAATAGAATGGACAACATAGTTAGTTTAATAAATTCCGAAACACAGGGCCAGATGACGAGCTCGTCATCTTGCAACAGACTGCCTGTTTAAAAATATTCGTTTTCATTGCCATGAAGGAAGGCGATTAATTGACATTTATTCATGGTAATAGGTAGTATTTAAACTAAGTTACTCATAAATATGAAAGAGAAACGATATATCTTACCTGTACCTGTAGCAGAGCTTATTTACACATGCATAAAAGTTATAACGCGGCAGCGGAAAACAATCAAAGCTTCACAACTAACACAAAAATGACGATTTCAGTGTCTCTATAGTATTGTTTAACGAACGGCCGATAGGAGCGCCAGTAGTGAGCGCCGGTTGATGCTGCCACCTAGCGGAAAACGGAAAAATTAAGACATTCGTCATCTTGCCCCATTCTTCATCTTGCCCCGGTCTGCCCTACTTATTTCCCTATTTTTTTATTTTACCTTAACAAGTAATATAATTTTTTTTAAAGTCAATTCCTACTTTTTAATCACAAATATATAAAATAAATCCGCGCAGAATTAATGTCCCACGTTATCTTTATTGAACATTATTTTATAATCATCGTTGCGGTATTTTATTTCTGTGGCATCACTAATTTGAGATGAATCTTTCATTTCATTTATGAAAACAATGGGAGTCATTTTTTTTCTCCCATTTAAAACTAAAATTAATTAATTTAATTTAATTAATGAATTAATATTTGAAAAAAAAACTGTATTAACATAAAGTGTCATCCACTACAAGTTTAAAAAAAATTATTTGAACTTGAGTGGATGAATAGAAAATATTTTATTAACGATGGAAAATTTGAACAAGATATATGTACAGAGAGTGTGAGCTAATAGTAGGAATTTACAAAAAACGAACTGTTCTAGATCAAGTGCATGATGAGATTAAGAGCCCACCGCTTGACCCTAATTTTTCTTAGCGTTCACTTACACTAACTGCTAAGTTACAATTTTTAAACATATCAACTAAACAAAAACATTGTTTTCTACTTTAATACATGCATAATAAATAAGTGTAAATATAGTTCTATAAACATTTAAAATTTCTTAAGAGAAATTTCCGAAAACCTTTAATTTCAGGATATCAAAAGTGTATTCACACTTAAAAAGCAACCAAAGATATCAATTGTTTATTCGCATTTTCTAAGATATTGTGAAACGATATTTTTAAGTTTCAGATTTGCTTATAGCTTTCAATTACCAAGAACACATCTTGTCATATATATCAAAAGTGAGTTTGTGGAAAATTTCTCATTAAACAAAACTAATTTCATGTATTAATTATTGCAAATAATTTACCGTAAATAAAATTTCCCAGCAACGGTATTTTTTTTTAATCTTGTTTATGTATTTTGGAAATCTTATTGTATATTTGTTTATTTCTAAAGTTAAACGAACATTAAACTCGAAACAGCAAGGGTCCTTCGATAGCCTCGGGGCCACGAACCCAGCCCTTCCCGCTTTTCCCATGCATTGTTCATTTTTCCTTTTAATTTTGTCCTATTTCAATTTTCAGAATTTCTTTTTCTGTCTTTCTTTCTGTCTTCCGCTATTGTCTCGGCATAAGGAACGTAGTAACGACCGGGCGAAACGCCGCGCCCCGCAAATTATGCGGCGGCGACCATCCCCGAGACGAACATTAAGGTCGAAACAGCAAGGGTCCTTCGATAACTTCAGGGCCCCGAGACCAACCCTTTCTTCTTTTCGATCAATTTAATTTGTTCTTTTTTCCTTTTAATCTGTTTCTATTTTCAGAATTTCTTTTTTTTTTGCGTTTCTTCATGTCTTCCGCTAGTCTCTCGGCATAAGGCACATAGTAAGGATCGTGCGAAACACGCGCTCTGCGAATTCTGCGGCGAATGGCCCGTCCTCCCAACCCCAACCTCCGAATTACGAACATTAAGCTAGAAGCAGCAAGGGTCCATCGATAACCTCAGGGTCCCGTGCCAAATCCCAACCGCTTTTGTATGCATTTAATTGGACCATTTTTCCTTTTAAATTTGTTCTGTTTCAATTTTCAGAATTTTTTTTTCTATTTTTTCCTGGTTTCCGTTCGTGTCTCGGCATACAGGCGGCAGTAAGGACCGCACAAAACGCCGAGGTCCATGAATTCTGTGGCGGTACGTCCGCCCTCCCAACCCCTATCTCCGCCGAAATGAGCATTAAGCTCGAAGCAGCAAGGATCCTTCGATAGCCTCAGATCCCCGAGCCCAACCCTTCCTGTTTTTCGATGCATATAACTTGTTCATTTTTCCTTTAAATTCACCGCAGAATTCACGGATTACGGCGATTCCGCGCACCTTGCTACGTTTCTTATGCCGAGACACTAGCGGCAGCAAGGAAGAAAGGGAAAAAATTCTGAAAATTGTAACCGGACAGATCACTTTGGCATTTTGAGTCATTGAAGTATTTTTATAAGCTCTGTATATAAAAAAAAGTAACCACCGCCGCCGCAGACGCAGCCGCTGTCAATGAAGATTTTGTGCCTTGAAGTCTTTCTGGACTAATATCCAAAAAACTATTGCATATAAAAATCTGAAAATTGGTAGTTTTATAAAGAAATGTTCGATCAACACGCTGAAGTAGACAGTTTTTAAATCGAAGAATTATTTTAAGAGATATTTAATATTAAAGTTGGTTAAAATAGTGTCTTAAAAAAGTTTTATAGAAACGAAAACTATGCACAGGAATTTAACCATAATTCATAAGGATATAGTTGACAAGCTTGCATTGTGCAGACTGCAATTATTTTTTTAATTTAAGAAATATTTTTAGGTTATATATCAATTTTTTATTCAAAATTTTCATTATTTTGACGAAGATTTATTTCATATTTCATAAAATCCATTATTCGAATTGTTGCCAATATTTAAAATAGCACACATAATAATACTCCCTTTCACTTAAGAAATGCATTTACACGTGACTATTAAAAACAGAAATAAAACTTTATAATAATAATTAAATTATAACGTTTTAAAAGCAGTAAACGTAGAAAGTTATGTAATAAAAAATATAGTTGCGCGTGAATATTAAAAAGATAATTAATTAAATTATTACGCGTTTTCAAAGCATTGAGTAGCGTAAGATAAATTTATTTCGACAAAGTATTTTACCTATTATTGTAAATTTTAAAACAGTGTAATTAATAATATTTCCCTTCAATTAAAAGCTATATTTTTACGTTTAATAATTACGTTTTAATCAACGAAATAACTAATAAATTGGTAAAATATAATTGAAAATACAGATAAACGTTGAATTAAAGATCACTCGATGACATAACTGCAAAGGGTAACTTATCTGATGTCGCCACAGATGTGCACTTTTGGCTTTAAATCCTATATTTTGGCGACAGTTCTTTTCTTTTATAGAAAGTAGTAGTCGGGATAGTGGAGAAGTACCCAATTTTCTATAGCATCGTTATAAAATTTCCCGATGCAGCGACATTGCTTACTTAACCATTTTGCACAAATTGATTTTCAAATGTTTAATTAATCTTATTTTATCAATCATGAAAACAGTTGTTAGCTGTTTCGACAGCAGTTGATCTGTCCTTAAAATCCCTCAGTCAAAGAAAAATGAATTGAAACCCGATTACAGCAGATAGTCACTGGTCGCTTAATTATAATTCAATCTTCCATAATCGTTTTAGAGTTGATCAAATCAGAGTGTTTTTAAAGTTTGCTGTGTCAAAACGGGGGATGGCGAGCGTAGCTCGTAGGGGGCAGAACCCCCTAGTAATAAAAAAAAACTGCACAAGGTGTAGCATTCGCACCTTGAGAGTTTCGTACCGTTACATCATATTACCGCAAAGCTTTGTAAGTACCTAGTTTCTTTCATTTTCCTAGTTCACTTTTTATTACACTGAGTTAGAAGTTCGAAATCTTCACAAAACAATTTGGCCGTGAACCTCAATATTTGATGTTATTTTCAATTCAACCGTGCTTGAAAAAAGAAAGAGTCTTGACAGACAGACGGTCGGACGAGTTCGTCACGTAATATATATAAATAGTATTATAAATTAATTATGTTCGGATTTTTTCTTTACATGTGCTATAAAGACGTACCTTCATGAAAAATTTCAAGATTCTATGTCAACGGGAAGTACTCTATATGTTTTGAGAAAGAATTTGTATAAAAATAACGTTGTTTTTATGTTGAGACTTTTTATTGTATTGAGTTAGAACCTCGAATATTTTATAAATGGGGGCAGACAGACGGATAGAATAGTGATTCTATAAGGATTACGGTTTTTCCTTTTGAGGTACGGAACTCTGCAACAGATCAATTTTCTTTTTAGTTAATTGAAATTTTAAATAATTATTTTTCCTTTTTTCGCACTTAATTATGCTATAATATTTCAAAGTCAACAAATGAAGAAGATTCGTTCATCATTCTTACTAAAACGAAAAGGTTTTGATGTACTCATTTATCATTACAACCTGATTAAAGTTCCGCTTTTCAGTTTATCTTTTGTTGTGGTTAAATTAGCGAACAGGCTATGAAAAATTTGCTTTTACTAAGAATGAAGACATATTACTCGGAAGAATGTTTGATTTAAATTTAAATTACTTTTGCATCATTTGCTGTAATTCTCCGTTGTTAATTATTCGCATTAGTGCGACGATGGACATTCTTACTAAAGAGGGCATATTCAGAAAATTATAAATGAAAAGA
This sequence comes from Maratus michaelseni, assembly GCA_963931845.1. Classification (NCBI taxonomy): domain Eukaryota; kingdom Metazoa; phylum Arthropoda; class Arachnida; order Araneae; family Salticidae; genus Maratus; species Maratus michaelseni. The sequence continues at coordinate 326,169,820 of OZ007589.1, forward strand.
GATTTTCGAACATTCATTTAATTGCAGCAGGAACAATGTTATTCAAAGTATACACCATTAAACAAATTTGTATTTCTACTATTATCATTTGCTTCTAAAGTAAGCATTTTTAATGTGTTGGAATTTCTAATAGTAACATAAAACAAACAAAATATGTCAATTGACTTTTGTATTTTTGATATGAAACAAAATCATTAAGCGACATAATTGCCTATTGCATTCAATCACCGGAAAAGACATCTTACCATTTTGTAGCAAATGAATTCCGTTCATGTAAAGAAATTTAAATTTTTGTTTTCAGGATGTCGTCTGGAGGCGGAGAACAACCACCGAGTGATATAGTAAAAATATTGATGACTATGTTAGAGCTTTGAACATTTAGCGAACAATTCTTAGTATTCCCGCCAATGGATGGGAAAGTTTATTTTTCTCATGTTTTTTTACAATACAATAAAGTGAAGCATGCATAACTTACTTCGACTACGGATAAAACGGATGTAAGGCACACTTACCAAGTGGCGTATTATATAGTTAGAGAACCGACTAATATAACTAATTTATTAGATAAATCTGTTTTTGGATTTTAAGCTTTCAAACAGAACAAAACGTCATCTCATTTCCTTCTTAAAGATGCAGGATTTATTGAGAAAAACTCAGACTTTAAAATTGTATCTAAAGGGCAAAAACGTAAATGTTATTAAGGATAATTCGGCAATACGTCAAAATAACAAATATAAAAATTTGATTAATGATGTCTAGCTTGAAGATGGCAACAATATGAACTTCTGAACTTTTTCTAAAACTCATACTGACGTAACTAGTAGTTCTAAGCCAAAAATCAACCATTTTATGTTGAATTTAACGAAAACTGGACTGTCAACAAAGTAAAACCTATTATTTCACTAAAAGACGAACGATTAATGGCACTCTAATAAAACTGACGATAACTGTAGAACTACAGAACGTTATTTAGATGAATAAGCTAAAACATATACTGCTCTGAATCCATGAGATTAGAGGCCAAACAAATCTGCATGAGACGCCTCCTTTTTTATACTGAGTCTGAATCAACTGTTACAAGTTTACAAGAATATGATTATTATTATTATTATTATTATTATTATTAAACCGCAGACCAGGCCCCTACCTGCCGGGCATTATGCCCAGCTTAACGAAATACCCGGCCGCGGGGCGAAATTCGCCTAATCTCCTCATAGCGGAGATCCACCTGATTAGCTTCTTGGGTGTCCTTGGCTGCAACGCTATTTCGTGAGAGTTACTACACACAAGAATATGATTATACTGTAACTGGGACTGCCGTGCTTAAAATCACCAAAAAGGTCACCCCGCTACTTAACAAGCAAGCCTTATAAATACCTCTCATGCTGAAGTAAATCTAATACTGATTGTACTTAAAAAAACTAACTGCTGAACTATATAAAGAAACTTTAATGTTTGCTGCAGTCTTTATTGAGTTCAATTACAGTAAAAAGCAGCGAGCAAAACAAACCCTCTAGTAAAATTACCCAAAATTAAAATTAAAATAGCTCTACGGAAATCTCAGATCAGGCCTCTAAATCTACTTATATTAATACTTCTAACGGCTAACCTGTTTCAAATAGTTACAGAAAAGAAGTTCAGAATATTTTACAACCTTTCAAAATATCAAAGAAATATATCAAATTAATCTCCTTCAGCATACTAATTTTGTAAAATGCATCAAAACCTAGATAAACATTAAACAATATGTACTAATTCTATGGGTTAAATGTTTCTTGTAATTAAGTACTTCGACGTTCTTGAAACAGAGCTCGATATCGTTAAAAAAGAATATTTCCCTTTGTCTTCTTCCCTTTAATCTCCCCTTTGTTTCTTTGTCTTCCAGTTTTAACCTGGAATTGTAACTCCTTTCAAAATAAAATTACTAAATTCCGGTCTTTTATTTAAAAAAATCTAATATTGATATTATTCTTACTTAAAAGTTTGTAAAATTATCTATAGTATTAATATTTCTTGCATTTCTTTTTAAATACCTATGCACCAACCTCTCTTGGAGCGACCCTGCCATTTACTTCAAGCAAAAGATACCACAGTTAATTGTACAAAATACCACATTCATTTGCCTTGTGCATAATAAGATTTTCACATATTAGCATTAAGTTTGTTTCTTGATATGTTACACATTCTTGGTAATTCCCAATCAAGGAGCTTACACAACCTTTAATACAAAATACGCACTGTTTCATTGCCGGTGTTGATAATTTTTATAATCGACAATGGAACTACTTCTTAACTACCTACCGTGATGGATCACAACATAATCTAATCTCACACCTACCACTTAGTCTTCATCCGTCTGACACATCTACACAATTTGGTACAGCTAATACTCGTTCCTATCTTACTGATTTTGCCAGAACTAAAAAATCTGTCTTTTCCTATTTCGAATACTGTTATTAATACTTTTTGCTCTGATCACATGCCAGTTAGTTTCAAAGTTGATCTATTTAATCCAGTTTCCCCTTTTCCCTTCTCCCTGGATTGCAGTGGTTTGGAGTAAATTCAAAACATATTTAAGTGATTCTGATGTATGTTTTAAAGCTATAAATAATGGTAATTATTGTCATTTGCAATATATATATATTTCTTTATTCTGCTATTCTATTAAAGATTTAAGACATCGTTCGATTTTGGTTTTCTTTTGGAATAAAATTAAAACTTAAATTGCATTGAAAAACACAATCTTTGGAATAATTTGTAAGTAACATTTCTCCTGATAATAATTCGTATGTGGCAAATTAACAAATCAATTAATGATAATAATACCTCTATTGCTCCTATTACTGTTTTTAATGTTACTGCCTCTACTGATTAAGATAAAGCCGAAATTATTTGTAAAACATATGCTGAAATTTTTCCCAAGTTCCTTCCTCTCTTGCTATCCCTGTCCCCATTTCACATATCAATGATACTATAAAATATTTCTGTGCGTATCCCCCTCTTGCACTTGTCTTAGAAACTCAACCTATTATTATTCATATAATTATGAAAATCTCAAAAGTGCAAAGCCCCTGAGTATGATAATATTACTAACACTACTTTAAAAAAATTACTTTTAAATTGTATTATTTATAATACTAGCCTCATCAGTGTCATTCTAATTTTTTTTCCATTTTACCATACAATGGGAAACTTTTGCTATTTCACCTATTCCTAAACCTTAAAATAATCTACAGAATCATTACTAACTGTCTTTCAATTTCACTTGTTTGTTTTCTCTTTAACGCTGTTTAGCGTGTCATCATGTCCCATCTTATCGACATTTTAGATAAAACTGACATAATAATGTCGTAGCAATTTGACTTTAGAGCTAAATACTCTATCCAACACCATCTGCTTCGTGTTTTGGAGTTTCTCAATGAAAAGTTCAATACAAACATTCCATATTTACGACATTTTAGATAAAACTGACATAATAATGTTGGAGTAATCCATATATTTAAAGCTGTTTGGTAATTCTGTCAAATCTATTCCATCGAAATTCGATCGAATACGCATGCGTCAAAAAATCACCGGCCAATGAGGTGAGGGTCTATGACTGTCTCTACAAACGTGTTTGGGATCGTATCATCTGTTGTTTTTTTCTGTTGTCACGTTGCGTTAAACCTAGGAAGATATTTATCTAGAACTCACTGTGGAGTGTTTAGAAGGTATTTATTTTATTTATTTATTTTATTTATTGTAATTTGTATGAATACTTAGATGTCCATTTCGGATTTACTGTTTAAAAATGAATTTAGGCTCATAAGTTGGCGAAATCCCGATGGAAATTTTTTTTTTAGATCTCTATCATTTTGTTTATATAGTACAGAAAATAATTATTCAAACGTGTAGAACACGTAATACAAAATTGGACCACTTATGGTCTGTTTATTATCGGGAATGAATCTTATGGTGTTCCGATTGATAATGAATTCGATTATGTAAATATAATGTCAAAAGACAGTACGCACGGTAGTAATATTTTTATTATTATGTGTTCGAAAAAAGCGAATCTGAGCGCCTGAATATAAATTATAAAATATTATTTCTATATTTAGCAACTAAATATTTAATAAATATGCAGGAATGTGACTAGCTTTATGTGAATGTATAATATATGTAAGTCTGAACTTTAGCATTATTTTTTAACAGAAATATATTATCTCTATTCGATTTAAAAGTTTTGTCATTACATAAGTGTGCTATTTAATTTGTAAAGAGTATGTATGCATTATATTGTTTGTATGTATACAAATGTTTAGAATGTTTTGATTTGTAAACTCTTAATATTTGAATAATGTTTACATTATATTTGTTTGTATGTATACAAACAATATATGTATACAAAGAAGTATATATACAAACAATATTAATATTTACATTGTATTGTTTGTATGTATACAAATCTTGAATGTTTTAATTTATTACATTCATTTTTTACCAGTTTGCATGTCCGTTCATGGGCGATTCATATGAAACTCATAATTTGTCACAAATTGGTGATTTTATTGATTTAGTGCTTTGCCCAAGAATGTGGAAAACAAAACTATTTTTGACATCGGGTGAAATGAATGAGGTTATTTCGGTTTTTATTTTGTATATAAAAAATGTTATATGTAAAAAAATTCTGGCCATTAATCACATTGTTTTTTGTATATTTAAAGACGATTACTTATTCTTTGTAATTATTTTTTTGCTGGGGGTTTTTGAGCAAAATAATATTACTTCATAGCTAGAACCAGTTCCGCTAATCATTAATATTTTCTTAATCCTTTGACCGCTGAGCAAATGGGCAAATTTGTAATGTTTTTTCTGTTATTTTTTTTATGTCAAAAAAAGATAAATTTTCAAAATTGGTATAAAAAACTTAGGTACTTCTCTATTATCCCATCGTCCACTTTTCATAACAAAATACTATTGCCAAAATGTATGATTAAATGCCAAAAATGCAATCCCATTTACTTGATGTCGGAAGCATTATACGTGTTTGTTATGTTGTCAAGTGGTTTTTAATTCAACATTTGCGCGTATTAATGACAACGTTCTCCCGTTTATTTGGCGTTACAGTTTGGCGATAGTTTTTTGTTATGAAAAGTGGTCGATGAGATAATAGAGAAGTACCAAAACTTAATTACGTATATGAGTAGATTCCTTGACTATATTAATCATTACTCAATATTTTAAAACTGCATCATATTTGTAGAATTATATTAATTTAAACAATGCTTCTATTGAAGTGTGAAGAAGCACATACTTCTATGAAGAACCATATATTTACATAATCGTTTTCATTTGCAATCGGAACACCATAAGATTCATCCCCGATAATAAACGGACTATAAGTGGTCCAATTTTGTATTACGTGTTCTACGATATTTTACGTACGTTTGAATAATTATTTTCTGTACTATATACACAAAATGATAGAGATCTAAAAACACAATTTCCATCGGGATTGATTTTGCGAATGTTAAATGGGCCTAAATTCATTTTTAAACAGTAAATCCGAAATGGACACCTAAGTATTCATACAAATTATAATAAATAAAATAAATACCTTCTAAACACTCCACAGTGAGTTCTATATAAATACCTTCCTAGGTTTAATGCAATGTGCAAGAAAAAAAAAAACAGGAGATGATCCCAAACACGTTAATAGAGACAGTAATAGACTCTCACCTCATTGGCCGGCGATTTTTTTGACGCATGCGTATTGGGTCGAATATTGTTGAAAAATGATTTTGAAGAAAAAATTGGGAAATTCACAAAATGGTTTCGGGAAAAACTTCACCAAATGGTTTAAAAATTCTTTGAGTGACAGCGGGAAAAAAATTTCGTTTTACATTCAATCATCGCAATTGGCGAGTGTGACTATTAAGTTTAGCCAGTACTGGCAATAACATCAATTACCAATTTTCAGTATTACTCACCGATTGGTGAGTGTTAATTTTGTCTTATATCACAAACTGTATTTACATATACTACTAGATATAATGATTATGAACCATGATTTTTCTATTATTGGGCGAGATTCATGTTTTTTCAGCAATTCTTTGACGAAATTCATGTTTTTTCAGCGATCCTTTGAAGAATTTCGCATTTTTCTCATGATCCTTAACGAAATTCGCATTTTCCAGCGATTCTTTGATAAAATACATTTTATTCCGCAATTTTTAGACGAAATTTAGTAAAAAAGCATGACCTTTTGGTGAACTTTCCTTTTTTGCGATTCTTTGTCAAAATTTGCTTATCTTTCACGATCCTTTTGCATAATTAATGTTTTTTCTGATGTCTTTTAACGAAAGTCATGTTTCCCCATGATCCTTTGATGAATTTAGTGTTTTTTCCTCAATCATTTGACGAAATCTGTGATTCCCCCCCCCCCCCGCGACGATTGGTTAGATGTTTTTAGTCTGCAGGTGCCCTAAAAAGTCTGTGACGCCCGTTGCTGCATTGCACACATTCTTTCTTCCATGGTGCATCGAACGAAGAAAATTCATCCTAAAGAATCATTGTTTCATTCTTGACATTTCTGGAAAGAAACAACGTTCAACTCATTGGCTGAATTGTAAAGGGCGAAATGTGTCAAACATTAGCGGAAAGAAAGTGCGCAATTTGTTCGTTAATGGATAAAATCATGAAATTCATTAATCAATAGTTGATAAATTCGTCAATCGATAGCAGAAAAATCGCAAAATTCATTAATCGACAGTGGAAAAATCGCAAAATTCATCAACTGGTTTCGGGGGAAAAAGTTTTCGAATATCGTCAAATGGCTTCGAGAAAAAAAATCACAATCCGTCAATTTCGGAGAAAAAATCGTGAAATTCGCCAAATGGTTTCGAAATTTGTCGAGCGACAGCGGAGAAAAAAATCTTTTTCCATTCAATCATCACAATTGGTGAGTGTGACTATTATGTTTGACCAGTGGTGGCAATAAAGTCCATTGCCAAATTTTCAGGATTACTCGCTGTTTGGCAAGTGCTAATTTTGTCCTATACTTCAAAACCCTTTTGATCATATCATCAGTGTGCAGGACAATTTTTTTTACGTGAACCATTTGATGAATTTTGTGATTTTTCCATTATCGATTGACTGATTTTACTGCTATCGATTGTTGAATTTTATAATTTATCAACTATTGATTAGCGAATTTCATGATTTTTTCCATGAACGTTTGACGAATTACGCAAAAAAATTAAGAATATCGTTAAATTGTCTTGGGTAAAAAAAAATTTAATATTGTCAAATGCCTTCGAGAAAAAGTTGCAAGTTGGAACGCCTGTGACCTCTTTTTCATGTTATGCATCTCGGGTCTATCCCCCCAAGTGGGACACTTTTCTAAATTTTGCAGACACCTCTCATGTGATATATCGCTGGAAAATTCTTTGACCGCTTATTCATGTTATGCATCTCCGGGGTCCATCCCCCCCCCTCCCCCCCCAAAGGGTACTTTATAAATTTTGCACACAACCCTCATGTTATATATCATTGGAAAGGTCTGTGACTGCTTAATCATATTATGCATCTCGGGTCTATCCCCCCCCCCCCAAGTGGGACACTTTTCTAAATTTTGCAGACACCTCTCATGTGGTATATCGCTGGAAAAGTCTTTGACCGCTTATTCATGTTATGCATCTCCAGGGTCCATCCACCCCCCCCCCCCCTAAGGAAGGCACTTTTATAAATTTTGTTGACACATCTCATGTGATATATCGCTGGAAAAGTCTTTGACCACTTATTCATGTTATGCATCTCCGGGGTCCATCCCGCCACCCCCCCTCCCCCCCCAAAGGGTACTTTATAAATTTTGCACACAACCCTCATGTTATATATCATTGGAAAGGTCTGTGACTGCTTAATCATATTATGCATTCGGGTCTATCCCCCCCCCCAAGTGGGACACTTTTCTAAATTTTGCAGACACCTCTCATGTGATATATCGCTGGAAAAGTCTTTGACCGCTTATTCATGTTATGCATCTCCGGGGTCCATCCCGCCCCCCCCCCCCCTAAGGAAGGAACTTTTATAAATTTTGTTGACACCCCTCATGTTATATATTGTTGGAAAGGTCTGTGACTGCTTAATCATATTATGCATCTCCGATGTCCATCTCCCCACTTTGCCCCCCCCCCCCCAAAGGGTACTTTATAAATTTTGCACACAACCCTCATATTATATATCATTGGAAAGGTCTGTGACTGCTTAATCGTATTATGCATCTCTGATGTCCATCTCCCCACTTTGCCCCCCCCACCCCCCCAAAGGTTACTTTATAAATTTTGCACACAACCCTCATGTTATATATCATTGGAAAGGTCTGTGACCACTTAATCATATTATGCATCTCAAATGTCCAACTCCCGACTTTGCCCCCCCCCACCCCCCCAAGGGATACTTTTCTAAATTTTGTTGACACCCCTCATGTCATATATTGTTGGAAAGGTCTGTGACTGCTTAATCATATTATGCATCTCCGATGTTCATCTCCCCACTTTGCCCCCCCCCCCCAAAGGGTACTTTATAAATTTTGTACACAACCCTCATGTTATATATCATTGGAAAGGTCTGTGACTGCTTAATCGTATTATGCATCTCTGATGTCCATCTCCCCACTTTGCCCCCCCCACCCCCCCAAAGGGTACTTTATAAATTTTGCACACAACCCTCATGTTATATATCATTTTAAAGGTCTGTGACCACTTAATCATATTATGCATCTCAAATGTCCAACTCCCCACTTTGCCCCCCCCCCCACCCCCCCAAGGGATACTTTTCTAAATTTTGTTGACACCCCTCATGTCATATATTGTTGGAAAGGTCTGTGACTGCTTAATCATATTATGCATCTCCGATGTTCATCTCCCCACTTTGCCCCCCCCCCCTCCCCAAGGGGTACTTTCTAAATTTTGCACACAACCCTCATGTTATATATCATTGGAAAGGCCTGTGACCACTTATATCATATTATGCATCTCCGATGCCCATCTCCCCACTTTGCCCCCCCCCCCAAGGGGTACTTTCTAAATTTTGCACACAACCCTCATGTTATATATCATTGGAAAGGTCTGTGACCACTTAATCATATTATCCTCCCCACTATGAAATTTGTCAAGTTAAAGCAACTATAAATTTTATTTTTATGGTACTATCAAGTTGTTTGCCGTCAAATTTTGACGGGTTCCATCTAGTTTGAATTTAAAGCTAAATATTCTATCAACATCTTCTGCTTCGTGTTTTGGAATTTCTCTATGAAAAGCTCTATACGAACATTCCAACCACTGCTATATTTTTAGATGGCGGTAAGAACTGTGATAAAGTCAGACTCGAAAGCCTTATTTACAAATTTATCCAGGTTGGTACTCATACTGGACTTATACTCTTAATATATTCATACTTTTGCGACCACAACGTCTGTGCCTGTATCAATAGCATTCGCTCTACACTATATAATTATCAGTTATTTCACAAGGTACAGTTTTAGGACCTAGACTGTTTAACATATACTTTAACGATATACAGGGTGTCCCAAAAAGGAGTACCTATTTTTAAAAATGAATAAGAAACAAACGAATAGAGTTATTAAAAAAATTCTTGCAGGAAACGGATGTGTGAAGTCTGGAATTTTGATATATGATAGTTCCAAATTTGACCGACAGATGGCGCTGCAGCACATTTTGGTGGCTATATGAACAAACGGAGCATGCGTGAAGACCAGACAGAAGCAGACGTGGTCAGTGAAAGTTCATTCTAAGACTCCGGCATATTATTGTGATGAATTGAGGAGATATTGAAAATATTGTAATTTAATTTTCAACTATTTCTGATGAATGCAGTAGCCGCAGCGCCATCTGTCGGCAAGAATTTTAACTAACATAATAAAGTACTCTAAACAAAATTCCAGACTTCACACAACCGTTTCCTGCAAGAATTTATTCAATAACTCTATTCGTTTGTTTCTTGTTCATTTTTAAAAATAGGTACTCCTTTTTGGGACACCCTGCTGTATCACGTATACTGCGGAATTCATTATTATATATGCGATAGACACAACAACCTTCTTTTCTGCATCCACCATACTAGTTATACAAAATCTCCAAAATCACAATGACATTTTCATAAGCATGTGTATTCTGTGGCGCGTTAAACTTAATGAGACGTAAATTGCTGTAGTTTACTTCTCTAAAACAATTAATTACCTATCCAAACGAATAACCTTTAATAATGTTATCATTTCCTGAACTAAAGACACTAAATACTTCGGAGTCACCCTCGATAGAAGATATACTTGGAATAAACATATATTTTATGTCAGATTATGTCTCCCTCACAGTAGTAATACTTCCTCCATCAAACATAATCTGCTTGTTTGCAATGCTTCAATTCAATTTTTTTTTTATCTTCTACTTCTCTAGTCTGGGTTTTCTAGGTTTTAACATTCGTGAAAATTGCCTATCGCTATGAATTTTTTATATATTGTTAAATTATAGAGTACTAGTATACATTTAAAAAAAAGGCATCCTAAATTCGTCGTACATTATTTTAGATGCACATAAAAAATATCACTACATGGTTGTCAATTAGATGTCTGAATGAGCGATATTGGCAATAATGGGCTGAAAAATGAATGTGGAGAACAATAAAAAGTGGCTTCAATTAACACTTTATTGTGACAAACACCGCTGTATCGAATTTGTAACAAACTGACGTAGAATAAGTATATATGAATGAAATAAATTAAAGACCAATCAATTGAAATCGGTTTTTCCCTTATAAATTACATTTTTACATTTATTTCACTTTCAAAGAGTAAGATACATTATATAACAATATAACGGGGGAAAAGATCGATACATCGCCAAAATGAATACAGTTAAAAATGCAAACAATAAAAAAAGAAAAGAAAAAACTGAGAAACTTTTTACCTTCAATTCTCTCAAATTGATATTGAACTAAAATGTCTATATTGCTTCAGAAAATTTTTCAATGAAATTTATTTACGTAGTTTTAAATGTTCAGAATTTTTACACACATACACACGCACATACACACATACATACATATATTTATATATATAATATTTATTGCTTGCTTTTTCTCTTTCGGGATTTACGATTATGACGGAATTTTATGTTAAGTATTACTGTTATAAAAAATATATCTAATTTTAGCGCATGGGGATCCTAACTACAATTACACTATGAAGAAGTAAGCCTTAATTACGTAAGTGACAGAAATAAATGAAAGAGAAAACAAATAAAAATCTAAATCATGTGAATCATTTGAAGAATACTGCACCGAATGCTGATGATATTATACCAGCGAATATTAGTCTTTTCAGGAATACTTTTTTCGTTTCTTAATTATATAGTCAAAATGAAGCTCTTACTTTTTTAGTTAAAATGCCTGCAATTCTGTCAACTACACTGTTTCACATAATACACATGTTGCAAAAATGTTATAAAACTTTGCCAATTTATTACACTGTCTGCATTATAAACATCTAGTACAACGTATGTATACGTTTTTACTCATGATGCAGTAAAGTATGAGAACTTATATATAAGCGCATACTTTGTGGTCATAGAAAAAGAAGTATGTACTACTGTAGAGGATAACAAAATAGAAGTTATGTCAAGATAGTTGGAGATTTTTGTTGGGCGTGAACTTGTCAATGTTGCTATTTGATTTGTAATAGAAATTATATCGCCATATTTCCGTCAAAAACAAACGTATGAAATGGACTAACTCTTACATGGTTTACGCTTTTATAAAGCAGACTTCAACATTATTGCGCCAAAATCAATGTATTTTCTGCACACTATAGTTATTTTACTCTAGAAATACGGCATAGTTTCCCTATAGTTTTATCAATTGACAAAAATATACGACCTAAAATCTGTAGATTGTGTAGTATCTAGTAAAAGAAATTCTTAGAAAATGCAAAATATGATTTCTTAGAAGATTGAATTTATTGGAAGATTATAAATTTTAGGATTTAACGAAAAGCTGACTAAGGAAAAGCGTAACAATCATGCGTTAGCGAAACTGAAAAGGAAAAGAACATGCAGTCTAACATAATCGCAGGTCGAGTATAGTTTAGGGACAAAACATCGTTTTATTGTAAATAATATTATTATTTTAATTCAAGTTTAAGGCATATTTCATCATAATAGTGTAAACAAAAACAAAATTGCTGGAAGTAAAAATAATAATAAATTGACGAAAAATAATTTTATAATTAAACACATTTTTTAATTAATAACTTTTTACTAAAATGTAGAAAATGAAGGAAAAATATTTTTAGAAAACAATTATTGATTGAAATTCATTAAAATGTAAAAACTAATTAATGGACTAAAAGGAAAAATGTAATTTACACTATAGTTTATTGGGAACATGAGATTAAATAATTCTTAAATAAATCATTTTCAGTTTTTATCTAGATTAATAATAGCATGGGCTGCACTTTCACAAATATAATACATTGGCTAATAAACTATACGAAAATATCTGAAATTTTATTATTTCTTGCAATATGACATTTTGATGTAAGAAGTTTAAACTCAAGTGAATGTTTTTGAAAGAACTTGCAAAAATGATCTCCTGGGAAGGACAAAAGTATGATGTAACAGTATATGTATGTCATATACTTACACGTAAAATAAGTGGTGGGGAGGTTCCTCCCATTGGTTGGTCGGTAGATGGGAGGAAGAAACTGAGTTGGAGGTTTCTCCCGTTTGTTAAGGATCAACATTTTTAGTAATTGGAGGTCAACTCATTTTTCCACACTGTTAAAAAAATTGCAGTAAAATTACTGCAGCAGAGATTCCAGTCATACCCCGTAAAAAAAAAAGCCCATGCCCATCATTTTGTGCAGTCCGTAATTTTACGGGGCAAAGTAATAAAGCATTATAATGCACTTTAAAACACAATAACACTTTACTTACTGTTCCGTAACACTTAGTACGTTAGATAATCTTCACAGAATTGCTGTTTTGGTGGGTTAAAATTTTCGAAACACGAGTAAAATGAAGGGTTATACCCTAGCGGAGGACAATGTATGGGGTCGTACCGTATTTTTGCTAACATATGGGCTAGAACTGTAAGAATATGTGGATTGCTCTTAATTTTTCTAAGTATCTAAGGGATAAGGCCGCTTAATTAGAGTATCAGACCGTTTTTCATCAAATAAGGCTGTTTCCCGTGAAAATTAAAGGGCAAACGCCCATAAATTTACAGTTTTTTCTGAGAGTGTATGTTGTACTTCTTAAATAGAGTCTGCACGCCATTTCTCAGCACCTTATCGCAATAATATCCATCTTGATTGCCAAGGGAACATTAGAACCAAAATTATCTATTATTTCATAAAATACCACATCAAGATGATAACATAAGAATAAGTACATGAAATTGCATATTATTATATGTAGTCATTTTATTCGGTTTAAACACTTTAAAAAATAATTAAGAAAAATGTGGATGTAAAAAAATAAAAGTTAAGATTAACATTTCAAATATGTACAACGCTGAAAATATTTCACATTAATTGATGTTTTAGAGAATACCGCTTTATTCAAATAATACATTGTCGGTCGGTAGTTGGGAGGAAGAAACTGAGCTGGAAGTTTCCCCCTTTTGTGAAAGATCAACAGTTTGAGTAATTGGAGGTCAACTCATTTTTCTATGTAGTACTTCTTAATAAGAGTCCGCACGACATTTCTCAGCACCTTAGCACAATAATATCCATCTTGATTGCCAAGGGAACATTAGAACCAAAATTATCTATTATTTCATAAAATACCACATCAAGATGATAACATAAGAATAAGTACATGAAATTGCATATTATTATATGTAGTCATTTTATTCGGTTTAAACACTTTAAAAAATAATTAAGAAAAATGTGGATGTAAAAAAATAAAAGTTAAGATTAACATTTCAAATATTTACAACGCTGAAAATATTTCACATTAATTGATGTTTTAGAGAATACCGCTTTATTCAAATAATACATTGTCGGTCGGTAGTTGGGAGGAAGAAACTGAGCTGGAAGTTTCCCCCTTTTGTGAAGGATCAACAGTTTGAGTAATTGGAGGTCAACTCATTTTTCTATGTAGTACTTCTTAATAAGAGTCTGCACGACATTTCTCAGCACCTTAGCACAATAATATCCATCTTGATTGCCAAGGGAACATTAGAACCAAAAACATCTATTATTTCATAAAATACCACATCAAGATGATAACATAAGAATAAGTACATGAAATTGCATATTATTATATGTAGTCATTTTATTCGGTTTAAACACTTTAAAAAATAATTAAGAAAAATGTGGATGTAAAAAAATAAAAGTTAAGATTAACATTTCAAATATGTACAACGCTGAAAATATTTCACATTAATTGATGTTTTAGAGAATACCGCTTTATTCAAATAATACATTGTCGGTCGGTAGTTGGGAGGAAGAAACTGAGCTGGAAGTTTCCCCCTTTTGTGAAGGATCAACAGTTTGAGTAATTGGAGGTCAACTCATTTTTCTATGTAGTACTTCTTAATAAGAGTCTGCACGACATTTCTCAGCACCTTAGCACAATAATATCCATCTTGATTGCCAAGGGAACATTAGAACCAAAAACATCTATTATTTCATAAAATACCACATCAAGATGATAACACAAGAATAAGTACATGAAATTGTATATTTTTATCTGTAGTCAATTTATTCGGCTTCCACAGTTAAAAAAATAATTAAGAAAAATGTGGATGTAAAAAAAAAAAAAAAAAAAAAAAAAAAAAAAAAGTTAAGATTAACATTTCAAATATGTACAACGCTGAAAATATTTCAAATTAATTGATTTTTTAGAGAATGCCGCTTTATTCAAATAATACATTGTAAATATTATTCATTCTTTTCGTCTTTTATAAAAAAAAAACAAATTGATTATTCTGTACATTTTTTGTTTTACATTCATATTTAATGATTTTCTCAGAATAACCGCTCTGAAATGATGCAAAATTCATAATGCACAGATTGAAAATAATTTTAGATTAAAAAAATCATTAAAAACTACTGAAAACAAACATGAATGCAAAAAAGAAGTTGCACAGCTTGCGTCTCTATCGATCTCTTGTGGTAATGTTAGAAGGAAAAAAAAAACATCGATCCGGAATTTAAAACAGAACATTGGTATTATTCTTTTTTATTAAAAAAATATATTTTTGAAATTAATTTTAAAGGTTTTTCATCGATTCATTTTATTTAAAATACAAACATTGTTAGTCAAAACATTTTTTGTGTCTAATGTAACTATAAATATATTGTTACAGAGTCTGTATATATGGAATTTTAATAAACTTCTAGGAACTTTTAAAAATTGCCAATCCATCATACTGTATCAGAAATTTTATCTATAAATATTATCAGCCATTTATGATACACTTCAACCAGTCAGTACAGTCTGATGGCGTATGTTTTAATATATTCTTTAGAAAATATACGAATATTATTAACCCGTCAGCACACGCGCTGGGATAAAATCTACCCCAGCTTTCAATTATTACTTTAAAATATGCGAAAATCGTTCGTGATCATTCTGAGCTGTATAGTACCTCTCAAGCTGAATGATATCAAGATGTGGCCAAAAAGAATGTACCTCCGGTTGTGTATTTTCCATTCTTTTGTGTAAAAAAATGTCATGTGGGAGGAAATTTACCCCACGCGTGTTCTAACGTAACCCATAATGATAGGAAAATGTTAATGCAAATGTTTATGTAAAAAATATAGTGTGCAAATAATAACAATTTTTCGTTTAAACGTTAACAACTCTTGCACATACAGTTTCTATATATCAGTTTTATACTTTTTTGTATTTTCATGGCTGAATTTGGATTGTAAAAGCTTTGTATGTACTAATGATATGCAAAAAAAAAAAAAAAAAAAAAAAAATCTTAGTGCGAGATTTTTTTGTTTTTTGTTTTTTGTTTTTTGCTTTAAATATAAAAGAACTTTTTATTTTAAATTAAATTATGTCCTTTATTTATTTACAGTTTATTTCAAAATATAAATTTTTGTTTATAATCTAATCGGGGAAAAATTGACACAAGAAAACCCATTGGAGTAAAATTCATCCCGCGCGTGTAGTAACGTAATGGAAAGGGGCGCGTATGCTGACGGGTTAAGAACATATTCGGACTTTTACGTTTACGTTTTTTTTTTTTTTTTATATAAGTATACTTTTAAAATCTATAAATGTTCACTATAGCGCATTTAGCTTACAACAGCACTGACTGTAGGGCCAATGCATTAATGTGTTAGAAACATCCACAGTAATTTTAAATATTCTTTATGTTTTATAATAATATAGTAAATTTAGTGTTAAATTGTCTCATTGTTTTATTCAAAATTTAGCGGATATAAAAAGAAGAAGAAAAGAAAGAACGAAAAAAGGGAGGATATGATCACATCAATCAGAAAAGCATTTTGAAAGAGTCTTATAAATTTAAAACAGGAACAAATGGATATAATGTCTATTACTTGTATGCCAATGGCATGTATGGAAAATAAATAAAAATTACAGCATGGAAAAGTCTAAAATGAATGTTGACTCAATCACGACGAGAATCATTTACACTTTTTAAATTCTCCAAAACCAGTTGACACCAGTTTTTCCATGCTGTAATTTTGACTTATCAATCTGTCAAATTTTCAGATTAGAAAAGGGAAAATTGCCGTGCTAAAATACTGGTTTCCAAATTTAAATGTTTCGTGCGCCTTAAGTGGCAAATTTTCTTGCCAATCGGCGTTAATGAGTTAATGTCATAATAGTATTTCTGAGTTTCACATTAATAATTATAGTTTCTAGAGCTACAATTTTTAAAGCCAAAGACATGCTAAAGAGGAATAAGAAATAATAACTTGATATTAATACAGAAATGATTGTGTTTCTGGATTTTTTGATCTACGATTTCAATGTAGTAATATTCGCCTTATAAATTCAGAGATTAAAAAATACAATGATTTTTGAACGGGATAAATAGTTAGAAAAATCCGGAAACAGAGTCATTCTTGGTAATAAAACCTGATTTTGAGGTAATGTTAAATCACCATATTTTTTTTAATTGTGTTCTTTGCGTTTATTTAGTAAATTTCTAATACTTTATTTTTTAAATAGAATTTATTACATATTATACTTAAATATTAATTTGCTATAATACGTTAAATGATTCATTGGATAAAATTTTAAAACATTCTGAAAATACATTATTTTATGCATTTAATATCCAAATAATTTAAAAATCAATTTTTGAATATCTCCTAAAGCGGAGCCAATATATAGATAATATAGAAAAAAAAACATTCATAAATAAGTTTATATAATTACGAGATTAGTTTAATAGATTAAAAAAAAAAAGGTTACAAAAAATCGATGTTACAAATAGAAAGTGTAAATGAATTTTCAAATTGACGTTAGATTATATGTAAGCTATTTTCTTCCATTACAGAACGACATACTAAATAGTTTCATTTGATTCAAGTCACGATCTCAACTTCGCTTAACTTTACAGCAATTCTATTGAATATCGAACTACTCCGTATCCTTTTACATTTTCAGAACAGATGTCTTTTGCAGACCGTACCTTTTATGTGTAAATGCTGACTCTCAAGGGAAATCTAATAAGTGCAGCAAAATAGACGTCTAGCTAGATTGACATCAAATACTGTAAGAATTTTTTAAAAGAGAAGATATTTAAGAGATTGTCTCTTTATTAAGTGTACAAATATGTTTTAAAGGATTTTAAGCATGCATGTTAAAAGAGTGTACATAAAGAATTGGAAATAGTTTGTTGAAGAATTCACTTGCAAAAAGTAAAATGTTGTTATCATTGTTACCATTGTTATCGTTGTTACTCATTTCGAGCATTACAGTTAAATTATTTATCTTCTCATTTGAAAATACGCTTTTAATATACGTGGTTACAACTTTGTAATATAAAATTTAGGGAATAGTGCCTACTTTATCGTCTTGCATTTTAGTTAAATCATCATCAAAGTTAGAGCCCATACTGAATATGTTCGCCAAAATAGCAAAAATACCAGTCAAAAATGAAGGATTTATATTATTTTTTAAGAGCATAAAAATAATACTTTTTTTGTATTATCTGGCATTTAGAGCTTAAGAACAGCGTTTCAAATCATTGATAGTTCCTGAGTCGAAGAGTATTTAAAAACGTTCGGACAATTAATGAATGAAATTCAATGATATTATATTGCAAAGTTACATACAGAAACTTTTCCTGTACGGTATGATTTGTGAAAAAGCAAAAAGTGTATTTTAAGCAGTTTAATAACAAAATAAATTAAACAAATTTGACATTTGGGACGATTTAGCATCGAGTCGGACGACTAGATGTTATTCGAATCTGATCCGATTTTATTTAGTCGGCTGTTTTTTACTACTTTTTTATTGCACGTCGTATATGGATTAAGATCTTGCAACGAGTAGAGTAACCAGATTTTTTCAAAACCGGACCCGGATAAAGTTCATATAATACCTGGATACCCGAACCGATGTAACGTTCTAATGCAAATACTGTAAAAGCCAAAAAAGATAAAAAGAAAATGATATCAGCCGATACAAAAGAGTCGTGCCGGATTCTGTTAAAATCTGTTTACTCGACCCGATGTCGGATTCAAACACTGCCTACAGAAAAAACAGACGACTCAATAATTTCGGATCGAGTTTTAGTAAAATCTGGTCTTAACCGACCCGGTAAAGAATCGTCACAAATGTCACACTTTTTATAAATTAGTCGCACTTTGCCTTCACAAAGTAGTCACAGTGAGACGTTAGAGAAGGGCTTAAAACGGCAACAACGACTTCACATCCATGTCTGACTGGGAATCCACGTCGCGTGACGTCACATCGACGGCCCAAAGTTAAAAGTAACGTTGCCGTGACTTCACGAGGCTATACCGATTATTACTTTCTAATGTTTCCGAATATTTTCTAACATTTCTAATTTTTTCACAGCGATAGAGTAATTATGTTTCCATCTTTACCTAAATGGTATTATACTAATAAAAAAATAATATCCTGGAAAATGTTTTAAAATTCAAATTTCAAGAATTATTATGCTTTCCTTGGGTCGATGGGAAGACCATACGTTAGATTCATCGCGCAATTTTTCATACTCTGGGATGAATAGCTGCAAAATAGAAACACACACTCAGATTTTAATATAATAGACTAGCTGCGTAGCAGCGAAACGTGTTGCATTTGCATCGTATAGGTTCTTTCGATTTTGTTGGTAAAAATAGAAATATAATTTAATTTAAATTTAGAAAATATTTTTATTATAAATATTACGAAATATCTAATTATAAGTAAAAAATTATGTTTATAGGTTGTATAAAAAGCCATCTAGGTTGTCTTAAAAACATTAAATTACATTTCGCAAAATACGTTATTTTGATTCAATAATAAGTAGTCTTATAAATAAATAACTTATATCACACCATTAAATTATAATTAATCAAGGATTTTTGTTGAAAGCATTTGAAGCATGCAACTAACGTAAACTTGCTAGCCTGCAAATATCGACATGCTTTTAAATGTGTTAATAATATTAAATCTTTCAGCTTTATGGAAACAAATAAAAAAATGCGGAATTAAGTAGTGTAGATATTCTTTACAAAACATTTTTTTAAAGAAAATAATCTAAAAATCAATAGATTTATAGAAACAAAATAAAATCAAAGATACGTTTTCACCAGTTTGGATAGCAGACGATAAATAGCGACATAGCATGTATCCAAATTGAAAATATTTTTTTTTCTTTGGCGTTTTAACAGGAAAATGAAAACAGAAAGTCCAACATTTTCATTTTCTTTCATTTTCTACCACAATGAATTAATATACTTGTCATCATTACAAAAAAGTCACAAAAAAATACAAAAAATCGAAAAAACAAAAAGGGAGTTACTGTCTTTTCCTCGGATCCATGCTAATAACAGTCGTCAATGTTATGTCTCAGCATACCATATTCTGGTGGGAGTAGCAGTGAAATGTTAGAGTTAGATTTTAATATAATAGATTCGAACTTTGTTTATAATGATTGCATTAATCACAGGATTTGTAAAGAGGACCGAACCATAATCTTCGTATACTACATTCAAAACTTTCACCAAACGTTCATTTAATGTTTTATTTAGGTTGCTTATATTGACAATATTAAATATGTAAAATAGCATGTTTTAACACGAATGATGAAAACAGATTGTTAAAAACACCTACAGTAGAGGGGCGTAGCTGAAAAAAAAAAGAGCGGTATTTATTGTGAAATCATATATTTTCAGAATAATTTACTGCTGCAAATACTGCTCCACCAAGCATTCCAGTACTGAGTATAGTAGCGGTATTACGCCTGATATCGCATAAAACAGCACATCAACATGATTGCTACCTCCTCTCATAAGATTAGTATTTAATGTTAGTAAAGGTTGAGGATTTTAAAAAATAAACACGTAATTACCGGTGTCCTAAAAACTAGAAATAAGGTAGTGCGTTTTAGCATGATATTAAAAGTGTAGGCGGTATAGCTAAATACATTCTTTACCTCCATGACATTAAATGTAGTAGCGCCATCGGCTAGGGACCTTTTGAACTAATGTTTTTTTTATGCGTGCGAAATCCTTTTATCTCTGTGAATAGTCATTTGCAAATATCAATATATACGGTCCAAGAGTTTTTTTTTTTTTTTTTTTTTTTAATCGCATTTCGCGTTTTACCAACCTTGTGAAACACTCTAATTACCTTATGTTGTGAGAATTATATTGTTTCGGAAATTACAAAAATTGGATATTGTTCACCTGTTTCCATCACAATTGTCAGTTTTATTTGATTATTTTCTTTGATTTTCACTTTTAAACACTTTTAAAAAATAATTATTTCCTACTAAAATTTTACTTTAAGAATATCTATACGTAATACTTTATCCTATGTTAGGAAAGCTGTCATTTTGAGGGAAAAAAAGGCAGCTTGTAACTTTATCGTTTCCAAAAGTAGGTTAATGTCTCTAGAGATACACTAATGACATTGATAAACAGATGTATGTGAGAAATCGCCTTTTAAACTAGGATCTGATTGGTGTGTTATGTCATTACGCTTTTTGAAAATATATTAAAATGTGTTTAAAAATGATTAAACAATTAAAGCCGGATGTCTCAACAAGAATGCATATGCGAAATAGCACGCAAATCACTGTAAATCAATACGAAAAAATCGCATGAAAATTTTTAATTTATATTAGTTTTTTCCTGAGTTTAACGTGGAAGTGTATGCAGAAATGGATTTAATAATCATTCGTTTTAGGCATACAAATGAAAGCATGTGCATTTTCTTTAAAAGCTTCTATATAAAAATAGTGTACAAAATACGAAATGTTATTTGTATTTTGATGTATTGCGGGGATAACTATGACAAAAGCCTTTTACGTAAATATTATAACTTTGTAACATAAAAGTGGGAGATATTTTTTGGAAGAATACAGAGTGATATTTATACAAACTGAGTAAGAAAGAGTCATGAGAAGTAGTTTAGTTTTCAAATTTTAAACTAGAATTGTTCTCATGCATCCTTTAAAGGAATCTGATAAGCCCCCATATCCTGAACATGTTGTTTACAGATACAATACAAAATTATAGGAGGGTAATATTGACAATATGTTTGCGGTCACAGCATGTAGAGAAACATGGAGTAACAACACGGATAAAACAATTTTCTAGGTTCAGTCTGAAATCACGCTTGACCATTCCAATTAGGAACAATATAGAACATATTTCATTGTCATATAAATAAGATTCCATAGCCCACTTAAATATGTCACCGCCTCTGACTTTTTAGATTTTACGCCTGATTGATTTTTAATAGATCACGTGTAAAATAATAAGAACTGTGAAAATTTTAAAGAACTTGTGATTTTTAGCACCATGTTTTTTGTACAATTATCATGAAATATTTCCCTTTGTAACTCAATACTTTAATTTCGAAAAATACATCTACTACTTAGCATATACATTTATTGTATTTTTCGGGAGCTGAAAGACTCGATTGACGAGGAATTGAACCTGCAATATGAAGATGGTCGGCTTGGGACTCCATTAAAAAAAAACTACAGTGTCATTTTTGGAATCTATTGCAGGTAAATTCTTTCGCGGAAGTGCAGTGTTTAGAGTGTAAAATGCCAGTATCAGTGGTATCAAACGAGGAAACGGAATAATCTCATTGCCCGGAATCAAAGATATGAAACCACGTAAAGCCATGTCAGTTTTCGGTCGTTCCTGGGCCTTTCTAAATGAAAGTTTTTGCATAAAATATTACTTGTAGACATTCTTTGTTGCGACCCAATGTTGGCTAGGATCCAATATTACAACATTGTATGTTCTTAAATAGCTATAATGTCGTATGAAATATTAAATTAATTTTTCAAAGTATATTAAAATTTATTTTTGAATGCTTTATAGATTTAATAATCATTATAATATAAGATCACCGGAAGTTCTCTTTCTTAAAAGGCAGTGCTTTTTTTCTGCATTTTACACAGAAAAATTGTAACTAGAAAACATGAAATGACGTTTTAAAAAGGACGGACAATAATTTAGCAAATTTGGTGGAGAGTTTTTTTTCTTTTTAAGATTATAGAATTTTTCACTGGATTTTTATTTGTGAAATACATTATAATGAACACATTCACAAAAACAGTTAAAAATACAATAACTGTATTATACATAATTAAATTTGTGGAAAGTACTCATATGTTGTTGTACTAATAAAATACTTGTAGGATTCTTAACATATTATGTATCTTCAAATGTGTAAAAAAGAAAAAGAAAATATAATATTAAATATTGTTTTATAAAAGACAAAATACTTTAAAATGTACTAAAATTTCTAAATGCACCCAGAAGAAGGAATTGATTAAAACTACAAAACATGTTTTGTTGAGTACATTTTGGTTGTTTTAGCAAAATTAAAGTAAAATTGAACCATTTTACTTGAATTAACAAAACATTTTTTGCTGACGATACACATTTTTTTTTTTTGGAATTGCAAAAAAAAAAAAAAAAAAAAAAAAAACTTGTTGATTCAAACAAAATTCCCATTGACCTATATTTAAACAAAAAGTTTTGTTGGGCCAACCAAATTTTTGTGGATTCAACAAAACTTTTTTCTGTGTGTGTGGAAAATAAATCTAGCAATTAATTTATATTCTATTGCAGTAAACGTGTGTTAAAAATATTAGATATAAATAGAAAAATAAATGTCTGAATATATAAAAACAAACCTAATTTTGCATCTGTATATAATTTCTTTAACTTAAATTTCAAAACCATTTGACGCATCCTAATAAATAAAAAAATCAAATGACTAGTTTAATTACTACTCCAAATTCTTTATATATTTTTTAAAACACCAGACGAAATCAACAAAAAAAAAATTAAATGCTTTGTGTTCTAAATGAGTTTAATTTGTAAAGAATCATGTTTTTTTACGAATCATATGTTCCTTTAGTAAAAACGATGCATTAAAAACGCATCTAATTAAATATCCAAGTAAAAGAAAACTTACTTAGAAGGAAATATATATATATATAATCTCAAAGTAATTCACTTTTTACATGTACGAATTTAGACAAAACACATACCTGAGTAGAATTACTAAACATGCAGAAATTTCAAAACGTCCTTTTGAAATTAAAAAAAGAAGAAATAATCATACATCGCAGAATAGGTTATTACAATCTTACCACACTATCAGAATATTGTTTGAAAAGTTCATTTTTTCATAAAATAAAATAAGGCATTTAGAAAATATTAAAAATAAAACCACATAACACAGTAAAAATCCATTTTCATCCATTGCTGCCCACACCTAGTAATAAATTTAAAAAAATTTCGTGCAGTTCTGTACATGATGTACACACCTCGTATTAAACAAACAATTAGTTAAGTTTCAAAATCCATCCCACAGAAGAAGACGCACATAGTCAGCCCTGTTATTGAATTCTTTTGAATGTCTCAGGAAATAAACAATAAATTCAACACGCTCAGTAATCTGCACCACCAGAAAAGAAGATGTAGTGCAGGTACGTAATGTTTATCAATACTATTATATTTCATTACTAGCCGCCACTGGCGATCAGTTTGGTCGCCCTTAAATGTATGTTAAGCATTGTAACAAATTATTTTTATTCATAATTTATTTTTTTCCTTAATCCCTCGCATAACTGGAAAAATCTAATAGATAAATCAAGAACTTTTGCGATCGCGGTAGCATTTCGCATATTTTTTGTTGTTATGTATTTCATCTTTCTTGACAAAAACCGCTTAACCCACTTAAGAATTTATGCTTCATGTCCGTTTGCTTATCACTTGCAATATGTTCGCTAATGCGGAGATTCTTAAACATATTTGGCGCAAAACAAAAATCGCGCCAGCCCCGGTGCGTCCGTGACAGCTGTTTCAATTTAAAATACATGACGTTCACATTTTTCATTTAAAATAGAAAATAGAAAAATAATAATTATCATAAATCAAAACATTTGATTTCAAATTAAAGTATCGTTTCTAATTTGCACGCACAAAAAATAAAAGCTGACAATTATTTTCGAAATTTGATCCATTAAATATTATTACATGAGTTCAACTTACGTCAGAAAAGATCCGGAAGTTGAGTTGTATGGAACAGAATTAAGGTAAACTTTGACTGTCTCACTGGTGCGGATTATTTTTTTACGCCAGGCAGCGATCCAAAAATTCATGGTTTAATATTTTAAACATTCACAACGAATGAATCTTTTTTCTTTGTTTACTTTCATAGATAGAGAATTTTAACTGCGAACCTAATTTAAACTGAAGTTATTGCAGAATGTATACATAATTGAACGTAAGTCATCTCTCAAATATTAATTTATTTTGAACGATCTTTCTAAAAATGTAATTTTTATGCAGTTTTATTTGCAAAAATAATTTTGAATAAAAATGGCCGCCTAGCATATGAAAAAGTGAAACGGACATCCGGAACTGTTGATGACAGTCACATGACTTACGGTTTTATTATATAGATGTTCATTATTGTAACGCCATTAAAATATACTGCACACGATTTTTCGGCATTTATCATAATACAATATAAACAATTTGTGCATCCTTATAAACGACGTATCAAAGCTAATTACGCTATACACTATAGAAAGCATGTTGCTGTCTACCACAGTGATGTATATCAATTTCATTATGTTTGAATTATCGTAATATCACGGAAATGCGCTGCAAAGGCTTTTCCCCCCATAAAGAACAATGTAACGTAATTCTTTTGTATGTCCCTGTAAAAGAACTATAAATGCCACACACTTTAATTTCAATAGCGTTCATTCTATCGTAAATACCAAAAAACATAAAATAATTACATGAGAATACGACTATATGTACAAGCATTAGAACATGGAAAGACGTCCAAGCAGATAGCCAGACAAACAGAAGTCATAAACACTTGTCATCTTGGAAAGTGTTACAAATGCAATGTTATAAGATAACTTCCGTTTGCATTTTTAAATTCACATTGTAAGTTAAACTGCGTTTAATAGAACAAAAAAAAAATTTTGATTAGAAAATAACATATGCTTTACATATTACATACTACGTTATACTATCAAAATATTAATTTTGATACAAACATTTCCAATCGCGTTTTTGCATCATTTTAGCAAAAGACAACTTAGATTTAATAATAAAGTTATTTATTTTCTAACATTCTAAACTGAGATTAGATATTTTATTTATAATACTTTTAATTGGATAACGTATGTAATTAATTTATTTCTGAGCTGATCTTTACCTAATTAGAAAATAATTACCATTGGAACAAATGAAGTTATCGAAATCGATAATTATTCGTAATAATGTATTTCTAAGAATAGAAATGATTTTTATCAGCTTTTTCATTACGTTTATTACAATCATTGTGATTCACTGGTATCCAAAAATTAAGCAACGGACACAAAATGTTCATTTTCACACACAAAAGTTAATTGTGAGTACTCAAAAGAAATTTTTATAAATGGTAGCACTAAAAATTACGAATTACCCAACAGCACAGACAACCGATGTGATGTCTTCTTGACGTCAAAAAGGCTCACAAGTGTCACATTTACTATAGTGAACTGAAATACAGTATATTTCATTATTCTATTTATTACACTCATGTGACGTTCTCATTTGGTCACTCCACTGAAAAATCACGTTGACTTCTGCTTTGTAAATAGTCAACGGATGACATAAGTCACATGGAGACTCTCATGTGACCGCCATTTAGAGACTATATTGTAAAATCACCATATCAGTTTTTTTGTAACGGGTACCCAAGTGTCAGAAAAATAAAGTCATCTGGTCACAAAGAAGCACTCATGATGATTTCTCAGTAGAATCTTTAAATACCGGTCAACTGAGAATTTTCATTCTGCCATTATTTTATGACACATCACAATGCATGATAACATCATAATACAGTCCAAAAATGATGGTCACATGAGACTCACAAAGTGATATCTTGTTCATGTCACTCGGAGAGTCATTACAAAGCAACAGACACAGTAACTTCAAGTGGAGTGTCCAAATGACGATAACTTGAGAGAAATAATGAGACAAATGAGACAAATGAAATATATCACATTTTGGTTCACCATAGTAAATGCGACACTTGCGACCATTTTTGACAGCGACGTTACATCGACTAGCTGTGCTGTAGAGTTAGAAACTATATGCTACAAATGATGTTTATATTACTTTCATTTGAGAACCGGCCGTTATTTTTATTGTTAAAAATTAGCATTTTCTGTTTGTTACTTAGCCTTCCTACACTGAATGGGTCTAATCGACTCATTTCTAAATTTTATTTCATAATAGCTCCCATAGGTTTTAATTGCGACGTCTTATATTTTAAGTATTCCTCAAATGGATAAGTTAGTTTAGTTTATAACTTTTTCAGACTCAAAGAAATGTTTTTTAAACAAAAATTAAAAAATCACATACTCCCTGTCTGTATCTAATTTTCCCATACCACTATTATTCATAGAAATGCATAAAAATAAATTTAGTATTTTTCGATGGTATGTATTTTAAATAATGATTCGTACACGGTATTACGATACTGATATATTCATGTAATTTTCTACATGTTTGGTGTATTTTGCCATTTTATTGAACCATTTGACCAGCAGTCAGCTGGAAAAAAAATCAGCTTACAGAAAAAGAGATCAGAACATTTTTGCAAGAGTGCAGTGATCAATCTGGTGAAGGAAGTGATAGTAACAGTCAGTAAAAATAGTCAGTAAAAATATTCTTGTAAATTAAATGCAGATCTCTAATCTTTTAATTTTGGATGTTCTCGACAGCGACTCACATTAAATTTAGGAAGTATGTTTCATAAAACTATTAACACATATGTAAAATAAGAGTTTTGCACTATTTCAAGCAGCCTACATCATTACCCATACAGTGTATGACCTCATTTAAAGTTAATTTTTAATTATATTTTTATGTTAAATCTCAAGTTTAAAATGTTCTCTACATGAATGAGTCACCAAAAAAACCAATATTGGACTAAATAAACTTTTAGTTTTTTCCAACTAAATTGTAAAGTATTTCACAGCATTGAAATCAGCAACTTAGAATTATATTGAATATGGACATGATAAATATTCTCCAGATGGTATTGGTAGTACCAATAAGCAAATTGCAGATGAAGCTGTAGTTCAATGAATTTATATTCCTAATGAAAAAATGCTTTGTGAAAAAAAAAAAAAAAGCTGTTAAATTTTAGTGATGAATGTTTCAAAAATTGACGTAACCGAAATTGAAAATATCTTTCCACAAAACATTAAACACCTTGCCAGAATCATGAAAGTTCGTGAAATTTTCTGGACAAATTCAAATTCTTCAAATATAAATTCCAGATTTCTTTCATGTTTCGATCGCGAAACAAGCAATATATGCAAAGATTATTACATTTAGAGTCACTCACTTCATAATGCTCACAACAGATAAATTAGTTACTTGTATGAGTAAAATCAAATGCTGCTTCAAACATGCAGCCTAATATATTGGAAGGTACCTCTGAAAATCATATTAAACGTAGGGTTGCAGTTGTGTTCAAAGATGAATAGTGTACAGGTGAGGCAAATTATTTTATTTTACTTTAATTTAAATGCTCGAAAACAACTGAAACAATAAAAATCGAAAATAACTGAATTTCTGATCAACAATTTAAAGTATACTTTATAGTTCGTGCTGAAAAGCAAAATGTTCACAACTTTAAATGGCGTATTAAGAAAGATTGCCTGATAATACATGTATCGAATATTGTTTCAAAACCTTCAGCACCATAATAATCGAAAATAACTGAACAATTTAATTTCTTTTTAGAAGAGGTTGATGAGATTTCTGACCAAGAATTTAAAGTAAACTTTATAGTTCGTGCTGAAAAGCAAAATGTTCACCACTTTAAATGGCGTATTAGGAAAGATTGCCTGAAAATACATGTATCGAATATTGTTTCAAAACTTTCAGCACCATATCCAACATCATCTCGTCATTTTGCTTTTCCTGAAAATATTGATATCGGCAAAATGTTACATATATATATATATATTTTTTTTTTTTTCAGAAATATGAAGTTTGAAAACATTAATTGTTTCTCATATATCATAAAAGTAAACTTTATGATCATTTTGCATGTTATTAGTATGCTTCTGATTGCGATTACCATGTTCATACTTGTAATTACTATGATTATACCTGCCATTACCATGACACAATAGAAAACAAATTAATTAATTAAAGTCCTAAATC
This sequence comes from Maratus michaelseni, assembly GCA_963931845.1. Taxonomy (NCBI): domain Eukaryota; kingdom Metazoa; phylum Arthropoda; class Arachnida; order Araneae; family Salticidae; genus Maratus; species Maratus michaelseni. The sequence goes on from OZ007589.1 coordinate 326,198,771, forward strand.
AGGCAAACGTTTTCTTCGAGAAAGTGTTTCGATTTTTTTCTCATAATGCAAAAATTGCAAAGATTCCTTTAGCACAAAAATAGGTGATTAATTTTTTTTTTCAAACCTGAAATTTCACTTTATCTGAGAAGGGCTCATATACGAATACACCTAAGTAGCATTTAACAACCCATAGATTGCGCAAAGCTTATATATACATCCGTAGCAGTTTAGGGGTATGTTAGCAAAATATTTCAATAGAATCTCGTAAATGTTTGATTCATACTTGACGCTTTTATGTAGCGAAGTTCCCATGATTTTGCCATGATAGAGCCAATGTTAGATCATTGCTGTTTGCTACTAGTACGCTATCCAACTCTCATGATTGACATATATTTTTATAAAACATTGTCTCATATATTGTTATTATTTAAAACGGTACCTATCATGAAATATAAATTGTTTACTGAAAAATATTTTTTTTTCTAGACACGTTTGTTACCAGAGTAACAGCACACAGTCAAATCCAAAAGTTTAATTGACCGATAAGATTTTTTAAACTATTTGCTTCATATTTTCCTCTCAATACAAAAAATCAGTTTGAAATGGAAAATAGATTAAATGGTATGAAACCTCAAATGAAAATTCTTGAAAAGTTTAAACAAACAGTCACGTTTAATAAACGACTTTGACTTCAGATTACAAACATGTTACTGAAATGAATATATGTATTTTATCAAAATGTAAATGCATTGTTTAAAGACATTTTATTATAAAATTTTTCAATACTTAATTTTAATTTTTAAATGAAAACTACATTATCAGATAATAAAACTCTCACTATTCTTATTATTTTTGGGTATAAACCCCTGAAAACATAAAATGACAAAATATGAATTCAATTTAGTTATTTCCTTAGTATTAATTCACGCCAAATCGATTTTATAAACAGTCTAAAAAAATTATTTTCCATCAGAAAGGTCACATAATCGCCCACAGTAGAAGTGACTACAGGCATATTTAAAAATATAGAGAAAAAACAATAAGAAATAATATGCAGATACATATTTTACATATTTGAGTCGGAGAGACATCTAGCTTCCAAAAAAATTGTTATCAGAGAGTACTCACCATGATACTGTGTTTTATATGCTATGGCGGAAAAATCAAAATCTTTACAACCGAATTCACTGTTGCAGATAATGCCATGGATGTAATGTATAGATATGGTTCACGGAATAAAAAATACTGATCATACAATTACACGCCATGCGATTTGAAGTTGTGGTCCTAAATTTCCGAGTACAGATAAGAAATCTTAAATAGTAAAATCTTCGAAAGATGTAATATAGCAGAAAGTATTAGCCATACTGTTGATAATTTTTTATACTGTACAAGACGTAATACCGCGACGGTTCTCGGTACTGGAAAGTGTGCGGGACACCAGAAACACTTGCAAATGCAAATTATGCTGAAATACAATCTATTAAAATTTAGATCTTATTACCGTTATTCTTAGCAGAATCTGACTTTATTGACGAGATATTAAGGTAATTGTTTTCATGTCATATATAATTTTGTACCACATTGATTATAAATCTGCAAAATTGTTATATGTCGTCCCGACTTTTGGACCTTATTTTATCATGATTTACTTTTACTGCGAATTTTTGAATTACCCGTTATATTAATAAAAATGGCGATCTATATTTTTCTTTGTTAATGATTTAAAAGGATGTTCCTACCTTCTGAAACCTTTCCTCTCTAAGTAAAATATGATGTGGTTTCGAGTTCTCCTAAAGTTTTATATAATTATTTAAATTCCACAACTGTCTGCAATATATTAAAGTCATACTTCTGACTTTATGAAAGGTAAAAATAGAAACTTATAATACAATATAAGAAATATACAGTTTAGTTAGTATCGCAAAATTTTCAGAAATTTTTCACATGGTATGACACGATACGTACGTTATATACATGTACGATAAAATACATATATGAACTCAAAACTTATTTAAATGACCTCTAAACTATGTTTAATACAATGAATGAATGATATAAAAATTGCTTGAGAGAAACCATTAAAAACTTTTATGAGATTTGTTTAATAGAAACTATTTTGAAAAAATAATTAATAAGTCATTAAAAAATAAAGAAATGTTTAACTATCTAAATAATATTAAATACCTCTATGAATAATACATTAATATAATCACATGAAAAATTTTAGGCTAATTCCTAGAATATTTTTTTGTAAATCTTCCGGCTGAAAACATTTCTGAAAATTTGACAATATTAACTGAATTCTACATTTTTTATTATATTATATTATAAGCGTTTATTTTTACATTCTATAAACCCTGAAATATAGTTTAAATATATTACTGAGGTTGTGTAATTTCAAAAAGCATTTAAAAACTTATGAGAACGCGAAACCACATCACATTTCACTGACGGTGGAAAGGTTTCAAAAGGTACGAGGATCCTTTAATTGCAAAAGATATAGGAACCCGTATTTAAAATTTTTAACTATGTGGATACCAGCCTTCGAGCGAGATGTGTCAGAGGTTTTCTAGTGTGCTCCTTAAACATACAAGTGTTTACAATTTCACCCACCTTAAACTCCTGGAACTAAAAATAGACAAACACCGAAACTGGATATCACACATCAATTATGCAAGATTTAAATTAATCTTTTATCATCACAATTCCCTTAAAGTAACATCTAAAACCTGGGGTGTCAGCAAGAAACTTGAAAATCTGGTGCAAAACAATAATAGAGAGAATTATAACATATGGGGCAGGCATCTGGAGAGGAACACTCACAAAAAATACAATAATGAAGCTAACTTCATCCAAAGAACCTTTTTATTACAAATATCAAGCTGTTACAGAACAATATCTGCAGATGTACTCACCACTATTACAGTTATACCACCGATAGCAACAGTACTAAAATATGAGCACACAAAAAGCAATATACTGAACATAAATCAAGAACTAATCTCAAGTAGTAACTTCCCCAAAATCATCTTACAACAAAAGGTCGACAGTTGACAAATTCATCCCGCGGAAGAGACATCCCATTTCCAGTTTAACACTACACTAAACAGCTACCCACCTGCCGACTATCTCAGCATATTCACTAACGGTAACTATTCATTGTAAATATAGGCGCAATTTTCAAGACGGCAGAAAATGATCGCGAGAAGGCATTCTGTGTACTTTAATTTTTTTTAAAGCTATCCAGAAGCCAACAAACAGAGATTTTGCGTCACTGAAATCTGAAAGGATCCACAATTTCGAAGTAGAGTGTACCGGAGACGTGGATCGGTCGAGGAAATGAAGATGATCAGAAATTTCTTTCTTAGGCACCTTATTCTCTTGACCTAACAACGTGAGATTTTTTTGTGTGGGGATTATGCCAAGATACATTACAATTCATCCCTCAGGTATATCAGACTTGCTACCGCCTATGATCCTGCCCATGATACTTTTGCCATTCAGAAGGTGCGACAAATATTGAAGGATGCGTGCTATAGTTGTATGCAATTTTGGAAATTTGTGCTATGAAATACATTAGGACTTTGTTCGTATTTCAAGTTCCCTAATTCTGCGAAGTGTTCCAAACCCGACAATCATTTATAATAGCTCTGTAATAAATTTCAGTAATAATTTCAAAATGATTAAAAATTGAGCAATTAAAAATTTAAATTAAGGAGAAATAAAGTCATCTGACTATTTTAATATATATATATATATATATATATATATAATATATATATATAGAATATAATACCCCCAAATTTATCTTGAAAAATTTAAAATGAATAAGTAAATGTTTAAAGATTACTCTACATCCTTGTTGTATAGATTTGTGTGCTACAAAGCAAGAAATATGTTATTTAAATTTAAGAAATGCGTTATTTACCAATTTGCAAACTGCAAAACTGTGTTGTTTTATGGGAATTACTATCTGTTCCTAAATTGGAATCATTAATAACGGAAATTAATTGCAAGTGAAACAAAGATAATTTAAACTCTAACGAAACATTTTCAAAGTAATATATCTCCAATTTTCCTATCTGCTTTTTTTTCATAAATTGCTCTTTAATTTGTACTATTATAACACATTAACTGTAAAGATGAATTTAAATTAGGAAGTACTGACGAAAGGAATGGATTCTATCTCCGTATTTATGTAAAGCGAACTAACTTTGAGTAGAATTTCCATTTTGGTACTTTCGATTATTTTGAGAATTATTAATGAAGAATAGTTATGAAGGCTGTTATTTGCGAAGGTTTCACGAATTATGCCATATTAAACAACCTATCAGAGTATTACGGATTTTTGTCGAGGAGTTCAAAAACTATTTTTTCTTAAAAATGTAAATAGTATTCTATAATAATATACAGGATAATCCAAAATTTATGAATACAGTTTAAAATCCAACAATACAGCTTGTAAATGGCGTATAAAAATGCTGTTTGGCCATTAATGCTGCTCGTGATGCAAAGTGTTCTATACACATAACAAAATATTTTGCTTTAAAAATTTTCTATGGATAGCACCATATTTTTAAAACGTAATAAACATTAAAAAACAACATAAGCAGTTACAAATATTTTTTGTACAGTATATTTTAGCGTGTAGAATGAAATTAAGTATCATTTGGATGTGATTCGAGGCACAAAATCGCTTATATTGAAATGATGGTTTAGATTGCACAAAATCAAGCGTTGATAACTGCTTGATATTTTAATGCTTTTTAAAAAATTTGAATGTATGGCGCCATAAATGGGAATTTTTTTTTAAATAGTCTTTTGTTTGAAGAAAATTTTCGATCACCGGAAGCATTTTCGCTCAAACCGCAACGCTTTGATTATGCAGGTAATCATTTTATTATTTTTCAATTTCAAAATGTGCAGGAGCGCGCTGTATTTTATTATTAATAGTAGCAGGCTACGCCCGCTGCGCTGGTCGGTTTCTCCAAACTAACATTGAATCAAACGAAATATATAAGTGAATTTTTCCTTGTATTTTAATGTTTTATCTGGAATATCTTTCCGCATTAATGAAAAAGATACGAACGCCATTGCGCTATTATATTTTCTAATGTGCACTCAAAATTTGAGCTGTTAAGAAACAACTTTTTTTTTAATATTTACAGTAGGATTTGTAAAATAAAGATAGAACTATATGCAATATACTAAAACCATCCCTAAAAAATTTCTAACTGTTCAGTAGAACATTAAAAAAAGACTAATCCTTCGTAATCGGGCTCTCCTGACTAAGTAACCTCCGCATATCCTTGACTAAGCAGCGTAGAACGATATGCAATATATTAAAACCATTCTTGAAAAATTATCTGCTTACCATAGCAAGTCTCATTAAAATTTGTTCAGTAGAACTTTTTAAAAGGGCTAATCTTTCATATTCGAGTTCATCTGATTGTAGAACGTTTCCCCATCAGTCTACAACTAAGCAACGTAGAACGATATGCTATACACTGAAACCTTCTCTGAAAAAATATAAGAATAATGATCATTAAAATTTGCGGAACTGCAAGTTATTTTTTGTTGTCTTTTCTGAATAAAAACTGCAATTGCGTCAAAATGACGTACTACAAAAGTTTTGCATACTTATAATTAACTAGTATTTTCTTTTAAAAAAAATTGCATTCCATAAATAGTGAGTCGCAATGTTTGGTTATGTTTGCAATAAAAATTCTTTGCACGTTCTGAATTGAAATAAATGGCGCATTAGAATAAAGTTTGGTATGATTTTGGTATAACGGGAAATTATCAAAATTATCCAAAAAACTTTGTTCGAAATTACGCCATTTCTCCGTAGACTCGATTATAGAATAAATCCAATTTAAAAACATAGAATTAACTTAATTGTTTTTTAAGTTAATTATGCGCCAAACAATGCGGTAATATACGACAAATGTCTGTAGACTCGATTATGTAGTTTACCTACCTAATTAATGCATATGGCACAAACTACACCTACTTTCCAATGAGGATCTGTTGTTACGGCTAGATGTAAATACATCTGTCATTGTAGCGGTATTTTAGTTTGACCTACGAAATATTATCATAACATTCAATATTAGCAATATTTCTGACATTATTAACAGTCCTCGGAGTGGTCCTTCTCAAAAGTAGTCAAAAATCAAATTGTTTGGCGACAAAAGTAAAATCAAAATCGCCAAATAATGTTTCAATAGTAATCTTGCACATTGAATTATTTTTTCAATTAAGAATTATTTAAATATTTTCGTTTTATAATATTATCATTCATCAAAACTGATTTTCTTTTTTTCTAATCTTTCTTTTTTAAAATAAAATTAGTAACCGTATTTTCTTTTATTTTTCAAGGCGTATAGCCGTTTCAATTTTTTCTCCTACGATAATGGTCGCCAAAAAATGAGCAATGGTAACCTTTTCGTCCAAAATAACAGAACTTTCCATCATAATTCTTCAACTGATCTATGTAGAATTATATGGTATATACTAAAACCTTCCTTGAAAAGCAGAACTGGAATTATAATCAGTCGGAACGAATTTTCCATTTGTATTTTATTTATATAGTAGATAATTAATAAATTGTAACTATTAATCTAAACTAGCCGAAGTAGCACAAAATAATTGGGCCAATGTTGGCTAATTGTGTCCAATTGTTGTTCTAGGATGACAATCAGTATAAAATGTCCGCATTGCCGTACCATTAAACAAGCCATTTTCCAACAAATTACAATAGTGGTTGAATCCTGCGCTTCTCAGTATCTTGCTAAAATGTACTTACTAAAGAGCACTTACTAAAATGTACCGGCACTTAAGTAAGTTGGTATCGCGACTACCTATTACGCTATGTTTAATTAAAGTGAAAACTTTTTACACAAAATTTATGTTAGGACTAAAAATTATTTTTTTCTTCAATGCAAATTTCATATGATAAAAAAAGTGATTTCTTAAATTGATTTATAAATATGAATTTTCCGAAACATCCATAAAAACATATTTTATGACGTGAATTGTAAAAATATTTGATTTAAAAAAATCTATTCAAAAATTGAAATAAAAATAAAATTAGAGACAGCTAGTTTGAATTATTTCCGCACTATAATAATGTAGAATTTCGTTTCATGAAGAAACTTTCTGAAACTAAGTATTCTTACCGATTTAAATTTCAATGCAATAGATGCAATATACATAAGCCTGTCTGACATTAAGCTGAATTTTAAACGAAAGAAATGGAGATAGACTAAATTCTATCTCTGACTATGAGATCGATGAAGTCAATATTTCCCTCAACATTACCACAAATGATCGATGAGGGAGAACAAAATTAATGCAAGTAGCGCAATTTTCCTCATACATTACAGGATTTTTTCCCCATTTTTTTTCATTGCCGTTATTTATTTATTTATTTATCTCCGAAAGCTTTGCTATCTTTACATCATGAATATTTCATTTTGTCCAAAAGTTACTTTAAAATGATTATGCTAATACTTCAAATAAGCAATTAGGAATTAGTTTCAATTTTATTTTCTCATAATAACGAAATAAATAAGTAAAATCATACAAAAATGGATAAAGAAAATTTGTTGCTCATTATTTTTTGCTATAAAAATAAAATTCGTGATATAAACATTTGATGATAAAATACAAATTCTTTGTCTGTTAAAATTGTCTATGTGTCATTGTTCTGAGACTGTTAAAATGTATTCATTATTAGTTCATTTGTTTATAAATTTCCCTATTCAAATCGCTATATATATATATATATATATATATATATATATATATACATATAGGATATATATATATATATATATATATATGTGTGTGTGTGTGTGTAAGAAGATTATATGTAAATAGTAGCTTTACTGGAATTATATGACAAATAATCGATGAACAACAAAATACGAACTTTAATTTCAACTAATACAATTTTTGTCAAAACTATACAATAAATTTACCTTACGATAATTCAACTAGGCCTAATAGCGCCTTTACCGGCTATATTCATTTTATATCTTGCTTCATAACAAAAATTAGAAAACTGGCTCTTTGCCAAAACTCACGATCCAAAGTATTTACAGCTCACGTATTTAAATCATGGATAATAGCATTAGAGTGTCAGTTCATTTGATGAAGTGAAGTGTTCAAACTGAAATCCTACAAATATATATATATATATATATATATATATATATATATATATATATATATATATATATATATATATATATATATATATATATATATTGTTATATATATATATAGATAGATAGATAGATAGATAGATAGATAGATAGATATAGATATAGATATAGATATAGATATAGATATAGATATAGATATATATACATATATTCAGAGAGAGAGAGAGAGAGAGAGAGAGAGAGAGAGAGAGAGAGAGAGAGAGAGAGATGGATACCATCACGATAACGTCCGAAATTCTGTACCAATACTATCCTTGTTATTATTGTTCTTTATAGTATCTTGATGAGTTCTTTAATCAAAAATGTACCTCTAATAGTTGATATGCAGGGACGCACAAATATCCTCGATGTCTGTATCTCAATGGAGTGGGTGGAATTGATTTCGAGGGTCAGTAATATATATAATAACTTATGGCCAATTTTTAAAATATGATTTCAACAATTTTATTAAATTTTCAATATAATTGTCTCATATTCATTCAATTGTATTTGACAAGCTAAATTAAAAATTTTCATGTATATTACATTTCTTGCCAAAATAGCGAATTTAGATGAAACGAGACAATTCCTTTTAATGTATTAAATTTGTCTAAGCTTTAAAATAACAAATTTAAGAAATCAACCCATTCTTCCGACTGAACAGGAACAATATTTTTTATCACATTAATTTTAGTATAATTTCTGTTCTAAGTAAGCCATGAATTACAATATCATAAAAATGAAATCACTAAAATATAAACTAACAATATTTTTTTATCACATTAATTTTAGTATATTTTTTTTTTCTAAGTAAGACATTAATAACAATATCACTAAAAAGAAATCACTAAAATATAAACTAACTTTCAATTTAATATATTTTTACATTATGTTCTGAAATTTGAATATCAAAATAAGAAAACTATTAAGATTGAAATAAAATTAGTAGATATCTCCCATTCTGAATTGAAACTTTAAAAAAATAACCTTGTTTGTTCTGATGTTTACAACATATGTGCATAAACAAGTAGAAAATTCCAGCGAAACGTTAAAATATTTCCATGTAAATTTTATATAAGTCCTTAGTAATAAGGGAATATTTTACGCTATAAGAATATAATGTAAAATTTTGTATCAATAAAAAACCTGTAATTCATGGGCAATCGTAAAAAACAGTAACTTTCACGCTGTTGAATGTTTTGTTGCTATTGTAAAAATGGTATGGGGCTTATGTGCATGAAGAAAGTATATCATAAAGGTTACTCCTATTAATCAAAAAGGAAGTTGAAATCGGAAAGTTTTTCTTAGATGATTTTATAGGTTATATTTTACTGTTCTACTAATATTACTGTACACTAATATTATATTAAAGAACGATTTCTGAGTAACATTGAAATTATTACCTCTTCTAATAAGAACTATGCGAAAACAGTTAGCTCCATCAAAGAAGCCAATTTTAATCCTACCAAAACAATGGGTATATGCTGTGAAAATTTATCCCAGATACATTTTTTCTGCTATCATACACAATCGGAAAGCATGCATAATCAATGCATGATATTCTTTGCTTAAGTTATTTTCAGTCCTGAAATTTTCATATTCTACCCATTAACCCTTTCCGGCACAAACAAATTCTGTTCGTAAAATGCGAAATTACTGACTGACACCGGAATTTACAAACGATCTTTTTAGAAAATAAGAAATATTTATTTTAAGCTTTCATTTCTAAAAGCAAAATTTGATTAAAATATTCTTGGTGCCGAATGCAAGTTTGGAATTAAAATTAGGTGGTCCCGGAGTGGGACCACTGTGCCGGAAAGGGTTAAATCATTAATATTTGTAATTGTATAATTATGAATTTTTTACCACGTGATAGCTGAGATGTACACGATTTTTAACAATGTTGAAAGTGACTAAATGATCATCTGCACCAGTCTAATCTTAATTTCTAACAATACATAATAAAATAATAAGTCTCAAAATTATTAAGACTTTTCCAAATAATTACTTTAAATTTATCATAATGTAACTTATTCTGTTATATTACATTTAATTCCTCATACATTATCTATTTGATATATTTTATCTTCATAAGACATGGATTTGCATCACATTCTTTCATTTCTAAAAGCTCTAGCTCAGACAAACGTGACTGATTTATAATTAGCTTTCAGATTCCAGGATTATTATATTGACATTAAAAAATTGTCCTGAGAAGTATATTTTATACACAGGAAGCCAGGAAATCGGATTACGTTTATTACATAAAGACATGAAGCTGGTGAAAAAAGGACATTTAAGTACATATCTAGGATCATGATTGTTCTTTTATTTCTTAGAGTAATTTATGAGAGTAAAATATTTTTATGGAGATTAATCAGGCTCATAGATTTGTATTATATTTTTTTCTGAAAACTTTTGCACTGAAATGTTTTTTTTTTTTCTTTTCTTTAAAACTTAATTACAAAACAGAAAAACATGTGTAAATAAATTTTACATAAAAGTTATGTATATGCAAAAAATATAAATATTAAAATAAAATTCAAAGCCCAAAGAAAATAACAAAACAAATATCACATGGAACTGGTGATAAAAGAGCATTTAAGTACATATATAGGATCACGATTGTTCTTTTATTTCTTAGAGTAATTTATGAGAGTAAAATATTTTTTATGAAGATTAATCAGGTACATAGATTTACATTATAATTTTTTTCTGAAGACTATTACACTGAAATGTTTTTTTCTTTTCAATAAAACGTAACAAGATAAAAAAAGCATGTGGAGATAAATTTTACATAAAAGTTACATATATGCAAAAAATATAAATATTAAAATAAAATTCATAGCGCAAAGAAAATAACAAAACATGTGACAAGTATTTGTCAAATGTTCAATTTACTAACATAATTTAATCTTTTTAACTTAAGTCAAAGAATTGTCACAAGGAGTTTTGCACTGTCGTTTCTACTAAATAACAATAACACATAACAACAATACATGCAACAAAAATTATAAATTTACACACATGAAAATATTTTTATTTGGATATTTTTTTCAATTCCATCCAATTATAACGGAAATCTAAACTTCTCAGCCACACCGACATTAAACTATTAAATATAAGATTTTAAGTTAAAAAGAAAATGTTGTCAATATTTGTGTATATATTTAAACAGATAAAAATATAAAGCATGAAATATTTCAGATTTCGGTATTATCTGAAAATAATAAAAATTAAAAAAAAGGACTTTGCTGATGGAAAAAGATTTCAAAAATGTGTTTGCACATGTTTCTTTCATCACATTACGATGCAAGCTAAAATTCCTCATGTTCGAATATTCTAGAAAGAGAAATATATGTATGCAAAATTTGAAATATTTCATCCAAAGTTTCTGATATTTTAGACCTCCTCTCTTATCCACTACGAAGCACAAAAAAAAAGTGAATTATGCATAGGTGTTTAATGATAGAAAAATGTATCCTCTCTCCACTTATATTTGAAGGGGACACTGGGACGTCTTTTACATTACATATTGTAGAAAATGTGATTGATACAATTCCTAGATTTTTTTGACAGACAATACATTTAAGAAATTGCCTGTAAATAGATAAAACTATAAAATATGAAAAAATAAAACATGTGTAAACGATTTCTAAAATACATTGCAATTCGAATAAAATCCTGGCTTGATGACGTCATAAACTTTAAATGCTCTATTACTGAATTGGGTAAAAGAAACATCCTTATAACTCCAAATTTGATAACCATATTAATTAGCTTACAGTTTATTGCGTCGGATTAAGTGTCTCATTTCCAATTAAAATCTCAGATTCAGTTAGCCATTGACATAATTGGTGTTGATTAGGTTTTGGTGTAAATATCTCAACAGATGGCGCTGCTATGCTTTATTTTTCAGAATTTACGCAATTTTGTTTTAGTCATATCTCGTAAAATAACGCACGGAACGTAATAAAACTTTAGATTAAGTTAGACCTTGATGCAACTTAGTGCTGGCTGATTCGTGATTAGTGTATATTGTCCAACAGGGGGCGCTGCTGCGGTGAATTTTTCAGAATATTTGCAATAGCTCTATCTCAAAATCTAATGCATGGAATTTCATCAAACTTCATATTCTGTTAGACATTGAAATAAGTCGTTGCTGTTTAGATTTTGGTATAAATAGCGTAACAGGGGGCGCTGATAGATTTTTCAGGATTTGCACGATTTTAGCGATAGTCATATCTCAAGAATTAATGTACAGAATTTCATTAAACTTCATATTCTGTTAGACTTCAACATAAGTTGGTGCTGATTACGTTTTCGTGTATATAACGCGTGTATAAAATCATGTGACGCTGCTATATTGCATTTTTGGATTCTAAAATAAATAATTAAAAAATGCATAGTTAAAAAAATACTTTATAAATAAACTAAACTATTACTTTGTTATTAACAGAGTAATTTATAAATTTATTAGCATACATTTAATAGCCAAGAATAAAACACAGTTTTCAAAGTTTTGTAGCATAGATTATATCGCCCAACTTTATTAAAGAATACGCTTTAACGAAATATGACATAATATTAATTGCTAAACCTCCAACTAAATTACAAATCGGGTCCAAAAGAAAATAGATCCTATAGATATGCATGAAAAAAAACAGGAATATATATCATCCCATTTAAACTAAAAAATAAAAATGAAATATTTACAAACATAGGAATGGCAGCAAGAAAATTACAAGAAATAATAAAAGAGCATATGGCAGATATAGCAAGAGGAACCATATCTAGAGAGTAGACCATCTACAGCATTATCTCGTTTAAATTTAAAAACCGAAATTGATATATTTGTTTCAGCAAAGTAAAGATTATAGCACAAATGAACGATTATAGTACATGTATACCGAGGGAGTCTATGGAAATACTGACAAGGGGTAGGAAATCCTGTTATGATATGTTATCATGCAATATACCAAAAATCTGGTTTAATCTACTTTGTGTCAAAGGGGCATTTGGTTTAGAATGACTCACCTCGCTCAGTAGAATCATACATCCCCCCACCCAAGTTTCCATATTTGGTTTCGCCTTCTGATATTTAGTCAGCGTACATTCCGGAAGTTGCAGAATTTTTCTCATTTTTCACCTCTTCATGATTGCCTGGTTCTGGTCGAAAGCGCTCGGGACTCCGACGAAAACTTTAACATCTACAGAACGGTATTAATGTTTTGAAACCTTTATTTTCATTTTACATCTATTTTAGTAACGAGTAATAAATTGTGATTCATTTTAAATGTTTTCATGTTTTTAATGTAAACTGATGATTATGATCATCGCATATTTCGAAAAAGTCATCGAGTTTTTGATTCCCCTCTTAGATGACCGCAACCAAAATTGAATGACAACCTATTGTTATCATGAAGATTTTTAATTTGATGTTTCACTGAATTCTATGTACATAAACTGGAGATTATAAGCATCACATAAATGAAACAAAATATTTATTTGCGGCATCCATCTGTGTGTATGGGGGATTTTCCTCAAAAACTAATCATCACCAGTTCACATACGGATAGAACTTCATAGGAAATTTGATCCTTTTCTACGGAGTATTTCATGAGTTAGGGTGTCCGCAAAATTTGTGTCGTATAAAAACAGACACACAGACTCACACGGACAGACATTTTCTAAAGACTGTCAAATCATATTCAACACATTCTAAAACGTAAAAATACGTCAAAAACCGGAAGTCAAAATTTTTCATGAATACAATTTACTTTCTTCTTGTGTAGATAGAACAAATTATTAATAAAAAAAGAAAAGGTGTTTGTTTAAATAAAATTTTGTGTTAATTTTGTTAATGTGTTAGGTTTGTTTTCGTTCTATTAATATTCATTAATGGAGATGTGTATAAAAATAGAATATACTACCCTTCATTGCAGATAGTAAAATCTCAATTACAAATCTACTGAATCATTCAAAGCTTCTTTTACAACCATTTAATGCGATTAATGTTTTAAAAGTTTAAAAGCAATAATCATTTAATTAATACATTTAAAATGACTTTTTCTTACTTTTTCTTTTCGTATTATTACACTTTGCAGTTAACAAGAAAAATTTTTTTTGACTCTGCGAAAACTAGAAACGTATTTAATTTTCGAATTCCAAAGCTAACATACATCTTCATAAATTATTCATAATAATCACAATCCGATTCGCATATTTGTTTTGCCTCTTATAAAATATTGTTTCGCATCTAATTGTATTCGAATCTTTTTTTCCATGCGATTTAAATGTAAATTTATCATGAAAGCTGAATTTTTTTATTCCAAACTTAAGAAGTTCCTACTTTTCTGTTTTCCTCTCCCCTCCACGAAATCATTCCCAAGTTCTGAAAAGTTTCAAAATCCTTTTTTTTTTGGTACTTATATTGTTTCCTCCTCAACATTTTTTCAGTCAATACAAGAAGTATTTTTTTCCAATCTCATGTAAAATTCATAAAGAGAAGGGAAATCTCAGATGCACGATTCCGAAAGTTACAAGGAAAAAGACAAAGTTAAAATCAATTACTTTGGCTTTAAAAGACATCCATCTTCTTTAAATGCACAAATTAGGGCTATAAAAATCAATCTACGATGTTTAAGCCCTATTAAAGAATAATTAGTCAGCAATTTTTCCTTAACAGGAAATCTTATTAAAGAAACATATAACTGTAGATGTTGACGAATTATGGACGTTTTAGATTGTAGTACATATTCACAAAGTTCTATAACTTTTCACTCATAAGAATTTAGATGGTGTGGATAAATATATTTTCAATGTTTAAGTTTTATCATGAATGAGTTGAATTTAAAAGGAGATAAGCAGATTATCTGTTGATGTTTTAATTTTGTTTATTGTTTTTCGGAACTTTTTTCAATAGTTTATCATTAAAGATACGTTTACGAAATTTAATTTTTACAATTCATAACAAGATTGGGCATTCAGAAGTATTCTTTACAGTATAAACAGATATAAAAGCAGAGGTTACTGATGTACGAAAAAAAACTGCATAAATATAGAATGGTTAAATGTTTTTGCATGTTTTAATAGAGAGTAGTGCAAAATGTGTAATAGTCTCTAAATGTTAAATTTCTTTTTCTTTGTTATGAAATACACCTAATTGTTGTAATGGTATTGTATTTACAAATTGTTTAATTTATATCATTAAGTCTAACAAAATTATTGCTAAAATGTGTTTTAAGCAAAACGCTTAACCAGGGTTTGACAAATGCGGTCACCAGAGTTGCCGTTGGTGACCAAGTTTTTTCATCTAGCAACCAAATTTTTTAATCTGCAAATTTTAAAATAATAAAATCAGAATTATTTGATTGACTTAGACTCTAAATAGGCAAAACATTGTTTTCCTGCTTCACTGTATCATTGATGCCCTCCTCATCAAATACAGATTTTGTAGAATTCAACTATCCGGACATTTGAAGCATTTGGTCAAACGGTAATTCCCGACCATGCCGGTTAATTCCGTTTTTACAGTATTTCTTTTTTTAGGAATACATAGAACAATTGATAAGTTTCATTAGAAAACTCACTTTATATTATCTTTCTAAATTATGTACACTTCTAAACTATGTAACTAGTAATTCTAAACTATGCTTCTTATGATTTTTTCTCCATTAATTCATAAAAATCTTTTGTTCATTTTGAAAATCAATCATAAGGGAGGGGGGGGGGGTAATATTTTTTACTGGCGACTAGAATTTTTTCTGGCTACCAGATTTCATCAAATTTGTAAAGCCCTGCTCTTAACAAAGAAAAACCTAAAGTGAATAAAAATTAGAAGAAAACTAGAATGATAACGAAAACAACTTTAGAATAATTGATAAGTTTCATTAGAAAACTCACTTTATATTATCTTTCTAAATTATGTACAATTCTAAACTATGTAACTAGTAATTCTAAACTATGCTTCTTATGTTTTTTCTCCATTAATTCATAAAAATCTTTTGTTCATTTTGAAAATCAATCATAAGGGAGGGGGGGGGGCTAATATATTTTTACTGGCGACTACAATTTTTTCTGGCTACCAGATTTCATCAAATTTCTAAAGCCCTACTCTTAACAAAGAAAAACCTTAAGTGAATAAAAATTAGAAGAAAACTAGAATGATAACGAACACAACTTTATTTATGACGAATTAAATGTGTTACCCTAAGAAACGTTGTATAAAAATGTTATTATTTGAACAATCTTACACATAATTGAAAATGGGTATAACATTCTTTTTAAAAACTGTTTCCTGAAGTAAGATTTGATTTCTCTTGGGTGATTCCACTTAATCGCCTTAAATCATTATTCATTATAAGAAAATACGTCCGCACCTGTAGAGGATTAAATTAAATCTTCCCCGACTTCTTTCGTAGATACATACAAAAATAATTTTTTTTTAAATCTAATGTACATTTACCAACTTTTAAATTTTAAAGCATTGCTTATTAGATTATCTTAATAATTAATAATGTCAAACATTTAACTCTTAGTAGCCTCGTAAAATAATATGAATTAATAGAAGTATGATAATTGAATTTATTTTTTAAAGCCAAATAGTTCGAAGGGTTAATTTCAATGTGCAGAAATGCCATTTGAACGGAGCATTCTGGAGTAATCTAACATTTATTTATACGTAATTTATTAATGAAAAAAATCAGCATTTTCCAACCTAAAAATATTTATTATTATCTTATAAATGCTATCAAGTTTAAATGTTTTATGTTTAAAATTACAATAATGTTTAAATTGTTTATATTGGTATTTTGTTATCAAATTATAATGAAAGAAGAACGTAAAATCATGCGTCAAGCACAGATTATGAAACACATTCCAACACATCCAGAAATCTGTAACAAAACTTCACTATTAAATAAGGTGAATTAAGATATGTGAGTAAACAGTTTAGAAATTATATTACACATTGAAAAATATTGTTAAAGGTAAACGCAATGCACACCATACTTTTAAGCGAGCTAATTATTGTGGACCTCAGTAAGACATATAATTTTCATTATGTTTGAAAAAGTGAAACATCATTAAATTTTACTGCAAACAAAATTTCCCCGTAGAACAATGTGTAGCAGAATTATTTTGTTAAACGCTTTGCACCCCATATTATAGAAAAAGCATATTTTATAAAAATATATCAATTTCACGATGTTTCAAATGACGTAGCATTGTCAAAATGTACTTGAAACGATTATTTCAGATTGACTGTAATGTAACGGCATACTTTTGACTGTCCCTGTAAAAAAAAACTATAAGTACTACGCAGTTCATTTTCAATAGGGAACATGCTGCAGTAAACGAGAATAACATACAAAAATTTCAGGGCAATTTGAGTATATTTACACGAGTTAGAACACGGACAGACGGACAGACGGCAGACAAACCGAAGTCATAAATACTTTTCAGCTAGGCTGGAAAGTGTTAAAAAGAATCTGTAATTATACTTCTTATATCAGTTTTATATTTATATATAAAATATATAGTTTTATATATATAGTTTTATATTATACAATTTTCAGAGCAATCTGAGTATATTTACGCGTTTTAGAGCACAGACGGACGCCAGGTGGTCAGACGGCAGACAAACCGAAGTTACAAACACTTTTCAATTAGTTTGGGAAGTGTTAAAAGGAATACCTGTGTATCTATTACTTTTAATAATCTACATATCTGGCCATCTTTAACAAGGACATGTAATTTTACATTAGACCACTCACATACGTTTAAAATGATAACGACTTTAACCAGATTATTACTTAATTACTAGTTCTATTAAATTTATAAAATATAAATGAGATATTTGTTGATTTTCATTGTTTTCTGCTTTCGATTTCAATGCAAACTATACTTATATTTGTTATAATATTTTTTAACTAGGATTTCCCTCAAAGGGATTAGTCTGAGTGATATTGCTGAGAACATAGGGTTAACAATTACAATATAAAGAAAAAGAACAAATTAAATGATAGAATTACAAAAAAGTCCTTCCGGCCTGTACCGGGAGGAAAAGGTAGCTTTCCTATATCTTAGTTTTAATTTTAGCTAATGTTACACGAAAACAGCAACTTAAAATGCAAATAAAACGTTTACAAAAGATTCGTTAATACTGAATTTGAATAAGAAATTCGCCAAATTATTGAGCAATAGACAAATTGGCTTCATTTATGAAAACTTATTTTGGTCGCCAAATTTGGCGATATTTCGCCAAAGGTCGCCAGGTTTGGCGAGAATTTGGCGCTAACGGATATGAATATATAGTTTTATGCGTTTGATTGGGAAAATTATTACAACAATGAAAATTTTTGTAATGTGCTGTCTTGTTTCAAAATGTCAGCCACCCTGGAATTTCAAACTGCTCTATCTCAGCCGTTTTTTAAGATAGAGGTAAAACAAAAAATGCTCTGGAATCCTCGTTTCAAGGCCTAACACTGACTTAAAAAATAAATTTGAATTTTTAACTTTTTTGAATATTTATTTTAGTTTTAAATTTTAAATGGCCACCATCTTGAAACAAAATGGCGGACCAAGCTGGCCAACGAACTCGGTTGAGATATTGGTGAGCTTAATACACACAATTAGTTTCATCAAAATTGATTTATAAATACGAGCGTTATCGTATGACATAGGTCAGATATATATATATATATATATGGATATATATATATATATATATATATATATATATATATATATATATATATATATATATATATATATATATAAGTCAACATTTGAACGGAGGGTGGTTTTGGGGTCTGGGGGTCATGATCGGTGAAAATATATCGAAATTTTCCGGAACTGCTTTCCTCCGAACGGCTGCAATAGGTAGCTTTATACTTTTTTGTATTGAAAGCTACCTAATATCATATATAAATTCATATACACTGTTAAAAAATAGAAAAGTAGTACCGTTCATCAAATGTGTTGTCATATTTTTTTTTTTTTAACATGTGGCAAAGAATCTCATTTTCTTAAGCGCGTATTGCGCAAATCTTGGGGAAAAAAAAAAAAAAAACGCCGGATCTTTTAAAACGCCAAGCTTTTTAAAGTTACGTAATTGGATTTGCAGCCAATAGATTATTCTATCAAGCGTGGCTTAACGCAAATTTAATTTCATTGTTGCACTTTTTTTGTGTGTGAATTTAAATTTTTTCTTCCTTGATTATATATCTATTATTTGTATAACTGTTTATAGAAACTCTTACACTTCAAACCACATTGATAGCATGCTTTGCTACAAACCAGATTGCAAAACTATAGTCTAAATTACTATTAAAGTATACAAAAAATCTTTCGACGACTTCTGTAAAATAACTTTTACATTAAATCTCCATACCGGCAAAATTGAAAAATTATATATATTTCAAAGTTAAGCTTAACAGATACTTCTTGATTATTCTCTAGGAGGCTCTGCCTCCTGCGCCTTTACTGCGCCAGTCCGCAGACTTTTCTTTTGCCTGTCTCTCCGAAATCTGTCTGTTTCCCTATCCGATCTTCTGCCCGTCTCTCTAACCAATTGTCTATCTCCCTACACGTCTCGCTACCTGTCTTTATATTTTTCTACCGGTCTCTCTACCCGCCAATTTATTTCTCTAACCGTCTAACTACTTGTATGTCTAGCCGTGTCTCTATCCACTTCGCTACCCATTTGTCTATCTGTCTCACAACTTGTCTATCTGTCTCTCTACCCATCTGGCTGTACACCTCTCTACCCATCTCCTTACCCATCTCCGTACCCATCTACTGTCTGCTTTACTCGTCTGTATACCCGTCTCACTATCCGTCTGTTTTTGTACCCGAATCTTTACCCGTCTCGCTACCAATCTTATTACCCGTCAGTCAACTCGTGTCTGTACTCACCTCTCTACTCGTCTCTTTATCTACCACTCTACGCGTCTCGCAATCTTTCTCGCTACATTTCTGTCTACCGGTGTCGCTACCCGTCTCGTGACCCATCTCTCTACCCCTCTGTCAACCCTCTTTTTGCCTTTCTCTCTAGCCGTATGTCTATTCATTTCGCTACCCGTCAGTCTACCTATGTCGCTACTCGTCTCTCTACCCATCTCACTACCCGTCTGTCTACGCGTTTGTTTACTCGTCTTTCTACCTCTCGCCACCTCTTCCCAATATTTAAACAATTCATTTAATATACAGAAACCGTTTATCAGTTATTAAATGCAAACAGAAGTAATTTATCTAATAAGTGTAATCAGATATAATTTTTTTTTTAAATACATACATAAACCTGAATAATAATTCATCAGTTTTGTGTTCATAGCTGTTTATATCATTTGACAGTAAATCTCAACTTCTTAAACCTCAAGCTTTTTAAAAAAACCCACAACGTCTGTATAACTGCAAAGTACCCTGAGGGCTATATTAGCTACATGTTATTAAGTTAAGTGAAAGTTTCGTTATCGCGTTTGCAGCCAATTGCTTATGTCAGAAAGCGTGGCTTAACGCCATTTTAAATTCATTACTGTAACTTTCTTTTTTTTTCTTTTTTTTTTGGGGGGGGGGAGGGTTTTAAATATATACATTTAAATTAAAACTTTTGCCTCCATGCCATTAGTGTTGTTTGTATTATTAACTAATACCTTGTAGACCGAGCTTCATTTGAAACAAATGTAAAAGACTTCTTCTACAGTTTTTTTAGGAGAAACTTTCGTAATTGGGCCCAAAGCCAATCGGAGCATTTAATATCATTATTGTAACTCTTATAGAGTTAAAACAATATTGTTGCTAGCTTTACGCTTGTTTGAGACCAGCCTTGCCTGTGTATTTGAATGGGGAAAGTTTCGTATCCAATGTCGGTTGGCGAAAAAAATTTTAAATGGTGCCAAAAGGTAGTTTTAGCATCTTACAAATTTTTTCAAGAGAGCGGTAAAACATGTTTTTCAAATATTTACAAACATACGTTTATTAAAGCATGTTTTTGCACCATCTTAAAAATTTAAGCACGATGCCAAAATAATATTTTATCGCCATATTCGATATTTTAATAAGTAATGAAAATACATAAACAAACTTATTTTACAAACCTAAGAGGCATTTTTGTGATAAATATTTGTTATTGTCAGGGGCGTAAATTGTAAACAATTAATAAACGGCTAGTAAATAATAAATAGCATTTAAAATCTGAAAATGGTGACGTGGTCCGTATAAAAATGCAAAACATAGCATTTTACGCTTGATATATGTAAATCTTTTTTTTATTTTTTAATATTTCCGAAGGCACAAATAAAAAGGTAAAAATCTCTTTTCCAAATGCCTTTACAATTTAATATATATATATATACAAAATAGAAAAATATCTGCAAAAAATATATTTACATAATACTACATCTGCAAAAAAATAAGATTTAGAAAAAGTAAGCCAAATCCTGCAGATCCCAACAATCACATCGAAAAACTTATCACCAAAAAAGAACTCGCCAAATCTTACGGCACAGGAGATGGATTTTTCCTTCTGAATGCAGAATATTAGTTTTTTTTTCTTGTACGATGGGTGTTTATAAATATAATTGTTTCATTTCACATACTACATACCGTTTGATATATTGGTACTTTTATGTTGTCCTGGCGCAGTTGATAAATCGCCAAATATTGTTCCTATAACATTTTCATATTGAATTCATTTCATTTAAGTATAAACCTTTCACTCATTTAATTTAAAATACATGCCTTTCATTAATTCCATTTAAAATGCTAAAAAGAGAAAAAAAAAGAAATAATGCCATAAATCGAAACCTTTTATTTACACACCAAAGATTTTTTTCTTTTAATTTAGACACGCGAAATAAAAAAAAGCTGCTATTGCTGAGATTTGCGCCAAATCTCTAGTACCAAGTCTACCAAGTTATTGCGGGGTTTTTCTTTCAAACAGAAAAAAAAATCCAGATTAATTTTCGATTTCTACTAAATTGAAATATATTTTATTGTGCTGAATATTAGTGCGTGCATATTTTTTTGCCCCATGTACTCCATGAACTTTTCAATTCCGATTGTCTACGAAAATCCCCGCCGGTGAAAATGACGTACGCACAAAAATTTCGTGACGTATGTACTTTAATTGTGCTTTTTTATCTATTTTTTAATATAATTTCCAAACGGATTGACATTTATTCTTGGTAATAAATAGACGTCGTTGTCACCTTTATAGGTACCTGCTGTAAAAATTTGAACGAAATCCGTTAAATATTTTTTGAGTTATGCTTGACGAAAGGATTTAATATCCATCGTAGCTATATATGGGGCAAAGTAATACTGCGCTGTGTATGAGTCTTCGTTGCACTCAGACAATTATCAATATTGCCTTAATCTTGCAATATTTAATTATTTGCATCATGTTCACTCTTCATGTGCAGCGCTAGGTTTATTTTCTCACAGTAAACTGAAATTTCGAAACTTCTTTAAACAGATGCAATTTCGAAATGCTTGTTACACAAAGATTCCAGTCATTATGAACATAGCTAATTCAGCACATTTTACAAAAAAGTACTTTGGAATCCTATGTAAGAATACAAATTCTACGTTCTATCGATAATGCATATATAAATTAGAAAGTTAGGAGTTTTAACGTTCTAATTTTTATTTTTCAAATTTTTAGAAATACAAGGTAAAATATATTTTTAGTGCACCAAGGCAGCAAAAGTATGAATTGATAAGAGAATCAATTATTATTTTCCAATTATATTACGTATGCCTATGCATTAATAAATATACCTACATTTAGATCAGCATTTGCGTTCGTTAAATATTAATTTTAGTATAACGATAGCCAGTGAAATTATAGAAATTCACGTTAATTGAGCTGTATTGCATATTTTAATAACTGAAACATTAAGAACATTTTGATAATGAAACGAAATCAAAGAGTAAAAAATTCATACATTTGCTTAAAAATGTTTAAGTAATATCTGTTTTTTTGTTTTATATTTTAAACTGTAATTTAATTATAAGAGAAAACATTTTAATTAAATACTTTGTTTATTACAATGATCATTTAACTTATATTATTTATAAGAGAACTGTTATATAAAAAAAGTAAAAACTTTGTTTACATTACTTAAATGAATTTTTAAAATATCCCAATGAACTAAAATAAACAGGAGTTTTACAATTTTCCAACATAGTTTAGAGGCATTTATAAGTTCAGCTTCGCCGTTTATTCTGTACACATTCGCAAAAAAGAGCATTAATAAGTCTTTTAATATGTTTACATATATAAAAATGGGATATCGAAATTCCTTGCATAAATGTTTTCTATCGATGGAATTAAAAAAAAAGAAAAGAAAAGATTTTACGGTACTTTGCAACGAATTTGTTGACTGTTATTTTGCAATTGTAACGTTCCGAAAATACATTTTTTTAGATAGCACGATGAGTTTACAAAGGTAAAAAAATACGCTTATACTTTTTATTGAGCAAATCTAACCTGTACTTGCAGAATCATTGGTACGTTGAAAACGTATTCGGAAAACATTAGAACAGAAAGTGTAATTTTTAAAGTTAAAATGGATAATGCTTTTGTAAGCAGAACAAAAAAGTGTACTTCAAGATAAAACTTAAAAGGACAGTGTACTGTAACATTTAAACTTAAAGCGATTGTGAATTGTAACGTTCTAAAACATAAAAAGTTTTTTTAAATAACGCAAGGAATTTATAACGAAAAAAAATTAATCTTTTACAAAAACATTAAACAAACCAAACATATACGTGTGAGCTTATTTTGTCGTCGAAGGACGTTTTAGAAAAATATTACAACTCAATATATAATTTGTAAGTTAAAATTAATAATATTTTTATAAGCAAAACAAAAAAATGTACTTCAGGATAAACTTAAAACATAAAAAAACGGTGTATTGTAACTTTAAAACTTAAAGAGGCGTTAAATTCTAACGTTCTGAAAACACAGCAATTTGTTTTTACTGGTACGAGGAGTTTGCAACAATAAAATAATTACGCTTTTGCAAAAACATTAATCCATCGAAAGCTTTAATTGCGAATTTAATATGTCGTTGGAAAACGTTAAAACATCAGAAAGTGTAATTTTTAAACTGACAGTTAATAATGTTCTTGTAAGCTGAACAAAAAACATGTACTTCAAGAAAAACGTAAAATATAATGGGACGGTGGAGTTATTTTTCATTATAAACCATTGGGAAAATGGTTGTTTTTTTTTCGGTCGAGAATAGACCTCTTGGCGTCGTCACTTTATTTTTTTAAGCGTTTTTAACGAAATTCTGTAACTTTAGAAGAATTTGTTAAGCGTTTTTAACGAAATTCTGAAACTTTAGAAGAATTTATTTTTGAATAGGCAATAGAAATGAATAAAATCGTTACAAAAATATTAAAGTTACAAAAAGGATAGATGGAAACTATGAGATATGAATAAAAAGCCGAATTCAAAAATGACGCCGATGAGAAATCTTCTTATAAAGCAAAAAATGTGGTCTTCAAATTTAATTTCCTCAAAATACCTTTAGCTCAGACATCAATCTAAACAAGAGTTAAAGTTATTGTAGGAAGGACCCGATAAAATATTAAGGTATATTGGTTAACATATATTGGTTAGCACTTTCCCTTTATTTTCACGACTTAATGTTACTCAATAGCGTTCAGTTGTTTCTCTTATCAACTTACTCGCTTAAACAATTCTTCCAGACAGTATGTTGTTAAATATTAGTATGTATGTTAAATATTATTATGCAACGTTTATCGTTTGCTTGTTGAAACATCTGCAACATCGACTTTCGATGACGGATAGGCGCATTGCTTACAATCGAATGACGAGTGCATTCAACGCTGTCAGGGGTGCGATGGAGATATATGATTGTGTAGAGGGTTCAGACAAATATTTTTTCGAGGGCGGAGAATATCAGGATCCCTTCAACTGTAGCAATGGAAAAAGTGTTTATTTGTAGAAGTATTCAACGGTTATGATAACTTCGGTGGTGGTTCACAACGAACAACTATGTTTTTACATAGTTGTTCGTCGTTGTTAAATATTTTTATGCAGCTTTAGGAACATTTTCCCAATGGTTGTTGTAATTTGTAAATTACATTTTTTTATTATTATTATTATTTTCGTTATTCCAAGATGAAATTTTGCAAAAAGCGTTCTATGCTACAAATTCAATAAATAATTTACTAATATTTATCTTAGTGAAGATTTGAAGCTTTTAGTTAGTTTTTAGATTTTTGTTAAGTACCCTAGGTCATCAATTCCCAACCTTTATTGGTACGCGACCCACCTTTAAGTAAAAAAGTCTTCGCGACCCACCTTTAAGTAAAAAAGTTTTCGAGACCCACGTAATATGAGGGTTATCTAATATCATAATGGAAATTTTTGTATGACCTCTATAAGTTATCGTATATCCTATCCTATGAAAAAGACAAATTTTCGTATGAAGGATGCACTGTCAACAAAAACAAGATTAGGTAATACCAATGTGTTTAAGTGAAATGATAATTAAATTACGACATTACGTCCCAAATATTACAAATATAATGAAAAATATGTTTAATTATTATCAAAACACAACTTTACAAACAGTGAGATTTCTGGCATTGCTTTTTATCGATGATAGCATCTATGTCAGGGTTTAAACTTGTTAATATTAATATTAATCCAATATTTCAAGGTACGCTTTCATGGTTTCCACGTTTCCTTGTTGACTTTTATTTCGTATGATTCCAGGAATTCGTGACAGACAGGGAACAGTTCAAAACTAATTTATTCTACTTTGAAGATCCATCGTTCGATTTTTTAATCATTGTAACATATTTATCCTGGACATAAAACTTATGAACGTCCTTTCCTTGCAGTCTCAAGCTCAATACATTGAAAGCACAAAAAATGCCAGCCAAATATGCAAAACGTTCTTACCACTTCTCATCACAAACACAGTCGATAAATTAGCATTTATCATCCCTATCGTGCTCCAATAAAATCATTCTTAGTTCGTTACGACCGACGTTCAAATAATCTTAACAGTACTTTACCTCTCAACAGCCTTCGTACTTCACTGTGAAGGAGAAGTTGTTTGTGTTCACTGCCCATTTCGTCAAACAACACACCAAACAATCTTGAGATTTTAGGTCGTGCATTAATGAAGTTAACAATTTTCACAGAGTCGCCCATAGTTTTCTTTAGGCACTCATCCAAACGTTTTACTGCCGGAGCTTCTCGATGAAGGCTGTAATAATTCCACTCTACTGCGAGGCCACGGATTTAACTTTGGCAACTAAATCTCAATAAATATCGGACATAACACGGGCTTCATCAGTTGTCAAACCTACACATATTCAACGAACCAATCATTCAGATGATCTTTAAACTGTGTCAATGCATTAAAAAGTTATCTGCCGGAGTTCTGGTAGGCAAGGGCTTCTTCCACAGAATGGACTCAAAACAGACAAATGCTAATAAAGCTGTAGTGAAAAATAATCACTGTGCTTCAGAGTTGAAATCACTGCTTTCACGACCCAATCAGACATTTGGTCGATTCTTCTTTTTACAGTAGTGTTTGATAAGGGGATTTCACTTTTTTTTTTATCAAACAACGTATTAGATATTATTTTCACCGCAGGTAAAATACTTTCTCGCCTACTGTGTGAGCGGCTCCGTGCTTTGCTATTAACAAGGATAACTGTTAAGACGTTATGATAGTTTGTTTATTTTGTTGGCCTGACACTGACATTTCCATTGTAGATTTTGTCGAAATATAATGTCGTTTTATTATTTTGAAAGAATTAAAGAGGCTTACTTGTGTACTTAGGATGCTTGGTTTATGAGTGCCTTTCAAATTTCCATTGCTTCATGTTTGCGTTGAACAAGTTTTCGCAGTAGATGACGCACTGCGGTATTGGCTCCTGTTCAGTGCCCGAAAACACAAACTAGTTTTTGGAATAATACGGGTTATAAATCCACAGACACGTCTTTAGCTTTTCTAGTTGCCTGCATTGTAATTAAAATACTTGACTGTGGCTTTGTAATACTTTCACGCTTACTATTAGTAGCAGTGAAGGTTGACTGTTCCTCATAATTTCCATTCTCTCTTTTACGGCACGATCTAGTTCTAAACAACCGTTCCAAAATAACACTACACCATGCTCAATCAAAACGAAACGTAAGAAATCAATCACTCCTACAAGCAGAGGAAGACTGTTCACATTCAAGGACAAACAAGAAAATTGGAGAAAGTAAAAGCGCGGGTAGTGTCCGTGCGAATCCCCGTTCCAGAGTGGGGTCCAGAGTTGCCACACCGACTGCTCGACTGCTGCCTTATCTCACCACGAGGTCATAACATAATTCCTACTGACTATTTAAGAAAATATCGTCTTCTCATGAAATTTTAGTTTAAGCTAATAGCTTTCACGATTGTTGCAGTTCTAAAATATTATATTTATTATATTTTTTAAACAGCTGCAATAAAAGATATATGTTTGGGGCAAACATTGATTGTTACGTGACCCATCAGTGGGTCGTTACCCATAGGTTGGGAACCGCTGCCCTAGATGTTAATTTTTTTCCAAATAATTTCTCTACTTTTAGAGCATTTTATTACTTAAAATACTTTGCTAAAAAAAAAAAAACTCTGCAGGCATCTGTTAATCTGTCAGACAATTATAAAACAAATAAACAAAAATTGGCGCAAAACTGAATATTTATAATATATATATATATATATATATATATATATTAAAAGATATATGTTATTTATTTGACAGTTCCAGTAAGCCAACTTTCTAAAATGTATCTATATATTTGTTGTAATGTGTATCTAGAATATCTTCAGATGTATTCAGTATATTGAAAAATGGAAATGAATAAAATATTTTATAGCTATAAGCTGCCGAAAATTAGTTGTAGTATAAAAAATGCCTATGCATTAAGTTATTTTATTTTAATTTTTTACCGTTAAGAAGTATAGAAACACACTTTCTGCTACCATTTGGCAGGATGTGTATTTTTTTAATTTTAATCACATTAAAAAAAAATAATAAAAACTTATTTAAACAACAACAAAAAAGAAAAAAATTATATTTTTGGTCGAATTTTCTATTTTCAAAATCTATCGTCTGCATAAAACAGGAGCAACTCCTCAATGCTGCAGTATTTGATGTGACTCTAGGTACATGATGACCCTAAATAATCGGATATATATATATATATATATACAGGATCGGTTGTCCCCAAAAATTGACCTCGGTTTTTATACCTTAAATGTTGATTATAGACATAGATTATAAACTACAAAGTTACATAAGAAAGGGTAAGGGTACAGACTATTATGAAATCAGCTAAAATTTGCAGGGGATTAAATTTGAAGAAATACAACGTTTAAATTTGTATACTTTCCCAGTACAAAATATTTTCCAGTGAGTAAAATGTGCCTCATACACTAATAAGGCCATGTACAAAATTTCTGTATTATATCACAAAAGGTTGCAGAGATATGGTTAAATAAAGTTGATGAGGGGTTAATCATAACCACATCATCACAATTATTATTTATTTATTCAATCATTGTTTTATTTCGTAATTTATGTACGATCCCTGAATCTCGATCATCCGACCTGATTTTTCAAATTTTCGAATTTATATTCAGGCACGGAAAAGTGGTTTAAATCAGCACTTATCTATTTTCATACCTTTGCGACTTTTTTATGATAAAATGCTGAAATATGAAAACAAGACAAGAAGATGCTAACCAACGTACAGTTTATTACAAGATTTTACATAAAGATGTAAAAATGAAAATCACAAGTGTACGTTGGTTACCAACTTGTTGTTTTGTTTTCATATTTGAGTACACAACGTAATGCCCTTATTTAAAATGCTGAAATGTTGTATATGACCTTATTAGTGTATGGGAGAATTTTTACTCTTTGGGATTTTTTTTTGTACGGGGGCAGTATTATAATTTAGGTTTTGTATATATTCAAATTTAATCCCCTGAAAATGTTAATCGATTTCATAAAATTCTGTACCTTTTTTTACGTAACTTTGTAACTTATAATGTATGTCCATTATAAATATTTAAAGAATAAAAGCCTAGGTCAATGTTTTTGTGATACCCTGTATATATATTGTTTTATACATTCTATTATAGTAGATTATACATTATGTTATATAGGTTCTATTTAATATAATCCTATGTTAATATATGAAAACGTAGTTGGTTAATCCATAAATGAATAATGAAGATTTAAATTTTGATATTATTCTTTTAGCTACTTTATTTAAATAGGTAATTATGAAAAAAATTCAAACTTTTTATTTCTTTGGTGAATGAGGAAATTTACTTAAAATATGATTGGGCATAATATGACAGTTTTCACAGGCATATTGAAGGGGACTGCCTTGGGATCCACAGTATGAGTTGATTGTTGGCAGTTTATTAATTTTATAAAAGAAGTTCGGAAAGCTTCATGCCTTTCATAAAATGTAATACTATATTATCGGCATGTTTCATTTGTCGTACTTTTTTATATAAAGCTATTAGTATGTCTGTTCGTTTTCGAGATAGTCTAATGTGTCTTCTAAATTTCCATTAAAAGAACATATACTGAAGTAAAGAATTCACTTTTTTCGACAAGTAAAAGCGAAAAAAATCATGCATCAGGTCATTGATTATGAAACATATTCCAACACTATCGAAATATTGTTAAGAAATTTCATTGTTTCACAACAATCAAATAAAATAAATAAATAACCAATTTAAAAACACGCAAAACAGTAAAAAAGTCATTTTAAGTAATTGTTACCCATATCCATAGCCGATATTTTGCACAAATTATTTCGTGCAGTTCTGGATATGATCTACATATCTCGTATTATACAAAAAATTAGTTAAGCTTAAAAGTGCATACCGCATCTGAAGATGCACATCCATCAGTTATCGCTCATAGTCAGCTTTGTAACGGAATTATTTTCAGTGTAAATAAACTATAAATTCTATGCATTCAATAATTTACAGAAAACGTATTGAGCTTCAGTAATGTGTGTCATTATTTTTGAAATAGTGTAATATCATTAAAATATGCTGCAAAAAATTTCGCAAAAAGATCACAATGTAATGAATTTCTGTTGTGCGTCACTGTAAAAGGACTATAAATTTTACTTATTCAATACACTGTAGAAAACCTGTTGCTGTCCATATCAGTGATGTAAATCTATTTCATTACGTTTTAAGTATCACAATATCATTACACTGCGCCTCAAACTACCTTTACTCATAGACCATAATGTAAGGGAATCCTTTTGTATGTCACTGTAAACGAACTATACATGCTACACATTTTATTTTCAATAGCAATCCTAATATAGTAAATCTAAATAACATATATCAGTTACATAACAAATGGAGTTTATTTACGTGTGTTACAGCACGGCCAGGCGGCCACACAAACCGAAGTCACTAACACTTTCAATTACGTTTGAAAGTTCTAAAAGGTGAAGAATGCGATAATAAATATATTTTTAACCCCAGAAATTTATTTAAAAGAATCATAAAAGAAAAGGAAATTATAATAAACACTCATTAACAAAACTTTAATGAAAAAAACACCCATCTTTCTATAACCGCATAAAAATATACCACATTACTTTATATGTTCTTTTATATTTCATATATAATTCAAAAATTAATAATAATTCAAGAATTTATTTATAATTTATATTCGTAATACAATAATTTTTATTAAATATAATTATAAATTTTAAAACATAAGTATTCATATGAATACTATTTATTTTTATTTTTAACACATTGAAAGCATAAAATTTAGAGCTTTTTTACAGGTTTATTCAAAATGAATCATCCGATTTCAAAATTCCATAACTTCAAAAATAAACAACCCAGAATGATAAGTAATACATAAATACAGAGTAAAAATATGGAAGTTTTATATTGTGAACAACAGATGTGTTTTCGTGTGTTCTTTGTGGAGCTATTCCACGAAAGCTGTTTTAAGGCTCAATCAGATACGGACAATACACGCATTTTTAAGCACAACATGCAACTTTACCCGCAGCAAAGAGGGAGGAGACAATGGTTTTCAGTGGCAGAAGTGACAATGGCGTCCACGGAACAGAAAGCTTTTTGTGTGCTGTCGTTCGAACGATATGGATTTGAAATCACCGTTTAGCATGAATTTCGAAAAAAGGACCGAATTAATCCACCTATTGGTAAGAGTATTCGAACATGGTATCCTCAGTTTGAAAGCAGTGGATGTCTTTTTAAAGAGAAAAGTGCAGAGCGAGCAGGCATATCTGCGGAAAATGTTGTAAGAATGAGAGACACTTTTCTACGAAGCCCTTAGAAATCGGCAGTTTACGCAAGTGTAGAACTGGACCA
The DNA here is from genome assembly GCA_963931845.1 of Maratus michaelseni. NCBI lineage: Eukaryota > Metazoa > Arthropoda > Arachnida > Araneae > Salticidae > Maratus > Maratus michaelseni. The sequence goes on from OZ007589.1 coordinate 326,230,392, forward strand.
TGACAAACATGATACTTTACAATGTGTTTGACAGGAATTTACATACCGTCTTTACATTAAACGTGTAACTAAAGGAAGTAATATCGAACACTTGTAAAAAAGATTCAATATTTTTACTTTGTAGTCATGTATTACTTAACATTCTGTGTCGTTTATTTATGAAAATACAGCATTTTGAAATCGGTTGATTCATTTTGAATAACCCTGTATAATGAAAATATACATGTTTTCTATTCTAGCATTTAAAAGTGATATATTGTATTTTATGAATAAAGATATTAAATAAGTCATGTAACTAATATTGATTCAACGTTAAATTTTTGTTATTAGAAAATAATTATCTTTTGCCCAAATGATGATAAAATCCAAAATTAATATAGACTGTGAAAATAAATGATTCTGATCTGCTCATTCAACCTTAATCATTATTCATTCTAATACTTTAAAAAAAACTCGTATTGCATGTGAAACTATGCATCTGTTAGGTATAGAAAATATTTCTTTTCAGATGTTCATCATTATAACTAAAACTAAATCTTATATAGAGTATAATTCCTTAATCCCGTTTTGCATCAAGTAACAAACAAATCGACTTCGGTAAATTAAAAGATGCCGCATCGGCACATAGGCATGACCTGCAGGAAATTTAATTACAGGAAAAAAGAGCATGTAGCTGATATTAAATATAATAGAAAAACTACAGACCTAGCAAGATTATATCAAGAAGAAACCATCCAAATAAATCTCAATGAAAGTAAAATAATATTTCCCTCCAGTCTATACTATCCGTCCATAATAAGAGAAACCATAGAAATACTAACACGGAAAAATACGATGCGGCATCTTTTAATTTACGGAAACTGTGGCTCGAGTTACTCCATGGTCACAGATATGAAAATAAGCAACCAAGTAAAAAATAATAGATAACGTGCGTAATTTTTGAAAAAGTAAATGAAAATAATAACTTCAAAGCCCGTGCAATCTTGGAATATTCTCATTTTGTTTTTGAAAATGATTCGGAAAGAGTCGAAACATGTAAAACAACTAATAAAAGTTATTTTAATTTATATTATGTTATTAATTTATACCTTTAGCATTTAAAAAGAAGTATAAATCAGTCATTGAATTGAATCACTTTTCTTAAATATCAGTATTTATTTATTAACCTTTCATAAAGCGACCAATCACTTAATTTAAGTTAAACTCTTACACAAACTGTTGTTATATTTAAAATATTTATTTTAAAACTTGTATTTTAAACACGTTTAAAACGATATATTTAAAACATGTTTAATACTTTTTTGAAAAGATTCAGGATGCTGAAGCTATAAAGTTCTAGTTGCCGTCCGATGGCAGATGAAACTCCATGATGAAAACACTATAATCTTATCCCAGAAGTTGACCATTACTTTAAAGGTGAAAACATTTACTATGACATTCTAAAGAAAGTCCTAGAATTTGAATTTAAAACAAAACAATGAGGTTTATCACCAGAGACTCGAGTCCATTGCAGCTTCACCGGACAAGGTTGACAAAGATAATTGTGCCAGTACTGAAGAAGTTGAAATTTGAAAAATAACAGAAACGGTAGATGTGCATAGTGCTAGTGATCTAAACGTAGGATGAAGAGAAACAATGATAAACATGTACATGAAGGGTGAGCAAATTGTTTGCTCGACAACCGTTTGTTACCGTTATATCCGAATAAATATCTTCGTCTTATTAAATCTCAAAACTTATGCCGTTATATAGACCGAATTCTTCTACAAGAAAATAATGGTATCTCTGAAGCCCGTGGGCCACACCTGTTGTAGAAGGTAGATATGAATGGGTAGGACTCCAGCACATTTAAAAACTAAAATTACTGACCCAGCTTAGAAGAGAATTTTATACTCGATGGGGCAGAAAAGTGTAGTAGCTTATGATCTATAATCAGGACTAGTTATTCTTATCTAGATGGATAAGATATAAAACAAAATCATGCACGTGATAGTTCAATTACATACAACTCTAAGTTTACGTGCAGGCGTATAATTAATACTATCTATATTCTGGTTTGTTTAAAGCAAAAATGTGTGTTGATAAAGATTCCAAACTTGTAACTACTTTTAAATTTCTTAATAAATAGTATAATGTTTTATATAAAATAATAAATTATTAATTAATTGGCTTTCATAATTTCCTGTTTTATTATTTATATATTTTTTTCAACTTTCCATCCTTGCGTTATTTTTGGTCAATATTAATCAAGGTAGTATTTTAATTAGGGTACAAAATTAAACAAAAAAACGTTTTCCTTTTCAATCCTAATTTTAGCTATACTGCAAGTTGAATTTTGTAAATTCATAAATTTTCTTTATGGTAAAGAAAAATGCATAACCTTTCAAACTACAGCTCTATTAACAAGGCAAATAATCCAAAGGAACGTGTTGATTCACACTAAAATGTATAAAAGACAAATATTTATGAATCTGGCTCTTATCTTTCTTAGGGTTTTCGAAAATATGACTTAACCTCTTCCAAGTAACAAAAGATTCCAAAAAGTGTTTTCTTTATCTCCAAAAACCACAGAAACCAGTAGATTTCCAAAATTTGAATGAGCATTTTTGAAACAATAGTTTATTTAGCTACCCGTAATTTTCGGAAATGTTTCCGAGTGGTTTTTACATTGCATTAATCATTTTTCTGAACCCGAAATGTCAGTTTTTCGGATGGTATCAATTCTCAATTAAGCATTTTTCAACTCCTGTTACACAGATGAAAACCCTTGTTTGAGAATTTTTAGCATACAAAAAACAGTTATTCTGAGTAAAGAAAACTAATTAAAGCACTGTAAAATCTACTCGAAAATGCTTCCGAAAATAACGGGAAACCAAAGACATATTTGTTTAATAAATGTCTATTTAAAATTCAGAAATCTATTAGTTTGAGGGATTCTAACGATAAAGGATCGCTTTTTAGAAAATCGAATAACTCGAAAGAGGTCATATTATATTTTGATAAACCTTAAGAAAAGTTAGAGCTAGATTAGGAAACATTTTAATTTTTTACAGTGTAGAGTTTCTAGAAAACGTTGATTTATATCTCAATGACGGTCTCAAAATGTGCAAGTAGAATACAATTCAATCGATCACGATCTAAAGTACTTTGACATTTATTAAAATACCCTTCACCACATTTCTTTTTCAGATGGATTCACTTGACACTAGAAACGTTGAATAAAATACCTTTCAAGCACATACAGTTACTTTCGAAATCAACGCACGATGTATTCATGCAAGCATCAGCATTACGAAAATGCTTTCTGTACCCGTTCTAAATATCACCATTTTCTTTTAAAAGTTTCATAAAATGTTACATAATAGGATACCTCTAAACAAGCTCCTAATTGACAGGTTATATTGCTTACAAAAATTATATTGCAGTTAGACTTACTTTACGGGTTATATTGCTTACAAGTTCTGCCGAGTAACTGTATTTTAATTAACTTAGTTATTAACGATTATAGTAAAACGTATTTGCAAAATCATGATGAATCATCATGAAAAACCATGATATTCTAAAATCATGATCGTGAAAATATAAAAAAACGTACTATATGTATTTATTTTACAAATGCATAATTGTATCGCATAAACACCTGCACGTATACATGTGCGTGCGTGTGTGAATAAAGATAAAAGAAATGTTAAATAAAGATAAAGCAAAACATTTTCTAGATTTTCATAAATAATCGAACTATATCTAAATTTTTATAAACTACTGCAGCGATTTTTCAACTTTATTCTAAAGGTACCTGCTTCAAATTTGAATTTTATTCTAGACCCAACTAATATGTAGATATATTTTTTTGTGTAATCTATCCTAAGAAGAAAACGCAAAAGTTAACAAAAAAGTTATAGGCATTTTTAAGTTGAAGTATGTTCAGATTAGTAATAACAGCAAATCGGTATAACCATAAAACAATGCTTCCTTTTTTATGTAAGATGAAGTACACGTTTATTAATAAATGTATTTTTTTAAATGAAGTTTAAAAATCAATGCGATTTAAGATTTTGCGACAACGGCAGAGTCTATATCAGATTTGATACTGTTTAATCTTAGCCTCAATTCATCTCAACACAGTGTTTAATAACACACTACATTTTCATAAGGTTGTTTATCTACATTTTTTCATAATTCTTTCAACATAAAATGTTCTTTATTATTAGTTTTTACAGCAGATAAAATTAACATTTTTTTTTTTTTTTAATATCGATCATTCTGCAATATATCAACACCGCGCGCGATCCGCTAGTATGCAGCGACCCATAGCCTGGAAATATAATACCCATGTTTTGTTTTCAACTTTGAATATTAAACTGACAAATTCTAATTTTATCAAACAAGCAGAACAACAAAAACAAATATTGCTTATTCATTGTTTTTTAATTTAAAATTTTATCAAGGAAATAATTTAAGAAAAGTAGGCACATCATATCAAATGTATGTATTTGTATGAAAAAAAATAGATATAAACAGGAAAGATAAGTTTAAGCATTAATATTTAATAAAATTAGTAGGATGTGCCAATCCCAAAACTTTCTTCTATCTCATACAAGTTTCAAATATACCAAATACGAATCCGCAGTTACTTATGACAACGTCTAACTGGATCTGAAGTTTGAAAAAATTCTGTGCATTAGTTCTTGAGGTATAGCTATCGTGAAAATCATGAAAAAATAGCATAGCAGCATCACCTGTTGGGTTGTTTACACAAAATGCAACCGGCATCTATTGATATCAAGCTCTAACAGAATCTGAAGTTTGATGAAATTCTGTGCATTAGTTCTTTAGATATAGCTATTGTAAAAATCATGAAAAAAGTAGAATAATAGTGCCACCGTTTGAGAGATTTACACCAAAAACTAATCAGCACCGATTTATATCAAGGACTAACTGAATCTAACATTTTATTAAATTCCGATCATTAGTTCTTGAAATAGAGTGCCCACAAAATTGTTTTCATATACAGGCTCACAGAAAGACATTTTCTAAAAACTGTCAAATCGTGTTCATGTCTCCCTAAAACACACAAATCCTCCGAAAACCGGATGCCGAATTGTTTCACGAGTCCAATAACTTTTTCTTGTAAATATAGAAGAAAGTAAAAAAATATGACAAAATGATTATAATTAAAAAAATCCAAAGCAAAGATCTAATTTTGATGGGGAGAATAAAAAATGTGAAAGAAATAACTACATTGAACATGGAACGGGAAGCCTTGCAAAAGTTCTTAAAAATTAAAAATATACAAAGCAAAATGAAAGAAAGATTTTAATAGCATTATAAAAGTGAAACAAGGTGAAAGCAAAATATATTATAATAACCTTATCATTTTTAAAAGATAGAAACAAATTGTGTTCAGAAAGATGAATATTCAACTCAGCGGATTTTTAATGATTCAGTAGAAAATTTTTGAGTGAGACCTTATATAAAAAAATGTTCGGTAAATGTAACTGCTTCTAGATTTCTAATAAAAGTATGCAAAATAATATTTCATTATTTTTTAAATTTTAAGTTGAACTTTCAGAATCTAATTAAAACGTATGAGATAAAATAGAAAATGTGCTAATATTGTAACATTGAAAATAACCAATAAAGGAAATTATATATATCAGACGAAATTGTTTTTGTGTCTTTATTATGAAGTACTAAAACTATGTAGTATATATACATGTGAATTAATTCTTTAGATAGTTCTCCATAACTTTTGGAGGAATCTGACGTTTCATGACAAATATATAATTTATTTTAATTTGTAATTGTATTCTTTACATTACCATTAAATAAGGGTGCGAATCGTGAACTCCTTATGTTTTTGAGGTGTACATATACCAATATTTACATATGGTAATCTTCACATTATTTAAGACAGGAAAGTTACTTCAAATTCAGAGATAAAAGAAACCAAACATTATGTTTCAGAAATATCGGTACTAAATTCCTTGGAAATCTCAGTAGTGTACTCACCTAGCTTAAATTTGTTATTCTTTTCAATGAAAAATTAATATTTTAGATATATTGACCTATTTCAAAAATATTATAAAAGAAAATGAGAAATACTCTTTACTAAAATTGTTCAATATTAACTAAATATGAATACAATAACACTCAGGCTATATTTTATACCATTATTCCCAATAGTTGCCGATATATACGTGAACTATAATCGCTATTATCCAACATTTAGGCAGTAGAAACAATATTCACCCAGTATTGTCTTGCTACTAAGATTAAGACCTTTAAACGCCAAGCATCGCAAGTTAGAATTTTGCTTAAATCAATGTTCAATTTGAATTACGAAATTATATATATTTATTTAATATTAAAAAGTTTCCTTCGGTATTTCTTTTAAATATTAATTCCATAATTTATATATATTGTAATTAACGCTTGAAAACAGTATAAATCCTAACCACGTTTATAAAGCGCACGAGTTTTCTTTTTTGTACAAAAATTGTGCAGCCCATTGCTAATTGTGGTAACCGTGCTAACTTTTCATTAGTTTTCTATATATATTTATATTACTTCGCACGTTACTATATACAATATTTTAGCAAACACATGTTTTTTGCTGAGATAGATTTAAAACAAATCCAGCTTTAAAATTAATTTAAAAGAATAAAAATTTAAGAAACTGACATGCAGTTTTCAAAGATTTGCATTTCTGAGTGCATGTTTATTAATACTCTGTCTGGCCGTGCTCTAACTCACGTAAATATACTCGGAGTGTCATGCAATTTATATAGGTTATTGAGGTTTACTGTGTCATGTTCGTTATTGAAAATGAAGTGTGTAGCATTTACAGTTCATTTACAGGGCCACTCAAAAGAAATATTTTACATTATGGCCTATGGAGAAAAATCGCTTGCGGCGTATTTTAATGATGTTACTGTATTGCATTTAATATATAATACTTACAAGATGCTTATCACAAATTATGGAGTGCATAGCATTCATCGTTCAGTTACAGGGACACATAAAAGATTTCGGTTACCGTACTGACTATGTACAATAATTACTGGAAGTGCGTTTTCCGTTGTTGCACGGGATTTTAAATTTAACCAACTTTTTCCATATTGCTTGGTGGGTATAAATTCTATAGATCATACACAGCGCTGCAAAAAGTTCTCGAGTACATTGCCTCTCATTGACGGAAATTGAAGAATGGAAAATTTCAACTATGTTATACGTTTCCTAACTGAATAAAATTTTAACATACTATATACAAATAGTATATACAAATCAATTGATCATATACAGGGCTGCACAGAAAAAATTCGGATATATTTCAATTATTACCTGCAAAAATTGGGTTGTCGATTATGTTAAGCATTTTCCAGCTATTTTAGTTACATATATCCTCTTTCACTTTACTTATCTATGAAGTATTGTTACAATATTCTGATTGTGTTAGAAAGTGTCTCATAATCTATGCTCAACGCATGATTTTTCATTCTTGTTTTCTTCGATGGTGTAAAAATTTAAATTGTGCCATGCTTAGAAGTTACAAAAATTTGCGATAACGTGAAATTGATTGATTAGGTCATTGCACTGTCGGTATGATGTCATCATTACTCACGGACATGTTTTTGCTTTGCAGTATAGATACGAGAAAGGGTCACACACCCTGCTACCGTCATGCATAAATCTCTCGATCAATCTCGAAGTTCCGTCCTTAATTCAAATTCGTTTTCTGCTCCCCAGAAAGTCTCTTGGGACGCATTGTAATGTATTCCGATATGATAATTATCAATATCATGGTATTTCCGAAGCAGTTTTACGAAAATTTCGTTACCTGCAATATACTTGCGATAATGTCCGGAAAACCTTGCCATATAAATAATGTTAAAAAATTAATTCGTTCACTTATTGAAACTTATAATTATCCCTTCTGTTAATCTGAAGTAAAACACTTATTATCTTGAATATGTATTTTCTCTTTATTTATTTTCATTTTATTTATTTATTTTTAAAAACATATTTTAATATTTCTAGCGAATGTTGATTTGTTTATGTATTTAATTATAAACTAGGCAGCATTTCTTCAACCATTTATAAGAAACTACAGTAAACTTCTAAAATTATAATCATCAGAATATAAGACTCTCACTATCTTTAGAATATCACTCTTTAGAATATCTTTTTTTAGAATATCACTTAGAATATCACTAGAAGAAATCACTCTTTTATTAGAATCTCCCTAATAAAAAATGAGTTATGGATGCAATTGTCATTTCAAAATCTCTTTTTCGCCTGGACCCTTCAGTAGACAAAACATTTAAATGTTTATTTAAGTTTACAATAGTGACTAAAAACACAAAAAACATCACTTGACCAGTTTTTTTCATAAATCCTGAGAAAACGAAACACGTCCATACAGGAATACTTATCTAAATAGAAAACATTTCATGATAAATTCGTATGGATACCTTAGAATTATAATTGGTAAGACGGAAAATTGTTTAAACCAGAATTATGCAAGGTTCGTTATAATTGAGTATTTCAATACTATCGACATGTTTGCTTTCCTTTTGCGTTTATTTTTGATATTGGTAACTATTTTTTGCTTATTATTACTCATATTAATATCATTTATTTATTTTAATTTTAGACTGTAACATACTTAAAACCACTCAAATTCTAGAAAAGATATTTTTTTCTATTGTTAAACAGGCATAACCTTTAAATAATAGTATGCAAATTCCTTTTCCTTTTTGAATTCAGATAATTCCAACTTTTCTTTCAGTTTCTACGATTTTGAATAAAGGAGTGTTGACTATATTCTCGGACAAACACAAATGCAATTAAACAGACACATTGATTCTATATAGCTTGTATCGCGTTGCTTTATTTTATTTATTTATATAGTGTATTTGTTTTATTAGTACAGTTATAGTATGTTGGATATAAACAAATTTGTCAATGTAATACGTTTTGTTGTTTATTTTGAGTCAGAAGTGCGTTTGTTCAATATAATCATAACTTTTACTTGTTGTTTGTTTGTGCATTGTACTTACCGGCGCGTACACACCATTAAAAATCTTTAGAAGCTGTGATTGGGAGAAAAGTGACTATAATATTGTTGGCGTTTTTGTCTATAATTGTTGCTTGCAACATTTCTCTAAATGTCGGAATAGCAAAACTTTTAATATGTTCGGCAAAAATGTATTTAGATCGATATAGGGTAAACAGAAAAGGTTATATAATTACGTTTAATTTCAGTCCTACTGAAAATGTAATTGGAAATTTACATACCTTTCAGTAATCTATCCATGTAATTAATAAAAAAAAATATTTAAATATTTTCAAATTATGTCTTCATTTTTAAGACTTGTCTTATATGATATAAAAGGAAAATATTAAATATACTAAAGTTATTTAATTTTTTTCTTAGCTTACTATATATTTTTATTCCAAGAATACGATACCATTTGCTATGCTTCTAGTTTTATAAAACTTCATTTCGTATCACATTTCTTTTATTTCTAAAAGCTCTAGCTGGGGACAAACGTGACTGAGCTATTATTAGCTTTCAGAATCTAAGATTATTATATTGACATAAAAAATTGCGCCGCAAAATCTCTTTCATATTCGGGAAGCCACGGAATCGGATTACGTTTGTTATACAGAGACATGAAGCTGGCGATAAAAGGACATTCAAGTACACATCTTGGATCAGTGTTGTTCTTTTTATTTGTTAGATTATTCTATGACAATATGTATACGAGTTTTAGCAGTTGCATAGTCTTATACTTAAGTTTCTTATCAGTTTATTATATTTATTCTTTTTGTTTCGAAACTAATAAAAAATTATATACATACATGTAGACTTTATGAAAATGAATAATTGTTAGAATAAAGTTAGAAAACTAGAGGAGAGCCCTCGGTAGATATTAAAATTAATATCATAATTATGAAATGCTCTAAATCAATTTCTTTTTTTAATTACTGTTAAATCCATGATTTCCAATAAAAATATTTTAATGTATTATAATTGCAAGTGTTAGAAAATGACTATTTTCATGCCAAAATTATATTTTGAATAAAATGTTTATAGAAAGAATTAAATAATTACGTAAAATGTAGGGACACGTGTCCGACGTTCGTATAGGACAGATTGCGCACCCTGGCGGTGAAAGGAAGAATTAATTGATTTTCATAGATTCGAGGCCCCGATGTAAATTAGGAGCCCGCTAGCGGGTGGAGCCAGCTAGTATATTATGAAATCAAGGCGATTAATTTCGATTTGTATACAGTTGCCAAACTGGTTTATGGACCTGCATTATAAATTTTCAAGTAAATAATTTCATGTTCAACAAACATGTTTTACACACAAATATGATAAATTAGCAGCATTAACAATTACTACATAGAAATCAAAATTATTTTGTTACTCTCCTTATAAAAATACAAGTGCGAAATTGAAAATGTTTAATTGACAATTGATAGCATCCCAAAAACTGGTATTCCGGTTGATAAAAATGATTAATACACTACAAAATCTATTGAGAAATGCTTCCTAAAATTAGTGGCAGCAAAAGAAACCTTGTTTTTATAAATGTATTTATCGGAACGGAATCTGATGGGGCCAACATAAACAAAAGGATAATAGCAGTTGGTACGTTTTTATGCCTTACCTTACAGCAGCATTATGACACACTATATAAAGTGAGATAAGACAGGTGGTTTGTGTTAATTTACCGACTGAACTCATACATAGGGAGTTTACCTCCTATTTATTTTAAAAAGGATTGAAGTTATATTTTGATCATTTAATATGACTGTTGCATAATAACAAGATTTAAAAAAAATATGAGTTGAATTAATGTTTATTTCATTATTTAAAATTTAGTGAGCAGTTAATAAAGATCATAGTATTCATGATTAAATAAGTCACAGCACAGAAAAATAAAAGCATAAGCACGTAGGCTAACTTTGTAATGAATTCAAAATAGATATTAACCAAAATAAAACCTGATTAATATAATAGATAATTGACTTCAACGTATAAGCTTCAAAAGATAATAAAGGCGATCTATGTAGCCAGAAAAAAATAATGATAGATAAATATTACACACCACATGCTATTCCGCAACCATATAAATTATGGTTTGTTCTTAGTATGTATCATTAATTAGCATATGTAGTATCCCCTTATTTGTTTAGTTAAATCTTGACTCATGTACTTGTCAGAAATCGTTCACACAGCGTAGAGTTCACTAGTACTTCTACTTATTCTATTTGCATCTGGAACAGAGCCTTTAGACAGTGGTCTTGCATCGGGAACAGAAACTTTGGAAAGTGGTTCTTGACACGTGCAGTTAGCACGAAGCGTTCATACAGTATGGGGTCTGTTTATATTTCGAGACATTCGTCTTGCATCGGGAACACAGCCTTTGGACAGTAGACTTGCATCGGTAACAGAGATTCTGGACAGTGGGTCTTGACTCAAGCGTTGACTTGTACCGGGCTCATAGGCTATGCATTCATGGGTCCGTTTCAATGTCGAATTCTTGTTGCATACTCTTCTTAATAATATCAGCCAAGATATCTTTTGTTTCTCTTCTTACTCCAAAGAAATTTCAGGACAGAAATGGGTGAATTTTTATTTTCGTTTACATTGGTCCCGGGTTTTCTTTGGGCATGTTTGTATATAAATTTGTGCCTTCCTGGGACCTCATCATTCGTTGACCTTCTTGACCTGTATGTAAATTTGAAGTCCTCATCATTGGATAAATATTTTCCAGCCTCAGTAGTTTTTCATCATATAAAAACACATTTATGGCAAAAAGCTATTAAAATATATATATACGAAAATAACATTGCATGTTCCGTGGGTTTTAAAAGTTTTCCTGATAGAATCGGTTGCAAAACGACTTGAAAATGGTTTAAAAATGAATTAAATACTTAATCCGTCTGTCGATTTGTACGAAAATTTATATAGTTCTACGGACAGTGGTTTGTAATTTGCCAAATAGGAACTTACAATACATTTCTTACACTATGTGTCGCAGAACGTAAAAATACTATTTAAAAGCAACATTTGTTTTCAAAAGATCAAAAACACCTAAAACGTCTGTCAGAGATTTTTCTCTCAGTACCGAAAATTAGTTAAAATTTTGCCATCTTCTTCCTCGTGAATAATTTGTTTTTTACACATAATACTTTTAACAAAAATTTTGATCAAATATGTACGGATATTCTTAATAAATGGCATAGTTTTATGCAAATAATTAAATTCATAAAACTTTCATATCGTTCTGTTTTCGAAATTTTAACAGAAAATTAAAACATATATATATTATTTATATATTTTATTTATATATTATGTTCTGTACTGTATTTATGAAAGATGCATACTTTTTATATATGAAACTACAGTATTCAAGTTCAAAACTAAAAATTATGTTTATGGAATATACATAATAAACTCTATCAGATTTATATATTGTTTTGGATATTATAAAGTACTGTTTCCTATTTGATTATGTATGTTCTTTTCCCATATAGTTTAAATGTAAGTTTAGAACAGAAATATTTAAATTCTAAGAGGAAGAAACAATTGTATCATTTTTGTATCAAGTAATTGTATCATTTTTGTATCAAGTAATTGTATCATTTTTGTGATTCCTCCCTCCTCTCCCATTAGTATAGAGGATTATATCATATTTATAAAAAAAATTAACAAGGAAGATTTGATGTATTTCAAATTCAAATTTTTACCGCATCCCATGTTTTCAGTCAATACAGGAAATGAATTTTCATAATCTCATACAAAATTCATGAATGGAAAGTAAATCTCATATGCACGTTTTCGAAATTTCAAAGATAAAATACTAGCACAAAAATCAATTACCCTGGCTTTAAATGTTATTCATCTTTTTAATAGCATAAAACAGTGTTTTAAGAACAAGCCTATGGTATTTAAAGGCTTATTACAGCAAAATTTGACACTACTTTCGTTAAGGAAAGAAACAGTTATAAACAAATTTCTCTAGATGTTACTGAATGGAAATATATTGTTTTCCAAATATACAAAGTATCAGTGTCAATGACATGAATTATACTATATGTTATTTATTAGATTTATAGATTTCTTAAAGGCAATATTTTATTTTCAATTTTTTTCAATCAAATAATCATAAATTCTGTTAATTGAAATAATCACAAAAATAAAAATAAATATTTATATATTTTCTAGAGTGACACATATTATATTTTAAAGATTGGCCGTTATAAAAATATACCAATCTTCATAAAAATGTTCTAACACCATTATTAGTAAGAAAGAGTAGTGAAATATTTATATACTCTTTAAAAAGTTTCATGTAAATTTTTAAAAAATAAATAATAACTCAAGCATTCGTACAATTAAGTTTTAACATATCAACACGGAAGGAGTTGTTTTATTTTTTGTCTTTCATGAATTTCATATTTTTTTACTATGCGAAATACACAAGTTTTCAGCAAAAGCAACCGTATCGAATTTGTAACTATTGTAATTTGTACTTCATGAATTAAAAGTAATAATGTCAATCCAATTCAGATGTTTGTTTTTTCCTCTTATAACTAATTATTTAATATTCAATTATATTCAAAACATTTTCCACGTAATTTAATTTTAAATTTGACAATAAACCATTTTTTTTTATATTTCTAAGTTTCAATTTCTGTATTCAATCCTGAAAGGAATTTTATATAAATTAAAATATTTAAACATGAAATCCATTCAATCGTAATTGGTGGAGAAATCCATTCAATCGTAATAGGAAACAGCATAGTGAACGAATATATCAGTTCAAGGTGGTGATAAGGTTAAAGAGTACACAATATTGTTTACGATGGAAAAACTATATACAGTGGAACTTCCCTTTAACGAAGTCCCTATTTAACGAAGTTTTCTACTTAACGAAATTTTCTGCAGAAATTTGATATTGAACCCCATTAGAATGTAAACTAATCTCCATATTACGAAAAATATATTCTATATAACGAAGTTTATTCCACTTTTGTACGTGTACAGAATTCAAACTAAGAGGTTGATGGTGCGATGGATATGCGAATTTATTTCAGCGGATTGTATGAAAATAAACACATGTAAATAATTTCCATTCTGTTTGGTGCTAAATAAGATTTTTTTTCACACTAAGAAAAACACTTGTTATCATTACTCTCAAACACCGAGACTCTAGCGCTAACAATTGGGGGAAGTCAAAATCCCCATTTTACATTAAATGATATAGAAGATGCAGTGACGCAATGGCAACAAAAGTCGTGACGCAAAAAAATATCAATTAGAGTCAGAGAGTTATCCTTCTTATCTTCCATTGCTGATAGACAATTGCTTTGTACATCCACAAGAATGTGCTGCAAAATGCAAATCGAAGAACATCAAAGTTATTTTTGTTCCTTCCAATACAACTTCTAAACTTCATCTATTAGTCTAAGGAATAAAAAAAATATCTGGAGATACATTATCGAAAAAGACAGAAAAATACAATGTAATGAAAACATTAGTTTGAGAACCTGTGTATGAGAGCTGATGAAAGCTTGAGCCAAAGTTTGGAAATGTGACGTGATTTCATCGACCGTACACAACTGTTTTGTAAAAGACGACTTCATAATTAAAAATGAATCAAATACTTCTGTGCTTCTGAATCCAATATCTGTTTGTCATATCTGAAGAAAAACTTTCATGAATTTAAGTTGATTTCTATTTAACGAATTTTCTTCATAACGAAGTTTTTAAGTGTAACGATGAGACTTCGTTAAATGGAAGTTTCACTGTAGTTGAATATAAATGAGTATATGTATATTATTTCAAATATTAGTTAATATTCGAAACATAGTTATGGAGCATATTTCCATGACTGGAATAAAATATGGACACATTTTCATTCATTGACAGTTTATTTCGGGTTGAGGTGCGTGTGGTTCGGCCGTGTCTCAAGTAAAAGATTTTTTTTTCGATATCCGATCGGGTTTTGGGTAATTTCTAATCGAATCTTTTGGATCGGTTCTGTTTGCGATGCTTCAATCAGGATAAAATTAAATTATTGAAACCAACACACATAGGTAGAGAATCAGTCCCCTAAAGTCGGTTTTATTTACTTTTCTTAAAAATTACTTGTTAAAAAAACAACGACTGCTAAAATTTGTGACACTAATTATTAGGTTACCAAATAAATGTTAGCAATTTATCCATGGCATTTATGTAATTAATACTTTTCTATGAAAATTGGTTTATTTGCAAAATAAATTAGTCTTGAAACCATTGTATAAAACCAATTTTAATATAATTTTTACTGAACTTCATAAGAGCTAATTAATGTTATAAAATTGGATACAAACAAGTAGATATCATAAAGCTTGTCCAATCATTTTAAAAAAATAAGTGACAAAAGAATTATTATTTTTTTCTCATTATTTTTCTGCTTATTTTTCTTATTTATCCTTTCGTTTATAAAATAAACATGTCTTTATAAACTAACAATGTTCTTATTAGTAGAATTGAATGCATCAAATACGTGATACTCGAAGCTAGAATTACATATAAAAAATAATCTTTACATATAACATTTATCTCTTATAAAATGATGTTTCGTATCTAATTGTGTTCAAAACTTTTCCCATACAATTTAAAAGTGAATTTGCAGTGTAATCCATTTTTTTTTCAAGAGCGAGAATTTCCAATTTCTGCGTTCAATATCTATATGTGGGATTATTTCAAAGTTCTAAAACTTAAAGTATCCGGAATATGTGTGTATACTTTGTATTCAAGTTTTTTACTGCTGCAGATTTTTTCAGTCCATAGAGGGAAAGACTTCTTTTTTACAAGCTCATGTAAAATTCATAAAGGGAAGCGAGATTTCATATGCACGATTTTGAAACTTATGACTGAAAAGAAAAAGAAAAAAATTATTGTGGCTTCAGATTTTTTTCCTTATATGCGTAAATTATATATATATATATATATATATATATATATATATATATATATATATATATATATATATATATATATATAAACAATGCTTAAATTTCTATTAAAACACAATTTCTGAATAATTCTTGAAGCAAGTCCATGTCTTTGACATGTTTTTTTATTTATTGACGTTATTTTTATAAGCTTTTTGAAGAAAAGTCATAACTCATTTTCACATAGAAATCCCCACTAGATTAGAAAACCTTTAAATAACAATTTCTATAAAAAAAATAATCTGATCATCAGGACATTATCATAGAAAAAAATGGTTAGTAGTTTCCATCACAGCACACTTTTGATTGGTGAGCGTACTTATTTTTTAACGGAAATTCTGAAAAATAAAACACGGATTTAAAATGTTAAAAATGAATTTTGAAATTAGGAACGCCATCCTGTTTAACAAACTAGTCTACTACTATGTTTAAAGTAAAATTTTAGTATATAATTCAAAAGAATTTTTAGATGCCACGTTTATAAATCAAAATGTATTATGAAGAAAAACGGAAATTTCACTAGATAGTTATATACCTCAGCTTCTCTCTGAGTTACAAATCAATTGTTTAATTACTAACTTTTATACATTGTCCAATAGTTTAAAACAGGGAAAATAAATGCAGACTTCGAAAAACAGCATACATCGATTTTTTAGAGATTTTAAAACGGCATCGCTGTTTTAAAAAAAATACAATAGAAATTATTAAACAAAACAAAATTTGAATTTTTGCGCTTCTTGTGCAATTAGAAAACAATTCACAGTCTTTCGCACTTTAAATGCTAGCACACTTGAATAATAACTTTTTCAATATCAAAATTATCTAGGACATTAAATAAATTGCATTAAACACAAAAATGCAGATAGATAGTAGATAGTGCTACTCTCGTACGTTCAGGACCTTATTGAGTCAATGGCAAGTTAAATAAAGTCTGTTATTTCAATCGACACACTAGTAGCTGATGTGTATTATAAACTGAATATAGACTTTTATAAAACAAATGTCACAGTTGCAAACAGTTCTTAATGTGAATATATGTTATGAAAGAAAATATATATCTATGATTAAAGGTTTAAAAGATAAATGCCATATTCTATTAGGAATATATCAATTTTATCATTTAATGCTTATAAAGGGTATTTCAAAAATAATGAAATGCACTTTAAGTTTCTACTTGTGGCAATACGTAGGCTATGTAAATTGCGAAAGTGTTCAAAATAAGGTAGGGATTAATGTTATGTGAATGAAGTAGTCCTGCTACTAATTTTCAAAGTGTTATTATTATTTTTTTATAATGTCCAGAAGTTTTATAGCTTATATTTAGAAAATATATTTCTATTCTCTGATAAGTATAACATTAAACAACTATTAACAATTTTAAAAACGTAAAGAAGCAATGTAGTCCATAGTAGCATATTCAAAATTTGTGATATTTGGTCGATTTTTACAAAAAATAAAAATAAACTAAAAGAAAACAGAAAAGCAAACATATGATAAATACTATGAACATCGGAAAGAGGCTACAAGCAAAACGAGAGCTTCCTATTATCATACATACATATCTAAAAAAATGAGCATCAATTAAAAATTGTTATTATTGGACATATATATTATTATATATATAACAAAGAATCTAACCACCTTTGTTGGAATAAATGGTTAAAGGTATGCCACAGTTTTTTTGTCAGAAATATCTATATTTTTAAAACACGCTGCTACTTTTATCTGTTGTCTGTCTTATTAAAATACTTTTTATACGCTCAAAATTCTCAATTTCAGTTTATTTCAAATTATAGGTATATGATTTTTCAATCTTTACGCATCTTACAGTTTGAAATAATTTATATGAAATGAAAACAAATTCTTTTATGTAAGCGTTCAACAAGTACTGCTTATATCCAAAATCATCCAACCCAGTTGGTTTTGACATTTGAAGAAATCAATTAAGTTAACCCAAGAGTTCATTATTTCTAAAGAAAGAAAAAGAAAAAGAACTTAGTGGAAAATTAAAACGTTTCTATAAGTAGGTAGTGTCATTTATACCACGTAAATTTGTTTCAGAACTATGAATCCTTATATTGAATTCCTCAATTTCAGAGGGTTAGGGCATAAGAAGGATAATTTGCTTGTGCGGTTTCATATTTGTATCATGATACTTGTAAAATAAGCTCAGTAAAATTTAAAAAAAAAAAAGATTTTTTTTAATTATAAATCATTAGTTGTGTAACGCGGAATTGTAATTTAACAAGAAATCTTGGTATAAGAAACTGTTTTTACAAGTTACATCCCGCTATAAACCAGATAATTATAACTGATGAAGAATTAAAATCATGTTTGAAAATAGTTGAATGGAAAATGAAAACCTCTCTTTAAGTAATGTATTTATACCATGTTAGTATGACGTTTCAGAATTAATAATGTTTTATTAAATTCCCCTTCATTAAGTGGGGCGATGTGCACTTATTTTACTAGTATTCATATATTAAAAATTATAATTAATAACAAAATTCCGAAGGTGCTTTGTTTATAGTTTTACATGTCTTCCTTTCTAAATTTTAGATAATCTCAGCTATTTTGAAAAGATACTGAAACAAATGTACTAAAAGTTACTTTAACAAATGTATATGTGTGTTGTTTATGATCCGAAAATTTGTTTTCAACTTGATTAGTATAAATTTCTTGTATTATATTTTAAAAGAAAATATCATTATCAATTACATATTAATATATTTCAAAGCTTGGTCAGTTAAAATTGTGTTAGGGTTTTATATCTTTATCGAATATTACGTAAAGAGAAAGAAAAATACAAGAAATTGTACGTGACTTTACTTCAAGTACTCCAGAGATCCAAGAGTACGAATTTCGCCTCAGATGGTTTTGGCGTTTGAAAGAAGCAATTACGCTGACATAAGAAAACGACCTGTTTCAAAAGAAATAGAGATGCTTCAAAAACTTTTAAGATATTGTCATAAGAAAGGTTATATCTTTCAATAAATAAGCTTTTTAGAAGTACAGGTGTTTTGCTGATTTACGCTTTGTAAATTTTACTACATTTAAATTTCATTTGGAAAAAAAAAATAGAATTTCTTATTTTAGAAAATTGAAAGTATTTAAATAAGTAATAAAAAATTATTTTAAAATATAGTGCAAGTTTTCTGTCATATCAAAAGCATTTTCCATTTTTGAAAGCAGTGTGTTTCTTGATACACGTGATTTGTACTTTTTTGTACTTTTTCTAGAATATAAGAGTTTTTTATTCTAATTTCTTACTTCAATTTGAAAAAAAAAGTTGTGCGTGTTTTTAAATTAAACAATATATCATGGTTTTGGAGATTTTAGTAATATAAAACAAGAAAATAAAATTATACATTAGGCACAGATTATGAAACACTTTTCAACACGAAGATAATATTGTTAAGAAATTTCATTTTTTCATACAATTAAGTACTATATGTAAACTTGTAGGCTGTGGTCATCACAAATCTTTTTTCTATATTATTGTAACAAAATATTTTAATTGGCAATGTTACGCACGAAGTGCAGTGCATTTTGTTAAATTACAGCGAGTTCCTTTAAATTACAGTGAATAAAAAAAAGGCAAATTTCAATAAAACTCGTGTTAGTTACTCAATTTCTAAACTGAACCAACATACATACGAGGGTGAATCAAATGAAAGCAGGACAGTGCTTATAATTTGATTTATTTTTGTATGAGTGTGGTGAACTTTGTGTACAGGGTAGAGTGGGTATGTAAAGAAGGCAACCCCTACTGAGGAAATGAACTTGTCCTAGGTCGTGACGCAGAAGCACGTGACATGCTCTGGCGATCGGCCAACAGTTTCGTCCGTCAGGCAGTCGGTTGTTTTTATGCATCTGTTTCATGTTTACGAGTAAAACAGAGAAACCAAGTGTTATTCGTTATTGAGTGATAGAAGAAGTTGGATTTTGCGAAGCGCATTGGTGAATGAAGGCAGTGTACGGAGAACATGCACTCGTGTACAGGACGGACACAAGCACTTCCGCAAGGAAAACTGGTGATGTTTTGGTGGACAGTCTTGGAATACCCACCGTATAGCCCAAATATTTTGACACGTGACCATCCACTCTTTGGTTCGCTGAAAAGACTTTGAAGGGTCGCTGTTTCTATTTGGACAGCGAAATCATGGACAATGTTCGAAAATTGTTCCGAGTTCAGCCAAAGGACTTCTATGAGCAAGGTATTCACAATTTTTTTTGAAACAGTGGGACAAGTGTTTATGTAGATTTGGAGATTGTGTTTGAAATAAACCATGTCATTTCATTATGTGGCTGCTGCTCCGTTTGCATTTGATCCACCCTAATATTTTTAATTAATAACTTCAAATACAAAAATTGGTGGATTTCTATCCAATAGAAACTGACATACTTCTATAATGTTCATCGAAAAATATAGAATACCAGTGTTTCCTGTCGAGTGAACAAAGTGAAAATTGTATCAACACGAATTTGAATAAATATTTCAGATATTAAATTCCATCCCATAGATACCGAGATACACCTATCACGAAAAATGTAAAATGCACAGCATAGCAGCATCCCATGTTGGATGAAAGAGGCCAGAACCGAAACACTATATTTTGTAATAAATGTTTTAAAAATTAAATTTGATGAAATTCTATCACATAGAAACCGAGATACAGCTACCACGAAAATCATTAAAAATAGAGCACAAAATCTCCACCTGTTCAGGAAGAAGTATCAATTCTAATCAGCAGCAACTTGTATCAAAATTTAACTTAATATCAAGTTTGATGCAATCCCATATGATATACAATGAGTAAAAAATATTATATCAGAGCAGTCCCCCATACTGGGTTATTTACACCAAAACCTAGTTATTATCTACTTATAGCAAAGTATAACTGAATATGAAGTTTGTTTAAATTACATTCCATACAGCCCGAGATATAGCTCTGACATAAATCTTGCAAAACACAGCATAGCAGAGCCACCTATTGAACTATATACACCAAAACATAATCAGCATCTAGTCATGTCTATGTCACAGAGAATGTACAGTTTTACAAAATTCTGTGTATTAGTTCTTGAGGTAAGATATCACGAAAGATGCATTATAGCAGTGCAAAATGTTGGGTGATAAACACCCAAACCTAATCAACAGAAGTTCATCTCAATGCCTAAGAGAATATACACTTTTATGTAATTTCGTACCTTAGTAGTTGCGATAAGAGTGGTCACAAAAATTGTGCCAGACAGACTGAAAGACAGATTTAAAAAACAGTCGAATCATGTTCAAGACAAACCAAAATTCTAAACAAATGTTAATAATGCTGGCACTGCTGTCCCCGGTATTGAAACTATGGTGTTCTTTTCAATTTCTTGGTTTATCCTACAAAAACTATAGCGTATTGAAACATGATTTGTAGTTTTGTATAGAAATGTATGATAAATACGCTGAAATAGCCAGTTTTTAAAATCGAAATAATATTTTAAGCATTATTTAATGCTGAAATTGTCAAGAGAGTTACTTTAATTAATAAATGTTATAGACTAACTAACGAAAACTATGCATAACAATTAAGTTCTATGCATTAGAAAGCTACGCATAATAATTTAAAATTATTTTGCCGGGATATACATGACGGGATTGTTGTGTGTAGTGTCTAATCTGGTTTTATAAATTTAACTATTTTTTGTTCAATTTTTTTTATCAGATTTTTTTTTATTTTAAATTTCATTATCTGAATACATATTTATTTCATATTGTAAAATAAATGCCTAATCTTCGGATTTTTTTTACTGTTGCGAGATTTAAAATAGCGAAATAGCAATATTTCCAAACAATGTATTTTTAATTGAAAGTTTTATTTACACGTAAATATTTAAAATGAAAAAAAAAATTAAAAATTAAATTTTTACGTGCAAAGAGCATTTTATAGGCACTATTATATGATGTGTCCATGTGAAAGGCATCGAAGTATTTTATAATGATATATGGAGTGCGAATAACAATACATACCGGAAAGTGTTAGGTCAAAAATGACATTATGTTTAACACTAAGCAATTCTTCTTGTTACCCATTTTTGCTATTAAAGATTACTTAATTTTTTTTCAATAGAATTAAATGCTATATGTTTCTTCTTAAAACATTTTAAATGAAAATGAGCAAGAGCATATGATATATGATATCAAAACACTATTTATGAACATTAATTAGTATATGGTTTTTATACATGAAAGTCGCTTTATATTACATCATGTGCATTTGCATTTAGAGATAATAAAGTTTATAGGTTACGCTGGTGAAAATCTTAGAATATTTAAAATACGTCCAGAAAACTGTAATATTTTCCAAATCTTAAGTAGTTTATTACAATTACATAAATTCCGCAAACTTCTCCGTTGAAGGTGACTTTTCTCAGATTTTTAGTTTACGGGGGTCGAAGGAAGCGTACATTTATAGTCTATTAAATTAAAATCGCTTTTAGTGCTTTTTAATATATCTTCATATGGCCATTGACTTTCTACATTTCCAGTCATTATTTTATTTTTTTAAAACAGAGCAAATTAGCGTGTTTTTAGAATCTGTGGGGATCTGACCGGGGATTGACGTTAGTAGCTGCTAGAGGGTAGACTCACCCTCCCCCTAGTATTATACATATTTGGTTTATTAAAATAAATGGATGTCAAATGTGTGGGATACGTTAAAATCGATAATTATTTTACACTCACATTTTATATTGTTTTATTTTTATTTACTTCTGGATTGAGAAATATCTCATATTATTCACACACGTTTGCACAGCTGTTTTATGCATACAATAAATAATAGTCTTTCTTTTGTAATTTAATATAATTTATGTGACCTGTACTTATATAAAAATATATAACATATACCAGTTTTCCCCATTTTTGAAATGTTAATATTTCACATTGATGGAGCGCAAAATATCATTAAATAAAGCATTCAGCATATATGGAAATATATCAAGACGTATGGATGCTCTTCATCGTCGCTGAAAAAGACGGGTTGTTATTCGGAAAGTTTTTCTAGCAACGAGCAAAGCTAGGTAAGCCGTCGGCTAAGCCCCTTGAATTTTACAGGACTGAGGTTAGTTTATTTGAAGTACACTCAATATGACACTATTTCAGTAAATGTTTTTATCATACTATCTAAAATCCCTCGCGTTAAAATATATTTTCACCAAACCACAGTCAATTATGCCACTTTTTATGAATTCGTTGATTTTTATGAGTTTTTATATTGTTGGAGAATTTATGAAACACAAAATTCATTAAATTAAGTTTCAAATTAATTTTCTATACCAGGTGCGTCAAAAGTTAGTTACATTTTAATAAATTATTTTTTAAAAAGCATTAATTAACAAAAATATTGTAGTTCTAGAAGGGACAGATAGAAGGTGTACATTGAATATATGAGATAGATTTTTGCATATCAAGGCAAATAGTTGTATGTTCCAATGAGAACTTTGTCTGAATAAAATCAACAAACCAAATCAGGCCGTCAATAAAATACATGGACACATATGAATACTTCATTTTTTGTATATAGCAAGCTATCATTACCGTATCAAGCATTGTTGGTTATGTTTTTCTTAACATAAACGGTGAATCAGCAACCCAAACATTACGGAAGTTTCGGAACGTGAAACGACAAGACTGAAAAACTTTCCTTTTCATCCCACGGGATACCGAAGCTTATCAGACGCTACCCTGTTATTTTCTTCTTCTGTTCAATGTCTTTTTTTAACAATCTGCATTACAATCTTCATAAATGAAGCCAATCGCCTCTTTTGGTGACTTTTAAATCTGCATTTATTTTTTATTGAGAAAAGTCGGATTTCACCCTGATTCCATTTGTGTAAACCACATATTTTTTTAATCATTATTTCTTTCTTTTAAAATTGATTAACCAGGTTTATACAATGTTTTAATCTGTTATGTGTTAATTTATTAAAGAGTTTATACAATTTGGTTGTGTCTTCTTTTTATTTCTATGTATGTCCACCCAGAATTCTTGAACGGATTGTCCGATTTTCATTTTTTTCTTTTCTTGGAAAGGTCATGGTCTGCAGATATAATAATTATTAAGATGTAAAATTGATATGTTTTTCCGTCTGTTTTCATACTTATTTTTTAACTTTATAGGCCTTAACTATTTTTAAAATGGACCAATCGCCACGAAAATTGTATATTGCCTTAAAACACTACTTTACGTTTTTAAAATAGTCGTCATGTGTATAGTCTTTTTATAGGGACGCCTGAAATATTGTAATATAAAATCGTCTGTTGCGCAACAAAATATAGGATAATCACAGCAATGGGATTCAAAATGAATGTAGATTACAAAACTGCATCAGGTCGGATAACCCGAATTTATCCGAACCTGACACAACCCTACTCGCAGTTTGCGTCGATTCGGTTGGCAATACATTTTCTTTGTGGGTCTGGTTGATTCTAATTGTTTGTGGTCGGTTCGGTTTCAGGTTTGGTTTTGACTTTTGCGTGCCGGGTTTGGTAACTCGATTTGTACACAATGTCTACTCTATGACATATTAGGATGTCCACAATAGTCATAAGATTAAAAAACAATATATCTGAATATAAATGTGCATATATGTGTTTTTTCTTAACATAAAATATAAAATTAATATGAGAAATATAACTACAGAATCTTTTTTTAACACCTTTCCAACCTAGCTGAAAAGTGTTTATGACTTCCGTTTGTCTGCCATCTGCCGTCTGGCCGTGCTCTAACTCATACTCGGATTGTCCTGAAATTTTTGTATGTTATTGTCGTTTACTACAGCATGTTCCCTATTTCAACTGAAGGATGTAGCACGTATAGTCTTTTTACACGTATAGTCTTTTTACACGTATAGTCTTTTTACAGGGACAGTCAAAAGTATTCCGTTACATTACAGTCAATGGGAAATAATCGTTTCAAGTGCATTTTGATGATGCTACGCCATTTGAAACATGAAGAAATTGATATATATATATATATAAAGCTAACAATGCATGAACGAAAAAAAGCATATTAAAACATGCTTTTTGTAGAACATGGGGTGCAAAGCATTTATTATTCATTTACAGGGTCAAACAAAATAATTCTGTTACACATTGTTCGACGGGGAAAATAAAAAGAAAACTGCCCAGTTAAACTGAGGGCATTGAGCTCACAGGCTATTCACACTCATTGTATATTGTACTCTTATTTCAAAGAATTTGAAATATGCACTCGAAAAATAAAGAAATCAACAATATATTAAGGGGGGGTCATCCCCCTGTTACCACTCATAGTTAACTCATGAACTCCTTAAACTAATCAGGGAAGTGTCTAATTACAATGAATATACATACAAAATTTGAAGAAAATCGGATAATTCTGCATGAAAAACTCATTTATCTAAATTAAGGGGGGATTAGCCCCCCTTTCCCCCTTTATACTTAACCAATGAACCCCCAAAGCTATTGACAGAAGCACATTATCAAAATGAACCTATATGCAAAATTTGAAGAAAATCGGATAATTCTGCATAAAAAACTCATTTATCTAAATTAGGGGGGTATCCCCCCTTTCCCCTTTTATACTTAACCAATGAACCCCCAAAACTATTGACAGAAGCACATTATCAAAATGAACCTATATACAAAATTTGAAGAAAATGGGATAATTCTGCATGAAAAACCCATTTATCTAAATTAAGGGGGGATTAGCCCCCCTTTCCCCCTTTATACTTAACCAATGAACCCCCAAAACTATTCAGAGAAGCGCATTATCACAATGAACCTATATACAAAATTTGAAGAAAATCGGATAATTCTGCATAAAAACTCATTTATCTAAATTAAGGGGGGTTACCCCCCTTTCCCCCTTTATACTTAACCAATGAACCCCCAAAACTATTGACAGAAGCACATTATCAAAATGAACCTATATACAAAATTTGAAGAAAATCGGATAATTCTGCATGAAAAACTCATTTATCTAAATTAGGGGGGTATCCCCCCCTTTCCCCCTTTATACTAAACCAATGAAGCCCCAAAACTATTGACAGAAGCACATTATCAAAATGAACCTATATACAAAATTTGAAGAAAATGGGATAATTCTGCATGGAAAACCCATTTATCTAAATTATGGGGGGTTAGCCCCCCGTTTCCCCCCTTTATGCTTAACCAATGAACCTCCAAAACTAATCAGGGAAGCGCCTTATCACACGGAACCTATAAACAAAATTTAAAGTAAAACGGTTAGTTCTATCAAGAGTTATCGCGTTACGTACATACATACATACATACATACATACGTACGTACGTACATACAGAACCGGCGGGCACATAAGCTCTCAGGCTTTGATAGCCTGTGAGCTAAAAACGTTTGCGGTGTTATTTAGTGATGTTTCACTATTTCAAACATAATGAAAATTTTATGCGATTCTCAGGTGCACTATAAATTGCTCTCTTAAAAGTATGGTGTGCATTGTGTTATTCATCGTTCATTTACAGGGACACACAAAAGAACTCTGTTACACTATACGTGCGATAATTACAGTCTATATGTGATAAATGCGTTTTCAAGTTTGGTTTGCGTTTTTAAGTGTAACTAATTTTTTTCATATTACGTGGTGTGTACCTTACGAAAATAGTTTTCGTAACGGTATAGAACTCTATAGAATTCTTTCTCTGTACAGTTCTATATATAGTTCTATAGAATATCCATTCTATAGAATACTGTTTCTGTAGAGTTTTAAAGAGCTCTATAGAATACCTTTCCTAAAGAAAATGTTTCTATAGAATTTTCAGAAGTTTTATAGAATTTTTTTTTTTTTTTTACAGAATAGTTTTTCTATAGAGTACTACACATCTTATAGAATTAAATTCTATAGACTAATGATTCTATAGATTTTTTTTTTATTAAAAAAAATATTTTTTGTTCTTTTAAAATTTATGTTTGTAGTAATTTATTTAGAACTATATATTAAAATTAAAAAATAATAATTAATTTTGTAATACATCGGTTTAGTATGTAATTGCACTCCATAGATTTAATATATGATTATATATATATATATATATATAATTTAATTCAATTCTAATATATAGTGATTAAACTGTCAATGTTATATTATGTCAGTCAAACTACTGAATTAAATTATGATTAATTAATTTGTTTATAATTCATTAATTTGTTGGTTACTTTTATAATCATTTATTAATTTGTTGTTAAATTTTTAAAACAATCCATCTAATTTAATAAATTTTATTCACTAATAATATTGTAATTTTTATTCAAACATTTTAATCTCAAATATAAATATTTAAACAATTGTTTTAGTTTTAACAAATACTAATTTATCAGACTTTAAATATTTTTACAAGAGTGTGATGATTGAGTATTCAAATAACAAAAGAAATAAAGTTGAAATAGTGTAAAAAGAGTTAAGGGATTGTCAATGGTAGGGTCATGCTGAAAGTACTCGTTCTTCGTCCGATCATTGAAGTCAAGCAGTATCGAGAGTGGTTACTATCTGGGAGGGTGACCACCTGGGTTTTATATACAGTTCTACACATATTTTTATAGAAGCTGTATATTTTTTTCTATAGATATTTTTATAGAAGCTTTATAGACATTTCTATTGAACTTCTACATATATTTCTATAGCTTTCGGTTAAACAAGCTTACAGAAAAACGGGCCATAATTCGATAGGACTCTATAATGCGTTTTTATAGAATTGTATAAAAAAAATTTGTAAGGGTATAAATTCGGTTGATCATATACAGGGCCTACACAAAGGAATTCATAAGTATTACACATTATGGGAGTGAATTGCTTAAGAGTAGTTTATAATTGTATTACGCATTTTGTTGTTGAACTATATTTAGTAAACTAATATAAGTTTTCGGAATATAAAAAAATTCATATACAGGACTACGCAGAGTACAAAGTACATTGTCGTTTACGGTTGGTAATTGCTGAAAGTGAGTTTTAAGTTGCCTTATGCGTGTTTTACCTGAATTAAATTTCAGCTCAATATGTGATGTGTACAAAAGTGTTTAGATAATGTACAGGGCTGTACAAAAGATTTCGAGTGCATTCCCCTCGCCTGGCGAAAATTGCTAAAGGTGAATTTTCTAACTGGACTAAATTTTATCATGTTATGCATTATATATCCAAATCTACAGAACATATACAGGGCTGCACAAAATAATTCGAATATTTTTTTTACAATGGGCGGTTATTTCGAGAAATGTGGTATGTGTTTCAATGTGGTATGTGTTTTCTAAACTGTTTACGTATATATCTTCGTTTACCTTATTTAACGGTGAATTTCTGGATGTTTTCTGGATGTGTTGGAAAGTGTTTCATAATCTATGCTCGACGGATGATTTTTCGTTCTTGTTTATAATTGCATTAAATTGGGGATTAATTGCGTTAGAATTGGATTGGGTTTCTTCTTCTTGGGTTGACTTCTAATAAAATTTTTTGGTACATGTCTGTATAACCCAAAATGTGCATGATTTTTTTCTGCCAAGTAATATTTTTCCTACCAGATTTAAACAGCTAAAGCAACTCAACATGACATGTATATAAGACTAAAACAGAACTGCAATAAATGCAAAACCTTATACTCAGTAATATTCATACAATTAAATTAACCATAAAATTATAAACATTATTTAAATTATTTTACAGCGAAATAGCTCGTGGTAAGAAGCATATTTTTCAACTTACATTTAAGCTGTTACAACTCTCTTTCATATTAACGCAAACCCTGCAAGCTGATAAAGAAAACAAGATAAACACTTCTGCCCCAAGGTACTAAACATCTGTTTATCTCTATCCCCCGCCCATAAAAATATGCGTAAAAAAGTAATTCAGAACCAAGAAAGAAAATACTTTGATAAAAGTGTGAAAAGTATCCTTTTGTTAGCCATACCACGAATAAATTTGCATCTGAGATCAAAAGATTGGAAAAAACATTTAATATTAAAAAAAAAAGAAAAAAAAAATCAGTATTTGTAGAAAATTAGCGGAATTAATTTTTATTTATAAATTATAAATTTTAAAATTATATACACAAATGAAATATATTTTTGCTGTCGTATATGATGTTTAAAAGGCCATATATATTGTATGGATGTTTAAGAAATATGTTTGTAATTATATTTTTATTATATATTTTTTAAGTCACATTCTGATAAAAGTTTTGTCATTAAGAGTATAATTTTATACCAATTCGGAAAACACGTGCCTTTACACGCATGGTTGTTAAATTATATGAAAGGTATTTGTGTTCTAACTAAAATGAAGTGAATATATATATATATTGTATTGTTACTGATAGAAGATTGATGAAACGATTTAAACTTTTCTAACTATAAATATTTTAAATGCCTTGTTCGTTTTTTTCACATAAGCTACTGATGATAATTTTGAATAAATAACAATTCATATTTATTTTGATGAACAGTATTTAAGCGTGACAACTACGAATCTCATTGAAAAGAAAGCGAAAATTCAAAATTATGAATTAGAAACAATTTAGTATGATTTCGATAAAATGGCTTCATCTTTAACATTTTCCAACATAGTTGAAAAGCATTTATGAATTCGGTTTGTATGTCTGTCTGTCTGCCTGTCTGCCGTCTGTCCGTGCTCTAACTCGCGTAAATATACTCAGATTGCCATGCAGTTGGTATATGTTATTGAAGTTTACTATGGCATATTCGGTATTTAAAATGAAATATGTAGCACTTGTACTTCGTGTACAGGGACACTCAAAAGAATGAAGTTACATTATGGTATATGGAGAAAAATCATTTGCAGTGTATTTTAATGATGTTACACTATTTCAAATATATTGAAATTGATATCCATTGCTTAGGTGCACTACGAGATATTTACTATCGAATATATCACGTGTAGCATTTACAATTAGTTTGCAGTATAACTCAAAAGAATTCCTTTACATTTTGGTCTATGGAGAAAAATCGTTTGCGGTGCATTTAAATCATGTCACACTATTCCAAACATATTAAAATTTAAATTACTTTCTAAGGTGTACTGTAACATGCTTTCTGTAGAATATGGTGTAAAACATTTATCATTAATTTACAGGGCCACACAAAAGTATTCGGATACATAATGGTTTGCGGGGAAAAATTGTTTGCGGTGCATTTTAATCATTTTACACTATTACAAGCACATTGCAATTGATATCTTTTACTAAAGGGTAGTAAAACATGCTTTCTCTAGAATATGGAGTTTAAAGCATTCATCATTCATTTACAGGGCCAAAGGCCCTGTAAATGGCAATTGTAAACTGTAAATTGGAATATTAAAAATATTCCAATGCTTTACACTCCATCTATTGATAGAAACTGATGAAGGTGAATTTTTAACAGTGTTATGTGTTTTCTTATACTAAACTGCATTGCAGCATACTATATAGAGTATATACAAATATATAGATTATATACAAGGTTGCACAAAACAATGGGAGTGCATATCTGGCTATGGCCTGCGAATATGGTTTTCAAATGGGTTTTCTAAAACGTTTACTTGGGTATTTTATTTACCTTACTAAACAGTGAACGTTTGTTAAAGTTAGTGTTGGAAAATGTTTCATAATCTATGCTGGAGGCATAATTTTTCTTTCTTATTATTCGATGTTTCTTTTCAATGGTACTGTGATTCATGCTTCGAAGAAATATAAAAAATGTGGAAATTTGTTATTTTTAACAAAAGCGTATTTTTTTATTCATGACCCCCGATATCAAATGGAGATTATGTTTTATTTTAAAAAGTGGCATTTAAAGTTTTGAATTTGAATCAATTTACTATATTTTTTTTTACCTACTGAGGTTAACTTTGATTTTTTTTTTTAATGTGAAAAGAAGTTAAACCAAAAAATATATTTTTTTCATTCATAGACACTGCTGCCTGATGAATATAATGTTTGAATTAAAAGTAAATGTGGCATTTAATTCACAAATTTGAATCTTTTTACTACGATTTCGATAAAATAACGACATTTTTGTATGTTTTATTCTGCTGTAACTGACATTTCGTCTGCGAAAAAAAATTAAATGTGAAAATAGCGTTATGTTTAACAAACACCATATTTGTTTTAGTTATGAGGAATCAAATGAAATTTCTCATTGCGTGCATTTGAATTTATCAACTAATAAATGATTATAAATTAGATGAAATGATGTCACTTCACTAATGTTTCGCTGCTCTGAGATTAAGAATAGAAAAAAAGAATAAATAAATAAACGTTGGTATTGAATCAAAGTGAAATAGTTTTCCAAATTTTGAATGATTTTTTTTATTGGTGGAAATAGTTTCATATTTAAAAGTAAACTTTCATATGGATTCATAATAGAAAACATAAAATAGCAAGTGCATCAAAGTGACGTAATTTTCACTTATTTTTAATCGCGTCATTTTCGAAATGAAAACCTATGAAATGAAATTGTTTTTTTAATGTGAAAAAAAAAATTGTTTTTATCATTCTATCTCAAATTATGCTCCAATTCTCACAAAAATCGGTTATTTGATAAATTTGAAAAAAAGCTCCATTATAGTGAAAATTCCATTAAACTTTATGCCGTAGATATTGCATCATGCTGTAACAACGTAAACATACTCAGAGTTTTATATAATAGTATGATGAAGATTAGTATAAGAAAAGAAACATTCAATAAAAAAAAAATAAAAATAAATTAAACTGTAAATAGTTTATTGTAAAGTAATAAATATTGCAACCATCTGACCATCTGTAGAGGTAACATAATTTTAATACAATTTTTTATCCTAATTATAACAAAAGAAAACACGCAAAAAGCGTTATCTGCAAAAATATATATGTTTATTTTTCCTCTACTTTACACATATGCGAAAGTAAATAGAGACATTTGTCGCACTCTTCATAGAAAAACATAATCAGTAATTTATTTTTTAAAAACATTTTGTGTAATTCATGATTTAGTAAATGAAATTATCTTTTTTCATAGCAATTACACCGCCCAGTACAAAACAGAACATCGTTGTACCATTTATTTGTCACGTCATACAGTGATTATACCTTTTTATTGGTGTACTTTGTACTGTAGATAAAAAAATAAACAACCAACCATTTTGTTAACTTAAATGACGTTTTTGTATTTTTTTTTCAAATATAAGAAAGGAAATTTAATAATTCCTCTTGTTTAGAAAAAAGTCAGAGTGTCTAGTTTACTAACACCTCCTCCCTTCAAAAAAATTTCATTTATTATAAGTTGTAATTTTCCAACTGTGTAAAAAAGTGTCCTGCCGGGATTTGAATCATCGATTTATGACATAAGCTGCCAATGCACTGCCAACTGAGATATCTTTCTTCAGGATAGCTCAGTTGGCAGACCATTGGTAGCTTAAACAAAAGGTTACTCGTTCAAATTCTGGCCTGGACATTTTTTCACTCAGTTGAAAAATTATAACTCATATGATTTATTTACTCGTTATAATAATTGTGTTGAAATTAAACAAGTGTGTTATGTATCCAGCTTTTACCTGGACTTCCATTACCCGCAATTTATTCTGTTGACAGTTTCAGATAACAGATGAGATGCTCTTATTAAAAGGGTATCTCAATGAATTGTGTCCGCCAAATTTGTCCAGAGTGGCTCAGTTGGCAGAGCATTGGAAGCTTAAGTCCTTTGTTCAAATCCTGGTCTAGACAGTTTTTTACTTAGTTTGAAAATTAGACCGCTTATGATTTATTTACCAATTAGAAAAATTTTGTTAACATTAATCAAGTGTTCATTTATTATAAGTTGTAATTTTCCAACTGAGTGAAAAAGTGTCTGGTCAGGATTTGAATCATCGATTTATGGCGTAAGCTGCCAATGCACTGCCAACTAAGATATCTTTAGGATAGCTCAGTTAGCAGAGCATTGGTAGCTTAAGCCAAAGGTTCCGCTTTCATATTCTTGCCTAGACATTGTTTCATTAAGTGAAAAAATTAGAACTCATATGATGTATTTACTAGTTTGATTAATTGTGTTGAAATTAAACAAGTGTAATTACATATCCAGTTTTTACTTGGACTTCCATTACCCGCAATTTATTCTGCTGGCAGTTTCAAATAACATATCAGATGCTCTTATCAAAAGGGTATCTCAATAAATTGTGTTCGCCAGATTTGTCTAGGATAGCTCAGTTGGCGGAGCATTGGCAGCTTAAGTCTTTGGTTCAAATACTAAATCTTTGGTTCAAATTCTGGTCTAGACACTTTTCCACTGAGTTTGAAAATTAGAACGGCTATGGTATTTATTTACCAATTAGAATAATTTTGTTAAAATTAATCAAGTATTCATTTATTGATTTTTTGATTTTCATAAATCACTAAATGTGGGATTTAGGCCCAGGCCGAACAATTTACAATTTTTTAAAAGTTATATTTATCAAACAATTTATGGTCTACAGTGAAATCTAGAATTAGATATACGTAATTTGTGACTCTTCCGTTTTTCCAGAATACAGGGCGATATTTTGCTTGATCATTTTTTTTTATCTGATAAAATGGGAGTTTAGATGCAGTAACTGGACACATTTTGTTTTAGTCACAAAAATATAATTTTTCGTTTTTATGGCATTATTACGCAATTTGAATCAATATTAAAATGAGATTGAGAAGTACAGAAAAAATGTAAATAACTTTGAAATTCAATTTATTTGTAAAAATGAACCTTCTACTACAAAGCACCACTAATAAAACAGATAGACTCGAGAAAATTCTTGACAAAATCCAATAAAATCAGATTTAAAATTTCATCTTTTGATCTGTTATTGTATCACGATCAAAATTACAGTGACAAATTTCCATACATTCGATTTACATTTTAAGAGTTTTAATAAAATTTGCATAGAATCTTTCGCGTTTAAAATTTGATTGAATCCAGTATATTTTGTTGAACTTGTTGATTTTATTAAAACA
Organism: Maratus michaelseni; assembly: GCA_963931845.1. Classification (NCBI taxonomy): domain Eukaryota; kingdom Metazoa; phylum Arthropoda; class Arachnida; order Araneae; family Salticidae; genus Maratus; species Maratus michaelseni. The sequence continues at coordinate 326,264,425 of OZ007589.1, forward strand.
ACTAAGATGATTACTCAATACATTAACAGCAATGAACACTAACAACCATTAAATCCGTAAATCATACTGCAATCCGTATTATTGCCATTGTGCCAAAATGCGATGACCCATAAATGCGAGAATTTTATTTTAGTTAATATATTAATGCAAGAGTAATATATAAAAGCTACATAATAAAACATCCGATCTTGAAGCCCAAAACAGGAAACATTTCACTGCATTAAAACTTTTTCTTTAAAAATTTTAATTGTACAATACATCATTATTTATCACCCCTATACCTCCCCAAATGTGGCGAATAAACGCGAAAATGGATGAGAATTTCGCTTTTTGAACTTTGAAGATCCAATAACTGCATCGACTTCAAGGCCATAAACATGTGTTTCATTTACGTGAAATGCAAGCTCGATAAAAGGCGACAAGTTTTCAAATTAGAGTTATAAAATGTTGTACGTATTTTGATTACGAATGTTTTTTCAGACATCTATTAGCGACGAACAGAATCCTTCAAATTCGTAGAGACTTTTGCGATATTTACTGGGGTCAGTTTATGTGTTATTTTCAGATCTTATATTAAAATGATGCTTAAAGCAGAAATTGTGTTTGATTAAGCTTCATTGAGTTAATAAATTAGAAATTTAAACATGATCGTGCAATGCGGTTTTTCTTTGACCGAGTACTTAAATATGTGTTTCAAAGACTCTATATTTAAAACTGAATGAACGTCTTTAACCGGAAAATATTCTAAATATCTAATCAAGGTACTACCTACCTTATGAAATCAATATTACCTCAAATAGACAATACAGAAGCTAGTGGATTCCATTTTTATGTATCTGGTGCAGACGTCATACACAGTAGATAAGGATACATTATGACAGAAATTTAAAAAAAAAAAAAACTGTTTATGCTAGAAATAATAGAGAAGTGAACGCCCGCTAACAGAGAAATGTGTTATCGTGGGAAAGAAAATTGGCTAATTAAAGTTCATAAAGACGTAATCTAAAAAGGCTTCTAAAAATCAAAGTATTTGCTTGCAATATACAGTACAAGACATTGCTCTAGTAAAATTTATGTTGTATTGGTCATGCATTAGTTATATCTTGTTTTATGCGTCGTGAAATGTAAAAGGATTCTAAGTATGAATATTGAAATATTCATTATTTAAGTATAATATACGCAATATTCTCCATATCAAGTTATTTGTTTTATACTTTAAGTTATTATTAAATTAACTTATAATATATTAGGCAGTTCCATATTAAGTGTGTCAACTTTCAGTTTTATCTATTTCAACTCTTTATTAAGTATTTCAAAAAATTATAGTAATTAAATGAATATTTTAAGATGAACTGGCATGCATAAAATGCATTGTTAAATTTAGGTACTGTAGACGCTTCATTTAAGTTTTAACTACTCTTAATAACATGAAAATGACTTACATGCGACAATTGTATATTGATTGCATATATTTCTTATAATGATTCAATTTCTATAAAACAAGAAATTTTTTAACTAAAGGCACCGTATTAAATCCTTTTTCGTTTATTAAAATATTAAATATTTATTTAATAAATATACCCTAAATGGGACTAAACTAGAGTGGATTGCGTCTCATTTAGGAACAATGACCTTATACTATAAAATGAAATCGAAAAAAGAAAATTGTTGTGTACCGGCGTGAACTGACATATCTGTTCACTCACTATGCTGTAAATTTCACTGCAACATAAGCATTATATAAATTAATATAATTCTAGTAATATATTGTAGTTTTAAAACATTAAGTAATGATTAGTAGTCTCAAAGATTGCATTCATATACGTAATTAAGTTTTTTATATCAGGTTTGAAATATCAGGTTATTTTTAGCATTTAAAATATATATATATATATATTACATAGAAAACAACATTACAATTTTGCCGTTTTGATCGGCAGTTAGGGGGATAAGAGTGTATAAACGAAATTAATGTCCGAAAGCCAATATTTAACTTTACAAAAGAGTGTATTACGCTAGTATGAAATTTAAAATTATATATATATATATATATATATATGTTGGACGGACAAATTTATTGAGGGGCTAAGACCTGATATTTCATTTGAACTTCAAAAATTCCCGCCAGATAATTTTGAAAACGCCGTAACATTGGCTAAGAAAATCGAGATTGCATTAAATAACAAAAAATTCTCCGAAATAAACAATATAGAAACACAAAGTAACTCTACAACTTACGATGCGATAATAGAACTATCAGAACAATATAATAAGCAGATTCAAGATATAAAAGAACAGGTAAATTCTCTCTTATCTAATGATTCTATACAACAAAATCAACAGGAAAACAATAAACTACATTGTTACATATGCGAAAAACCAAACCACAAAACGCAAGATTGTTTCTATAACTCAAAAAACCCAGCAAACAGAACATTCACACCACGTAACACTCGATTTAATGGTCCAAGATTTCACGCAAACTCACACACACACACTCCTAGATTCCAGAACAATCGTTCCCACAATATATATCTATACTTTTTTCTATAAAACTACACTGTAAAAAAATCAAAATGTCAAATTTTTTTTAGTAAATTTGTATTCTACAGAATATTTTAGTAACCGGTGTTATAAACAGGAATCGTAGCTAGCTGTTTTGTAGTACTTCTTACAGATTTTCTTGTAATTGAGTAAGAATACAAAAAATGTTTTAGTAATTGCAAGGATCAATGAGAAAAATTATTTTTTTAGTAGATCGACCCATTTTTTTACAGTGTAGCGCACAAAGAGCATTTTTAAAAATATTTTCTTAATTTGGGACAGCTTAAATATTTCTTGGCAATTTATTTAAAATATAATTTTGAAAACATATTTTTTTTTCTTATCACTTTTGTTATTTATAAATAACATATTTATATTATAGGGAAATAAATATAGAAAACTGCTCAAAACTATCGCGTTAAAAAAAAAAAGCAATACATTTTTAAATTTAGGCCAACAATATCATAAATGTGTCGATGCTATGTATATTATCATGAAATAGAAAACCGAATATATTCAGGATATGTTTTACAGTATTTACGTGAAATGTAAAGAATGTGTGAAATGTTTATATGACAAAACAATTATCACTTCTGCATTCCTGCAAGAAGAATGTAGTAGATCAATAAGCATGCGGTTTTAGAAATGTTATTTTGTTTCATTAACACATCAGAGAAATTACATTTGGAAAACACATAATTATTGATATTACATATTTCCTGTTTTAATAAGATTTGTTAGGTTGTGTTATATATTATATTTCTTACAGTTCTGTGGATAAGTACAATAAATGTTTAATTTATTGGATGGTTTAATATATAAAAACGTAGGCTTCTAATACGATGTATTAAGAAAGAAAAATGTTACATAAATTGCAAATTCATATGATGGTTTTAAAATACTTTTTGTTAAAAAGTATATATGAAAACTTACAATTTTTTGAAACACAACAAAAAAGTCCAAGTGTGTCTGTCACGAAAATTGTAGTAGAATGAAGCATGTACCACTAGATATATAGAATATTGTTCTAATTTTATTTTATAGGTTAAAAATCTTTAGGAAGATTTCTACATAATAAGTAGAACACGAAATTTAATTTTTTTAGAAGTAGCTACTGAAGTTTACATAAGAATAAAAGAAATTCAGTGCACTTGAATTAGCCTAAAATAAACTTTTCGCAATGGTTATAATATTCGCTTCAAAGTAATTATTTAATAATAACTGATTTCTAGTACTGTTTTAATTAAATCAGATAAAAACTTGAGCTTTCATAATAAAATTTTCAATAGTATAATAAATTACATTTATTGCAATTGTAACAGAATTTTTAACGAAATGAAAAAAAAGAGAAAAAAACTATGATATGAATTATGAAATAATATTGGAAAAATGTTAATTTTAAATTATAAAAATTATTATTCAGTCGATATATAAATTTTTCATATGCGTATATAAAAAATTTATTTTACTACTAATATATTTACAGTTACTTTTTAAAAATGTTACAATACGTGTTAAAGGTATCTAAGGTATTCAAATGTGTAAAATGTGAAAAGTAATTAGTTTGATTTTATTACATTTTAATACATTTATTAATATAATTTATTTTTGTTTTGTTTTATTTTATTTCATAATTCATATTTCATATAAAAACATTATTAATTTCAAGACAGTTTTATTTATATGTGTATTTTTAAGTAGTATGTCCATACAAAAATTATCGCAAAAGAATATTACTTCATTAAATATAAATTAAAAGGTAAAAAAGTATAATAAGATTACCGGGTCATACGTTTAAATACTTTTGATACAAAAGACTTGAAACTTGGAGTCTATGCATAAATTAAACGTAGAATAAGTTTGTTAAAATTGAAATTTGTGCTAATGAAAATGTTTATTTCATTCGGTAGAAAGCACTCAATTGTGGAACTTGCCCCCCCCCCCACACACCCACCAAGATTATGCATTGTATAAATATATTTACAGTAAATAACGTCTTGTAAATGAATCTGTAATGCTGCCGATTACATAGACGACAGAAACAAAAAAAAATCATTCTTAGAGATGCATAGTGGACATTCGAAGATCAATAGTTTGCCACGAAACTATAAGGTTGATGCTCGAAACAATAGGCCTTTTTTGCCCGCGAAGAATGCTTATATAGCAAATATATTTATATTAACATTGCTGATATGAGTATTTACTAATAATTCGAAGAAATAAGCAAATGCAAATATTTACACACATTCTCCATTGATGTGAGTTCTTTAAATGTGTCTCTTTACAAAGAGTACTGATATTTACAAGGTGCAATTTTACTTGCACCACACTGAATATATCTATGAATATACAGGATGCCCATAATTAAACTACCCTACTTTAAAGTTGTCTACAGATGAAACTATTGGTCAGAAAATTGTGAAATGTTGTAAAAGAGATAATGAAGCGATGGAAATTTGTTTAAGCGAAAAAATGGTTCAAAATTTTGCCACCAGATGGCTTTTCTTATGAATTACCCATTTGGCACGCGTTTACGATAGTTCACATTGCAACAAAACATGTTCCATATGATGGCCATCATTTTCAGCTACCATCTGGAATCGTAAGATAGCATGTTCCACTGTTGACCTCAGTTTGTTCTGGGAGATGCTAAAAACATGTCGCGAAAAAAGTTTTGTTCATCATATTTTCTTATAATAATATTTGTAATCTATCGTAAAGTACCTCTGGCGGCGAAATTTTGAACTATTTTTTTTTTCGCTTAAGCAAATTCCCAACCCTTCATTATGTCTTTCACAAAATTTCACAATTTTCTGAGCAATAGTTTCGGCTGTAGACAACTTTAAAGTAGGGTCGTTTAATTATGGACACCCTGTATATATATATATAGAATCGCGAATGATACATGAAAAAAAAATGTTTAGTTTTCAAACACTAGGCAAATAGCAATTTTCTGTAGCAGAAACCTATAATCGGAATTATGAAGATCTAAATGTAGGAAATGGATGGTGCCTGAAACCCATGATTTGGATATTCTTTTTATTATTAAGGCATCCCTAACAGTCTGATCTCGATCGTTATGTAGCTCAATCAGATTATGTTGTATTTTGCAACATCAACGTGTGTGATAGTTGAACAGTTTAGATATTTCACAGAATTGCTAGTTGACACCAACTTTATACCCTGTATAGAAGTAGCTATATATTTTTAACTTAGGAAGCTATAAGAGGGAAGAAGTCTAACTGTTGTATTAACTACTAGTGAGTGTCTAATAGTGTTCTCTAAGAGTCACTATAATTAAAAAAAAAAGATAGAAATGCGATTAAAATAAAATTGAAAATGAAAAGCAATAATCAATAATAAAAAAATTAAAATACAGTAATTCGATAAAAAAAGAAATACAAATGTTATAATGTACAATACTTCAAACCAGTCTCTATTAAGGAGGAAAAGTCCAAGAATAAAAGGCAATTTTCAGTGATGTCCATGTATTTTTTTTAATTTTATTTGTGTTAGTATTAACTGTATAGACATAAAACTGAAAATATTATAATACATTTATATATTTATATTTTATTTAGACAAAAAATAATAAGAAGAAGTTTCAATGAAATGTACGTTATTCATAAACCTAAAAGAAAGAAAGAAGAAAGAAAAAAAAGGAAAAATAGAAAACAACATAAAGAGAATAAGAAATGAACTTTAATCAATTTTGAACTACGTGGTTCGGAATCGTGTTCGGGAGCATCGTAGTCAAACAGGTTGGCAGTAATGTCATTGGGAATATTATAAATATTTTTCTAAAAAAATAATTTAGAATGTTTTAAACATGTTGTATAAAGAAGCAAATATTTAAGTCCCGCCTAGTGGTCGTATAACGCAAGGTATCTGCACCCATTTCTGATGATTCTTATATTTCTATTATGAATTTTAGAATGGCTTTCTATACTAGATTTGCATGTAAAACGTAAGAATACAGTACTAAAACAGAAACAGAAACAGGAGATTGTTTTGAGGGGATTCCCAGTTGCTACCACTCCACTCCCTGTATATGAGTATTTGTGTTTCACATCTGAAAGGAGCCATGAAGAAAAAAAGTATAAAACTAGCACAAATGCACTGTAAAATGAAAGAAAAGCAGAGGATTTCAACGTCAACTTCATCAGCCAATCCGAGATAATTAAGATAGCCAGTCAAGATTAGCTTGCGTAAAGCAGCCAATCAGATTTAATTTGTATTTTAAGAAAGGTAAGAGAGGAAAAAATAGAAAAATAAGTAGAAAAGCATTAAATAATAATAATTTCGTAGTCAAATGAGTAAATAGATGATGAGAAAAGATGTTTGACTGTTTCTAAAGGGGAATCGTTCGCTATAAAGGCAAAGTGAAGCAGGAAGATCGTAAATCTATCCCAGTTAAAAACTAGTCGGATGAGCCAATCCCAACAATTTCTTCTATCTTACATAGGTTTCGCATACACTAAAAAGAATCAGCACCAACTTATATCAAGGTCTAACTGAATCTAAAGTTTTATTAAATTCCGTGCATTAGTTCTTGAGATATGACTATCGCTAAAATCATGTAAATTCTACAAAATACAGCATAGCTGAGCAATATTTTGGGATATTTAGACCAAAATCTAATCAGCAACAACTTATGTCAACGTCTAAATGAATCTGAAGCTTGATGAAAATCGTTGCTTTAAATCTTGAGATATAGTTATCGTAATAATAATGAAAATAGTAGCATAGCAGCGCCACCTGTATGGCTCTTTACACCAAAACGTAAGCAGCATTTATTTATGTCAAGGTCTAACATAATCCGAAGTTTGATGAAATTCCGTGCATTAGTTCTTGAGATATCGGTATCATAAAGATAATGAAAAAGTGGTATAGCAGCGCCACCTGTTGGGATATCTACACCAAAACATAATCAGCGTCTATTTATGTCAGGTCTATCTGAACCTGAAGTTTGATGAAAATAAGTGCATTAGCTTTTGAGATATAGCTATTGCGGAAATCACGAAAAATGCAGCATAGCAGTGCCACCTGTCGGGTGATTTTCACCAAAAACAAATCAGCACCAATTTGTATCAGGGACTAATTGAATATAAAGTTTTATTAAATTTCGTACATTAGTTCTTGAGATGGAGCGCCCACAAAATTTTTGTCACATACAGACAGACAGACAGAGTCGCAGGCAGTCACAGACTCACAGACAGACATTTTCTAAAAAGAGTCAAATCGTTTTCAGAACTTTCTAAAACGTATAAATCCGTCGAAAACCGGAAGTCCAAAATTTTTATGAATCCAATACTTTCTTCTTGTAAAGATAGAAGAAAGTAAAAATAGACAGTTTTCATTGCCATAATTTCAATATAGTTAAATTGAGGTTAGTATATGTATAAATATAGTAAATGGATATATATTTTTTTATTTTTAAATATCAAAAACCAAAAATAAAAAGTATTAGCACGTCAGTATTTTAAATTTAAATAATTGTTTTTGTTAATTTTTCAGGTTTAAATTTTTAGTAATTTTTAGAGTTAAGAAAACTTATATGCGTGTTGATATCATTTCTTCATTTTCTCAGGTAAATATCCAATTCCGTGTTCAAGAAGGAAATCAACTTAATTCTTCACTATTTTTACTCAAAACAATGTGTAAAATAATGATCGTCCGCACAAAACCAGTTCATATTCATATTAATCTCAGGAGTACTCAAATACTGGTCCGTGAGCTCTTGAATTACACAAAATGAGTTCATTATGTCTAATAAATGGAATATTGTTAAATTGTGCGTATTTTTTTGGTAATGTATGTTATAACCAGGGCTTAACAAATGCGGTCGCCAGGTCGCCACTGGCGACCAACTTTTTCTATCTGGCCACTAAGTTTTTTAATCTGACTTTGTTATTTATTTATTTTCTTTTTTTACAAAAATTGAACTAAAAAATGAGCACAAACGATATTTTGTCTCTTTAACATCCGTACTCGTGCGGGCAGCAAGCGCAGTAATCGCCCTCTTCTCTCGTACTTTTAATGGAAAAGCCAAGTTTAAAAGGCATTTTCCATTTTATGCACACAAAGCGCCATTCTTTTCCGTTCTAGTCGGCTTAGCATGTCACGTGATGAGAATGTGGGGAGCAGGGGGAAGTTTCAATAAGAAATATTGTCAATCCAATCTGCAACATCTAAAAATTGGGTGCAATGATTAAACAGGCTTAACGCTTTTTTGTAACTGTCAAATCAGATTTTTGTGTTCAGAATTAAAATTTATTAATCTATCACATTCATTTTAAAGAACAATATCATATAAGTGATTATAAGTAATTCATTCGAAGTAAATCCATAAAACTTAATTAAACTTTCAAGAATAATTCTTTTTAACACGGCGTCATCCTGTCTTGGAGACAGTTGTCTGGTACTGGGTTGTTACTCAAGAATATTTTATAGTTACATTGTTTGGATTATTATTTGCAATAAATGGAAATAAAAAATCATTGATTGCACTTCAGAAGGGTGAGGTATTTTTTTTATTTATTTATTCTTACATTCCTACCGTTGGAACGTTGGAAAAATGTTTTTACTTTCTTTTTTTTCCTTTTTTTTCAATATAAACCTCATCTGGCTGCTCATTCCGTTATGTAATCCCAGCGCGGGAAAATGTATTTATTATTTTTTTTTTCGTTTTAGCAATGTATATTACTGCGTACGTCACAATGTTTAATTAAATTTCTTGTTAAGATGTCTCATTATAGATGCTGCAAAGTTTCAAAATATTAAGAAATAAACTTGAAATTATATTCACACACACACATTACAAAAAAAATTTAACTTTTATATTTAATTTGGCAAAACTAAGGAAGTTGATTAAACGCAAATTTCAAAATAATAAAATCAGAATTATTTGACTGAATTCGATAGGCTAAATAGGCAAAAAATCGTTTTCTGGTTTTACTATTTTATCGACGCTCTCTCATCAGATATAGATTGTGTAGCACTAAACTATTCCGACTTTTGAAGCATTCGGCAATCAGCATTTCCCGAACATGTCGGTTATTCAAAGTTTACAATATTTCCTTTTTGATTTTTTTCATAGATATAAGTTTCCTTATAAAACTTAGTGTTATTGTCTGTTTTAATTAAGTGCTATTCTGAGCTATGAAACTAATAATTCTAAACTATGTTTGTTATTATTTTTTCTCACTTAATTCACAAAAAAACATTTGTGCTTTTGGAAATCAAATTCGCGGATGGGGGGTAATTTTTTTTCTTTTACTGGCGACTAGAATTTATACCAGGCTACCAGATTTTTTCAAATTTGTAGAGCCCTGGTTATAACTGAGATTAGTATTAATTGCATTTTTTAAAATTAAATGCCGCATTAAGACTGTGTATTTTAGGAATATAATCGTTTTCATAATTTCCATTACTTCGACCAACAAATTTTTGGCAAATAAACATTACTATAAAAAATATGTACTCACATATTCTACGAACTATAAAAAAGTAAATTTGGTAAAATTTATTTTATTTTTTTACAGAAATTTAATGTTTATAAGATTTAATAATGGCAAATTAGACTAATTTAATAATAGAATTTAATGGGAATGAGAGAGAAAATAGGAGCATTTTCCAATGGAACATGAACTGACAGTATATACCTGTGTTTTCCCTTAAAAAAAGACTATCTCGATATTGAAGAAAATATAATTATTAAATTATTCACAGGAAATTTAGAACACTAAAATATTAATTGTGTCTTTAGAAATATTTCCAAGAATTAAATAATCATTAAAAAATATAATAACAACATATATTCACTTAACATTTTCGCAAACTAGAAACTTTATATCTCTTTTAAATATTATAATTAATAATAATTTTTTTTTCGTAATTATTGAATTCTTTTAATTAAAGAATAGCTGATTTTTTTTTAAATGTTTCAGAAATAACAAAAAAAAAAAAAAAAAAAAAAAAAAGGCTTGCAAGGATTTTATATTTCGTGAATATTTAAATTGAAGAAATTTCTCATTTCAATAAACTGTTAATTATCAATGACAAATTTTTAATTTCAATAAAATGTTTAATTTCACATGTATTAAAATATAATTATCAATTTTTAATTTTCGAACAACGTTTTAATTTTACAAAACATTATATTCTTCGTATACAAATAAATAAGCTTATCAAACATTGATACGTATTTATAGAATAGGTTTCTTATGCAAAACTACAAAGCAGATAGTTTTTTGCCTTTTTAAACATATGAATATGTAACTTTTTTGTTATTATAACTCAATTATATAAATAAGAATTTAGGAGAATATAAATTTAACCATGAAAACGTTTTTGAATTGATCCTTTTCATTTTTAACAAAGATACAATACTATATTATATTTTCTCATTGCCAGATTTTTTAACAACACATTAATTAAAAATGACATGAAATTCATTGCACGTGACATTATACACGATATCGTAATTTGAAGACCTGATTTTTCTGGTACTTGAATAATTTTAATGACAAAGAGATAGTGTCATTTGATCATGAAATTATATTATAAAATTCTATTATTATTCTATTCTGTTATAAGATTCTATTATTATTCTATTCTATTATAAAATTCTATTATTATTCTATTCTATTATAAAATTCTATTATTATTCTATTATCTATTCTATTATATATATATCATTATTATATTATCTATTATCTATTATCTATTACCTATTATCTATTATCTATTACCTATTATCTATTATCTATTATCTATTATTATACTATTCTATTATTCTATTATATTAAACTTATTATTCTATTCTATTAAATTCTATTATTAAATTAGTCTAATTTGCCGATTTTGAACTGTTTCAATCACTATTATGGCGATTATATATACAGTTTTATTATTATTTTTTTAATGTGTCCGATTTCATGGAATTATATTTTGTATAAAATGTAGATATAGTTCCGTTAAGAGGCGAGGTATATTTTAATCGACCCCAAAACGGAATTATATTGAGAAAAAAAATCGCATTTCATATTTTAATTAGTTTAGAAAAGGAGTCAAAGAGTTCTATATTTCTCAAATATCTTGATACTATTGATGAAGATAATTCATAATTATTGGGTGTGGAAATTTATTTCTCTACTTGACGCACCTCGTTAAAGATGGTTACTTCTTCTCGTACTTGTAATGTTTTTCTTTTTCTTTTAGAATTTTTGAAATTGTACACCCAGAAAAAGGTTTTGTTGAATCAACAAAAATTTGGTTGACCCAACAAAACTTTTTGTTTAAATATAGGTCAATAAAAATTTTGTTTGAATCAACAATTTTTTTTTTTTTTTTTTTTTTTTTTTTTTTTTTTTTTTGCAATTCCAAAAAAAAAAAATTGTGTCGTCTGCAAAAAAATGTTTTGTTAATTCAAGTAAAATGGTTCAATTTTACTTGAATTTTGCTAAATCAACCAAAATGTACTCAACAAAACATGTTTTGTAGTTTTAATCACTTCCTTTTTCTGGGTGTACAAAGGAAATTAAAATTTCCGAATGACTTCTTTTGAATTCAGAAACAAACAGAATTAAAAAACATGGTTTAAAAATCAAAGTTGCCAGCAAACTCATCTAAAGAATCTTGCAGAATGGACTATAATCACCTCCTTTTTTCCATGAAATATTCTCCTAAAATTTGCAATAGTCATTGAAGTTTTGAGTCATTGGTTTAGGAATCAGTAATTTGTCAATGATAATTTTTCATACTCTGTATAGGTTACTTAAATTGATTGGAAACAAAATAGTTATAAAATGGAAACTAATCAGTCTGCTTTTACAGATTTTACAATCCTTCATAAGAATATTTAAAAATGTGCAAAGATTTTCTTTAGGAAAAGAGGGTTTTTAATTTAATCTGAGTATCATTAAAAAATTTTGAAGAAGAAGATTATCATTAAATATTTTTTTTCCAAAATCTTGCGAAAAAACTGAAAATTATAAGTTTACGTTTTAGTTATTATGTTCATGTTTATTTGTATCAGCGTTAAGGCAATATAAACTCAGATATAATCTTGTAAATACACTTCTATAAAAATGTTAGCTTGAGTATCAAAAGATTATGTGAAAGGTTGTGCATTTTTTTTCTATTTCTTTCTCTTTCTTCATAAGTAAGGAAAATGCAAAACTTTTTTTAACATTTCTTTTGTTTGATGAATAATAATTAAAAAAAAATATGTGTTGGATTAAAAAATGAACATAAAAAGCTAAGGATGTGAAAAGAAAAAAAATTTTTAACCAAAAATATAATCGTTAAAACGTGTACATTTTTGCAAGTTTTCATTAATATGAGAGACGCATTTTACTCGTAACGTACATATTTGAAAAACTACATGAGAATGATGAAATATTTGTCTGCATAAATATTTGTTGTTAACATTTTATTTTTTCATATGCAACATAAAAAAATGCATCAAAAATAAAATTAATAAAACAACGCATTGTTCTTAAAAGTGCATCACAAAAATTAATTTTAAACAAATTATACTAAAAAATAGTTATACAAAGCTTTTCAAAAAATATGTGAATATCTGCTATAGAATACTAAACAAATATACATACATATTTTGTACAAAAAAGCACCACCGCTGTAGATTTATTCAGGAAAAATAGAATATGTCTTAGTATAAACTTCACCCTGGTTTTCATTCCAAAACTTTAACAATATTGACGGTATTGTAAAAATATTTCCAACGTACTTACTATGTTTTTTACGAAATCTGATGACAGTATGATGACATTATAAATCTCCATATTTGAATGCAAGTCCATAAATTTATTCTACATTTTTATCTATAGTAATAATTTGCAAATTTCGCTTTTCAAAGTTGTGACAAAATAAATCAGACGTCACAAAAATATTGAGGCAGAACTTTTGTTAAGACTGCTCTTAATTCCTAATTGAATTTCTTTCTGACGCATTCCATTTTTCATTTTTGTTCATAAACGCATGAAATCGGTAGATGTGCTTATTCAGAAGCTATAAAATCGTGTAGTGTTTTCAATAAAACCAGAGAGCATTTTACAAAGTACGAAGTCAACGTTGATATTTTGGCAGCAGTTTCTGGACACGACAACACGTTAAAGGTCATAATCAGAAGACAATCACTTATAACTCCAAATATAATTGAGGGGGTCGGGGCAAGAAAGTGCCAAGCTACATTTTTGGTGAAATAAATCTAACACCGTAATCTGTTGCTTAATATTGTAAATTATAATATCTAACATATAATTTGTTTCTAATGTCACTTGGTTGCAGCATATGTGACAGGTTTCGTTTTTGCCCCAGATGTATATGCCTCCAATAAAGATAGCTAATTTACAAAAGACATATTAGTAATATCATTAAAGTAATGCCATATTGTTACTCAGAATATCTCTAAAGTTACTAACACATTGGCAAAAAAGCTTTAGGTTGTATATCTTAGTTTGAGTATTTGATAAAACTTTCAAATTGAAATATCTCAGATGTTCAAAAATGTAGCTTGGTACTCCCCTGCCCCGACCCCTTCAATTCATTTACTTGAAAATGAAAAAAAAATCGATATCAAATCACTTCAATAGTCATAACCGCAAGTATCATGATTTACGTTTAAAACTGAATCCTTAAATGCGTCAGAAAGTTTTCAGGGGAAATAATTTTTGAGATCTTCCTTCAAATAAAATTATAAAATACGATCATTTTTGTTCATAAATGTGCTTATTCAGAAGCTATGAACTCGTATAGTGTTTTCAATAAAAGCAGTGCATTTACCAGAAAATGAAGTCAATGTTGATATTTTGGCAGCAATTTCCGGACACGACAACACGATAAAGTTCATCATCAGACGCCAATCACTTATAACTCCAAATATAATTCATTTACTGGAAAAAAAAATCGATATCAAATCACTTCAATTGTCATACCCGCAACTATTATGATTTACGTTTAAAAATGAATCCTTAAATGCGTCAGAAAGTTTTGCGGGGAGACATGTTGTTTAAGAACATCCTTCAGATAAAAATATAAAATATGATGTTTCTCTTCTCATGTCAGTAATGAAGTCTGTTTGGGGAAGTGCAACATGTGTTGAATGAAAATAGAAGAAAAAGACTTAGCTTAAAAATATGAATGATAAAGATATATTCTGACTAAAACATCTAATATACATGAAACTTGTAAGAAGACTTTCAAAATTTTCGAGGAGAAGCATTTTTAAGTCATCTACAAAAAAACACATTCACCCTGACAGCTTGTGAAGAAATTTGTTAGTTGATAAATTTTTTGTAGGATGTGTATTAAATATTAAATTTTATTATCACAGTTTTGAATAAATTAGAGCACAGAATATATTATTTTTTGTACGATTTGCGCAGTTTATTGTATGCTCTACGAAACCGACTTTGGTAATAAGTAAAAGCTTTGAAAGTTTAAGGAATATCTGACAAATTTTGCATAATATTTTTGATTAAAAATAAATTCACAACAATGTAGGCAGATTTTTTTTTTCTTATACGTTTTATCAAAAAGTCAAAATGTTTGTTTTCTTGTGATGTTATTAATAAAAAAAATATTTTAGTTCTACTTTTATTTTGCTATTACCAAAATGTTACTCTTATCAAGTTTTATGTTACTGTTCTTCAGCAATTTATTGCCATTTTATATTTTAAGACAATCACGATTGCAATAAAAAATAAATAAATCTGGAATAACATATAACGTGTAAAATGCCTTAAGTAAAATTTAATTTACGGTCTAAAAACTTTGGACACTGACTGTTAAATTATCATTAAAATTATTTATTATTTCTACTTTTTTGTAGTTCATCATTTATAGCTGAACATGCACGTTTAAAAAATTATCAGTATTTAAAAGTTTCAGATAAAAACAAATATATAACTAATATATGTATTATTTTAGGTAATGAAAAAGAAAAAAATATATTTACATATTTAAATATTATTATGTATTGTGGATATTTTAGTAGCTTATATATTTAAGAAAATCTTAGTTATGTCTTTCATAAAAACTTGGGATAAAATTTTGTATTCTTTATACTGATGTAACAAAATGGTCTTTCAAACAACAAAAGGCGTATATACAGAAATTTTTCTTTTAAGAACCCTACATTCCATTACAAACTGCCTTTATAGCCGAAGTTTTGTATAATAAGATATGTTTAGATAGTTGTCCCTTAAGGGGATCATTTTAGACCACCTTCCCCTATACATTATATCGACATAAACAGATGAAAGAAAGAGTTTTTAAAGTTTATATATATACTAAAAAAATTCCCTAACAGTAAATTACATGCAGAATTTCTTTAAGGTATGGAGCTGAATAATTCTAAAAACGTCAGACTCGATTTTAAAAAGATGATCCAATAATGCTATATGGTCATAATTCATATGTTAAGAATTGTTATACCAAGCCAGTTCTTTAAAAGTAATTCTTCAAAGGTTTCTTCCAAACATTCAAATCAGCTGATATGTTTTGTAAGGTATGTTTGTTTAATTTACAATGCTAAAATGTAAATATTTCATTTTAAAATTTATAGATGTACCGAGATAAACAGATCGTAAAAAAACTTTTTATGTCCGACTTTGCAGGAGAAATATAACTTACGAAACTTAAAATTTTACGATATTTAAAGAAAAAATAATAAAAGATACATTTTTTTAATGATTCAAACATATATATTTTGAAAAAAGTTGGAGGTTATTGATGAGTAGCTTTAGAAAAAAGTTCTTTGCTAGTAATGTGAAACAACTGAGCTGGCAGCACTCTAACAGTTCTTCAATGTTCTTAACAGTTCTTACGCTTTCTTTCTATTTCTATGTCCATTTTTAAAAAAAAGATATGATGGTTGTTAACCACGAATAATAAGTTGCAGAAATTTCATCCGTACTATTCATATAGAAGGCTTTATGTTATAAAAAAACGCTTATTTTAATACATTTAATGTTTTACTAAAATAAGCTTTTTTTTAACAAACATAATGCAATATTATAAATTAATATTATCTATAATATACAATATTTGATTTTAAATATTTGTTCTAATTTTAGAGAAATATTTAAATGTATTTTTCATATTATCGATACATTATTCAATAACATTAAGAATGTTTTACTTACTCATCAAAGTGGGTATCATTAATAAATTCATTTAAATGTTTGTTTTGAAATACAATTTAGCCCACACTGTTAAAAATTTGCAGCAAACTGTCCAGTTATTTGACCGTTTTTGTAGAAAATGGTTACACAACCGTAATTTAACTCTATTCCGACCATATTATTGCCCATATTATGGTCAGAATAGAGTTAAATGATGATTATGTAACCGTGTTTTATAAAAACTGTCAAATGACTGGACAGTTTGCGACAAATTTTTAACAGTGCAGATGATGCATAAACAAATTCCGTGGATAAAGATTTTTAAAAATTTCAATTCAAAATCGCTATGGAAGTTTTGTTCGATCCCTTTTATAACCAAAATCTGCATGTTTAATCATTTGACCACGATTTATTTTCATGCTATCTTCATCTTCCACAGCATGGGGATAGCGAATTCATAAGTTTCCTTTCGTGCATTTTATGGTGCATAGATTGCTCTGTATATTTATTCTGTTACGTTTTCCACAAATGTACTATCACAAATTTACTAGATAAGTAAAAATTCATTCCCCGAGAAAACTCTGTTATGTGTAGCTATTTACGAAGATTTCTTCTAAAATTTGGGATTATGTAAATCCGACTAATCAAACTGTGTACATTTGTATTGTGAATGGAGGGTGATTCTATGATTCTTATTTGCAACTAATTTTTTAGATTATCTATATTTTGAATACTTTAAGGTTAAGTTTAACTGGATTATTAAATATGAGTAAAAGAAAGAAACTTTACCTTGGTATACCGGAAGACTTTTCAAAATTTGCTGATTCTGATGGATAATGATGACGTTTATTTCAAATATTGGAGAGCTATAAAAAATTCTATTTGGACAGAAATTATGGCTTACCGATTTGAATGAATCTTGTTTAAATATCTTTCAATAAATGACTACTAAAAATTTACATAATGAAAATTTCTTTCTTCATTGAAATTATGTGTTCAATAGATAAATATAAATATGTTATGAGCTTACATACCTCAGTTCAGAATACTCTTATAATTTTAATGCCTTTAACGCTTGAACAACTTAAAATATAATGATAAAAATAGTTTCATTTCGTTTCATAATGCTATAGCAAACTTAAAACGCATTTTGCAGACATTGCTATCTCTTGTGAAGCCTGTCTGGCATATTCCTGTGCTTCATCATCGTTCAGCGCATACTTAAACAGAACCAATAAATATGTGGAGTATTTTTTAGAAACTAGAAACGATGAAATTACATCCCCATAAATATGACTTGTTTCTTCGTCAAGTGCATTAGGTCGGACATATTATCTCTGTTGTAGGTATACGGATACTTCCTAAAAAGTATGTGTGTGTGTATTGCAACCAATCGGATGACTTGTATAAACTGCGAATCTTCCAAGGATTGTGATTTCAAACAGCTGAAGGAGTCTTATATCGCCACCTGGACTTATTCATCCTCGCCCCAACTAATAGCTATGTCTCAGTAAATTATGTTATTCAGACATTCCTCAAAGAACATGTCATCGCTTACTAGAGAAAATGTTTATTCAAATTGAAGCTAAGTTACTGTACCACCAGACAGAAATTGTAAAAACCTTTAAACTCATAAAATAACTATATCATAACAACTATGTCATTAAATTCCGACTCTGAACTCATCATGCTTCAAGTTGCTGATCTTAAGGTTGTTGATCCAAGGTTGTTGATCTTAAAACATTTACTAAGCCTCCCTTCCTGCTCTGACAAAAAAAAAAGAAAAAAAATGTTGTCGCGCCTGCTGGAAGTCAATCTTGCTTTTAAATTTTTTAAACTCTAAACACTGGGTAGGTACGTAAGATGCAAGTACTGCCAGGACATTTCAATTGCATTCGTCATCTGAAAATAGATGTGCATGGAAATGCAGACGCGTTATCTAGAATGCTCTTATTGAAAGAGACTATTATTGTCAAAGGGGTCTGAAATGATACAATTTTTTTAAATCGTAGGAGGAACTGAGGAAACCTCAGGAAAGAACGAAAATGTTTTTTGAAGAGCCAGTGCAGTATATATCTATATATATAAAAGAAAGTCCTTTATGGGTAGATGATCAACGCACAGCCAAGTCTACGGAACCTACAAACACGAAACTTGGATGAAAAATACTTCTTGGGATGTAGAGGCGCACTAAGAAGGAATTTTCAAAAACTCCACTCCTAAGGGCGGTAAAAAGGGGATCAAACTTTAAAAAAAATCCTTAAAAATCGGGTAATATAGTTATGTGAGAAATGATAACACATTTTAATGTACTTTTGTATGATGAATTGAATGGTACCAAGTACGTTCTTCTAAGTCCGATAGTTCATGAGATATTGCATTTTTTCTAATTTGGTTTTGCGTTTGGCGCCAAAACATCAAAATTCTAACAATACAATTTCTTATTTCTAAAAATACATGCGCTATTACAGCAAGTAGAGAAATTCAAATTGTAGATAAAAGGCGAGGGACTTTCTTTCATTGTTATAAGATCATGTGTCGAAATCTATTCGCGCAAACTGTTATCTACACTACATGGCCAATGATGACCAGTCACTTGCGATTGCAGACGTTTTGTTAAATATCTGGAAAGATACATGAGGAATTATCCTGAAACTTCAGGAGTGTAAACAACATGATAAACGTCATATATTTTCACGAAGATTTTTTCACAAAACCCCATAAGGGGCCGTCAATAAATTGAAGAAAAACGAATGTCTTTTGGATAACCCGTTAAAAACTAATATCGCAAAAGCGTTGAAACGGTAGCACATGCTTAGAAGGCTTCTTTTAATAAACTATGTTAATTTTTATGAGGATAGCACGTATACTCGAGGGGAAATTAAGGTTTTTATAAAAACAATCCCAAATTTCACCAAGTATTTTGCTTATAATTTTCAGAGTTCTTAATATAAAAAAAATGTTCTTTTCAGGAAAGATGACACACAACATTCTATACATAAAAATAAGAAAGTAATCGTCGGTAGAATAAACTCGAAATTCGCTGTTCCCAAAAGGAAGCAAAATTTTCAGGGGTTCTATCCAAATATACTAGCTAATGAAATTTGACATATTAAGAATGAAGTGACTCTCATTGTACATTTGGGAACCGCCCCTCAACTTTTTGCTTCCTCTTGGGAACAGCTAATTTCAAGCTTATTCTATCGACTATCACTATCAGAAGTTTCAAGCTATGATTTTGAAACTTTCACAAAAGTTGCTCTATACATTTAGCTATTATATTATGACAGTATATTTTGATTGCATTTGCGCATGCGCAGTGAAACAATATTTAATAAACCTGCTCATTTTTCATCCAATATTTATTTTTTTAAATTCTTACTGCAGGGTATTGTATATAATGTTGTTTGTCATCGTTCCTGAAAAGAACATTCTTTTCTATTAAGAAATCTGAAAATTATAAGGAAAACACTTGGTGAAATTTGGGATTGTTTTTATAAAAACCTTAATTTCTCCACGAGTATACGTGCTAGCCTCATAAAAATGAACATAGTTTATTAAAAGAAGCCTCTTAAGCATGTGCTACCGTTTCAACGCTTTTGCGATATTAGTTTTTACAGGGTTATCCAAAAGATATTCGTTTTTTTTTAATTTATTGACGGCCCCCTATGGGGTTTTGGGAAAAAATCTTCGCCGAAATATATGACGTCGACTATGCTGTTTACACGCTTGAAGTTTCAGGATAATTCCTTATGTATTTTTCTAGATATTTAACAAAACGTCTAAAATCGCAAGTGACCAGTCATCATTGGCCATATAGTGTATATATATATAAAAGAAAGTCCTTTATGGGTGGATGATCAACGCACAGCCAAATCTACAAAACCTAATAACACTAAAATTGGGGGGAAAATACTTCTTGGGATGTAGAGGCGCACCAAGAAGTGGTTTTCAAAAACTCCACCCTTAAGGGGGGTAAAAAAGAGAACAAACTTAAAAAAAAATTTAAATAGGGTATTATAGTAATATGTTTTTAAATTTCTACAGAATGGATTTCGATTTTGACTTACAATGTTTATTTTCCAGGGATAGTTTTAGTATATTGTATATTGTTAATATCGTTCTTTAGCAAATCCTACTGTAAATGATTAACTAAACAAGTTTGTATTTAATAGCCTAAACTTTGTGCAAAAATTAGAAAATATAACAACGCAATGGCGTTCGTTTTATTTTATAGCATTGCAGAAGGACAATCAAGGTAAAGGTTCATATTGCTTTAAAACAAAAGATGAAATTCACGGGCATATTTCGTTTGGAGAAACCGACCAGCGTAGCGGGCAAAGCCTGCTAGTGTATCTATATTCATGGGATGAATTATACAGTTTTTCAGAAGAATAATAACCCATGATAGGTGAAATGAAAGATAAAAAATGTCAAAATAAGAATTGTTAAAGATTCCGTGCAACACTACGGGTATAAAATACCCGTATTTAACCCTTTGAAGCGTGCCGGTATATTATATATACCACTTAATTTTAATCACAAAATGCTCCAATGACAATAGAATTTTAGTATCAAATTTTGAATTTATAAGGTACATGAAGGAAAGCTTTTACTTATTTTAAAATAAATTTGTTCGTGAATCTTGGTGTTAATCAATCATTTCAATATTTTAGCTCCAAGAGTATTTTTCCCCTGAAGGGGTTAAGACGTCAGACTGTATCTATATACGTCTTTAACAGAAACAACTAAATATGCGTAATATAAAAATAATTTTAAGAGTAAGTAATGCATTTTTAACGATAAATGTAATATGAAAAAACACAGCCGAATATTGCTCTCTAAGATTAATACTAATATCTACTGGTATACTAAAATAAGATTTAAACAGCGGTGTTATGGCTGTAAGGTTTTAAAAGATGTCGCTTATTCCTGCAGTTTAATTCTGAACTAAGTGCAAATATTTATTGACAGTATTTCCAATATTCAATCACTACAATAATTAAAACCTAAAAGTCCTTTAGTACATTGAATATTATAGTATATTATTGAATATTATAGTATATATCGTATATTGAATATTATATTATATTATTGACTATTATAGTATATCTAATATATCATTGAATATTATAGTATATATAGTATATTAAATATTATAATATATATAGTATATTGAATATTACATATTCAACGTTATACACTGCTGTCCAAAAATTAAGGTACAGAGACCGGACGCTTTTGCTTTCTGAGTACTTGATACCAATCTTTTAATTGTGTGGTAAATATTTACTGAGATATTAGGGAAAATGGACCCACACTCCTTTATTCCCGATTTAAATGCAGTGTGAAAACTGTCATGGCGGATTGTTAACATTTTATTATCACGCTTTCACATTATTCCAACATTGGGAATATGTTAAAATGCGTTAAGTGTTTTTAGTTGAATACCGTTCATACTAAAGAAACTTTAAAACATTAACTTTAACTTACACTTTTGCCAAATTTGTTTACTTTCGATTACTTAATTTTACTCTGATGCATGATCACAATTTTGCTTAGCTGTTTACTTTTATTCTCTATTAAGCAT
Organism: Maratus michaelseni; assembly: GCA_963931845.1. NCBI lineage: Eukaryota > Metazoa > Arthropoda > Arachnida > Araneae > Salticidae > Maratus > Maratus michaelseni. The sequence goes on from OZ007589.1 coordinate 326,286,709, forward strand.
TTAATTTGAAATAAAACTGCTCTTTTTCAAATAATTTTTTCCTAATTTTGCAATATTATTGGACTTTTTAGTAATTTTTATCCATTTTATAATGAATTATTTTTACTTATTTTAACTTATTTACTTATTTTTACTATGAATTGTATTTTATGCTTTTGACTATATTTTTGGGCACACTGTACATATATATATATTTATATATATGTGTGTAAATATATATATATATATATATATGCATAAAATGTAAAGAACATTTTAGTATATTGTAGAATATTTTAGTACGTGCCAGAACGTTCTAGTACATTTTAGAAGATTTCCAAACGCTTTTTAGAACACTTTGGTCGAAATATGAAAATGCCCTAGGTCGATCACTTTCAATTACCATATCTCCCACATACCCCCATCTACCGATATGCAACCACATAGTGCACAATGGGAGACTCCTAGCTACACATAAACACTAGTGATGTGTGCTGGGTAGTTACAGCTGGAAAGTAAAGTATAAGGACACACACGTCTCTTTTTATATTGAAAATGCCCTAGATCGACCACTTTCAACCACCGTATCTCCCACACCTCCACAGATACTGACATGCAACAGCTATAGTGCACATGGGGGACTAGTGGCTACTACCACACGCAAACACCAGTGGTCTGCGCTGGATAGTTTTGGCTGCATAATTAAATATATGACCTAAGGACACACTATTTATATACAGGGTGTTTCATAAAAGATGGGCAAAATTTTAAGAGATGATAGTGCACATCCATACAATCAACTTTCATCAAAGAACGCACTTTCGGAATCAAAACGAAAGGTGCTAGAGGGTGCCGAAGCTGATGTTGTTATAGGAGGTACAAACACATAAAGAATGATTAAGTGACAAAAGCAAGTTTAAAATGATTACAATACGTGCTCATAACAGTGACCGGCTGTGTGTATACATGCGGTACAACGGCAAAGAAAGGATTGGAGAAATTTCTGAAAAACAACAGGAATATCGCTTACTTCCCTTGCAGCGGCCGAAAGTCTGACGACTAGGACTTCTGCAGATTCAATGCGGGTCCCATACAAAACTGCCTTCAGCTGTACACACAAAAAAAATCGAGACATGAAAGAACTGGCGAACGCAGTGGCCAAGCTACAGAACCACTTCTCTCAATCCCTCGGTTCGAAAATGTTATTTCCAGATAGTTTCGCACGTCTCGTACATAATCGGCTTGTGTTCTATCTTGCTGGAGCCACATTACCCGCCGGATGTATGGGAGAACGGTGTTCAAAATGTGTGGTAGCTCCTGTTGCAGAAACGTGTCGGTGGTCTCCGATTATTCCTGCCCAGATATTGATAGAAAAGCGTCGCTGATGAGCATGTGGATTTACATCCGCCCATACATTTTGATTGTGAGTGCTACATGCACTTTCACGTGTGAAGTTACATTCATCCGTGAAAAGCACAGTTGCCTCCAAATCTGAATTTACCGTGTTCTGTTGCAGAAATCAGTGGGCGAATTCCACAGGATAACGCCTCTGGATTCGAGGATAACCCCTTTAACTCAGTTCCTGTACTCGTTGAACGTGATAAGGATGCAAACGTTTGTCCTTCAGTACTCTCCATGTCCTGGAGTGTGATACATGCAATTGCCTAGCCACTGTTTGTGTACTTGTACTTGGCTGATCAACCACCATATCCAGAATGGCTTCGTCCAAAACTAACGGTCCGTTCGTCTTTGCATGACCTGCATCTAACCGGGCAGCGAGAAAGATGTTGTCCCTTCTTACACAACTGTGGTGTTGTTGCAAATGGTCAAAAGTCTTACGGTCGGCCAATCGCCTGTTGGGAGACCGCTCTTCGTACAATCGTTGAGCTTCTGAATAATTTCCATTTGCAGTTCCGTAGATAGAATGCATATCAGTCTTTTTCCTATTAGTGAATATCAACATCTACCGATAGGTCCCTACCGCGATTGACAGTTCACACTCGGATCAGCGATTTTTATGTATTAATCAAAGCGAAATTTCGCATACGCTTTCTTTTTCTTTCCCATATCCCGTTTGCATGCTATTAGTGTCGTTCTTCCTGATAACTTTCAACACGAATGTAGCTTTAAGGTTTGCATGAACCAAGTTTCCAAATGCTCCAGTATCTTTACGTTTTATTTCCGACCATGCATTATTTAATGAAAGTTGTTTGTTTGGATGTGTATTATCCCCTCTTAAAGTTTTGCCCATTTTTATGAAACACGCTGTATATATATAGTGAGAGAGAGATAGATAGATAGATAGATAGATAGATAGATAGATAGATAGATTAGGTAATTTTAGAACAACATACAAAAAGTTTTTAAATATGAGCCATCTTTTATGCACGGTGATTGTAAAATATGGGTTGATCGCAGACAGTTTTCTGATCTAAGCAAGTATATGATGCAAGCTGAGTCAAATTCTACAATCTAAAAGACAATTTAAATTATTAAAATTTAACATAAAATGTTATCAACTACCACTTTTCAAATTTAAAATCTATCTTAGCTTTAAAAATTAAATAAAAATAAAATCAATATTACTTGCGAAAATGCGATAAATCTGATCTGTTCTTTATGCGGTATGATAGTACAATCGGGGTCAATCATAGACAATATTCTGATCTAAACAAGTCTCACAGAAGAAGTCAGGTAATCTCGAGCAAATAGTATATTAAAAAATATATGAACTATATCAATGTGTCTTCATATTTTATCACCTGCCATAGCATACCTGCCAACTTTCAACTGAACTTCCGTACAATGTGAGTTAATTTGATCCAGATTAAAGACGTTTGTAACCAGAAAATATATCTGAAAAAATAATATATATTTAGTTTCATGTTCTTACGTGGAACCTGTTTAATTGCATTTCTTTAAAAAAATTCTGATTTGAAACGTTTTTAACTGTAGTTAAATTAAGCTACACTGTACGGAAGTTTAGTGCGAGGTTGGAAAGTATGCCTTAGAAGTTGTTACAGTGAAAAAACATTCTTTTGAGATACGTAAATATATGTTCTTCAGTTTACATGAATAAAATTTGAAATTTAAAATTAATTAAAAAAATAACAATTAATTTGTTTTACATATTATGATCTTTCGTATCCTTAAAACAAAGAACAAAAGTTGTCAAGTTAGATAGATAATTGTAATTATAAAACATTCATCCCCTTACATTTACTTAGGGCTAGTATTGCATGGGTCACAAATAATGATCCTTGATGTGGATTAACTTTTAGGTAGCTTTCAATACAAAAAAGTATAAAGCTACCTATTGCAGCCGTTCCGAGGAAAGCATTTCCCGAAAATTTCGATATATTTTCACCGATCATGACACCCAGACCCACCCCAAAACCACCCTCCGTTCAAATGTTGATTTATATATATATATATATATATATATATATATATATATCTGAGCTATGTCATACGATAACGCTCGTATTTATAAATCAATTTTTATGAAACTAATTGTGTGTATTAAGCTCACCAATGTCTTGACCGAGTTCATTGGCCAGCTTGGTCCGCCATTTTGTTTCAAGATGGCGGCCGCTTAAAAATTTAAAACTAAAATAAATATACAAAAAAGTTAAAAATTCAAATTAATTAAGTGTTAGGCCTTGATACGAGGATTCCAGAGCATTTTTTGGTTTAACTCTATCTTAAAAAATGGCTGAGATAGAGCAGTTTGAAATTCTAGGGTGGCTGACATTTTGAAACAAAACAGCACATTAACGCGATTATTCGCAAATTATTTTCTTTCATTGTTGTAATAATTTTCCCAATCATACGCATAAAACTATATATTCTTATCCGTTAGCGCCAAATTCTCGCCAAAATTGGCGACATTTGGCGAAATATCGCCAAATTTGGCGACCAAAATAAGTCTTCACAAATGAAGCCAATTTGGCTATTGTTGAATAATTTGGCGAATTTCTTATTCAAATTCAATATTAACGAATCTTTTGTAACCGTTTCTTTGCATTTTAACTTGCTGTTTTCGTGTAACATTAGCTAAAATTTTAAAACGAAGATATAGGAAAGCTACCTTTTCCTCACGGTACATGCCGGAAGGACTTTTTAAACTGATATTAGCTCACGTATTCTCGTTGGTGATTGCAGAAATAAATGCAGACGTTCTAAGCAGCAAATGAATTTCAAACTTAAAAACCTATTCTAGTAGTAGAACATGGAAATACAGGGTGGTCATAAAAAACTTTGCCGATATATGGACCGCTAGCGGCCGGTCCGTTTAACCGATCCAGATGAGATTTCAGATATAGTTATTCAGAGGTATGAGCTCGAGATTCTGTGAACGGTAACAAAGTGGTGCTCACGGTTACGGTTATAGGTACAGAAACTCGAAATTTTCCAATGGCAATGCCAATTCTTTTTCGTCGCAAAATTCTCAGTGCATGCGAAAACTCTAAAGAGGGTTGGAACCGTACGTGTATAGCAAGAAGTGGACTCATTATGCAAGCACAAAAAACAGCTCTGCGAACAGCCAAAAAAAACGATCGGCCGCACGGAGGAAATTTGCATATGACACAGAGTCAGTACACCAATCACTGATTACAACACAGATCGGAAAAAAGGAAACTTTTATTTTGGTTGCACATTTTCCACATGGGTGTCATCACAGGCAATTACTCATTGCATGCGGGAGACTGTGTACAGTACAGCCAAACGTAACATCGCATGAGGGATGTTAGCAATCTCACGTTTGATAGAATTTTTCAAATCGGGCAAAGTTTGCGGATTGCACATTTACTCTCTAGATTTGATATATCCTCAGAACCAGAAATCCATAGGAATGAGGTCGGGGTATCGCGGAGGCCACGGAAATGGCAAATGGCGTGAGATAACACGGTCGCCAAAATGCTGTTTCAGGACCCTGCGAACAGACTTCGCTATATGTGGAAGTGCACCATCTTTCATCCAAATGAAGTCAGTCAGTATATTTCGCTGCAGCAATTCTGGTATGACGAAATTTTTCAGCATTGCCGTATAGCGGGAGCCTATAACAGAGAAAGTTACAAATCCGGTTGGTGTCGCTTCCTCAAAGAAGTACGGCCCGAGAATAATTGCGCCTGCAATGCAGCACCACACAGTAACTTTGACGTCGTATAAAGGTACTGGTGCCACAGCGTGCGAATTCATGTCTGCCCAGTGCACACAATTTTTGGTGTTGACGTTGCCAAATAAGTAGAAATGTGCCTCTTTCGTCCAAAATATGCGAAGAGGCCAGTCCTTATCACCATCATTTCGGATTAGAAATTCATTAGCAAAGTCTATACGTTGTTGATGGACCCCCACTTCCAACATCTGGCCGCGTTGCTACCGGTTAGGAAACATGCGGATTACCGAGCGCAGTAGCTTTATGACCGTTGCTTTCGGTATATCCAATACACGAGATGCACCTCTTGCAGTTTGCATGTGTCATATAGTCACTCTGTGATACACTTCTATAACAGTATCCTCAGGAACATTTGGTCGTCCGGATCGCGGTCTATCACAGGTGCAGCCAGTTTCTTGTTTCTTTACTAAACCACGAAGAGCTTGCGGGCTACATGGGCCACGTATTTCGTGATGGTTTTGACGATAAACACGCAAGGTTTTCGTAGCATTCATCCCATTTTGATAATAGAGTTTTACCAATTCACCACGAACTGTCGCTGGAAGAGTCATTTCGTCGGCATGTGCGTGCTCCCGACTGAAGAACTAACATTCCCACCCCACTTTTTATCCGATTTCTACGATTCTATCCGACTATCTGGCGAATGGAGTTCTGTGATTGGTGTTTTGCCTCTGTCATATGCAAATTTCCTTCGTGCGCCTTGATCGTGTTTTTTTTTTTGTCCGTTCGCAGAGCTGTTTTTGTGCGTGCATAACGCGTTCGTTTATTGCGATACACGTGCCGTTCCAATGCTCTTTAGGGTTTTCGCACGCGCTGAGCATTTTGCGATGAAAAAAATTGGAAGTTGCCATTTGAAAATGTTGAGTTTCGGTAGCTATAACCGTAACCGTGGGTGTCAATTTGCTGCCGTTCACAGAATAACGAGTTCATACATGTGAATAACTATATCTGAAATTTCATCTAGATCGGTTGTAGGACCGGTCGCTAGAGTTCGATATATCGGCAAAGTTTCTTTGAACACCCTGTATGCAATAATACTCGTAAAAATTCGATAAATCTAAACTCTTCCTTTATGTCGGACAATTTTAAAATCTCAGTTAATTTTCTGATATAAACATTTATAAAACGTGAAATGACTAAATATCGAGAAATGCATCAAAATATCAATGTAAATATGAAGTATATCAATGTAATTATGATTATATAAAAATAGATTACCTCATACGTTGTTACAGTATCTGAAAAAAGTTTTGTAGACTGGATGAGTAACCGTTTTATTGAGTAACCGTTAAAACTATTCTATTCATTAGACATACTTTTGATGTGCAAATAATATTAGTCAAATATTGGCTTGGCTTTACATTGGAAATTGTCGAAAGGAATTTCACTAATATAGTGACGGTTCATGTTCAGTAGAAATACTTGTAATTTTAAACTAACTAGAAACGTTAAATGCAAACTTTTTCATCTGAAGAAACTACAACAGTTAGTATTTCACCTGGAAAAGTTTAATATCGTTAAAAAATACTAAAACGTCTGCCATCTATTTATTATCGCTCTCTTATTCGTCACTAAGAAGCTTTTCTGATAATCGAAGTCTTACTGTACATTTAAAAAAAACATACAGAGGTGTAAGCTAATGTATGTCTGTAATGTATTACTGTGGTTTTATTACTGATTTTCCTAAATTGAAACTGTCTACTTTTTGATAGATTCTTGAAATCATGTATATTCGTAAACATAAAATACTGGCAGGTGCTCTTGTTTAGAAACTATCAAACATAATACAGTTTTTCACTTTCTATAAAGGCAGAATATATTTTGGAAAATAGTGTCAAACTAGGTGTTTTGCACCGATATTCTGGACGCGACACTCCGTTGATAGTCTTTATGAGAAAAAAAATCGCTTATAATTCAAGGTGTAACCCGTTTATTTGAAAATGAAAGGCGCAATTCGATCCCAAATCATTTAATTACTTATACCTATACTAGTTGTATACTTTTACGTTTAAGAATGAATATGTGAACGTGCCAGAAAATTTCGCGATGTTGAGCGGGACGAGATATTTTTTCAGACTCTCTTTACCCAAGGATTACGGGTTGGAACATATTTTTCCGAGTACACTGTTTTTCATTCTATTTGTACAACGTTTTTGAAAAATAATGGCTTTTCTAGACTTATACTAGGGTATTTTAAGAGAAATCTACAACAACGAAATATTTTTGTAAACTATAGTAATATTGAATTTAAAAATAATCGCCAATATTAGCGGTTATCAAAGGATTAAGAATTAGTAGAACGCTATCATATTTATTTATATGGTACCTGTTTCTTACAAGTCGCTTAATTATCTTTTTCACTTCGTTTAATTTTTCTTTCAGCGGATGAAAAAGATACGACAGTCTAATTTAAAGTGAAAAAATAGCAAAATAGAGCTAATTAAAAGAAAACTTTTATTTAAATTAAAATGTTTGAAATTCGTACTTGAATTCATTATTTCTTAATTTGAAATGATTGCATTGCTGATAAATGTAACGTAAGCTGAAACAGTTTAAAAAATATTTCTAATATCAATTACTTTAAATCACATTAATTTCCCAGGAGCTAAGTAAAAAATAGCTGCTTACGAAGAAAATATATTTTAAATATGGTTATGACTTCAATATTTGCTTTGATACCTTACGTGTTTCGATTTTAAGCAAAATTATCTGGGGAATATTGATTCAGCGAAAGAAAAACTCCACTCCATGTTACTTATCTCTATTTCTAAGAAATAATTAACAGTACCGCTTGCAGACATTTTATTCTCGGTAACAACATTATTTATAAAAATAAATTTGATTAATTTTTTAAATAATACTGAGTATGTTTAACGAGAATCTTCATTTATGCGAAAATGGAGTCAATAGATAATGGGTAAGTAAGATTATTATTATTATTATTATTATTATACATACATAAGCTATCATTCTAAAGCATTTTGCGCACCTATTTGCATGAATTTGTGTAATGCTTTAATTTTATAAATTATTTTAGCTAAAAATGAAATAGGAATCATCTACGAAAACCTCCAGGTAGCACATGATGATCTAATCGTTACAAGTTAAGTCCGCATTGTAAAAGAAAAAATTGTAAATTGTTTTCTTTTTGTTGAAAACGATATTTTATTTCGCAGTATATTAGATTATACGATTTCGAAACTTAATCAGCTTACAAAAGACATTTAAAAAAAATGTTTAACAGTCACAATATTTCGTTTTCACTAATCATTTTAAAATATTCTATTTTAATACTTTTCTGTACGATAAAACAAACAGTTTCATAGCCTGTAAAATTAAAATGGAAAAAAGAGGAAAAAAATTCAAAAGCATGACGCCCCACATTGTGGACATGAGTTGCAGTGTTGGACAAAAAATTTCCACGCCTCCGATTTTCTGCAAAATATCGCATGCTATATACAGTTTTTAGAAAAGCGATCTTCTAATTAATAAAAAATGATTTTATATCTATATTAAGCACTTATAAATTTGAATATGTTATTAACAATTTAGTGTTTTCAGGGTGATGCAACATATTAACATGATATTGATTTTTATTCTTCACTTTCCATTATTGTAAGCAAAATTCAATATTTTTGTGAAACTTTTGGCAGCGTTTTAAATGATCGTCTGATACAGATTTGGATATTAATGTTTTATTTTAAACGTTGGAAAGAAGATGGGTAACTCGAATGACGATTCATATTTAAAAAAATAGCAAATTCATGTTTAGAATGAGGATAATATCAATTTTACCTGAATTCAGACATCATATTGGATCTACTGTATCAAATTTTATCTATGGAAGATATCCTTCAGAAGGCGGAAAACAGCGAACACAAGTAAAATGTTATCAAACAGAACAAAATGTTCAATTTTCAGGCTTGCTGTGAATAAACATTTATCAGAATAGACAATGAAATAAGAATAAGATAAACTGCACATAGAAGGACAATGTCCAAAGTCATTTTAGGCAATGAATACATAAAACGCGCAAATTACAAAGGATACACAAACTAACAAACGTAACTTTAACTCAGTTCCAGGAATAGGTAAAAAGATGCAAACAAAAGACAAAGAATGTTTAAAGATTGTTTTTTCTTGTCTGTTGAAAATACCTATCTGAATAGATCAAATAGATTTCGATATCACTGCAACATTTTTCCGGAAAGAATCAAATGACTTATTTAAGTGCCTTTGTGGTAGAGGATCACAGATGGTTTAATGAAGGATTACATCACTTAGGACTACAGTCTTTGGATTTATTTCAAATTCTAAAGACTAAGAAAGGTATAAAAATATTTTCGCAATTCAGTTAAACCCAATGTTGAATTATGTATGAGATAGATAAGAATGTTTTATAAGGACACTTCTTTCCTGCATGAGTTTGCATCATCCAAGGTTTGGTTTCACAAAGAAAATATAAATACTTTTGACTGGCCTGCAGAGCCCAGATTTATTTACGATTAGAAGTGTCTGGGGATGATCACTGTTTATTCCATCAGCAAGCATTATGATAAACGTGTCCAACTTAGAAATGACACCTCTAATGCTTCATTTGATTTGTATAAAATGTACATACTATATAAATTCCATATATCAATGAAAGACAGATGATCAGACAGAGTATGTAAGCTCATTCAAAGTACAGATTCGTAAATTAACTATTAAATGACTTTTAAATTAAAATCTAAACGCATGATAGTACATTGTGTCAGTGTAACATAACATAAAGTGTAGTAAAATTTCTGTAATTAATGTTTTTTATTATTTTTTTGCACGATTTGTTTATTAATTCTCTTGAAAACTTAATATATTTGTCAATTTACTGGTTTAATAAAAAACAAGAACGAAAAATCATGCGTCAAGCATAGATTATGTAACACTTTCCAACTCTTCCTAAATAATTTTACAAATCATTACCGTTTAATAAGCTGAAAGACGACATCTAAGTAAACATTTCGGAAAACGCATAACATATTTAAAAGAGTAATTTCAGGAATTTCCAACATATATTTCCAACATATACAATATTCGGAAAAATATCCGAATACTTTTATTCAGCCCTGTATATGATCTATAGATTTGTATATATACTACATAGGATGCTAAATTTTAGTTTAGTTAGGAAACCTCGTAGCACAGTTTAAAATTCTCCTTCTGGAGTTTCTGTCAATAAACGGAAATGTGTTCGCGAACTTTTGTGCTGCCCTGTATATGAAATACAGAATTTATACACACAAAGTATTAGACAAAAAATGAGTTAAATTTAAAATCGCGTTCAGAAACTTAAAACGCACTTCCAGTAATTATTGTTAACAGACAGTGGATAATTCTTTTGTGTGTCCCTGTAAATGAACGATGACTGCTATACACACAATATTCCGTAGTAAGACTCTTGTAATGCACCTTAGATATATATATAAATTTAAATTCGTCTAAAATAGTAAAACATTATTTTAATAAGCCGCAAACGTGTTTTCTCCATAGACGTAATGTAACGGAAATCTTTTGACTGTCCCTGTAAAGTAACTATAAGTGCTATGCACACCCTGTTCCATATTAGACTTCTTTTAATGCACCTTAGTGATATATATCAATTACAATGTATTTGAAATTGTGTAACATCATTAAAATAAACCGCAAATGATTTTAGCCATAGACCGTAATGTAACGGAATTCTTTTGAGTTTCCCTATTAAAAAACTATAAGTGCTACACACTTCAGTTGAAATAGGGAACATGCTATATATAACAACAAGAACATATAAAAATTACAGGGCAATCCGAGCATATATACGGGAATTAGAGCACGGATAGACGGCAGACAAACCGAAGTCATAAACACTTTTCAACTAGGTTGGAAAGTGTTAAAAAGCATAAACGTAATAACTTTTTGTAAAACACTGTAGAATACTTGATTGAAATTTTCATCTCTATACACCTTTCTGTGAGCAAACGGATCATTTATTAGTAATCATTTATTTAAAGATCTATCAAAATTTCCAGTAAGTTAAAAGCGGAGATTCTGCTAGAAGCAGAGAAACAACTCTGTAGATTTATAGTAGACCCCATAAAACTACATGCATAAAAATACTGAATTTAAACTTTTACATGAAACAAAAATGTAAAAAGATGGTATTCATTTGTTAAACGACTTCTAACAAAGTAGGTTATACATATATTTTGTTTGCTTTTTATATAATATGCCCGCTCTTAACTCTTGAACAAGTGCTCCAATTCTAAAACAGTAAATATATATATATATAAATATATATATGGGGGAGTGCTAGTGTTTTAAATGAAACCCTTTTTTCAGGAAAACTAAAAATACAGCTCATATTCAAAATATTAGAATAATTGAGAAAAAGTAATAAGAAAAAAATATTTATAATACTGTAAAAAGCTCATACTACGTGCATGTTTTAAGGATAATGTTACAGAACGTCAAAAAAAAGTTTCCATTGTTGATGAATGGCTTCTGATTGCGCCAATATAATACAAGTCCTCATATTGCTGGTTGTGTATTACGCGGCTTGCAGAAGAACAACGTAAAGATCCTACCTCATCCTCCTTAGAGTCCTGATCTCACAGCGTGCGATTTCTGGTTGTTTCCTCACAAGAAACCACTAAGAGGCCGCCATTTTGACAATGGTAAAGCATGCGCAAAAGCTGTGGATGCGGTTTTGAAACATCTCTCAAATAACGGACTTTCACATGTGTTTTAGAAGTGAACGGACCGTTGGGACAATTGCAGTGCGTCTCACGGTAGTTACTTTCAAAAGGACCATGTAAATGATGACTATTAAAGGTAGTCTGTTTTATGTATAAATATAGTATGTTTACTTATTTATCAACCTTTAATGAAAAATGTTCTGGAAGAACTTTATGAAAATTTAAATGAAAGAATATAATTATAATATATGCATCAGACATTCAATTAATCACTTACTATTTGAATTAAACTTAATAATTATTATGATTTTCATTTGAAGATTCTTCTGAATAGTCTAAAGAGAATAAATGTTTAATAATAATATGCTACTTAGAATCATTAACGCATCTATTTCGTAATTAATTATCTCAAGTATAATTATGCTACCTATTAATTAATTGAACATACCTTGTAAAGCATTGATGCTTGTAATGGGTAATTACATATATCTAAGAAGGTAATTATAGCTAATGAAATAAACTGATTATTTGTATGCGTAACCGAATCGTTGCGTAGTTGTCACATGCATAGGTTTTTCTTTTTTTATGGACGCAAATGATAGCAATAATAGCTGCGATTCAGATTTGGTTATTTTGATGTAACTGCGCAAAATAATTCGAATTAAGAATTTATAGATTACTGTTTTCACACGAGAATTTTTCACATACTCTTGTAATTTGTTTGTTGAATATATTTGTTGACGCGACAGTTTTGCGAATTTTTTTTGAATATTTTTGTGATAGTTATTTTCATTGAATGTGCAAATTAAATTAACAGAAGATTTTCATTTTTAAAGAAGAATATAATAATTCAAGAAATAAATAATTTATACACAACAACATTCATTGATACTTCAAATTAGCCGGGCGCAGATGATAAAACACAAAATATTGTTCCAATCACCATCATCCATATTGCATATATTTCATTTAGGATATTCACTCATTCTTTTATAATATTCTTAATTCATAACTCATAATGTATCATTACTTTAATTTAAAACACATACATTTAAAAATATATATTAAATACATTTAAAATATACACATTTCATTCATTTCGTTTAAAATATAAAAAAGAAAGAATGAAAATAGTAAAAATAAAAACATAAATACAAACATTTTATTTCAGTATCAAAACATTGTTCATAGTTTACGTATGTAAAAATTAAATCTGCTCCTGCCAAGAAAAGAAATGCGATTGGCCAGATTTGTGCCTGCATAATATAAAAGCGCCTACATATTACATTTAAAATTATTTTGAAGATATATATATATATATATATATATATATATATATATATATATATATATATATATATATATATATACATATATTGAAAGAGAAATGAACGTATCCCCAGTCGGGAGGTAATTCCGGGGTATATTTCGAGAAAGTAATATAAAAAATTTACAGCTACTACAAATAATATGATTTCATATTTTTTTCTGTGTCATTTAAGCAGTATGATCTCCATGAATGAAGCTATGTTATGGTTACATTTATTGACCGTTTTATTATCTCAAGGTAAATAGATATTTAACTATAACCCTGTGAGTTGCGAGGGTGAGCTGTTTACACTCTAATGTGTATTGACAAAGCAATATGTATTTTATTACCTAACTAAACTTATTTTACTCATCAATAGGTTCATTTAGGTATGTTAAGAAGTAAAGAAAACATTTTAGAGATTTATGAATGGAAATTTATTAGGCCTATATCAGGGACTAACTGATTGCTCTATCTTACAGTATTGCCATTTTGAGATCAATATTATCATATATCATGGATCTTTACATTAAATATCTGCAAATGCACAGCTACATTAGATTACACGTTAGGTTCTAGAATCGGACGGTATATATCAATTACTCCACATTTAAAAAATAATTAAAATTGCATATTATTAGCACTACCATTTACCTAGTAAATTAGTTAAGTCAAATTATTGTCAAGAAATGTCATGTAAATAAACCTGAAAAAGAATGTAGATAATTTTTTTTTGTAACAAAGTGCATTGTGAAGTTGATGCTACTGCTCATATACTCTTAAGAAATACCATTTAAAAAAATTATAGCGAATAATACAATTGGCGATGTTGAGAATAATACAAATAAATATTCTATATGTTGCAAATAATTGATTTTTTTTCTTAATACAGAAATGACTAAATTAGGAAAAATAATCTATTCATTATATCACAAATAATCAACTTTATAAAACTAAATAAATATTCTTTTTAAAAATACAGAACTGAATTACTTTAATCATTATTTTGTTTATTTATTCCTTATTTAATTCACGATTGCAGAACTTTCCACTCAGAAAAACCCTTATTAAACACTATATCACCATATAGCATGATGAAGTGACCACATTCTTTACGATCTGAAGCAAAATCGTCCACTGGCACTGGATAATCTGTCACGGACGTGGTACATACAAAAACTTGAAATTATGAGGTAGCACCGCTTATTTAGTGACTTATTTATGCCATTATTTCTATAACAAGAGGATATGTAAGCACCCCTGCTCGATTTTCCCTTTGTGACTCAACAACTCCGATTTGAAAAATTTTTACTCAGATGTTAGAATACATCATTTGAAGCATGTAAACTGGTCGTTGGGTGCCCCGTAATACTTACCAATCATAGATATGCATAATATAAAATATGAAAATAAAACATGTGTAAACTATTCATAAAATGCATTGCAATTCGATTAAAATCATGACTTGATGACGTCATAAACTTTAAATGCTCTATTACTGAATTGCGTAAAAGAAACATCCTTATAACTCCAAAATGATAATCATATTAACTAAGAGTTTACTGCGTCGTACTAAGCGTCTCATTTTCAATTAAAATATATCTTCGATTGGAAATTTGATTGAAATACAGGGTCATGAAAAATCGAAGAGTGGGGAAAATAGGATTACAAATATCTCGGCAACTAATTAACCGATCGATATCATTCTTTATGGAAAATTTATGTTTTTTTTTATTGTCTCTTATATTTACTCCTTAAAATAAACAATTTCGAAAAAATTCATATATCTTTTATCAGAATGAATATTTCGAGAGTCCGAAAGAAATAGTTCCGTATAATCGAGGTTACTGAAATTCAATAAGCTTCTTCTCATTATTACATACTAAGTACATAACAAATTTCAAGTCTCTATCTTAATTTGTTCGGGAGATAGAGCATTTACAAGCACACACAGAGACAGACGGACGGCATTTTTTTTTCTAAAAATGTGTTTTTTGGAATCTCCAGTGTCTGAAATGTGTAAATCCGTCAAATTTTTTTTTTCGATTTTCAAAACGATTACAAGCCTTATCCTATACTACGTATGATGGATAAGTAAAAATTAGAGCATAAAAAAATTGACTAAAAGGTACTTTTTCTCCATCGGTAATAAAGAGAAAATTACAGACTTATCATAAATATTAACAATTTTCTAATACAAATTTGTAAAGTACCGTATATTTCCGTTTATAAGTCGAGTATATTTGGATTTTTTCTTGGCTCCAAAGTGGCTCCAACGGGTCGCATATACACAAGGTAATCTTATAAATAAAAAATAATATTGATATCTCATTTATTTAAGGTAAAAAGGTCAAAAATCATCATTATCTGAATTTTCAAACAATTCCTTAAAATCACTTCCTTTCATTGGATAAATGTCGACAGCGTCTACTTCATCATCTTCATTATCATCGTCGCTATCTTTTTCAAAAATTGCATCATTCTCAGTTCCATCCACGCATTACTCATGCAACATTTTTAGGGTTTCTTTCATCTCAGGAAACCCCATTGCTCCCGCGCCGTTGTCTGTCTGTCACAGAGCCATTCTCGAAAACTATGTAACTTACAGAGTTGAAACTTCGTGTATAAATCAGACTATAAGCTGTGAAGAGCCGAAAATATTAAAATTTGAAAAATTCGTATTATATTAATAAATAGAGATAAAAAACCAAAATTCTAATAGCCTTTTTCTATTAAATTTAAACATTTTCGTTATAGCAGATGCCAAAAATTTAAAATCCACAATGAAATTCTTTCTACATTAATTAATTTTCTATCAGACGATTTTCACGTGAAAAATGAAAATGAAATAAAAAGGTTCACCAATTGAAAAAAGATAAATATGAAATAAAATTGATTGACGTCATAGTGGTAAATAAAACGGAAAATGTCTAAGATTTCTCAATAATACAAGGAGTATGAGTATGTGGATGTACACAAAGCCGATTAATATCACGTCATTAGAGAATTAAAAAGAAAATCTGACGTCCTATTGGAAGTTTAACGAGAGTTTAACGGAACTATGTTTGAGAATAATACAAAGCGAGTATCAATATGAATAATAGAGAATAGTAAATATATGAGTTTGAGGAATGTATTGAATCATGATTAAAACCCGATTATGGAAATATTCGCATGTTTTAACATTTTAAAGGCGTCCAATATGTTTAATTTTGAAATTATATATTTTTTAAATATCGCATTAAGTCCGTATGACGGATATTATTATGACAGAATATAATAGCGGGTTTCGCCCGCTATCCAGCTGGTTTAGATTTTCGAAAAAACGGAAAAATATACCGGTAAATTTTTACTTTATAAAAAACGACTTTTTTTTTTTGTTGTTGTTGCTCAGTTATATCACGTTCAGTTGTTTTTGATTTTGAACAATTTTTCACTGAAGAGTCGTATACTCGCCTGATACACGATTGGCTGATGAATGGAAATATACGGTACACGAACTTACCTTTTATGCATGTAGCCTTTTTAATTTTACAAAATTTTCAAAGTTCATTTTAACAATAACAATGCGAATCTGCTCAAGTGATAAATAAAACTCTGGCATGGAAAATTAACACAATATCGACTTCAGTTCAGAATTCTATGAACAATGTATATTAACTGCTGTGTAGGGAGATTGCAGCAAAAAATAAAATCGTCTGTTAAGCCGACTGTGTAAGTTACATTGGCTTTTAGGTATGTTGCGGGTTAAAACGAAGTGAAAAATGTTTTCATAAGTCTTATCCAGTAAGATAACAAATTTCATCAGATTTCTATCATAAAAGAATTTATAAAAAATTATAAGAAGAATTTTAAAAAGTGATAATTTGTAACAATATTTAAATAACAGTAATGTAATATTTATTCTTTATATTACCAATTTTTACACTCAGACATTATCTAAAAATACATGGTTTAAAGTTCCATAAAAACAGTCCTTCATTATAAAATATGTTTAAAAGTTTCATATAAAACTGTCACCATTACACAAAAGCGCTTTCACTCCGGCTAGAGCACCCTCAGTTGTAACCCTCAAGCATCCGTCTCTTCGCTATATATATGTCTGGGGGTTAGAGAATTCCATTTCTTCCAACATCTTTTTCCAGCGGCAATCTAACATTGCATGTACCATATCATTGAAAACGCCTACTTTGGATGTATTAATCTCTTCTGCTTCCCTTATTAGAGAATTATGCAGATTTTTTATAGTTTTTTTTTTTTTTTTTTTTTTTTTTGTATTTGTAGAGTTAATAAAAAATAATATTATTATTCTTAAATATGGTAATATGAAGAATACATAATTAATATACATATATTAATAACTGAATACCTGTTTTTACAATAAAGTAACTCACAACTAATACCCACCTCTATATTCGTTTGAATTCTTTATGCGTATTTTTTTATTATTATTTATTTATTTTATTTTTTTATTTATTTATTTTTCTATCAGAAGATTTTTCCGCATTTAAACAAGGGAAATTTGCATTTTCTGAACTTGATTGACATCTCCTTTTAATTAAAATAATATTTACTTAAAATTTAAAAAATAATAATTCAATAGTACTTTTGAGGGCTAATAATAATTATTTTTAATCAAAAAATATTTTAATTTAAAAAAGATAAACCAGCTTATTTATTTTACTATGTTGTGCCACTGTTATACAATTGTTCGTCATATATTTGAGCACGAATGAAACATCCCATTTTTTTGTCGGAATTACATTAAAACGTAGCTCAGTGAATCACTTTCTAGATTTTTAGAACAAATGTTTCATGAAGTGGCTTTAGTGTAAATAAGTGAAATCTCTTGAGAAAATTAATAAGTGTTATAAAAATGACTTTCTTTTGTTTTTAACGAAAATTTAGTCTTATAATAGTAGCAAACATCTCTTAGAGAAGTATATTTGGGAACTCTATTTTTCTTCATGTAAGATAAAAACTGCTAAAATATTTCATGAAACGTATCCTTATGTTCTTATCTTCATAGGACGAAATATATTTTTTCCCTTAAACATTATCAACATTTCTTGAATGGTAAATTTACTTTTTAAAGTGATATGAAGTTCTTAAGGATAATATCATATACGATTATAAATATAAATATTTAATTTTATAGTAAATTTCAAACCTATTTTTTTTCTGTCAATATATTTAAGTGTTTGTTTTATGTGGCTTTTAGTATTTAGGACTCTTAAAAGCAAAATTATTTTTTATTATTTTATAAATATAGCCTTCATAGGTTTAAATAAATAAATTAAATACAAATAAAGTATACTTACGTTGTTAAATACAACTGGATTTTGATAATTTCTTTATATGTAATCTACAAAAAATAACTTCTCAAAAGAAAAAAAACCAGCCAAGCTTAAAAAAAAGACGAAAGTTGTGGCTAAAAAATTGTGTGATATCAAATTTCCAAGCTTTTATTATAGTACTTATTTAACTTTTTCCCATTAAATAAGTTATCATATATATAAGTCGAGTGCTACGTATATGTTAATAGAAATCGTTTTCTCCTGTGCCAAATACATCCTAACGTGTTTCTGAAAATTCAATTTTTTTCAAATTAAGCATGATGGGCTTGGCCGCCATCTTTCCATATTATACACAAAATTCTAAGCACCCTTATCCGTATTTATAATCCGAAGCTCAAAATTGTAACTTAAGCAAATATTTTAAGCGTTTCGTTTATGGACTTGTATGTTCTGAAAATTGTGTCTTAAAATAATGATGACTTATCTTAAGGATTCATCTTATGATTTATTTTTTACAGTAATTAATCATTTCAAAGTAGTAAAAATCAATTAATCAAAATATCAGTCTTCCTCAATTTATCTGTCCGTAGTTAAAATCTGAAGTTCGACATTGTTATAAACAAATTGCACATTGAAAAGACACATTGCAAACATATTACGCTTTTACTTTAGAAATTTGGGTGCTTAGAAATATGGAAAGATGGCCGCCAAGCCCATCATGCATAATTTGAAAAAAATTGAATTTTCATGTATTTAGTACAGGAGAAAACGATTTCTATTAACATATACGTAGCACTCGACTTATATATATGATAACTTATTTAATGGAAAAAGTTAAATAAGTAGTATAATAAAAGCTTGGAAATTTGATATCACACCATTTTTTAGCCACAACTTTCGTTTTTTTTTTTTTTTTTTTTTTTTTTTTTTTTTTTAAGGTGGTTGTTTTTTTACTTTTGAAAAGTTATTTTTTGTAGATATCATTTCTTTTTTAAAAAATAGATTATACATAATATAAATAATCTACTCTATGAAATTAACATGAGAATGTTATGTAAAATTACATTTTACTTTCAGTTATTGTTTAAAGGGTTAACTAGAAATACCAGTAGATTTTTCAATTAAACTAATTACACCCTTAAAAACAACATACTAAATGTGGCTTGTTATAACACTTGTTATCCTTCGTTAAAAAATATCATTGACTAATCCATGAGGTGAGCAAAAATGGAATATGTACATAGCGCGTCAGCGCTGCTTTTGAAATCAAACGTGATATCATGTTCTTTTATTATTAGCATTAAATTCCATTGATAAGCGAATCTTTATAAAACGTAGTTAATGGTGAAAAGTAGCAAAATATCTTAGCAATTTCTTAGATTTACATTATATTATTCAATTAAACACTGTACTCTTACAATAAATTTAAATGGAAACTTAACTTCTAAAACAAAAACAATTTAACAACTGGATTCCATTAATTTATGGAAAAATGACGTCAAAGGATCTCAGCCTGCGAACGAAATGCTTGTCCTTTACCGTGGTTTTATAGAAATAAATTAATCATATTCAATACTTTTTCGAAAAGTTTGTTTAAGTTTGGAAAGAAATTTTAAATGCCGATAACTCTTAATGTATACATTTTAGAAGACTCTTCTCTCAAAAATTATTTTATTTTCTAAGATCTTTCTAAAAATGTAAATTTTATGAAGTTATATATATATTAAAGCATGAACACTACGTCTAATTACTTTATTTTACAGTATTATAAGAACACACATTTTATGAGATAATTAAATGCACTAAACCAACATGAGTGAAAAATTGACATGCACCAGGTCTCGAACCTGGGACCTTCAGCGTACCGTGCTAACGTTTTACCACTAAGCCACCCAGATCGATATTCTAACTCAGCAATTTCTCATTCTTATTCCTGTTGGAAACAGTCATCGGCCACAATTTGCAGTCACATTTAATTGTCTGATAAAATGTGTGTTCTTATAATTATGAAGTTTTATTTTAAAAAATATCTTCAGAAAAAATGGCTGACTTGCAGATGAAATTTGATATGATTAACCCGTAACTGATTTGTGCTATTATAATACAGATGATACACGGTCGTTGGCGGGGTTTTATCTCTGTTTTGGCATATTTTTTTAGCTGCCAAGTTAATTAACAGTTTTTTGCTAATTAAGGATAGTAATGTATTTATTTTTTCACTTTATTTTATAAAAGTACGTAGATTAGGTTATTACTTGTCCAAAAATGCAATCCTTTTTCATTTCTGCCCTATATTTAAATCTGTAGGTTGTTTGAAAAAAAAAAGTTTGACGAAGAAAATAGTGATCATTTTAAGTAACTCGACGTTTAAAAAAAAAAAAATCTATATCTCTGTTTATAAATCACTTATGAAGATGAGTTTGGTCTCAAATTGAAGAATTTCTTCATTAGATTCTTTTAGTTTTCGTTTTTTTTTCTATGACGCTTGGTTCATTTTATATCTGATATTTTAATCTGACATGTTTGGTCGATTTAACATTGCGAAGTTGATTGCTGTAAGTAAGCAGTAGCGGTCTAAAGTCCAGTTCTTGGCGTTGTTTGTTTGGCGCTTTTTTTATAGCTTGCATTGGCAGAGCGACCGCCCTGCTTGATTATTAGTAACAAAGAACATGAGTGCTCAAATTTCTATGACATTTATTGCAGTATTCCAAGCTGTATGATCACACTACTAACACTGTGAATAAAAAAATCTATTTTTATAGAAAGTAATAGGAATTACCTAAAGTAATGAAATATATATGTATATTACCATTATATGACCGTTACAACCACCAACAAAAACTGTAAAATTATGAATAAAATTAAAATAACTAATTGACAACAAAAGGTCCCCCCAACAAACTGAACATAGATACCAAAAACCAAAAACATAGTATTTAAAAAAAAGCAGAAATTGAATAACATATATATATATATATATGTGTGTGTGTGTGTGTGTGTGTGTGTGTGTGTGTGTGTTTTATCTTGAATTGTGGGCATAATTTTACGGATTTAACATCTCTTTTCTTAAAAAAAAATGTCTTTCAATGATTTGAAGTTTTATAATGTATCGTAATATAAAATTGCTTATCAAAATGGCTTACATTTGTGCGCAATTTGTAATTAAGTTTACCTATTAGCGTATTTTTATATCTATATTCGACGTTCTACGACGGCACAATTTCCTTCTGATTGCTAAATTGAACTGCTTTTTTCGTGATAATTGAAGGTGCATTCATAAAAGCGTCAGAAAAAACATTACTGTACATTTCAATTTAGATAAAAATAATTATCAGATTCAAATTCTTAATTTGATGTTGTCAATAAAGTATGAAAGGATCTTTTAAGATAAATAGTTAAGTCAGATACGATCAGTTCTCACGGACCGAACCTACCTATCCTCTCTGTGCGCCATTTTTGGTAAAGCGGTGGCCAGGATTGCTGTCGCAGCGGCGGGTTCATTCAGGAAAAAACCCCTGCGATGATCTGCATAGATTGAAAGCAATACCTAATGGCTTTACGCAATGATTACAAAGCTTGTTGCATATGTTTTTCTACACAATATAGATACTTTTGTACCAATAAAGAACACAATTATTATATATTTATACAATCATTGTTTTCTTTCGTACTTTGTATACGATCCCTGAAACGCGATCATCCGACATGATTGTTCTCTTTCGCGAACTGATATCTATTCATCGGAAAACGGTTTACATCAGCCCTTATGTATTTTCAAATCTCTGCGACATTTTATGATAAAATATTAAAATTTTGTACATGATCTTATTAGTGTATGGGGCAAATTTTACATATAGGAAACTTTTTTGTACGGGAACCGTATAAAATTTTTTATTTTGTATTTCTTTAAATTTAATATCCTGAAAAATTTAATTGAATTCATGAAATTCTGTACCTTTTCTTACGTAACTTTTATCTTATAATATATATTTATGTTCAATATTTAAGGAATAAAAGCCGATTCCAATATTTTTGGGACACCCTGTATATAACAAAAAATAAGTTTATTTTATATTTTAAAATTTTTATTTTTCGACAAAAATATTTTCAGTAAAAGGATAGAACAGTAATTCTTTACGTTAAAACTTCTATCTTAAAAATGATCCCTATGATATTAACTGTCAAAAAATGTTTGAATAATCCTTTTATGAAAGGAAGGTACTTTGTAAATTACAACCTTTCAAAGCTTTCCCGTTAAAACCGTTAATTATCAGAAATTTCAAACCGCGGTTTTGTTAAGAGAACTTAACTAAGTAGAAAATATTTCAATCTTTTCAAAAGAAGAGGAATAAAGTATATCGGTAATGATTAGAATTTATTCATTGTTAGATCTCAAGACATTCTCCAATCTAATGATATAAGGCATTTGTTGGTGACATATATCAAGTTAATAATTTTCGAAAATTCATTATTTGCGATATTTTTAATTTCGAAATATGTTCTAATATTTGAAATGCTATAGATTCACATTTTTAAAGAGATCGTAATACTGATACAAACTTTTGTAACTGGGAATATAGTGAAATATGTGGCAATACGAAAATTTAAATTTTTATCTAGGTTTCTGAATTTGTAAAATGTATTTTAGTAACAAACTGGAATATGTATATTTCTTAAATACGATAAAATTTTATTTTGAACAGATTTCTTTATTTGCTAACAATTTCGAGCAAATTTTTTTAGTTATTGGTATAAAACGCAATAAAGTTGAAAGATAATTTATGTGCACCATTTAAAGTGAAAAAATTGCAACACGTTTTGACAAAATAAATGTTTCTTCTTCAGGTGCATGAAAGACTTGTCACCATTTTAAGAAAATAAGCAAAAAAGTCCACTTTCCAAAGAAAGTTCCGTGAATAACCATAACAGGTATGTTTCAAGTACAAACAGAGTACTTCTTAATTTTTGCGATGATCATTTTTGTATGTAATGGTAAATATTATTTCATATTGGCATAATTTTATGCATTAACTTTTATACCACACTGTAAAAAAGGAGAAAGGAATTTTAATCTATCAAAAAGATTTTCGAAAATATAAAATTTTCAGAAACCGTTCTTCTTATCCTGAAAAATATCAAAAACTAATATATTTCAGAGATTTAAAGAAGCATTTCTGAAACAAACCTTACTTTTGCTACCGGTAACTTTTGGAAACGTTTTCGAGATATTTTTTAAGTTTTATTAATCAGTTTTCTAAACCAGATACGAACGCAAAATATCGGTTGTTCGCATGCTATCAATTCTCTCTAGAAAACATTCTCTTGTTCGAAAATCATGTTCAACTGACAAACATGATCAATTAACATCGGAAAATCAACATTATTTTCTTAGTTTTGCATGCATAAATTATGTTACGTATTTGCAAATAATTAGGGAGAATTTATAACTTTCAAAAAACCGATATTTCATGTTCAAAACAGGTAGAAAAAATAACTAATAAAGAGAAACAACTACCTGTAAACGTTTCTGAAAAATACGGGAAACAAAAGAAACTATTGTTTCACAAATCCTTCATTAAACGCTCGAAATATTGGTTTCTGAAGTTTTGGAAGATAAAGGGACGTTTTTCGGAATCAAGGTTACCTCGAAAGAAGTTATATTAAATTTCAGTAAGTCGTCTTGGTATATGATGTAATCTCTCTCTTTTTTTTACAGTGCAGATACATTTTTGGCTGGATATGTATGGCATTTCAGGTTGATCATTGTCAAGTAAATATTTGTTATAAGTGATCACATTTAGGGCTTAAAAACAAAAATACAACCAAACTATTGAGAATTTACTAAACAAGGCTTTTTTAAGTATAATTTTAGCTTACAATCTGATAATATAAAATAAATAAATTAAGAAAAAACAAACAATGAAAACGAAACGTCAGTAGTTTGATTTAATAATCTTTAACACAAGCATAGAAGAATTACAGATATGTAGATCATAAATATATGCGAATAAGAAATGACTTTTTAAAATATTTTATCATTGTTTTATTTTATCAAAGCTGCATACATTTTCATTTTACATTTTTTTTATTATTGTATTTCAATCTTTGGGTGTGTGATCGTCTTTTTTCGCCGTTTTCTTCCGAAATTATATGATGCGTGTAAAAAAAATAAAATTTGCATTGGGCTTTACTACTGCATAATTCAGTGATAACTATTATTTTATAAAGTGTTCAACAGAAGTGCTCAAATACTGCAACACTCTACATTCTGCCAGTTAATTGTTTGATAAGAAAATGCATAATATAAATCTATATAATTGGTACTTACGTATTATCCGTGCCAGGAGATTGATCGCCAAAAATGGTTGCCAAGTACCAATCATGTTTATAGTTCCCAATCATGTTTTCAAACGCAGTAATTTAACATTATCAAATAACATTGTTAAAAATGGTAATTAATATAAAATAAATAAAATGTAATACATGTTTATTAAATTTATAACATTGTTAAAAATAGTAAATAACATTATTTTAGTAAAATTAATAAATAGTAAATAGCATAGTAAATAAGAAAGAATAATATTACAGATTACTCTCAGGCATGCAGCAAGAAAAAAATATAAGGGTTACTATAATTAGTAACATTTGGCTCCATGCTTGGCGCAGTTGGCTTAAAACTGGCACGGATAATACGTAAGTACCATATAATTTTGCACACGCTTCTTTAAAATTTGAATTGTGTGATATTTCAACTGGTTTTATTGTATTTTATTAGGTATTCTAATTATTACATTAAATTCTTATTAATGTATTTACAGAAGTTAAATATTAAAGTTTGATTTTAACTTATCTAACAACGAACTATTACTGAACGTCATAACAAAGGCAATTAAACATTAAAATGATTTTAATTAAGTTTTAACAGTAAAAGCCTATGACATTTATTGCACTCACTTCTTGAGAAAATTCTTTTAAATTAGTTAGGGTTTAACATGTGTTATTCTACGTTTTTTCTTAATCTTTTAATAACACTAAATGCTGAATATGTTTGAAAATAGGAAAATAATTTAAAATTGTTAATGGATTTAAAAAGTAATTTCCTGTCTAATATAACACTCATTAACAAAAGAACATTAAAGCTTAAATTTAATTAAGTATTAGAATTTAATCTCATTAACAGCATGTTTATAAATCTAAAGCATAAATCTAAAAAACATTGAAGAGAACATAATCAAAAATGCTTCTGAAATATATTTGAAAGTATTTAAAACCTATAACAAAATTAATATGCACTTTGCTAGAATAATATATAACATACTTCACTTATTTGCAAGAAAGGATTTTCTGCAGGGATATCAAAAGATATAAAAATCATTTACATGATATTTTTAACTTTTTAAACGTGTTGATTTGCATACGAAATTTATTTTAGTTATCTAATTAAATTTTATTCTCAATTAAAATTTTAATCTAGATTCTTGCACAAAATGCTTGCAAACATGTTATGCATTAATTTCTAAAGAGTTTTAATCGCATGGGTATTTAATTTATTTACTGATAAATGTTTACACTTAGTTAATTAAATTCATTCATAATTTCTTTAATTTTAGTTAAATGATTTTTTAAGTCATTAAAGAAGTTTCCGAAAACTTATTCTTATTACAAGCTTTTTTTTATTTTAGAATATATATTTAAACAATTTAAAATAAAGCTAAACTTTTCCGTGAGATATACGAAAATTTCTTCTAGATAAAAACTACATTTTCTTATTATATAATCATTTTGACTAAGTTATAATAATTTCTTCTAAGAATGCTTAGTATTTTTTTAAAAAAAGCTGTTTAAATATTTGTTCAGATACCTAATTATTTTAATATGCAGTCATATATATTTTCAAAATTGATAGTTCCTTCTGAAAATTTCACAAAAAATTAAAACATTAAATAATTTTTTATTAAGATGTAATGGTAAAATCTTTTAATGTTTATTGCATTTCGTTCCTAGCAAAAGTCATTTAAAAATGTTTGGTTTAAAACAATTGGCTGCATATATATATATTTTTAATAACACTGTAAAACTATGTACATAAATACAAAAACAAGTTAAATTTTTAAAGGATTTACATAGCAGGTCTTTTATGTTACATAACCACCTTTATCAAAACAATACCCAGGTTTCTATTTTATAGAAGTATTGAAATTTAATCCCAATAAGAGCATTTGTATAATAAAACATAAATCCTAAAAAACTTCAGAGGGAAAGCATAATTAAAAATGTCGCTCTAATATATTTGAAAATATTAAAAAACCGTAACAAGATTAGTAGGGAATTCCTTAGAAAAATGTGTAACATACTTCACTTAAATGCATGAAGAATGTTTGGTCTATAATATCAAATTATATAAAAATGATCTTTTCAACTTATTGAACGTGTATGTTTCATACAATATATATATTTAAGCATCTAATAAAATCATACTCTAAATTAATATTTTTTTTCTGAAATGCAACGAAAACTGCTATATATTCTTTCCGCAAACGTTTTAGGCACATGACGTCACTATTCAATTTATTTAATGAAAAAAAATTTAAACTAGTTAATTACATGAATTTCTCATTTATTAGGTTGCAACTAAAAACATTTTTAATTCGGTAAATAGCATATCTGATATTTTATATTTATGACATGTTATCTTCTATTCACAATGTTAATTTAAAACAAATTTAAAAGCATCTAAAATATTTCAATGAAAATTATTAAAATCTTATTGAAATAAAATGTTTATTTTATTCATAAGCTATAGTTGTTAACTAAATATTTACTGCCAAAAATATTCACTAAATCATTATAAAACTATAAATATTTTAAGGCACTTAGCATATTTTAATCCTTATATTCATAAATTTACAGTTTCACATTGATATTTTATATTGAAATTAACCACAAAAGCTAGAAAACTTTAAAATGACTTTTATTAAGTTATAACAATAAAAGATATTAACATAACTTGGACCCTCTTCCTAACAAAAGTACATTAAGTGTTTGAGTTTAATATTTTATATTCTACACTATCCTTAATCTTTTAATAACACTAACAGGATAAATATGTACGAAAATACGGTAAAAAGTAACATTTTGAAGTTTGTTTCCAAAGTATTTTTTTAATTAACATAACGCTCATTTTGAAAAGAAAATGAAAGATTCCACTTTAATGAAGTATTGAAATTTAATCACATCACCATGATTATAATTCTACAACGTAAAACTAAAAAACACCGAAGAGAACACATAATTAAAGCCAAAATCAAAAATACTTCTCGAAAACATCCGAAAGTATTAAAAAATTGTAACAGGATTAATATGGAGTTCTCTAAATTTGTAATATACTTCACTTAATTGAAGAACGACTTTCATAAAAGAGATAAAAATTATTTTCATAATCTTTTCAACTTGCTTAACGTGTATTTTTACATAGGAAATATGTTTCAGTTATTCAATTGAATCATATTCTAAATTAAACTTTTATGCTAAATCTCTGTCTAAAATATAGCCCAACTATTTTATGCATTCATTATTAAAGTTCTTTAAGGGGATGGAGAGAGATGGGGACATTAATTAATTTAATTACTGTAATACATATTTTTTTATCCTAGTTAAATCAATAAATTCTTCATTTGTTTAAATTCCATTAAATGAATTTTAGATTTAAAATTTTTGAAGCAGTTTATGTTTATAAAACATTTTATGCGTTTTAAAATATATATTTATCACAAAATTTTAAAGTAACTGAACTTTTCTGGGGAAATTAATAAAATAACCAATGAAATATCTAGATTTCCTATTTGAGTTATACATATTGAATAAATTATAATATTTGCTCTAAAAATATTATTTTATCTTTATAAAACGTTTTAAATATTTTTAGAGTATTTAGATTATTTAATTATTACATTCATATATTTATGTTTTTACATTCGTAGTTTATAATGATTTTCCTCTCAAAAGATATAAAATATAAAATGTATTTTATTAAGTTATAAAAATAAAAGCCTTTAATATTTAATAATCTATCTGCATAGCAAAAATCATTTGAAACATTTGGTTTAACATATCTTATCTTAAAACCTTATTTTATCTTATCTTATTGTCTTAAAACCGCCTTTCACTCTTTACTTATCCCAAATAGGCTATGTATACACAATTTACAAAATTCGTACAATTTTTAAAAGAATTTCTAAAGTAACTAGATAGAAAATTATTACACGAAGAATGACAGAAAGTTATTACACAGTTAATATACGAATACATTCTTCTTCGTGTGTATAAGAATTACACACGTTAAGAATACGTGTTTGATTCTTATCATACGATTTAATATAAGAATATTGAAGCTTAATGAATGAAACTTTGAATTTTAATCCCATGAACAGCATGTGTGAAATTAACAAAACGTACAGCCAAAATAAATCTACGTGAGAGCATAATCAAAAGTACTTTTCGAATACATTCGAAACTGTTAAAAATTTGAAACCGAATTTCTATGGAGTGCGCTAGACTAATATAAATCTTAGTTCATTTAATTACTGGAATTATTTTTATGCTAGATATCAAAATGTATAAAAATCTTTTACCTGATTTTTTTTCAACTTGTTGAACATGTTTATTTTCATATAATATATTTTTTAGTTATCAAATTAAATCATATTCTAAATTAAACTTTTATGCTAAATCACTGCCTGTAATGCAGTCAAACTTATTATGTATTCAGTCCTAAAGCCTTTCAGGCACATGGGAACATTACTTAATTTATTTAATATAATAAGAGAAATGTTTATCCAAGTTAATTAAATTACTGCCTCATTTGTTTGGTTTCAATAAAATTATTTTTCTCATTCTTATATTTATTAAACTTTTTCCTCATTTTTGAATATATATTTATAAGGAAATTTCAAAGTAACTGAAAATTTTCGGGGAGATTTATGAAAATCTCTTTGAAATACAGTCTATTTTTTTAAAATTAAATTACAGATATTGACTAAACTGTTAAACTTCCTTAAAACAATATTTATGGTTTATTTATAAAGCTGTTCAAATATTTGCTTAGAGCATTTAATTCATTTTAATTATTACTAATATATATATATATATATAAAGGATGGTCATAACATTTTTCACTGATTACAATAATTTATTGCAGATATAATTAAGCATATGCTTGTTTCAATATATTGTAAAGACATTAATGAAGTGTTTAATACAAGTACTTACGTCAGTAAATTTAGATGTGAACATCCTTGGTAGCTCGAAGAATAGCGAAGCAGTATTCCATTTCTCGCCGCGTATTGCTTAACGTTTGGGCTGTCACACTAGACACAGCATTTGTGATCCTCACATTGACAGGATATAACCTGAATATTCCAAAGTTATGAAAAACTTATTAATTGGATTTATTACAGTGTGTCAGTTGAAGGAGTTTTGTGTAAACTATGTTCAATTTGCTTTTCGAAGGGGCCTTGGATTGACCAAGCCGTATGTCTAGGGAATCATCCATCCAGATGAAAGTAAACTTAAGAACATGACTTTTCCATAATAAAAAGTTTACAGTATTACATCCAATGGTTATTTCTTAATATTGTTTTTGTAACCAGGGGAAGAATTTATGACCACCCTATATTTTTTTACAATTATGTTTTACATAGTTAATTATGTATCTTTACTATATCTCTTCATTTCCCAGGTTTTAACTTGTCCTGTCTTTTTTACATTCTTTCAGTAGCAATGTGCCTCGTATTTAAAAAATGTTTGAACTTTGGACAAAGCAGAAAATTCCATGTCACCGTACTATACCTTGATTTAGATACTATCATTCGAAAGATATTTTGCAGGATGCTAAACATCCAGTCTCAGTAATCACATTTTGAATTGAGTCTGCAACAAACTGAATTACACTGAGAATACGGGAGGCTAATTATAGGTCACGTAAAGTTACATCTATTATTATATACTTTATTATATCCTCATCTCATCTATTATTATATCTTTTCCACGTATTATATCCATTATAAACTTTGAAATTATCAGTAAAAATCTGTAACATATGCACTGATAATACAAATTTATGCAGTATTCATTATATAGAATAATTGGCAAGCATGTAATTAAACATAACTTTGTTAAGAAAAGATTTATTAAAATAAAACATTATTTTATTCAAGACACACTAATATAAAAAAAATAATAATAATTTATTTTCTAATATTTTTACCATTTTGGGAAATACGCTCTTGTAAGGTTCTTCTAACACCAATGAATAAAGATTTAAAAAAAATCCGTATGCTTATCTTCGTTACCATGTCAAACTGTGGAATGTGAAAAAATGCATATTTCATTACTTTTGAAAATGGGCCGATTGTATCACTAAATTTAATTAGTGTTCTTCACAAGGGTTGCTAGTTTGGCCTCCTATTTTATTCAAAAATTTCGAATCCATACCATCATTTTCAAATAGACATTTTTGCTTTATTTAATGACAGACATTTCGTGATTACTTAAAGTAAAAAATATTTCTCGAAATTTCCACTATGCATTCGGCATCTCTAAATAAAAGAGAAGGCCAGTCTGGCAACCCTGTTTTCTACAAAAATTTTACTAGGCGAAGAATTCTATTACAATTTAGTGTTGAAAATCGGCCCATTTTTAAAAGTAATGAAAAATGCGTTTTTTTCACTTTTGATAGTTTGACATGGTTGCTACGATATTATGGCATAAATCCACATCCGTACATTTTCCTTCTGTAAGGATTGTTCAATCCTCTTTAGAATATTTCATAAGCTTCACTGGACTGGAATCTCTAATGTTTACGCGTCATTAATATGTTGAATTCCGTTATTCCGAAAACATTTCACTGTTTGGCGCTTTTGAGGGTTTGCCACATATAAAATAACCCACAACTTTCAAAATTCTACATTATTTCCATTGAAAGACTAAAACATTAATTTGGCATTTGTAACATTTCCAATAATTTTAGACAACAATTTTATTGGTCGATGACTGGATCTATTTAATATATATGATGTGCTATTTGAATATATTTTGTCTGTAAACTTTCAAAATAACAGGAGTACATTTCAAACTTAAATACATCTATTCAGCATACCATAGTACTGAAATTTGCTCGGTTGACATTACTTTCTTTAACTATTAATCTTTACGTCTTTAATGTATGAAAATATGTAATTCAATACGGCAAATAATTCTTTTCAGAATTGCTGTGCTCAAGAACTGGTATCGCGAACTTCTTTTGGAAACACATACACGCGGCCCTGATCCGGGATGTGTTAAGCGAACTCTTCACCGATAAAACATTAATTGCGAAATCTCACGCATATGCGGATGTTTATTTTAGGTGATTGCTCAATATCTGATATATTTATCAAAATACAATTTTCACTGTCAGAAAACAGACATCCGAATCCGATGCCAACGTAAGGGTTTTTTTAATTTGATGTCCTTAAAATTTAAATATTTTTAAGAACTTTATATATTTTGAAAATTTTCCTCAATTAAAAATTGTAAAGAATGTAGAGTTTTAAATACTTAAAAATTAAAGTGACATTTTAAAAAACAGACTACGTCGGCAATAAACATCAGGAAAAAGCTATAATTTTGAAAATTATATTAGGTAAAGAATAATAAATTAAAATTTTCTGTACGGTAACATAGGATTTAGCTGTCAGGAAGGGTAAACTTATTTCGGTGAAGCGTTTCCTTAACTGACTACATCTTTTATATGATATTGTAGCCATTGTGTGACTTGTCGAGAGGTTAAATGTCCTGTTACTGGGCAAGAGGTCACATTCAAGAATGCTATTGTTTGAGACATAGATGTCTGTAGTGATACGGATTCACATTAAATGCTAATCCCTGTCAATTATGACCTCATTCACAAAAGATGAAGAGGAGTGGAAGGAAAAAATTTCCCCACGCTAATTCGTCCAAAAATGATCTATAAAATGGTACTGGTATCAGCCGATTGGTGATAACGTCTACTATTAAATGCTGTGATGATCTAGGAAGGATTGGGAGGCCGTCAACACATTAAAAAATAAACCAATATATATATTTTTTTCAAATGTAAACATTCTCTTTAAACACTATATTTGAGTTCCTTGAATAGATGAATCCTGGAAAAAGTATTGTTAAACTAGAGGGTACTTCTCTATTATCCCGTCGACCACTTTTCATACGAAAAAACTGTCGCCAAACTATAAGATTAAACGCCAAAAATGCAGTCCCATTTACTTGATGTCAGAAGCATTATACGTGTTTGTTATGTCATCAAGTGGTTTTTAATTCGACATTTGTGTGTATTTTTTGTTATGTTTTACTGATTTATTAGTTATTTCATTAATTAAAATAACAATTGTGTCATTAAATTCTTATATTTTATTTATTTATTTATTTATTTTGATATTCCAATGGCAACGTTCTCCCGTTTATTTGGTGTTACAGTTTGGCGATAGTGTTTTGTTACGAAAAGTGGTCGACGGGATAATAGAGAAGTACCAACTAGAGTTTAAAATCTTTCTAGAGTTAAAAGAGGTCAAAATTTAAAATTGACAGTATAAATTCCAAGTGACAAACGATAAACTATATCTTTCCAGAAACAATTCTGATTGAAATGTCTCTTTTTTTTAAAGTGATAAAATGAAAATACTTCGAAATATTCCATGTATTTTTCGATTAAAAATCTTATTTTTAATTATGAAAATTATTAATAAATTCATATTAAACATTTATTAATTATGACCTATCTACCCTATATATATAAAATCCTAATGAAACGAATTTGTGAAACGATTTTATGAAACGAATTTATGAAACGATTTTGTGAAAGGACTGATTAAACGACTGATTATGTTTCATGGCTATTTTTAATAAAATATTAAACGCTTGAGGGTGAAATTAATACCAATTGTCCATACAAATCCGCGGATGTCAAAACTGGTAATATAATTTTGAAATTGGAATTAGTTTTCGAGATATTAATTTTTTTCTAATTTTAATCACATTTATGTAATGATGGCAACTAATTACTCAGTTTTTTTTCAGACAAAAAAGGGAAAAAAATTTAAAAGGATCCCGATAGGGATTATTGATTTCTTTTTATTCGTCATTTTCAAATTGAAATTGAATTTATCTTTTATTTCAATCGATAATGAAGACAAGATTGTGATTAAATTATGTTTTTCAGGAAAATTTGAAAAAAAAGCACATTTCTATCGTCAGGATTCAATCGTCTGTCAGCATTTAATTTAATTTATAAACTGGAAATATTTTGAATAAATTCGTCCAAATGACGTCATTTATGTAAACGCAAAAGAAAGGGGGGGAAAGAAATTAATAGTAATTATTATTTATTGATATCATTTTGTTATTTTTTTGTAAAATTTAATTAAACGAATTTATAAAATCACTAATTCGGATATTTGAAACGAATATGTAATTGCCCAACTGAATGGAAGGAGAATAAAATATCCTGCTTTGTTTTCTTTCCAATTTTAATGAGAATATGACATCAATTATGCTAAAATGACAGTTACTCATCTCTCTCTTTTATTGGCAGCAAGGGGAAAAAATGCTCCCTATATATATTAGAGAAATGCTATTAAAGTTTAAGACAAATGAATATTTCAGTAGCATTACTTTTTGTTATACATACAATTTGTTTTACATACAATTGGTTATACATACAATTTGTTTTACATTTTTGTTTTACATACAATTTATTTAAGCGTAAAATGTCATTTATCCTATTTTATATGTAATCAGAAGTAATTTGTATAGAAAATAGAAAAACAATAATAATATACGTATAATTAAAATAGGCATATAAACAAAAAAATCGTCGAATTTGTTTCCATGGCTGTTTATGTCATTTGGCACCAAATCTCATTTTCTGATGCCCGAATTGCGCCAAGCTTTTTAAAAAAAGCCTCAAGACTCCTATAATAGAAAAGCACCAAAAGTTCATTGGGTTTGTTTTCATAACTTTTGGCAACAAATCTATGTATATTAACGAATCTATCCCTTTTTGAAGATCGAATTACGCCTAACCTAAAAGTAAAGGATCCTATACTGGAAAAGTAACCGATTTTCTTATGGACAATATTCAAGTGACATAACATGGTGTAAAATTATCGCGGATAGCAAATTTGTTTAAATATCTCATCATTTGATGCCGAATAAATACAGGCATGCATGCACAAAATATTTAATTAATTTTGTGTGATAAATCATTATTAGAAAATTCGTATATACATATTAATTAAAATAAATAATTTACATATTTAAAATAACATGAAAATATGCATGATGGTGCACTAAAATAGAGAGAAAATTAAAACCTGTTACTGAAAATGTCTATAACATAGTACTTTTCAATACCGTGGTTCTTAATGTTATTCACAAACAGATGGAATTTTTCTCATCCTTAAACGCAAAGGAAGAATAGAATACAGATCGTTGTTATAAAAGTCCGAGAGGTAGCCACAATTTAAACCTAACCATTTTATACAAGCTGGTTTTCAAGTTGTAATTGATTTTACTTATCAATCCCGAAAACAGTCGTCAGTTGTCGCAACAGCTGTGTATGAGGCCATGATAATCAGAAAATGCTCCATTAAAACGTTAAAAGCATGGCAACGCAATTACAGATTTACCAATATTTTTAAAACAAAGCACGTTGTCATGTTTTTCGAGGCCTCGAAGTCTGAGCGGTGGTTGGCGAGCGTTGCTCGCAGGGGGTAGGCCCCCTGGTATATATATATATATTTTTTTTGCATAAAATTAACCACAATCGTCTCAAACAAGGGTGTGTAAGTTTACCTCTCACCCCGATCACTAGTTTTTAAGGTATGGATCAATTATTTTTCGATCGTTAGAAAAGAAAATCTTATGCCGTCACGGGAAAACTGTTATTGAATTAGTTTGTTATAAACGTGAGTTTAATTTATATTTAACGTTTTTAAATATTTTTTTCTGTCAACTTTTTGAACGTTCTCAATATTTTGCTTTAAAAGTTCCTATTTTTCGAAGTTTATCGATGATCCCTAACACATTTTCTTATATATATCATACATTCTCTATGATGATTTAAGAAAAATGCATAAAATATACATTTTTTTTCTGTGTCACCTTGATCCAAAGACTGGATAAATGTAACGTAAAAGGTGCGCGTTACTATTTGAAAAATCAATGTTAGTACAATTTTGAATATACAGACAACCACTAAACCCTAGTTTTTGCACACCATTTGATAGTAGACGTTATTATGAATGGGCTGGTACCAGTAATCCTTTTATACGACGATTTGAGACGAGTGTGGACGTATCCTTTTCCCTCCACCACAGTACATAACGCCTACAATGATTTTGTTTGATTACACGTGTGTCGTTTTCTTTACAATTTTGTGTTAAAAAATTACTCGGGAATCATTCAAACCAGAAATTTAAACAAACAGAGATATTCTAAAGGGACGACAACAGCTGCGAAGTCATATGTAAAACAACTGATATCGATGTACATTTTTACTGAAACGATTACTGAAACGATTTCAATACTTAAAATTCATAAAGATACAACTAAATGTAAATATATTGCTTGAAGGTGCGTAAAAACATACATAAAACATTTTAAAGCACTTTAAAGTCCTTTTAAAAATTCAAAACGTTTTCAACCGAACTTAGTCGGACATCATCATTGTAAAATTAATAATTAAGTTGAGTTGTTGTCTCTTCGCGTTTCTAGCTTGCCCTTTACTTAATCAACTTAACTATTAGTTTTTCACTGATGATGACCGAGTAAGTACGGTTGAAAACATTTTGAATTTTTAAAATTACTTTAATGTACTTTTAAATGCTTTATGTATGTTTTTATACAATTTCAGGCAATTTATTTACATTTAGTTGTATCTTTATGAATTTTAATTATTAAACATGGTGAATTTGCACTGAAATTTTAACTTTTTATTGGATTTCAATACTGTTTTTAATATTTTTGGCAGTATCTACTCTGTAAATTGATCATTCAGCGAAAAATAAATATAAAAAATGCAATAGTTGTGTTAATTAAACAAATACATTTACTTTTTTGTGAAATTATAAATCTATTGTATATTTTGTATTTTTATTTTCTGAAAAAAAAAATACAGTTTAGCTACCATTTAAATTTGCAACAAAAATACTTGAAATCATTCCAGTAGTAGTTCAGAGAAGGTACAACAGGCATCAGTTGTTTTAAATGTGATTTCCCTGGTTTCCGAAATCAAGTTTTTATTGGATTTCAATACTGTTTTTAATAGTTTTCGCAGTATCTACTCTGTAAATTGATCATTCAGCGAAAAATAAATATAAAAAATACAATAGTTGTGTTAATTAAACAAATGCATTTACTTTTTTGTGAAATTATAAATATATTGTATATTTTGTACTTTTATTTTCTGAAAAAAAAAATACAGTTTAGCTACCATGAAAATTTGTAAAAAAATATCTGAAATCTTTTCAGTAGTTCTTCAGACAATGCACATCAGCATCAGTTGTCTTAAAAAATATATTTTTCTTGGTTTGCGAAATAACTGAAATATTGTAATTTCTATTTTATTTCTAGCAGCACGCTAAATTTATACAACTGCAATCATTATTTTTAAAAAGTTAATGAAATCGCTTCTGTAATTTTGAAGAAAAGGGTGCACAAATGCCAAAATATTTACAAATAATTTCGCAACTGTCGTCATCCTCTTAAGCCAAAAAATAATAAAAGTAAAATTAATTTTCTCATTATTACATACATAATTTTTAACAGCATATTAGAATCCTCTAGGTTAACGGAACATATATTTAAAATATAAAATTTTAAGCTAAAGTTACGTTGGTAAATTTAACGATAGTTTTTCCATTGTTCTCAGAAGAAAACGGAATACTTTTAAATTTAAAATCCTATTTTCACAATAAGTTCTGGAACTTTTTTGTTATGTTGGGCGTATGTGAGTAAAATACAGCCTGTTTACCTCTATTATGTTATCCGTTATTAAATAGCTTCATTACAGTTAAGTCACGATCGCAATATCGCATCAATTTATCGCTGTTCTCTTGTATCAAAGGATATTGAATACCTTTCTAGATTTCTAAAATAGGTGTTTTTTAGGAGAGCCCTTTTATATAGACATGCACTTGGGAAATTTAATAGGTTCTCTAAGGATATATTTTTATTTTCTATCGTTGAATTTTCTTTATTATTGTTTTTATCTCCGGAAGAAAAATTGAACGGAGAACTTTGTTCCAATTTTCTTGATGTCTAGTAAGGAATTTTTAATTCATACGATTAAAAGACTCGCAACTTATGTTGAATTTTTAGAACAAATGATAATAAATTATTGTTCTTATTCTATAGAACAATAATTCTTATTCTACATCCAAGGTAAAGCTAGGATAGTCTGCGCTCAATTCAAAAGAATAACAATAAAAAATCTAAATATTAATTTTTTGCTAAACTATCCATGAATAATGTTTACTTTATTTGTTTTTTATGCATTTCCAATGCTATGTTGTTGTTATTTTGCAATTTAATAGAACAGTTGTAATAAAACCAAGAAAGTTATTCTGCGCAATCTGTCCTTACAGGGTTGGTGTAATTGCGCACATGGGTAGGAGAGGTTGTTACTAATAATAACTACAGTTAAATTGTTAACAATAATAATTACACTTAAATGACATTGTTGTAAGGTTTTTGTGAACAAATATTATTGTATTAGGAGTGAATATTTCAGCGTAATGATTAAGGAATCAGAAAAAGGAAATAATTTCAAAAACGATTAAAAATTTTTAATTAGAGGGAAAAAAAATTAAAGAATCAGAAAAAGCAAGTCCAGATAAGATTACAAAATAACATTAAGTTACTTGATAACACGTTTACCTTAAAATTAGTCCATTTTAATTTTTCATTTTTTATGCAAATTTACCAATAAGCTGCGTAATCTCTCCTAGCATGGAAACTAATGGAAACAACGCGCCATCTCTCCTAAGTAGCAGATGCGCAAACTCTCCAATTTCGATATGAGAGATTGCGCGGGCTTTTATTTAAACATGGCCGTTACTAAAACGAACCGTAGGTGTTCACACTGTTAGTCTAGATTAGTAGCTTATGAGAAATCGTTTAAGTTTAAAATATTTTGTACTACTGACATTGTATAGAAATTCTGACGAATAGCTATGAAAATTCAAGCACTGACTTTGGGAAAACAAAACAAAATAGCAATGTTTTTCTTAGACGCTCAAAACAATCAATGTGCACTTTCAAGTAGACACTCCACTACTGCTGTTGTACAACTACCTGCAGTCGCAGCACGCTCACTCTACTCCTTCCCCCCGAACCTCTATGTGCGCAATCTCTCTGACCGCGCCATCTCTCCTGGCTTTACCTCATATAAAATTATTTTATATGCAATATTCTTTTATATTTCATTATTTGCAAAGGATGATAATATACGTTCGAGGCGTTGTACTGCTTTGACATTAGAAAACACGAGGCCATTTTTTTTAACAATTTTATTTTTAAATGAAATTTAATCTACTTTTTAACATAATTTCAGCCTATATATTAAGACACTTATACTACATAAGACCAGCTTTTGTATCACATTCTCGTAAGAAACTTGTCACCTTATGGTAAAAACTGCATCCGCGCCATTTTGAGATCGTCAGCCTCGTTGTAGTGCTGATCGCCAAGGTGCTGCTTTAGGTGCAGGAAAAAGTGGTAGTCACTTGGTGCTAGGTCAGGGTTATGCGGGGATTGACAAAGGTGTTCCGAATTATATATCGCGAATAGATCCTGGGTATAACCCTTACCTAGCGCCAAGTGACTATCGCTTTCCCTGCACTTAAAGGAACACCTTGACGATCGGTGCTACAACTAGGATGATGACATCAAAACTACGGTATGCAGTGGTTAACACAGCAGGCAGATTTCTTTGAGTATGGGATAGTAACGCTGGTCTTAGGATATAATAAGTGCCTTAATATAGTCGGGAATTATCCTGAAATCTATATTAAGGTCCAGGAGTTCATGTAAAAATAAAATTGTAAAAAAAAATGGCCTTGTGTTTTTTTTTTAAATATCAAAACGGCACTTACTTAAAAAACACCGTCGTATAATAGAGCAAATATAAATAAAGCACTTTAAATAAACTGTAACGTGTTAAATAAGTATTTGTCAAATTGCTCGTATTATAAATTTATTACTTAATTCCTTTTGCTATAATTACAAAAGTATAAATTTTATTTATTCTTTATTTACATATTTGTAATTTTTTTCGTGTGGATATGAATGGTTTTCTAAATAGGGAAAAATCAAAAAGTAGGTTGTTTATCAGTAAAAAAGATCCACTTGGCATTGTTATAACATTTAAAATTTTTAACTGTATGTGGGAAAAATTCTTGTTCATGAAATAGTTCACTAAATGTGAATTAATAAAAGAAATATATCTTTTACTATGCAGATTATATTCACTATATGGGCAAAAGTCATCGAAGACTTTCGAATTTTGACGTTTTGTCGAGTATATACTGAAATACTTGGGGAATTATTCTGGAAATTCAGAATGTAAAAAACATGTTTGACATCAATTTTTTCAGCGAATCTTTGATTACGACGGCAATACGGAGACCGACAACAAATTGGACAGAAAAAACATTATTAGCGATAACCCTGTGAAATAAAATACTCAAAATAGCATGTAATTGTAGTACATGGCTATGAGGATCATGTACAACATCTGTATTCACATATATAACAATAACAATTATATTCATGAAACAATAATTATTTCTTAAAAAAATCGAGAAATTTCCGACTGTTTTTCGTATGTTGCAACAAAGATTTTTAAACAAATTCAACGCCATTTATACGAAAATTGAAAAATTACAGTACAAATAACATACTACATTTATAATATAATTATATTAAATATCTGATGAAACGTGAACATTTGTATGAGTATTTTTTAACTGAGATATTCGACTGGCATTTTTTATATAAGTTGTCTTATTCAAATATTTGTATTATCTATATTTATTATATTATCTTATTCTATTATCTTATTTCAAATTACAGTAGAAATAACACACTACATTTACAATGTAATTATATTAAATATTTGATGAAACATAACCGTTTGTATGAGTAATTTTTAACTGCGATATTCGACTGGCTTTTTTATATGAGTTGACAAATGTAGTTGCATACTAACTTATGCAAGAAAAAAAAATGTTTTCATTAGCGCATGCGCAGTTAATATTTATTTCATACAAATCCTCAAATGTCATCAAATATTTAATATATTTAATTTCAAATTGCAATATGTTATTTCTAGTGTAATTTCTCTATTTGCCTGATTACATTTGGTTGAAAACCCTGCATGCTGTAAATAACAAAGAAAGCTTCGAAATTTTCTTGAATTTTCTGAAAAAGCCTTTATTGTTATGAAAATACGTGCTATTCACAGACAAATCTGTACAAATTAGCTACAATATACATAGAGTCATGCGCTACAGCTACACATCATTTTGACCATTTTATTTTACAGAATGATCGCAAAACTAATTTTATTACTCAATTTGTTGTTGCTCCTCTAATTGCTGTGGTAATCTAACTTTCCCTGACAAATGTGGGATATTTTTTTTTTAGTCTTGATGTTCCAGTAGTATTTGTCAAGTATGTCTCTATATGTTCGACAAGACGTCTAAAATCTAAAGTTTACGGTGATTGTTGTTCATAAGGTTTTTGTTTGAATGTATACAAGTATGTACGCACAACATCACTGTTGAAGAAAAAAGTCCTTCCGGCCTGTACCGGGAGGAAAAGGTAGCTTTCCTATATCTTCGTTTTAAAATTTTAGCTAATGGTACTGGAAAACAGCAAGCGAAAATGCAAAGAAACGTTTACAAAAGATTCTTTCATACTGAATTTGAATAAGAAATTCGCCAAATCATTGAGCAATAGTCAAATTGGCTTCATTTATGAAGACTTATTTTGGTCGCCAAATTTGGCAATATTTCGCCAAATGTCGTCAATTTTGGCGAGAATTTGGCGCTAACGGATATGAATATATAGTTTTATGCGTATGATTGGGGAAATTATTACAACAATGAAAGAAAATAATTTGCGAGTAATCGCGTTAATGCGCTGTTTTGTTTCAAAATGTCAGCCACCCTAGAATTTCAAACTGCTCTATCTCAGCCAAGATAGAGGTAAACCAAAAAATGATCTGGATTCCTCGTATCAAGGCCTAACACTAAATTAAAAAATAAATTTGAATTTTTAATTTTTTTGTATATTTATTTTAGTTTTAAATTTTTAAGTGGCCGCCATCTTGAAACATTGGTGAGCTTAATACACACAATTAGTTTCATCAAAATTGATTTATAAATACGAGCGTTATCGTATGACATAGGTCAGATATATATATATATATATATATATATATATATATATATATATAAATCAACATTTGAACGGAGGGTGGTTTTGGTGTCTGGGGGTCATGATCGGTGAAAATATATCGAAATTTTCCGGAACTGCTTTCCTCCGAACGGCTGCAATAGCTAGCTTTATACTTTTTTGTATTGAAAGCTACCTAAAAATGAATCGAGAGAGGTAAATCGCTCTTTTCCTCTCTAACAGATTTTCAAAGTCCATTAGGATTTGTATGTTAACAGTTTGATATGCTACATTTAAAATATCCAAAATTTACAAATATTCAACCCTGATACACGAGACAATTTGGCAGGGATGTTAGTAAAAATTATCATTTTGATATGCGATTCTTGTTCCATTTATTTCTGGAAATTATCAGAGGATTTTGATGTGCGAATGTTTGCCTTATCTTCATGCAATTCTATTGATTCATAAAGCTGCGGGTAAAGAGATGGTATTTCATATTGGTAGATTGGGAATTTCTGATAGGTGGCACCAAGAATATTAATCTTTTTTTTTCAAAAATGACTGGCGATATTTCTTTTAACAGGAAAATATATCACCTTTGCAATATACAAGAAATTATGTTTATCTGTTAAATTATTTTTTTCATTTAAAGCTATTTTTTTAGAATATCAACTATTGTGGCTTAAAATATATTATATGTATGGCTTCCATTGCATTTTTAATATCTGAATAAGAATATGTTTCTTTGCAAAGAGCACAAACACGGATTTCCATCCATTAATTCTTTAAAGTACCATTTTGTATGTACACAAAACTTCAAGGTATCAGACGATAAATTATACTTTCAAAAATGTAATTGCTATGTGAAAAAATATGTTTCACGCAACTGTAATCGTGCAAACGTCTTATTTATATAATAGATAAATAACGCCAAGCTTAGCTCCAATTTTCTTGTGTGATTGTGTGTTTCACTTTTTTTTTTGTGTAAACGTAAGTTCATGTCTGTATGAAATATAGATGCTTGTATGTATGGACACCAATGCATCATTATATTTCAGTAATTTACATGTATTTCCTTACATGTATTATTAACTGTAGTGTTATAATATCACGTAAAAACGGAAGTATGACTGATGCATTATTTTTGTTTTAAATGAATATATTATATTAGTTATGCTTATCCTTCTTAAAAAATTTTTTTTCTTTGTACATTTTGACGTTCTTTTATATAATGTTTCATATTTTTTCAATATTTTTTGTCATATCATTTCCCATTGGCCTTACAGTGATATTTCACATTAAGCCGTTTCCTCTCTTCACAGCTATTCCTGCATGGCTAGTGATATAATATATAGTTTCCAATAAACTTTAGAGTTCCCATTTAAAGGAAATAACGGCTATACTTTCTCCCTTATCTATGCGATAACTTTTGTAAAATGTCGTCTGTTTGTAATTTCATTTTGAAAGGAATCAGTGTTCGAAGTTCGTTTCTAAAAGATTAGAGTAAATTACTAGATGTGCAAAAGAGCTTTTATCACTTAAATTCTTTCGAATATTCACTATCAAACTCGTTTCGAGATAAAAGAAAACTTTTCTATATTTCTTGAAAGTCATTAAACTGTACTTAATTTTTCCATTATTAATAATGTTCATTAAATTCAAACTATTTTAATTTATTTATATACACAGCGATGCTGAGTATCTATATCGTATATATTTCAAATATATGACTTTAGTAAATGTAAACGTGTTTATAAAAACGGTTGTAGGCAAATGTTGCATTTTATCTTAAAAAATAAAATAGCTAAACATATGTTTCTATCCCAGAAGAAGCAAACACTTTTTATACAGTATGCATTTTTTTTTTTTTATCTCCAATGTTTTAATGTTTAATAAATATTTCAAATATAACTTAATAAATATTTCAAATATAACACTATCTGCCGCATGTGATTGCATGTATTTAGCTTGTAATATTCATCTTTTAAGCATATATTTAGCTACTTATTTTTGATCAGGTGTCTATAAAATTTATAAATATGAAACACGTGTATCTGATCAGACTCTTCAATTTGTATACCACAGTTAAAAACTAAATATAAATGGTTTTCAAAATATGAATAGTTTAAAAGTAATATATTATGTATTGAACAAATGTAATGTCAATACAGTGTTTTATATCTCTCGAAATAGTTATGATCACTCTTTGTATTATGAGCATAAGAGCCTCATCTAAAATCTTTTTTCATGTTTTTTAAAGTACAATATTCTACAGGGGACTCAAATTAATTGTATAAGCGATACCAGCCTGTTATGTCTTCATCATTTTGAACTGATTTGTTTACGTTTTGTATTAAAAAAAACAGTTTTCGATATAATATGTACAAATTAAAAATAAATATATATGTACCATTTTCCAATCTTTAAATAAAATACCTACACTGAACTGTATGTGAAGAATATCATAAAATTTTCTTCCATAAATTTTTAATATAGTAATTTAAATAGTGCAGTTACCCAAGTACAATTAGCATAATGAAATGTAGTGTATTTCTTTGAATTATATTTGAACTTACAGTGATTAACCCTTTCAGTGCGGAATTTTTTGGCTTTTTTTTCTGCTAAGTCCATGACGCACTACAGTGCGCACAATATACGCCGTGAACGCCTAGGCGACTTTTGTCGACGCTTAATATAGTCTACAGCACCGAACTC
This sequence comes from Maratus michaelseni, assembly GCA_963931845.1. NCBI lineage: Eukaryota > Metazoa > Arthropoda > Arachnida > Araneae > Salticidae > Maratus > Maratus michaelseni. The sequence goes on from OZ007589.1 coordinate 326,331,397, forward strand.
CTAGATGTCGACATTAGTCGACTCCCGCTCTCGGACCCTTAAGTCGACTTTTGTCAACTCCTGCACTCGGACCCTTAAGTCGACTTTTGTCGACTACCGCACTAAAAGGGTTAATGAATTAAAAATAATCCACAACAGAGCCCTTTAATGGATATTATAATGGGTGGATGGAAAATGGATTTACTTATATATTTTAATTATTATGTTTAAAACGACAATTAGTTGCATGTCTACACAATATGAAAAGAAATACGGCTGTAAACTTAAACGCAAAAAATAACTTTGAATAGTCCTTATTAGAGCCCACAGCCAAGGTTGGTGACAAAAATTGGACATTCTGGTATCAATGTGGTTGAAATTGTATGAGATTTAGGAGAATGGTTTAAAAATTAGTCAGGTTAAAAATAAGTTAAGTATAAGGCAAGCCGCGCCCGCTATATATCATCAATTGTTTGTGCAACCGATTATGAAACTTTCACTAAGCATAGCTTAGCAGCAACACTTTTTTAGTGATTAAAGCAAAAATTTAATGAGCATAAACATAGTTTTTCAGAAAAAGTATCTTACATATTAAATTTGTTGCAATTCAATTCAATTAAGGCCGAAACATATCTATTAAAGAAATTATAAAAATTACACCTGATGAGCGGCCACCTTTTGGGCGTTCCACTCTAAAATGTATACACCACCAGTTTATGTACAAGTGAAACTGAATATGAATGCAATTTCGTGCATTATTTCTATATATATATATATATATATATATATATATACAGATATAAATAAAAACAAAAATATTAGATATATTCGAGATCAAGCAAAAATATATGGATATCCTATTTTTATGATAAATTCAATCATCAACTCATTTAAATAACATTTATTATATAATTTAAATATAAACATGGTATGTAATAAATTATTGTTTTAGTGTGCGATAACATATAACAAAAGATATAGAAAATAATAATTATAACATACATTATTACAATTATAACATATTAGGAAATTTAATATTTAATATTTGTTTGAACATTATATACACTTTATGTAGAAAATTACAAATATAACATACATAATTACAATTATAACATATTAGGAAATTTAATATTTGATTGAACATTATTTATACTTTGTATAGTTGTGATTGTGCGTTGCCGATCACCTATGTTTAAGGTATTATTGATGTGCAGTTTTCATACATTTATAAATTAACTTATACAATAACAAATTAAATTATACAATGATAACATTGGTGATTATAACTCATATATATATATCTATTTGCAATATATATAAAAATAAATATATATAGTTTTTATTTTTGTCTATGAATAATTAAAATTAACAAGTATTTTAATTACTGCATTGCATTAATTTGATTGAAAAACAGTAGTAATACTATTAATTATCAACATTATAAATTTTGAGATATTTTGAATTGTTTATGAATTATTTAATTAGATATTTAAATTAATCTATAAATATAAAATATATTTACAATGTAGTATAAATTAAACATTAATTATTTAAAAACAAGTCTAATATATATTTAAGTAGTAGTAAAAATAAAACATTAATTATTTAATAAATGTCTATAATATCAGTGGATTAACACAGCTGGCAGCAAAAATAATTTGAATTAAAATAATATCTCTTTTACATAATATATTCTTGTTAAGAATATCTGAAATGCTGTGCAAGTTGAATTAATTCTGTGTAGATTTATTCATATAGTAGTATTATATTTTATTTGAATTTTGAGTAAAATTACAAGTTAGTATTGTTTTTTAAAGTTTATTTATATAAATAAATCTAATGAATAGTATGTAACTAATAAAGTGGATATTTAACTAAATATTAATTATGAACTATTATAATACCAATAGATGGCGACACTTTACCTTTCAGGTAGTTGTAGATAATATTGTTAATATTATATTTAATTTAACTATAGAGGGAGCTATTGATTGTATATTAATTTTACTTTCAGGAATTAAAATTGGATGGAGTAATATATATTCACGGATATAAATTTGTTATAAGTGTATTAAAACCAGAATTATTTTGAGTGTTTTTGAATCATTTTGTGATTGGGTGTCATTTATGGGGTTGTGTTTTAAAAAAAAGTGTGCTCTCAACTTGTCTTACAAATCATTTCTCTCAACTCGACTTAGTTAACATGTATGATGCATTGCCATGTGGATGTGAATATTATGTAGACGTTGTGACATTTTAAGGATTCTGTATAATTATTGTGAGTAAAATATTTTATCTACACTTTACGCGTTCATATTTCCAAATTTATTATTTAAAAACTGTTATCTCGTGGTAATTTAGTGAGGTGTTAATTACAGTTTTTTGGATAATCGATGTGAGTGAAATATATTGTATTTTCTTAATGGTTTTTTATTTCCTATTTAAATATTTCCAAATTTTAATATTTCCAATTGTTGTCTGGTAATAATTCAGTGTACCTGGATGATTCTACTGATCTTAGCATTATGCCAGTAGAATTATGAAACACTGAATTATTAATTAAAACACATGTGGGTGCATCCAGGCTGATGAATACATGTGCATGTGTTTTTCCATGTCCAATTCATATTTAATTCTCATGTGGTCCAATTTTCCATTGTGTATGGTTCATATTTAATTTGTTAATCCATTTGTGTTTACTTAATTGCAACTCCAATTTATAATTTTTTTTTTCCCCTTTCTCTCTATTTCTTTTTTCAATATTATTTTGGTATGAGTAAAATTTGGCCAATTACCGTTGAAGCATCAGCTATGGTAATATTATGTTTGCACATGTTAATTATTAGATATGTGGTATTCTGTATACACAGTATCATTGATTATCTCTTTGGAGATTTTAGTAGTATAGAACTTGATATGTTTTTTGAAATTCATAGATATTATAATTATATATATATATATACTCTTAAGATAGTCGTAAAGAAACAGCATAGCAGCGTAATCTTTTGAGCTATTTGCGCCAAAAAGTAATCAGTACATACTTACGTAAAAAGTCAACTGAAAATTAATTTTTATGAATTTCGCACATTAGTTCTTGAGTTTTAGAGAAAACAAAAAAAAATGTCACAAATAGACAGAGAAGCATTTCCCAATGTTGCAACTTCTGACTCTATTTCGTGACTCTTTGGTGCAGACGATATTCTGTGAATTGAACCGAATTGACTTTTTGTTTATGAAAGAACTTGTTCGGTGGTTTTGTGAGTAAAAAAAAATGACGATGTACATTAAAAATGATTAGAAATATTTTTTATGTAAATATTATGTTTCATGTGTTGTGCTAGTGTACGTGTTTAGTGAATTAAATGTTAGTCTTCATCTAACCAAGCACCTTCATTTTAATAAATACTTGTCATCGAAATTCTCCCTTGAAAAGCGTTCCTTCCAATCCTTGTTTTGAAGTAAGAAAATTTTATGAGATTTAATGATTTACGTAAGATAAAAAGAGAACTATTATATTATATATTTTTATTTCACCCAAAATTAGTCAATTGTTTTTTCGAGACATCCAAAAACATGTAACGTCGAAATATGACCACATATGACCACAGAAAAGGGTAAAATGAAGAAAGTTATGAACTATAAAAAAATGAAAAAAACTTTTCCTAGAAAGCAATACCTTTAAATGTCGATCATTCCGAATGAAGTGATAGAAATTCGTAAATATGGTCCCATCGAGCCTCTTTAATTTTGATGCAATCGTTAAAGGATGTACCTATAAATATAGGATGAATATCTGCCAACTGTTGGTGTCATAAGTAGTATAGTTATGTCACCACGGGTGTTTCTTTAAAGTTTACATTTTCACAGCAGCGAAAAATATGAATAAATTATCATGTTTGTCAATTACTGCTCATGGTAAAAAAATGTATATTACTTATAAAAACTTGATTCCTAGTTCAAGATTTTGTGTTAAAAATATAAATGCAATTTTAAAGATAAAATCAAAACCCTCGCTACGCTTGGATAAAGCTTCTATTAAGATAACCAGATATATTTTCTTTCATATTTTATCGGAATGATTTACTAATTAAACTTAATATTATTTTTAAAAAATCTGGAAAAATTGTTTTGGGCAAGCCCATGTTACATTTTCTTCTTATAAAGTATACTTTGTTTAGCACTGTCAAGAATATTTTCCCGTTTTTAGGTGCGTTCGTAATTATATAAATACGTAGCACCTATTGTCGTTGTCTGGTCCGTCCGTCTGTCTGTCCGTCCGTCCGTCTGTCTGTCTGTCCATCCGTCAGCATATAACAACGCAAAAACTACCCAACCGAATGGTTTGAAATTTAAGATATATTATCTTTGCAGAATTTTGTCGAGACATTTCAAATTTTATAAAAATCGAATCAAACCTTTAGAAAATATTAATAAAAACATTTATTAAGAAATTTGGTTTTTTTTTAAATCGGTGCTTTTTTGTTATAGGAGCTTTCGAAGTTTAATCGTCAAGCGACCGAGATACTTATTTTATTACAGAAATTAATCTGCAGACGATATAATTCATTTCACGGAATTAAAAATCATCAAGATCTGAATATTTATATAACGAAGTATATATAGTACGAACGCACCTCATTTGTCACGTTTGACGTACAATTTCCAACTTATTTATTCTTATTATTATTTGTGAAAGAATGTCGGTATAATACTCGTTAATGTATGTTTATTTTTATAAGTTTTTGAGAAACAGATAACAACTTATTTTAATTCGTAAATTATCACTAGATTAGTCAAACTTTAGAAAACAAAGTCTAAACAGATACAATTAATTTGATCATTCCAAGCAAATGATTCGTAGCCTTTCATAAAGTGAAATAATATGAAAGACCAGTGGGACAAGCAGACATGGTTTTCCAAGCGTTTCAGGGATTGATGTGTCCAGAGGTAATTTTTAAAGTCGCACTGGGACATAGTGTCCCACTGGGAGTCTACGGGTTAAAAATTAATTTAACATTATCTGCGGCTCAAAATTTTGTACCAGCATAATTCTTAAACTGAATAACTTTCCGTTTAGAATCAAAAACTAAAAGTTACAGTATAATCCAAATATGATGTAAAAATTAGTTGTTAGTATAAGATGCATACACTACTTGGAATTTCCAAAGCAGACCTGGGAAGTCTCTGGCTTTTTGGACACCAGTATTTTAGTACAGAAAATGTTGTTTTATTTAATCGGAGCATTCTCTTATTTAAAAGAACAAGATTTTTTTCTAAAGAATTACTGTTGTGGAAATAGACGGAGACTTGGCAACTTTGCCAAGGAGTCTGGTAACACACATTTAAAAAGAAATTTCTATTGTTTACTTATATCTCTGCATTTGTAATCGACTCGTTTAATAACAGAATTTGTAATACCTGTCTGTGATTACCTATGACGAAATATTATATAAAAATTTGTATTAGGCCACCCTGTTAGTATTGAAAATGTAAGTGTTTGATATAGTTTCAGTGTGTAGACGATCGCTTAAAAAAATTTCAATATAACAGGATTGTAGAGAATAATAAACAAAGAGATTAGGTGCAAGCAGATTTATTGAGAATCGGAGAAATGACCACACTGTTAAAAGTCTGTCACAAATTGTCCAGTCATCCATTCGTTTTTATAAGTAACGGTTACATGACTATATTATGAAGTGTTATCACTTGTCAGAATAGAATTCAATTATGGTTATGTAATCATTTTCTATAAAATCGTTTGAATTGCTAGTCACATTGCTGCTGATTTTTAATAGTAAATCGCTCGGATTGTTTTCGAGATACCATGCATGTCTGATGCAGCTCTGTTCCATAGTTAAAATCGATAGATTAATTACCAACTTTCCAGAAACACAACATTAAAAGAAAACATGCATTTAAGAACAGTGCATTTAAAATGTTTCGAAGAGATATTGAAGTTTCGTCAGACGACAGAAACAAAATTCCGAAGAAGAGTGGCTCTCGAAGCTGGTAGACGGGAGGTGCTGGGTTCGATCCCAATCGCGCCCGTCGGCTTAATCGTTCGGAGTTTTCATGGTTTTCTTCGAGCCGTGGATTTATCCATGCGTAAATACGGGTTAGGTTCCCTTAGAAAGACCCCCACGAAGGGCACTCCCTCCGGGCCTATATCCCATGTGTAGATAATTGGCCGTCAATAATCAACCCAACCCAACCCCGAAGAAGAGCGTTTTTTAGGTGTGTTCGTAATTATATAAATACGTAGCACCTATAGTCGTCGGCTGATCCGTCCGTCTGTCTGTCCGTCTGTCCGCATATGAGAGCACAAAAACTGCTCAGCCGAATGGTTTAAAATTTAATATATATTATCGTTGTAGAATTTTGTCGAGTCATTATGAAAATATAATCAAAACTTAAAAATATATTAATAAAAGTTTTCTTTATTCTATTAAATCGTATCGTACGTAATCTATATAATAATAACGCAAGTCATGTGACTGAGGAAAACAAATACGGGCAAACCACTACACTACTTTTTTCATTTGCCAGACGGCAATTTTTATTCAAAATTATTTTTTCGAATAAATTTGCATCAAAGTTACCTTTTTTAGAAAAATCGTTGAAAAAAATTGTTTGTTTGTGAGATCAGTTACATTAAAAAATGTATAGATACTGGGATAACTTCAGTGGAAATTACGTTAACAGCCGAATATCTCAATCCATTAGAGTAAATACACCCAGGAGATTCATTATGAGTCATAAAAATATTTAAACCATGGAGGCAATCATTCGCAAAGCAAGATCTCCATGATGAATTTTGCAGTGCTGTCTGGTGTAGAAAAAAACTCGCATTTGTAATCGTGGCATAGGTAATAAGGAAAAAAAAGCATGCTCATTTTTCTCATAGCAGACGATATAATTCATTTCACTGAAATAATAAGGATGATTTTTTTGTATTGTGAAACTAGTTATAAGACGAACGCACCTCCTATGTGACGTTTAACGTACAATTTCCAACTTGTTTTATTATTAGTTTTTTTTTATTAAGCGCTGAGCATGTCTGCGATGGACATAGAAAAAAAATTGGCTAAAAAAAGAAATGTCCTTTCCTCGAAACATTCTGACACATTTTGAAACAAAAAACAATGACACTTGCAGGTATGGGTACTGATTTGGTATTAAATCTAGACTTTTTTTTTTCATTTTTCCCTGAATGAATTAAAACTTTACTTATAAGCAACTGTTTTCTCTTAACTTGTTTTATTATGCGGTCGTGTCCAAACATTTTGTTCAAAACTCCCACTTTGACAGCGTCTTCTGTAAAATACTCTGATTTTATTGAAAAATGGAAAATCTTATTCGATTTCATAGATTCTGAAAAATAGTAACTACTAATCTCATCAACTGCTAATCTCAACAAACAAAATTAATTTTAGGAATGCGTCAAAAATTTGCCAGTTTGAGCGTCATAAATAGCTTAAGAATTCCAGAGATTCTCAAAGCAGAGGCTTGCCTGAAATCTTTTTCGAATTTTGTTATCGTATAGTAAACTATACCACATAATTTTCATACGGTGCATATAAAAACAAATAATCTACTAGTATCCTTTACAAAAAAGTGCGAGATTTTTTTTTTTGTTGTTATCTAGGAGATGCGTAAGATAATATTATCTACTGATAAATAAATAAATTATAAAGTTATTTTTTAAGTACAATCTAAAGGTAAAAGTGTAATTCAGTAAGGCGGTGTTTTCAAAAATAACCAAAATGCTTATAGTTAATTTACAATACGAAATTTACCTTAGCCAGAAATAAAACTTTATCAGAAATTCTTTAATTCTAATTACAGAAAAGAAAAATTCTAACAAAGCGTTCAAAAACTTTTTAAAACATTTGTGATTGCAATTACTTTAAATCAGACATTTCCCGTGTAGACGAAAGACAGTTTCTCCATAAGTTTGAACTATTCATTAAGGAAGAGACATGGTAGTTCTTAGCCGTTAGTATTGTACAAAGTTTTTAACTAGGAAAACTTATTTCACTCAAAATGACGAGATCGGAAGATAAGTGTCATTCGAAAAGATCTGTTTAAATCCAAAGCTTATCCATGGGATAAAACTTTCATTTAAAAAAAGAAACAAGCTTATATAATTGTTTTTTTAAGTGTACCAGATGTTATATATTTCAATGATCTAACAACAAATAAATAAATACATAAATAAATGATATAAAATTTCAAATCTTTGAAAATTTTAAATCCTTTCCAATAAATCCTTTATAAAATGTAATATATATATATGCCACTATTTTAATGTTATTGTCTTTTTAAAAGTTCACGCCACCTTTGGAACAAATCATGTTTCAATATGCAATAAAATTTAAAAAATAAATAAATATGAAGTGTTTTTGAAGTTTAAATCTTCTGTATGATGAAAAATTAAATTATATCATACTCTATTAGAACATACATAAAAATTTGTGTGTTTTCTGTAAAGCATTTTACAATAAATTTAGGATTTTAAAATATAACAAAATCATGTAAAATAAAAAAAATATATATATATTCTTATAAAATTGGTTAAAGATGTGTCTACATATTTTTGAAAACTGAAATTTACATGTTTTTCAAATTTATTTCATTTATTCATTTCTATTTTTGTACAAATCATATTAATCTAGCTGTTTCAAATGTGCAGTTCATTCGAATAATGCTAGAATAACTAATCAATAGTATTAATTTAATAGTGGATTTAAATTTCACCATAAAATACTTTAAACCTACTTATTGTTTACCGATAATTTTCCATTGCTTAAATAAAGCATAATCTTCTTTGCGACGAAATTATATTTATTTGATATGCTGTTTTAAGATCCAATTTTACATAACAGAACACTCAAAGTTTGTGCACTATTGTTTTGTGCGTCATTTAAAATTTCTGAAAGATTTCTAAACTATTTTCATAGAATTTTGACACGCAGAAAAAAACCTTTTAATAAAAGAAAAACGCTGTACGACATTTGACTGAAAGGAATAACATTTTGAAAATAGTAATTGTATATTGAAATTGGGAGTCTTTTAGAGAAAAAAACAAAATTAAAAATTGACGTAAAGTTTGTTAATCATATGACATAAACTGTTAAAATACAATATTAAGTGTAATAGAAATTCATAAAATTGCTAGAAATAATAAAAAGAGATAGTTTAATAATATCATCTGCATCTAGTTGCTGATACCGTTAGCGATAATAAACTCAAATCTTAAATCTTGTATATCAGATATCAGAAGACTGTTGCCACAAAACAAAACTAATACAACTTTTTTTTTTCTTTTAGCGCAACTATAAATCATTCATAAAGAATTACCAGTTAGTCTTCACTGTTAAAAAAAATCTGAAATTCACGGGTATTTTTTTCCTGAATTTCACAGAAAAAGTCCTTTTTTGCTACAAAAGGGTATTTTCCGTTAAAAAACAGAAAATTTTCTCATATTTCCTGAAAACAACGGAACGGACGGAGAGGAAAGGGGCCAACGGAGAAATTCCGTTATCTTATCTGCTGTATATTTATTTTCAATGTTTAAAAAACTGACATGTTGTTGCACAGAAAAACTAAAAATTTAATAAATTAAATTTTCGAGTTTATTAAAAAAAAAAAAAAAAGAAAAAAAAATAGTATTTTCGAATTTAAAAAAGTAACAATTTTCCCATTCTTTTAAAATTATTTGCAATTTATTTTTTAAAGTTATAAGAAAATATTCGCACTTAAAATATATTCTAAACAAGCAGATTAAAATATATATATAATAGTTAAATTAAGTGAAAAAAATAGATTTTACTCAAAAAAGCAACATACAAAAATAACGCTTTCAAATAAAAAGAAAATAATAATATTTTTCTTATTCCTTTAAAATTATTCGCAATTTAATATTTAAAGTAATAAAAAGCACTCGCACTGAAAATATATTCTAAGCGAACACCATTTAAAAAATATATAATAGTTGAAAAAAAAATCGCTTTTCTTAAACAAGCAAACATTTTTTATCGAATTTAATTCAAATATAATATTTATATTTTACATCTAGCAATCAAATTAAGAATATATATAATTCATGTTTTTATCCTGTATCAATATTACAATTTTAAAACATCAACATCATCTCATAACAAAATCTCCCCGCAATTAACTTCAAAATTACCAAGCTTCTAAACCCCAAATTATGTCAGTTCTAAGCCGCCATTTTGAGAATTACCATATGATCCTTTCAAACTGCTGTTCTAGCAAGTGCCCACTGGTCAAACCGGCAAGACGCTGGACTCGAGTCATTGTCACCCCTGGTTCAAAACCCAGTTTGACCAGAATATGTTCTTGACGTATATCGCATAGTAAAAACTCCCGCATTTGTCCACAGATGGCAGCACCAAGTCACATGTAAAATATTTTTTAAACCGAGTTTATCTATAACGGAAAATTCCCTTTTCTGTCAGTGCTACGAGGAATATTTCCGTGATTTCTGAGAGCGTTAACGGAAAGTTACCGCTTCTGCAAACGGAGATTGTCCTTCTTTTATCTTTCAAAACGAAAAATCTACTAACGGAACGTAAAAAGTCCGGCTACTTTGCTGCCAGTAGTTTTACCGTGAATTTACGAATTTATTTTTAACAGTGCTGTTAAAAAATAAAATAAAATAATTAACTCATAAAAACTTACGCAAGGTCACAAAAGTCCTATCTTAGCACATAGTGTTAATAATCTTGTTCTGCAATTGTGTTAGATTTAAAAATAGGAATAGATACAGGTTTTCAGTTTTCAATAGCAAACTTTTGAAGAACTCTTTTAACGTAAGCTTGCTGATTGATTGTTATACTTCCATTCTCAAAATAATGGATTTCAGGACCTTGAAAAGAAGTTGCTGGTTTGGTTGTAATGTTGAATCTAAACTTAAAATAATTTTGACATATAAAGAAACAATAAACTTCTTTCCATTTTTGTCTCTTATATATAAACAGGTATCAGTTTTGATTGTTTTAAAAATAATTTGTGGTGAAAATTCTCCAAAATACCTATTCCAACATCTAGAACCTTGTTTGACATCATAGAAACTGCGTTTTAGTTTGCAGATTCAATTAGCACCATTACTACAACTTTCTGCTTGTTTCATGCATGGCTTTATAAAGTGTGCCATATAAAATGCTGAACAATTATCAAACTGAGTAAGGATCCTTTTTTCCTTTGCTGCTATACTGAGTATTGAACATACATGTCGATCTTTATCACAGGACTATACGTTTGTTCATAGTCAATTGAATAACGCTTAGTGAATCTTTTAGCAACTAACCTTGCCTTGTATTTATCAATAGATCTATCAAGATTTCTCTTCATCTTGAAGACCCATTTGAATGGAGTGGCTTTAAAATTTTTAGTTATTCTTCTAAGTTTCATGTTTTATTTTCACCTAATGAAGAAATTTCTAAATCCATTGCATCTTTCCAATGTTACTCTGCTTGCATTGATTGACTTCTTCAAAGGTCGTAGGTTCTTCAAAATAAGAAACCGCCATGCTGTATTTATCATAGCACTTTTAAATTCCTTTCTGTCTCTCAGATTTTTGCTTTCTGATTTATTACTTGGATTATTTTTATTTGATTCATCGTCTGGCTTAATTTCTAAATGGTCTTCGTCAGATTTGTCTTCTGACGTTCCCTCATTTTTAGGTTCACATGTCATTTTATCTTCATCTATAATGCAGAGATGGACATTTTCCCACAATTTATTATTTTCTCATTAGACCTGGCATCTCTTGAACGTATGGCAAGAGTTACTTTAGTACACAAAGACAATAGCTTTCATCTTCGTCATGTCCTATCAAATAAACTTTAGTCGCTTGATTATCCATTTTACAGCTCATAATATAATACAGACACAATACAGGGTGATTATAAAAAAAACTATCCCGACATTTGGGCCCCTAACTATCATACCATTCACATAAACTGAATGAAATATTGGCAAATAGTATTTTGAGGTATGCGCTCAAGAATGAAATGGAAAAAAACAGTGTCACTCAAACAGTTACGGTTACAGTGAGAACAATTCAAAAAAATCAAATGGCAACACCCAGTTTTTTGTATTGGAATGTGATATCCATTGTGAAAAACCCTAAATAGCGTTGGAACGGCAACTGTAGCATGGAAATCACCGGAACTAGGCAAGGTAAAAGTAAAAAGGACTTTGCCGTGCACCATAGCATTAATTTTCGTTTCATTTACGTCACACGTCACACCGTTTCTTTGGCTTATATCCCAGCCTGATTAGTTCTCCACAACACGAGAAAAAGAAACCAAGAAACGCAAATTTCGGGTTCTACGTAAGACACAGTCATGACTGACGTCTTCACGCTAAGTGAAAGAAAAGGCACTGCGAAATGCGAGCCGCGTATGTTCCTTTCTGCTATTCCGAACAAAATGACGCTTTCAGGGAAAGAACGTGGGGAAATCGTAAAGATTTATTACCTGAATGGACAAAATGCCGCAGAGACATTGCGTGTTTACCGGAGAAACCATGGATTAGGGCGAGGCCCGTGCACTGTCAAAGCTGTACGGGACTTGATTCATAAATTTGAAGAAACTGGTTGCACATGAGATCGACCTCGGTCTGGACGACCTTCCGTTCCTGTGGAAGGTGTTGCAGATGTCCATCAGACCACAGTTCGTGCCGCAACTGCACGCGGTGTTTCACGTGTTCTGGATCTGCCGAATTCAACTGTACGCAAGATTCTGCGCTCTGTTCTAAACATGTTTCCGTATCGATTCCAGCGTGTCTAGATGTTGGAAGCGGGAGACTATCAATTACGGCTGGATTTTGCAAATTAATTCCTTATCTGGTACGATGAAGATAGCAGATGGCCTTTACGCATTTTGTGGACAGATGAGGCGCATTTCTCGTTAACTGGTAACGTGAATTCGAAAAATTGTGTGCACTGGGCAGAGAATAATCCACATGATGTGCATACACGTCCATTACACGAGGAAAAAGTGACTGTGTTGTGTGGTATAACGAGTACGTTTATCCTCGGCCCTTACTTTTTTGAAGAGGTTAATGCCGGTGATCTTCAAACGTGTACAGTAACGAGTGCTCGCTATCTGGACATGTTAACTCATTACGCGATTCCCGCATTGCAACGGCAAAATGCTCTATCTGAAGTTGTGTGGAAGCAAGACGACGCTCCTCCACATGTCGAGTCTTCAGTCAAACGTGTCTTAACTCAACAATTTGGTGACAGAGTTATCTCCCGTCATTTCCCTTTTCAGTGGCCACCAAGGTCTCCTGATCTGACACCAATGGATTTCTGGCTGTGGGGATATCTGAAATACAAAGTGTATCAGTTTCCTCCTCAAACTGCATCTTATGTGAAAGATGCCATCAGAACTGCGATTCAAGAGATTCATATTGCCATGATACGTGCTGTAGTGCTATCCACCATCAGCCGCATGCAAAGTGTCGTCATGTGCGAAGGAGGTCATGTGGAAAATTTGTGAAACACAATAAAATGTTTTATTTTATGTTGCTTCTCTGTCCTTATTGGTTGTCCTCACTTTTAGCCTATCTACCGCCGGTGATTTTCATGCTACAGTTGCCGTTCCAACGCTATTAAGGTTTTTCACAATGAAAATCACATTCCAATACAAACAAACTGGGTATTGCCATTTGATTTTTTCGAAATTTTCTCACTGTAACTGTAACTGTTTGAGTGACACTGTTTTTTTTCATATCATTCTCGAGCGCATACCTCAAAATATCTTTTGCCAAAATTTCATTTAGTTTCTGTGAATGGTATGATAGTTAGGGGCCCAAATGTCGGGATAGTTTTTTTATAATCACCATGTACTTTTTAAGTGGATAATTCTTGTTATCTTGTCAGTCTACAGTTCATAAAGTCTTACATTCTTAATCGGTGACTTTCCAGTTCAATTCATTATCTACACTGAAGTATTGAAAAGTGCAGACCATAATGCTGGCTGAAACTTAAAATCAGGATTGGAGTTCTTTAATGTTCAGGCGATTTCAACAATAGATCAACTCTTTTTTTCATTTCCACCATTTTGTTCTGGGGGGTATGGTTCTAATAATCTTTGAACTATTCAATTTTTTTCAAAAGCATACCATCTTTTTTGTTCTCAAACTCTCCTCCGTTATCACTGATGATATTTTTGACATTGTAACCGAAATTTCTAAAAGATCTGTAAGAGTATTAGCAACATAAGATTTGTGCCTAAGAAAGAAAACACAGCGAAAATTTTAAAACTGATCTTTGAGAACAACAAAAGAATAAAATGTTCAGAAAGATATGTCAAATGGACAATATACATCTGCAAATACTCCAGGAGAAGAACAAGTATCTCTAGAATCAAAGTTAAATCTGTGAGCTTTTCATATATGCATGCTTCACGTAACTCATCCTGAACATTAAGTTTGATGTTCATTTCATGATTCAAAAGTAACTTCACATATTGTTTATCCTGATGTCCCCAATGTTCATGAAAGCGCTGTAGCAGTGAATCATTTGATGTGGCTAAATTTACTTGAATAGACTCTTTAGGAACGACGACTCTCAAATTAGCGTTTAAAAGTTTTTTTTTATTTTACTCCCTGTACCATGTAGAACACAAATATTATCAATCTTCAGCCAACACTGTGTTGCAGTTAATTTAAAACGACCATTAACATATATGTCATGGGATTATTTATGAATATGTTGGTCAAATATTGATATTTTTTAATATCGCAATAACGATAGCTAAACTCTAACTCAGCTGCTATATCCCAATAACAATGATATTGTTTTACAATCGCCACGTTTCGAGCCCCAAAAAGCAGCTACAAATATCCCGTACCAATATGTCTTTCAATTCTTCATTCATCCGATCCTTCTTTTATTCACTGCCCTGCTTCATCCAAAACAGAAAACTACCTTCACTGATTATCTCTCTATCATATCTCAAAGTAAGGAATATTCCAATAGTATATCCCAATACATTCAATCTTTCCAAACCACAAATTTTAATGTTCGTTAGAGATAAATACTGAAAAACACTTTCCCTGCTGAATATCACTAATCGCGCGTTCCTTGTTTTGCTGCTGTGATTGGTCCAGACATATTGCGATATCTCTCGACTATTGATATGTAAAGTCCAATAAGATGAGATTATAATATGTGTGTGAGATAATATGTGTTGGTTATTGCGTAGAATTGATATTGCTTATTAAAGTGTGGTTTCTTGGATTCGAAGGGAATTTATATCTGAGTGTAAAATGAATTTATATCTTAAAATGAGTGTATCGAATTGGGTAGATTAAGTCTTTTTTAATTGTCCCGTTCATAAAAAATGTACTTTAAATACGTTGAAAAATTTTACAGTGAATTTTACTAGGTTATCAAAATTTAACTTATTGCTTATTCTAGTGGATTTTATTAAGAAATTAAATTTTTGAACGGGAAAAGGGAAACGTCTATCAGTTATTCAGCGAAGAAGACTTTTTTCAATGAGATAGATTACATTAAATAATTTAAACAATGTTAGATAATAATTAACGAAAAAATAGAAAAAATAATAAATTACACATGGTTGCCATGATTAAATTTTGTAGTAAATCGTAAGCTTCTCACAATACGTGACATTTTTTTAATTTCTTAAATTCTTATTTTTAGTCATCCAAGGTCAACTTTGCTAAAATAAAAATAAGAAACGATAATGATCATTAATAAAATCATTTTTTTCAGAATGGAATGATTTCTTTATGCTAAGATTAAACGAAAGTTATATGACGAAAGGATCGTGGTGTACTCGGTAGTTTGGCTCGCACTCATTTCGTGTACAGAGTAAACGAAATCGGTCTCAGTCGGTTCAAACTATATTTGAACCAAGTAAAACAAAGTTTGGTATTTTTAACAAATAATTAAATTCTATGAAAAGAAAATTGTGTACATTTTTACGTGGAAAATTTTGAATTTCATTTTATTAAATGTGCTTTTTAATCATATATTTAGTCATATCATAGTGGTGAAAATGAGACCTAAAAAGAAAATATATATATATATAGAGAGAGGAAATACTTATCTTTAAAGAAAAGCTTTATGAAATTAATGGTAATGCAAATAGTTAGTAAACAAAAAGTTTTTTTTCTTTTAAATATTTTGTTTTAAAAAATATAAAAAATTAAAATTACGTTATATGAGCAAATAGATATAAAAATTTTAATTCATTGCATTAAAGTAGGTTTTGTGTTTAAATTGTTAATACTATATCATTTATCTTTAAAAAAAACAGCAAATGTGCTTCACCCCCTCCCCTCACCCTCAACTTTAAATTAGCATAGCGATGTATCACCATTATGGATGTTAACTGGTTGATATATTGCGATGTTAAATTTATTATATCGTTCAGACCTATGGGTGGCTAACATAAAAAATAACTTCTAACTTATTTCAGGAACATACCACACGTATTTTAAATCATTATACTTTTTGTATTGTTAACTACAGTGATAATTTGAAGAGTACCTTTATCAAGGGCTAGTAGAACTTCACGAGTAGAACCTGCTTGTTTCTCCGACAACTGTCCATTACCTAAATAAAGCATAATCTTCCCCCCACATTTTTTTAAAATTAAAGATACTGTTTTAAGATCTAATTTTGCATAAAAGATCACGATAGGCACAGACCACTCAAAGTTTGTGTGCAATTTCATTGAGTCATTTAAAATTTCTGTAAGGTTTGTAAACTATCTTCATGGGATTCCAATATATAGAAAAAAACCCTCGATACGATCTTTGGCTAAAAGGAATAACATTTCGATAGTAATAATTCTGTATTGAAATTTGTAAATGTTTTATGAGCCCAAAATTAAATTGTTGACGTAACAATTGTTAATTTTCTGTCATAAATATACCATTAAGTGTAATAGAAATGCATAAAAGTACTAGGAAAAAGAAATAGCTAAATGAAATTACATACATGTCAAGTGGTCAATAAGTTCTGATAATAGCCCTTTTCCTAACAAGTAATTGAAAAGGAAAATACTATGTGATAAAAATAAGTTCAGTTCTTCGGATTTTCTATCAATGACAAAAAAACACATAAAAATAATATTTTAAATTTTCAGCCATATATACTATCTGAAGAATTTTATAATATTTTTAGTAAACACTCTATTTTTAATAGGGGACATGTTAAAGTAAGCATGAACGTAATTTTGTGGGAATCTAAGTCTCTTTAATATAGTTCGTGTAAGAAAAGGCAGGCAGGCAGACGGACAAAAGTCATATACACTATTCAACTATGCCGTAAAGTGTGAATTCAGCACCACTTTTTATTTAAATTTACTTGCTACTAAACCTAAACTTTTCTATACAACAACAATAATTTATAAACTATAATTTTATACATTTTTTGAAATTATATTGAATTTTTGCGTTGAAATAATTTAAACTTTTCTTTTATGTTTATTATGCTGTTATTATGTTTTGTTTTTCCTTTATAACATTGTAGTTACCAAACAATATTAAAAATTCTGTATATAATATAATATTGGTATAAATGTACTTTTATTATAACGATAAAAAAATATTTTTGGAAATAATTAATTAAAACCAATATTATTTCAGAAATTTTATTCGGGAATTAAACTTTTCAATCTATAATGTATAGCGAAAATATTACTCGTGAAAAGCACTTAAACTACATAATGTAAGAATTATAAGTTGAATAATTTCCCAAAAGCTGATTTATGTTATGTATTCAATTTATTTAATTTATTTATGAGTGCTTGGAAAATTTTTGAAAGCAATCATATTAACATTACTTTTAAAAAGTCAAGAGATGCGCTTAGATCACTCTTAAAATTGGTTTAATTTATAAAATGAAAGAAAATTGATTTTAGTTTCATATTTCTAAAGGATAAAAGGTCTTCATCATTATGTAACACATTTATTTAATTAAAGTGCTTTGGAAACAAATTTGTATGTTTTCAAAATGAACTTGTGATTTATATTTTTCAGATAATTTTAAATAGCGTCTTACAGTATGTTTCAGAGTTAATTCAGAAGTTGTTGCATAAGTATAGTCATTTCTAAGATATAAAAAATTTTGAAATACATAAATAAATGAAATGATTTGTAAAAATTTTGTATTTAAGATCAACAGTTTTTTGATCAAATAATTTTACATATAATTCTAATTTTGGTGTTGAAATGCACCATACAATATTACGTTTATACAATATATGATATTTAACGAATATTTTAAAGATATACAGGGTGTACCAAAAGTCCTTGAGATATTTAAAAATTCACTAACGCATCATGCAATTGCAGTACGAGAGTGAGGTTTGAACAAAAATGCTTGTTACTATTTGAAATTTTGTTTAAGCAAATAACGAAATTCGTTTTAAAAATTTCTCATACATGATGCTGCTTCTGGAATGTTATCGAATAGTTAGAATGCCTTTATACATAACAATGGCGAAAGACGCACAATGCTTATGCACAGTATTTGTCCAAACTATGGCAACCCACATTGCAGATGTTAACAATACTCGTATAATCATCCTCACTCGTTTAATCGAACTAAGAAGGCAAACTTTCGAGAAGCAGCGCCATGCATGAGAAATTTTTAAAAAGAATTTTTTTATTTGCTTAAAAAATTTCAGATCATAAGAAGCATTTTCGTCTAAACCGTACACTTGTACGCCAATTGCTTGATCTTTTATTGAATTTTAAAATGTGTCAAGGACTTTTGGGACACCCTGTATATGTGTGAGAAGTGAAAATGTATTCGTAGCTATTATCGCTTCACATTTAATTTCCCTTTTTTACGTTACTTCGGTGTAAAAAAATTAAAGTTGAAAAAAGCAGCGAGTTCTTGATTTATATTTTTAACACTTTCCAACCCAGTTGAAAAGTGTTTATGACTTCGGTTTGTATGGCCGTCTGCCGTTTGCCGTCTGTCCATGCTCTAACACCCGTAAATATGCTCGGATTTCCCTGCAATTTTTATATGTTATTGTCGTTATCTATAGCATGTTCCCTATTTCAACTGAAGTGTGTAGCACTTATAGTTTTTTTACAGGGACACTCAGAAGAATTCCGTTACATTACAGTCTATGGGGAAAAATTATTTGCGGTTTATGTTAATGATGTCACGCAGTTTCAAATGCATTGTAATTGATATATATCACTAAGGTGCATTACAAGAAGCTTAATATCGCATAGGGTGTGCATAGCACTTATAGTTACTTTACAGGTACAGTCAAAAGAATTCCGTTACATTACGTCTATGGAGAAAATCGTTTGCGGTTTAATTAAATAATGTTTCACTATTTTAAACGCATTGAAATTTATATATATCACTACGGTGCATTACAAGAGGCTTACTACAGAATAGTGTGTGTATGGCAGTCATCGTTCATTTACAGGGACACACAAAAGAATTCTCTACTGTCTGTTAACAATAATTCCTGGAAGTGCGTTTTAAGTTGCTGAACGCGATTTTAAATTTAACTCACATTTTGTCTATTACTTGGTCTGTATAAATTCTGTAGGTCCTATACAAGGCAGCACAAAAGTTCGAGAACACATTTCCGTTTATTGACAGAAACTCCAGAAGGAGAATTTTTAACTTTGCTGCGCGTTTCCTAACTAAACTAAAATTTAACATCCTATGTAGTATATATACAAATCTATAGATCATATACAGGGCTGAATAAAAGTATTCGGATATTTTTCCGAATATTGTATATGATGGAAATTTATTTGGAAATTCCTGAAATTACATTTTTAAATACGTTACACGTTTTCCAAATTGTTTACTTAGCTGTTATCTTTCAGCTTATTAAGCGGTAATGATTTGTAAAATTATTTTGGAAGCGTTGGAAAGTTTTACATAATCTATGCTTGACGCATGATGTTTCCTTCTTGTTTATTCTTATGATTTGTATTTTTCAGATAATTTTAAATGACGTCTTACAACATGTTTCAACATTAATTCCAACGTTGTAGCACAAAGGTACTATGTATCGCCATTTTAAAGATATACGAAGTTTTGAAATACAGAAGTAAATCCAATAACAGTTACTTAATCAAATGCTTTACGTATAGTTCTAAATTTGTTGTTTAAATACGCCATAGAATATTACGTTTATAAAATATATAATATTGATCGAATGTCTTAAAGATATAAATGTGTGAAAAGCAAAAATGCATTCATAGCTATTTTTGCTTCAATTTTAATTTTGCGTTTTATTTTCGTTATCTCTGTGTAAAAACGTTACCCTGAGAAAAGTAGTGAGTTCTTTTGTACGGCATTTAATTTTATTGTAAGATAAAGTTAAATTGAAAATAGAAATAACTATTTGTATAATGAATGCAGTGTGTATAAAAAATAATCATCCGAATTAAAAAAAAATCATAAGTATCCAGCTTTTAATCCGTTTTGTAAGTATAATCTATAGGAATAAAGAGGAAAATCTCGGGTTTCACGCAGTTACCGACAGGTAGCGCTCTTCCTTCGCCCGCTACTTCAGTATTTGTCTGACCTCCAAGATCACCGAATCTCTCCATGTGCGATTTCTTATTGTAGGGGTTTCTAAAAGACTATGTTTATGTGCCTCCCCTTCCACCTAGATTAGCAGAACTGAAGATACGCATAACTGCAGTCGTAGAAGGACTCGATGTAAACATACTCGCAAAAGTTTGGGACGAATTTGACTGCTGTATAGACATTTACCGTGCATCCAAATGTTGAGATATTGCGCACCTTTAATTTAGTTTGTAAAAAAATATGATTAAGCCATGCAATATAAAATTAATCTTAAGTACATATCTATTTTATGTTAAAACTGAATTTACCTTTTCATTCCAAGCTTTGGCTGATTGTTTTAAACCATATAGAGTTTACTTTTCTATGTACACTTTATTCTCTTTACCTTCAAAAATATATCCTTCTTGTTGTCGTATATATAATTCTTTATCTATATCAACATTTAAAACAGCTGCTATTTAATCTAAATGGTTAATAGTCACCTTATTGGTACTTGCCGCTGTTGACTGAACTCGAAATGTTACAATGTTCGCGACAGGAGAATGCGTTTTTTTTAAATTTTCTCCGGTCTTCAGTGTAAATCCTTTAGCTACGTGTCGAGCTTTATAGCGTGAAACTTTTCCATTTTTATCTTGTTTAAGTTTAAAATCTCATTTAGTACCAATTGCATTTCGGTTTTGAGGTAAATCTGCGAGTTCCCAAACATTTCTTTCTTCAATTGATTTAATTTCCTCATCTTACAGCTTTAATCAATTTATTTTGTTCATCTTCAGGTAAATTTTTCATTTCGGTCCATGAAATAAGTTCATCAACAGTTTCAAAATACGAGTATGTTGTATAAGATGTAATATATCTTATGGGTGGAACACCTTTATTGGATCGTTCGGAACTACATATTATTATATCTTTTTTTTCTTCTAAATATTCACCTTCCTCTAAAGGTTCTATTTCATGTTCATCATTTAAGTTCAAAATAGTTCCAGTGTGTTTATTACAATCACCTGATTCATGAACATTAGTTAATAGTATTTCATTTTCTCCATCAGTGAAAAAATTATATTTCTTGTAATGATTACTTTGTTTGTTTCAAGGATAATATAACCTATAGATTTTTCTTCATAACCAAGAACATTTCCTTCATTACCTGCGTTATCCAATTTTCTTTTCAACGCAAGTGCAATGTAATAAATAACTTTGCAACCAAAAAGTTTTAAATTCTTTACTGTTGGTTTATATCCATACCATATTTCAAAAGGTGTTTTCCCGCAAGCATTTGTGGACAAACGATTTTGCAGGTAGCACGATGTAACTATTGCAGCTCCCCAAAATTTTCATCCAATTTTGAATCTTCCAGCATACATTTTTCATTTCAATCAAATAACGTTTTCTTTCTGGAACTCCATTCTGTTGAGAAGAACATGATACTGATAACTGATGTTTATTCTCTTCGTTCATCATGTAGTTTATGAGTATTTCATTAAAAAATTCCCTTCCTCTTTCACTTCTCATTATCTTTGAACTACGCTCAAATTTAGTTTTTACGTAACTAAAAAATTCTTCAATTTTTGTAGCTGCTTCACTTTTCTTTTTCAGCAAATAAACAGTTAGAAACGTGAAGTATTAAGAAATACCGCTTGCCTGTAGGAGTTACATTTTGAAAAGGTCCACAAATATGAGCTTGAAATACATCTCCAACTTTTGATTCTCGATGTTCACGTATTTTAGAATAAGCATTCTGAACTATCTTTAACTTTGTACAACATTTCGTTTTCTTTTTACAATCCTTCATTTTTAAACAATGGACTAGATGATTATCGTGCAATTCCTTAAATGCTCTAAGATCGCGATGTCCAAATAATCTATGCCACATATGAATACAATTTATATGCGATTCATCAAAATCTTTATTAGCCATTTCATTGCAGTTTATGTTGTATAGAGCATTTTCTAATTTTAAATCAATTTAAACTTTATCATTTTATATTATTTTACATTTCCTGTTTCCAAAGTATTTAAAACAATCGTTTTCATCAGGTCGCTTTACTGATAATAAACTGCTGTCAAGATCTGGAACATATAAACACCACAAAGTTTTATGTTTCTTACTTCATTGTCCCTTCCCCTGTATTTAATTAAACCGCCACCAATACATTTAATATAGATTAACTAACCACTAGCAATTTGTACTTATCCTCGTTTTGTTTTTATTTCAGTACAATAAATATAGTAGAAAAAATGTAGGATATAAAAATTAAGGACAATAATTATTTTTATTTTTATTTTTCTTATTTTAAATAGTTTTGGTATTTTTTCTCCTTTTTTTTGTATTTTTACTTATATGATTATCGTGCTGTGAATTTTAGTACAGACTTTCTTTTCCTTATTTTGATTTCACCATTTTTTTACCATTCTAATAAAAAATTGTAAAATTGTTTTAATACAGTATTTTTTTCTCATCATCTGTATAATATATATATATATATATATATATATATATATATATATATATACTAGCTGAACCACCCGGCGTTTCTCGGACCCGTAATAATAATAATAATAATAATAATTATTATTATTATTATTATTATTATTATTATTACAATAAAACCTTACGTTTTTGAGATAAAGTCTAATGACCCAAACCCTGTTGAAATCCAGCGCATATAACCCAAGAAAAGGAAGAGCCCCCAGGCGGTGGAATGTGTCCCTCTTGTAAATTTAACGAATTTCCATTAACATTGACACGATATTTAATTTACGGATGAAATTCCCGCCTCCCTCTAAACTTAATCGCTTATCTTTAGCAGTTACGCGATTTTTAATTTACGGCTGTAGTGAGTAAACGTAAGTTGATGCCGAAAAACAAGATTAATATTTAAAAATAAGGTGGTAGTTCGGGGTCTATAAAAATGTTTAGTAGTTTAAAAAGTAGCTGGAGTACCCTAGAAATATGTTAATGAAAATTCATTTTTAAAGAAGCTGCACCTATGTCCCCAAGAAGGAGATTAATGTTCAAAATTGATGGCAGCTGAAGTCCGAGACTTTTTTTGGCGTGTAGATAGTAGCTGTCAGTCTTAAGAAGTTGTTACAATGAAAGCTATTGAATTAGACGATTTTTAAGGGATCTAAAATAGGGGCAAAAAGGGGACAACAGTTAGTTTTGAGCAGGACCCTAAGAGGAAAACATCTTACAAGTTTCTAGTACTTAGCGCTTTAGATCTTTAATTAGTCGAAATTAAGCATAGGGTATAAATTAATCATTAGAATAAAATTTTAAAGAAAAACTTGAAAAAGGGCCCTAGGTTCCCAATAAAAGTATGAGGGTGGTGACCCGGGGAGAGAAGTCCAAGACTCAACTTTAATGTTATGCATTGATATGTTGACACAATTAAGAGGGGGTGGAAAATGCATGGCGCACAAAAAGTTTAAGGACCCCGGACAGGGCCCCAGAGGGCCAGGATCCCAACTGGAATGTAGAAATGGGGGAGGAACTAAATTGAGAAAAAGTCTCTAAAAGCGGGTCGGATTAAAGGGGAGCAAGTTATTAACATTTTAGAGAAGAAAAATTTCAAGGGGTCCAGGGGGACCGGGTCTTGTCCGAAAATTTTCTTACCGTTCTGGAGCTACGAGGAAGTTGTTAGAAAAAAATGTGAATCAGGCGATTTTTAAGATAACTATAGTAGGGGGTCCAAAAGGGGCCAGCTGATAGGTTTGAGCTGGAACAAAAAGTTCAAGGGCCCCGGACTAGGCCCCTGGAGTCCAGTGTCCTAATTGGAAAGTAGATGTGGGGGAATAACTAAATAGAAGAAAGGCCCCAAAATCTAAGAAAATCGGATTTAAAAAGAGCATAAATTTTTAACAGTTTAGAAAACAAAAACTTCCTTCGGGTTGCAGGGAGTCAGGGTCTTAACTGGAAAGTAGAAATGGGGGAAATAGAGTAAGGGCCCCAAAAACGAAGAGGATCTATAAAATTTGGACAAGTTATTAACAATTTAAGGCAAAAATCTTAAAGGGGCCCCGGGAGACCCGGGTCGCAATAAATTAAAAATCAGAGTCTCAGGTGCATCAGGACCTGCCTTGGACTATCCGTACCCAAATTTTCAGACTTCTACGTGCGGTACATTTCGCTAGCCATCGCACACAGACACACACACGCACACACATACACAGACAAACAACTTTCTTTTATTAGTACAGTATTTAATTTAATGGAAAAGCTTTTTTCTGTGAAAGCTTCGTGCCGCTTCTTTAAAATTTTTGCTGCAGTAGTTCTTGAACACAACTAGGGTTCGACGGGCGAACCCGGTTATTTTTCTGCTTAACCTGGGTTATCCCTTAATAGCTTTTATAAGTTTACTTATAACTATTAGAAAATTGTGCGCAGAAATAGAGATTTTAACTTAAATGTCGTTAATCAAATTTTATAATGTGAAAAAAATAAATG
Organism: Maratus michaelseni; assembly: GCA_963931845.1. Taxonomy (NCBI): domain Eukaryota; kingdom Metazoa; phylum Arthropoda; class Arachnida; order Araneae; family Salticidae; genus Maratus; species Maratus michaelseni. The sequence goes on from OZ007589.1 coordinate 326,356,410, forward strand.
TCATCGTTCCTTTTTTTTTTTTTTTTTTTTTTTTTTTTTTTAAAGGATTTATAGTTTTTATATTTGAGTTTTAATCTGATTTTTACCAATAAATAGTTTGTGTTATCTTTCGATTCTTGTGCCGCGTTTAAAAGGTTAAGAAATATGAAAATATAACTTATGAAATTTTATGTCTGTTTATGTAGTTATTTAAAAACAGATATTACCCGCATTACATAAATTACTTCCGTTTGCATAATTTAGGTAAATGACTTTTGTATGTGAATATATAAATAAAACACTTGTATAAATATTGTTAAAATTTATTGTCTGTATAAAAATGCGATTTGGCAGTTAGAAAATATCTGAGAAAAGTTTTTTTTTTATTCCGAGGCAATTTTCTCATTTTCACTGAAGCCCCTGTAAAGAGAAAAACCTTATAACGGCTCAGCCTACAGGCACAGGTAGATTTCGAAGACGTAGACTGTGCGGTGTTTGTTTGTTGGGAATTGCAGCAGAAATGACCTTTTTTGCCCTGATGCGCAAGTTGGGACCGCCCACTTTGAAATCTACCTGTGTCTGTAGGCGAAGCCGGCAGGGTAAGGGTTGTAAGGGTTGGCTCTCTAAAAAACTTGTCAATATAAAAGTTGTAGATAATATTAAGAGGACTTATAATAAATTTAAGTGGATTTGATATCTTGTGAATTGAGAATGTTATGAATTTTTTTCTTCTTAAACCCCTATTTTTCCCTTCCTTGAGGCCATTTTTAATGGTATAAAAAATTTGTCATACATAAATTTTCGGACCTTTTCCTATAAGTAATGATAACTTTAAACGGATTCGATACATATCATAATTAAGAAGTTATGGTTTTTTTCTGTTTTCACCCCCCCCCCCCACCTAGTTCAATCTTGCCCATTAACGAACTCGACCGATATTTTATGCCCCTTGATTTTATGCATCTGTTTGCAAGACATTTGTGAAGAATTATTAAAGTTATCGTGTCCATAAAAAAGTGATATGGATAGATAAATTTTTGAACTGAGGGTGGTTTTGGGTTCTCTTTTAGGCCAATTATGCCAGTGCCAGTGTAGACCAAGCTCTTCAACAATCATACGGTGACTAAATTGTCAGTGCCCAAATGAACGAAGAAATTTATCTCCTATTGCACTGGCAAACTTGATATCCAATTTTCGTTGCACCATCTGTTAATCTGGCTTCATCACTTAAATAGTTTCGAAATTAATAATATTCATTAAACACCCAATAGAAGATATGACGAGAAGGCTTTCAGTTCATTATTCACAGAACTGTGAGATAGTCAATTTTGTTTCTCAACGCCGCCTTATATGGTAAAACTAAATATGCAATTATCTTTTAGATGACTAGTTATTCCCGTCTATATTTATTTTGTCATTTCATGCACAGTATATTTTCGAATATATTTATCCTCTTCGAAGACAGGAATAATTATTTCATAGAATTCTAAATTTACATTATAAAAGACATTATAATGTAATTAATACACAAGATTTTCGGTTTAGATCGTAAGCATTTTAGAAAGCATTATTGCTATACCAGTACAACCGTGTGAAGCTTTTGTACTCGAGTCTTTGAGATTGTGCGCTGATAACTTTTTCATTAATTATTAATTAACTGCAAATTTAAATTAAACAACGTGTTTTAACAGAATGTGCGTGTACTCAATACTTTTGTATGATAGCTCATTCATCGTTGCGGTATCGTAATGTGCATAGGAAAAGGGATGTTGACATAAGAAATAATATATGTTTTCTATAATATTATTTAATGCTTAATTTTTAGTTTTGTACTAGTTCTTTAAAAAATGAAAACAATGAAAAAATATACTACGTTAGAAAACATTCTTTTTTTACAAAAAGAACATTTTACTCAAAGGCTTTTGTGAGTCTTTAGGCTTCAAAAAATCCATTTTTAACACTTTCCAACCTAGTTGAAAAGCGCTAATACAAGTTTGTGAAATATAAATAAATTCATATACAGGGCTACGCAAAAAACAACATACATTGTCGTTTATGGTTGGTAATTGCTGCGAGTGAGTTTTATGTTGCCAATTAGCTTAATATGTGGTCTGTACAAAAGTCTTCAGATACTATATAGGGATGTACAAAGGATTTCAAATGCATTTCCATCGATCGAAGAAAATTGCTAAATGTGAATATTCTAACTGAATTACATTTTATCATGCAATATATCCACATCTATTGATCATATACAGGGTTGAACAGAATAATTCGACTACTTTTTTAACACTGGAAGGTAATTTCGAAAACTGTATTTTCAAATGTGGTATATGTTTTCTAAACTGTTTACTGACATATCTTCTTTTACCTTATTTATCGGTGAAGTTTCTTTACAGTTTTCTGGCTGTGTTGGAAAGTGTTTCATAATCTATGCTGGAGGATGATTTTTCGTTCTTGTTTTCTTTTTCTTTTGTGAATGTATGGCATCTTATGAATGTTATCTCGAAACCATCTTAAAAATTTATACACATAACTTTAAATTAACATTTAAAAAATGTTTTTAGCCGATATCCAAATTATGTAATCGATGAATCGATTTTCTTCCATTACTTTTTTAATGAAAACTTATATATTCCTTAAGCCCTTGACTGATGCTTTTTTTTAATTTTTATTTTTTTCGTTTTCGTTTTCGTTTTCGTTTTCTTTTATTTATTAAACAAAACTGATTCAGTATTTTTGTTGAAAATTGATAATATTAAACTGGACAATCCACCAGTTTGTTAAAAATACAAATTGAAAATAAATAAAATTTCGGTGACCGACGTTTTAACATCAATATATAATTTAATGTGCTTTAGATTTCAATGTTTTTAGAAAAAACATCCAGATAAATCTTGCGTACGGTCGACGTACCGCACTATTCTCTACATTCCTGGAAACGTCTAGGACATTCCAGTACAAAAGGCACATTATTTAATAAAAATTTCTAAAAGTATATTCTGTATTTCTAAAAGAATTTCTGTATTTGTTTTTATGCAATAACCTACATATATCTACCTCTTTCTTAGACTTAAAAATATTTATAAAATGCGCCTATTTTTCAAGCCAAAAACTCCCACAACCATATAAAAGGAAAAAATATTATTTGCATATAAGTATGCAATTTGATCTTTATCATTTTTATTTGTTATTCCCTTTAAATAAAACGAATTTATATCGTAAGCAAGAGAACAATATAATAGAAAAAAGAAGAATATCGTCGAGACACATATTTTCTCTTTAGAGAAAGTAGGTTAGTGCTTGATAACTTTATTTAATATTGCAACTAGATAGGAAAATAAATTTATAATATGCTAAAGTTTTCGTAGAATATTTCTTGAATACAAAGGTTACGTTTTTAGTGTAAAACAATGACATTTATAAATTCACATTTTAAAAGACTCTTGTTTAACTTGAACAATTATTTATTACATTTAAAGTAATACAAAAACTTTCGATTTCAAAATCAGTGTATTACAGGAAGTGTCTTGGATTAGTACCATGTTAAGAACATTTTCATAAACATTTTGTTATACATTTAACTTTTTCTTGCTTTTAGTCAGATATTATTTCATATAATTTTCCATTATGTAAAATTATGTGATTTTTAGGCTTTAATGCATCTTATTGTACATGTTATGAAATTGGAGGTTTATTTTGCAAAAAAGTGATTACGACTGGTCAATTAACTAGTCTAGAAAAATGGTTAATGTAAAGAGTTTATTGCAAAAGCGTACACTGTTAAAAAGTTTCGTTTATTGACAGGTTGTCTTCCGTGAATTTTGATCAGAAAGTTCCCGTATTGTTAGAAAAATGGAATCTATCCCGTATATCTGTTGCTACCCAGCTAGAAAAAGTTTGCAAAAAAAGTGCACAAAATCCGAGCATATTTGGCACCTCTACTTATGCATAAAAACTGCAAACTGAATTGTGCACAAAAAGTGCATAAACTGTATCCCTAAATTGTACACTTTTTAGTCTTTTAAGATTACAGAGTTTCAAATACGGAATTATTAATGTAAAAATCTATCATCCAATGGGATTGCAGCATTTTTGATCGCCACACATGCGCTTAAACTCCTTCGCGTCTGTATCGCGCCATTTATGGACTACAAAGACGGAAGATTCCTCAAAAAACGGAAACATTAAAGCAACTCTGCTACCAGTCCTTTTTCCGTAAATTGATGGAATTTTTTTTTTTTTACAGTATACTCTTAAAAATAATCTGAAATTTACGGGTATTTTTTTCATGAATTTCACAGGAAAAGTCCCTTTTCATGACAAAAGAGCATTTTCAGTTAAAAGAAGAAAATTTCCTCATATAAGAAAGCAGCCAACGGATATATTCCGTTATCTGCTGCATGTTTATTTTCAATGTTTCAAAAACTGACATGTTGCTGCACAGAAAAACTAAAAATTTCATTAATTAAAATTTCAAGTTTATTTAAAACAACAACAAAATATAGTGCTTTCGAATTTCAAAAAGCAAAAATTAACTCTTTCCTTTCTTTTAATATTATTTGCAATTCATTTTCTAAAGTTATAAAAAAGTATTCGTACTTAAAATATATTCTAAACAAACAGATTAATATACATATAAAGAAGCTAAATTAAGTGAAAAAAAAAATCGATTCTATTTAAAAAAGCAACAAACAAAAATAATGCTTTCGAATTAAACTCATTCCTTTAAAATTATTAGCAAATTATTTTTAAAAGTTATAAAAAACACTCACACTGAAAATATATTCTAAACGAACACATTTAAAAAATACATAACAGTTAACTAAAAATCGATTTTCGCAAAAAAGCAAAAAAAAATTATCGAATTTAATTCAAAATATAATATTTATATTTTACTTCTAACAATCAAATTAAGAATATATATAATTCATGTTTTTATCCTCTATTAATACTATAGTTTTCAACCATCATCTCATTACCAAATATCCCCGCAATTAACTTCAAAATTACCAATTTTCTAAACCCCAAATTGTTTAAGTCCCAAGCTGCGATTTGAAGAAATCTCCTATCATCGTTTCCTACTCTTAATCTAGCAAGAACCCCGCTGGTCTTACGGTAAAGCACTCGGCTCAAACCACTAACGTCCCAAGTTCAATCCTCAGGACGGGCAGAAAATGTTCTTGCATTATATCAAATGTTAAATACTCCCGTAATAATCAACAGATGGCAGCACAAATAGAGATGACATCTTTTAAAACCGAGTTTATTTATAACGGAAAATTCTTCAAACGTAGTTTTCCATTCCTTTATCTTTCAAAACGGAAAATGTACTAACGGAACGGAAAAAGTCCGGCAACTTTGTTGCCAGTAGTTTGACCGTGAATTGACGGATTTTTTTTAACAGTGTATATTGCCTCACTTTTGATGTTAAGGGGACCAGAAAGGTTTGAAGTAACGACATTGAATAAAGTTTGTTTCATCGTGGATTAGGAAGACTTTAATTAATTTTTTCTATTACATCTTTTGGCATTTATTTAGTTATATTTTGTAGTATATATATATATATATATATATATATATATATATATATATATTTAATTGTAAAAAACAATAACAAATGTTTCGATATTCTACGACAAAATTAATTTTACAAAACTAGTTTTGCCACGATTTTAAACACCGGGTTTCATATTTTTCAGTCATATTTTTTTTACTACAATTTATTACGTTTCGTATAATACCTGATAAACATCTCTATAATAACTGAAATCTATAATAATAATAATAATAATAATAATAAATCAAAGTTTATAAAAAAAATGTTTTTATGTTTTAGGTTTAGTTTATAGGAAATTTAAATTCTTTTATTAAAAAAAGAAACCTATAAATCCTTTAATTTATTCAACTCAATGGCTGTAATCCTAAAAAATGATGTATTTTGATCTATGACTGTCGAAATATGTGATGGTGCAGTATAATGAAATAGTACATATACTACATATTGTAATTGTATGTATAATATTTTTCTTGACATAATAAAAGTAACTGCGGTCATGGACAATCGATATTTAAGACCGTTAACCGCCATTTATCATGAGTCATCACTCACTGATTATTAAATGGCGATTACCAGTAATTAGGCAGTAATGATTAAATGTTTTTATAAACACAATCCTGAAGGAGTTGGAAATTGTACATCAAACATGACAAATGAGGTGCGTTTGTACTATAACTAGTTTTAATAATATTCAGATCTTGGTACAGTAGCAGCTGCACTCTTATGTATAAATGCATGAATACACTCTGCTGTACGTCAACTGCTTGAGAATAGTCGGGATACGTGGATGAGAAGCACCTTTCACTGCACGAGCTGCCGTTGTACAACATGAGTAAGAAAAGTCCTTCTCTACTGTACAGGTGGGAAAAGATAGCCTCCCTACTCCTTCGTATAATATTTTAGCTAATTTGACTGGAAAATACGAAGCTAAAATACGGGGAACTCGATTACAGCAAATTCATATTAGTTTTTGTCAACATTAAATTTTAATCAGAATTTCGTCAAATTAGCTGGCTATAGCCAAGTTGGCTTCACTTATTGCAATAAATTGTTATTGCCAAATTTGGCGATATATTGCCATATTTGACAATATTTAGCGAGAACTTAATGCTGGTGAATACCAATATATAGTGTTAAACATATAAGAGTTGGAACGATGGTTACAACAATGAATGAAAATTTGGAAGAAAGCACTAAACTCAGTGACTAAAACTCATAAATTTAACCCTTTTATGGAGGAATCCTGCTTCAAAATGTCAGCCACCCTAAAATTTCAAACTGCTATACCTCAGCCATTTTTTAAGATTGGAGCAAAAAAAAATTGTTCGTAGTCCTTGGATCAAGGCCGATCGTTTAACGGACAAATCTTTTAAGATTTCTAGTTTTTTGTACATCTTTTTGAATTTGAATTTTTTAAATGGCTATCACATCGCCCCCTTCCGTCGGAATATCCTCAAATTCAACTGGAAACTGCAGGCCATAGTCAAAAACCTATACAAAACATTTGGATCCTTTATCTGCATATCTTCATATACTTTTCTATGATACAATAATGAAAATGGATCAATAATCGCTAGCACATCAACCCGTTTCATTGGCATATCCCCTACTTAAAGTGAGACCTTCTGACCATAGCCAAAAACCTGTAAATAAAATTTGGTTCAATTTTAGGTGTAACTTCATACACTTTTTGATGATATAAAGATGACATTCACACGGACACACGGAGTGTCAGACATTTTGTAAAAACATGTTTTCCGGAATCTCTGACCCCTAAAACGTGTAAATCCATCTAAAACCGGAAGTAAAAAGTTTGGTGGTATGCTATGGTATGGTATGAGCGGTTTTTGGCGTATCAGGGTCATTATCAGTGAAAATTTCCTGATTTTTTTCGGAATTGCTTTCCTCCTGACTTCTGCGATTGGTAGATTCTTACTTTTGGTAATGGAAGTTACCTAAAAGTAGAAACGGTTTATGTATGTTGTTCATATACAAATTTTAAATGTATCATTTTTTTTTTATCTATTTAGAAAATTACATATAGTAATGTGGGACAGACAGATAGAATGGTCTTTCAAAAAATAATTATAAATATTTCGAAAATTTGAAATTTTAGTTATAATAATTTCCTTGACTAACATACCGAATGTTTTATTCATAAATTAGTTTATAATGCATACTCTGAATAAAAACGTAAAATTTAAAGTGCAATTGAAATGTATTTCCAATGAAAATAATTTATTTTCAAAAACTTTCGAGGTAAATGTGTTACAACGAATTATTTCCCTGGAGACACATTTTTAAACAGAACTGAATGCGCTAGTAGAAAATGTATTTAATTGCATGAAGTGTGTTATTATTTTTCAATTACAGATTCTGAGAATGTTGATAATATTAAATTAAAAGATGAAAGGTAATGCATTAAATTAATGTAATTAGTTTGCAACGACCCTCAGCTATAAAATGAATTTATTCAATTAATTGCGAGAAACAGAAATTAATTTGCTATGTGTATTTCGAGATCAAAGGTAATGACGAGTCAGGGGATTTTCGAGGAATAACATTGGTTTGAAACACAAATATAAATAACATGATTTATACCGTACAAGTTTTATAATTCATGTCGTTTCTTATAAATATTTTCTAAAATAAATATTTTTCAATGTTTCAGTGTTTAGAAATATTTCATTTATTAGACATCCATTATTTTATCGAATATTGTATGTTTTGTCATAACTAACGGCATAAACTTTGGCATAACTAATATACATAAGTAATATAAATAATAATAATAATGCGAATGAGAAATGTAAAAATTATGATAATATAATTTGACGAATAAAATTATATGAATTAAACTGTAATATATACTAATATTATAAAAAAGTAACTTTTTTAGTATGCTTGTAGGGGGTTTTCCCTGAAGCTGCCGAACCGATTTCGAAAGTGATGTTGGCAAATTGATGGTGACAATCCTTGCCCCAATATAGGCTATATTGTATATCGATGACACTACTTCCAGCAGGATGCAGGAGCGAAAAACATTATAAAATTGCGATTATTTTGATACGGAAGGAGCTAGAAACTCGAAATTTGGCATGGTAGTTAGTTATGAGATGTAAATTCTCTCTAAGAAGAGATTTAAAAAAAAGATCGAAATTGAAAAAGGTAAAATGAAGGAACAACGTTCTGAAACGTTCTAAATTATGATTTCTTGGGAATTGTTAAGGATAGATATTTGACATTTGACATGGCTGCTACTTTTAGCATGCAAATGCACACAACACTAATTTTTTTTAAAGCGAAATTTAAAAGGGTGCGCAGGGGAAACAATGTCCTAATTTACGACTTTTGTGAATCTGAAAGGACCAGAAACTTGAAATTTTCCATAACGGTTACATTTAGGATAAAAATGCTCCCGAAGAACACTTTCTAAAAAAAAAAATCAAAATTTAAAAGGGTGAAATGAGTGAAAATCGTTCTAAAAACGTTCTAAACTTTGAATTCTATGGAATTGTTGACAATATAAACTTTATATTTGATGGGACTGCTACATGTAAGACACAAATACACACACAACATTGTTTTTGTTTCGTTGTTGTTAATTGGAATATGAAAGGGTGCAGGAGAAAAAACGTTCTAAATTATTGTTTTTGAGATACTGAAAGAACTGGAAACTTGAACTTTTGTCACCTATAAGATATAAATGATCGCTTAGAACAGCTTCTAAAAAAATTTAATTAAAAAGTTTGAAAGGTGTGAAAAGCATTCTATAAACGTTCTAAATCGTAATTACTCTGGAATTGTTAATGATAAGAAATTCGAATTTGACATGACATGACTGCTACATTTATGACGCAAATGCACACCAAACACTGTTTCTATTTTTAAATCGAAATGTAAAAAAGTTGTATGAGTAAAAAACATTCTAAATTACGTTTTTTTATACTTCATTATAAAAACGACATTTTCAAAACTGAGCAAAAAATACTCAAATCTGAGTATGTCGCATAGTCAAAATGGCTTCGATTCAAAATTACACAAGTTTGAAACATGTATGTACTCATTTCTGAAAACATGCACACACTCAAGAATAAAACTTCATGTGCTTATAGTTGAATATTTGAGTATGTCCATGTTTAAAAATGTGTATGAACTGACCTCTATGTGCTCATTTTCGAGTATTTCCATGTTCCAAAAATGAGTTTGAAGTGATTTTAATCCTTTTTTCCATGTTTCAATATTCTGAGTATTTCTGGTATTTCAGAATTGAAAGCATTGGATCGTCACATTAGAAACAAAAAGTTTCATGACAAAATGTATATACTTATTTCTGAAAACATGCACACACTCAAGAATAAAACATCATGTGCTCATATTTGAGTATGTCCATGTTTTAAAAAAAGAGTTTGAACTGACCTCTGTGGGCTCAGTTTTGAGTATGTCCATGTTTAAAGTATTTCTGGTATTTCAGAATTGAAAGCGTCATATTTGGTCGTCATATTTGAAAGAAAAATTTTCATAACAAAATGAAAACATCAATTTACTCGGATTTGAAAGTGTCATTTTTCTCAGTGTTCAAAAGACTAGAAACTTGAAATTTAGCATGGCTTTTACATTTAAGATAAAAATGCGTTGTAAGTATGGTTTCTAAAAAAATTCGAAATTTAAAAGTGTGAAATGAGCGTAAAGCATTCTAAAATTCTAAATTATGATTTGTCTCAATGAAATTGTTAAGGAACTGGAAGTTTGACACGGCTGCTACTTTTAACACGTTAATGCTCGCTTAGAATATTTTCCTAAAAATTATAAATTTTAAAGGGTGAAGGCGGAAAAAGAATTCTAAAATTGTGATTTATGTCATACAGTTGGTATAGAAGCCTAGAATTTGGCATGGTGGTTACTTTTAAGAATGAAATGCTAAAAGCGGTTTATAAAAAATCGAAATTTCAAAGAGTGAAAGCGTGAAAAGCGTTATAAATTGCGATTTCTATGGAGTTTTGAAGGATAGAAATTTGAAATTTGACATGGCTGCTAATGTTAACACGCAAATGCCTACCAGAGGGATCATAAAGGTTGACGTCAGAGGAGAGGTTAATGATTTTATTGTTAAGAGGAATAGTAAGATTAGTCTCGGAATGGCGTCTTTTTCCTATACGGATGGTAGTTGGGCTGGGCAAATATGTACTTTTAAGAATATTAAGATTCGCAAAAACGTAATTTTAAAATAATCTATGGAAAGCAGTAGATATAATTAAATTAGCATTGTATGGCTTCCCCAAAATGGATACAGCAAACTAAAAAAGGATCTTACTTGAGCTTTCAGACCATCTTTGGTAGAGTGGTTTGGGAAGAGTAGACGTGACTGGATTTCAACGTCAATATTAGAGAACGATCTCAAGACAATCAAAAGTCTCTTAGAACGATATTGGCAGAACCATGATGTGTTGGAAATGCATTAAATTCGACGAGAAAGTTCACAGAATCATTTCCGTCGATAATACGTGCCAGTTTATCCATAAGAATTTTTTTTCACTATTGGCCGTAGCCATCGTGAGCAAAACAAAACACACTCAAAATATTTCGAAAAATACACCACCACTACGTATAATAGTAAATTCACATGACATATATAACGCAGAGAGACTCAGAAGGTTATTATTTGACAGTGATTCTTTCCGGATATGAATGCAGTATTTTTAATAGAGGTTATTTATAAATGAAAAATTATGCTACTTAGTTTTTGGAGATGGTTACACAAACATGTGATACTTTTTATTTAGTTTCCTCGGATCAAAACAGTCCGGAATAAGTATAATTTTTGTAGCTATAGTTGCATCTTGGCTATGTACTTCTTTACATTTCATAAAGCTATAAAAGGAAGTATGTTAGGGTTTATCTAAAAACTAAATTAAAACATAAAAATATTATCTTACAAAGAAAATTAACGAGAACATTAAATAAGTAACATGAAAATTTATACAGACGTTCTGAATATAAAATATACTCACGGTATAAGAAAGAATGTTCTGAAAGTTTTATTTTTCACTGTTATTCTTTAAGATTTCATTTTCTTTCCAATGAATGTCGACAATAACAGGAAATAGTAATCGACTGTCAAAAACTATAAATCATTTATATCTTGGAAACTATTTAATAAGCTGTAAAAGCATATAATCGACGTTTTGGACGACACCTGTTTTTTTTTTAATTATATTAATATAAATCATAATTCATATGTAATTTAATAGGAATTTATTAATAAATACCATATTTAAATATACGTGTTTGAGTCGAACAATTGTGAAAACTGCAGTTGCGTCAATATGTATACCAGAGACCATTAAAGAAATTCCTTGAATGTACAGAAAAAATTTTCAGTGTAAAAAAACAATTTTTCTGGTATTTAGGGTGCCAGTATTTTTCAGTAAAATCAATAGATCCCTTTAGAATATGAATATACAAACTAAGCATAAAATTCAAAAAGTTTTATTTTATTTTGAAGTTTTTATAATTGATATTTTATAAATATTCCTTTAAACACAAAAACACTTTTAAATGTGAAACATAGAACTAGATAAAAATTGGTATTATTAATTCTGAATAATTCACTTGGCTATATTAAATTGCATAAATCTTTATTCCATTAAAAAAACTCCTGCATTGTAATATTTAATTCAAAATTTGTAGAGTTTCAAAATTTTAATTTAATTTATACACAGAGTATTATTGAAATCAAGATGAAAGACAATAATTCAGAGTTCATTCATGTAATATTAATAACTGAATAATATGATTATGTAATAAATATATTTAGAGGAGAATATATATTAGTAATTATAAGTATCGAACTATTTATAAATATATCTAACAAATGAAACAATATATGTCATGAGTTATTAATATGACTATTAACTTATTAAATCTATCATTATAATTTTTACATGGAAATTTATTCGCATTTTCTGAATTAATGATTAGAATTATAAAACTATCAATCTGTATCTAATTAAAATTATACTTAGTTTATAATACGATATAAAAAGACCAGAGTCGTTAGATCTTTTTATATTTTAATGTAACTTGTTCCCTTTCTTATGAGCATGTATGCTTAATGACCCTGTTAGAAAGAGAAATTTGAAAAAAATGCCTGAAAAAGAAATGGAAATGAAATATATCTCAGAGAGAGTATTTTAAAACATTTATGAATAATATATATACATATATGTATATATGTTACGATAATTTTGTAAGGTAAAGCTCCATATCAATGACTACTTAAGATCCTCATGTTAAATAAATCTTATGCAGTCGTTGTCATGAGATCTATTGCTCTTGATAGAAATACAATGGCAGTTTCTCGATAAAGAAGAACAAATCACAGTAGAATTTTATTAGTTTCTTCTAATATACTACAGTTGAAAAACATCCGCCATAATCCCTTCAGATAGTTGGACATTTTCACCAAAAAAACTTTAGCAGTTAATCATGTAATGCTTTCAGACGAAGTACATTTACAAACCGATGTTATATTCACATTCGAACACTGTCTCTTCGAGACAGCAGCGTAGTCTTAACCCTTTGAATATTGGACTCTAAAAAACCGATAGAAGCCAGAATACGGCAGACCGCCCGAAAGCTCTTTGGTGTGACATATCGGCAGGAACTCTGAAACCTTACGTACCGCCAAATTTTTGTTTACCTATTTTTTTTATGCTGCATAATATTTCGCATCCAGGTGTTAAAGGATCGGTCCACCTCATTCGAAAACTTTTTGTATGGAAAAATTTACGTAAGGATGTAACAGAGTATGCTCAAAAGGGCATCGCCTGTCAGAAAAGTAAAATACATCGTCATGTGAAATCTGAAATAGGACATTAACCACTCCCTAAATGTAGATTTATACATATTCATCTAGATAAGGTAGGGCCACTACCACCATCGAATGGATTTCGATACTGTTTAACTTGCATTTATCGATATTCCAGATGGCCAGAACTTTTTCCCATGACAGATATAACTGCAGATACGATAACTCGAACGTTTTCTAATGTCTGGATTGTCCGATTCGGCGTCCTAGACTTCATTACTATAGACCAGGGTCGACAGTTCGAAAGCGACCTTTTTAAATCACTTGCAAAATTTCTTGGCACACATAAAACTCGCACAACAGCATATAACCCTTCCTCCAATGGCGTGATTGAAGTTTTTCATCGTCGCCTTAAAAGTGCCATTAAGTGCCACGCTACAGACAAATGGACGGAAATTTTGCCTACGATACTTTTGGGATTGCGAAGTGCATTCAAGCCTGATTTGCATTCCTCACCGGTGGAGCTGGTTTACGCTTCCCTCTCTGCTTCCCGGTGAATTTTTTCGTTCCCAAACAATGAAACAGCCGGAACACCACGAATTCTTAATTTTACTCTTGGAGATGATGCACCGCCTCCGACCAGTTCCAACTATTATCAAAATTATCAAATTATCAAAATTTTAATATGGAATTTTAAAGTTATGCAAAAAAAAATCATTGTGATAAAAAATAATATTGATAAATTGGTTAACGTCGTTAAAAAAAATGATAGAATTATTTTTCATTTTTATTTATCATTTAAAATGCTCATATTGATTTTCTACTAATTACCAAACATGCATCTTTTACTGAAAACATAGTAAATAAAAAACTGTATATAAAAATTATAACATCAAGGAATTCCAATTTATGTCTTCTTAATAAAATATCATCCTTTCCAATAAGATACAGCTTCAGGAGTCGATACAGAAAAAAAATTGGGGCCTATTTAGGATTCCACATTTAGGATTATAAACATTCATTCACTAAAACACATCCCGTCACAAAATTTATCTTACTGAAACAGAACCCTTCACAAAATTCTTCTTAATAAAATAACACCTTCACAAAATGTCTGCCCCGTCATTGGGGCAAGTTTACGCAGAAGACTTGGGCTTTTATATATATATATATATATATTTTTTTTTTTTAACGGTTAAAAACACAAATAGGGTAACAACTGAATACACAACTTTTGACTTTATTAACCGCTTTATAAAATCACAATGTCTAAAATTTTCTAAGTAAAAACATAAAAATTAGAACATTCATTGGAAAAAAACCGCGTAAACGTGCCCCGGTCTACATTATATACATTCGTTAAAAATATTGCTATGCATTTCTGCATTTTACAAAAATACTGTACTTTTATCTTGTTGTTGCATTTTTCTTAAGTTCATGACATTTCTTAAATTTATTTAGTACAGGATGATACATGAGTCTCCTTACATTTCTCTTAAATTACTAACCGATTGATTTTGTTTGCAAGTAAGAGTAAAGATTATTTACAAAAACTTAAAGTACAGCTGTCATTTCGGCTCGACAGTGTGCAAAGACATATGAATTGGTCCAAGCAAAGTTTATATCAAACTTTCAGCAGAAAAATCTTAGCAGGCAAAACTTAAGTGATCTAATGAACAAATTTCGAAAACAGGGAAGTGTTGCCTATGGAGAGCGTTCTGGGAAGCTAGTACAGGACGTAAATGATGTTAACTAGAGGATGATCACCTTGATGTTTATTGGCTTGCACGCCTAACGGTACATCCCTGGATTCTTTTGTCTATGGTGTTATAATGTTGGAAGAGTACCAAGCAGGGTTTTACAAATTTGATAAATTCTGTTAGCCAGAAACAAATTCTAGTCGCCTATAAAAAATATTAACCTCCTCCCCTATGTCCCTCCCCTATTTTCAAAAAGCACAAAAGGTTTCTAGGAATAAATGGAGAAGAAATAATAACAAGCAAAGTTGTAAATTATTAGTTACATAATTTAAAATAGTACATAATTTAGAATGATAATATAAACTAAGTTTTCTAATGAAATTGAAGAGCCTGAATTTTAATTAAGCTTTTTAGATTTACTTCAAATGAATTACTTATAATCACTTATGCGTTATTATTCTATTATAAATGAATGTGCTAGATTAATCAGTTTTAATTCTGAACACAAAAATCTAATTTGAAATTTAAAGAAAAGTCTGAAGCATTTTTTTAGCATTGTATCCAATTTTCCATGATACAGAAACTGGATTGACACTATTTCTTACAATTTTATTCAAAGCTCACCCCTCCACTCACATTCAAATCACGTGACATGTTAGCTGTCTAGATTGGAGAAGAATGGCGTTTTACGTGCATGATATGGAAAATGCCTTTTAAAATTGGTTCATCCATTAAAAGTACAATAGAAGAGCAAGATGCTTGCTGAGTACCAGTAGGGGTGGGGGAGAGAAAAAAGGCCGTTTGTACGTATTTCTTAGGGCAATTTTTCTGTACCAAGAAAAGAAATGCCAGATTAAATAACTTAGTCGAAATAAAATAACTTGGTCGCCTGTGTTGACCTGGCGACCACATTTGTCCTGTCCTGATACCAAGTATTGTTTGTCTGTCTAGATCAACTGCAACAGCCAATAACTGCAGTAGCAGCAGCGATCCTGCAGTCATTGTTAGGGCCTGTTTGTACATACAGATAGGAAGTGTGTATATATCACTTTTATTTATAATTATTTTAAATGGAACCATAAAAATGGATATTTTCAGGTATTTGAAAAACAATTTCAATTTCAGAAATGTACTTTTAAGATACGTTTGTAGTACATTTTGACTATCGAATAGAATCTAAAAGTTTTAGTGAAACATAAGTTGTATCATTAAGAATAGCTATAATAAGAGACATCTAAATGTTCGTTTTGAATTGACATGCTTCTGTTTTAACTTTTTGTTAGTATATGAAGGGGAAAAAATTGTAGTTAAAACAAAACATTCGTCGAAGTAGAATTTTAAAAAGTAAAAGAAGGAAAAAAATAAAATATATAATTCACGTTTTAAGTCTAATAACAAAATATTATTTATTCATTAAAAAAAAACTATGGATTTATTTGATACACTTTATTAAATGTTTAATAAAAACATTTATGTTGATATTTTATTGTACTTCATTTAACATTTATTCATTTCACATAATTTTAGGTGTGTTGTTGTTGTTTCCTCTTGTAAAAAATATAATGAATAAATGATCTTTTCTAAACATTTTTGACATTTTTAAAAATGTTGTGACGTTTACATTCATAAATAATTTGAAGAACAGGAAATAAAATTATGATGTAGAATTTATTTCTAATTTAATAAGATTCATACAGTAGCTTACTTAATTTTATGAAAAGGTTTTTTTTTTACTAACATAATAGCTGAATTTTTTTTATATATTTAAGAACAATATTTAATGTCGTTTGTTCGATTTAATTTTGATGCATAGAATGCTTTGTAAAATCTATTGACTTAAATTCTTCAGATATTATAAAAAAGAATAATAATACCCTTTTGCATTTATGAAAATCGAAACACTTGTAGAATATATTTTAAGCTTTTCTATCAAACTTATAATTTAATGTATTGTTTTGTGCTTTTAAAAAGGTAAAAACAGTCATCTAAAAACTTCTTGTTAAAAAATGGCTGTTTTAATGTTTTGTAATAAGGTTAACTGAGTTTCGTTACACATAATCATACTATTAAATTATACTCAAATGCACTAGGTTGAATAATATTTTCGATAAACAATTTGACTTTAAATATATATTAAAAATGTAATATTAGGTACATTCAGAGAAACCATCTGTTTCATTAATATAAATTCATACAAATAAAATTTAAAAATTTATAGCTATGCTGACTCAGTATAAATAAAAATTCGTATTGCGAAATATATTGAGACAGTTTAATAGAACAATGAGAAAAAAGTATGTTCTCTTTTTGCATGATTTTCTAGTTACATAATATTACGTAAGGAAGAATTTATTTTATCCTTAAATGTTTTTGCCAATAAATGAGAAATATTAAAATATTACATATCTACGAAAAACTTAACAACTACAAGGTTTAAAATAAAAGGCAATTTTATTTCTATTACAAATACATCATAATTATAGGATGGAATAATAAAAACTGTAGGTATGTTACTTTCAGCAAATATTTTATTTTATACTTCATGGTATCAAGTTTAATTTTTGATGTGCGTTCTTAGTTTTTCATGATTTGAACCAGAAATTTAATTCTATTAAGTGTAGCTTCTTTCTACTAGGTTTATATTTTATTTCATTAATTAGGTTTGAAGTCTTAGTTTTCTCTGATTCGAAATGGACAAAACTACAAAACAAAAAAATCGGGGTACAAAGAAACTCAATAGCGGGTTAATTATCAATCGTGAATATTCATGTACAATTGTGCATAAATGATTTGAATTATTTGATAAAAATCCCCTGACATAACAGCGTCATCTGTGTCCCCCAGTCTGTGTGGCCACGATAAGTGCGTTTTGGCATTCATAGATTTGGTGAAAGCTCTATCCAAAGATAGAAATTGCCATGTCTAAAATCTATATCGGGTCTGAGTGCGATTCGTTATTGCATTCTGTACATTGCAATTTGGCAGATGTCACGAAATCGCTATTCGACACATGGGGAAATTACATTCCTTAAATCTTAGCGATATTTTGAATAATATCAACTATAAATATAAGCTTCAGTCTTAATTCCAAAGAATCCTACAATCTCACTGCAATTATTGGCCAGTTATAGTGCAAACATCTGATTAGAGCTCCTTCAGATGTTGCCCAACATCACTGATAGAGGCATGATCGCAGCACAACCATGATTCGTAAGGTAAAAATGCCATCGCACAATGATATATCGCGGAGGATATTCCATTTACGTCAGGATCACGTGGTCTAGGCGAAGGACTTTTTCGGTAAAGAGGGGAAGGTTCCGTAAACGTAATGTAAATTCCCACCAGCCAACGAAACAATTCATGGGATATAACAATAGTAGCTTCCCTTCTTATCAATTAGAAGTTCTTTGGGTAAATTACTGGTGCCACGTGACCTTTTTCAACATCGAACCAGGATTTGGAATATCGTCCATTCATTATCCCTCGCGTAGATAATCGGCCGTAACAACACACCACTACCGTCATTCCTTCTGGTATGTCATTTGTTATAACGTTTAATTTAATATCCGACATTGTTTCCTTTGACAGAAGCTCGAATGATACTTAATCCAGAAATTACATTTATTTTTGTAAAGAGTAATTAGTAATTTTCAGTTGATCTCCTTGAGTAAATTTGGACAGATGCAAAAGATTACTGGATGTAAAATGCAAAAGATCACATTTCGTAAATTTTGTAATTTATTATCTTCATTCTTTTTTTCTCGATTAGAGAAATTTAAAAGTTTAATTTCCTGAGTACTACTTGATGAATTGTTTTGGTTTCGGTGCAGAGTTAAAGAAATTTTCTGAATGATAAAATACCTTTTTTTTGTTTTTTGCAATTAAGAAAATATTGTGACACTAAGCTTTAATTACAAAAACTAATCTTGCACTGATTTTGCAATCAGATTTTAATCTCAAATGTAATATGCAACAACTACAATTTTAAATATGAAATGTTAGATATAAAAATTAAAATCTAGGTACTAAATAGGAAAACCTAGGTACGCATGCATACTACACCTGCAGAAACAATCATTGCTTGAAGTTTAAAATGTACATAGATTAACTTTCTTCCATACATCGCCTATTCAAAACATGGTCTTCTTAAATCCTTTACCTTTATTGTGCTTTTGTTCTAATTCTAACTATACAGACTGTTTTAAATAAATTTGGACGAATATGATAGGTGATAGAGTACATTGCAAGAAACAGTGTTTATGTAGAAAATCAGGATCGCAAAAATGTTACTGTCGACAATGGAAGGTATGTGGGCAAATCACAGCCTCCTTGTGATGATCCACAGAGAAAGAAGTGCCGATAAATCCGGTGGTTACAGTTTATCGGACCAACCCGGCTCAAATGGGTTTATTTGTTTTCAATGAGGGCTACGCCTGCCGGTGGGAGAAAGTATCTCATAATCATATACTTTGTGCCCGGCTTAAGTCGAGTAGGTGACATGGTGGGAAAGGCTAGCTAATATGATTAGGACCACATCCACAAATTATCTGCGGCGGGACGAAAATGGGGTACATAGCATCGTCTGGACAACACGTGAAGCAACCCTCGGTACTGACAGACAGTGGAGCTTACACAGCAGCAAGAGGACCGTGTCAACGATCGTATGCCACAAGGACTAGTTCGTCCCTTGCGGCATCGGTACAGCTGCAGTAACTGTGTGTATCCTTCCGGGTTCGGTCGAGCAAGAAAGGAGCTCTCGTTGACCAAAATGTAGTTCGTGCGTATCGTAGCCCCCGTAGTGGGACGATGGCGGGTATTGCTACTCCGGTAGGGGGATGGTCCGTTCTTCCCTATTGGCCGACCAAGAGAACCCGGTCCGCAGTCTCATCAGTCCAGGGTTTCTATGCCCAGTTCGTAGCTTTCTGCACTCGATGGTTGGATGTGCAAGGGATTCTCGAAACTAACTTTAAACTATTAATACCCGAGCAGGTCGCTATTATGGCGCTCTGTAAGAAGGATTCCACGGTACTCCGGAATAGCTAGTGATGACAAATATTCGCCTTAGTACATACCACATTGCACGGTTGGGAGCACCACGCTGTTCAGACACCAACTGGCAGGGAGGTAAAGTGTGTTGAATTCCGTGCGCTCGATGCCAGATGGTTCCAACCTTGAACACACAGCCTAACCAGAGACGTGTATATGTGTCCAGGGAGGAAGTTACCACGGCCTCCCGCGGACTCTAAGTCTAAAAATTGGATTGTGCATTCTGCACGGAATATTTCAAACAGCTACATGATGCCATATTTGCTTTTTTTAAGTCACTGAAAATAACACGAAGATATTGTCATAACATTTTGCGAATAAAAAAGTAGTGTATCTATATTCATAAAATTTTTTTGCTCTGTGTGTGTGTGTTTGTTGCTGATGGCTAGCGAAATCTACCGCACGTAGAAGACTAAAAATTTGGAAGAGGATAGTGAGGTTGAGAATCAGGAACATAATTTTATTTTTTTTGTAATTAGCTTGGATATTATATAAAAACTAATCGAAAATGCATTCCTTTTCTGAAAGTCCGCCTACGCGCCCGCGCTTGCTCGATCCCTGTTTTCCGAGCGCGTGGAACGGAAGAAAAAAATGTTGTTTTTATTTGGCCGATTGCCTTAACACCCTACAGCCGAACCATTCTGGATACGAAAAAAATGAAGAAATATTCTTAAATTTCATACATGTCCGTCATACACGTCGAAATCAATTCGAAAAAAAAAATTGTTAACCATTTGGAGTCGTGTTCGCTTTAGATTTTTCTCCCTTTCTGCGATGCTCCCCTAGGGCTCGACTTCAGACATACCGATTCACAAAAAGTTCAGACTTCCGTATCTTTGACGGTGTAATCGTTTTTGAAAAATGCCAATTTAAATATTATCGAAAAAATTCGCGACTGCAGTTCAGTTCAAGCCTCCCGAAGACGATCTTCTCTGTGCTGAAAGTAACTATACGTTGGTATTTTGACACAATTTTTTAGATCGTCTCGAAAAATCAGATTACATGACCTATAAAAATTTCGAAACTTTCAAACGAGTAGAAATATTTTAAGAAAATTCAAATTTGAGAACTTTCAGATGAAAACGATAAAGCACGGTCAGTTTCGGCGTGGATTTGGCTATTTTTTTCACAACTAAGTATGCATATATTTTCACGAAACGTTAAAGAGGGATTGTACACAGTTTTATGTATAACCGATTAAAGATTCATAGAGTTCGTAAGATGGGAAATATTTTTTGTTATGTTAAATTACCCGAAGCGAAAACAAAACAAAAAAAGGCAAGAAGGAAACCTACAATTAGATGTAAATATTTTTTTACGAATTGTTTACACAAATTGGAAAACCATTATATGTATAACCAATAAAAATTTAAAAGAGGTCAGACAACAAGAACTATATTTTTTAAACTGTGAAATGACTCTACGTGCAAAAACAAGAAACTGTATTTTCTCTTCCGCTTTTACTACTAAATATTAATAGTTTTGTTCGTGAATTTTTCATTTTAAAATATAAATTCATACAAAATCACGTTAAAGATATAAAATCATACAAATGTGAGGCATATTTAAGATTACTATCAATGGCTGGGCAACGCTGGAAGGATCAATTAAGTAAGTTAATGAATTGTGATTTTTCGTGCCTTCACTTGTTTATTAAGAGAAAATACAAGGCGATTGTTAATTGCCACAATGGCAGGAAAAACGTATTATTTTATCTTAAACTAAATTTAAATAACTGAAAAATAATTATACTCAAAGCTTATGAAGAAAAAAAAATCATAGTTCTTCATTAAATTAGATTTGCTTGACTATACCAATAAAGAAAAATAACAATACTCACACTTTCAAAATTACGTACATGCAGTCCTCACTTAATCAAAGCCATATCACTCATGATCAGGGCTTGACAAATGCAGTCGCCAGGTCGCCACTACTGACCAACTTTTTTCACCTGGTGATTAAGTTATTTAATCTGACACTTTTTTTTTCTTTACAAAAATTGAACTAAGAAATGAACATAATTGTCTCTCCAACAGCCCTACTCTTGCGGGCAGCTAGCAGGGATATCTCTCTTCTCTTCCATTTCATGCACATAAAATGCATAAAAATATGTAATTTTTAAATATTTCTTCCCCGCTTTAAAATGTTTGGCGCCTAGCCCATGTGTGCACCACACACGTTGGACAATAGTTCGGCGTCACCCTGTCTTGGAGACAAAGTGTCTGGTACTGGGTTGTTACTCAAGAATATGTTATAATTACATTGTTTGGATTATTATTTGCTGTAAATGGAAATTAAAAAAATCATTGATTACATTTCAGACGGGTAAGGTATTTTTTTTAATTTATTTATTCTTAAATTCTTATCGTAGGTCGTTGGATAAAAATCACAGAGTAAAGGTCTTTCTCTTTATTATGTGGATCAAAATAACCTCAGCCGGCTGCTGATACCGATTATGTAATCCCAGCGCGGGAAAATGTTTTTTTTTCTCTTTAGCGATGCATATTACGAGTTAATAGCTCTCGAGTTTGCAAACGCCACAATGTTTAATTAGATTTCTTGTAAGATGTCTCATTATAGATGCTTCAAAGTTACAAAATATTAAGAAATAAACTTGAAATTATATTCAAACATAAAAAAAATTAAACTTTTATTTTTAATTTGGGAAAACTAAGAGAGTTGATCACATACAAATTTTAAAATAATAAAATCAGAATTATTTGACTGAATTCGATAGGCTAAATAGGCGAAAAATCGTTTTCCGGCTTCACAGATATTACAGATACAGATTTTGTAGAACTCAACTATTCGGACATTTGAATGAAGCATTCTGTAATCAGCATTTTCGGAACATGACGGTTAATTCAGAATTTACAATATTTAACCCTTTTTTCTCCAAGAGATATATAATTTTGATAAGTTACCTTAGAAAACTTAGTTTTATTATCTTTTTTAATTATGTACTATTCTAAACTATGAAACTAATCATTTAAACTAATTTTTTACTGACGACTAGAATTTATACCAGATTTTTTTCAAATTTGTAAAGCCCTGCTCATGATCATTACTCTATTTTGCTGAAATCGGCACTAACACAGTTTATATCTTCAGAATTCATATAGTCCTCACTTTCAGCGATTTCACTCGGAATGCGACTCATTTGAAAATTTGAATGACCATTTCGATAGAGAAGACGCTTCACGCTTATAGTACGCACGCGCATTAGGTCATATTTTCCTTTTAATTCCTGGATTTTCTGCAGTTAAACGTGTATGGTGCACATTATGTACAATTTTACGCATTATATAAGAGTAAATATGGTATTATAATTCCCTTTGAATGGAAAAAAAAACTTTTTGAAAATATGAAAGAATGCAACTACTTTTATTATGTAGAATACGCGATCATACTGCAATCACATCACAATTAAAAAGGAAACTTTTTTTTTCTGGAGTGTGCATAATTTTTATTTATTGGAAAAAAAAATACAAGACTATAGATTGGCTCCTGAGATTTACATTAATTTTATTTATAATTTTCCTAACAGTAATTTATTTTGTTTTTACTTTATGAAAATAGCTATTTACTTCATTTATAGTAATTTTGCTGTTTAACATCTGTATTATCAGAAATTTCATCTGTTAATAACTTGCCAATAGTAGGACATCTTCTATTTTTTGTCATACAGTCGTATGCACTGTATGTTAAAAATGTATAGTTTTGTTAAAAATTTACAACCAATTGAAGTATAAGAAATCACTATGTATCACTCTATTCCAGCAAAAACAATAGTTATAAACGTCTACTGTAAAGTTTCTTCTTTAACGAAGTTGCAAAGTTTTTAGCTGAAAGACGTTTTCTTAATTGTGGATTACTGTACAACTAGGATTTAGTGTTCCTAATGAGCATCCTAAGCTGACGGAGGAACTGACTTGTTAAAGCTTCAAAAGTTAGGAGAGAGATGAATTTCTTGATAAAAACATTTCATAAGATAAAGCATGTCTAACAGGTGTTTGAAATGTTTTGTCCTTTTATTATTTCAACTACTAAATAAATTTCTTTTTATTCAATTGAACATAAACAATTTACATCCGTTTCAGTAACTGAAAGAGTCGATCACAGCACTCTCATTTTGCAATCCGTGCTAATTTTCTTGTATTAGGAAGTGAAATATGAATGTGTACAGATGTTTAAAAATAAATATATTGAAAAACTAAGCGTCATTTAATGCCCAAAAAAAAGGAATATACAGCTCATCAGCAACGCCATTCATTAAAGAATTAAAATTAATTAAAATTGATTGAGTTAACATTTGCATTAATTCCCTTTACCACCAGAAATTGATTACTTACATTTGTGTTTATATAGGATAATATACAGCATTAAACATACCATATTTTTATTATCGGATTCATGAAATGTAGCTTATATCTAAACACAGTCATTTACATAATTCGTATAGTTTTTGATTGATTTGAAATAGGTAATAATTTATGATAATATTTACATTAAAGTTACCGGTATTTATCAGATCTAGATGTTGAATTCATAAATTATATATTATGGAATAAGCAAATTGTTAACAAAATTCCCTTCCATGTAAATTCGTTGACATACAATTATCCTAAAAAATATTCAATGAATATGTTGCATTCTTTTTTATAAACAAATATTATCACTTCTTAAATGATAATTAGAGTTTATCTGGTTTGGTCTTTTGTTAGGTTTAAATACGTTTTGCTAATAACATGTTTAGCATTCCTAAGTAAAATATTTTTTATTTTTTTATTTTTTACGCATTTATATATATTTGAAAATTACCAAAGCATTTTTCGAATAAATTTCATTGCTTGTCTTAACTTTTTGTTTTAAAAATATTTTTCGTTTAGAATGATCTTTTTTCTTTATTATTTTCAAATTCATTTTCTAATTTGAAGAAATCCCATAACGATTTGCTTATGGTAATGGACGTAATGGTTTAGCGTTACTGGCAAGAAAGCATTTAATGCTAACCATGCTGCTTGTCACCATTTGATTTTGACATTTTTTTTTTTACCTTTTCTGATTATAGACATTTAGCTGTTATCCGTGGCTTTGTTCCCATGACATTAAAAGAAGATTAAATACATCAGTTAAGCAAAATATTTCACTCTTTATCAAATTTCATAGGAGACAATACGGTATTTCTTTGGTATAGAAACCTTGACTCTGTCTTAAAAAAGGGGAATTTTTTTGCCAAATAACCGTGTAAATGAAACCGCAACCAATGCAAAAAGGAGGACCAAATAAAATTGTTGTAATCGACGAATTGGGTAAAAACAAATGTCAATTTTACCTGATAAACTGTTTTACTTTCAACGCCTTTGTGAAACGTTTTAACAACCATCCTTCAAAAATAATTAACTGGAAACAGTATATGTTTTTTCTTTAAATTCAATTCTTGTAAATAGGGAGTGTGTGTGTACACCTAATAGTATACACCTAAATGCATGAAGCTTAAATCTGTGTCCTTGGTTTAATCTATAGCTGAAACAAATCTAGTTTTCTAAATGACAATATGTTGACAGACGATATTTGTTCTGCAGAATAAATTGATTCATGAAGTTTGAATATGGAAATATGTTTCTAGTTTTCGGAAATTTTACTGCAATCAACATTTTTCTTTTCACTATCTGTTCAAATTGAAAATAAATTATTTTTTTATATTTTAATGTGAAAATGTCGTAAAAAATATATTGATCCGTTTTATTTCAACGTTTTTTCCTACACAAAGGGAATAATTTAGTTGTTGTTTTTAGAGAAACTTCGTTAAAATTTGCATAAATAAATAAATAAATAAATAAATAATAAAATCTTGGAATCTAATGCAAAATTTTAAATTTTGAGAGTTTATGAGATATTTCTCGGATCAGTGATAAATGTTGTTAAGTAAATCGCATTGCGTTCGATAGTCTAAGATGAATAGTTGCGAAACACAAACAGACGGTCAGATTTCATTATAATAGATGTGTTTATTTTTCTTTTCTTTATAAACATGATGTGATTTTTGGCAGAAAACTCTCATCTATATGTAACTTATATTCCTGCTTAATAATTAGTATAAACAAAAAAAATATTCAAATATTTTGTTTTAAATATGGAGTGAAACTCGTCTACTTTTCTATATTTACTGATCCTTGTATTATTAATGTATGGAATCGATTCACGCTCCTTTTAAAACATATTTGAAACTTCGCGTTTTATTTCAAATACGTCACTCGTCTAATTGTCACTTTTCTCCAGAGAAATCGCTTTTTAATTATATAATTATTGCTAATTTTCTTTTCCTGGCAATTATGACGTAAATTTTGGCAGAAAACTCCCAGCTGTATGTAACTAATAGCCAAGCTTATTAATTAGTATCGATAAAAAACATTCCAGTCTTTCATCTTAAGTATGACGCCATTATCTATCTACTTTCATTATATATTGATACTCATGCTCCTTGTCATATTTGAAAATGCATATTTTATTTATGACATCATATTTCGCAAAGCCGAGGCTAACGAAAAAGAAAGGCTTCCGCGGTGCTTTGCGCATATCTTTTTTTACAGACCGCGGGAGTCACGTGATGCTCGAATGCACCAATGGAAGTGTACGAAAAGAGCCTCACGTCACACCGGCGGTCTGTAAAAAAAGATAAGCGGAATGCACCGCGGTAGCCTGTCGTTTTCGTTAGCCTCGTCGCAAAGCTAAGGACGATCATTTTCATAGTTCCATGTTCCAAGCGAAATCTTTTCTTAATAATATAATTACTGTTAATTTTTCTTTCTAATTATAACGTAATTTTTGACATAAAATCTCTTCTCAATATAACCGATATTCATACTTCATGTTTAATAACAAATTCTTCACATTTTCGTTTCAAATATAACAGTAATTCATCTTTTATTGAATTTTTTTAATTTTCATTTTTCACGTGGAAATTGTTCAATTGAACATTAATTAGTTCCGATTTTTATCTAGTGGCAACAAGACAGAAACATGGTTACATTTTATGGAAAATATTTTTTATTGATTCTCTATGAAAATAATGAAAATTTTAATTATTAAGAAAAATATTTGAATAAGATAAAAAAAACCTAGACTATGTTAATTTTTGGGTTATAATCCATCTATATGCAATGATATAGGGCCATTAAATCCTCCGTTTTGACGTTTACTGCAACCAAACATTCACACACAATCCCATTTATAATATTAACTAGGATGTTCCGATGAATTACTTTTAACACTTCTCAAAATAATCGAGATATGTTTATTACTTCTGTTCGAGTGTCTGCCAGTTGATCATTCCGTTATCTAACTTCCGTGATAAAATTTGAAGTATAATATTGAGGATCCTACAGCATTTCTCCTGTATAAAAATGGTATGCTTAATAAGTATCGTCCATTTATACAGAAAACCATCACCCAAAATTATTCAAATATATTTGCTGTAGGTGTTTTGAAATGGATCTCTTAAAGGGGTTTTAATGGCGTTAATTTTTTTTTCTGAAAATATAATGAAATTTATATATTGTTTCA
This sequence comes from Maratus michaelseni, assembly GCA_963931845.1. Lineage (NCBI taxonomy): Eukaryota > Metazoa > Arthropoda > Arachnida > Araneae > Salticidae > Maratus > Maratus michaelseni. The sequence continues at coordinate 326,384,071 of OZ007589.1, forward strand.
TGTTGCACTCAAATGTATAACTTCTATTTATATTCAAAGGACACACAGAAGAGTCAGGATACATTACAGTGTACAAGCAGTAAATTTTAAAGTAAATTTTAAGAACTTTATACTACTTCAAATATAACCGAAAATTATACGTGTTACTAAGATGCATTACTAGATGCATTACTAGAAAGAGGCTTCCAAAATTCAGAAACATAATTTGTTATTGAAAGATCTTTTAAAATATTTATATAATTTTTTAGAGGAAAAGTACTTTAAGAGTATTCAATTGAAAATGCGAGAAGTGGAAAAAAAGAAATCTATCACGAAAAACAATTTAAACTACAACCTGTTGTCAAACAGTCGAAAGCAATTAAACACATAAAAATGTCTTAATTTCATACATATATTTTATGCTCCATTAAAATATTGCGAGCTACATTTTAATAAAATTTTATTTTAATAAAAAGTACTAAAAATGTCTTGCCCAGATACAAATTGTTGTTTCTCACAACGCAATTTAACAGATATTTCTGGATAATAAGTGTAAAGTATTTGATGGAATACCGACCATCGTTGGTTAAAAATTTGATGACTTTGGCGACAGAATTTCTATAATATTATATTCCTTAGAATTGAAATCATATGAAGTTTTATAATAGTTTGTTTGTAGTAATACGTATTCAACGTACTCTTTATAAAATCTATTATATCACTGTAATTGCAATGTATTTCTAATAGTAGCAATGTATTTCTAACAGTCAGAATTCCTTTTTTACCAATAGTTACATAATTTTTTATCTATAATTTTTATGAAAAATAAAAATTTGGATTCGCCAATTACTACAATTTTTATAGAAAAAGTTTACTATTATATCTTTGCATACTTTCCGTTTTAAATTAAAGAAAAATTACACTGTTCCCCCAGAAAATATTTTGCTAAATTAATTTTTTTCACATACTATATCTGCTACTAATATGAATATTAAAATGTATTGAGTTGTGCATTCTTTTGAAAGGAAAGCTACATATTTACCGTGCCTCTCCTGAAAAGCAAGTAGTTTGTTTTTTTGTCACGCGCTTCTCCGAAAACGATGTATGTTTCCTAACACGTGGTGAAGATAGCATTCATACCGATCAACCGATTATCAAACAATTAACCAAGTTTGAAACATAATCATTTTTTTTGCAGGGAGGGGTGTAGCTAAACGTATTTAATTTTAAAAGATTAACTGGTGAATATTTTGTCAAAATTTGAGAATTCTAAAAAAAACTATGAATTTAGTAATTAAAAAGAAAAAAATGCCAATTTATTTTCATTGTATTAAGTTCAATGAAAATAGCTCAGGGCGTCGTAAATTTATTTGAATCTCATAATTCGTGTTGTGTGTGTTTTAGATGATTCAACGATGCACAATTTTGCATCGCGCAAAATCATTCATTCTATGCACACGCGTTTTACTATTAAAATATTGCAAAAAAGTTTTTTTTATTAAAAAATATCAAAATAAACAAACCTATACTCGTTTCGGTTTATTCATCCTTCATTGAGTAAAACAATCATAAGAAAAAAAACTTTGGCTTAAAATTCGTGGGCCCTTAAAAATCAATAAAAATTTTACGCTGAAATCCACATAAAATTAATTATTCAAAAATGTATAATAAAAAACTATTTTTACTCTGTATACATAATTTTTACTCTGTATTCTTTAAGTGATTTGTTATTTATATAAAATATCGATAAATGTTAATATTATACTGTATACAAATTTAACTTATATAAAAATAACTTACAAATTTACTTGCAGCTTTTCAATATCATGTTATTAAACTTGAATTGGTTATATAATTAGATTTCAGATTCCCCCTATTCTTTACTAAGTAGATATTTCCTGAAAATATCTACTACTAAAACTAAAATATAAAAGTACATGAAAGAGTATTGCTTTAGAATCAAATATATTTTTATAAAAACAGAGAAAAGTTTTCCTATTATTTCTTTCTCTGTTTTTATAGCTGTACTTTGCAGTAGGATGAAGAAAAAAAGATTTTTTTATTTTTGTTTTAAAATTTAATAGAAGTATGTTTCAAAGTTAGTTCAAAAAACTCCAAGTTGGCACTAACTTTTTGACTTAAAAATAACAAGTAGAAATATATAAAAATTTCTTTTGTTTCGAAAGTATTGTTTATAGGGCGATACTAAAAAATTGTTATGTTCTTTCTGCCACCTGATACTAGAAAAAAATTGATAAGTGTTTAGAAGTGGAATTCTTAGGGGAGTTGTTTTACAGATGCCACGAATCCAATAGTTTTTCTTCTTGAATTTATTGTAAAAACTCAGAATAAACAGTTTAATATGAAAATAAATTTATTTGGTGTACATTAACGTATTTCTTTAGGTTATAGGGATATTCAGTAAATAGTTACTTAGAATAACGGACATCGCTCTATATGCAATAAAATTTCCTCTAAATAATTATTAGTATTTAGAAGGATACTTCCCTAGATAATTCAAAAGATTCCGCAATTTCTAATAGTTTTCTTCTGAACATGATTGTAAATATTGAGTAATATGAAAGTAATGATGAATAACAGTATAAATATGAAAACAACTTTTGATATATGATAGGTTAAATTTTGCGTATTTCATTAACTTGTAAAAAAAATGACAGGTGTTTAGTGGAATTCTTCAATACATGATTCAGAGATGCCGCGAATCCAACAATTTTTCTTTTTAAAATTTATTGTAAATATTGCGGATAAAACATGTAATATAAAAATAATTTAATTACGTACAAGTTTATGTATTTTTGTAAGTTGTTATAATTAAAAAACATTACATTATAATTAACATTGGTACGCCCTCCTATAGATTAGCGAAATATCCTGTTTCTATTTTCTCCCCGCTAATCTCCAACATTATTTACACCTGCAAAAATTCTTATGATTTCGTAAGTATATTACGTAACTTCACCATTACTCAAAACCAACGTATGGTTTCATTCGACGTCAAATCCCTCTTTACAAACGTACCGATTCAAGGTGCTTTAAACTGTCTTAAATTACGCCTCCAGGAGTTTTATTACACCCAGTTTGAAATTGATGAATTATTACACCTTACTGACAGTTGTCTATTGCAAAACACGTTCATATTTAACGGTGATTTTTATCGCATGACTGTTGGCTTGTCTATGGGCCCGCCCCTGAGCCCAATCCTCAGCGATTTTTAAATGCATTATTTCGAGTCAAACCTTTTCAATAAGTTAAATTCCATTTTACACCCGCTATGTAAATGACTGCTTCGCTTTACTGGATTCTAGTGATATAGATATCCTTCATACCCTTTCTGTTATGAACTCTGTGGATGAACGTATACAGTTTACATCTGAATTTGAAAATAATAAACAACTACCTTTCCTTGATGTTATGGTTTACCGTGAAAGTGACTCATTCCAAACCACTGTTTATCGTAAATCATTCGCAGTTTACTTACCGTCACATCGTCTTTCGTTTCACCCCGCTGATCAAAAATTGTCTTCTTTTAATACCTATGTTCATCGGGCCTTGAAAATTTGTTCATCTGGGAGTTTACTCAAAGCAGAGTTAGACCACATTAAAACAATAGCCACTGACCTGTATCCTGTTGAAATCGTTGATTCAATCCATAATAAACTAATTAAACATACACATTCCAACGTTAACAATGTTCGCACTGCAAGTTCAATTATACTTCCATATTTTTCTAAAATGAGCCATCAAATATCTAGAATTTGGAAAAGATTCAATTTTAAAGTAATTTATGCACCATTTAACAAAATCAAATTTACAGATTTCAAACATCCAACTGACAGATTTTCACATTGGGGAATTTATAAGATATCTTGCGAGTGTGATAGAATGTACATAGGTCAAACTAAGCGACGCCTTAAGGTCCATTTAGGAGAACATAAAAATCATGTTAAAAATTGTGAAACTAAACGATCTGCGATTGTAAACCATTGTTGCTCTGACAATCATAGTTTTAATTTTTCAGAGGGATTAATAATACAGAAATGGTCATCTATTTACGACCTTGGTTTTTGAGAAGCTTATCATACATGGAAGAATTCAGGTAACTTAGTTAATGATATGTCCAGTACACCAAATTTTTCAAATGTCTGGCTACCTTTTATTTAATTCATTCTCTTCGTCCCTCCCTTTTTTTCGCCTTCGACTTAAACTCGTCCAGTCTAGCCGGGTGATTCTATTGCTCTCCTGCGTCACATGTGTTTCCTGACTCCACTGTTGTTTTTGAAAAAATCACCGCCATTCAATCTTGGGCGCGTGCGGCAGACGCAAGCATATTTACATGGCTTGAGCTTTTTAATCGGTTTTTAATCTTTTAAATTTGGCACGAAAACAGCTGTTTGCCATTTTATATATTTTTATTTGTGCTATTTTACGTTGTTGAATTATTTTTTAATGTAACGGCAAAAAAATAAATCCACCTTTTTTAAATAAAAGTTGTTATAATGTTCAATCTATCTTTGCTGATGAAGTTACTAAATAGATCAAAAACTGAGTAAAATACAACAACTGTTGGCCATTCACGAAAATTTGAGAACTTCGTTTTGGCACTAGCCATCGGTTAAAAAAAATCCCTATTTTTCTTGTGCTAATCTAAGAGAATAAGAAAACATTGATTGATAAGTATTTCGTGTTTGTTATTATTCGAGAACTTGATTCAGAGAAGCCGTGAATTCAATAATTTTTCATTTTAAATTTATGCTAAATAATTTGAATAAACATTGTAAGTACTAAATATAAAAAAATACAAATAGAAATTTCATCCCGACTGCGTTTTACTCGAATTCTGATGAATGGATTTTGATGGGAACGTCCACTTTTAGATAGATAATATTTCAGGGGATGTTTTAGTATATAACATATCGTTCTACATAGATTAGTTATCGAATTATGATGGAAAGTTCTGTTATTTTGGATGAATAGGTTACCATAGGCCATTTTTTGGCGACCATTATCGTTCATGAAAGAAATTAAATAACAACTATACACCTCGAAAAAAAAACTGTTGCTAATTTTATTTAAAATAACAAAAAGGGATAAAAGAAAAACAGTTTTGATAAGACATGATATTATAAAACGAAAATATTTAATGTAAACCTGAAAGGGAATTTTCGTAATGTTTAAAAAAATATTCAATATGAAAGATATTGCAATTAAAACAATATTTGGCGATTTATCTTTTACATTAATAAGAAAAATGCATCTGAAAATTTGATTAGATAATATTTCAGTAACAAATTTGTTTTTGATTTTTTTTAAATTTAATTTTTTCTTTTATCTAACTCCTCCATCACGTGACTTACAGAAAAAACTAGAACATGTAGTTATAAGAATGACTGTACTTCTGAGTTATATTTTATTTGTTTATTTACGATTTTGATTTTACTTTTGTTGCCAAACAATTTGATTTTAAGCCAAAAAGGCATAAAGATCTGTCCGAGCGACGTTCAATGTAATGGTGTTTTTCACGTGTACGACGGAAGTGTTGGAGTAATTTTTTATATTGAAAAGTTAATTATTTAAAATAACAGTTTATAGTATAAAAAGGGAGTCAAATATTTATATTTTAGTCTAATTAAATTTGTTTTGTTAACTTATCGCCAATTTCCCTTAAAGAAGTATTCACTGCTTCCAGGGTTAAAAACTAAAGATTATTCTTAAGAAAATTTATGCAATTATGCGTTATTACAAAAGAAAAACATTTTGCTAGTGCTTTCTGAAGTAAATTTTTGATATTCTTTTTAATTGGAATTTTTATTTTAAAATTTTTTGCTTATAACATGTTGCAATAAAAATTGTTAGCTGAAAGAAATTTTTGATACCTATTTTATGTCGTCATTTCTTGGTAGTTATTTACTATATTGCTGTAAGTTTCATTTATTTTTTGAAGAGGACTCTGGACGGTGAATCCAATTGCAGAAAATTACATGAATTTCGTACTCAGTACACTTTATGGTTTTTCATTATGGAAAAAACAGAAAAAGAAGATTTACTATTATACATTTTTCATCTTTATTTATTTCACTATCACTAGAAAAGCAATACTTGAAATGTACGCAAAATAGTTTAAATGCCAATGGTGGCCAATGGAACGATTGTTGATGATTTATCATTTTAACCTAGGTATGATTAAAAAGTTAGGTTAAAATAGTACCTGAAATTTAGATATAATTTCGATCATTATAAAGCAAATTTCTCTTACGCACACCTTTAGCAGCTAAACTTAGTGACAAATTATTGATTTTATTTATTATAGTGTTTATTTAGACCACAGACTGAAGAATATTGTAAACTTGAAACTATAAGAAATAGCAAATATATTTTTCTCTGTGTTATTATGCTCAGTGTAGAAATGCAGAGAAATCTTCGTTTCAAGTTTTCATCAAAAATAGTATTAAAAGAGAGCTAAAAAAATTTTTCTTTAATCCTAAAATTTAAAAGAGAACTTTTTCATAAACATATAAAAACATAAAAACTTTCTTTTATTTAAGTAAGGTATCACTCAAAATATACATATAAAACAAATAAACCACTGACATGTTTCGGTTTTCATTCGAGATAAAAACCATTATCATAAGAATACAACATCCATCAAAACGAATGAGACTGGACAATGAAATATTTAGAAAATACAAAACATATACGTCTATTATCAAACATGAAAAGAAAATAAAGACACCAATTTAAAATTATTTACTCCCGTGGCTCCGCCTATTGAATTTGTCTTTAAAATATTTATTTTAGTAATTCCAACTATAAATTTAGTATAATATAAGAAAAGGAATCGTTGCAGGTTAAATCTCTATGGGTATAGATTTCCATGGACACCCTTATAACAAACACTGAAACAAAATTTGAATAAAAATCTATAACAATTTGAAACAAAAATCTATTTACTGTCATTAAACAATATTGCTTCATTAAACAATAAAGCTACATAGCTACCCAGTAAAAAGTTAATAACTAATAGCCAGTCACTGGTTATTATTTAAACACATGTAAAGACTTTCATAAAGTCCTTTTTAAAAGAAAAGTTGCAATTTTCATTTTTATATCATTATTATTTTTTAATTTTAGATATTTCTGTTTCGTTTTATAAAGGAAAAAAATTGCGATGATTAGGTTGTTTAATTAGTAAGACTGAAAAAGTAGAATACACAAAATATACATAAACTGTACAGTATAAACGTATTCTAATAATTTATCTCCTGTAACGTCACAAAAATAGTTAAATAAAGAGATTCCTTGAAGGCTGTTATAACTCTCATGAATTACAACATAGATTGGATATCGCATGTTTGTATATAATTCAAGATACATCATGCATATTCAGCTAGATTAACTATTGATGAAGTACCACGCTTATTATAATAAACGTACAACTTTGCATCCATTAAGATGCCTATCTGCTCTACATTGTCAAAATTCTGAATGCATTGCATTCGAAAATCTTAAACAGAATACGTAAGTAAATGGAGAAAATGACACTAAGCTTTCAATTCACTCCCCTAAATGAAGCGACAGAAATGTACAAATTATTTGCAGATAAATATTCAGATAAAACTTCTCGGTATCAAAAGATTCTTTTATTTAACAGAAAATGAATATAAAGTTTCTGATGAATATGATAACATAATTTGTGATATTTTTACTTTCTTCTACCTTTACAAGAAGAAAGTATTGGATTTATTAAATATTTTGACTTCCGCTTTTCAACGGATTTATACATTTTAGAAGGTACTGAACACGATTTGACTGTTTTTAGAAAAGTCTGTCTGTGAGTCTGCCTGTCTGTATGTTGCACAAAATTTTGTGGGTCCTCTATCTAATGTACGGAATTTCATAAAATTCCTGATTCAGTTAGACGTTGACGTAAGTTGTTGCTGATTAAGTTTTTGTGTAAACCACGGGACATGTGGTGCTGCTATACTGAAATTTTCAGGATATACACGATTTTAGCGATAGTCATATATCACGAACTAATGCACGAAATGTAATAAAACTTTAGATTATGTTAGACCGTTATATAAATTTATACTGGTTAGATTTTGGTGTCAATTTCTCAACAGGTGGCAATGCTACGCTTCCTTATTCAGGATTTACACGATTTTAGATTAGTCATATCTAAAGAACTAATGCAAGGAATTTCATTAAACCTCACATTCTGTTAGACCTTGACATAAGTTGGTGCTGATTAGGTTTTCATGAATATCATGTAAAAGATGACGCTTCTATGCTGCATTTTTTTAATTCTGAAAGGCATAACTAGATTAATTACGCTTTTTGAAGTATTAACATGTATGAGATAGAAACAATTTCTGCGATTGGCATATCCGACTAGTTGTGTAAAGTTGGGACAACTTCTATTTTTGCTGTTCTCTTGAAATGCGGAAAGTAAGACATTTTAACAATAACGACAGTTTATTAAAGTACGTAAAAAGGGTGGAAGAGCAATAAAAGAGCCAGTTTAACATTTAAACGCAATCGTCATTAAACTGGAAGTCCTACACTAAATTTCACAATGACTCTAAAATAATTATCTTTAAGAGGAAGCATAATCCTCACTAAATTCCAACAACTTAATAGACTTCAGAACTTTTTCATTGACTCAAAGATTGTTTATTTGAATTATGAAAATCCTTTTTTTACCAAAGGTTTTCAGCTTGACAGAAAATTATCCTTACGACGCTCTTATAACTTCCCGTTGCGTAAATAACAAACGGGAACTTGATAACCGTCTCCATAATAGCTGGGACAGATCCATTCCGAAGCCACAGATTCTTGTTAACACCTTGCTATGTATAGCCACTATACAACCACAGCCACTTAATTAACATATTGTTGCAGAATAGCCGTGACAACTAGATTCTTGAGATACAAACGCACTTTGCCAATCTTAAAGCGAAACAGAATAGATTTCTCATCCACGCACAAATGTTAGTCATTCAAGAAACCACGATCGCAGGTAAAATCGCAAAAACTTATCTGACCACTTCCTTCTGAATACATAACTTTCTGAATGACATAACCTTCTGAAAACTTTCATGACCCAAAAAAATAACGGATATTCTTTTTGTTTATTAAAATAATTGAAATTGGTGTTTGTGTTTTATTTAAAATATTTTATATATAGCGAATGAAAATAGTCTTCCGGTTTACTTTTATTTATAGAAATGAAATTAAAGTTCCCGAAATGAAAGTAGCAAGAAATGTCTAAAGACATTAGCTGGAGAAATTAGTCTTTTTACTGAGTGGCAATTTACGAAAGACTAAACTTTCATATTGTTAAAATATACCTAAATAATCTGCATCCTTATCATTGGCTATGCACTATATTCTTCAAACATAAGTTTGAATTAAGTTTAGTTTAACAGTAAAAGTACTTTTATAAATCTTTTTGAATTAAGAATGTTATGCCCAAAATACATATTAGTAGTCCAGGTGCTATGAGTGAAAAAACTGCAAATCGTGATACAGTTATACCGTTTGGTCAGTATCTACTCTATATTAATACAAAGCATATAAGAAGGGGAGGCATCGCGTAAAGTCGGGGGAATTCAAGATGGCGGCTGTTATTCAAAATGGCGTCATTTTCGGGAATTAGTGCAATTTCGTTTCTATTCATCGTATAAAAGCATGTTTGATGGAAATTTCGATGTTTTTAGATAAAAAATATTATCTGTAACACTTTACAGCACAGTCGAAAAGTATTTATGAATTCAGTTTGCCTGTTTGTCTGTCTGTCTGGTCGTCTGTCTAGTCGCGCACTAACTCAAAAAAAAATAACCGGATATCCAGATAATTAAAATATGGTATTGTAGTATACCGTAACAAGTTCGGTATTCATTTTCAAGTGTGCATCATTCATATTTCATTTACAGGGGCAATAAAAAGTATTTCGTTACATTATGGCCTGTAGATGAAAATCGCTTGCAATGTGTTTTAATGATGTTATACTCTTTGTAACATATTCAAATGAATATGCATCAGTGAGGAGCCGTACAAGATACTTATTGTAGAATATGCAGTGCATAACAGTTTTCGTTCATTTACAGGAGCTCACAAAATAATACGGTCACAGGACTTTGAATAAGCACACTGCTGTCTATGCGCGTTTTTAATTATATAATGTGTTTTTGAACTTTGCTAGATATGAAAGAATTGCAAATTGTTATAAGAACATTTTCTTTTATATAAATGTACAATGTAGTGTGTATTTATATATTTATTACAATGCAATTCTGATGACGAGGCACCATCCAAAATGAAATGCATTCAATATGGGGTTTTGATCCAAACTTCCATCACATATTTCATTTTAATGTTGCGGTTTCTTACTTTACTCTCAGACTCTTTGGTGCGCAGACGATCAATCTGACAATTGAAATGAAAAGATTTTTGTTTATGAAAGATTTGTTCTATATATGCAGCGTGTCCCAAAAAGGAGCACATATTTTTAAATATGAATAAGTAACAGACGCATAGAGTTATTTAAATTTTTTTTGCAGGAAACGGATGTGTGAAGTCTGAAATTTTGTTTAGAGCACTTTATTATTATAGTTCAAAATCTGACCGACAGATGGTGCTACAGAACATTTTGGTGGCTATATGAACAAAAGGAGCATGCGTAAAGACCAGACAGAAATAGACGTGGTCAGTGAATGTTCAGTAGTAACCATTTTAAGGGAAACACTAGTTGTTGCGTAAATTCTTCAAAATGATGTATTCGTTGGAAGAGTGAATTTTCATTGTTTTAGAATATCACCGATTGGGTGAAAGATTCACATCAACAAGAAGGAGCTTCCAAACAGATTTAATGTACAGAAAGGTCCGCAGCCGAAGGCAATAAAGAAGTTATGGGAAAAGTTTCAGCGAATTGGTAGTGTTGCGGACGGATTGACGGGGACCGTTGGACGACATCGTTCGTCAAGAACAACAGCAAATGTTGAGGTTGTTCAGAATACCATTGCACGCACTCCAAAAACCTCTGTTCGCAAAACTGCAGCTGCCTGTGGGATAAGCAAAACAACTACGTACAGAATTTTGCGAATATCCCTGGAAATGCTTCCATGCAAATTGCAAACGCTGCAGCCACTACAGGGTACTTGCATTGATGGAAGTATCGATTTTGCAAACGAAATTCTGCAAATGATTGATGGTGGAGACATTCAAGCAAGCCAAATATTGTTTTTTGACGAAGCACATTTTTACTTGGATGGCTTCGTCAATAAACAGAATTGGCGAATCTGGGGTTCTGAAAACCCTCATGTATGTGTGTTCCACGATCGTTGTATGCAAAAAGAATTACTGTATGAGTAGCTTTATCCAGCATAGGCATTATTGGATCCATTTTCCTACAGGAGGCAGTGAATGCCAGTCGTTACGCTGAAATATTGCATGAATTTGTGGCCATCCATAATGCCTTTGGAAGATGTGCCCGAAACATCCTGGTTCATACAAGGTGGTGCAAGGCCTCATCGAACATCTGAGGTTTTCACTCTTCTAGAGGAATACTTTGACAACCGCGGAATTACCTTAGATTACCCGAAATTAACCGGCAAGAGTATGAATTGACCTCCTTACTCACCAGATTTAAAACCGTGTGATTTTTTTCTTTGGGGCCATCTCAAAGATGTGGTTTACTGCCAAAATCCCATTTCTCTAGCTGAGCTAAAGTGATTAATCTCCCAAGAGTGCGCAGCCATTTCCTTACAGACGTTGCAGAAGGTGTGTGCTAATTTCATTCTAAGACTCCGACATGTTATTGTGATAAATGGAGAACATACTGAAAATACTGTCATATAATCTTCAACTATTGCTGATGAATGCAGTATCCGCACCGCCATCTGTCAGTAAGAATTAGAACTAACATAATAAAGTGTTCTAAACAAAATTCCAGACTTCACACATCCGTTTCCTGCAAGAATATTTTTAATAACTTTATTCGTTTGTTTCTTATTCATTTATAATAATAGGTACTGCTTTTTGGGACACCCTGTAGTTTTATAGCACGATGCACGATTATATACTGAAACGCATGAAAAAGATAAATTTTGTAAATATTCAGTGTCAGAATCTGTACCATTTACGTTTTCATGTTAATTAATGTTTTCGTTTTTTCTAAGAATGCAGTTTCCTTTAAATAAATAGTTGTCATCCATTTAAAGTTACTACGAATTAAGGTAAGAAAATTTATTTTGTGAGCCCCTGTAAATGAATGAAAACTGCTATGCACTGCATATTCTACAGTAAGTATCTTGTACTGCACCTCACTGATGTATATTAATTTCAATATGTTACAAAGAGTATAACATAATTAAAACACATTGCAAGCAATTTTCGTCTACAGACCATAATGTAAGGCAATACTTTTGATTGCCCCTGTAAATGAACTATGAATGATGCACACTTGAAAATGAATACCGAACTTATTACGGTATACTACAATACCATATTTTAATTATCTGGATATTCGTTTTTTTTTCGAGTTAGTGCTTGACTAGACAGACGACCAGACAGACAAACAATACGGCAAACTGAATTCATAAATACTTTTCGACTGTGCTGTAAAGTGTTACAAATAATATTTTTTATATAAAACATCGAAATTTCCATCAAACATGCTTTTATATGATGAATAGAAATGAAATTGCACTAATTCCCGAAAATGACGCCATTTTGAATAACAGCCGCCCTCTTGAATACCCCCGATTTTACGCGATATGCCTCCCCTTCTTATATGCTTTGTATTAATATAGAGTAGATACTGACCAATCGGTATTACTGTATCACGAATTGCAGTTTTCACCTTATTTTTATCGTGTAGCACTTGGACTATAGATGTTTGGCGATAGAATAAATAGTGCTTAGGGATACACAAGAATTGTTATTCATAATAAAAGAAATTATTTGTGATATTTTGAGCTGAACAAATGAATCTGAATTTCATAAAACAAAGTGAAGGGAAAATTATAATAAAAATTTAAAAATTAAATCACAAAAAATTGTATTTTTTATTGTTTTGTATATATTGCTATATATTTAGAAACCAGAAATTTTATTAAATATTAAAACTTAAATAATAGCAATTCAGGAAAAGAAAGAAAACATTTCAGTAAATATTTCTTCGAGTTGAAATTATGCTTATTTAACGTGAAAAAAAAAACCCCAGAAAATATAGCACCCATGAAACGTGTTAGCTGCGCTTTTAAATAACCTTATTGTTGTACGAAATTGAAATATAATCCATTCAACAAATATTAACAAATTAATCATATTAATACATTTGTAAAAGAATTAAGGATATAATACCCAGTTAAATTTTATGCAGTGCGAAGGAATTACTAAAATACAATAGAAAATATAAAGAATTAAATATTTTATAATTGAAACTAAATCATAAACGTTTTTTCTAATATGTGTTTTTAAATTTTATTACATTAAATATAGCTTAAATGTTGTTCATTATTTCTGATAAATAGCATTTAATTATAACGTCAATCCAGGAGAGATGGCGCTGTCGGAGATATTACGCACAAAGAGGTTAAGAGGGAAGGGGTAGAGTGCGCGCGCAGCGATTCAAGGTAGTTGTACATCAGCAGTACATGAGTGTTGAACTTGATTGTTTCAAGTGTCTAGGATAAATCATTGCTAATTGTTTTATTTTCCAAAGGTAAGTGTTTAAATTATTGTTAAAATTATTTGTGAGAATTCGTGAGAAGTTACTAACCTAGACTAACGGTGCGAACACCAATGGTTAGTTTTGGTAGCGGCCTTGTGTAAATAAAAGACCGCGAAATCTCTCCTACCGAAATTGTAGAGTTTACGCATCTGCTACTTAGGAGAGATGGCACATAGTTCCCATTAGTTTCCATGCTAGGAGAGATAACGCAGCTTATTGGTAAATTTGAATAAATTGCAAATTACATGTAAAACATATGAATGAATCAATTTTGAAATAATTTGCGAAAAACACATAATTATCGAAACCTGGAAATCCCATTTTAAATATTGAAGCGATTATAAAACACGCATGTTTGCGAGGCTGTGATCAAGGCATGAATCAAACAGTCCCTGAAACCGTTGAGTTACCACCAGAATCCATACTAATCCATTTCAACAACAGTACTCGTTAAAAACAGTGAAACCCAAACTTCTAATATTATAGGCCTATCCTCGCATCCCATTGCAGCAACTACATGCATTTGCTAAACATTAACTTCTGGGGAGTCTAATGTTACTCTCAGAAATACACCTACGAAAGTTTTAGAAATGTTTTCATCTATTCAAAGTAGTTTAATGCCATGGAAATTAGAAAGGAAACAGAACGGAACGAATGTTACCGATCCACAAAATATAGATGAAAAAGAAGGAAACAGCAAAAAAAAAAAAAAAAACCGCTAAAAAAGCTGAAGATAAGATGTTCCAGAAAAGTGCGATATAAAAAACTGAAGGAAAAAAATGAAGGGCAATGTATAATGAGCGCACTGAATGTCCAGAACTGTACCAGGATACAACTTCGATCAGTGACTGAATTCAATGTACTATTTGTGGCAGGTAGTTGCACGAAAGCTGCATCATTTACAACAATAAGTGCATCGATTAAGGACGACGACAACTTCTGTCATCAAACAAGAAAACATAGAAACTGTGGAAACGAAAATGGACTAATTTTAAGTTAAACGTTTTATTGTGTAACTTAAAGTTATTTTGTAATTTTTTCTAGGCTTACTTGTTCCGATTCTTTAAATTGTTTCTTTAATTAAAATTCTATAATTGTTCTTAAAATTATTTCCTTTTTCTAATTCTTTATTTATTAGGTTGAAATATTATCTACTAATACAACAGTATTTCTTCAGAAAAACCTTATAACAATGTCATATAAGTGTAATTATTATTGTTAACAATTTAATTGAAGTTATCTATACTAATATTATAAAGTAGTAAATATTTTGTTTGTTTGTTTGTTTGTAGGGAGTAATCTCTGGAACTACTGCAGCGATTACAAAAGTGATGGTAGCAAATTGATGGTGACAATACCTGCTCCAACATAGGCTATATGTCGGTGCCACTACCCCGGGGGGTGCAGGAGCGAAAAACGTTCTAAAATTTCGATTTTTTTAATACTGAATGTGCTAGAAATATGAAATTTGGCATGATAGTTACTTATAACATGTAAATGCTCTCTAAGAAAAAATTCTAAAAAATTCGGTAAGATGAGCGAAAAAGTTCTAAAAACATTCTAAATTACAATTTCTATGGAATCTCTGGAACTACAGAACTGTTTTCAAAAGTTATGGTAACAAATTGATGATGACAGTCCCTGCTGTAACATAGGCTATATTTCATGTCGGTGCCACTAACCACGAGTGCAAGAGCGAAAAACGTTCTAAAATTTCGATTTTTTTTTATACTGAAGGTGTTAGAAACATGAAATTTGGCATTATAGTTACTTATAAATTGTTACATTGTAGTTACGATGTAAATGCTCTCTAAGAACAAATTCTAAAAAAAATCAAAATTTAAAACTGTGAGATGAGCGAAAAGCGCTCTAAAAATATTCTAAATTACAATTTCTATGGAATCTCTGTAACTACCAAACCCTTTTCAAAAGTTATGGTAGCAAATTGTTGGTGACAGTCCCTGCTGCAACATAGGCTATATTTTATGTCGGTGCCACTACGACAGGGGGATGAAAGAGCGAAAAACCTTGTAAAATTTCGATTTTTTTTTATACTGAAGGAACTAGAAACTTGAAATTTGGCATGGTAGTTATTTATAAAATGTAAATGCTCTCTAAGAGCAAGTTCTAAAAAATTTCGAAATTTTAAAGGGGTAGATGAGCGAAAAGCGGTCTAAAAACATTCTAAATTACAATTTCTATGGAATCTCTGGTACTACAGAAACAGTTTCAAAAGTGATGGTGGCAGTCCCTGCTGTAACATAGGCTATATTTTATATCGGTGACACTACCATAGGGGGGAGTGGTGTTAGAAAGCGAAAAACGTTTTAAATTTTCTTTTTTTTTCGACATTAGTGTTGCTTAATCAGTAATTTCTGAATTATCTGTGGCAGTAATGAAAATAATCCAACGAATACCACTTGGCATTTTTCAAGAATTACGCGAGCAAAGCCGTGGGTTTGGATAGTTATTAATAATAACAATCCACCAACCTTCTAAGCACAAATTGCGCAAAATAACTTTCTTGGTTTTATTACAATTGTTTTATTAAATTGCAGCATAACAATAAAATAGCCAATAAAATGCATAAAAAATAAATGAAGTCAAAAATATTCATGGATAGTTTAGCAAAAGGTTAATATTTAGATTTTTTATTATTATTCTATTTAATTGTGCGCAGACTCTCCTAGCTTTACCTTATGCTTTATATAGGCAAAGTAAATGTTTTAACAACATGATTACCTCAAACTTTGTTACAACCTATTTACCAAAACTCTTTCCATTATCCGAGTGAAATAAGAAGAAATATGGAAGAATTAGAAAAGTTTTCACACAAATTATTTTTTTAATATCGCACTGTTGAACTATACAATAAAAGATTGGAAGAAAGTAACTGAAATTCCTTCCTGTACAATCACGAAGTAAAAACGCGATATAAAAAGAATATTAAGAATATCTTCTTCAGAAATGAATAAAAAAGTGGATAAAAAATAAATGATAACTAATAAATAATTCATGTTTGAAATCAACATAGTCTAATAATTTTTTTTTCACTTTTTGCATTATATCTCCATTCTTTGATTTTGTTTTATGGAAAGAGAAAGATAATATTGTTCATAAGTAATATTAGATTTGTATAAAAAATAATGTTTGCTGCCGGAAACAAAAATTACAAACTCACTAAAGAATAAATTAGCAATTTATTATGTCTCTGTTTTTCTACAAAACATTATCTTTTTTAAAAAAGCTACAAAACATTAACCTACTTTCTTTATAAAGAAAACCAACCGTTTGAATATAGATATTACTCTTTCTTTTATTTACTCTGGGTATTTAACGCAAATAATTCATTTAGACAGGCTATGTATTTTAATTATTTAGATAAAGAATTGTAACAGGTAATTTCAAAAGTTACTACAGTATCATTGATATAACAAATTTTAAATTTTAAAGTATAAGAATGTACCGTAACATCTATTAATATATACAGTGCATCCAAAAAGTCAGGAAATGGTCAAATAACTCGAGAATAACACATGAAATTCAAAAACAGAAAAATACATGTTCAATATATTTGAAAAATCTATTCAGTGATATCAAAGTTGACCCCCGCCCACACGCCGTGAAGGGGCAAGGGGTGGCAGCTTTAAATTCTTAAATGGTAACCCCTATTTTTTATTGCAGATTTGAATTCTATGGGAAAAATGCGTAACTTTTATATTTAACATTTTGTAAGGATCATCGTAGATAGCGCTGTAATCGAGCAAAATACGGCCTTAAACAAGAACCCAGAATCGTGAGAGGCAATAGTACGAGAACTGATTCCCCAAAATAATGGAAAAACTTCATTTTGGCACTAAATATGACGATCCGATGAGTCTCCAACAAAATAAAAAAAAAAAAAAAATACCACGTTATTTTTTAGGGAAGAGGGGGTGCAAAAGTAACTCATGGTAGTGGGGGCAAAAAATAAAACTTTCTGAAATATGTGAATCGGAGTGTCGTTTATTATGTATTTTTATTTCTAAATCGAATACACCATTCGCAAGTCGATGTAATCAATCGTTGAAAAATTATGGCAGATTTTATGAATAAAAAGTCCAAAATTATACTTTATGAGAGAGTCCAACTTTATTACTCTTATTTTACGTTCGAAGTATGTCCTTTATATCGTATTGAATAATCATAAATTTTTAAGTGTCCTCAAAATAGCAATAATCATGTACTAAATGTACATGTAATAAAGTAGAATGTTCAACTTTTTATTCAAAAAATCTGCCGTAACTTTGTAGCAAATCATCGCATCGACTTCCAGATGGTGTCACTCTATTCAGAATTAAAAATACATAATAAGCGATACCCCACTTCACCTACATTAGAAATGTATAATTTCCTCCTCTCCATGAGTTAAATTCCCTATTTCCCCCCTTCTACAAAACATGGTAAAACAGCGTTATTTTTGAGGGAGTCATCGGATATTCTTTTCCAGTGCCAAAACGATGTTCTTCCCAAATTTTGGTGACTGGTCATCAGTTATCGTACTATTGCCTCTCATGATATGGGGTTCTTGTTTAATGCCTCATTTTGCTGGATTACAGCGCCCTCTACGATGATCCAGAAAAAAATACAAATGTTGCGTATTTTCTAAAGTAGAATCCAAATCTGCAATAAAAAAAATAGGTATTACCATTTAAGATTTCAATGTTGTCCCCTCTGCCCGCCAGGGGTTGGGGTGGGAGGCAACTTTGATATCACTCAATAGATTTTTCAAAAATATTGAACACGTATATTTTCGTGTTTCAAATTGAAGTGTATGTATCGAGTTATTTGACCGTTTAAAGACTTTTTGGACACCCTGTATACGTTTGATGCAGAATAAATTTAATCAAAAAGCAATTGCATCTAATAAAGATTAGCAAATTTTTATTTTTGTTGTTCCTGATGATGGCCCTGTTTACTCAAGCGATTCTTCTCGTTATTCTGTGATTCAACGACGACTATTCTTCTAACCTACAATCATGACTTACAAATAGGCGTTATAATCATATATTGCACATTCTGCTTACATATATTCACAACGTGCAAGAATATATTTATTATATATATTAAACCAGTCGCATCTAATAAACACCACCAACAGCTTTATTAAGTATGTCCTTTATTTTAGAGCTTATTTTACCCCATCCTTAACTAGAGAGTAAATGAATATCATATATATTATACTTTTTCTAAAAGTTTCTCTCTGAGGATTTATATTTGTGAAATGAGTGTTATTTTCAATATCTTACAGATTTACAAAAATCACTTCAACCTGTTGGTACAACTATGAAGTCTGAACATAATTTAAAAAAAGTATAAACGGAGAAAAAACTTTTATTTACGGTTTGCCCTATATTTCTGAATATCTCCTTTGGCACATTTGCGTAATTTGGTTTCCATGAATTCTTTTAATTATTTTTTTTTACTGAATTCAATAATTATTGTATCTCGAGTTCTATTCCTAGAACCTGAGAAAAATCACATCTATGTATGTAGAGCCCTTCTTGACCATTCTCGTGTTTGGGGCGTTTTCCTTCCATGTTTTTGTTTATTTCAAAATGTGGTAAACACGCAGTAATATTTTTTCACAAATTTTTATTTCCTATACATTATCATTGAATACTCAAGTTCTTCGGTAGTACTTGCTTTTTACAATAAATTACAATTAAATGTTTACCTTTTCCTGCAACTGTATATAAGTGATTTGGTCGTTTTTTAGCTAGAATATATCCAGGTTTTGGATTACAAAAGAAAGTAGTTTATTCACAACAAGTAAGCACATGCGAGGATATCGTACTCCAACTGTTGAAGTTATTTGGCAATGTATTTCTTCATTTTTATTAACTGCATTAACTGAATTTTATTAACTGAATTTTTTCTTTAAATAACATACTTGAGAAATTTGAGAGTACAATTGAGTCAAAACTTTTTTCAGAAAACTTTCGCAAGATACCTCATTCATCCTTGTTCGTTTTATATGTACATAGAAAAACGGATGCTGACATCACAAATAATATATATAATTTAAAAAACGTTTCTAGAGTCTATATACCTTTACCGAGTTCCGAGTTTCATTAAGTCGCCAAAAGTCCAAAATCCATTTTGGAGTATTTTCTTAAAGAGACACTGTGTCTCTGAGTTGTAATATTTTGACTAGCTCGTACAATATTGTTAAGATGACGCTAAAGAAGATTCATACGATTATCTTGGAATATTACCTCTATGATAATTAATTTTACATCTTTTGCCAGCTTTCATTACTGTAAGTACTACGTTTCAATAGTGTATATTTCTTTTGATTTGGGAAAACGTGCATTTTTCAAACATTTTCTACTTGGTGCAATAATATATACTTGTGCAACAGAAAATGTTCTTCTTGAACGTCCTTATATATATCTATTTTTTTTCTTTGTATGGTTGTGCTTGAGGGTTTAAGCTAACTAGCTACTGTACAAATCATTTCTCAAAATGTATAATAGATATTCTAATTTGTTTTTCACGGTAATTTCGGTATTTCTTTCCAACCAAGGATTCTATAACAGAAGAGAAAAAGTAGCAGATGTAAGTTTTCATAGAAAATTTTCACAATCTTTCCATTAATGATAGATACAAATTTAAGAATAATAATTCAGGTGAACTAATATTCTTTCTGAATGATATATAAAAGATTGGAGCATATGGGATGTCTAATTAATATATAAACAAATATGGATTAAACAGTAAAACATTTAATTAAAACTTAGCTTTTATCCCAAGTAATGGGCCACTATTGCCATCACCGGTGCAATACAAAATCACGACTCTAATATCGGCCACTCTCTAAATCAGGGCTGTCCAATGTGGCGACCGCGAGCGCCATGGATCCTTTCTAATATTTCTATTTTCTAGCTTTTATTAAAAATAAAATCCCATTTTAACGGTTGCCTTTTTTATAAGATTAGTAATATTTTTGAATGCATATAAATTTTTCATAGCATTGGTTAAACGCGAATAATGTTTCTGGCCCCTTCCCCTACAACAATTTTTGAGAGAGGTGTCTTCCAGAAAAAAAATGCACTTCTAAGTTGGTTAGGACCTAAGGCTTCTTATTGTGAAAATTATATGTACATGGAAGTCCTGAATCGTAAGAGCCTTGTGGCTGCAATTTTGAAATATATGGACATCGTTTAAGATTTGTAATTCCCATTTTACTTTGTTTTTTATTCAAACTATTTACCACTATAGTAATATAATCAGTGAATACATTGATTAGGAAAAAATGAAGATCACTAATCGAAAATAGTGGTAAATATTTTGAATAAAAAAAAAGCGATAAATAGTTAACACTGATTAGAGTGTTTTTGTGTTAACACTTAGAATGAGATAATATCGTTGTGTCTTTTGGACATAATGGCCAAATTCATGTGAATAATGGCGCCCTTTATTGTTTGTCAACAGCTGAAGTGCGTCCTTGCTTATTGAAAAGTTGGACAGGCCTACTCTAAATGTTATAATATGCTTTTTTTATTTTTAATAACATCTTTTCTAAATTATGAAATGCCCAATGAAATGTACAAAGTACATTTTTCTTACAATATTTTTCTATAATTTTAAGAGAAAAATATATGACCGTAAAACAAGATAGCCTGACATAACTGTAATAGATTTATCTCTCAGGAGTTGGAATTAAGGATACGAAGTTCTAAACACAGAACAATGGAGGAAAGAAAAACATGTAATTTTGATAAAATTATAGTAATTACTTAAGCTTTATAAATGTAAATGCATGTTCACTAGTTGAGAATTTCGACCGTTTTGTGTTTTATACCAATAATCTTTCAAGTTCCACTAGAGTATTTTGAAGATAGAATAATTCTCAATTGACTGCGTTAGATTGTGATTTTTTATTTTAAATGCAGGAGGCCAACACAATGAGGACAAATATGAACTAGTAGAAAAATCAGTCTAAATGTACAGATACTAATTCAGAAAATTCTCATACACATTATATTTTCTAAAGCATGGCGATTTATCGTTAGTATTTTTCTTAATCCAAACGCCATATACCTTAAAGCATTAATTAATAGATAATCTGCACCTATCCTGTTTGCCTGCTAAAATCTAGTCCAATAATAAAAAAAGAATTTTTATGAGTGAAATTTCAAATGAATCGAGTAATGCAGTTTTAAACTAAAATCAATATATGATAGTTTACTCTTTAAACACGATTTCGTCAAAAGAATGGAAAATGGTTACAGTACAGTACTGGCCATTTGGAGTGCATTCACTTAGTGTCCGTCATCTCACAGCTTTTAGAGTAGCATTTCAAGAAATCTTCTCTATGGTTGTAAAGTTTAACATTATTTAAAAAACATGGATGACATAGATATTCCATACAAAAATACTGTGTCATTATTGACAGCAGGCATTCCGGAAATATTGCGTGAATCTCCGAAAGGAAAGCATGTATTACATATTTTTGAATAATCTTTAAATTATGTTACAGACTTTTCCAAAATTTTATGGACAGAGCAAATTAAAAGGGAATATATTTTAATATTTAAATGAGCGATCAAATATATTTTAATTGAGGTATTTTTTCTGTACAACATGCAAAATCCTTTAGATATCACAATAGAGAATTCTTAAAAGCAGGTTTTAATCAGATACTCAACGATTAATATGGATATGACTGACTAGACTAACGCATGAAAATTCCTAATTAACGCACTTGCAGATCCATTAAAATCGAAGTATGATAAGAAAAGATGTAACAGATATTTAAGGTTTACCACCATTGGTGACATCAGACCTGTCATAAGCAATGATAAATTTGCCAGAGATAATTCCTTATCTCAAAAACTTTGCTAATTTCACTAAACATGTGAAAGACTAGAACAACGCCAAGATAGAAGAAAGCGGCACGCTGACAAAAACCGGAGAGATGGTTCCCAGTATTCTCTTGGTGACCATGTATGGGTAGAACTCCATTCTGTTAGCATTGCTAGTCAAAAAAGAACGACCAAGTGTAGTCCACGACGTGACAGATCCTATGTATTGCTCACCCAGCGCTCGCCTAATTCAGAAGAAGTAGGCAGTTTACAAGCTCCTGAAATTACATTGGGAATTTATCATACCTCTGTCCTAAGACTTTGTGACAGTAGCGTGTCTGTCTTAAGATACCGAGCAACCAGTTGCTCCGATCCGGAAACGTGGCAGGCCAAAAAAAAATGTTGCTGGTCTCTTGCCGAGACGTCTAAGGAACCAGAGGGAGAGGATGTAACAGATATTTAAAGTTTACTTCAATAGGTGGCAGCACTACACACGCTAAAACTCATTATTCCTGCGTACGTGCATTTTTTTTTCTCGACATCCTTTGCAGAATACTTCTACTGTGAGGTGTGAGGTGTGTTGGTAGAAAAATGCTGCTGTAAAAAGGTGGCAAATTCTCTTATATTCGCCCGCAATGATCATTTCTTCCAACTGTAAGCAACATGTAAATAAATTTGCATATAAAAGCAATTTATACATAATCGCTGTAAATATTCAAACATGATGTCCATGCTATAAATGTTGAAAATGAACTATCTTAACCAGAATCCCCGAGTCTTCTATGAGACATGAAAAATGTGCATTAAAAAGATAGATTTATTCCAGTCTACGAAAATGCAATATAACGAAGAACGAAAACATACAATAACCTCATCCGCATTACTCATGATTCGAAAAAGCTTTCGTTATCTTTAGCAACTTTAAAAACCTAAGACTTAAAGAAGCATTAATAAATAAGTTTCTTTTGCTGCTACTGATTTTTGGAAACGTGTCTGTGAAGTTTTTATAGTGTTTAATCAGTTTTCTGAAACCGGAATATTTGTTTTTAGTATGCTGCTAATTCTCAATTTTACATTGTCAACTGCGTAATTGAATTTATACATTTAAGAGTAAAAATCTAATATCAATTTTAATGATTATGTTAATGCTATTAATTTATCATGTTTGTATGTAAAGCGTTTGTTGAACATAAAAATGTTTACTAGAGAAGCATCCGAAAAACCTACATTATCAGTGAGAAAAACTAATTAATTTACTATAAAAACTACTCGAAACAACTTTTTCAGAAACCAGTGGCAGAAAAAAAAAACTTTGTTTTTATAAATTTCTTGTTTAAATCTCAAAAATATATTGGTTTTCGAGTTTTCTAATAATAAAGAATAAATTTTGGAATCGTGAGTAATTCGGAAGCGGTCATTGTATATTTTCAATCAGCGTTATATTATATTTTCCTAAATTAATATACATCAGTCTTTCTTTACAGTGCACAAGGAACATTTGAATATATGAGGAAAAGTCATTAAGGAAGTCAAAAAAGATAATTAAATAATAACTTACAATGATATTCACTTCAAAATTATTTTTATTTCTCAACATATTCTACATTATTGATGCACTTATATCACCGTTTCATCAGTTCCTCAATATCAGCTGCATAGCATTCATTGGGTTGCTGTCTCAGCCACATTAGACTTCAAGTTGAGCCTTTTCATCATCGGTGAACATCATCTTGCTTCCAAGATGTTTTTTTAGTGGACTAAACAGATGAAAATCGCTTGGTGCTAAGTCGAGGCTGTATGGTGGATGTTGAAGAAGTTGCAAGATGATGTTCACAGATGATGAAAAGGTTCAACTTGAAGTCCTAATGTAGCTGAGACAGCAACCCAAAGAATTTTTATGCAGCTGGTGTTGGGTCACTGATAGAACAGTGATATAAGTGCATAAATACTGGTGGAGAATATGTTGATAAATAACAATAGTTTTGAAGTGAATATCATTGTAAGATATTATTTAATTATCTGTTGTGACTTACTTAAGGACTTTCCCTCGTATGTCAGTGATTTTAACATTTCTCGCAACTAGAAAGTTGTGAAGTAAGTAAAACTATAAGGAGAGAAAACATACAAAGTCAAACATACACAAACATACACTGTCATAACAATGTTGATTTAAGAAATAATTTAAAAAAAACTCCCATACACTCTACTCACATTTATAAGATTAGAAATTCCCATATTTTTTTTTTTTTTTTCCTTTTTATTCCGTAAAGTAAAATATTTAAAATATTAAAGTACAATTCAAAATTATTAAATATTTTACCTACACAAAAACCACACAAGTATGAAGACACAGAAATATGGAAAAGTAAGCAAATATATTTATAGATTACAATTAAAGTTATATTTAAAGTTAAATGAAATTGAATAAAATCAAACTTTTCCAAACGTAAATGCAAATTAATCTTATTTTTTAAAATTTAATGTATATACCATTTATTTTCATAATATAGTAATTTAAAATATCTGTCTGCATTATTTTGTCTTCAGTTTTCTATAAGTTTCAACATGTAGTATTTGTAATGATGTCATTAGCGAATTTAAAAACTAACTTTTTATAATGTTAAAAAAGAAATAACAATTTTTGCCCTTTAAACGGAATCTATACCTTTCTCCAAAAATTGATCTCAAACCATAATAGCTATTCTTTTCAATATGAGAAAATGTCCAAAACAGAGCTAATAAAATTCTATTAAAAACTCTTGAGATAAATTAAACTGATTTGTAAAATGATCACGTTTTCAGGGAGCCATATCACATAACTTATTTCTGTGGATTGTTGAGATTCTCTTATTATTTGCACATATGGTTGATTTTTAAGCAGGACTTCAAACCGGAATGGAGCAAAAAACCAAAAACCTGAAAAAAAAATCATTATTTATGATTGAAAAAAAACCGCAGTCAAAGCTAATTTAATTTTTGAGTTCCGGAACCGATTTTTTTTTAATTTTTAAAAGATAAATTTGTACCATTTTAATTATTTAAAAGAAAAAATGAAATACAATTTACATCATTGAAATATAGAATTTAACTTTTTTATATAAAGCATCTAAAATTTCAATGAAAAATTTTGTATACTTAACCATACTTATTAAACTGCAAAAATGCAAAGTATACTTTAACTAGTGTATAGTTTTGAACACCTTAAAACAAACGTCGCACAATGGAGTATTTGGTGCAAAATTCTGGCCAAAAAGGCATAAATTAAAATTTGCTCAACCAATTGTAAAAAGCATATTTTATAAAAGTTAACTAACTGGTGCGTCGATCTATTTGTATTACAGGAGTATGAGTCATAACCGGCGTCTCCTAGCCTCAGTTGAAGTAGAAGTTTCTTTGTGAGACGACGTACTTTTTTGTTATGTTTTAGCTTTGATATTGTGTTTAAATGTATACTTTGGCATGTTTATTTTAAAAAAAATACTTTTCATATTATAAAAAATAATTTAATTTTAAATTGGGTTAATATTAAGCCTTTTAGATCTAATTTATTGAAATATATTTATTGAAATATATTATCCAAAATACTCAAATTTTTTAGATCTATGTCGGGGTTTGTGCGACCATTTTTGAATTATGATCGTATTAGTTATAGTTTTGAAGACAATTGTTTCTGAAATGTTGCGCATATTGTTGCCATTTTTAGATATCAATGTTTTTTGGGAGGACTGCAAACCTATTAAAAACACTAAACAACCAGCGTCTCTATATTATAAGACTCAACTTTGGTAAATATTAAATACAAGTAATATATATGTTATATGCATTGATTTTTATAAATAATTAAACATTTATGTGTAATAAAATTAACCACATTTAATTAAATGTTACTTGTAAATAAAACAAACATATGAACAAATAATTTCCTCTTAATAACAATAAATAATGAAGTGAACATTTTATTATATATTTATTTATTTAAATACGTACATAAATTTATACATATATAACATTAATAAAGTGTATTTACTAATGTAAGTCAAAAACAACGGTTTTGACTTAGAAACAGATGGAAAATAATTTTGGCTAGGATTTTGTGTCAAATACTCCACTGTGTGTCGGAGTGAGAATTCGAAAACTGCTGGAACGTGACTAATTGAAAATAAGAGTTGGACAGAAGATCTTTATTTTCAATACAAAAACTGGAATTGAAGCAAAAAAACAAATATTTTAACTAAAACCGAAAAAAATAATAAAAACAAAACGCAATTGAATCCATTTGGACACTACACTGTTAACTAGTATTTTAAAAACACGAATTGCACAAATTGTGCTTATTAGTTGCTAAAATCAGTGTAAAAATTGTTTTAAACTCATAAAAGAGCTAAAATCCAACATGTTTCGGCTTTAAACTTAAAGCCATCATCGGGGAAGAGGAACAACACAAACGACTACTGATCTTTTAATTTTCGACACGAGAAAATTGAAATCAACAGTATGGAAAAATTTAAATAAAATAAGCGGGCGCTCTCTGTTGCCAAAGAGCGAAAAACAAAACAATGAATTAACAAGGGGTTAAAAATGTATCCCATAAACTAGGTATGTTGAAAGAAAAGTTATCATTACAAATACAATCTTTTCTAATTTTAATTTCCAAGAGGAAATTATTATTATTATTTATTATTTATTTATTATTTTATTAGAGGATTATTTTTTTTCCAATTAGAGAATCATTGGAAATTAAAATTAGAAAAGATTGTATTTGTAATGATAACTTTTCTTTCAACATACCTAGTTTATGGGATACATTTTTAACCCCTTGTTAATTCATTGTTTTGTTTTCGCTCTTTGGCAACAGAGAGCGCCCGCTTATTTTATTTAAATTTTTCCATACTGTTGATTTCAATTTTCTCGTGTCGAAAATTAAAAGATCAGTAGTCGTTTGTGTTGTTCCTCTTCCCCGATGATGGCTTTAAGTTTAAAGCCGAAACATGTAGGATTTTAGCTCTTTTATGAGTTTAAAACAATTTTTACACTGATTTTAGCAACTAATAAGCACAATTTGTGCAATTTGTGTTTTTAAAAAACAAAACGTTTTACTCTTCAAATCTTTGTTTTAAAACAGAATTTTTCGAGTTGATTACATTTCCATCACTATATATGAAAACTCATCACAGACACAGCTGAAAACTAATTCAACACTTTATTAATGTTATATATGCATAAATGTATGTACTTATTTAAATAAATAAATATATAATAAAATGTTTCCTTCATTATTTATTGTATAATAATTAAAACTAAAGAAATTATTAAAGATTTGGGAATATTTTTATTACATAGTTAGGTAATAAAAACTAAGCATATCTGTAAAATATAAATTTTTTAATAACTTTACATAATATAAAAAAGTTAGTATAATTGAATTAAGAAATTCTCGATATATATATATATACATATATATATATTTTATTTAAATTTTAATAAATAATGAAATTGGAAAATAATGTAAAATGCGAACGGAGGTTCAGAAACGGCAGTTCATAATTCATAATTGCGGAATTATGTATCTTTACATCCTGATGGGAATCAGACAGAAGAACATAATTGTGCAGAAGTAATATTTTACTCTGGCGTACCAGCATATTTCATAACCGGACCATATATGTTTGAGTTTAATACTCCTGTTTCTCCTGTCATCAGCTCTGTTACTTGAAATAATTTATGTTCTTTTTCTTTCTTTTTTGCAATTTTTGTAAGGCAGAAATGGCACTACTTGCATTAAAAAGTTTTTATACAGAATGGAGAAAAATCGCCCAGTTTTCATTGAGTAGAGCTCATTTTACGTCAGCGTTTCTCTGATGAGAGAATTATTAGACAGATTACTCCAACTCCTACATCGACGATATCGCTCCATGATACATGTTAAACAAGATACAAAATTGTTATCAGGCAAAATGATAGTGTGTTAACGATCACAGCAAAACTATTGATAATGGTGCAGAAATTCCTCATATTTAGAATATTCCTCCTGTACAGCCTTTATTTTAATACGAGGCTTCTTGTTTTGAAACATTATGTGTGCATTTTCACCAGACGTTTTGTGGTTTCTTTTAACTAATTCATGGTTGAAAATATAAATACAACAAAATATAAGGGTTATTCTATTATTTTTTTAAGCATAAAATGAAAACGTCTTTATGATATTAGTCATGCAAATACAGTTTAATTGGCATTAATCCGCGAAAAAAGAAATAGTATGCTATAAAAATATTCAATACTGTTGTATATGTCTACAAAATCCATACTTTTCATCTTCCTGGCAAGGTTTACTCGAAATACCATAAATTTTGAAAATACACAATCGTACGTGGGGAGAAAGGCGTGTTCCCTGATGTTTAGTTGATTTATGAAGAGAGAAAGAAAGAGATAATATTACATAGAGCAAATTCAAATCCTTCTATATATAAAAAAAGTAATGGTTTGGAAATGGACCAATGGAAATCTGCGTAGATATTCCGGGTTATTCTCATCGCTTTTATACTAGGGACTTTTTTGAGGAGCGATTACTTTTTTTCTAGCCATCTTACGGATTCGAAAATCATACCACCAGACGCGAAATACAACAAGCTTTCAGAAATTCAAAAAATTATCACGGTCGGACAATAAAAACTCCAAAAATCTTTAAAAATCGAGTAAAAAATCTTTCATTGAAAAAGTCATTTTTTTATATTGTTTCCAATTTCTAAATAGTCGCAAAGGATTATGTTTTATCTCAAATAAAAAAAGTTTTTGCGCGAGACTATTAAAAACAATAATGAAAGTTTAAAATAATAATTAAATGATCACGTGTTGAAAGCTGGAAATAAAGAAAATTACGTAATAAAAATTGTGTTTACACATGAATATTAAAAATAAAAAAGATGAATTAAATGAAAAAGCATTATAACCTGATTACAGAAGATAGTCGCCGTTCGTGATATCATCATAATCATCTTTTTAAAACAGGATACGTTAACAGGTTTTAAGAGGCTGTGAAATGAGAACGGGGCTTGGTGAGCGTAGCGAGCAGGGTGCAGAGCCCCTAGTATCATATATAGAAAAATTTCAGATTCTTGTTACTTTTTACCCATCATCAGCAATGACGAAGGCATTGCTGCAATTATAGATTTTGCTATAACTGTCTATCTTGTACGTTTATCTGTGCTCTCATTCCACCGGTCACCGCTTCCCTTTTGACTGTGTGGATATTTTAAATAAGTCGTTATTGCCTATCCCAATGTACCAGTTCTTAAAGATTATAACAAGCAAACATTTATCCCAAAATGAACTCATAATGCTCAGATATAGAACATAAGTTATTCAAATTTTATATGCAAGACATTCCTTCAAAAATAGTATGTACTGCAGGGGTCTCTTATTAATAAAGGATCCGAGTAACAAAAAATATTAGCCGTAAGTCTAATAACTAAACTAATTTCAGTGTCAGTATCAAACTGATTATTATCTATACTATTATATAAAGAGGAAACGGTGACTGACTGACTGACTGGGTGACTCATCAACGCCCAGCCGAAACTACTAAAGTTAGGGTCACGTAATTTGGACTATAGATTGCTGTTATGGCCTACGCAAGCAATAAGAAGGGATTTTTGAAAATTCCCCCCCCCCACCCGAAGGGGGTTAAATGGGGGTTCGAATGTTTTAGGTCATTTTGCCATATCTCAGCAGCAGTTATATGTAGGAGCTTGAAATTCCAGAAAACAAATCTACTAAAAAATGATTAAACACCTGTTTCAGTGATTTTAGAAATTTCCCCCAGAAGGGGGTTAAAGGGGGGTTTCGAATGTTTTAAGTCATTTTGCCATATCTCAGCAACAGTTATAGGTAGGAGCTTGAAATTCCACAAAAAAAATCTACTAAAAAAATGATTAAACACCTTTTTCAGCGATTTTAGAAATTCCCCCCAGAAGGGGGTTAAAGGGGGGTGGACGAATATTTTAAGTCATTTCGCCATATCTCAGCAGCAGTTTTATGTAGGAGTGCGAAATTAAGGAAAACAAATCTACTAAAAATGATTAAACACTTATTTCAGCGATTTCAGAAATTCCCCCCAGAAGGGGGTTAAAGGGGGTGGTCGAATGTTTTAAGTCATTTCGCCATATCTCAGCAGCAGTTATAGGTAGGAGCTTGAAATTCCAGAAAAAAAATCTACTAAAAAATGATTAAACACCTGTTTCAGCGATTTTAGAAATTCCTCCCAGAAGGGGGTTAAAGGGAGGGGGTTCGAATGTTTTAGGTCATTTTGCCATATCTCAGCAGCAGTTATAGGTAGGAGCTTGAAATTCCAGAAAACAAATTTACTAAAAAAATGATTAAACACCTGTTTCAGCGATTTTAGAAATTCCCCCCAGAAGGGGGTTAAAGGGGGGGTTCGAATGTTTTAGGTCATTTTGCCATATCTCAGCAGCAGTTATAGGCAGGAGCTTGAAATTCCAGAAAACAAATCTACTAAAAAATGATTAAACACCTGTTTCAGCGATTTTAGAAATTCTCCCCAGAAGGGGGTAAATGGGGGTGGTCGAATGTTTTAGGTCATTTCGCCATATCTCAGCAGCAGTTATAGGTAAAAGCTTGAAATTCCAGAAAACAAATCTACTAAAAAATTATTAAACATCTTTTTCAGCTATTTTAGAAATTCCCCCCAGAGGGGGGTTAAAGGGGGGGGTTCGAATGTTTTAGGTCATTTTGCCATATCTCAGCAGCAGCTATAGGTAGGAGCTTGAAATTCCAGAAAACAAATCTACTAAAAAAATTGATTAAACACCTGTTTCAGCGATTTTAGAAATTCCCCCCAGAAGTGGGTTAAAGGGGGGGTTCGAATGTTTTAGGTCATTTTGCCATATCTCAGCAGCAGTTATAGGTAGGAGCTTGAAATTCCAGAAAACAAATCTACTAAAAACATGATTAAACACCTGTTTCAGCGATTTTAGAAATTCCCCCAGAAGGGGGTTAAAGGGGGGGGGGTTTGAATGTTTTAGGTCATTTTGTCATATCTCAGCAGCAGTTATAGGTAGGAGCTTGAAATTCCAGAAAACAAATCTACTAAAAAAATGAGTAAACACCTGTTTCAGCGATTTTAGAAATTCCCCTCCCTCCGAAGGGGTTAAAGGTGGGGGGTCAATGTGTTAGGTCATTTCGCCATATCTCAGCAGCAGTTATAGGTAGGAGCGCGAAAATCAGGAAAACAAATCTACTAAAAAAATGATTAAACACGCATTTCAGCGATTTTAGAAATTCCCCCTGAAGGTGATTAAAGGGGGTGGTCGAATGTTTTAGGTCACTTCACCATATCTCAGCAGCAGTTTTATGTAGGAGCGCGAAAATCAGGAAAACAAATCTACTAAAAAATGAATAAAACATGTATTTCAGAAATTTTGGAAATTCCCCCCAGAAGGTGGTTAAATGGGGGGGGGGTCGAATTTTTTAGGTCACTTCGCCATATCTCAGCTTTTATGTAGGAGGGCGAAATTAATTAAAACAAATCTACTAAACAAATGATTAAACACGTATTTCAGTGAATTTAGAACCCCCCCCCCCTGAAGATGGTTAAAGGGTGGTTCGAAAGTTTTAGGTCATTTCGTCATATCTCAGGAACAGTTTTTGGTAGGAGCGCGAAATTCAGGAAAACAAATGTACTAAAAAAATTACATCGCCTACCCGTGCAAAGCCGGGACGGGCCGCTAGTTATTATTATAAAGTTGTACATAATCAAGCTGAAATGGGGTAATAGCTTTAGTTTAACAAGCTGAAAATAATGAATAATACATTTGAACTTCGTTCTTTATTGTTGTTCCTCGCAAACATAGCTTACCTTTTACAGTGCATTTTGGTACTAATGTTGTTTTTTTTTGTCTATGTTTAATGTATACCTCTGAATCTTCAAAAGTGTAAAATCTGACCACTTTTCCTTTAGATTTAGTTATTCACGATTGAAAATAAGAAAAATAAATATTTTGTAACCAACGTGTACTTTTTAGTAATTTTAAAAATGTATTCAAATAAGGTTTTCATCGCTATTTAATTATTTATCCAATTAATGTTTAAAGATTAAAAAGTAGCTTTATAACATTAGAAATATATTGCCATATGTGGAGAATATCTTTTAAGCCAAATGAAATAGTTGCGATACTTAATAGTCCTAAATGTTTTTGAAATAAGAATATACTCTCTCCATGGTATAATAATGATATATAATGTAATAAGGTGATAAATATACAGAGGTAATTAGATTCGATGATTGAGGTTTATTTAGTTTTTGACTTTTGCAGAATTTGTTCAAAGTTACCGTATAAAAGTAATTTTTTTCAAAAGTTTCGTCGACGGATTCAAGTGCCTATTATATACGAAAATGCAATAGATTACCAAATTAGTTCTTCTCTCGAATAGATATTGAATATCTATCTTTTAAAATTAGAATCAATTCAATTACTGCTACGAAAAATAGAACTACTTGTAGTGTTGGCCAAGCAAAATTGATGTCATATTTCATTTACTCCGACATTTCTAAAACTTGAATGTACTCTATCAAAGAAAAATGAACAATATAACATGCAATATGATGCAGAAAATAAAATGTTAATGAAATTTAATGGTGGAGTTTTCCTTTAGAAAGTAATTGCTTTATTCAACATATGTATAATTTATTGAGAGTGATTATTGAACAGATCATCTATTCAATATATTAGTCGACAGATTTGAAAGCATAATATAAATTACCTGATTGCTAATTAATATTTTCATTGAAAGCAAACTCAAGTATTAAATGTGTATATTGTAAAATTAATGTGCATAAAACTGAAATATTTCTAGAGAATATGCAACTATTTACAAAGCTCCATTTACAAAGAAAATCGTAAAACTAGAGTTTTGTTTGTAGGAGTACTTAACGAAATGTAATATATGTAAATTAATGGCGTGTGATATTAATGAGATTATATTACCGAAATATTATTTATTAAGAAGTGTCTTTGTTGTTTTATAAAAATTTGGGTGAACGTAATTACCAAGATTTATTTTATCCAATGCTAATATCTACTGTCAAAAATATCGACTAGTCTTAAAACAACTTTCAGTTTCCGTCTGTAAATAAAATATTTTTGCGGAATATGACCAAATTTTATATTTTAAACTTTTGGCATGTAAAAAGGAAATATAAACAAAATAACACTAAAATTAGTTGCTTATTTTTTCTTCACACAATCTTGGTCGAAAATAGCTACATATTTTCATAAAATATATATAAAACGGATTATGAGTATTGGCAGCTTCAATAGTTCTTCGTAGAAAAAGAGCTGAGACTATTCAGAAAATTCCATTAAAAATACTGACAAGCCAATTTAAAATTGCATCATACCCTGGCTAATTTGTCTACTATCCTATATATTAAAATGAAAAGGGATTTTGTTAAGATTCACATTCACAAAAATGACCCATTTGCGCATGTGTAAAATTAAATTTAGAACCTTTCCAGTTTTAGAGTACAGTCGAACGAGGAAAGAATGACCGAGTGGTAAAAGGGTTTCTCTGTTCTGATTGTCGTCAGTTCAATATGCTCTCCGGGCAGAACGATTTTTCTTATTTTATTGGCAATAATTCCTTTTAATAATGTCATAATTAATTCAGGAGGAAAAGTAATATAATTTGTATTTTTTTTATTCCAATGCTTTATAATTAATTAAAATTTAACACCCAAGAATATTTTGTTTTAATTACTAAATTTATACTAAAAGTATTTAGATTAAAAGATTGT
Source organism: Maratus michaelseni (assembly GCA_963931845.1). NCBI lineage: Eukaryota > Metazoa > Arthropoda > Arachnida > Araneae > Salticidae > Maratus > Maratus michaelseni. The sequence continues at coordinate 326,418,461 of OZ007589.1, forward strand.
GCATGTAATTATCGATTAAATAAATTGAACTGGTCTACAATTTTAGTTATATTTGGTATGACCATTATCAAAATGTCATATATATACTAATATAAGTATGTGGTTATTTTTCGTAAAAGAAAAATAAACTAAAAAGAGAGAAAACAAAAAGAAGGAAAAATATTCATACAGGAAGATTAAATTATCTTTATATCCATGATTTAAAAATTAAACAATGTATGAAGATGTAAAATAAAATTCAAGTAATTAAAAAATATATATTATAAATTGTTAGCTGCAAACAGCAAAGTTTAAATCCTTGGTTTCAGAATCAGACTGACAAAAATTAATTTAATGAAAAACTTTAAAGGTCCCGTAGTCAAAATAAAATAAAAATACTAAGTATTGTTATTTTTAAACATATTGGGACTGTAGTAAATGAAATTTAACAACTGACAATATATTTTATAAATTATTTATTTTATATTAAAAAAGCTTAAATTAAAACATTTTGCATGTAGTTATTGATTAAATAAAGTGATATAAACTTTTATCTATATTTTGTATGACCATTATTAAGAAGGTATATTTGTATAACTAAGAAAAGCATATGATTATTCTCCTTAAAAAAGAAAAGAAGAGAAAAAAGGAAGAAGCAAAAATATTCTTATAAGAATTATAAAAGAAATCACCTTGATATCCATGATTTATTATATAAATAATGTATGAAAATGTAAAATTAAATTAAAGTAATTAAAAAATATATTAACCATTATTAACCATTAGTTGCAAACAGCAAATTTTAAGTTCTGGGTTTTAGAATCAGGCTGATAAAAATAAAATTAATGAAAAAATTTAAAGGTCGAGTAAATGAAAAAGAAATAGAAAATACTAAATATTGATATATTTTTTTGTTTAATGAGAGTGTTATAAGTAAATAAATCATTCAATTAATATTTTTAGTTACATTTTTGCTAAATTAATTCAAGAATAATAGAATGTAAATTAAAAGCTTAAAATTATTTCACTTCATTGGTTGAGTAGGCTGGACCGACAACACCCTCTATCGCCTTATATCTATAGGAATCGCTTACACAATGTAACAATTAATCAAATTTTAAATACTGAATATAAAAGCGACTAATTAAAAATAAATCCCTGATTAGTTCTGAGTGTCCATTGATTAAGAATAAACGGGAAACAGGGGGCTAATCTCTCCCTTTCATTTAGATAAATGGTTTTTCATTCATAATTATCCGATTTGCTTCAAAATTTGTATATTGGTTCATTGTGATAAGGAGTTTCCCTGATTATTTTTTAGAGTTCACTGGTTAAGTATAAAGGTTGAATTCCCTCCCTAATCCCCTCCCTAAATATTGATAAATGGGTTTTTCATGCAGAATTATTCGATTTGCTTCACATTTTGTATATAGCTTCATTGTGATAAGGCGTTTCCCTGATTAGTTTTAAGGGTTCATCAGTTTGCGCTTAAAGACGCACCAAACTGCTCATGTGGGGGTTGGGAACCCCCAAACACTATCTAACAGACTGCTCACTAACCCATCCACTACATCTGACACCGAACAGCGAAAAAATATGGCACAACCAGTTAGCGAACAACAAACAAGTAAAAACAAAAGGAAGAGCAGTGATGAGATGGTTAGTAGAAAACATCGATCTCATATCAGAATAAATACACCTTCCCAGCAGCGAGATTCCTCAAAAGCCATCCCTTTGGTAAGTATATTTTCTAATATATCTTTAATATATAAATAAATAAATAAATATATATATATATATATAATATGTATTAAAAAAAAGTAGCAATGGAACCTCTTTGCTACGCCAAAAAAATCGATTTTTTTCAGCACTTGTGAGAAGTGGAAGTCTTCTGTGACGGACTGAATTTCACCAAGTGTTGAAGGCAAATAGCCAACAAAAAGCGAACAAAACACAACAAAATAATTAATTGGTGAATGCACAAAGCACATCTGCGAAAGAAAGTGAATAGGGAAAAAAAACAGTGTCACATCAAGTGAATACAGCCTCATAGATATATGACGGAGTAACGGCCACGGAACAAGCCCCACTCAATTAGTGCGACAAGTTTCTCAAACAACAAATCAACAAGTTGCACAAAATTCAAAAGCAGTGATAACAGCCATTAGGATTCAATGGACTGATCGCAATAAGCGTATTCACGAAGGAAAAAAAAATTAAAATCAAAACCCCCAATGCTTGGGTGAGATAAAGTGACAAAGACAACAAAAAGAAGTGTGCAACATCCAGAAATGTGACAACCACCAGTAACAAAAGTTACAATGTGACAACCACCAGTAACAAAAGTTACAATGTGACAACCACCAGTAACAAAACTTACAATGTGACAACCACCAGTAACAAAACTTACAATGTGACAAAACCCACGATAGTGACATAATAACCAGTGAAACTCTCGAAAGAAGACCAAGATTCAAAATGTGACAACAAGCTCTATCACAAGCTAGAGGTAACAACATATCAAGAAAGAGACAAAAACCCAATGAATGATAGACAAAAACAACCCACACCAGGGGTGAGCCTATAAAAACGCCAAAAAAACTTGACAGAGACAAATACAACAAGAAGTGAAATCAGCCCATAAAAGAGGCGATAAACACTACAGCGACAACACACCAAGAACGTTACAAGCCAACAGACATGGTAAATATGTAAATCTATGTACGCTAATGGCACCTGGTGCATGTAAAATCCGTCGTTGGTGCAAAGCCCTCCTAGTTACCTCTGAATTATACCTCTGAGGGTGCTTAGTCAGGTGAGGGTCTCGTCACCTGATCAAGGTTCTAAATTACAAGACCTGTTGAATCTGTCAATTCAACAAAGTTAAACAGAAACTTTGAACCGGCAAACAAAGATAACTGTAGCAATCCACAAGAGAGCAAGCACAGCAGCGATGTGAACAAATCTATATTCAGGTGGATCACAGCCATGCTGTGATCAGGCGACTTCCGCCCCGCACCCAGGTACTAACCCGTTATGCTAGGCATTCCTGCCGGGCAGGTAGGGGCCTGGTTTGCGGTATAAAACAAAAAGGGTTCATCCGTTAACTAAAAATGAAGAAACGGAAGCCTAATTCCGCCCCTTAAGTTATTGTCTTTTTATTTATTTTTCGAGAGGCATTATTCTTTGTGATAAAAAATGATGATAAATTTGGCTGATGGAAAAAGGCTTCATGGTGCAAAATAAAAATAAACTAAAGGGGGACACGATTAAATGTTCAAAAGGGAACACAAGTTAAATTCCTAAACCTGATCGAAATAGTGATTCCGTACCAATAAATGTTGGCCACAATAACAAACCACCTTAGCATCCCGAGCAACAACCTGAAATAGCTGAAAACTGAAAGTACATATTATAAAACACTTCATGCTAATTAAACAAAAAATAATAATACTTTAGAGATTATTCTCGATTAATTTATTTATATATAAAACATATTTTAAGGTTACACAATTAATAAAATATTTATATTTTAAAAGATGCATTCAAATTAATATATTTCACGGTTGTTCACACATCATACATGTGGGCTAAATAACTGCGTTTAAATTATGAACATTTAAATCTTATATCATCCATGGACAATTAATTTTAATTAAAAAACATAGATACTTAATATTGGTACTGAAGAAAAGCTTGTTCTAGCAGAAAGCACATTTTTACACTGAACATCATCTTACACTGACGAACAGAAGATTTCTTTTGAAGACTCACAATTATTACACTTTCACTATTTTTTAGATGTCGATCACATACTTAAAATTTGTAGACAGATTTTTCACACACAAACAAAATACACCTCTATTTCTTCACCTTATCACATATTAAAGTAAAACACAGAACTAACTAGGGTGGCTCCTCACACGAGAAAAAATCTCGAATGAATGGGATACCACCCTTCTTTCGCTTGAGACTTTATACCATCCAACACACCGCTCGTTGAAAAAAACACTAGTCCTTCAGATGCGATGCCATTCCGAGTGAAGGAAGCTTGGTCGAAAAATATCCGGTATTACCACTACCTCGCGCGCCGATGGAAGAAGATACAGCGAGAGAAATTCTTCGTATGCAGGCGTTCGCCAGCTGCTGCGAGTTTAGTAGCGATGTTGCGAGATGTTTGTTGGTGCGTTCGCTGATTTATAAAGGCAGATGCGCTGACACGGAAAGTTCTTTTTGCATATTGCGCTGAACTTTAAAGGTTTTTTATGACTTGGCTGAGTTGTGAAAGGGGTTTTTTAACATCTCCCCCCACCAACAGCAAAAAAAGAGGCGAACACTGTTCTGAAGAATAGTTGATAATTGTTGAAAATTGATGTGAAAAGTCCTGGAGTATGCGAAAAAGTCAGTTTCACAAATGCATACAGATGAAGAAATGTTCGTGAAAAATTTTTGCAAAAAGTCACTGAAAGTTTCACAAATGCACACAGATGAAGAAATGATGAAAAAATGTTCGTGAGACTTTTGCGAAAAAGTCACTGAAATTTTCACAGCTGCATACAGACTTAAAGAAATGTTCGTGAAAAAAATAAAAAATTTTATACACAATGCTACTGTAATCATTAGAATTGTATACACCACACATTATATGATACAAAAATTCAATAATTATATTTAACCAGCATGAATATGAAAATATTTACAAAAATACACACACACCAATAAATATAAACTACAGAAATACCTAGATTGCTTTAACTTTCTGCAATATATTTTGAGTTGTCACATTCAACATTTTCAAACTACTTTTTATTGTACCATATATTATTCAATTTTCTGAATTAAGTTCAATGAATATTGAAATTTACTTTGTAACTTAAAAAAGATTTCACAGATATTCTAAACAATTATGAAAATACATATGAGGAAATCATTCACATATTTTCCTTTTTGACTCAAATACAAAATTAAAAAGGTAAAGTTTAAAAAAAAAATATTTCAATAAATGTTATTCACTAGCAAAGTGATCAATTCTACCAGTATATTGAAAACAAACATTGAGAGAGAAGAAATAGAAAAAAAAAATTTTAAAAATAGAATTTTGACTTGAGCATAGTATATATATACTTTGAAGTTTCCGAACATACACATATTTCACAAAAATATTAGAATCACTACTCAATTCTTATTTACCTCAGTTTTGTTACAAATATTATCATTTAATGGTACTTTTGGAAAAATTTTACTGACATGAACTTTTTTTACATATTCATGACCATCTTCATTAATTTTTATCAAATAATTATCATTTCTCAATTTTTTGTCAATTACATGTTGTCCATTATATCTAGGTTGTAATGCAGTATGATGTTTAAAATCTACAAGAAAAACTTCATCACCAGGATTTAAGGAAGGTTTACTTCTGCCCTTCACATATTGTTGGTGATAATTAAAATAACTAGTTTCATTTTCCTTAACTAATTTTCTAGTTTCCTGAAAATGACTTTGTAATTTTGTTAGATATTTACTATATTCTTCAGCAACTTTTGGTTTTTCAAAAATATTTAGAGGTATATTGAGTTCTCTGCCCAAGAATAGTTCAGCCGGTGAAAATTGAGTTACTGCATGCTTAGAGGAATTATAATGAAGTTTAAAAAATAATAGTCTATCTGACCACTCGAATACTTGATCAGAAAGTGCTGCTATGCTGTTTTTCATAGAAAGATGAATTTTCTCGATTAAACCATTACTCTGCGGATAATAGATTGAACTCTTTCTATGCTTAATCTCCATAGTCTTAAGATAATCTTCAAATTCATCTGAACGGAAATATGGTCCATTATCAGTCAAAACAGTCCTAGCGATCCCGAATTTGGAAAAATATATATTAAGTTGATTAATTATAGTTTTAGAAGTGGTATTGCTTAATGGGATAGCCTCAAGATACCTGGAATAATGATCAACTATTGTTAAAATAAAAAATTTGTTGTCATGAGATCTAGGAAGTTTGCCTACAATATCTAAAGCTATTATCTCACCTGGAGCTAAATCAGCTTTTGGAATCATTTTAGTGACAGTATTTTTAGGTTTAGGTTTAACTTTTAAACATCTTTCACAATTGCTACAAAAATTTTTAGTGTCCTTAAACATTCCTTTCCAAGAATAGATTTTGCGAACAAAATTGTAGGTTTTTTGAGTGCCAAAATGAGGAGCATGAGCAACTTCCAAACAATCCTTAATTAAAGATTTTGGAATTAAAATTCTACTGAGATACTTTTTTTTCTTTAACGGCTTCTTGGGGAAAATTTTTACCATTACAATTTTAGTTTCTGAATCAATATAATAGTTATTTGCAGTTTCCTCATCATTATCATTTAATTTTTGAATAATTTCCCTAATAAATTCATCATTTTGTTGATTATTTACAATATTATTATGATCTAAATTTGAATTACTTTGAAAAATATTTATATTATTTACATTTAAGGTTTCATCTTTATATGCTCTAGATAAATAATCAGCAGGGTTAATAACACCAGGAATGTGATCTATCTCATAATGAAATTGATCCAGATATAGAAGCCACCTAGCTACAATCTCACTCTGATTGTCCAGTTCCATGTGATATGTTAATGATTTTGCATCGGTATATATGGTAAATTTTTTTCCATATAATTCTTCACGAAAATGCTTGACAGATGCAAATATTGCGTACAATTCTCTTTGGATGGAAGGATATCTAGACTGAGCTGGATTGAATTGTTTTGAAAAAAATTCAACAGGATAAAATTTCTCATTGTATTTTTGCATTAAAATTCCACAAAATGCAACTTTAGAAGCATCAGTTACTAAATACAATGGAAGATCAGAATTAATGTTTTTAAGAAGGGGTTTATTTAGAATTTGATCTTGTAAAATATCAAAAGCTTCCTGACACTCTGAAGTCCAGACAAATGGAACATTTTTACGGGTTAAATTAATAATTGGCTTAGCAATTTCAGCATATTTATAAACCATGTGCCTAAAATAATTTAAACAACCAATATACTGTTGAACTTGCTTTACATTTTTGGGTATGGGAAATTTTGAAACTTTGTTTACATTATCCTCTGAAGGAGAAAAACCATCAGCACTGACATTAAATCCTAAATAAGTTATTTCTTTCTGACAAATCTGAAGCTTTGCAGGGTCTAAAGTTAAGTTGAATTGGATGAGCTTATCGAATACCTTCTGTAACCAGGCTTTAATTTCAGATATGCTGTCTGCAGCGACAATAATGTCATCAAGAAAGAATTGTAAATTTGGTCCTTTTAAGCTAGATAAACATTTAGAAATTAGTGTATGAAAATATGAAGTTGAGTTGCGACTTCCAAAAGGTAGGACTTTTGGCTGGTAGTTACCAATCTCGCAGCAAAATGCTAATTTTTCCCTATCTTTTTCCTGCAATCTTATCTGAAAAAATGCCGACTTCAAATCAAGCACACAATAATACCTTTTGCAAGCAATACTGTGCAGAATTTCTGAAATTTTTGGCAAACATATAGTGTAAGATTCAGTGATGCTATTTAACAGTCTATAATCCACTACCATGCGAAATTTGATTTCTTCAGGAGAGGTGCCTGGAATTGGTTTCTTTTTGACAAATATAACAGGGAAATTATAACTGGAGGAAGAATGTTCAATTAAACCAGCATCTAACAATTTTTTAATCTCTTCTTGTGCAAACTGTTTGGCAATTTTTGGAATAGGGTATGTTTTAGTTTGAATTGGGAAATTGTGCATTAATTTAAACTCGGGTTTGACTGCATCAGTTGAACCAAGAGTTTTATAACTTTTAGAAAATACTTTAAAGTTGTTCATTAATAATTCCAAAATCTCCTTTCTCTCTTTTTCATCTAAATGTTTAAGATTAAAATCAGATTCTGAAAGTTCGGCCTGTCTCAAATTACTAATCTCTTCTAAATTTAAACTATTGATTTGAAAAATTTGGTCCTCAGTGGGTTGGATTTCCTCGTCATCTTCAAACATTTCTACATTTCCTAGTTTTTGACCTTTACGTATATATGATGCAACATTAGTTTTATTCTCAACAATTGTCAAAATATATTTGTTGTCCTCAACAGTATGCAAAGAATTTTCAATATGGCACTTCTGCGAGACTTTTAATGGGGTTAACATGACTCTTTTAGAATTATGAATACCCTGTGGAAATTCCAATTTAATTATCTCAAATGAATTAGGTTTAATTTTAATGTTATTTATAGCTTTAGCCATTACATTAATTTGAGGTTTATCATTATCCTTAATTACAGTATTTTCTTTAATCTGCGGAGAAGTTTCTTCAAATTCAAAATGGGTTTTGTTGATGGAAAGTCTTTTATTGAATGTGTCAATTAGAATTTTGTTTCTCTGAATGAAGTCATACCCTAAAATTATTTGGTAGTTACAATTCCAGTTACTCTGAGTGACAAAAAATATGTTATGAAACCAACGAGTTTTCATTTTGAACTTTATATTGACTGCTGACAAATATGGGATAGTGGTATTATTAAGGGTCTTAATTTTGACTGCTCTAGAAATATGCTCAACTTTCGCTTGTTGCTTAATTTCTGCTAAGATGCCTGGTTGCACCAGCGAGAGATTTGCACCGGTATCGAGAAGAGCGGGTACCTCTAAATTACCAAATTTAAGCTTAATAATAGGAAGGTGATTTGTATTATTATCAAAATTACACGACATTACATGGCGATTTTCAAGATCTTCACAATTATTTTGAATTGTTACATTATCAAAATTTTGAATTTCATTTACAGAGTTTAAGTTTTCATTTAAATTTGAATTTTCTTCTACAGATTTTAAATTATCATTTACTTCTAAATTTTCCTCACTAGAATTTGAATCTGAATTGTTACTAGATTTTGAATTTTCAATTGATTCTGAATTATTTACAGATTCCAATAGATTTTCATCCCTAACAATTTTATAATTATTGGTCCTTGTAAAATGGGATCTATTTTTACTACAAGAACCATCTATAAGTTTAAATGATTTCTACGCCTATATGGGTGATTTCTACGGTTATTTCTATAATTGCCAAAATTCCTTCCACTGCTGTTACCTCTAGAAATAGGAATATGGTTGGGGTTATGATTGAAATTATTGCTGCGGGAATTTCTACCCTGTGGAAAATACCAACATTTTGTTGTCACATGACTTTTTCCACATATATGACATTGGACTCTTTCATTTTGACTTTGTCGAAAAGAATTGCTAGCATTATTTTCAGATTTTACTCTTTCCAATTCTTCCTTTAACTGTTGAATTTGTTTGTTACCCTCTAACTGGCTTTGCATTATTGAATTTAGTTCAAAGTTTTGACACATATTGTTGTTAATAATGACTTCTTGAGCCTCAAGAGCCTTTTCTACATTAATTGCATGTTTACATGCCTCTAAGAAATTTTTTGGACCTAATTTAAGAATTTCGACCCTAATTTCAGGGCTAACAGCATCCAAAATTTTGTTCAATTTGATGGAATCAATGAATTCATTTGAATCCCTAGTTTGTATATCTATCTTTGATAAATATTTTACTGCATAAGAGTTTATTTCATCAATTAAGCTCTGAATTGACTGATTTGGTTTTTGCCTGATGTTATTAAATTTTGATTGTATCTCATCAAATGGTTGACATCTTTTGAATTTTTTAATTAATAATTCAGCCAATTCATCAAAATTTTGAATGTTAGCTACCTGCGGGGAGTCAATTAGAAATTTTTGGGCAGCATCTCTACAATTTAATTTTAGAATTAAAATTCTTTTATTTACGGGCCAATTTTCTAATACTGCTACATCTCTAACCTGTCCGACAAAATATTCAACATTTTCATCAGAAGTTCCGCTAAAAGTGGGAATGGATGAAGCCAAACTTAAATCTATGATCCCTTTACGAGCCATAGTAAATAACAGAAATAAATGTCAAAATATAGACTTTTAAGGGGGAGGAGGGGGGAAGGGGAACTTAAAATTTACACATTCCTAACATGCAATTACACAATATCAATATTACAATACATATACATATTATAAAACACTTCATGCTAATTAAACAAAAAATAATAATACTTTAGAGATTATTCTCGATTAATTTATTTATATATAAAACATATTTTAAGGTTACACAATTAATAAAATATTTATATTTTAAAAGATGCATTCAAATTAATATATTTCACGGTTGTTCACACATCATACATGTGGGCTAAATAACTGCGTTTAAATTATGAACATTTAAATCTTATATCATCCATGGACAATTAATTTTAATTAAAAAACATAGATACTTAATATTGGTACTGAAGAAAAGCTTGTTCTAGCAGAAAGCACATTTTTACACTGAACATCATCTTACACTGACGAACAGAAGATTTCTTTTGAAGACTCACAATTATTACACTTTCACTATTTTTTAGATGTCGATCACATACTTAAAATTTGTAGACAGATTTTTCACACACAAACAAAATACACCTCTATTTCTTCACCTTATCACATATTAAAGTAAAACACAGAACTAACTAGGGTGGCTCCTCACACGAGAAAAAATCTCGAATGAATGGGATACCACCCTTCTTTCGCTTGAGACTTTATACCATCCAACACACCGCTCGTTGAAAAAAACACTAGTCATTCAGATGCGATGCCATTCCGAGTGAAGGAAGCTTGGTCGAAAAATATCCGGTATTACCACTACCTCGCGCGCCGATGGAAGAAGATACAGCGAGAGAAATTCTTCGTATGCAGGCGTTCGCCAGCTGCTGCGAGTTTAGTAGCGATGTTGCGAGATGTTTGTTGGTGCGTTCGCTGATTTATAAAGGCAGATGCGCTGACACGGAAAGTTCTTTTTGCATATTGCGCTGAACTTTAAAGGTTTTTTTATGACTTGGCTGAGTTGTGAAAGGGGTTTTTTAACACTTTGAAATAAGAGTATAATATACAATTAATGTGAATAGTCTGTGAGGTCAATGCCATCAGTTTAACTGGACACTTTTACTTTTCATTTTAACGTCTTGCAATAAATATTGCTAGCTGAAAAATAAATTTTAGACATTCTTTTTAATTCGTCATTTCTTTTTAGTTTTATCTTTTTTGGATATATTTTCTTCTTTTTGAAAATTTTTCACATCTATTCGGCTAAATTTCCTTAATCTCGTCAGCCGCCATTTGCCGTATTTATCAGACTGTTGTAAGTTTCTTTTATATTTGAAGTTGACTCTAGAAGGCGAATCCGATTGCAGAAGATTACGCGAAATGTGTACATAGCTATTGGTAGATGTATGGTTTTTCATTATGAAACAGACGGACAAAAGAAGATTTACTACTATATATTTTTTATCTGCATTTATTTTACAACCACTAAAAAAGCAATACTTGCAATGTAAGGAAAAATTGTTTAAATGCCAATGGTAGCCAATGGAACAATATTTTGTTATTTATCATTTTAACTTAGATAAGGTTATAAAAGGTAGATTATAATAGTACCTGAAATTCAGTTTAGATAAGATTTCGATTATTATAAAGCAATTTCGGCTGATGCGCGCACAGGAATAACAGCTAAACTCAGTGACAAACTAACGTTTTTTTCATCATACGATTTATTTAGGCAACAGACTGATGAATAATGTAATATTGAAAATAAAAGAAACAGCAAGCCTATTTATTTTTCCGTGTTACCATGCTCAGTAGAGAAATGCAAAAAAATATTCGGCTCAAATATTCGACAAAAGGATTATTACTAAAAATGTTGCATAACTAACTTTATTTATCATTCTCAAGGAGTTTTTTGGGGAAAGATCTACAATTCAGTCAAAAGCAATTAGAAATTATTTAATGCGCTTAATTAATTTCGTTTTGTATCTAACTCTGGAACATTTTTAAACATGACGTTGCAAGCACTTCTAAAATTTGACGTGAAACTTGCCAGTGGATTCGATTACAGAAGATTAGGAAGATTTTATTGGATGCAGAATAGAGGTTTATTTTTGTACCAGAATCATTTATCGAGGTTTTTTTCCAGGTTAATGGTAACATAATTGCAATCACTATATAAAACGAATTACGAATACACTCTGCTGAAATACAATGATAATTTGCTCACAGGCTATCAAAGCTAATGTACCCGCAGGTTCTGTATGTACGTATGTATGCATGTACGTAACGCGATATCTGTTGATAGAATTATTCGATTTGCTTGAAATGTTGTATATAGGTTCATTCTGATAAGGCGCTTCGCTGATTAGGTTTGGGGTTTCATTCGTTAAGTATAAAGGGGAGAACGGGGCTAATCCCTTCCCTTAATTTAGATAAATAGTTTTTTCCTGCAGAATTATCCGATTTGCTTCAAATTTTGTGTATAGGTTCATTGTCATAAGGCGCTTCCGTGATTAGTTTTTGGGGTTAATTTATTAAGTATAAAGAGGTGAACGGGGGCTAATCCCCCCTTAATTCATATAAATTGGTTTTTTATGCAGAATTATCCGATTTCCTTCACATTTTGTATATAGGTTCATTCTGATAAGGCACTTCCCTAATTAGTTTTGGAGGTTCATTGCGTAAGTTAAAGGGGGGGAACGGGGGTATTCCTCCATATTAATTTAGATAAATGCGTTTTTCATGCCGAATTACCCGATTTGCTTCAAATTTCGTATAAAGGTTAATTCTGATAAGCTCTTCCCTGATTTTTTTTTCTTTTTGGGGGGGGGGGGGGTTCATTGATTAAGTATAAAGGGAGGAACGAGGGCTAATCCCCCGTTAACTTAGATAAATGGGTTTTTCATGCACAATTATCCGATTTGCTTCAAATTTTGTATTTTGGTTCATTGTGATAAGGCGCTTCCCTTTTTTAACAAAAATTATTGGTTTTATAAAACAAACAAAGTCACTTAGACCCTTTTCTATATAAATGAATTGATAGATCATTTTTGAACTACAAGAAATACAAAACGTACCGTAATTTTCGGCCTATAATCCATGGATCAAACAATTATGTTATTTAATAATTAAAGTCAAACATTCACAGTGATCTAGTAAATTATATTATATAAAATAAAATTTCTGGTTCGTTCCAATAAAATTCCTTTTTGATCCGCGGATTACAGGCCTAGAATTACGGTAATTAGTTATTATATCTTTAATTATTTCCAATATAAACTCTAAAAAAAATCATGATATGCATGACGCAATGAATCTTTCAATGTATTAGATTTTCAAATATTCATTATATACGTTTTTGGAAATGTAGCTTTTACCTATGATTAGTTTTAAATTACGATAAGGGCATTTATAATTATTCAGCTCTTTTTTATAATGCTAAAAGTAAATACAATACAAAAAATTATAAAAAAAATCAATCACATTTACTAAATATTATTATTAAAAGTCTATATATTTATTCCATTTAATGTAAGAATTCAATCGTTGAATATTCATTTACCTTGATAAATGTCAAGCAACTCGTATTTGTATAGTTTATGAAAAAGTTCAGTTTATTTTGATTTAATGTATCAAATGTTACTTTAGTTAGTGATTTTAATATTAATTTACATGTATATTACAAAATACAAATACAACATATAGATAAACATGACAATTAATCTTGGACAGTCCACATTACTTGACATTAGAATATACTTCGCTATTTTGAATCAGGCGATGTCATCAATATGTTATAAATGACCAGATTACTGAGTAGCTATTACGGTTCATGAGCAATACCAGAAATTGGATATTAGAAGGTTATTTGCATATCATGGGACCCTTCGTGCATGTTGAACTAGATTAATTCCAAAGCATGAGAGAACTCGTTACAATAATCCCGGAAGACTGTCTATCTGATTATGTCTATCTTCTATGAGCTGTCACTTTCTTGAATATACCGATATCGAAAATGATGGTATTGAAAGGCTATTGGGAAGGTGGATCTCAATTTTACTATCTAAGCATTTAGTGTAATTGAATTTCGAGAAACGAATACATCGCACTAATGTATTACCATATCGTCAAATATTTCAGAGTAATAGAGTACGAATTTAAATTGAATTGTTTAAAGTTTATTAGATAGTTGCAAAGAGTCAAATTATGTAAATTATGTTTTGTTAAAAATAAGCATTTATATTATATTTAGAAAAATACAAATTGTTAGGTAGTATGTTATAAAATGTAACTGACTGTTAAACAGTAATTATTTACGATTATTAAGATTTTGTAAGGAAATATGAAATAGAATGTTCTTTATTTTTAAAACAATTAAAATAAATTAAATACTCAAACCTTTCATATTTTTTTATATAAATAAATAATATAAAATTTTAGTATGTAAGTGGTTAAAAATAAAAGGACAATTTTTTGAGTCAGTCATTAATAAATGCATCATTAATTACTTTTATTCTACAAATGGTTGCTTTCAATAAAATGCCATTTAAGTATGTATCAGATCTGAGATTTGGTTTCCTGAAATTGGTTTATATATATATATATATATATATATATATATATATATATATATGACCTTAATAAGAAACTCAGAAACATTATGGAAATGAAATATGAACACATTCCTCATTGTATAATATCCAGAAAACGAGGAAGATAAATATATATATATATATATATATATATATATATATATATATATGACCCCCCCCCCAAAAAAAAAATAAAAATAAATAAATAAATAAAATAAAAATAAAAATAAATACAAATAAATACAAATAAATACAATGAAATAATAATTTAAACCAGAAAAAGTAAATTAATTTTCATTAACTAAAGCAGAATCATCGGGCCCAAATTACTTCAGTTTCCACAAAAAATGTACGATTTCATCCTTGTATAATCCATAATAAGCTAAAATAATACAATATTTCGGCATTGCACATTAATAGACAAGAAAATGAAGGATAATACAAAATGGAAAAGATAGAAGTAAGGAATATTTCCTCATGAAAAACATGCATGACTTGACAAATCTTCACACGTTGTCAAAAAATATTTACTAATTCAGTAGATGGATTATATGAGAAATGAATGACTCACAAATATTCAAGCTCAATGATTCAAACCAAGCCGTTAATGAAGTTTAAATATCTTGATAAAACCAGAAATTACGGAACAGTACTACCATTTAGTGGCAGTTCAAGATAGAGAATCAGAATTTTTCATGACCGGTGGAAAGAAAATTGAAGAACAGTACTGCCATCTAGTAGCATATCAAGATAGTAAATCAACATTACTCATGACAGATGAAAAAAATTTTACAATTTAAATTATAAACGTAAATTTAAGTTAATAACCTAAGAAAATTAATGTATATGATGACTGAAAAGTTAAGAGGCAGGATAATACATTAATTAAATTGATGATTAATAAAATTATATATATAAAATATAATGAAAGAAAAATAAATAAATAACTCAATTCAAGGATGGTGCATAATAAAATTATATATCTATAAAATATATTCCCAGTAATTAACATGGGTTAAGGAAACATTTTAATGAAACAAATATAGTTAGTTATATTAAAGTAAGATGATTGATGAAGTTATTTAGATTCACGTGCAATACATTATTTCTCCCAGAAATATCATAATAATAAAAATGAATAAATTATTATACTCTCTTTTCACTGAAACGATTCATTGATTCCTTTACAAAATGACTGGTATAGTCTTCTAATTCCACTTCCAGTTCTAAAATCGAATAACTGCACATCAGTTTGACTTGCAGTGAAGTACAAACTCTCTATCTTCCATTTCTTTACTTCACTTTATCTGAAAGTAAATTTCAAACAAAACTGCAATGGTTAAAAATAATTACATTATTTTTTATAATAGTAAAAATAATCGCATTACAAACATAATATTGAAATAGCCTTCATTTTCTCTGAATCTCACAATTACGTATACATTTATTCAATGTAATTTTACTCATGATATTTTATTTTAACTTCATAAATCTTAAAGCTTTTCCTATTTGTATTATACACGAAAATTTGTTTTTATAATTATGCTTTTTAGAACCCTTTCGCTGCCAACCACGAATATACTCGTGGTTTTTCAAACTAAAATTTCGAATTCGTACCGGAAATTTCGAAAGAAGAATTTTTACTTTATGTAATCACGAAATGTTTGTAATTAAATAAAGTAAATATTGCTATTAGTATTTTCTGGTATGAATTCGAACTTTTTAAATAAAAGAAAATTCCGGTAATTTTAACCCGGCAATGAACATGTTAAAATAATATTTGCTATTTGTTATAATTGTTAGTACCAGTAAAAATTATACGTACATATATTAATGGCAGTTAGTCGTAGATAATAGACATAACAATAAATTAGAATACACTTCATTATATTGATTCAAACAGTGTCATACGTATATAATAAATGACCAGATTACGCAGTAGACATTATGGTCCATGAACAATACCAGATATTGGATATTGGAAGAGCATTTGTATAACATGGGATCTTCGTGCATGTTGAATTAGAATTATTCTCAAGCATTATAGTACTCGTTACAATAAACCCGCAAGAACCTGTATGATGATGTAAGCTGCAATCGTTTGAATCCATCGACATCAAAAACGATAATGCGTCACGAATATTGTAAATGTGAATCTGATTATTATTATTTTTTTTACGACCATTTAACTTAATTGAATTTAGAGAAAACCATGTATTGTATTTTTAACATGAATTTTTAATAAGCCAGAATTTTTAACATGTCGAAAAATATTTTGAAATTTCGAAATAGTAAAGAAATGTATACTATTAATAGTTTAATTATTAAACTTTTTTTAGAGATCTGATTAATCCTTTTGTAAAGATCTGATTAAACCTTTCATAGAGATGTCTATAATATCTCTATAAATGAAATATTTTCGGAGGCGTTTCTTATAAATTATAATTAACTAATAAATATTTTTTTTTTTTTTGATGATAGCAAATATAAAAGTTAATTAACTACGATGTAGTACAATATGAACAAAATGTTAAAGCATAATTATTGTGATTTCAGAAAAAAAATTATAGATTTATCTTTAGATGAGTTTTAAGTAAAAATAATCTAATGTAATCAAATATTTAAATTTTACATTTTCTATTCATCCTTAATAAATTACATATAATTTTGATATTTAAATGGAAAACAGAAATACAACAATTTTTAAATAATTCAATAACAAATCAGTTTTCAATTTCTAATTAAGAACATTTTACGCAATATATTTAATAAACGTTTTTCAGTTAAAACATTGTTTTGACATTTATAGGACATTTTACAAATGTTTAGCCTCTTAGGTTGACCTGCTCGAAAAAAATCGATGTGTCTTCAAATTACATTAAAGCGATATTCTAATTTTACACAAGTTGAGAGCTTCACCTGCAGTTAATTTGCTGAAAAATCTTTATTTACACTGGATAAAATTTGAAACAATGAAGGTATCTGAATGTGCTTCCTAATTGCGGTGCAACTTAACATCCAGGGGACACGCAAGCGACTTGCAGAGACATAAGGGAGCCATTGAAATTTTAAATTTCATTGTAGTATGTACAGGAATAATCGCTCGATTAACATATGTTGCTTTAGTAATGAGGGAGTAATGTTAATATGGATATGGAAGAAACCAGTACACTCTGTCGGAGTAATTTGGGTATAAAAAACGCTTGTTTGTAACTTTAAAATATTACGGATACTAAAAAGCACAGGACTTTTTTTTTTGTTGTTGGTTTCACTTAAACATTTTTTTATGTAGACGTAAATGGTTCATTTATAGCTATCTTTATTATCTCAAAATAAGTAAAAAATTATTTATTCTCAAAATACAGCGTGGTTGAGAGAATTTGGATATAATGTGTATTAACAAAGGAATATGTACTTTATATTCAAGTTATGCATACGTTACCACTTTGTAGATAGACTGAGATAAGATAAAAAAAAAAGAAAGAAGACCTTTTAGAGGTTTATCAATGAAAATATATGATGCCTATATCAAAGGGAAAGCTCTATATACTTATTTCTGCAGCATACACTCTGATAAGCCACATTTGGCATTTTCTACTGCCTAACTGATATCATTCCCTGCCTATCTCATGGTTATTTTTCTTCAATTACGTGCCAGGCATGTCTGAAAATGAACAACTGGATTTGTTCATAGGTTAGGTTATAGAATTAGATCGCATACCTAAATTACTCCACATTAAACAATGACAATTATATAATCAGCAATTACATTTAACAGTAAAATTTTAAGAAAAATGGAACGTAACCGTACCAAATGTGGTCCGTAAACAAATGGAATGTAAAAATACCTGAATTTGAAATTTGTACATAAAATTGTTTTATAACAAATGTACATTAGAAGTTGATGGTACTATTTACAGACTTAAAATAAATTAGTTAAACCTTTTTCAAAGAGAGTAACATTGGTTATATAAGAGCTTTTCACTCTGATAAAATGAGAAACATGGCTTAAAATGATGGGATAAATTATATATATAAACAGTAATATTAGATTTTTTAAAATAAAAATGCATTTTACACTGAAATTACCTCACTTTATTCAAATTCCCCCGACATAAGATGTAATGTAAACAACTTGCATAAAACAGTTCTATAAATAATCTTTATCGTCTATTAGCTGAATAAAAATTTAGGAAAAAATCTATATCTTATAATCGTTTAACTTCTGGGATTATTAAACATTTATAGATTAATTGGTTGTTCAATCGTTCGGAAAGTATTTTAAACACATTTCTGGATAGTTTAAAAGTATTTATGAATTTGGATTAGCTCTACACGTCTATCCATGATCTAACACTCTTAAATATGTCTGGATTGCCATGTGAATTTTATATTTTTTGACGTCTAAAATAGCATGTTTGCTATTAAAAATAAATGAAGTGTGTAAAATTTATATTTTCTTTAGAGGGATATACATACAAATTCCATCCCATTATTGTCACGGGGAAAGTTGTTTGCCGTGAATTTAATGATGATACGATATTTCAAACATAATGCAATTCTTATGTATAACTTAGGTGGATTACAACAGGCTTTTTATAGAGTATAAAATAAGTAGCAATTATAGTTCGATTAAGTCACAAAATATTCCATTACTACTACGGGGAAATTATTTTGCATTGTATTTCAATGATGTTGAACTTTTTTTAAACATAATGACATTGATGTGGATCACAAAGGTGCACCACAACGTATTTTTTATAAAATATGTTTCTGTATATATACGTCGTTGCAATTATCTTTCCTTTACCGAAATAAACAAATAAATCAATTATAGTATTGATTATGAGCGACAATTTTTGGAAGTGCGGGTTTAGTTATGCTATGCACCGCTAACCTTTACACGGCGGCCCGGACAGCATCTGTCCGAGAATACATGCAAACTTGGACAGCTAATACTGTCCGAGTCCCTGTGTAAAGGTTAAATTTAATTCATTGTTAGTGCATTACAAAGTGCTTTAGTCATGTTTAGTGCATTATAAAATGCTTAACTCATTTTAAGTGCATTATAAAATGCTTAAAGCATTGTTAGTGCATTATCATGTGAGAGGTTTTCAGTCTCCTAGATGATCTAAATCATGCAATGCTTCATTACGCGTGAAATCCCTTGAGTCTATTATATGGACCAAACTCGTCCTGAGGTTATGCCAAAAAATGGCAATTTCCGGTTTGATGAACCTCCTTCAAAAATTTAATATATTTCTAGACCTTTCCATTATGCAATAGCTGAAAGAAATAATCCAAACTACAGAGTATGTTTCCCTCGCTCAAATGAATGCAAAATTATTGTTGTCAATAAACAACAAAGAGCATATGATTTAAACACTTGTTGATTTTGTACTTCTAGGAAGCCTATAGGCATTGGCTATTACTCCCCAAAACGAGACTCCTGTTTCAATTACAATAAACATCTTATGTGATGCCCCTCCTGCATAGTGTAATATGCCTGTTAAAGATGCTTTGAAGTTGATAGCTGGTATAGACTACAGAGGTGGCCAAAATTGTGGACACTTTCGGGAAAAATGCTTTTTTGAAGTTTGATGGATCGTAACACCAAATATTTCTTAGTAATACCATAAAAGGTATATACCACTGAAAAGATAATTTAATCAAAAGTATTATGCAATACAGTTTGTTCAATAATAATTATTTTATCAAACGTTATAGTCAATTAATCAGAAAATGGCATTAAAAGCTGTTTATGTTGATGTGAAAAGTACTTTTCTTTTTCTAGATTATATAGCCAATGCATATGATTGGTTGGAGTGACAGATTGTTTCCATTTTAACCCTTTATCTACTGACGGTACTTTTAAGTACCATCAGAGAAAACTTTGTATAAAATTTCTTTAATCTGTCTAATAATGATAATAAGGTTTTGTTTTTATACAAAATACTTTTCTGGATCACATTTAGAAAGCACACAAAACAGTGAAAGCTAAATATTTTATAAAGTGGTATTTTTCTCAACCTTTTACATAAGTGTAGATCTTCTCTTTTTAAAAATTGTTATATGAAAATTTTGCAACTATAAAAACCTTTCTATTTAATGATAGGATCACAATACATTTATTTACATTGTTCCGATAAAGAATTGTGATATTTCCTTAACAGCATTTTCTGTTAATTAATCTAATTATTCTTGTAAATATTTCACAAAAAGAGCTAATCGCAAAAAGAGCTTAACTAAATTTCATATTATTATAATATAAATTGTCTAATATACCTTCAGATATCAAGGAAGATAATTATTGAGATTGAACAATTTCTTGATTCATAATTCGGTAGATAAAGGGTTAATTGGTATTGTGCCAAACAAATCTAGGGTAATATTTCAAAACAAAAATGCTATATTTTGGTACTTATACAGTAACTTTTATCACTATTTTTTTTAAGATTGCTATCAAGTTGCTAAAGTTCTTTACCACCTTTTAATTCTTGAGCTAGTAACGCATAATAAAATTAAGAAAACATCATAAAGAGTTGGTTAGTTATACAGAAGTCAATCTATATATTTAAAACGCTAAGCGTTTTGTTTCGACAATCCGTGAGAACAAACTACTACATCAAATTACATCATTCTTTTTTTAAATGAAAGATATTTGGTCACAGATTTGCTATCGTACATTCGTTTGTTCGAAAATTTAATTAATTACCCGTAATCTTAAATTAAAATTTTACTTCTGCTTATGACGTCATAAAGTTGGCAATCGGATTAACGCCCACTGTTGCGACGTAGAGAGTTTATTTTCTGAACTCAATGATTGCGAACATAAAAAATAAATATTAAATATTAAAAGTACGTGACTTTTAGGCCGAATTTTTTAATTTGTAAGTTAAAATATAGTTAAAATGTTTAAGTATTTCGGTAAAAATATTTATCCGTGTGTTTTATAAGCAAATAAAAATTCATATTTACTGTGACGTCACGGAAATATTGTCCATTGGGTTCATTTTATCATTAAGCATTATAACTTTGTTGATGCCATTTTTTTCAGTACAATTAAATGCAAAATATATTTTTATTTGTATGCATGGTGCTTAAGTATAAATGTACGTGTGAAAAGTTTGTACCGGTGAAAATGACGTTATGCTTAGCTTGAAATGCATTTTAACATTGATAAAACTAAAAAGAAAAATTTATATGATTGTGTCAACATGGCGTAATATTAACTGATATTTCAATTTTTAATTTTAAAGATTAGAAATTGGAGCCTTCATTGGTTGCTTCATCTTGATTGCATACCTTGATTACATGTTACCAATTACTTTTTTTAAATTATAGGATTAAGTTATAGGAATTATAGGATTTAAATTATTAAGATTTCCCTTTTTAATAAAAAAAATTCACAAAAGTAAACAATTTCAGGAAAAAAAAACCTTGAAATAATGATTGTATTTTTAGCTAGAATAAACAATGTAAGGCTAATATTTTATAGGAATTATTTTGGAAGGTTTGTTATAAGTTAATTTAACAGTTCCTTATTAGCGGCAAAGACTTATTTCTTTCCCTGTGAATTTTTCTTTCGATGTCAAAAAATGGTAGTCTACTTTTGGACGCCAACCAAAACACAGTGGCAATATTTAGAAATGTATAACGGTTGTGACAACAAACGGCACTATCGCTTTAGCTTTCATCGCGCTTACATCACTTCTAAATACTAAAAATTTAATTTTTTTACTACATTTTACAATTTCAATTCTTACATAATCAATTAGAAAAAAATTAGCTTTCGATTGAAATTTATTTGAAATCTGCCGCTTAATTTAACGACTTTTTAAATAATTTTCAAGCATGAAATATTTTTCAATTCTATCTCAACAATGACCATCCGTTTGTTTGAATAATGTAAAATAGCCCCTTGGAAAGTTGCAACAATTGAAAATAAGTATCCCTAACCTTCATGAAAAGTGAAAAAAAAATAATAAAAACCTGATAAATCATAAGATCAGATTATCCATAAGATAGAGTATTTTTACGCTAATATAAAATCTGTCAAAAGAAAAAAAAAACTACTTTTAGTTTATGATTAACATAAAATTGATATGTTCAATTCGTTTATGTATATGTTGAATCAGAATATACTAGGAACTGTTATTTATTATTTTTTTTAAAGATCCATTGGATATTTAACTGTATAAGAGACCGACTGTGATGGAAAAGGAATAATCATCCTGATTATGTAAAGGGATAGAAGAAACCATACAAATAAATTACAATTGAAAACATTAAAATTCTCCCTCATCTGCATATTAATTTATTATTTTTAACAAATATTCTTCATTTTTACATAAAAATTGATTAGCTTAAAACAATGGATGCGTTTTAGAAGATATGGATTTGAAACGAACAATGATTAAAGAAGACATTTTAAAACTTTTAATTTAAACATTTTAAAACTTTTTTAACGTCGAATTTCAACGGTGCCTTTGGGCAGATACAATACATATGCGCATAGGAGCTCATTCGATTGCATAATCACAGGGGGGGGTGCTTATATTATGTTCTTTTATTTACTGAATAGGAGATGAAAGTAGGAAATTTCTATGATACTTTATGATAGGACTATTTGTATGATACTTTATAGGTCCTTTTTTTTTGTCGTGCGGAATATGGTGGTAATGTCAAACTGATTTGCATTACACATTTGTTTACGGAGTGTTCATTTGGAGTTTGCATCGGAAATAGCATTTCACTGGAGGGAGGGGGGGTTAAAATAAAATATTTGAAAGACTGTTTCATACGGAGCCCTACTTAAATAATAAAGAAGCTTATTTTACTGATATTGTTGTAGTATTTTTCCGTCACGTTTTGACGGGTTTCATCTAGTGTATAATAATGTTGTTAAGTGTAGAAAGCTATGGTTATGAAGGCATTTGAAATAAAATTGGAAGTAAATTAACAAAGGGATGTCTAAGTCAGGGAAAATAAGTCTAGTTAAGGCAAGAAAAGGTGCAGGAGTGCAATTGGTGGTAGTAGACTAAAGTTCCTGTGTTTAGATGACAGAAACAAATACTTGCGATTGTGCAAAAGGAAATGGCGCACCGAAATGTGGAGTTGAATCAAAGTACAGTTCTGTAGAGATTGCAGTATTTTGATCTAAATACTAGAGTTTTATGAAAAAACCCCAAATATAGGTATAAAATATTAAACTTAGCTAAAAGTCATATTTATAACAGAGAAATAGTAGGGCTATGTTATTTGGAGTGACAAAAAGGCTATTTTTCATGAAATTCTAGCCTTTAGATGAAAATCCTGCACTCTCTATAGAACTTTACTTCGATTCAACTCCACTTTTCAGTGTGCCATTTCATTTTAAAGGTACTTTTTTCTGTCATCTAATCACAGTAACGTTACTCTGCTACCACTAATTACACTTCTCAACCTTTTCCTGCGTTAGCCAGTCTTGTTTTGAATGACATCCCTTTGTTAATTTTTTTCAAATTATACTTCACATTTCTTCAAAGCCATAACTTTCTACACTTAACAATATTGCTATACATTGATTTATGTGTAACAACTTTTTATGATGTTTTCTTAATTTTATTATGCTTTACGAGCTCAAAAATTAAAAGGTGGCAAAGAATTTTAGCACCTTGATAGCAATCCTAAAAAAATAGTGATTAATGTCGTCCTATAGGTACCAAAATATTTTTATGTACTATTGTTTACATCTTTATTTCCCACAAATAAACAAAATTTAACATACAATTTAGTAAAGTTCAAAAGGCGTTAACATCGGACATAGTAGAAATGAAATTAGTTTATTACTTTTTTTTTGGTGAAGACAAACACTGAAAAATGTAGCGGTTGTTCCAATTATTCATCTGCAATACAAACATTTATGTAAGTGTAAATGCAATAAAACCGCAAATGGCGAATGCACCAGTAAATGAGCAATGGAACATAAAAAAATGCAGAAATTAATAGGTATTTATTTTAACTTTGGTTTTTAAAAAATATATGTAACGTCCAAAGAAATGTCATTGAACACGTTATAGTTGTAAATAAAAATTTTCTTGGAAGTTAGAGCGGAACAAACAGAAATACACTATATAGCCAAAAAATCACCAGACACTTTCTACTTTAGAGTTTTTGTGAAATAACTATAGAAATACTTGACGAATTCATCTTGAACCTCAAGCATATGAAGAATATCTTTGACATCATATTCTCCAGTCAATGTTTATGCAAGACTACAATTAACATACCTACAAATAATTAAAATTAAAAAAAATATTTTTTGCAAAATTCCTCTAAAATAAAATACTCCAAATGGCCTGTAACTGTTGCGGATAAATATATGCGTATCTTTTACAACATCTGTGTTCCTTTTTTTGCGAAAAGCACGTTCATTCTTGGAGATATAATGATTTCTTTTAAATAATGCAAGATAGCTTCGCAATTTTTTTCTTTAAAACATGCAAGATTTTCAACCAATCCTTACACCACTTTCAGAAAATTTGACAGTGTACAGTAGCCATAATATATTATAATTAAAATAATTAAATATTTGATGAAATGTGAGCATTTGTATGACATACTTTTTAAGTGCACCTGCGCTAATGATAACAAAAATATTTTTACATAGTTCAGTATCAAATATACAGCACAAGGCATATTAAAAACAAGTCGAATGTCATGGAAGTTCAGTAAGATATCGACGATACAGTAAGCTTTCAGTGTATATCAGTTGCTTTTCAAAAATAGTTGGAAGTTAAGAGATTTTCTTGAAATTGTCATTTTTTATTAATTGATATCCAGCAAAAGAGTATGTATTTAATGCTTATCAATGCGTAGTTTTGGAACGGAGGCTTCGATTTTAGTAATAATATTTTCTTGTTGGAATGGGCTCGATCTAATACTTCACCCAAATAAAACTCATCAATAAAAACTGAAAAAAAAATGTAAAGTGGCAATTTGTGGAAAATCCTTTATCACCAAGCTACACTTAGAAAAAAATTGAAATGAAATTCACTATGCCGCCGATATCCCCAATATTCAAATGGCCTTTGTATACGAATTACTCTATATGGTTGACTGATAAATTATAAAAAAAAAAAAAACTTTTGTTAACCTTAGCGTAAGCGCAGCTAAAATTATTTCAAACAAATGTTCATATTTCATCAAAAATTTAATATATTTATATTCTAATTGTAATGTGTTTTTTCTAATGTCCGTTGCCAAATTTCCTGAATATGACATTAAATATAGTTAAAAAGAATGCCTACTACAAACAGAAAACATACAAAAAATTCTTAAATTTTGTAAAGAAACCTTAATATTTCCACGCATATATGCGCTATTGGAGATTTAAGTAATTTTCAAAACACTTTCTTAATTCTCTTTGGAAACTGAAGTTGTTTTCATTATCTTTTAAATTATTATTGATTGATGGTAGATTTGTAGAATATAACAATAACGTTTTTATAAAGAGATAAATGTGTATAATAAAATATAGCTATTATAAAATAAAATTGGTGCAATAAAATATTAAAAAAATCATATTACTATTTTACTAGAAACAAGACGTGTAATAAGCTGTTAGAAACCTTTCCCAATTTTATATATTTCACATTTTAGTTTTGTGTCAGCATCATGAAGACTTAAATTGTATCAATTAAAACGTTTCACCGGTGTAGTCTTGTTGTGTGTGGAACACTAAATGACTATGACAGCATAAAGTATAATACTATATGAATCTTAGTCAAGAATCTAAAGAAAATAAATTCTTTTAGATTTCAAAGAAATCCCCCTTTAAAGCATAAATACATTATTAAACGATAATTTATTCTCTTAACGATGTAGGACGATTTCTATCCTTTAATGTATAATAAGAACATGAAAATAGTCAATTATGTAGTTGAATGTCTATTCGAAAGGCAAACGAACTCAGCTCAGACTTCACGTAAAAGAATCAAATAATAAAGAAATGAAATTACATTTGAATAATCAGAAACGTTAGTCATTAAAAAAATATATTGTTTCTTAAACTCGCGACACTAGTAAGGGAATAAAACGAATAAATTATATGCATTTAATTGTGACTTTTTTTGTGTATTTCCATAAAACATTACTGTTTCCGAAAACTGCTGTTATTTTTTTATATGTATATCTTTCTTCTGTACGTAAGTATAAATAAATATCAGAATATGATATTATTTGTTTGCAAAGTTTTCAGTACCAAAAAGATAATTCATATTTTGTACTTTGCATTTTTAATAAATTAGTTAATTAAAGTAAATTCAGACAAATAAGTTTTAAGTTAATGAACTCTTACCACGTTTTGTTCTGCACATATCACATAATAAAAATAAATGTTGCGTTACTACAAATCATATGTTTAATGGCATATTTTGGTGATCTTACATACTAAATAAAGTTATCATTTGTAATGATGCTGGATGACATTCAGATATAAAATTAAACAACTTTCCAGCAAAGATATTTAATTGTTTTCTTACAGAATAAAGGAGAATGTTCGTACTTTTTTTATTATAGCAAATCCATTACGCATAAAATGTAATTAGAAGGTAAAGTTTAAACAAACGAAAAATCGTACTTAAAATATAAAAATGTTCCACAATTTTCTTGCATCAAAATTAAAGGAAAAATAATTAAAATAATGGGGAATCATTTTTCTACTGCAGTTTTTGTTGCCAAGTAAGTAGGACAAAATTACACTGAGTCTTCATCTTTCATTTTTTGAAATGCAATTAGATGGACATTATTCCCGTCTCTTTTCAGATATTTGTAAAAAATTGTGTAAAAATTTAAGAAAAAAAAGCAACGACTTTGTAGTTGCTTCTTTTGATGTAAACATATTTTTAATTTTTTATACTTTTGCAATATAAAATTTAGGAAAATGCAAATTTCAATTCTTCACAATGAAAATTGTAAAACAAAAAAGAAAATAGAATAGTTTAAAAGGTAATAAAAAGAAGTTTTCATCTACAAATAACCGATAAATTTGCGCATCGCATTTTTCAACCCTTGAATGTTAACGCAAATTTAAGAATCAATCATTAATATTTACCTGTTAAGCAACGTAATTTAATTATACATTTATTCACTTAAGGAGACTAGACTCGCTACCAGAAATATTTTTACGTAAATAATACTTATATTAAAGTTTTTTGGTCATGTTAGAACAAATAAAACTAAGTACAGACAATAAAACGCCTTAAATAGTAAATAAATTAATGTATATTTTTTCAATTGAATTTTTTTTTCTTTTAATTCCTTCATTTTTCCAATTTTGGTATTTCAAACTAGATTTTTTTTTAATCTTATACTCACGGTACCTTGTTCTAGAAAACTAAGTATCGAATTTTTACTCTAAAGATGAAGTCAGGAGAAAAATATTAATAATTTGGTTTATATGGAATTAATGTATGAAAATCACATATATTTATTTTTTAAACACTAATTTCAAAGATATAAAAAAAATTATAATTAGTTATCTCTCATAGCATCTAAAAATCCATACAATTGGCTCAAGTGTATGTTCTGAGGAGTAAAATCTGAAGGGGTAAAAAGCGAAAAAAAAATCCCATGTTTTCAAAAACGTATTTATTATTTATTGTTTGGTGGAAGATTTTGTTAGTTTCTTGGAAATATTACTTAAAGAAAAAAAAATTATAAATTAAATTCATCCATACATCTGTCTGCCTGTCTATGGCCGATGCGTTATATAAGTTATATTTTTAAGCCTTTTCTCCATTTTCTTACAAGTCGAGCAGTAAAAATGGTATTTTTGTACGAACAAATATACCATGAAACAAATATACTCGGTATTGCTACTTTGAATTTTAAAATTTTTCCGCGTTTTGTGGCGCTCAAAGCAAAATTTTGCGTTTTATAATTTTACTTTGATATTTGAAAATCTAAATATTGTGTAGTTTATTATCATATTAAAAATCGTAATTAATATTATATTTTCCTTTTTAATGTAATATATAACAGAAATAATATAAAAAGATCTGCCTAAGGATATGATATATTACGTCTGATAACTTTGTTTTTTTATTTTAGTAATCTAGGATTAATAGTGGTTTACAACGTATAGCGAACAATACTAAACAAGAACGAAAAATCATGCGTCAAGCATAGATTATGTAACACTTTCCAACGCTTTCAAAATAATTTTACGAATCATACTCTTTAATAAGCTAAAACATAACATCTAAGTAATCCGAATACTTTTATTCAGCCCTGTATAGGATCTATAGATTTGTATATATACTACATAGGATGCTAAATTTTAGTTCAATTAGGAAACACGTAGCACAGTTTAAAATTCTCCGTCTGGAGTTAAATAATACGGAAATGTGCTCCCGAACTTTTGTGCTTCCCTGTATAGGATCTACAGAATTTATACACACCACGTAATATACAAAAAGCGATTTAAAATTTAAATCGCGTTTAGTAACTTAAAACGCACTTCCAGGAATTATTGTTAACATACAGTAGAGAATTCTTTTGTGTGTCCCTGTAAATGAACGATGATTGCTATACACACAATATTCTGTAGTAAGTCTCTTGTAATGAACCTTATATAAATTTCAATGCGATTAAAATAGGGAAACATTATTTAAATAAACCGCAGACGATTTTTCTCCATAGACGTAATGTAACGGAATTCTTTTGACTGTCCCTGTAAAGTAAGTATAAGTGCTATGCACACCCTATTCCATATTAAGCTTCTTCTAATGCACCTTAGTGATATATATAAATTTCAATGGGTTTAAAATAGTGAAACATTATTTAAATAAACCGCAAATGATTTTTCCCCATAGACCGCAATGTAACGGAATTCTTTTGAGTGTCCCTGTAAAAAAACTATAAGTGCTACACACTTCCGTTGAAATAGGGAACATGCTATAGATAACGATTATAACATATAAAAATTGCAGGGCAATCCGAGCATATTTACGGGAGTTAGAGCACGGACAGACGGCCAGACAAACCGAAGTCATAAACACTTTTCAACTAGGTTGGAAAGTGTTAAAAAACACTTTTAGGACAAAAAGAGCATTTTTAATAGGTTTTCATTTTAAAAGTACATTTTTCAAAACACATTCATTTAAACTATTTTTGACTTATAATTTTCATAATTAACTGGAAATTTAAAAATAGTTTATATCTTACTCTTGGAAGTTAATTTATATTTTTCTTTAAATAGACGATCGAATGTATGTTTTTTGTTCTTTATTGATGTTATTCTGATGATGACTTCTTCAAAAAATATTCTGCACCACAATTTCAATAATTGAAAAGTAGCCAATATTCTCAAAAATACTTCTTTAAAGTTATCGAGTAGTTTTTTCTAGTAACTTGAAATAATTTACCATTACAATTTTCGAAATATAAATATTTAAAAAGTTTTTGAAATATTACAAATTGGAAAATAACTGAATTTTTATGTTAATATTTTCAATTACTAATTTTCTCAATAAACCAATTTTCCAAAACGAGTGTAGATATTTGTTGAAGCTTGTATGTACGCAAGATTTTGAACAGAAACAGAAACTCTTGGAACAGTTTAAAAATCTGCACGGCAAAAAAACATGTTTTGGGAAAAATGCATTTGCACTACATTATGATATGTTACTTAAATAATTTAAATTTGTAATGTATAAAAAAATTCTGCGAAGTGTACGACATTATATTGATATTTAAAAAATGTTATTTTAACAATATAAAAGAAAATTTATTTTTTGTTCATTTCAGAGTCTCCAATCCTTTCATTTATTTATGCATATTATATAAAAAAAAATATTTTAATTTAAAATTTGGAATAATTGGTAATAAATTTGTAATAATGGTAATCTATAATATGGTAATAAATCTCAAAATTATATTTAAAATGCTATAAAAATTCAAAGGTTATGTTTATTAGCTTGTTGTTTTAAATTCCCCTTTTATTAAACAACATGCTAAAATAAAATATTTTTAATAACAATTTACAATATTAGC
The DNA here is from genome assembly GCA_963931845.1 of Maratus michaelseni. Taxonomy (NCBI): domain Eukaryota; kingdom Metazoa; phylum Arthropoda; class Arachnida; order Araneae; family Salticidae; genus Maratus; species Maratus michaelseni. The sequence continues at coordinate 326,448,996 of OZ007589.1, forward strand.
TGCATTGTTATTCTTTTTAAATCGCTTCGTTAAAACATATTTTTTTATAGTTATGCAACGAATATGTATAATTTGTCTTTGTAAAAAAAATAACTTAGCAAAAATAACAAATATTTACAGAAAAAAACTTTTCATTAAATTATCTCTTTATTTAATTAGCAAAAAATCGTTATTTTTCTATCTTCAAAAGCATTTTAATTAAGCGCGTCTTAATGTATATGCCATTTTAAAAATACTCATCGCTACTTTATAAATTATCTCTGTGGGCGTCTGTTTATTTCATTATGAATGCATTAAAAAAATGCATGGTAAATAAAAAAGATAGATTATTTTTAAAGACATATCATTTGATTAAAAAACACTTTCTCCCTTTTTTGAACTAAATTAAAAATATATATTTAAAAAGTAATGAAAACTGATTTGTACGTTAATTTATTATTAATTTAATAAAGATGAAAATTTAAGCTTCAGGAAATGCGTATTTAGAAAGCAATGATTTTTTAAATGTAAGGATTTCAAATTTGCATGCTGCCAAAATTCGAATTCACATTTCTGTATTATTATTATTACTTTCTTCTATCTTTACAAGAAGAAAGTATTGGATTCATGAAAATTTTCGACTTTCGGTTTTCGACGGATTTATACCTTTTAGAAGGTACTGAACACGAATTGACCATTTTTAGAAAATGTCAATCTGTGACTCTGTGACTCTCGGTCTGTCTGTCTGTATGTGACAAACATTTTGTGGGCGCTCTATCTCAAGAACTAATGCTCGGAATTTAATAAAACTTTATATTCAGTCAGTCACTGATATAAATTGGTGCTGATTAGTTTTTGGTAAAAATCGTCCAGCAGGTGGCGGTGCTACGCAGCATTTTTCGCGATTTCCGCAATAGCTCTATCTCAAGAACTAAAGCTCGGAATTTAATAAAACTTTATATTCAGGTAGTCTTTGATATAAATTGATGCTGATTAGTTTTTGGTAAAGATCGCCCAGCAGGTGGCGCTGCTATGCAGCATTTTTCGCGATTTCCGTAATAGCTCTATCTCAAGATCTAATGCTCGAAATTTAATAAATCTTTATATTCAGTTAGTCTCTGACATAAATTGGTGCTGATTAGTTTTTTGGTAAAAATCACGCAGCAGGTGGCGCTGCTATGCAGCATTTTGCAGGATTTACACGATTTTAGCGATAGTCATATCTCAAGAAATAATGCACGGAATTTAATAAAACTTGAGTTTCAAATAGACCTTGATATAAAATGGTGTTGATTCTTTAAATCTGTGTGAGATAGAAGAATGTTTTGGGATTGACACATCCGACTAGTTAAACATAGTTTTAAGATGGTTTACTCCGTTAACAAGGATTACATTATTGCAATATTTAACAATATTTATTTAAACAAATTAAAAATGTAACACATTTTGATCTGTTAATTCGGGCATTTTTTTTAATTGAGAAAATGTTACATAAAAGAGAAAAGCATATGACATGCATGTAAATTGCACTGTAAAGAAAGGTAGGCGTTTTTTAATCTAGTAAAATATAATATAACCACGGACAAAAATAAACATTACCTCTTCCGAGTTACTAACGATTCCGAAAAGCGTTGCTTATCTTTAGAAACTACAGAAATCAATATAATTAGAAAAAAAACATTTATAAACAGCATTTATTTTGCTGTCGCTGAATTTCGAAACGTTTCTAAATTGTTTTTATATTATATTAATCAGTTTTCTCAACCCAGAATATAGGTTATTTTATGATGCTATCAATTATCAAGTACACAGTTTCATGTTCAACAAGCATATTTTACGTACAAACATGAAAAATTAACAACATAAACATTAACATTAAAATGAATATTATTTTGATAAACATGCTTGTACAAATTCAACTAAGCAGTTGAAAATGCGTAATTCAGATATAATGGCATTCTAAAAACCGATATTTCGGTTTGAGAAAAATGTTTAATACACTATAAAAAAAATACTCGAAAAAGTTTTTGAAAATCAATGGCAGCAACGTAATTTTTATTTTTATAAATGATTCTTTAAATGACGAAAATATATTGATTTATGAGATTTCTAATGATTAAGAACGCTTTTCAGAACCTTAAGTAACTCGAAAGAGATTATCATATACAGGGTAGTTCAGAACTATATGTCAAAAATGTAAAGGCAGGTAGATGGCACATAAATAACCAGATTTTGTATAGGAAAGTGGGTCCGGAAATCCAGCGTTGAGGCAGTAGAGGACGCTGTTGAGTGCGGCGGAAGAATGCGTATCGCTGGCTTGAATCGTAATGTCCCGCACGGATTTCGAGCAACATGCATCGTTACAACAATGCGGATCTTGCCGACATGCATTTGATCTGTGGGACTGCGCAAGGAAATGAAGCGGCCGCGCAAAGCACGGATGCGCACGTTCAACGTTTTTCGAGCTTGTCGGAGGAATATCCTCTTACTGTGCGTAATATTTCTTCTTCCACTGCAGGAATTCTGCGATAACTTCCGGTGCCCGTATCATGCCGGGAAGCATAAAACGATCCAATCGCGCTCAACTCTCGATGAAGACGCTCAAAAGTTCGGCGATCCGGCAGATTCCTAACCAGGAATCGTTCCAGGGATATCCTTTGAGCAGCCGCTCCATTTCCTTGTGTAGCCCCATACATAAAATGCATGTCGACAAGTTCCGCATTAATTTAACGATGCATCTTTCTCGAAATCCGTGCGGAGAATGACGATTCAAGCCAGCAAAACGCTTTTATCCGCCGAATTCAACAGCGCTCTCTAGAGCCTCAACACTGCATTTCCGCACCCACATTCCTATACGAAATCTGCTTATTTAGGTCCCCTCTACCTGTCTTTACATTTTTGACATATAGCTCTGAACCACCCTGTCTTTCCGTTTTAGGTTATAATATATTTCCGCAGTTTAAGAAACATTTGTATTTTTTTAGATTTTATTTCTATATAAAGCAATACAATTCTGTCGCAGCAAGATCTTGCCAATGCACATATGTACGCATGTTTGAATCTTGTAGACAACATAAAATAGCGATTTTACAAAGTTAACTAAGTGGACTGAAATAAATTATTTTATGTTTATTTCTCATAAGGGCAGCAGTTTCAAACAAGTTGGAAATTGTACGTTAAACGTGACATAGGAGGTGCCTTCGTTTTATAACTAATAGACACTTTTAGTGTGACGTTAGTCATGAAGTTTTGCTTGGATACTGACTCCAAACAAACGTTTGCTATGTTTCATTTCTTATTAAATATAAATCGCAGAAAATATTACCACTGCATATAATGCATTAAAACACCTTGCCGTGAGATATAATTATAAGATATAGGTATAATACACTATATTTCCAATGATGATTGGTCATTTGCGATTTTAGACGTTTTGTTAAATATCTGGAAATATACATGAGGAATTACCCTGAAACTTCCGGAGTGTAAACAACATAATTGACGTCATATATTTCCGCGAAGATTTTTTCCCGAAACCCCATAAGGAGCCGTCAACAAATTGAAGAAAAACGAATATCTTTTGGATAACCCTGTAAAAACTAATATTGCAAAAAGCATTCAAACTGTAGATTATGATTAAGTGGCTTATTGTAATAATTTGGGTTCATTTTTATGAAGATAGCATGTATACTCGAAGAGAAATTCAGGTTTTTATAAAAACAGTCCCAAATTTTATCAAGTTTTTTGCTTATAATTTGCAGAGTTTTTAATATAAAAACAAGTTATTTTCAGAAAATATGACAAACGCAATTGTACACAATACCTTGCAATCAGAATTAAAAAATAATAAAAATTGTATGAAAAATGAGCAGGTTTACTAAATATTATTTCACTGCGCATGCGCGAATTCAATCTGCTATATTTAGCTAATATATTACGCACAGTATATTTTGATTGAATTCGCGCATGCGCAGTGAAACAATATTTAGTAAACCTGCTCATTTTTCATACAATTTTTATTATTTTTTAATTCTGATTGCAGGGTTTTGTGTACAATTTTGTTTGTCATATTTTCTGAAAATAACTTGTTTTTATATTAAAAACTCTGCAAATTATAAGCAAAAAACTTGATAAAATTTGGGACTGTTTTTATAAAAACCTGAATTTCTCTTCGAGTATACATGCTATCTTCATAAAAATGAATCCAAATTATTACAATAATCCACTTAATCATAATCTACAGTTTGAATGCTTTTGCAATATTAGTTTTTACAGGGTTATCCAAAATATATTCGTTTTTCTTCAATTTGTTGACGGCCCCTTATGGGGTTTCGGGAAAAAATATTCACGGAAATACATGACGTCAATCATGTTCTTTACACTCCGGAAGTTTCAGGATAATTCCTCATGTATCTTTTCAGATATTTAACAAAACGTGTAAAATCGCAAGTGACCAATCATCATTGGAAATATAGTGTATACAAACATAATAGAAAATACAACATAGCAACCGTTTATTTGGAGTCAGTTTCCAAGCAAAACGTCGTCATTGACGTCACTACTGAAAGCGTCTATTTCACAATGTATAAAAATCATCCTAATTATTTCAACGAAATGAATTACATCGTCTGCTATGATCGAAATGGGCATGCCTTTTTTTTTCTTATTACGTATGCCACGTTTACTAATGCGAATTAATTTTTCTACACCAGACAGCACTGTACTTGCTTTGCGATGCGTACTTGCTTTGCGAATGATTACCTCCATGGTTTAATATTTTTATGACTCATAATGAACGAATCTCCTGTGTTTATTTACTCTAATGGATTGAGATGCTCGGATATTAACGTAATTTCTACTGAAGTTATCTTGGAGTCTATACATTTTGCAATGTAACTCATCTCTCAAACAAACAATTTTTTTCAACAATCTTTCTAAAAATGTAACTTTTATGCAATTTTATTCGAAAAAATAATTTTGAATAAAAATGGACGCCTGGCATATGAAAAAAGATGTGGTTTGCCAGCATTTGTTTTCCTCAGTCACATGACTTGCTCTTTTATTATATAGATTACGTACGATAGGATTTAATAGAATAAAGAAAAATTTCTTTAATATCTTTTTAAGTTTTGATTCGATTTTCATAAAATTTGAAATGACTCGGCAAAATTATACATCGATCAGATATATCAAATTTCAAACGATTTGGCTGGGTAGTTTTTGCGCTGTTATATGCGGACAGACGGACAGACAGATGGACCAAACGACGACTATAGGTGTTACGTAATTACGAACGCACCTAAAAAATATCATGTTTTCTTGTGTCATATCATTCTTGTGTCTATATCATGTGTCCGATTCGACACATTACTGATGAGCACCTTTTCTCGAACGCCTCATAGTAAAATAATTCGTTGCTCTAAAAAGATATTTGAGAGAAATTTGATTAGGTTTATGAACTGAAATTCTATTTCCGAACAGTGAGAATGTCGTTTCAAAATCGACTTAATTGACTTTTTTTCGAAGCAAAGCACAGATACAGGAGGAGAAGTGATCGCAGCGTTAACGATATGCATCCATTCAAGATTCCTATACAGCGATGTTGATGATTTTACAAATTTTTATTTCTATTTTTATTTTTTTCTTGTTTATCGCCACGAAGCCAATATATGATATAATGATCACCATGTTGGCGAATTCAATGTATTTTTAAAATTAAAAAAATATAATTAGCTATGTAATCCAAACGATATAATAAGAAGAATTGGAAATTCTCCATTTTCACCTAATTCTCATGACATCCACAGTTTCATAAAAAAATGTGGCAACACGTCTTTTGTAGCATCTTCATTAAAATGCTTTTAAAATGTCATTGTCTCATGGTACGTACAGTCACGGGAAAATAAACCACACCACTCATATGCTCACTCTGTAGAACATAATTGCATAAGATGTAAATGGCACCAATCGATTAGAAAAAACGTCTACTAATTTATGCTATGCTCAGATATTGCTTATAGAGTCATCTAACTACATAAATTGTACCAAACTGGAAAAAATTCAAAACTAAAACGTAATTTTGACATCATATTTGGATTTTTCGATAAATTTTACCTCTAGATATCAAACGAAAAGACTTTGGTTAAACATCCTAATATTATTATAAATCCGATTGTGTGTGTAAATGTTTGGCTGAAACCAGAGTCAAAATGGACAATTTAATGACCCTGCATATTTGCATATAGGTTGATTATAACCAGGAAATGAACATAGTCTGGTTTTTGTTTATTTTATTCAAATATGTGTCTTAATAATTCAAAATTTCATTATTTTCATAGCGAATAAATGGACATTTTTTCGTATACAATTTTTAAATGGTTAAATTTACTTTACCGTTGCTAATACTTTATCGTTGCCACTAGTAAATCAAAACCCGGAATAATAATTTTTACTCAACAATTTAGTTTCAATTGAAAACTTTTCATGTGAAAAATGAAAATGAAATAAAAAAAGAATTAAAAAGAAGATTAACTGACATTATTAGAAATAAAACATACTTTTTATTAAACGACTCAAAAAAGGAGGAGGTTATCAATTCGACGTGTATATATTTTTTGTTATGTATATTCAACGATTACTTCGGAACTATGCGTCCTATTTATACGATTTTTATTTAATTCAAAAGCGAATACTCTCGAATTGGTCCCATTTAAATTTTATGAAAATTGGTTCAGTACTTTTTCAGAAATTAAACAAAAAAAAAGAATTTTTTTTTTTTTTAAATATTTATACTACTTTTGAATCTTTAACAAGTTCCATTGTTGCATGTTCACAGCGGTTTGCCATATTTTGAAAAGTGTTTATTAGCGCATAATTAAATGCATTGTTGTTTCAACTCCCATACAAATGTACGAGTTAGAGAAAATATTAGGCGGTTTATCTCCGGTGGAACACTAGTTGGAAAATGCCTTCAGTAAATAAATGCCTTTTTATATTTTAGTCTATGCAATAGGGAAAAACTTGATGATTTTACGTCATAGCTTATAATATTTTAACAAACTGCCTGCACTAATTAATTCATGTAAGAAGAAACGAATACATAATCTATACTAATATTATAAATGAGTAAAGATTGTTTCTTTGTTTGTTTGTAGGGGGTAATCTCTGGAACTACCGAACCGATTTCAAAATTGATGGTGGCAAATGGATGGTGACAACCCCTGCTCCAACATAGGCTATATTTTATGTCGGTGCCACTAACCCCAGAGGGGTGCAAGAACGAAAAACGTTCTAAAATTGCGATTTTTTTATAAGGAGCTAGAAATTTGAAATTTGGCATTGTAGCTATATATAATATGTAAATGCTCTCTAAGAACAAATTTTAAAAATGAAATTTAAAAGGGTTAATTGAGCGAAAAGCGTTCTAAAAACATTCTAAATTACAATTACTGTGGAATCTCTGAACTATAGAACCGATTTCAAAAGTGATGGTGGCAAATTGTTGGTGACAACCCCTGCTCCAACATAGGCTACATGTTATGTCGGTACCACTAACCCCAAGGGGGTGCAGGAGCGAAAAACGTTCTAAAATTGCAAATTTTTTTATACTGAACGAGCTAGAAATAAAATTTGCCATTGTAGTTACTTATAAGATGTAATTACTCTCTAAGAACAAAAAAAAAATTCGAAATTTAAAAGGGTGAAGTGAGCGAAAAGCGTTCTAAAAACCTTCTAAATTACAATTTCTATGGAATCTCTGGAACTACAGATCATATTTCAAAAGTGATGGAGGCAAAATGATGGTGACAATACCTGCTCCAACAGAGGCTATATTTTATGTCGGTGCCACTAATCCCAAGGGGTGCAGGAGCAAAAAACTTTCTAAAATTGCAATTTTTTTTATACTGAAGGAGCTAGAAATTCGACATTTGGCATTGTAGTTACTTATAAAATGCAAATGCTGTCTAAGAACAAATTTTAAAAGAAATCGAAATTTAAAAGGGTGAAATGAGCGAAAAGCGTTCTAAAATAATTCTAAATTACAATTTCTATGGAATCTCTGGAACTACAGAACCGATTTCAAAAGTAATGGTACCACTAACCCCAGGGGGATGCAGAAGCGAAAAACGTTCTAAAATTGCAAATGTTTTTGTACTGAACGAGCTAGAAATAAAATTTGGCATTGTAGTTACTTATAAGATGTAAATGCTCTCTAAGAACGAAAAAAAAAAAATCGAAATTTAAAAGGGTGAAGTGAGCGAAAAGCGTTCTAAAAACCTTCTAAATTACAATTTCTATGGAATCTCTGGAACTACAGATCCGATTTCAAAAGTGATGGAGGCAAATTGATGGTGACAATCCCTGCTCCAACAGAGGTTATATTTTATATCGGTGCCACTAACCCCAGAGGGGTGCAAGAACGAAAAATATTCTAAAATTGCGATTTTTTATAAGGAGCTAGAAATTTGAAATTTGGCATTGTAGCTACTTATAAGATGTAAATGCTCTCTAAGATCAAATAAAAAAAAAATAAAATTTAAAAGAGTGAAATGAGCGAAAAGCGTTCTAAAAACATTCTAAATTACAATTTCTATATAATCTCTGGAACTATAGAACCGATTTCAAAAGCGATGGTGGCAAATTGATGGTGCCAAACCCTGCTCCAACATAGGCTACATTTTATGTCGGTACCACTAACCCCAGGGGGGTGCAGGAGCGAAAAACGTTCTAAAATTGCAAATTTTTTTATACTGAACGAGCTAGAAATAAAATTTACCATTGTAGTTACTTATAAGATGTAATTACTCTCTAAGAACAAAAAAAAAATTCGAAATTTAAAAGGGTGAAGTGAGCGAAAAGCGTTCTAAAAACCTTCTAAATTACAATTTCTATGGAATCTCTGGAACTACAGATCCTATTTCAAAAGTGATGGAGGCAAAATGATGGTGACAATACCTGCTCCAACAGAGGCTATATTTTATGTCGGTGCCACTAATCCCAAGGGGTGCAGGAGCAAAAAACTTTCTAAAATTGCAATTTTTTTTATACTGAAGGAGCTAGAAATTCGACATTTGGCATTGTAGTTACTTATAAAATGCAAATGCTGTCTAAGAACAAATTTTAAAAGAAATCGAAATTTAAAAGGGTGAAATGAGCGAAAAGCGTTCTAAAATAATTCTAAATTACAATTTCTATGGAATCTCTGGAACTACAGAACCGATTTCAAAAGTAATGGTACCACTAACCCCAGGGGGATGCAGAAGCGAAAAACGTTCTAAAATTGCAAATGTTTTTGTACTGAACGAGCTAGAAATAAAATTTGGCATTGTAGTTACTTATAAGATATAAATGCTCTCTAAGAACAAAAAAAAAATTGAAATTTAAAAGGGTGAAATGAGCGAAAAGCGTTCTAAAAAACTTCTAAATTACAATTTCTATGGAATCTCTGGAACTACAGATCCTATTTCAAAAGTGATGGAGGCAAATTGATGGTGACAATACCTGCTCCAACATAGGCTATATTTTATGTCGGTGCCACTAATCCCAAGGGGTGCAGGAGCAAAAAACTTTCTAAAATTGCAATTTTTTTTTTATACTGAAGGAGCTAGAAATTCGACATTTGGCATTGTAGTTACTTATAAAATGCAAATGCTGTCTAAGAACAAATTAAAAAAAAAATCGAAATTTAAAAGGGTGAAATGAGCGAAAAGCGTTCTAAAATAATTCTAAATTACAATTTCTATGGAATCTCTGCAACTACAGAACCGATTTCAAAAGTAATGGTGACAATCCCTGCTCCAACAGCCTCTTTAATAAAAAGCTACGCGTTGCTGACGACTTGGTTTTCCGCTAATTGTTGTCACAGATTAATCTCGGAAAATGAAACATTTGAAGTTACTGAAAAAAATAATAGCTCGAAAAGTATTTGTTAGAAAATTGTTAGACAAACTGCGTTTGAAAGATAAAAAATTGTATTTTTCTTGATATAAATTTCAAATTTTATGATTATGCCGTTTCTCAAATATTGAATTTCAAAAATTACCAAATTTCACAATGGAGTACCATAGCGAAACCTTCATGTGTAAAAAGATAATGATAAGGGCGACGTTTCCTGACGTGTATATTGGCTATAGCACGAGTCACAAATTATATTAGCCTTATTATTCTTTAAAATATAAAAGTGAAGTATGAAATGTCAATATTTTGTTTGATTAAAAGTTCGTTAAGAGAAACTGACCAGCGTAGCGGGCGTAGTTTGCTAGTATTGAATAAAATTCTACCTTAATTTTTTCTTGTAATTTTTTTTCATTTATATTTTAAACTTTTTTTAAATTTTCATTTATTAATATAATTCTTTTCTTAAAAAGGATCATGGAACTCAGACTAACAGAAATAGTTGTATAGCTTTTTCAAATTCTTTATAAAATTGAAAACGTTATCTTTGGCATATTTCTCAGTACACGAAATTTCCTATGTTAAAAAGACTTGGTAGAATGTTAGAACGGAAAATACATTATGTTCTGATTTAAATACCTTTGGTCATGAAATAACTGAAACTTTATTGCCATATTTTAGAAGTAACTCGAACTACGAAAACAAAATAAAGTTTTCTGATACAATTTCAGATTTTCACTTAAAATTTTCCATTAGAAAATCTTATAGTAAAGAAGATCAAATATAATAAAAGAAAACAGGTTAAAAAACACGATTACAGATGATACATCATTACGAATTATATCAGTCATAATCTACATTAATAGAAGAAAGATGTTTGCATGTGTGTCTGTGTGTATGTGTGTGCCTGTTGGCGATGGCTAAGGAAATCAATCGCATGCAGAAGTCTGCAAAATTGGATAAAGATAGAGGAAGACAGGTCTGAATAAACATTAAACTCAGATATTTCTTCTTATTATTATTGTTAGTCAAGATATTTATTATATACCCTAATGAATGAGCTACGGCAGAGTTAATATCGCTTCTGCGCACGCCAGGGGTGTTCTCGTTTTTTCTCAAGTTGCTGAAGGGGAAACGGTTAAATTTTCAACATTTTGAAATCGCAATTTCCTGATCTCTTATGCAGTTAGAGAAAATACGAACCTGTTTGCAGTACCTTTTCTGTTGAAACCATATAATTTGTTTAAAAAACATTATTCTTTGCTATTTAAAAGACTTTTTTGGAGTTCGAATTCATTTTGTTTTTATGTTATCCACTTTTAGATGGATTTATATCATTCCAGGGTCGTTTGCATAAAAAGACCGGAGCGTGCGTATGCCCGTATGTACGCTGCCGAAGGCAGTAGAGCCCCTATCCCCAACATTAATTCTTTACCGGAAAAAATGTCGGAATTCAACACTAATTTTAAGCATATTTAAGATTATTATCATGGGACCGCACAACGCTGAGCCGATCAGCTTGTAAATAAAAGTTGGTTTTATCAAACTATGCCTCTTATATGACAATAATAAGTAGACGCCACTGTAAACTTCCCTAGTCAATTATTCGTGATGTATAATTAAATTTAAATAGTGATAGTCAATTGAGGAGATCTTATACAAAATATGTGACAAAGTGTGTCACATTGTGCATATTTTATCGCATTGTGTCACTCATATGACAATAATATCCAGACGAAATCAATTATTAGTGATTTATAATTCATCAAATGGTGCTAGTTAATCGAGGAGCCCTTTGGAGTGATTTCTTGTTTTAAAATTTTTATATAAGATGCTTTTAGAATATTTGCCTAATGTTCATAATTTCGACCAGGTTCCATTCTGCGATATTCATAAACGTTCTAGCAGTCAAGGTAATGCACCGTTAAGTCACAATGATTGCAAATGACCACAGTCATAAAAATTGCATAAAAATTAATAAAAGGTTACCTCTATTTTCCTACATTTATCTCACGTGACTGTCTATTCGAGACGGCATTGGAGAGTCAGCTTGACAATGTCTTATTCATTTCCATTTCGTCACAAAATGGGGTAAACCGTCTTCCCAGCTATGTGGAAATGTCACATCGTCCACGCCACTTAATGACAATGCTCACAATAAGAATACTATTTACGTACGGTTCCTATGCCCACATTTTAGTACTGATGCTATTATGGATAAAATTTATGTTTTCTAGTGCTTGTCCTCCTTATTTTAATGTGATTCTAACTTTGACTCACAGACATCTTAGACATGACTAAACTTAATGTGTTGCGTTCATATTATTCCTTTGTTTGATCTTAAAACAGAACACCGATCTGGTAAGGATATGAAAGTTCTTTACTACCATTTATGAAGCAATATTATAATCCTTAGTTTACAGTTTTTATGTGAAAGAAAAACCTTTATATATTTCCTTTAAATGTTTCCTTTATAAGTTTGATTATTTTTATGTTTTGTTTAGTTTATAAATAAATTTACGATGTATGTAGCAATTAATTCTTTTTTAAGAAAAATCAAAATGCATAAACACGAAAATAAAAGTATTACGAAATATTTTAATCTTTACATTATCGGATACCTTTATATCCAATACCGGGATTTTGCACTTGGCAAAATTATAAGACCGTGAAATTTTCTATTTTAAAATCATTTTTGATTAATAAAATGAGTGTAGAGAAAATAATTTTTTAACATTTGTCATGAAATAACTGTTTATGTTCATTCTCATGTTACAGAAAGAAACATCTACCACAAAATTAAACATATGTTATGGGATCAGACTTTTAATTTATAATTCGAATTTGACTAGTATCTTTATAGTTAAAACTAATAAAAATAATACGATTTCAGAATTTGAAAATTATAAAAAAAATAATAATTAAAGAAAAAGAAAAAAAAGCCATCTATTGCCAAACATTTAAATCCATTTTTATATTACTGTTTTTTCGTGTTACAGCATCGTGTTAATCTTTACATTATCGGATACCCTTTGATAAAATACCTGGATTTTGCACTTGGCAAAAATGATGTCACTGATTTCATGTTTACAATTATTACGGTTAACGCATTAGTTACCTTTAAATTTGAGAAACAGTTTTTGGAATACACTGTATATGGGTTTCTAATTTTCATTTATAGTTATAATTCCATTTTAATTTCGGTAAGCTTATAAAGTAATTACATATTTAATTTTTGAATTATGCTTTCAAAAATTTTTTTAGATTTTATTTTAAAATAAATGTTTTATTTAATTACATATACTGAGTACTAATTAACAATTCAAAGTTGGGTGACTAGAAATTTGGAAGAAAATTAAAATATAATGGTTTTATAGGAAATAAAGTTTACTTTTTATTTATTTATTTTTTTTGTTATATAATAAAAAATATAATTAAAATTATAAGATCGGTGATTTCATGTTATGTAATTTAGACACTTTTGCTAACGCTGTTTAAAAATAAATTGTAAACCTATCTAATGCGTATCGCTTCATAAAAAATTTAATTATTTTCCATTATCATTTTTAAGTGTATTTTTATTGTTAGATATTAATTTTTAGATAAGTGTATTTTAATTGTTAGATATTAATTGTTAGATAATTTTATTTATATTGATAGATATTAATTGCTAGATATGTTTATTTTTATTGTTAGATATTAATTGTTAGATAAGTTTGTTTTTATTGTTAGATTCAGACTTAAAGTCCTTATGATAAATCCCTTATGAAGAAAAATAACTCTCTCCTGTAAAAATCATAAAGTAAAACAGACTAAATAATCTAAAGATATTTTAAACTTTTCACATGATAGGAAACATTAGCTTTCGGAAATTTACCACCACGTTAAATTTCCTATTTTAAAATGACTCCTGCATGAGAAAATCTGAGTCAGGAGAAATTCAGACTTAAACGTCTTTGGCCATGAAGTAATTGATTATTGATTCACATATTTCAGGAATAGCTTAGACTACAAAAATAAAATAAAGTCTTCTGAGGTGAATTTCAGTTTATCATATAAGGTTTATCAAAATAATTATTTTTATAGTTAGGGCGAGCAGATATAATATGAATATAACATTAAAAACAACTTTAAGATTTAAATTTTTAAAAAAGCCATCTATTGGGTAATATATAAATTAATTTTGAGTTTACTTTACATAGAATTTACCAGCTACAGTTTTCCCGATTCCTTTTTGTTATAGTATAGACGAATTATTGACGGTTAAACTGTGGAAGTAGTTTTCAGGCAACCTTGCATATACCCTTTTTTCTAACTTTTATACTTAATGATCCAATGTTTATTAGTCGGGTGGATTTCACACATATAATCCTTCAGCCATTAATTAATTGATTAAGGATTCATATATTTCAGAAATAATGATGATTTATAAAAATATAACATCACAAAACCTACTTCTATATTGTTCCAATCTGTTAATTTAAATAGCACAGTTACACATTAAACATTACGAAGTAGAGTGCATTTCGTGGAATTTAATTCTAAGTTATGAAGTACCAATGAAGGAAAAAGGTCAAAAGTCAAAAGATCCCCTTGTTGAATATTCAAATTCTAAATTTGACTTTCATTACATTTTTATCAATAACTTTTAAAATAAAATGTAGTACAAATGAAATCCATAGAAACTCAGATACCTTTTCAATGTCCATTGTAAAAATATAGCATAGTAGAATGAACGTAGGAGGTTGAACATAGGAGATTGAACTGTTGATTGAACAAAGTAAAAATTGAATCAATATGAAATTAATTACTACCTTACATATTCGATATGGTGAATTTCCACATCTCAGAAATGGAGAGATATAACTATCGTGAAAAAATACAGCATAGCAGTGCCTTCTGTTGAGTATTTAAAGCCAAATCTGAAAATAAAACTTAATTTTAATAAATATTTTACATATTAAGTTTAGTACAATCCTATCCGAAATACTCCGAGGTACAGCTATCACCAAGAACGTAAAAAATACACCATAGCTGCTCCACCTGTTGATCAAGAAGCACCCATATCTAACCAGTACCAACTTATGTCAAGATTTATGTGAATATCAGATTTGATGAATATCAATCCCACAGATACTGATATATAGATATCTTGAAAATCATGAAAAAAATTCCACAGCAGCAACGCCTCTTGTACTAGATACACCGAAGCCTAATATGAATCTAATTAGGATGCTCGGTCCCCTGCTCGCTAACGCTCCTTAACCCCCGTTAATTGTAATGCAATTCAGATTGGGACCGCTACGCGATCCCAGCTCACTTCGCTCGCTCGCCACTACTTGCATTAACTCTAGCCAGAATGAGTACTATCATAAATCATTTTAACATATAAAAATCACAAATTTCTTTAATGTATAAAAAATATTTGAGAAATTCGTTGAAAACACAATTAAAAATGCATTTATTTTGTGCTACCAATGGGCATAAATCATCTTATTATTATGGAGAAAAAAAACAGTTTGGAAACACAATTTATTTAAAACTCATTGCACCTATAATATTGTACAGCATGGCTTAAATTAATTTAAAAAAAAACAATATGTGTGAATACGATAGTTCAATATAAATCAACAATAATCGTCTAAAGTTCGTTCGAGGTGAAAAATACAATCTCTCTCAGACGTAAACACGTTTTCTACTGCGTGTAAATCTGCTGTGTAGATCAAAAAGCTGATTTGCTGAATGCATCACGTGACCATACAACGAACCAATGGCATGCATCGCCGAAAACAGCCATATCCGCAGAAAGATCATGCTGTGTTTAAACACAGATCCTGCTCTGAATTTTGAATTGCTAAATGGATCATGTGAACATAAAATGAACCACTCAAAATCGTCGCTCTAGAAACTACGGCTGTTGCCAAACACCAAGTTTCAAATTTAGCCTTATTTTCGCGCTACGTAAGAGAATATATATATATAGATTATGTCAATTTCTAACTGTACATGAAATGTGATGAAATCCCATCCCATAGGATGCCAAAATATAGTTATGACAAATATTCTGCAAAACAGAGCATAGCAATGCCACCTTTTTAGCGATATGTACCAAAATCTAATTTTTATACATTCATGTCAAAGTCTAACAGAATATGCAGTTTAATAAAATTCCATGCATTAGTTCTTAAAATATAGCTATTAAAAATCATGAAAGATCATACGTCTATAGAGAAACATACACCAAAAAGGAAACAATACCTGTTCATGCAACGGTCTAATAATATATAAAGTTTCATCAAACTTCCTACATACGTTCTTGAGATAGAGATGGCACAAAAATTGTGTCACACATTGACGACCATCTGTTAAAATGTATCAGTAAAAAATCATTGTAATTAATGCGAGCAGATTTAAAATAAACACCGCATACTATATAAATTATTTTTAATCATTACTATTTAGTATAAAATTTAATAGGTTCGGAAAAATGTTAAATTTCCATGCAATGTTCTAAATTGCTGGTTTAATATGAAATTTTAAGACATATATGTATATGTACCAAACTGCAACAAATAGTTAAAAGTTTTATTGCAATAATGTAGGTAGATAATCATAGATTCTTAGCCTCTCAATAAAATCAATATTACTAAGAATATTTGATTGCTTTAATATAACGTGGGATGTTAATTTACTGCCTTTATTATTCATTTTTGTTTCAGGTTTGTTTAAATATACCATACAATACCGGAAACATAGGTATATTGAATAAATTTTAATGCATATCAATTATATCAATTTTTTTATTCATATTGAGCGGTCTTAATATCAACGTAGTTTTCCATATGTGTTACTTTATTCTATACGTATAAAGAGCTTAGCAACAGTATAACCCATTGAAAAACTAATTAAATTTAACCAAACGTTAACACCATAACTCTCGCGCACGTGATATTAACGGGCTGTGTAGGATATTTTTTAAATATTCAGATTGCTTTATTAGCATCAATTTTTTAAACCAGCGCAATTGACTTAATTCTCTCATTATTTTATCTGCTAGTAAGGTGAATATTTCTTCGACAAAAAAGTGGGGCAATCAAACAATTAAAAAAAGTATCCTACACTTAACGGGATCGATAGTTAGGGGGTTAATTAGTTTAAAATTGTATTTAATCTTTCAGTGCGAATTAATACCGTATAGCTATCAGAAAAGTGTTGGGGTGATAATATATTGACATGTAGGATTTTGAATGCTTGGTTATAGATGAAATATTAAAGCATAAAAACACCAGCCTAAAATTTAACCAATCATTAATCGATTTCAAAGTAATTTACCATTTGACTGTTAAAAAATAATCTCTCCTTGAAATCTATAAAATGTAGAGAACAAAGTTGCATGGAAAGTTTTGAATTTTCATCAACAGAAGAAAATCAATTGTAGAATATTTTTTTCAACATGTAAACTAATAAAAACTTTCTTCGTGTCACGCAAAATACATATATAAACAAATAAACAACTTGTCATGTTTCGGTTTCATTAGACATTAAAACCATTATCATAATTATACATCCTTAATAATAATAAAATATCCTAAATAATAATAAAATATCCTTAATAATAATAAAATATCCTTAATAATAATAAAATATCCTAAATAATATTATAATTATATAACAGTTTTAAAAAATGTTGTTAGTTTTCATAGAAGTTTGACGCTATGGCTATAGTCCGTCAACGTAAGTTGGCCGACTAACTCGAAAGACTTCGCATTGAATAAGGGACAAAAGGTGCGAACAAGCACAAATTGTGAAAAAAATATATTATTTAATTAAACAGCTAGATTATAGTAGTTGCTGGTAGTAACTTTTTTATAAATTAAGGATTACATTAGTATATGTTTGCGTATCATTGGATAGCTTACCAAGGACGTACTACAGGAATGCGGAATTGAAGCGCCAGAAAAACCGACAATACCTGTCCTAATAAAGCTGATCAAGAGTTGGGAGAGTTACGAAGAAGAATTTATAAGAGATCGATTGGAAGTAGTGATAGCAAGTAGAAAAGAGAAAGAAGAAAGAGAAGAGAAAGAGAAAGAGAAGAAATTACAAGCAGAATTGGAAGAGAAGAAATTACAAGCAGAACTGGAAGAGAAGAAATTACAAGCAGAATTGGAAGAGAAGAAATTACAAGCGGAAAGAGAAAGAGAAGAGAAGAAATTACAAGCAGAGATTGAAGAAAATAGATTGAAATTGAAAATGGAAATGGAAATGAAAGAGAGAAAATGGAAAATAGAATCGGAGCAGAATTTGAAATTAAGAAATTACAGATACAAGAAAATTCAAGAGAACATATTAATGAAGACTCAAAGACAAATCCAGGTAAGCAATTTGAATTGCTTAGATTATTAACTAAATATGATAGCTCGAATGATATCAGTTTATACTTATCTATGTACGAAGGCAAGTGGCGCAAACGGGCATTGATAAAAAAGAATGGGTTAATTATTTAATTAATCTAATGCCGTTAGATGTGATCAATATAATAACAAGGGAAAACGAACCTGAAATTCACGATTATGATTATATAAAAAATATTCTACTAAAACGCTACAGGCTATCACCAGAGGAGTTTAGGCTGAATTTTTTCTCATCTAAAAAGGAGACATCAGCCAATTGGCGAGATTTCGCTTATGAGATAAAGGTGTATTTTCAGCAATGGACTGAAGGTCTTCAAGTAAATGGCTTTGAAGATTTAGCAGAATTAATTGTTGTTAATCAAATCAGCATAATTTACCTACGGAAACAAACACACATTTTATAGAGGAATTATTAGTAATAAAGAAAATTGATGACTTAGTTAATAAATTAGATAATTACGAAACAGCACAAAGGGTTTACAATAAACAATCAGTTAAGGATACAAGTAGCGATTTTGATGACAGAAGATCGCGAGTGGCTGATTACGCCCATTTGAAAAGACGCCAAATTGACAATAGACACAGTATGAATTATGGAGGCAAAGAGTCGCATATAATCTGTTTTACGTGTGGCAACCCTGGTCACGTGAGTGCGAAATGTGCCATGACAAATAATACAGAACAAGAATATTCAAATTTTTACCCGCAACATAATCAAAATTGGCGAGAAACAAAATACCAAAATGAGACCCAAAACACGCAAAGAAAAATAGTTAATATGGGCATGTTAAATGGTAAAAAATGAAGAATCTTAGATATTAGCGGAGTAAAAGCAAACGTAATAATCGATACAGCAAGCGATATTTCAATCGCCAGGTCAAGATATCATACTGCAATAAATGCGCCAAAACTAACCAGCGACAATATATACATATCAGGCATAGGTGGTGAAGAACTTAAGCCAACAGGTTTTTTCTGGCATAAAGTCTACGTGGATGAAATAGAAATCCAGGATAAATTTTACGTGGTACAAGAGACGGACTGCGATTTAATAATAGGTAGAGAAGCAGTAGAAGGCATGACGTTAAAAGTAACGGAAGAAGGTGTTAGAATAACAAGCGGCAACACAGTAAGAGTAGGATACATTAAAATAAGAGAAAAAATAAGAAAAGTAATAAAACCATGTAAGCTGAATAAAACAAAAGATACAAGATTAGCCGATGAATGGAATGTTGACTATGAATCTACAGAAGAAAATTACGAAAGTAGTAGTCCTGCACATGGTAGAAAAGACTATGTGAAAGATCGCAATAGGAATTTCGATCATAAGGGAAAGAACAGAAATTTTTAATAGACCATTTGATAACAGAAGCGATAATAGATATCGCCAGAGATATTTTGAACAGTCATTTAACCGTGGAAATTACAATAAATATAGATATGGGAAACAGAGTTCTTTGAAACCTCAAGACATAACTGAAAATACTTCACATAATTCAAAAGCAAGGTACAATCCAGATTTCCCCCTAGATACATGAATAGAGGCTACTATCATGGTCAAAATAATTATAATTATGGTGGCCAAAGATCATTCAAGGCTAGTTATAATGAACCAAAATATTCACAACCATCACATAAAAAATTTTCTCATCATGGATTTAAAGAAGATTATAGTGGACGAGAAACTTATTCAAATTCTTATCATTCCAGAAGCAATAGGTATGAAAAAACATAACAAATCAAGATGCTGATGTCGAGACGCCATCATGTCAGGATGACCGATTTGTAGGATTTCAGTTTGAACGCTTCACTTCATCAAATGAACTGATACTCTAATGCTATTGTCCATGATTTAAATGCGTGAGCTGAAAATACTTTGGATCACGAGTTTTGGCAAAGAGCCAGTTTTCTATATTTTTTGTTTTGAAGCAAGATATAAAGAAAATTAGCCGGGAAAGGTGTACTTAGGCCTGGCTGGATTATTGTAAGCTAAATTGTTGTTAGATAGTTTTAACCAAAAGTGTGTATATTAGTTGAAAATAAAGTTAGTATTCTGTTGTTCATCGACTATTTGTCATATTGGCTCAGTAAAGTGACTTACCTTATAGTAGGGGAACGCACCTTATAGTAGGGTTTGAAATGCAATAAAATGTGGTTTCAACTGGATTTACGTGCTAAGTTTTGTAATTCTGTAGGTTTTGACGTGTAGATTGCATATATTTGAGTTGGCATTTTTTCTTACACATTTTTGAGGTGATTTTTAACATGGCGTCCAAGAGGGTTGCCATTTACTGACTTCTTTAATATTTGGGGCATATGATTGCCCAGTATGTAGAATTATATATTTTGGAGGTCAAGAAGTTCAAATCTACAATTAAAATGGGAATAAATTGAGTTTTTCAATTGTGTTAAGTAAATATATATATATATATATATTACAGCCGTTTTATTTTTTAAAATTGGACCTTTTTATATTAAATTTCCTTTAAATCTTTCGTTACATATATTTTTTAAAGTCTTCTATACGCTTATAAAAGTAAAAGGACAAGTCAAAGAAATATTGCGACTGATTGCAAAACAATCCACCCTAATATTTATATTAAATATATTGTTGTTTAAAGTATTCTTTTACTTTGAAAAATATATACAGCTTTAATACAAATAATATTTTAACTAGACAAAAATTACACGCATATTAACTTGAGTCGAAACTTAAATTGTTCCTGCAAATCCAACTTTGCATATATATTTTAACTCCTAAGCGTAAATGCAAAGTTTAAGTATTCTACTTTATATTCCAGTCTGCATCCGTCTGCATTTTCTAACTTCAATTTCTCTAAATAGAAATAAAGATCATTTTCCTATTTTCCTCTTCCTCGTCTTTTGAATCGATAAATGCGTAAAGAAGAAAATTGAAAGTTAAATATTTGAAATGTTTGCATTTCCAAGAACGCATCTAGTATATAATGGAAAATACAATAACTTTGAGTTCAAACTGTTTCAGATTACAGCAATTAATAGAACAAATATACATAATACGTGAACAGGTTGTTGCATTAAAAAATGAATAAGAGAGAGATAAATTTCTATAGTTTAAATTAGAAAGGAAAATATGTAAATCCACATGCAGTATAGCATTAAAGAGATGCTTCATAAATAAATTTCAGTCACATAATATATTTTTTTTATTTATAAAATCATTTCTACAAAAAATAAGCATGCAATCTACAAATAAATATTTTAACCATAGAAAAAATATTTTAAAGTTTTAGTAAACGATAATAGGTTCCACAATCGTTTAATGGTATGTCAATACATGTATTAATCAAATAGTTATATTACAAGCCACTAGTAACACTATTTAAATGAAGATTAATATTACATACGAAATTAAAGCCAAACTATAAAATTTTTAGCCCTTAATTTTCAAGAATTTGGTCTATTTACCTCGCTTTTAAGGTCTCTTCTTATTTTAACTGTGTATATATCTATACTAACAAAAGGAAGTTTTGCTCTGTGTGTCTGTCTGCGTTTTTGTCGGCGATTGCTCGCAAAATCTAGCGTACCTTAATTCTGAAAATTTCGGTAAGGATAGTTAGTGATGCAGCTGAGGTTCAGATTTTTATTATTTTCATAATTAGCTGAAATATTAATTAAAAACTCATAAAAAATTCATCTCTTTCTTTGGAGTTGACAAAATACATCGCGCATGCTCAGAACATGATGTATGCATTGGGAGGAATTGAAGATCTAAACGCGCGTATTTTTTTTTCAATTTATTGGCCTAAATCAGCGACACCGTTCTGTACAGATAAAATTAAACGATATATTCTGAAAGATTGTAGTCTTACGTCTCAAATTTCACAGTTAATTTGAAAATATACCGTTGATAATCCTTTGAAAACATTTTTTTTTAATGGTTGTTTTCCCGAAGAGCGTTTTTCACCTTATAGTAGGGTTTGAAATGCAATAAAATGTGGTTTCAACTGGATTTACGTGCTAAGTTTTGTAATTCTGTAGGTTTTGACGTGTAGATTGCATATATTTGAGTTGGCATTTTTTCTTACACATTTTTGAGGTGATTTGTAACATGGCGTCCAAGAGGGATGCCATTTACTGACTTCTTTAATATTTGGGGCATATGATTGCCCAGTATGTAGAATTATATATTTTGGAGGTCAAGAAGTTCAAATCTACAATTAAAATGGAAATAAATTGAGTTTTTCAATTGTGTTAAGTGACAAGATTAAAATAAAGCACAATAAATGTGAAAGGGTGTGAAAGAGAGAAAATGTGAAATGTGCATTCTTTATATTAGTGTTTTATTAACCAATTATACACAAACAAAATATTTAAATGAAATAAAATAATTAATTGAAGATGTTCAACAGAATTATTAAAAACAGTATTTATATGCATATACGGTACTGGGTTTTTACGTATCCGCTTCTGAATCACTACTGTCGATGTGGCTATATTTATAGTCCTTTGTATTCTTACAGTCACTGCATTTGCAGAGGGCAGTACAAACCGTAGAATTCTTTAAGCAAGAACATTTTCCAACTGTACACGTTCTCTTACACCCACATTTCACAGATTCAACAACTCCTTTGGGCGCAGGTAACTCCAGGCATTTGACTGGAGAAATTGCTATTTTGCCATTTACTTCCCAACCAATTACAATAAGTGGGGGTACTGTTGGTCGAGCTTTTTTTTAGATTTTTCTTTTCATGCAAATTAAGTTGGATTTTAGAATGTGTGGTTTCAGTGCTACATGTGTTGGTGGTAACTTCCCCCCCTCGAAACTTTTAGTCCTGAAAAAGTATCATATTAACTCTGGAATGCTTGAAAAATTACTATCTTTCAAATAAGACGGATCTATCTTTCAAAGAAAGATAGATTGGAATTGGATAATAGATCAATATTAGGTTCCCTAAGTTCTTGAAAAGCTGTTATAATATCATTATCACACTGAAGATTGAGGTACACTTTTATCCACTTGTATTTTGAAATGCCTACAAATTTTCCTCCGCAGTCTCCACTAGTAAATTGATGTAAACCTAGTAGACCTTTGCTTTTATGAACGCCTATTGCTCCACATCTTTCATTAATATTAATTTTTCTGTGTTTGTTGCCTCGACCCGTAACAAAATTTTCTTTATTTACCAGGTGACTTGAAATCAAGACAATCAGCAATATTAAAATGTCAGTATCTTGCAAAAACACATAAATCTCATAATTCTCATGATGGTTCACTATATCAAGTACGTGGACAGGGAAAATGATTACCATGTCTGGGTCTTCATGTTTGTGATCACATAAATCTGAATGGAAAACATACGTGAGATTACTGTATGTCTTACTGCAAAAACAACAACAATTTTCTTCTCACTAGCAGCAAAATTCAGTAGTAATTTATTTCCAAGATACTCGGTCAGTTGTGATTTTGTTCCATTGTGTGAAAGAAACTTATTGAATAAAACTAACGTTATAATGGTATTATTTGTAATAGTAAATCTAATAGGTTATGTCTCCCCCAATTGTTTCTTTCGCATTTGTACTTTCAATGAATGCTCAAGGTATTGGTCAAATATTATTCTCCCCTTACTGTATCCTTTTGTCATTTACATATTTATATCAGTGAAAGCATTTGTGACGTATTTACAAGTTTTCATGACAGGTGTTTTTTTACTAAATGTACGGTTACCATTTCATCTATAACACACATTTTTTATCGGAGAAGTCATCAAGTATTCTAATGATTCAAGTATGGGAGAAGAATTATATTGTTCTATTTCTGCAATAAATGAGCTTTTGTCAGATGGAATTTCAAGATATCCATCAGAAGAAAAGTATGATCTTTATATTAGAGAAAACTCGTAGTTTCCAATTGAATCTTTTAGGTTTGTAGACATTTGAGGTCTGGACTAAATAACAATATGTAAACGAGCAAGACGTTGCAAAACCTCTCGGATTTTAACTAATTTATCACCAATCTTAAATACAGTCTTCTTTTTACAGGTACTAAATGTGTTTAATATAATTTTTTTTTATTGGCTGCCATACTTACAGTTTAGAGGGTTCACTCTGTAGTCTATCTCTTACAAATTCTTTGAATTCCAATTAGCCTCTTTAGTCACAATTCAGAATATCATCCTTTCCAGATTCATTAACCTTCATAGATGATTCAATATTCATTAGTGTGGTATCATCTTGGAAAGGGTTTCCTGCACAATGATCCCAAATATTCTCCTTGACGATAGCTGCATTGTAAAAATATTCTTAGCGACATGGATGTCTGAAATTGTTAGTAATTCGTGGGCTGCTTAGAGACTTCATTTGGACAGTACTTTTCAAAGAAATTTGAAACAATACGTAATATTTCTGGTGCACACAAGAAATACATTTCGAGAGCGCTTTCATTCTGAGTTAAATTAATAACTCCACCAATGTTTTTCAGGTCTGTAATTTTCTGTTCCAAGTTCTGGTCCACAATTAGTTTCGTAAACAGCACATTGGATTTGAATATTGCAAAGCTTCCAGATCTAAGAGCATTCCAAACTTCTGGTTATGTTGTTTTAAAGGACTTAATCTGTTATATGTATACTGGAATGTGTCTTACATAATGAAATAAGTCATTTGTTAAATAATAGTTCATTTCTTCCTCCAATGATGCGAGATGCAATGTCCAATCTTCTTTTGGAGTAGCACGGATAAAGCGTAACAAAGATCCGAAATGATTCATGTACTGCAGAGGAAACTTTCCCATATCACCACTGCATTATGTAATATGTGGAAGACAAATTTTTCAACTACTGCTTTGATCTTTTCAAGTAAAGTTGTAGCTTCAGCTTCACAATTGTGCAATTTCTGACGTAGTGAGTTGCATTTTTCTTGCAGTGACAAAATCTCTGTAGAATGTGGCAGTGTTTCAAAGAGAAGTTCGCAGCATGCCAAAACGATAGTCATGTGGAACTCTATGTCTCTAGTTCATTTATTCCATCTAAAAATCTGACGAATTGTTGCAGGAGAGTACAGACCAGTTTAAGTCATATCAGGTCAAGGCCACTACATTCAATGTACTTTCCTAATGCATGGTGAGATGCAAACAAATGTGAAGTTCTTCCACTCGCAGAAGCCAGTTTTGATCGTAGGTAGACAATTGGATTTTCAGAGCACGTTCATACAAGTACATGTTGATCGTCATTATGATTTCAGCTGCTTTTCCCTGAACTAAGGTTGCAATTTCTTCTTCCATGCACATAACTGTGTAAAGTACATTATTGCCTGTTGGTGGCAGTCTGATTAATGGTGCTACTGCAGCACTATTTGTTTTCTTACTCTTCTCTCCATTATTTTGTATCTGAATCAGAATTGAATTTGACGAAACCCATGTGGACAAGATATCTGTCTTGAGTGCAGTGTATTATTATTATATTAACCTTATTTGGTTGTGACATGACTGAGACACTTGTTGTTTCAGAGGAAACTTCCATTTTGTCACCACGGTGTGAGTAACAGGAAAAGAACGACGCTAAATCACTAACGTTGTACTTATCGATAATATCAATGTCACTGATTAACGTAAAATTAGTGAAAGTTATTAGTTTTACTGAAATATTTGGAACTTTTTTGTATAACATTTGCATATTCGACGATGAGGGTTTTAGGGGAATCATTAAAGTATCATTCATCTCTATTTTACCATCATTCTCATCTTTATTAATAACTAACAGCGATCCATGTATAGTACTTTGACCATCAGGTGTGTTTTCTTGGAAATTAGTATTGTCTATGGCAAACGTTACATTGTCACCTTCTTTGATAAATGGTGGAATACAAAATCCTATGGTTTTTGATACTCGTTCAGAAGCCCCTGAAGCTATTCACTTTTCAAGTTATACTGTGTAATCATACCTGGATCCAATTTACAACTGAGACATAGTATTAACCAATTCTTTGTTTTTTTTTGTGAACAGCCAGTGACAATCCAACAGATAAGGGTGTATAATTTCTATTTTGAAAACCTAATTCTGAGTTTGGTTGATATGTTACTTGTCTGTCAGTCTGGAAGTTTACTGCATTTACAGCACGTTTGACATACGGCACAGTTTAAAACTACCACCTTCTGTTAACTTTCGGTCTTTTATTTCTCCTATAATCTATTTTATTATTGAAGAAAGTTTGAGAGTAGACTCGCAATTAGTCATTGAGCCGCTAAAGTTCCAGTTATGACTACAACTAATCACCCATCTAAAAATGGCTGCTGCTTTTAGGAGGCATTTAATATCTACCTCTTCGCTACTTGCAGTTTCGCGGAGATCTGTCACATATGTTGACAATAATTCCTTGCTCACTATTTGTTCACTTTCATATACACTATGAGACTTAACAAATTCCGCTTCAGGAATATGTGTGCTTATCAATTGTTTCAAGTGTTTCTTGTATATTCCAGTTGCCTTAACTATTCCATACTCAGAAAATAATGTATTGTAGTTTTCGTTAACTGCATTCATTGTAATAATTGCTCCAGAAGACAAGGAACACTTAACAATATTAACTATGCCAATATCAGCAATCAAGTAAGCACTACTATTAGAAATTTATTTCTTTTTGATCTTTAGTTGACAAGTCCTTTTTTCATGGCGCAGACAATCACGAGGATATGTTATATCCAAAGCCGTGCAATCAAGTGGTTCATTTATGATTGACAACGCTGCACGAATGTTTTTATTTTCGGTATTTTTTAATGAATAGGAACGTCTCTCCCATATTTTAGTCCGAAACAAAAAATAATTCACCTTCGTTCAGTGTTGTACATTGAAATATACACCGCTTATCTTTAACACGTACAAGGCTTCATATAGATTTAGCACTTTTACTACCATCCCCCGTTTTCAATGAGGACGTTGAAGGACGACCATTTTTTGCTGTCATGTGTGAAGATTCCTGAAATCATTTTTGAGCTTTCTGGAGATATTGAATATATACGATTTCTTTGTAGCAGGAACTATGACATCGGAACAAAAAGTACTCATCTGCTGAGAGTTTACTTATTCATTCACAAGGTGGAGCTAACTTTGACTTTGAATTTTAACTGAAATTTTGCTCGCTTTGTAGCGTATTCTTTCAGTTTTCTGAGATTGTTTATTCCAGGTTTTTGACATAATTGTCCACCTTTCAAGCATACTAAACAATTCATTGTGTATTTACAAATTTTAACACAGTCCCTCGTATGAGTCGATATCTTCCAGGGAACTTATAGCTTTCACATCTGGAACAAAAACAAATATTAGTAATTTTGTTAATAAATTTATAAATAAATAATAAATAACTCAATTTACGCCTATTTAGATTGTAGAATTATATTTTTCGTGACTCCAAAAACATATAATTTGACATACTGGTCAATAATGTGACTCAAATATTAAAGAAGTCAGTTAATTGTAGACATCTTGGACGCCATGTTGAAAATTGTCACAAAAATGTGTAAGTAAACAACTGCACCTAAGATATTTGAAATAAACAGGACAAAACCTACAGAATAAAGAAAAATATCAAACTGTGCACATCAATCCATTTGAAAAAACTTTTCAGATCCTACTACTTATGGCAACGCCCCTCCAGTGCGCCATTTTAGAGGTATCGATAAACCAAAAATAATCTTTTAAAGACGATACCTTCCAAACAACGGTATAATCTGGTTTAAAGAATATGAATGTTTACCCATTCCAAAACACCGGCAAAAACAGTTCACTTCTCGCCTCTCGGAGACGATCTGTTTTCTGTGCTAAAAGTGACTAAACATCCGTATTTGGACATAATGTTTTTAGAGAATCTCCTTAGACCAGATTTACATCAACCAGAAATTTTTCGAAATACTCGGACGTGAAGTGATTTAAAAAACATTAAATCTAAGAAATTTTTAAAATACAACCCCAAAAATATGGATGTTTCGACTTGGATTTACTCTGCTTCGACTCATGTTTTCACTACTAAATATGTGTGTTTTAAAGAGAGCTTGGATACAGTTATATTCATCATCAATTACAATTTAAGCGAGGTCGGAAGATGAAAACTATTTTCTTATTGTTATGTTAAAAGAGCCGACGCGAAAACAAAACAACCCCCCCCCCCAAAAAAAAAAAAAAAAAAGTGAGCAAAAACCATATTTATTTTACAACAAGATAACTATACTTTTTCCACGAAATTCTTACACGGTCTATAAAACTGTTATATTTTTAACCGATAAAAATTTGAAGGAGTTCGGACAACAAGAATTTTTTTAAAACCATGAGACGATCCTATGTAAAAAATAAAAACTAGAAAATGACTTCTTACAAGCGTTTTAACCACAAAATATTAATATATTTTCGCGAAATTTTATTTAAAAATATAATTTCATACAGAAACTTGTTTAAGATATAAGCTCATACAAACTTCACGTTTGTTTAAATTTATTATCACGTTCTGGGGCAACGCCGGGTGGGTGTTAGCCAGTATTTTATAATGTGTGATATGTACTTATAAAAGTAAAATAACATGTCAGTTAAGTACTGTAGATGACTGGGGAAAAATCCCTACTTTAATATATTTTTTTAATTCTTCAATTGTTTATTAATGTGTTCTTTTATTGAGAAAATAACACAAAAAGTTGAAAAATAATTTCAACTTTTGTAAGGAAAAGAGAACAACCATTTAACTTGAGAGTCAAAAGTTAAATTATTCCCCTCGTGCAATCCCATGCAATCCCATAAAGTAATTGCAGAGTCTAAATATTCTTTTCTGCATACAAACATATTTTCAGTCTTAAATTTTGCAAAAATAAAAATGAAGTTTATTTCCCGACTTTCCTCGTCCTCTTCTTTTAAATCGAAAAATATGCTCAGATTTAAAAAAAATAAAAATAAATTGAAAGTTAAATATTTGAATTGTTTGCATTTCTAAGAACGCACCTAGGAGATAATGGAAAAGAAAATAACTTAGAGTTCAAACTGTTTCAGATTACAACAGTTTATTGAACAAATATACATACAACTTTAAAAAAAAAGGTTGTCGCATAGGAAAAAAAGGCTATAATGAGAAAGAGAAATCTCTATAGAAGTTTGAATTAAAAAGAGAGATGTAAAGTCACATGCTGTATAGTAATAAAAAGAAAATATATGTCAAAATTCTGTTGAAACAGTGTATATCTATCTTTGTTTTGTATTAATAAATTATATCCTATTATGTTACGCTTAGATCACATTTTGTATTATGCAAGCAATTATGTTAATAAAACATAAACTATTCTAAGCAGAAAATTGAATTGCCTACTTACATATACCATACATTTTTATAGCTAATGGTCTCATTAAAGGTAACAAAATAATATCAACAGTCTAATATCAAATGGTTATGGGAGTAGATGATAAAAATTTAAATATATTTGTTAAAGGTTTATGTTGACTTAAGGAAAGCTATTGGAATATATAGTTTAGTTTCATTTGCCAAAGTTTAAATGTATTGTATTTTTTATTTTAAGTACATATCATTATAGCCTAACTGTAGGCCATATAGCATTAAATTATTCATTTAATAATGTTATTTTAAAATTAAAGCATAAATTTAATTGGCATACTGTGTACAATTTAAATGTTTATCTATTGTACTTGTCGCATGATAAACCTTTAAATTTTTATGTATTGTATTATGCAAGCAATTATATTAATAAAACAAACTATTCTAAGCAGAAAATTGAATTTTCTACTTACATATACCCTAGATTTTTATAGGTAACAAAATAATATCAACAGCCTAATATCAAATGTATTTTATGTTGTAATGGAAGTAGGTGATAAAAATTTTAAAGGTATTTTTAAAAGTTTTTTGTTCCATTTAAAAAAAGTTATTGGTAGATATAGTTTAATTTTTATTTGCAAAATTTTAAATGGATTGTATTTTTTATTTTAAGTACATATCATTACAGCATAACTGTAGGCCATATAGCCTTAAATTATTCATTTAATAATGTTATTTTTAAATTAAAACTTAAATTTATTTGACATACTGTGTACAATTTAAATGTTTATCTATTGTACAAGTCGCATGTATAAACTTATGTTTGTAAAATTTTAAATTCTTATGTTTTGTATTCTACGGAGAATTCAGTCAGTGACTACAGATTTGTTTAAAGACATATGCACACCAGTAAGCAAAATTGAAAGGAACAAGTATAAAAACTCATGTAACTTGTATGATATTGCAGATAAGAGAATGGAACTTGCACCGGATGTATATTTTGATATGCCTGACGCAAATCCTCAAAATGAAGAACATCCAACTTCTACAAAAAACAAGAGCTTAGAGAATGTGATGTAAAGTATGGTAAAGAAAAGTTGGTGCTAAAACATTTTTACAACTTTTAGAGATACAAAAAACATTAATGATAGGTGTAGGTCACCCCTGACCACAATTCAAGCTTTGCAGCTATTTTCTATAATGTGCATTACATCTTCCAGAAGTTCTAGCGTTAACAAAATATATCTACGTAAATAGTGATTTGAGCCATCTGCAGAGAGCTTCGTTGATACGGCAGTGATGAAAATAAGTTTTCGGGTATTTCCACTCACAATTTATCTTATTTGCATTCGGAGAATATGTGGTCCAATATATGCTGGATTCCTTCGTCCTCGAGAAAAACGGTCATTTGTGCAGGGCGATGGTATCATCCATTAAGAGATTTTTATTACCAATTGAACCCCCAAAGAACTTCATATAATAATCAAGAACCGCGTCCTCGTATATTGCAACATTCATGGATTCATTCATAAAAATATGTAGGTCATGTGGCCATTCGAAATAATTCTTGAACATGCCATGATTACAGCACTTTCTAACTAATTCAAGCCTAATGCGCGTGTTTTCTCCTTTCAGATAGTAAAATTTCTTGAATAACAAAATCTAAATCGCCAAATAAAAACATGACTCATGAGTATTGAAAATTAGTACTCCAATCACAATAATATTTGCATCACTGCAACCGTGGGCATATCACACCCGAGTTAGAGGGGCAAGAATCTATTTCCACACAGCTCACTTTTCTGCATGCTTTCACTCACAACTGAAGCTGATTCATGCAGCCTGTAAAC
The DNA here is from genome assembly GCA_963931845.1 of Maratus michaelseni. Classification (NCBI taxonomy): domain Eukaryota; kingdom Metazoa; phylum Arthropoda; class Arachnida; order Araneae; family Salticidae; genus Maratus; species Maratus michaelseni. Next base: position 326,480,413 of record OZ007589.1, read on the forward strand.
AGAATATTTGAGTTACTTTACCTGAAGCAAATGCAATTGCATTCATGGCTCACAACAGATTTCTATTAGCAATGGTTGCGAAATAACGGTTCTGAGAGTTCTTGTGGTCTCTGCTTCGACACTGATCTGGTTGTCTGTAAAAATAACGAATATTTAAAAACCATTTCGGAATTATTAACATGATACTTTTAGCTACCTTTCTATATTTACAAGTTTTTGTTGGTCCCTCTATCCACCTTCAATTCTTGAAATTAAGCGCATTTTTTTTAAAATCCATCAAATAGCTTTTAAACTAAATGTTCCATCTTCCACATGCAAAATTTTATCCAACTATTCGCGCTATCTTTGTAATTAGAAAAAAAAAACATTTGCACTCTTTTCTACTCGTACTGAATGAACGGATGCAAAAACTTTCAGAATTCTATGTAGCAAAGGGGAATGCCATTGGACTACGTGATAACGTTGACATTCAGTTACCAAATTTTTACCTTTCATAAGACTTTAATTAAAAGAATTTACATAAAGCACATTTTCTAACGGTTGCTTTAACTTTTCCACCAGTGTAGTTTCGAATTCTGTTTATTGAAAGAAGTATATTAAAGAACTGCAAATTAAAAATGTTTTATGAAATTTCTTGTATAATATTTTATTAGGATTTTATTTTTATTTTTCAAAAAAGTTACTTTTACTTTGGAAAATATATTTGTCTTTCAAATGATATTTTCATTATTAATCATTAAAAGTCTTTTAAAAATGCTAAATTTGAAACGTTACTACACGTTCTCAATATGCTTAGGTAACTCCTTAGTTGTATTATCAATATACTATTTAAAACTTTTACGCTATAAACTTGTTCATTAAGAATAAATTTCCTAAAGTTAGTATGGCTAAATAGAAATGACAAAACTTTTCAAACTTTCTTGATCTTCATCTTTTGAATAAATTCTTAATGCAAAAGAGGGAATTGAAAGATAAATATTTGAAAATGTTTGCAAATACAAGAATATTCCATTGTGAGTCATACAAAGTGAATACATACAAAAGTAATAAGTCAGGAAATAAATTTGTTCCAGAATATAACATATAATAAGGGAAATATCTGAAACTAAAAAAAAATAATTAATCTCAAAATTTAAATGACAGATACAAATATCCGAAATATATTTGTATTTAGAAATTTTAAGTGAGGTATGGTACATAAAAATGTTATGTACAGAAATTCTTTGTTATAAAGATTGTTCATAAACATATGTAATATGAAATAGTGTATGGTTTAATACAATTAAATTTTAAAAATCAAAATTTTCCTCAATCTAAATCTGATTTTTTAATCTAAACTTTTACTCCAAATGGTTTTATGAAGTTAACATAATCACATTTTTGAAGATTATGTATCAGAATAGCTTTTAATTCAGGAACGCTTTCATAAATTTTAAAAATCTATTGTTTTTAGAGCTCTGATTGGTCCCTCTTCAATAGATTTCTGAATATAACGGAACAGTTTTAAAATTCAGTTAAGTCCGTGAGAATAGCTTTTATTTCCGGAACCCTTTTATAAATTTTCAAAATCCATTGTTTTTAGAGCTCTGATTGGTTCCTCTTCAATAGATTTCTGAAGATAACGGAAATGTGTTAAAAATCAGTTAAGTCCGTGGTTACATTAAACTTTCGTAAACATTTTTTTCTGTATTAGAAAAAAATATCTGCATTTCTCATTATGCCTAGAATCTGAAGTGAATTTTCGTAATTGATGTTTTTGTTTTAAATATAACCTGGAGTTAATTTCATAATTTAAAATAGAATTTTTTTTTCATAACAAACAATATATCGAAATGAATTATTTATGAATGTTTGGTTAATAAAATCCAACGAAATGTAAAGAGACAAAAAGAAAGTGTTAGGTCCAAAAGCAGTAGAGCCCGCTTTTTGTCAACTGAGAAAGTAAATTAATTTAGTTAACTAATTGATCAATGAGTCACATAAAATTTAATTTTAATTGGCATATTGTGCACTTTTTAAATGTTTGTCGTTTGTGCATACTTCCTAAACGTCTTTTTATCTTATTACATGGATAAATTAATTAGTAGCTACCTCAAAGTTTATATACTAATAGAGATTGCTTGACAGAATGGGAGTAAAACTGATTTTTTTAATTTTGCCGGACAGCAATTCAGATCGGAAATCGCCCAAGAAGATATTAAATGCTTACAAGTTTCGAAGTGTTTGATTGGTGTTTTAATTTAAATAAATCAATATGATATATTTTATTTTTTTTTATAGATTTTAAAAGAGAAGGGTCATCTGTGTTGCTTCAGGATATAATATAAAATAATGAAACAAAAGTAGTTACAGACAGTTTTTTCTTTTTTTTTTACAAATAAGAAATATTTTATTGACTCTCTGACCGCCGAGCAAAAGGGCAATATTGTAATGTTGTTTTCCATTAAAAAACTTAATTGCATATATGAGTATAATCCTTGAGATTATTAATCATTACACAATGTTTTAAAACTGCGTTGTAGCTGTAGAATTATATTAATTTAAATAATACTTCTATTGCAGCGAAACCTACATCATAGTGAATGGATATATCAGTTCACGACGGTGAGAAGATAAATTCTGAATTTGCACTTTGTTTTATTTTTATTTTACTACATACTTGACAAACATACCCATGCATTGTGTTTCACCTTGAATAAAGTACATGCAGTGTACTTACTTTCTTTCAAACATGTAATTTAGAATTAAATTTCATAATATAAGTCATTTATGTATCGTATTAACAATGCTGTAATGACTGAGCGCGTAACTACCAAAATCAATTTAGCACATAATTAAAATGCAAAATAGTTTTGAAGAAAAGTCACACAATATAATTTCGTAACATTTCAGAATTTGGTATTGCATTACACAAAATATTTTTCATGAATCTTCACATATAATGTTTAATATTTTTAGCACTCTAGTTCAAACACAAACTTATGACACATAAAAAATGAATATTTTTATCGACTCTATTTTCAAATTTGTAAACAGAATATATAATAGTTCAGTCATCATAAATATATAATGTACTTTCTAATGCGTATGTTAAACCAAACCGTAATAAGTTATGTTTTTCCAAAATATACGCCCCTCCCCCCGCTCTCTCCAACATCGGGCGAATAAATAATAATATCTTCACAAGACAGCATAATTTTGTCTATAAGTGTTTCGTAATTCATTGTGAGCTGAAAATGTACGTCGGGGAAAGTACTTGAAATTTAAAATTATTCTAATTATGCAAAATAACAATAAAAAATACAGCAAAACTTTCTAAGAGAGAATCGCACAGGATTGGAAGATATTTGTATCAGTATAATTTTATGGTATTCTTTTCGCCTGGATCTAAAATTTCTCATAGATTTTACTATGACACCAACTTTTACTTTATTAAACTGGAAGTTTTGTTACAAAATTCTGAATGTATTGGAAATTGTTTCATAATATATGCTTGCTGTAGGATTTTTCGTTATTGTTGAAACTGTAGCTTTGTTTGCTAATAATATACTCCATCTTTGGTTTAAGTTCTTCTGGACCTTTCAGAATTTGCATAAAAGTAATTGTTTTTGGTACCAGGAATAAAGAAAAGTAATATTTGTCTTTTTTCTGTCATTTAATAAGTAAAATAACTGTTTAAAAAAATTGGTAGAATTCGTAAATGAGACTTTGTTCCTGAAGGGGTTAAAATCAAATGTCGTTAAAATATTTTATCTTAATTGTTTTCTGCACAGTCCTCAGCACATGTCTAAACTACGGCAATTTACGAACCAGTAAAAATATTTCTTTGTGCCAGAAAAAAATTGTACTGTTTGATCCAACACGACATAAAATACACAAGAAGCTGTAACCTGATGACATTTATTAGTATTAATGAGATGCGGTGTTAAAATATAGGCGTGGTTATTGTACAGGAAAAACTGATATGCAATATGAAAAGGGATTAATAAATTTTGTCCACAATTTTCACACTTTATAAGTCAAAACTGTTACAAAAGGCTTATAATAACATAATACGAGAAATATAAAGATGGTATATCCTTATCTTTGACTGATAACTAGAATATCGTCAAACAATGCCAGTTTAAGACATACAATATTTCAAACTAATCAATATAAATATCAATGAAGGTGAGATTGACCTGTCAGTGACTGTGATACATATTACATATTTTTAATAGAATAAAAAAATTATTATACTTTGTTTCCTAATTTATTAGCACATTATTAAGTTCTCCATTTGTTAAAATAATGTGTTATGTCTAATAGCATTGACATTATTCTGTCTATTTATTTAATACTATATATAACAAAAAAAAATTCTTTCTGTTTACTAAGATTTAGTTACTTTACTCTTTTCCTCTTAACTTTTCTATTTTATTTCGTCTCGCATTTTTTCGGGTATGCCCTTACATTCTTCCAAAAATTCAGGTGTTTCTATTCCCTGCTTCTAAAGGAATTTCGCCAGCTTTAAGGCATGTTATAACTTAAAAAAAAAAAACTAAAATTTATCCACATTTTTGCGTTTTTTTAGCGCAGTTATACACTAAAAATTATGGATATTTTTTGCAAATGAAACAACCGATATTGAAGTTTTAAAAACAATTTTTATTTGGAAATTGGTTGACAACAATTTACGGATTTAAATCGCGTCAAAATATATTTACAATTCGAATATTGAAAAATGCGTCCGTGAGAGAATACAAAATAGTATATACTAGAAAAGCATGAAAATTTCAACCAAATCGGGCTATCCAATCTCGAGTTATACCTGGTACCGATTTGAAAAACAGAGTTTCGAGATAAACAATTTTAATGTTTTACAACGTTTTTTAAACAAACATCGATAACAGTGACAATTTTCAACTTACATAAAATCATCTATACCAAGCCCATATAATGAACCCTTCTGTAATTCTACATGCGTTCCCCACACAATACGCTAAAAATGAGCCTATTCACTGCAACACCAAAAGGCGGAAAACTTTTGAACCAAGACCAATTTCGAAAAACTATTTTACCGCAAAGTTTTTGAGGGTTTAGGAAGTGAAAATGTGTAACAAAAAATTTTTCGACGTAAAAAAAAAACAGTTATATCATTCCTTAATAGTGACATTACCACTTTTGCCTGCCTAAGCATAATATCCTTTCCTTCGTTTCCGCAGTTTAACTTTCTCACCGCTGACACCTGATATATCCGTTCACTATGCTGTAGGCTTCACAGCAATACAAGGTTTGTTTAAATTAATATAATTCTACAAATATAATGCATTTTTAAAGCATCAAGTAATGATTGATAATCTCAAGGATTATACTTATATACGTAATTAAGTTTTTTATCTCAAGTTTGAAAATTCAGATTTTTTAAGCATTTTAAAACAATTACCGAGAAAACAACAGTACAAATTTGTCCTTTTGCTCGGCGGTCAGGGGTTTAATGTCAGGTGTTTTCAAAGTTAACATAATTACTACTGAGAAAACTAACAAGAAAACTACATGTATATGTATGGTTCTAGAAGGTTAATACTGTATTATGATTAGGACATTAAAAAACTCAGAAACTTCAACTGTTATGACTGAACATCTCTCGATAGACTTTGTTTCGTTAATTTAAAAAAGACGTGTCATCACGTATGTATATTGGAATGCTATAAGTATGCCATTGCTGCGTTAGTACAAGCTTTAGGAATACCCTTCTAAAATATTTTAACGACTGTCGGATTGAAACTTTCATTGCATAAAGTATCACATATAAAAATATTTTTTAATATATTGTAATAAAAGCTTTCTTTACAGACTAAATACGTGAATGTATATTTAATAATATAAAAAATTATGACAGCTCATACCTTGCATATCTGTGAGCACAGAAAATATGGTACAACGTAGGAAAATGATAAATATAGGGATATATATATATTGTTGTGAGCTCGGGGTTCGTAAGGACTGATGCCAATATATAAGAACAATAAAAAGGCTTTATTCACTATAAACAGTGCAATACGATCACAAATATCTTCTGAAAATTACAAGATATTCAGTAATCTTCAAATCCAATAAAAGCGCAGCAAATTTTCACACAGAAACAATGCGTTCAATACGACGCATCAACGACAAAATCGATCCGATTAACACAGTTCTCAATGCAAAGCCTCTCGTATGAATTCAATCGCAGTTGACAGACAACTAACTGAACTGAGCTGATGGAGGTCCTTATATAGGTTTCAGAGATCTTTCCAGATTATTCCAGAGCTTTCAGATGCTAGAAATTACCAGAAAGTGCTTTAACTTTTGATAGAGAACCTAAGCGAGAAAGGATCCCAATGTACAGGTATAAGGGGGGGTGGTTGCACAAAAAGTCGCCAAATCCGTCGCCAACTTGGCGACATTTGGCGATATATCGCCAAATTTGGCGACAAAAATAAGTCGCCAAAACCATCGCCAACTTGGCGATAAACCCATTCCTTGGCGATTTCTCCATAGACTTCCATTATAAAGATGAGGGTGTAAGGTTGTTTTCCTTGCAAACCATCTGAGGCCTTTAGCATTGAGGAAATACATTAATAATACTGCAATTTTCACAATAATGAAATAAAATAAATTTAAACAAATGGAATATTTACAGATATATACAAAATTCATAACATTGCCCCCCTCTCAAGGACTGCACATCCCGGGCAGTTCAACCTTTGATCGGAAAGCAAACCCGTTGCCAACAAATGCTATACTATTCAAAACACTTAAAGTAAACATGCAAAATAACCATTAAACACATTCATAATGCTGAATTATACAAAATATACACTTATTTAACAAAAATTAAATTAAATTAAAGCATAGACATCATTACATAGAAGTATTTAAACAATAATAACATTAATAATGATAATGCTAAGCAAAAGAAATTTTTACATTAACTTATATACAAGACCATGGTCATACTAATTTACATTATTTACATTACACTATTTACAATCAATGAACTAAGTACTATGGCCATAGTATGGAGCCAGCCTGTCGTAATGAACGACTCTAGGCTTCGAATTTGGTGACTTTCGGATCCGAATCACGACATCGTTCAGTCTGTTTAGGACTGTGTAAGGACCGTCCCAGTGCGATTGTAGTTTGGGAGAAAGTCCTTTGCGTCGAGTCGGATTATAAAACCAAACCTTGTCACCTTCTTTAAATTGATGTCCCGTGGCTTTCGTGTCGTACCTGGTCTTCATCTTCTCCGTCTGTATATTGATTCGCTCTCGAGCCAAGTTGTGGATGTCTTCAAATCGTGCCTGGAGATTCTGCACGTATCCGTCTGGCGATGAAGGCGCATCTGGAGGGCGACCAAAAATCAGATCACAAGGTAGAGAAACAAGGGAAGTTTTTGGTCCCAGTCTTGTTGGTTTCTTGAGACTAGCAGTGAGAGATTGTTGAGGATGGTACGATTAAATCTCTCAACCATGCCATCCGATTGTGGATGTAAAGGCGTCGTCCTAGTTTTGTCCATTCCGAGAAGTTGACAGAGACCCTCAATCACAGCAGAGATGAAATTTCTCCCCTGGTCAGAATGCATTTGAAGGGGGACTCCATACCTTGATATCCACTGGTGTACCAAGGCATCCGCAACCGTAGAAGCTTCTTGATCAGGGATGGCATAAACTTCAGGCCATTTCGTGAAGTAGTCCATGACAACAAGGAGGTATTTGTTGCCATCAGCACTTCTTGGCAGAGGGCCTAGGATGTCAAGGGCGATGCGTTCGAAAGGTGCTCCTACATTGTAGAGATGTAGTCTTCCTCGGCTACGTTTCTTTGGTCCTTTTCGAGCTGCACATGCATCGCAAGATTTGCACCATCGTTCGACGTCAGCTCTCGCTTTTCCCCAGAAGAAGCGCTCTCGGACTCTGTGTAATGTTTTCATGACTCCAAAATGGCCACCAGTGGGACTGCCATGTAATTCTTCGAGGACCTCTGGGATTCGAGATCGAGGAAGTACCAACTGCCACCGAGATGTTTTCCCATCTTCCGATTCGAATTTTCGGAACAGGACACCATTCTTGACGTGGAGGGAGTCCAAAGAGCCCAATATTGCTTCGTCGTAGGACTGTAAGTCGAGATGTCTTTCCAACTGGGCTTCGTGCTAGAAGATTCTAATAACTCCAAGATTGGTTTTATGTCAGAGTCTGCCATTTGATCTTCTCGAATCTTCTCATCACTCCAGGGATCTGGTGGCGTTGATAGTGAAGTCTTCGTCTGGCGTATGACATGTTCGGGATTATACTTGTTCTCCGCTCTGGAACAATAGCGACAACTTTCGGGACACGGTCTTCTTGATAAGGCATCTGCATTTCCATGCGATGAGCCTTTACGATGACTGATGTCAAAGTCGTATTCCTGGAGTCGTTGTATCCATCTGGCTACTTGGCCCTCTGGGTTCTTAAAATTCATCAGCCATGTTAGGGATGCGTGATCAGTACGAAGGAGAAATTTCCTGCCATAGAGATAGTGATGGAAGTGTTCTATGGCTTTTACTATAGCTAATAACTCCTTACGAGTGACGCAATAATTCCGCTCTGGTTTCGACAAACATTTGCTCCAGTATGCTACGACTCGTTCTTGGCCATCTATTTCTTGGGAAAGTACAGCACCGACACTTTCATGACTAGCATCCGTGTCCACAATGAATTGTTTGTCGGGGTGTGGATAGGTTAGGACTGGAGAGGATGTGAGAGCTTCTTTCAGCTGCTGGAAGGAATTCTCGCATTCTTGTGTCCATAGAAACTTCTGCTTGCTTTAAGTGAGCCTATGCAAGGGTCTTGCGATGTTGGAGAACCCCTGTACAAACTTTCTGTAATAAGTGCATAGTCCCAGAAATCTTCGCAACTGATGGATATTTTCCGGACGCTTCCAGTTCTTTACTGCAGACACTTTTTCAGGATCTGTTCGGACACCTTCAGCTGAGATGATGTGTCCTAAATAATTTACTTCCCGTTGGAAGAACTTGCATTTCAAAGGGTTCAGCTTTAAATTCGCCGCTCTTAGCTTCGTTAACACTTTTCGAATATTTTCTAGATGTTCTTCAAACGTGCGGCCACCAATGATGACGTCGTCTAGGTAGATGAGACAAGCTTCAAAAGTCAGGCCTTTTAACACTGTCTCCATGAGGCGCTCGAACGTTGCTGGTGCATTGCAGAGCCCGAACGGCATAACTTTAAATTGCCAAAATCCTTGTCCAGTAGTAAATGCAGTCTTCTCTTTGTCATCAGGATGGATCTCTACCTGCCAATATCCACTCTTCAAATCCAGTGTGGAAAACCATTTACGTCCTGAAAGAGTATCTAGCGTGTCGTCTATTCTTGGTAGCGGATAGCTGTCCTTCTTCGTGATATCGTTAAGTTTTCGATAATCCACACAAAACCTTGTGGAGCCATCTTTCTTTCGGACCAACACGATGGGAGAGGCCCACGGACTTGATGACGGTTCGATGATGTCACTATTATGCATCTCTTGTAAGAGCTTAGAAACCTCTTCTTGTTTTGCGAACGGCAAGCGTCTTGGATGCTGTTTAATCGGTGGATGGTCGGCAGTATCAATTCTATGCCGTGTCAGTGAAGTGCGACCAATATCACTCTCGTTTTGAGAAAACACATCCTTAATTTCCTGGAACAGTCTTTCTGCGGCATGTCTCTGTTCAGGAGATAAATTTTCATTTCGTCCAATTTCAGGTGTTAAACTTGTAGGCGGCTCCGACAACATCAAGCTCGGGTCTTTGCATACACAGGTGACTGGAGCACAGGTTGCAAGCACTTCACCCTTCTGGATAATTCTAGACTTTTCACTTACGTTTGCAATTCTCACGGGTATCACATCTCTCGACAGATCTACCAGCGCTGATGCTATTAGCACTCCCCTTGGGCTCTTCGCAGGATATCCAGTCAAGCCATACTGGAAAATTCTTTCGTTTTCAGTTACTCCAGGTATCATCATTTCGGTTCGAGGAGGGATGATAACATCTGCCTTGGCTGTGATCCGTTGAATGGACCCGGACTCATTTCCAAGTTTAAAAATAGTGACATCTTCTTGAGCAGAGCGTAACTCATTATTCTTAAAATCCAGTGTAAATCCATGCTCTTTTAAAAAGTCCAGTCCGAGTATGAAAGGATCTGAAATATCGGCCACATAGACTGTATGATGGTAAGCGGCGTTCCCAAACTTTATTTCCAGTGTCATTCTTCCAAATATGTCGATCTTATTTCCGGTCACAGTTTGAAGGATAACACGTGGCGGGGTCCAGGAGAGTTTTTCTTTCAGCCGCTGAGCTAGATCTTTCCGAATGATGGTCACATTGGCTCCTGTATCGATGATCATATTACAGGGCAAATCATTCACACTTCCGACTAGAAAAACTCCGTTTTCGCCGCAACTTCTTGCAGAAATTTCACATACTTGAAAATGAGGCTTCTTAAGATCTGGAAACCTCCACCCCGTGAGATGACCATTAATCAGTTTTCCTGCTCCTCCGTTCGCGGGTGAGCTATTACCTTCAGTGCTGGGTCGTCTTGGGCAGTCGATTTGGATGTGGCCTTCTCCACCGCATTTCCAGCACTTGATCTTCCTGTAAGGCTTGTTGGCCATTAAGGAGTTCATCTGTCTCATTATGTCCTTCATCTGCTGCTGTAAGCGCTCCACAGCTCTATCCGACGTCTCAGGCAGGTTGGCTGCTCGCACAAAGTGTCGATCTTTCCTAGTAGCTTGCTGGGGTGCCTCGAATTTCAGAGCGTAAACCAAAGCCCCTTTTAGATCATTGAGATCTGCAATCCGGAGTGCTCTCTGGATCTCAGGGTCACGCACACCATCGATAAAATGTTGCAGAGCTAAACTTTCTCTAATTTCAGTCGGACAGCCAGGATAAGCAAGGTGGGAAAGTCTCTCGACATCCGTAGCAAGCTCTTGCAGGGATTCAGTGGATTTCTGCTGTCGAGTTTTGAGCTGGAGTCTGCTATATTCCTTCATGCATTTCTCGCCAAAGCGCAATTCTAAGGCACTGACGAGCGTTTCAAAATCCAGCGGTTAATTTGCAGGCAAAGTCTGTAGGACGTCGGCAGCATCAGCTCGTAGAGAAGCAGCTAACTGGCAATCCTTTGTCTGGGAATCCCATCCATTGGCGTCCGCTACGATGCCAAATTGTGTCTTAAAAACTGGCCATGAGGATTTTCCGTCATAGGTCGAGAGTTTAATACAGGAACGAGGAAGCATAGATTGATACTTGACATCTTCGGTATAGCTTCCAGCAGTTATCTTCTGTTTCTTGACTTTTTCCAAATCTTTTTTTACATTCTCTATGCTTTCTTCGACGGTCTTGGCGATCTTTTGAACTTTTTCTTCTACTCTTCCTTCAACGGTCTCGGCGATCTTTTGAACTTTTTCTTCTACTCTTTCTTCTACGGTACTGGCTGTCCTTTGAATTTCTTCTACCTTTCCTTCTATTTCTTGAAATCTTCCTTCAACTTTGTTTTCCACAACGTCAATTCTGTCATTTAAAGATGTTATTTTATCCTCTATTAAGTCTTTCAACTCTCCAAGGTTGGTTGACATATCCTTCTTCATTTCATCTTTTAAGTCGCCAAGGTTGGCAGTCATTTTCTCATCTATCGCTGACATTTCCTTCTTCATTTCTTCCGACATTTCCTTCATTTCAGCCTGGTTCGCAGTCATTTTCTCATCCATCGCTGACATATCTTTCTTCATTTCTTCTTTCAACTCGCCAAGGTTGGCAGTCATTTTTTCATCCATAGCTCCTAATTTCTCCAATAATTTGTTCAGTTGCTCCTCCATTGCTCTTGTAATCGGCATTCAACCCCACTCCTGACACCAAATGTTGTGAGCTCGGGGTTCGTAAGGACTGATGCCAATATATAAGAACAATAAAAAGGCTTTATTCACTATAAACAGTGCAATACGATCACAAATATCTTCTGAAAATTACAAGATATTCAGTAATCTTCAAATCTAAAAAAAGCGCAGCAAAATTTCACACAGAAACAATGCGTTCAATACGACGCATCAACGACAAAATCGATCCGATTAACACAGTTCTCAATGCAAAGCCTCTCGTATGAATTCAATCGCAGTTGACAGACAACTAACTGAACTGAGCTGATGGAGGTCCTTATATAGGTTTCAGAGATCTTTCCAGATTATTCCAGAGCTTTCAGATGCTAGAAATTACCAGAAAGTGCTTTAACTTTCGATAGAGAACCTAAGCGAGAAAGGATCCCAATGTACAGGTATAAGGGGGGGTGGTTGCACAAAAAGTCGCCAAATCCGTCGCCAACTTGGCGACATTTGGCGATATATCGCCAAATTTGGCGACAAAAATAAGTCGCCAAAACCATCGCCAACTTGGCGATAAACCCATTCCTTGGCGATTTCTCCATAGACTTCCATTATAAAGATGAGGGTGTAAGGTTGTTTTCCTTGCTAACCATCTGAGGCCTTTAGCACTGAGTTACATGATGCTCAATAGGAAATACATTAATAATACTGCAATTTTCACAATAATGAAATAAAATAAATTTAAACAAATGGAATATTTACAGATATATACAAAATTCATAACAATATATATATATATATATATATATATATATATTACGCATATTGTAAATATATCTCAGTTTTACCTGTATTAAAAGATTTTGTGCGTAAATATAAATTAAGCATTTTACATTCACCAAATTTATTCTGATAATATATTTTCAGATTTATATTTTTATAACGATAAATTTATAGAAATCTCTGAAATGAAAATTACTTTGTTACTTTGAAATTCTGAATTTTGTATGTTCAATTTTCAATCCAAATTTTAAATCTAGAATATGACCAATGTATTTAAAATAATTTTACATCTTATTCCTTTCTCTTTCTGCAAATATTTTCTATCTAGGAAAACAGAAGCCTATTTTAATGATAGATCAGTTTTATCTATGTTTAAGTATTTTCTGCATAAATATAAATAAAGCATTTTACATATCACCAAATTGATTCTAATAATATTTTTGAAGATTTATCTTTTTTTTAACGAAAAATTTAAGTGAAATCCCAAAAATGAATATTACTTTCTTACTTTGAAATTCTGAATTCTGTATATTTAATTTTCAATCCAAAGTTTAAATATAGAATATACTCAACGCATTTAAAATATATTTTACGTTTGATTCCTTTCTGAATCCGCAAATATTTTCTGTCTAGGAAAACAGAAACGAAGTAAAATACAAAATTTCTCTCAGCTTCGTTACTTGAATCAATAAACTTATCCAGTGTAAAAGTGGAAATTGAAAAGTAAATACATGAAAACGTTTTCTGTTCTAAAGAACGTAAATGTACGAACTGTGCCACTTGTGGCCAAATGGAAAAATAAATTGTCGGAACAAATATAATTTTGTTAGAGAACACAAACTATAAAAGTGTAAGCGTGTGGTAAGAAAAGTCCATGAAACTAATAAAAGCCTTAAGTGTCACATAAAAATGTTGTTCGTAAAAGTTAGAATTAACAGAATAAAGATTAAATCAATCTACTTGGGAAACGGAATGAAAATTAAAACAATGAATTTAAATTTTCTTCAAAAACCAATATAGGGCGCGTGCGATCAATTAGCAATAACGTTCATATATTTATTTCACGTTATTATCATTACTTTTGAAAAAGTATGCTTCTAAAGTTAAAATTTCACATTTTACATTCAAATAATGCAGTTAAACGCTGTTATAAATGCTCATTTGTCATGTCCATAGAATACGAAGCGTGATAAAATGCAAATTCTAGGCTTCGGACACGGGAAACTTCTAAGAAAATTGAAAAGTTCAGTAACTTCCTTTATGTACAGTTTACAACATTAAGAAAGTGTAAGACGCTGTAACTTATGTCGCCACACCAGCAAGGAAAACGTATTTATCCAAGGAAATCACGTCATCGTACATTCAATTTGCTATAATGACGTATTTCATATATTTTCCGTGTTGAGTTGGTGACATCAGGATCAGCATATTGCATCTTATGCAGCATATAAACTCTGTGTAAATGGGTGCTATTGAAGTTTGCAATTTATTTTGCATTTTGCCTTTAACGCACTTCAGACACTTTAGTCATTTTAATTTCATATTTCTTTGACATGATGGTGGCTGATGAGTCTTTGCCATATCTGATAAACAAAATGCTGTTTATTAACCTGGAAGCTAATTTTTTTAATTAATAAGAAGCGCGTAAAATAAGGATATCCAAAGTTATTTGCATTTAATTGCCCACATTCTGTATATCTGACTATATTCTATTCCACAAAGTGACTGTTAAATTGATTATGATGATGCATTATTGTCTTATTTAGTTTGTTGTTCGCAGAATGAAGAGTGGCCCACCGTAGAACTTTGTAAAACGTTTACTCCTCAAATACTTTCATTACATTATAAAGTAGAAACTCTGGGAAACTACTCAAAGCTAAGAGAAATATTCAGATTAGCACTTAGTAATTATTAATTGTATTTGTCACTTGCTGCGATATCATTTTCATATAGAGTTCGAGGGTATATTATGCATTTGCTTACGCCTTATATAGTGTTAAATCGATCAAATACACAAACAGATCTGACAGCTATTGTGAAGTTAAGTTTATTTACAAGAAAAAGTATTTTCTTTCACTATGAACCTGATCATATTTGTATGAAGAAGATCTAATTCTTAAAGATAATGCATTATTGTCTTATTTAATTTGTAGTTCGCAGAATGAAGAGTGGCACATCGTAGAATTTTGTAAAACGTTTACTCCTCAAACACTTTCATTACATTATAAAGTAGAACTTCTGGGAAACTGCTCAAAGATATGAGAAATATTCAGATTAGCACTTATTAATTATTACTTGTATTTGTCACTTGCTACAATAGCCTTTTCACGTTCTTTAAGATAATTTAATGGGTTATATATTTTATGATTGACGCTTTATAAAAAGTAGACTAGTTTAATAACAACTGTTTTTGTGTACCTCTAATAAATAATTTACTTTTGTGTGATTAATGCCTTCTCTCAATAAGGTTTTGAGTTTGCAAATTAATTTTGAGAAACTTGTTCGTTCAACATAATCTTTAGAATTTAGCTTTTCTACTTTTTCAATTGCAAACACAGCCTAAATTCAAATTCAATTTTAATTCTAGCACATAAATAAATAATAGCTTCTTCTATTTAAAAAAAAAAAAAAAAAAAAAAAAAAAAAAAGATTTGGGCTGGGATTGTGGTGCCTCGCTATCTTAAATCTTACGCTCGATCGTAGGATGGGCGTTCCTGCGATCTAACTTAACTTCGTATTGCGGTGCCTCATCGTAAGTCCTCCCGATTAAGCGCAAGTCCTCCTGCAATCAACCAATCAAACGTTGTAGTTACAATTGTTGTGGTTGCGCGCGCATACACTTCTGCTTCGTCGTAAGATAGTTTTCGGGTTAGCGTAAAATCGCGAGGCACTGCAATACGGATTACGCTTTGTTTATATCGTAAGTCAGACTTACGCTCAAGATTGATCTTAAGCAAGGCACCGCAATCCCAGCCTTAATACCTTGAAGACGTAAACGAATTTTAACACTGAACATTTCTCATTTTGCATTCGTCTGCAATCGAAGATGTAATTTTTTTTAGTCCGCGTAAGCACTTTTTGTATCGTGTGGTACGTCGTTCTCCAACAATCTGAAAATGGTATTCCATAGATCAATAGCAAATTAAATGAATGGTACTAATAAAGAAAATTAAGATGTTTTAACATGTTATTTTTGTAATACATTTTCAAAGTTAAAGGTACATAATGAACAAAGGAAAGTTTTTTTTTCAACTAGGTAAATAACTAGGGTAGCTGGAGTACCATAGTTGAAATTTAATCCAACAGAGCGAAAAATTATTCCGGGACCAGGACTCGAACCTGGGTACTTTGGCTTGCCGTGCCAACACTCGCCCTACTGAGCTATCCCAACGATATCCTGGCTGCCGTAATTCACTGGTTGTCTTATTTGTTGGACATGACTGCGAACTGAAAAAATCTTTCCTCTGTTCATTATGACTTAATTACATGGTATACAGGAGTTTCCGTGTTATTTCAGATTCATCATGTAAATGCTATAGTTATAGCTCGGTTGAATAAAATTAGCGCTGCAGTTCGCAGTCATGTCCAACAAATAAGAGTGAATTATGCCAGCCAGGCTATCGTTGGGATAGCTAAGTAGGGAGAGCGTTGGCACGACAAACCAAAGTACACAGGTTCGAGTCCTGTTTCAGGCATTTTTCGCTCTCTTGGAATAAATCTCAACTATTATACTCCAACCATTGAATAAGATAAAGGCACTTTTAAATATAAGTATACAGTGTTTAATATAACAAGTTAAAATGCCATTTTTAAAAACTTGTTTCATTTTCATTAACAAAAAACAATTATTCTAAAAAAATATTAATTTACTTTTAAACTATCATAAATCTTAAATTTCATTATTGAATAGTTGCAAATGTAGCATTTTTTTTTTAAGGAAAGTGGATGCCCGCAAACATACGTACTTATGGATCTTTATATGAAAAACGAAAAAATAGAAATACTGGTTGAAATAATGTAAAAACTGTCAAGTATCATTTTGTATTAAAATTATTTTTTTAGAGTGAAAGTATTTTTCAAAAAATTTCAAAATGCTCTACTTATACGAAGTAATAATTCTTCTATTTTTTTCATATCATTTTTCATATGAAAGAACTAGTTCCGTGTCTTTCTACATGGATTATGCATGGATTATTCCTGTCTGGCTTTAAAAATTTCAAAACTCTTGCAAATATCTAACTCGCTCTTGAATGATATGCAATTATGCTACAAAGGTTTTTTCTATCGTTTTCATATAGAGTGCGAGGGTATATTATGTATTTGCTTACTTCTTATATAATGTTAAATCGTAGAAATACACAAACATATCTGACAGCTATTGTAAGGTCTAGAGCAGTGGTTCCCAACCTTTTTTTAGCCGCGCCCCACCAAAACATCTTTAAAATGATGATGCCCCCCTTCCCCTAGAACATAATTATCCTTATAAAATTTTAAAAGAATTTACTCCTGATAGAGTAAAAAACATTTAACATTTATCCTGAAATGTGCCGAAGGTAATGAATGAATCAAATATTTTTTATAATCGTCTGATACTCCTCGTAGTTTACTGGCACACGGTCGCCACGTATGCGTGATGCATAGAGCGCTCAGAATCCTTGATTAGACCAATCAATAATTTTGAATAAAACATTTTTGTCTTATTTAATCACCGAATTTCTGCGATTAAATTACGCAACAATTTCTAATCAGAATAAAACGTGATAAAAGATTCTGTAAAGGAAGGTCGTCAAGTAATTGTTAAATATACACTTGAATAGTTTCATGTGTAAAATTGATTTTCATGTGACATATTGCAGTGCGACTCATTCAATAAATAATCGAAAAAGTTGTTTAAAATTCTAAAATACATATAAGTCAGAAAAATTATAAAGAATTTTTAAATATATAAAAGTATCTAAATATCTTTAAAAGTTTTATCTATAATTATTCTGGTAGAGTTGTATTTAAAACTTTTGAATAGATACTTTTTACAAACTGAATAAAAAAACTATTTTTTTTAATTTGGTTTTTGAAATTTGAATGTGTAACTTTTATTTTCAGTCTACAACATTACTATTAGAAAAACAATTGATAAGGTATGGGTTCACAGAAATTCCAAATTGTCCCCTTGAAAAGTTAAATTGC
Source organism: Maratus michaelseni (assembly GCA_963931845.1). Classification (NCBI taxonomy): domain Eukaryota; kingdom Metazoa; phylum Arthropoda; class Arachnida; order Araneae; family Salticidae; genus Maratus; species Maratus michaelseni. Next base: position 326,498,245 of record OZ007589.1, read on the forward strand.
CCCCCTGATAAGTCAAATTGCCCCCCTGTGGGGCGTACGCCCCCCGTTGGAAACCACTGGTCTAGAGTATTTACAAGTGAAAGTATTTTCTTTCACTATGAATCTGATCATATTTTTATGAAGAAGATATAATTCTTAAAACATTGTATAATAAAATATATTCGAAGAAACATAAGACGGTACATAGTGTAGATGCATTTAAATAGGTAAAACGTCTGTGAATTGCTGCTGTAAAAATCTTTTAGAGCAATTGGTTAATTTTAAAATCTCAAAGTAAATTTGTTAACAGTATTTCCATTTTAGCCCTTTCAGGGGCGGTGGTATATACTATATACCACATAATTTTAATCCGATTGAAACCATAAACTTTTAATTAAATTTTACTTTTTTAACTTTGACGGGTAAAAGTCGAAACATTGTTTTTCCTTATTTTAAACTAAATTCTTTCGTAAATACCGGTGTGACTTCAACGTTACAGGAACAAAATTGCTTGCCCCTGAAAGGGTTAATGAGAAGAAACAAAACACATTTTCAAAAACTCACACCTTAAAGAAAAAGAGAAAAAATCTAAATATTTATAGTTTATTTAAAAGAAAATTGATTTATATATAAAATCTTAAGATCAAAGTGTTTCTAATTACATTTCATATTTTATATTTTCTTACAATTTATTTTTATTTTTAGAATTAATATTTTTATAAGTGCAGCTAACACTTAAATAATTATAAACGTAAAAATAGCTTATTTTTATAAAACTCTTTTATAAGCATTCAATTTTCATCTTAAAATTTACACCTAATTTCAAGACTACAATGAATGTTGTTCCAAAAAATTTCGTTACAATACGTTACTTGGGTGTAGAACTCGATTATGGAAAATTCACCGCTTTGATTTACGCTTGGTAGGAAGAGCGAAATTATGAATTTATTAATAAAATTAGAACTCTTGCGCTGTCTCTTTTTTAAGATATGACAACAAGAAACGAGCAATATTTAAATTATTTATTCAGGATTTCTAAATTGTTTTCTCAATAATTATAATTAAGACATTAAAATTATAATTTAGACAATATTAAACTATTAATTGACTAAAGCGTATTAAAAATATATATTAAACGCTTTTATTTATATTTATATTTATTTTATTTTAGTGTTTCAAATTATGCGTTGTAACAGTTTCAGATTCATTAGGCCTATTTTGGCGAACGAGGATTTGCTCATAATTAACTGTTGTAACGCATATATAGTTTTAATCATAAAAAAAGATTTGGCGATTTAACGCATACGGCCGTATAATGATAAAATTCCGAAAAATCAATTTATAAATATATAAGTTCTTAAAATGTTAAAAATGTTTGTATAAATGTTTGTATTGTCATCGAAAAGACACATGTGCACACATTTTTTAGAATTATTGTTTGTTAGGAAGTGAATGTATAATCGATTACCTAATTCCCTTTTTATATTAAAAAGAAATAAGTTAAGTTAAAAAAGTAGTAAAAATCTCAAGCAATTTTATTTAAATTTCAATAGTTATTCAAATACCAATATACAGGGTGTTTCTAAATGAATATCGGGGTTTTAACGCTTTGTAGTATATATTATAAAAAAACTTAAAGTATACTTAATACATAAAATGAAAGAACAACTCAAACAGTTTTACCTACAAGCTTACAAGTGTTCAATGTGAACATCTTTCGGCACACGACACACATCAAGTCGATAGCCCAGTTCTTCCCAAACTCTACGCTCACCCGATCTGACCAACACATCCATGTGTTGATCTGATGCCATGTGATTTCTACCTGTTGGGGTTCATAAAGAATCGAGTGTAAGTGCCTCCACTACCAGCTGACTTACCCAACCTAAGAAACAGGATTGAGGCACCTGTTGCAACAATTACCCCACAAACACTAATTAACGTTCGGGAAGAACTGAGCTATCGACTTCATGTTTGCTGTGTGACGAAAGGTGTTCACATTGAACACTTGTAAGCTTGTAGGTACAACTGTTTGAGTTGCTCTTTCATTTTACGTATTAATTATAATTTTAAGTTGTATGTAATAAATACTACCAAGCGTTAAAACCCCGATATTCATTTAGAAACACCCTGTACTACACGTATTATGTATTTATCTATGCATAAAGATTTAAAAATGTACTTTCGTAATAACATTCCAATAAATGTTTTATTTGCATTTAAAATAAAATGAAAACTAAGTATGAGCAAATTACTTACAAATATAAAAGCTTTTGTTTCGATATTAAGTGTGAAGTATTCATTGTTTCATTCTTCGTATGTTTGATTTCATAAATTACTTACGTTAAAATATTTAATAATGAGAATTTAAAAAAAAAATCTTCTGCATTATTTTGAAATTAATCAATAAAAGAGTTTTATTTATATGCAATAATGATATTTTCTTCTAGTTTTAATTTATTTATAGTGATAGATAAATTAAAAAAATTATATTCAAAGATGTGAAATACCTGAAATAAGAGTTAACGATTTCTAAGTGAATAACGACCATTTATTCTGATAAATTCCTATTTGGTGTTTGTTTTTTGTTTTTTTGAATTTATAATTTGGCATCCATTTTGAAATATTATTAATGAGAAAATTAAAGAGCTTTATAGAAATTCAACGGTTGGAAGCTTTTATGCCATTTTAAATTTATTTACAGAACTGGATAAATTTCTAAAATATCATTGAAAGAAGTGAATAAAATGAAAACACAGGGTCTGTTCTGAAATTAGTAGGACTGATTTTTTCCTGAGCGAACGGGTAGAAGAGAGGCAGTCTGCGTGCGCGATCGGTGGAGGTGGATATTGGGAATGCTGGGAAAAATCGGCAGTCGGTTCTCGGCCGTTGAAGAGAAGGTCGCTTGAACTATGAACCCCTGTCAAAACTCCTCGTCACGGAGAATCATGGAGCGTTTTCTGGAGCAGTGATACCCGATCAAATTTTGTGTAAAGCTTGGTAAAATGGGCAAAGAGACTCACGACATCATTAAAGAGGCCTACGGTGATGCTGCCATGGGTAGATAGGGAGTTTTTGAGTGGCACAAGCTGTTCCAAGAAGGTAGGGAAAGAGTGGAAGACGGCGACCGCTTCGGACGCCCTTCGACCAGCAAGACCAAAGAAAATATGTCGCAAGTAAAAATTTACTGAACATTGATCATAGGAGGAACATCGGAATGATTGCTGATGAATTGAGCATTCCTCAAACCCTAGTTTTTGAGTTCGGCTGCACCATGTCAACGCGCCGAGCCACACAGCGTTTCGCATAATGGAGTATCTTACCCAGAACAATGTGGCAATGCTGCCTCATCCCCCCTACAACCCCGACTTGGCCCCGCCAGACTTTTTTCTATTCCCGAGAATAAAATCGACGCTCAAGGGGAAGCATCACGGCTCGGTAGAGGCGGTTCAACAGGCCGTGACGTGGGAGTTAAACAGCGTTCTGGTCCAGGTGTTCCTGGAGGCATACGAAAACTGGAAAACTCGTTGGCAGCAGTGTGTAGATGCGGAAGGGTGCTACTTTGAAAAATCCTAATCGTTTGTACTATTCTCATGAATATATATTTTTAAAAAAATGAGTACTACTTTCAGAACAGACCCTGTAAGTTCATGATTGCTAAGTATATAACGAGCCTTTATTGTGATAGATTTTTATTTTGTGCTGTTTTTTGGTTTGTGATTTTGTTGGAATTTATATTTTGGACTCCGTTAAAAAAAATAATACTGATAATATAAATAAATCATCTGCATTTTTCGAGGCTTTGAGTTGAAGATCTTTGTCTAAATGCAATAAGAAACTATTATGCCATTTTTAACATATTTATAGTGAGATAACATACATAAACGTTAACGATTACTAATTGAATAACGAGCCTTTATTGCGATTTATTTCTTTTTATGTAATCTGTCAACATATAAACTTTACGAAAGTTTTTCAAGAGATTTCGTACACAATACTGGAATAAAATAAATGCTTTTTTTAGCCAAATTCTATAGCATTAGGTGTTTAGCAGATACTTTCGTCAAAATATTGAAAAGACAAAAATTGTTTTTCTCCAAGGAAATATTCAGAAAGTAAAAAAAGAAAATTCACTCAGAATCATTAATTCTACAGTCATATCCAGGAAACATAAAATTTCGAAAAATAATTTATTGTAATTTGCTCACCCAAGTCAAAGCTCCAGTTGGTGTTATATAAAAAAAGTTCAAAGTCACACGATGCTTCCAGTCCCTTTCCCATCATAACACCAAAGTTAAGCAGAAGCGGACGCGGTCAGTATTTCGAAAGGTAAATGTTGGGCACATCGTAACAGTGCGGTCTTAAAGAAACCAACAACTGTCTGTGGTCGTGACACTGTCTTGGTGAAACAGACCGGTGTGGGCAGTTCTGCAACTCATATGTCTGTAAGAGATGCCGATCAGGCAGATTCCCAACCTCTCAACAAGAACGGTTCAAACTTTTGAGTTAAATCATGAGGACAAAGCAGATTTATGTTCTGTCTTCATAAGGTTCTGTCTCATAAGGTCATAAGGTTATAAGTCTGTTAGATGTCTCGTCAACTGGAAGGTGCATCTGTTTCAGGTAACGCTTTTCGGGATTTGGTCTACATTAATATTAGGCAAGACCTTTTTACAAGTAATAACATTTGCAAAATATTTTAAAATGGTAAATAAGTTTCACTCTGTAATTTTTTAGAGTTTTTAAATATCAGTCTTTAAATTTTTCACAAACAGGTGCTCTGCTAATAATCTAAGACTACCTATGGTGTAGACAATTTGGCTCAACATATTCATTTCGAAATAGCAATAATAATATTTACATTAATAGTTATTAACTGACCCGCTGCCCAGGCCCGTAAAAAGAAAAAGGAAAAAAAAACTCATCAAGTTTTATTAGTTTATATCGTTAACCCGATTTTGCATAAAATTATATTTTAAGAAATAAAAATCACGAGAAAATATTGATATTTAGTGATAAAAACACTAATTTTCTGTTTTTTTTTGTTTTTTTTTCGTAGTTTTAAAATAAAAAGTTCATTTTGACCGAGCTCTTTAAAATCTTTATTGGTGATAAATAAAACGGTTTTACAGCCCATGTAAGAAATTAATGAAAAAAATATTTTTATCCAGTTGTAAAATAAATGGTTTCTTCTCACTTTTACTTATCCATCATACGTAGTATATGGTAAGTCTTGTAATCGTTTTGAAAATTGAAAACATTTTTTTTGACTGATTCACACGTTTCAGACAATAAAGATTCCGAAAAACATATTTTTAGAAAAAAAAAATTGTCGTCCGTTTGTCTGTCTGTGTGTCTGTAAACGCTCTATATCCCGAAAAATCGAGATAGATACTTGAAATTTGTGGTGTACTTAGTATGTAATAATATGTAATAATGTGATATACTTACTGAATTTCAGTAACCTCGATTATCCGGAACTACTTTTTTTGGACTCTCGAAATATTCGTTCTGATAAAAGGTATATAAAAATTTTCTAAATTGTTTATTTTAAGGAAGGAATATAAAAGACAATAAAAAACATAAATTTTGCATAAAGAATGAAGTCGATCGGATAATGAGTTGCCGAGATATTTGTAATCCTATTTTCCACACTCTTCGATTTTCCCTAACCCTGTATTTCATTCAAATTGCAATTCAAAGATATATTTTTATTGGAAATGAGATGCTTAATTCGACGCAGTAAACCGTTAGTTAATATGATTATCAATTTAGGAGAAATAGAGCATTTAAATTTTATGACATCCTCAAGCCACGATTTTATTCGATTAGCAATGCATTTTATAAATAGTTTGCACATGTTTTATTTTCATATTTTATATTATGCATATATATGATGGGGAAGTATTGCGGCGGCCCGCAACGACTAGTTTTGTTTGTTTCTTTGTTTTGGCGTCGGCTTCTTTTACATAGCAATAAAAATAGTTTTCATCTTCCGAACTCTCTGACATTTTAATCGTTTATAAATATAACTGTATCCAAGCTCTCTTTAAAAAAATTTTATGAATTATATTTAAAAATGAAAAATACGTGAAAAAATATTGATATTAAGTGATAAAAGCGCTCATTTTCTTGTTTTTTTTTTCCTGTAGGGTCGTTTCATAGTTTTAAAATAAAAAGTTATTTTTGTCCGAACTCTTTGAAATCTTTATTGGTCATAAATAAAACGGTTTTACAGCCCGTGAAAAAATTTCGTGAAAAAATATTGTTATCTAGTTGTAAAATAAATGTTTTCTTCTCGCCTTTTTTTGTTTGTTTGTTTGTTTGTTTTCGCGTCTACTCCTTTAACATAGCAATAAAAAATAGTTCTCATCATCCGAACTCTCTGACATTTCAATTGGTTATAAATATATCTGTATGCAAGCTATCTTTGAAACTTTGCGAAAAAAATATGCGTATTTAGTAGTGAAAACGTGAGTTCTTTTAAAAAAGCTTTAGCTTTCAACCTCAGAGCAAAAATGTATCAGAAGATCTATGCTTTCAATGCAATGGTACACCTCCATCGATTTTCAATCAATCCTTTTCAATACCCCTACGCTAAACAGGCTAATCAATGAGGTTTCTGTTTCTGAGGGGAGAAGCCTTCTAAAAACACGTTGACGCATGCGCAAAGAGACGATATTCTTGTGGAAATTTGACAGAATGCGCTTTTCGTTTTAAATATATAGATAGTAATAATATTTAACGAGATTAACTAAAAATGGGAATATTAGTATATATTGAAATGCCACGATATGAAAAGCATCATGTTCGACGATATTACTATATAAAACAGAAAATTAATTTTAATATATATATTTTTACAGCAATGCTTTTGTAATAGAGATAACGTACTTAACACAAACAAAGATAGAAAGATCAGAAAAAATATTATACAAAATAAATAAATAAGTAAATAAATATTCAAAAGAATTTATAGTGAAATGACAAATTCACCTTGTAGTTAAAATAGATAAAATACTTATTAAAATTGCTTAAAATGTGCATTAAAATAAAGAAAACATAAGTAAAGATGTTACAACATACTTTTAATCAAGAGATCTTTCGAACACACACGCGTTCATTTCGAAAAGGAAAAACGTTGTCTGACAACAGAATTGTCACTTCTACTGTGCTGTTATATAACGGTTTTGGACAAGGGCTAGTCTATTAATCTGTAGAGGTGCATAAAATGTTCGTGCGTTCAGGCGCTGGAGTCTGATATTTTCAAAATATTGAACCATATCTCAGGTACGTTGTAAGATAAACTATCATTACATGCACTTCCTTTACCCAAAATTTTTAACAATTCTCCGATTTTAGCAGTATAGTATTACTAATATCATAATCCAACAGTTCATTCCTCTATTAAAAATCCAATAGTTCGTTGTAAGCACGATAGTTTTCGCGTTTTTAAAACCAATTTTTACATTTTGTCGTTGGTATAACTTTGATAATACTGTAGATGGTTGGTTGAATTTGATGTCACAAATATGTTCTTTCAATCTTTCTTCAAACTTACTAGTAGTCGTGTGCCTATGTAAAATAAATCATTTTGCATTTTTGTACAAAATGGGATAGAGTAGATTCCTGCGATGTCGTTGTTGGGTATCGGATCGATTTTCCTGTGAATTAAATCTTTAACGTTGATTACCAGTGCAATTGCACAATTAAAAAATAATTCCGATTTAAAAAGGTTTCGTTATGAAAGGTCTTACAGTAATAGTCAGGGTGTTCCAAAATTTGACCGGCAAATTAAGAGGGATAATAGAAGGCATAAAGAGAATGAAAGCTTACTATAGAACATCGCGTCGCAAACCAACTTTAGTGGGAGAAAATCGCAAAAATATTTATGAAGGGTGCTTATATGACATCAAGCATGATTACAATGTATTGCAGTTAACCGTCAGAAAGGAGACGACGACACATTGTTATTTAAATTGTTCGAATTTGCGACCACGAAGGTCATTGTACAATCGACACCGACGGACGAAGGATTACCGGAAACGTTAAAACATATTCCTATAAAAATCTCTCGTCGTCTCCCTTCTGACGTTGAACTGAATGTAACGCATTATAATCATGATTTATGTCAAATAAATGTTTTTCTATTTATTATTGGCCGTTTTTTGTTCCACTCGACGTCAGACTTTTCATAAATATTTTTGCGATTTTCTTTTACGAAGCGTGATTTGCGACCCCATGTTCTAAATAAGTTTTCATGCTCTTGCTGCCTTCTATCAACCCTCTTAATTTCTCGGTCGAATTTCGGAACACCCTGTACATCGTTATAATTGACCAGAAATGTTCTATAAAATATATATCTGGATGCATGGTAAAATGTAAAACGAAATTTTCTTCTGAAAAAGAAATATAACGCATTTTGTTCTTATACACTCTAAAAATAAATGAGTAAATTTACACATTAAAACAGGTATACTGGTGATACAGAAACGATTAGCCTATATGGGTAAAGTTGCGTGTGTCAATTTCAAAATACACACTGTCCTATGTATTTTGATGATAATACTTTAGCTGTTTAAATGTGTAAAATGTTATTTAATAACTCTGAAATACATAGTTTTATGTGTAAATTGTACATGAGTACACAAATGTCTGTGTAATATGCAAAAAACGACAGATTTTTGTGCACATAGCTTAAACTTAAAATTTGCGATGTAAATTGTGAACTTAATGTTTTTCTGGTCTCAAAACAAAATTGCATGAAAAAAAACTCAGTTGATTGATGTGTGTTCTCTTTCTAGAAGATTTGCTTCAAGACTACAAAACAGTCTACCCAAAATCTACAAAAAACAAACTCGTCTAAAATTATATTTACTTCCTGCTATCTTTCTGTTACAGTTGGGTTTTAATTCTAAAATCGTATAGTCACAATTTATGAACATAACCTGTATAATCCGAATAAATACACTGTAACAACAACAAAAAAATCGTTGAAATAGGGAAATTATACTGGCAATCGTGACGCCAGTATTACTTTCGTAATTTATCTGATTTTGTTTCGTATGGATTTCAACCATCCCTTTTCAAAGATAAATTTACACCAAAAGGAGAAAATATCTGTTTAATTCAAATCTACGGTAAAAAGAAATATATACCCGGAACGGAATACCAACTTCTGTGACTTTCCAGAGCAACACCTTGACCATGTGGCTCCGATTACAAAAGTCACGTAGTAAAGTATTGTTATTTATTAACTGCACATGAGTACACGTATTTATGCGTAATATTTTGTTCTTACACATATATCTGTCTAATAAATATCTTTACACATGTATCTGCATTATACTTAAAATAAACAAATTTTTATGTAACATGAAAAATGTGTAAATTTACACTGTTAAAAATTTGCAGCAAACTGTCCAGTCATTCGAACGTTTTTATTGAAAACGCTTATATAACCGTACTTTAACTGTATTCTGAGCATGATATGGGCAATGATATGGTCAGAATAGAGTTAAATTACGATTATGTAATCGTTGTCTATAAAATCGATCGAAAGACTGGACAGTTTGCAGAAAATTTCTAGCAGTGTACAATAACACGCCAGTTCGGGTATAAATCCAAAAATTTTCACATTTACACACTTGTCTGTATTTTTGAATGATAAAAAATTACCCACACCCATTAAGCTGATAAACACACATAAATACAGGTAACTATTTTTGAGAAAAAAGTAATTTTTATGAAAGCTTTAGCGAAATATTACAAACTTATATATAAAACATATAAAAACATATAAACCACATATATAAAAGTGCTTAATTTACATATTTATTGTTTACAGTGTACAGGCTATATAACTAAAAGATAAATTTCATATTGTAATTAGTAGTGGTATTTTGCGAAACATTTGCAGATGAACGCCAGCTTTATGCAGGAAAAAAGATAGATTCACACGAAAATATTTAGAGTGAAATGTGCGTAAAAAATATATTATAACCTTTTATTTTATTTTTAAATATTCTGCGTAAATATTCTGGTATTTTGGCTGGATATTTATAAGTATAAAAACTTTAAATATTTTTTCAAGCAGCTGAATTTGCATTTGGCAATATTGTAGTTTCGACCCAAAAATGACGCATAAGAGTCACATGTTATCACATTGTGATGTTTGATTTAAAATGTTTAATTTTTACAGTTATAAGAGTAAAGACTTTTAGTAATAAGATACAAATTAAATTGAATTTCCATAAAGGAGTTGGTAAATTTTTATAATTAAGGCGATTAAATTTTTGCCAAGCTTTCAAACATGTTTCATTTTATTTCATTGTAATGGAAGGTACCACTGCAAATGAAGTGGAATTAATTGAATTTAAAAATATTTATTTAAAAAAAGAAAATGCTAGCAAGGTTTGTAGTAGCTCTTTGTAAAGAAAATTTTTTTTCGGTTAAAAGATAAATCTGAGAGAGAAATGCTGGCTTTGAAAAACATATATTTTTCCTTTTAAGTACAGTAATTGAAATGCGATTAATCAAACGTTATACGTATCCCTCTTTCACACCAGACGAGTGATTAAAATTAGATTAAGGTTTTGGAATTTTTTATTTTACTTTTCGGAAGCAGTTGAAAGGCTGGGCACCTAACAAAAAAGAAGGTGCATAATCAAATTTGGAGATAGACGAAAAGGTAGAAAATAGTATTTAGTTGTGCTAAAACCATTAAATAATGCTAAACTATTCGAAAAATGGAATTTGTAGGAATATTTTTTTCTTAAAAAGAAACGTGGGATATAGATAAATAAAAATAAAAATATTTTTTGTATTCAAATGACTTTTAATATATTTTTTTTCTTATATTTGTATATAATTTTTGTCGTAAGTAATTGTTCTGTGTTCTGAATAAGAAACACAGCTTTTATTTTATGGCATGAATCATAAGAACATTGTTTCTTCAATTAAATAAAATTTTAGAGTAGTCGTAAAAAAAAGTTGCAAAGAAACTAAATTCTGAGCAACAACTATTGTTAAAAGTAAGTTTAAAAGCAATTCTTAACTCATCTGGTACAAGGACCTTTTGGCTAAGCATTACTATTGAAAACAGTTATAATATTTCATACAAATCTACATCACATTGTAACTGCAAAGCACGTGTGTTTAATGATATTTAAGCTAAACATTTCTTCTTTCTACTATCTTCTATTGCCATATATTCGAAAATTGCTTTTCCGAATGCATTTTTGACTCAAAGAAAATCATGTGCATAAAGTTTAGTTTTATTAATGGATTAAGTGAGAAAAATAGACAAAGATTCTTAATTATTTTATTTGAATTTTCTCTTAACAAAAAAATTATCGTAGTAATTATTATTACTTTATTAGGTAGCTTTCAATACAAAAAAGTATAAAGCTACCTATTGCAGCCGTTCGGAGGAAAGCAGTTCCGGAAAATTTCGATATATTTTCACCGATCATGACCCCCAGACACCAAAACCACCGTCCGTCCAAATGTTGATTTATATATATAGATATATCCATATATATATATATATATATATATATATATCTGACCTATGTCATACGATAACGCCCGTAATTATGAATCGATTTTGATGAAACTAATTGTGTGTATTAAGGTCACTAATGTCTCGACCGAGTTCGTTGGCCAGCTTGGTCCGCCATCTTGTTTCAAGATGGCGGCCATTTAAATATGTAAAATAACTTAAAATCTAAAATAAATATACAAAAAATTTAAAAATTCAAATTTATTTTTTAATTACGTTTTAGGCCTTGATACAAGGATTCCAGAGCTTTTTTTGGTTTACCTCTATCTTAAAAAATGGCTGAGATAGAGCAGTTTGAAATTCTAGGGTGGCTGACATTTTGAAACAAAACAGCACATTAACGCGATTACTCGCAAATTATTTTCTTTCATTGTTGTATTAATTTTCCCAATTATACGCATAAAACTATATATTCATATCCGTTAACGCCAAAATTGGCGACATTGGCGACAAAATTGGCAAAATTGGGCGACATTTGGCGAAATATCGCTAAATTTGGCGATCAAAATAAGTCTTCATAAATGAAGCCAATTTGGCTATTGCTCAATAATTTGGCGAATTTCTTATTCAAATTCAGTATTAACGAATCTTTCGTAAACGTTTCTTTGCATTTTAGCTTGCTGTTTTCGTGTAACATTAGTTAAAATTTTAAAACGAAGATATAGGAAAGCTACCTTTTCCTCCCGGTACAGGCCGGAAGGACTTTTTTATTCTTTCAGTTGTATTTATCTTAAATAAATTTTATAATTCAATTTATTATTCCTCAAATGTTTTTAATTTTAATATCTCTGCAAGATGACTAATCCTTTTACTTTCTGCAATTACAAGGTAAATAAAGTACTTTAGAAAATAATGTTCAATAGGCCAAAAAGATTATCTAAATAAATTTTTGGTAAAACATGAAATTTTTATCTGAGGATTTTTTTTTCTAACAGAAATCAATTTCTATAAGCTTCAAATATACAAAATTACACTTCTTTTCGCCAAGTAGATTTTGAGATATGTTTAAAAAACAACAAGTATGGAGATCTGTTTTGCACCGATTAAAAGTTAATTTAACATTAGAAGTTCTAAAATTTAAACTTAAATAATTACTATGTAATAATAATAACTATTATATAATATAACTACTATGTAAGAACTACTATAATAACTAAACTATATACCAATATACTATAATATCTAACTACTATATAATAACTAATATATAATCTAATAACAATTTGATCGATCGACTTCTCGTTTGGTATCCAAAGGTGAACTTTCCCAATAAAACCAAATATGTTGTCAAGTTTGTCTGTTTATATTGAAAAGTTCAGTGCTTGGTAATATTTCTGTATAAAGACGACTTCTCAAGCCCTTTTTTAAAAATAAACTAAAAGAGGACATGATTTATAACTGAATAGGTATTTCTTTTTTTTCTGGGACAGTTTGGTGATTAAAATCTATGGTGGTATCTTCTGTTTCTTTAGACAACTGTACTTAACTAATACCTATAAATGAACCTCTTTATTAAAAAACTGCCTGGCTTCTTTAATAATTCGAGCCTATATACGAGTATTCCTGGTAAAAGGAATAAATACATTATACCATGTCTTCCGATAAAAACGCTTTCAATACATGGAGAAGTTCTGGAAGAATCTCAAACTGTTTATTAACAACAAGCATATTGGCTACAGATGTTTCTATAATTTATGAAAGGGAGAGGGGATTGATACATAAATTTAAAGAATTTTAACCTTCTAATACCCATGTTAGCATATATGCTACTATGTGTTCAGCATTAATTTTTAGCACGAAATTTCATAAATAATATATATTTTAAGTCATTACAGCAATAATTGCTCCTTTAGGTAATATTAGTTATGAAGTTTGAATGCAGATGACATCACTAAATAAGAAAAAAATTAGTTTGAAGCAACATGTCTGCCAAAAAGGACAAAATAACATTTACAGTGGTTAGTTTTTTCCAATATTAGGTAGCTTTCAACACAAAAAAGTATAAAGCTACCTATTGCAGCCGTTCGGAAGAGGAAAGCAATTTCGGAAAATTTCGATATATTTTCACCGTTCATGACCCCCAGACCCCAAAACCACCCTCCGTTCAAATGTTGATTATATATATATATATATATATATATATATATATATTTGTAAGAAAATGATATGTAAAAAGTTGATTTACTGGAGTTATATGAACAACTACGTTGAATAACAAAATATAAATTTTAATACAGTCTTAGACAGATAACTCTACAATACTTTACTAATAACTTCTTCACAGCTAATACACTTCTGGTCCAACCTATACAATATATTTATTTTCCAATAGTTCAACTAGGCTTAAGAGCGCCTTTACTGGTTATTATTCATTTCGATGCTTGCTTTATAACAAAAATTAGAAGACTGGCTCTTTTTTCAATTTTGAAGATATTCTGATCTCGCGATCTAAACTTTTTATAACTCGTGTATTTAAATCATGGATTATTGTAGTACTAGAGCGTCAGTTGATTTGAGGATGATGTACGTCATAAAGGAAATGAAGTGTTTAAACTGAAATCCCACAAATATCACAAATATGTAATAATAAAAAATAAAAGAAAACTGCCCAGTTAAACTGACGGCATTGAGCTCACAGGCTATTCACACTAACTGTAAATTATATTCTTATTTCAAAGAATTTGAAATAAGCCCTCGAAAAATGAAGAAATCGACAATATATTAAGAGGGGGGAACCATCCCCCGTTTCTCCTTCTTATAATTAACCAATGAACCCATAAAACTAATCAGAGAAGCGCCTTACCACAATGAACCTATATATAAAATTTGAAGAAAATCGGATAATTCTGCTTAAAAAACCCATTTATCTATATCAAGGGGGGTTAGTCCCCCCCGTTCCTCCCCTTTATACTTTACCAGTGAACCCCCAAAACTAATCAGTGAAGTGCCTTACCACAATGAGCCTATATACAAAATTTGGAGTAAATTGGATAATTCTGCATGAAAAACCCATTTATCAAAATTAAGGGGGAGGGGGGGGTAGCCCCCGTTTCCCTTCTTTACACTTCACCAATGAACCCCCAAAACTAATCAGGGTAGCCTCTTACCACAATGAGCTCATATAGAAAGTTTGAAGAAAATCGGATAACTCTGCATGAAAAAAACCATTTATCTAAAATAAGGGGGGAGGATTAACCCCCCGTTACCCCCTTTATACTTAACCTATGAACCAACAAAACTAATCAGGAAAGAACCTTATCACAATGAACCTATATACAAAATTTGAAGAAAATCGGATAACTCTGCATGAAAAAAATAATTTATCTAAAATAAGGGGGGAAGGATTAACCCTCCCGTTACCCCCTTTATACTTAACCTATGAACCAACAAAACTAATCAGGAAAGAACCTTATCACAATGAACCTATATAAAAAATTTGAAGAAAATTGGATAATTCTGCATGAAAAAACCATTTATCCAAATTAAGGGGGGTTAGCCCCCCGTCCCCCCCCCCTTTATAGTTAACCAATCAATCCCCAAAACTAATCAGGGAAGCGCCTTATCACAAGCAACCTATAAACAAAAGTGGAAGAAAATCGGATAACTCTGCATGAAAAATTCATTTATCTAAATTAAGGGGGAGGTTTCCTCCCCCCCGTTAGCCCCTTTATACTTAACCTATGAACCCCCAAAACTAATCAGGAAAGAACCTTATCACAATGAACCTATATACAAAATTTGAAGAAAATTGGATAATTCTGCATGAAAAAACCATTTATCCAAATTAAGGGGGGTTAGCCCCCAGTCCCCCCCTTTATAGTTAGCCAATCAATCCCCAAAACTAATCAGGGAAGCGCCTTATCACAAGCAACCTATAAACAAAAGTGGAAGAAAATCGGATAACTCTGCATGAAAAATTCATTTATCTAAATTAAGGGGGAGGATTCTCCCCCCCCCCGTTAGCCCCTTTATACTTAACCTATGAACCCCCAAAACTAATCAGGAAAGAACCTTATCACAATGAACCTATATACAAAATTTGAAGAAAATTGGACAATTCTGCATGTAAAAACCATTTATCTTAATTAAGGCGGTTTAGCTCGCCCGTTCCCCCCTTTATAGTTAAACAATCAATCCCCAAAACTAATCAGGGAAGCGGCTTATCTCAAGGAACCTATAAACAAAATTGGAAGCAAAACGGTTATTTCTGTCAAGAGTTATCGCGTTACGTACGTACATACGTACATACATACATACATACATACATACAGAACGGGCGGGCACATAAGCTCTCAGGCTTTGATAGCCTGTGAGCTAAAAATTCCCTTCTTTCCACCATTTTCTTAGTCCTTATTCCAAATTATCACCATTCTATTAAATTACTAAATGTTATCTATTTTATTTATTTAATATTTCTCTGTCTTTTATTTATATCTTAAATCCCCTGTTTGATTTAATTCTATATCTTAGTCAAAATATTCTTTAAATCTCTATTCTAAAAATAATTCTAAATTGCAAAAACTTCCTACAAAGCATTTGATTAAATTCCTTTTATTGAGACAGTGAAATTTATGCTTTCAGAATATTTTTTTTTCTTTACATTCTTTTTATTTTATTATTTTCAGATATCGTTCGATTGTCCCATCATCCCCTGCGTTCGCTCGCATATTTTTTTTCCTCCAAAATTCATCCGATTCTTGTAATGAGTTCTCTCTTGTACGCCAGTCCCTTAACCTAATTTCATAGCAATTGATGTTTAAGTTTTTCGGCGCTCTCTTATTGGCCACACCCCTTTCTCCCCTCTATTGGTTGGTAATTTCGCGCGCTAGTGTTCTTACACGAATTTTTTGTGTATAAAACATACCGCTCTGGCAAGGACCGCAGAATTTTGCTCATTCTTGATTGTTAAACTAATACGCGGCTCCAGCGACCCCCATTTTTTACTTCAACATTGACTTTCCCTTGTACCTAGTGGGTCATCTAAGAACATTATGTTCCATCTTGTATATAGAGTGCAGCTAAAGTATTGTAGTGTCTTCAATGTCTGTTATCTATTGGATGTGAGCATCGTACTCCCGTGCTGACTAACTATTCTCTGCATTATGTAAACGGATGACATTGCTACAATAAATAAATTTGATCGCCTACAACGAGTTCTGTTAGTGACTGCTGTTCGGCCATGTGTGTCAATTATTCGGTAGAGTTCCTTTAGTACCTGGTTTCGGCGAAGCAATAGACATACTTAATGAAGTGACGACTGTGAAATTTTCATGGTGGCTACCCCATAATAATAAAATCCGGTAGTCACTACTGACAATCCTTATTACCTGCAATGTATCGTAATATATATAGATCTATGTCATACGATAACGCTCGTATTTATAAATTAATTTGGATGAAACTAATTGCGTGTATTAAGCTAATTGCGTGTATTAAGCCATCTTGTTTCAAGATGGCGGCCGCTGAAAACTTTAAAACTAAAATAAATATACAAAAAAGTTAAACATTCAAATTTATTTTTTAATTAAGTGTTAGGCTTTGATACAAGGATTCCAGAGCATATTTGTTTTACCTCTATCTTAAAAAATGGCTGAAATAGAGCAGTTTGAAATTTTAGGGTAGCTGACATTTTGAAACAAGACAGCACATTCCAAAAAACCAACGATTTGAGTTTTAGTGAACGCGATTTCTCGCAAATTATTTTCTTTCATTGTTGTAATCATAAAACGCATAAAACCATATATTCATATCCATTAGCGCCGAATTCTCGCCAAACTTGGCGACAATTGGCGAACTATTTTCAAATTTGGCAACCAAAATAAGTCTTCATAAATGAAGCCAACTGGGCTATAGCTCAATAATTTGGTGAATTTCTTATTCAAATTCAGTATTAACGACTCTTTTATAAACGGTTTCTTTGCATTTTAGCTGGCTATTTTCGAGTAACATTAGCTAAAATTTTAAAACGAAGATATAGGAAAGCTACCTTTTCCTCCCGGTACAGGCCGGAAGGACTTTTTTATTAAAATAAAACTAAATACATTTCATATGTAGGAATAAATTAAATTTTATTATCAGCACTATTAAATATTATTATTAATTTTATTAAAAATTAATTTTATTATCAGCACAAAAAAGTTCAATGTAAGTTTGTTTTTTATTGGTAAAATGAGTAATTAAAGTTATGGTAGCATATCTGCTACCACGGGCATTAGCGATCATGAGCCCATGGTAGCATTTTTGCTACCATATTATTTTCACTGAAAATTTGTATTTCTTAGTGTTGGCTTTGCACTTATGTTACATGATTTACTTTTGTTCATGCTATTAAATAAATCAGAAATATATTACAGTGAACCTTCCTGGTGCGAACACCTTCATTGAGCGACCACCTACATTAAGAGACTGCCTAGCTAAACGACCATTTTTTCATGGAATGAATTTTAATCCGATAGGTTCAATGATGATTTTAATAAAAACTTTCCTCTGTTCATTACATGGTATACAAGAGTTTCCGCGTTGTATCACATTCATCATGTAAAATCATTTAGTTATAGTTCGGTTGGATGAAATTAGCGCTGCAGTTCTCAGCAATGTCCAACACATAAGAGTGAATTATGCCAACCAGGATATCGTTGGGATAACTCAGTAGGAAGAGCTTCGGCACTGCAAACCAAAGTACCCAGTTTCGAGTCCCGTTTCCGGAATCTTCACTCTGTTGGAATAAATCTCTTCTATGATACTCGAACTGTTGAGTAAAAAAGGTCATTTCTGCACAATATGAATATGATAACATATTATTTAAATAATCAAAATTTTTCGGACAGTTCAGAAATCTTCCCAAAACTAAAGTTTAGTTTTATACAAATACATCACACTTATGTTTTGAAATACTATTTTCTTAGAATGAAAAAAAAAAACTTAAAGCTAAATCAAATGAATGGAATCAATATGCATTCGACATTAACATTTTATTAATAAAGTTGTTAATCCTACAAAGTTTTAACACATAGAAAAATTGCGGCTTCAAAGTTACTGTAAACACAAGGTCTATATTATACTATAAATATTTGCATTTGAAATAGAGTAGAAACATGAGAAATCTTTTATCAGTTGTGAATAAATAGTAAGTTCATATTCTATAACATCAATTAAAAATATATAACTTGTGTTATATATAAATATATCCTTCTTATTACTTTGACAAGTTTTGAAATCTGAAAGTTTTGTATATTTAAATAGGAAGTATAATTAAGAGATCTTTTAAAATAAAATTTATTTCTTTTGTGTGTAACATTTACATTATCTTATAAACTGGATATATTTTAAAATTAAGATTAGATTGAATTTATTTCATGAAGCAATTTTTTTAATTAAATAAATAAATAAATAAATAAATTTTAAATAAACATATACAATAAAAGCGGGAAAATACGGTACAATAATTTAAGATACTTTGTTCTTACACATATTTCTGTGTATTATTCTGTTCTTACACATATCATATATTCTAATACGAGCAAATCTTGTGTGTGTGTGGTTGAATATATATATATATATATATATATCTGCAAATTTTATAATAAAAAGGCTCTAACGATTTTGACGAAATTTTGTATCCTACTGTTTTGGGGAACCAGAAAACCATTGGGCTAGGTCACATGTTCAAGAAAATTCGATTAGGGATTTTTTGTGTCACAATGGGTCAGGGTCAAGCTAATTGTATATAAAAAACGGTTTTGACTAAATTTTGTGATCTTTCATTTTCGGAAGACAATTGGGCTGGGTCACACCTTTGATAACTTTCGATTAATGGGTCATTTTGGCGTCAATGGGGGGTCAAGTTAATTTTATCTAATAAACGGCTCTAACGATTTTGATTAAATGTTGTATCCTACAAGTTTCGGGCACGAGAAAATCATTGAGCTAGGTCAAATGTCCGAGAAATTTTGATTAATAAAATAGTTGTCTGAAGATAAATTCATATCTAAATAATATGAGGGAAACTGAATGCTCCTAAATTTTCTACCTTTACTACCACTATTTCTAAACATTAATCATTGTGGTAGATCTCGATTACAGATGTTAAAAAAATTATATTCTTGTATTGAAAATGTGGTAGTAAAGGTAGAAAGATTTAAGTACGCCGCGATCTCTGAAGCATGAAATCTGTATTTTCCATTTAATAATACGATTGTAGAAATTTATTACGTACAAAAATGCATATTACAACAATTTTTAAAGCATTGCGTTTTATAAGGCCTTAATAAGTTAAATATTAACACTTCAATTTGAATAGAAACGTGAACAATATTTATTTCATATAAGAATATGTAGTAGATTGAAATTCTGCAGCTTTATTTTAATGCAATATCTTAGTACATTCAAATAAATGTTTCTTCATATTTTCATAACATCTCAAATTTGAATATGTTCCATATATAAGTCGCAAGTAAAATAAAAAATGTTAAAGATATAAAGATAACTAGTTTTTTGTTTAAAATAACTCATGTCTTGATGCCTTTTTCTTGATAGAAAATAAAGATGAAATTGTATTTATCTTTTAAAACATAATTTTGAGAAGAATATAACTTGTGGGATATATATTAAATTAATTAAAAATATTTTACCTTCAGAAACGTTAATAAAGGTATGCGTTTACTTAGATATTGCATTAAATGATAATTATTATAGGACTTTGAACTAGATAGTGAACATATATCATTTTTTAATTATTGTAGAATTAATCTACCATTTAGGCAGACATAAAAGCGATTAATTTACTTCGTAATGAATGATGTGAAATTTCAAATTAGTGGATGTATATTTTAAACTTTTACATTGAGTGAAATCTGGTGTTTAAAATTACCGTAAAGTGTTAAGTGCAGCTACATTGCATCCGAAGGGGAAACTTTTGATTACTCTTTTTAAAAAAATTAATGCTCTCTAACCGCTATTTTTTAAAATATTTTCGAACAATTTTGATTTTTGTCGATAAGTGAAATTACCTGTAAACTGAAGTATGCAAGTCACTTATACAATCTCTATCTTTGAAACTGTTTGTTAAACAATTTTCTGGTGCTTAATTTTTTCTCAATACTTTTTCAGAAAAAAAAATATATTTTGCTATCAAACAAAGATTTAATTACAAGGGAATTGCCGTTTATTTATGTGAAGAAGATAAATATTAGCTACATTATACCTATAGAGACTGTTTTATTTGACCACAGTGTGCTTCAAAAATCTATAAAATTAATGCTTCCGATAAACAAAATACTTAATTTTCAACGCAGCTGATGAGCTGAACATAAATATTATCATAAAAAAAGCTAAATTGACATCGGTTTTTCGTAAAGTACACACATATATATACGCTTTCATAACCCTATCATTCACTTTACTGCATGGGTTATATTAGACTTCCTTGTAAATATATACAGTCAGAAACAATACATGTAAAGGAATTTATCTAAAAACTGTAATCCTGGTAGAATTATAATTATATAGATTGATGCAATTTATTAAATTTAGCTTTGAAATATGCACAGTCGTCAAAAAAGAAAAAGAGAGAGAGAGAGAGACAGCAGCTTAATCTATCTAATTGCAAAATTGTAGCAGAAAAACACAAAATATCTATTGAATGTGGAGTTATGGCTTATTGCAGTTTTATGTTGAAAAACAAAAAGCTTACATATTAAAGCTCCATATTAAACTCGTAACAAACTTTGAAATTTTCAGTATGAACACCTAATTTTGGCATCATTTTTGGAGATTTTGATAAATATTAGAAGGCCTAATGATAAGCATAAAGAAATCCTAATGATAGGCATAAAGAAGTCCTAATGATAAGCATAAAGAAGTCTTAATGATAAGCATAAAGAAGTCTTAATTAATGTTTTTATATTTACAAAACGAAGTGCAATACGGTAGTTTTTTAAGCATTATTCAAAAACTACTTGGCGGTATGAGCTGTAATTTTGGATTCGAATATTTTATGTTTATAGAAATAGCTTCCTTAAAATTATATAAGCTACTGTATATTTTTATTGTATATTAATTAAAAAAGTTATATATATATTAAAAAAATAATTTTTCACATTTGTATTTCCGAAACCACATCTAATTTTTTTATGGTAATAAGAAGGGTTCGGTGGATTAATTTCATGCAAAAATTGCTCACTTTCGCTTCAGAAAAAAAATTTCATTGTTGCACAGTGTTATTTATCATTACATGATTATAAGTAATTTGGAGGTAAAGTTTCGGGCAACACTGAGATAACTTTGCAACCCCCGAAAAAAGGTGAGCCACGAGCTATTAGCTCAGTTTTCCTAGATACCTTGGCGTAAATAAGGGTGCCAAAATGTCAATCCAAAGACTGCGAAATAATTTTATAAGTATCATTCATGTTTGCTACTTTGTTTACATGTGTAAATTACAATGAATTGCCTTTTTGTGAATTTTGATTATCTTCTTCCTTTGCTACTTAAAAAATCCACTTTATACCTGTGCTGTTATACAGATTATACAAAAAAAGTTTCAGTGATATTAAATTTCTCTAAGTTTTTTAAAATTTTAATGTCGTTAATTTATTACGTAGTGCAAAGTTACCCGATTTTATCGGTTACTTTACACCACTTTTATAACTTTAACAAAAATATAAATAAATGTAATGATTTTTTATGGTAAGGAGATTTGGATTTTTAATGTTTTTATGGTATGAGGATTTACAAACTGTCTGAGAAGAGGCTCATTTTAAAAGCCACTTTCCAAATCTACTTTGACTTTTAGAGGTACAGTTTAATAAACTATAAAAAGAGATACAAAGTGAGCCAGTATTTCATAAAAGTTTAGACATATTATTATCAAAGAAGAATTTAATGACCTTTCCTTCCTAATTTTATTATTCATTAATGGCTATATTTAATGTTACAAACTATAATATTTGAAGCACGGATATTTTCATCATGCAAAAGGCATTCATTGGTATTAAGTATAAGCATTATAAGTAAATTCGTTCATTATAACAATTATTTAAGTGAGCTACTTTGTACAAAAACTACATCTTCGGTAATTTTCTAAAACCAAAAAATTATTATTATGGAAATTGCGCATAACTATTTTTGTAAAAAGAAAAAAATATTATTTGAGATAAAACAACAACATGTAACCAATATAAATTCTGCATTTTCCGTTTAATAATAGGATGGGGAACTTTCCAAAGAAGTATTACAAAGGTAAATGTATATTTCTGTAAATACAGTGTTTCATAAAGTCTCGATAATATAAATATTAATAATAACTGAATTTGAATAATAATTCCAAAAGTATTTTTTCAGATATGAACTAGATGGAACCCGTCAAAATTTGACGGCAAACACCTTGATAGTACCATAAAAATAAAATTTATAGTTGCTTTAACTTGACAAATTTCATAGTAGGGAGCATAATATGATTAAGTGGTCACAGACGACTTTTCCATCGATATATCACATGAGGGGTGTGTGCAAAATTTAGAAAATTACCCCCTTGGGGGGTCAAAGTGGGGGATGGACATGGGAGATGCATAATATGATTAAGTGGTGACAGACCTTTCCAATGATATATAACATGAGGTTTTGTGCAAAATTTAGAAAGTACCCCTTGGGGGGGGGGGGCAAAGTGAGGAGATGGACACTGGATATGCATAATATGATTAAGTGGTCACAGACCTTTCCAAGGATATATAACATGAGTATTGTGTGCAAAATTTAGAAAGTACCCCTTGGGGGGGCAAAGTGGGGAGATGTAAAATATGATTAAGCGGTCACAGACCTTTCCAACAATATATGACATGAGGGGTGTCAACAAAATTTAGAAAAGTATCCCTTGGGGGGGGGGCAAAGTGGGGAGATGGACATTGGAGATGCATAATATGATTAAGTGGTCACAGACCTTTCCAATGATATATAACATGAAGGTTGTGTGCAAAAATTAGAAAGTACCCTTTGGGGGGGAGGGGGGCAAAGTGGGGAGATGGACATTGGAGATGCATAATATGATTATGCAGTCACAGACCTTTCGAACAATATATGACATGAGAGGTGTCAACAAAATTTAGAAAAGTATCCCTTGGGGGGTGGGGGGGGCAAAGTGGGGAGATGGACATTGGAGATGCATAATATGATTAAGTGGTCACAGACCTTTCCAATGATATATAACATGAGGGTTGTGTGTAAAATTTAGAAAGTACCCTTTGGGGGGGAGGGGGGCAAAGTGGGGAGATGGACATCGGAGATGCATAATATGATTAAGTGGCCACAGACATTTTCAATGATATATAACATGAGAGTTGTGTGCAAAATTTAGAAAGTACCCTTCAGGGGGGAGGGGGGCAAAGTGGGAAGATGGACATCGGAGATGCATAATATGATTAAGCAGTCACAGACCTTTCCAACAATATATGACATGAGGGGTGTCAACAAAATTTAGAAAAGTATCACTTGGGTGTGTGGGGGGGCAAAGTGGGGAGATGGACATCGGAGATGCATAATATGATTAAGTGGTCACAGACCTTTCCAATGATATATAACATGATGGTTGTGTGCTAAATTTAGAAAGTACCTCTTGGGGGGGCAAAGTGGGGAGATGTAAAATATGATTAAGCAGTCACAGACCTTTCCAACAATATATGACATGAGAGGTGTCAACAAAATTTAGAAAAGTATCCCTTGTGGGGGTGGGGGGCAAAGTGGGGAGATGGACATTGGAGATGCATAATATGATTAAGCAGTCACAGACCTTTCCAACAATATATGACATGAGGGGAGTCAACAAAATTTAGAAAAGTATCCCTTGGGGGGTGGGGGGGCAAAGTGGGGAGATGGGCATTGGAGATGCATGATATGATTAATTGGTCACAGACCTTTCCAATGATATGTAACATGAGGGTTGTGTGCAAAATTTAGAAAGTACCCTTTGGGGGGGAGGGGGGCAAAGTGGGGAGATGGACATCGGAGAAGCAAAATATGATTAAGCAGTCACAGACCTTTCCAACAATATATGACATGAGGGGAGTCAACAAAATTTAGAAAAGTATCCCTTGGGGGGTGGGGGGGCAAAGTGGGGAGATGGGCATTGGAGATGCATGATATGATTAATTGGTCACAGACCTTTCCAATGATATATAACATGAGGGTTGTGTGCAAAATTTAGAAAGTACCCTTTGGGGGGGAGGAGGGCAAAGTGGGGAGATGGACATCGGAGATGCATAATATGATTAAGTGGTCACAGACCTTTCCAATGATATATAACATGAGGGTAATGTGCAAAATTTAGAAAGTACCCTTTGGGGGGGGGCAAAGTGGGGGAGATGGACGTCGGAGATGCATAATATGACTAAGCAGTTACAGACCTTTCCAACAATATATGACATGAGGGGTGTCAACAAAATTTATAAAAGAGCCCCCCTTAGGGGGGGGGGTAGTGGCGGGATGCATCCCGGAGATGCATAACATGAATAAGTGGTCAAAGACTTTTCCAGCAATATATCACATGAGGGGTGTGTGCAAAATTTAGAAAAGTGTCTTGCTTGGGGGGGAGAGTGGGGGGATGGACCCCAGAGATGCATAACATGAAAAAGAGGTCACAGGCATTTCAACTTGCAACTTTTTTCTCGAAGGCATTTGACAATATTAATTTTTTTTTTTTTTTTTTACCCTAGACAATTTAACGATATTCTTTTTTTTTGCGTAATTTGTCAAACGTTCATGGAAAAAATCATGTAATTCGCTAATCAATAGTTGATAAATTATAAAATTCAACAATCGATAGCAGTAAAATTGGTCAATCGATAACGGAAAAATCACGAAATTCATCAAATGGTCTCCCGTAAAAAAATTGTCCTGCACACTGATGTGATGATCAAAAGGGTTTTGAAGTATAGGACAAAATTAGCACTTGCCAAACAGCGAGTAATACTGCAAATTTGGCAATGGACTTTATTGCCACCACTGGTCAAACATAATAGTCACACTCACCAATTTCGATGATTGAATGGAAAAAGATTTTTTTCTCTGTTGTCGCTCGACAAATTTCGAAACCAGTTGATGACCTTTGCAATTTTTCCGCTGTCGATTAATGAATTTTGTTATTTTTCCGCTATCGATTGACAAATTTCGCATTTTATCGACTATCAATTAACGAATTTCATGATTTTTTCCATGAACGAACAAATTGCGCACTTTCTTTCCGCTAATGTTTGACACATTTCGCCCTTTACAATTCAGCCAATGAGTTGAACGTTGTTTCTTTCCAGAAATGTCAGGAATGAAACAATGCCCCATGGAAGAATGTGTGCGATGCAGCAACGGGCGTCACAGACTTTTTAGGGCACCTGCAGACTAAAAACATCTAACCAATCTTCGCGGGGGAAAAAAATCACAGATTTCGTCAAATGATTGAGGAAAAAACACTAATTTCATCAAAGGATCATGGGAAACATGACTTTCGTTAAAAGACCACAGAAAAAACGTGAATTATGCAAAAGGATCATGAAAGATAAGCAAATTTTGTCAAAGAATCGCAGAAAAGGAAATTTCACCAAAAGATCACGCTTTTTTACTAAATTTCATCTAAAAATTGCGGAATAAAATGTATTTTATCAAAGAATCGCTGGAAAATGTGAATTTCATTAAGGATCGCGAGAAAAATGCAAAATTCTTCAAAGGATCGCTGAAAAAACACGAATTTCGTCAAAGAATTGCTGAAAAAACATGAATATCGCCCAATAACAGAAAAATCATGGTTCATAATCATTATATCTAGCAGTATATGTAAATACAGTTTGTGATATAAGACAAAATTAACACTCACCAATCAGCGACTAATACTGAAAATTGGTGATTGATGTCACCACTGGCTAAACTTAATAGTCACACTCGCCAATTGCGATGATTGAATGTAAAATGAAATTTTTTTTCTCGCTGTCACTCAAAG
Source organism: Maratus michaelseni (assembly GCA_963931845.1). Classification (NCBI taxonomy): domain Eukaryota; kingdom Metazoa; phylum Arthropoda; class Arachnida; order Araneae; family Salticidae; genus Maratus; species Maratus michaelseni. The sequence goes on from OZ007589.1 coordinate 326,524,761, forward strand.
AATTTTGAAACCATTTGGTGAAGTTTTTCCCAAAACCATTTTGGGAATTTCCTGATTTTTTCTTCAAAATCATTTTTCAACAATATTCGACACAGTACGCATGCGTCAAAAAAATCTTCCGGTAGGACCGGCCAATGAGGTGAGGGTCTATTACTGTCTCTAGAAACGTTTTTGGATCATCTCCTGTTGTTTTTTTCTTGCACGTTGCGTTAAACCTAGGAAGGTATTTATATAGAACTCACTGTGGAGTGTTTAGAAGGCATTTATTTTATTTATTATAATTTGTATGAATACTTAGGTGTCCATTTCGGATTTACTGTTTAAAATTGAATTTAGGCTCATTTAACATTCGCGAAATCAATCCCGATGGAAATTGTCTTTTTAGATCTCTATCATTTTGTTTATATAGTACAGAAAATAATTATTCAAACGTACGTAAAAATATCGTAGAACACGTAATACAAAATTAGACCACTTATAGTCCGTTTATTATCGGGAATGAATCTTATGGTGTTCCGATTGCTAATGAAAATGATTATGTAAATATATGGTTCTTCATATAAGTATGTGCTTCTTCACACTTCAATAGAAGCATTGTTTAAATTAATATAATTCTACAAATATGATGCAGTTTTAAAATATCGAGTAATGATTAATACTGTCAAGGAATCTACTCATATACATAATTAAGTTTTGGTACTTCTCTATTATCTCATCGACCACTTTTCATAACAAAAAACTATCGCCAAACTGTAACGCCAAATAAACGGGAGAACGTTGTCATTAATACACGCAAATGTTGAATTAAAAACCACTTGATGACATAACAAACACGTATAATACTTCCGACATCAAGTAAATGGGACTGCATTTTTGGCATTTAATCATACAGTTTGGCGATAGTATTTTGTTATGAAAAGTGGACGATGGGATAATGGAGAAGTACCTAAGTTTTTTATACCAAGTTTGAAAATTTATCTTTTTTTGACATTTAAAAAAATAACAGAAAAAACATTACAAATTTGCCCATTTGCTGCTCAGCGGTCAAAGGATTAAGTAAATATTAATGATTAGCGGAACTGGTTCTAGCTATGAAGTATATTATTTTGCTCAAAAACCCCCAACAAAAAAATAATTACAAAGAATAAGTAATCGTCTTTAAATATACAAAAAACAATGTGATTAATGGCCAGGATTTTTTTAACATATAACATTTTGTTATATACAAAAGAAAAACCGAAATAACCTCATTCATTTCACCTGATGTCAAAAATAGTTTTTTTTCCACATTCTTGGGCAAAGCACTAAATCAATAAAATCACCAATTTGTGACAAATTATGAGTTCCATATGAATCGCCCATGAACAGACATGCAAACTGGTAAAAAATGAATGTAATAAATTAAAACATTCAAGATTTGTATACATACAAACAATACAATGTAAATATTAATATTGTTACATGATACAGTGTTTGTATATATACTTCATTGTAAACATATATTGTTTGTATACATACAAACAAATATAATGTAAACATTATTCAAATATTAAGAGTTTGCAAATCAAAACATTCTAAAGTTTTGTATACATACAAACAATATAATACATACATACTCTTTACAAATAAAATAGCACACTTATGTAATGACAAAACTTTTAAATTGAATAGAGATAATATATTCCTGTTAAAAAATAATGCTCAGAAACTCTTTTAACTTATATATATTATACATTCACATAAAGCTAGTCACATTCCTGCATATTTATTAAATATTTAGTTGCTAAATACAGAAATAATATTTTATAATTTATATTCAGACGCTCAGTTTCTGCTTTTTTCGAACACATAATAATAAAAATATTACTACCGTGCGTACTGTCTTTTGACAGTATATTTACATAATCGTTTTCATTAGCAATCGGAACACCATAAGATTCATACGCGATCATAAACGGACTATAAGTGGTCCAATTTTGTATTACATGTTCTACGATATTTTTATTTACGTTTGAATAATTATTTTCTGTACACTATATAAACAAAATGATTTGTTTTCGCGAACGTTAAATGAACCTAAATTCATGTTACACAGTAAATCCGAAATGGATACCTAAGTATTCATACAAATTACAATAAATAAAATAAATACCTTCTAAACACTCCACAGTTTTTTATATAAATATCTTCCTAGGTTTAACGCAACGTGGAAGAAGCCATCAAAAACAACAGGAGTTGATCTTGATCCCAAGTACGTTTCGAGACAGGAATAGACCCTCGCATCATTGGCCGGGATTTTTTTGACGCATGCGCATTGCGTCGAATTTCGATGGAATATATTTGACAGAATTACCAAACTGCTTTAAATATATGGATATAACATATTTTCATAATTTACAGATTTAAAATGCAATTCCTAGTTATATAAACAATTATTTTCTTCATATTTTCATAACATCTTAATTTTAAGTTTTTGCACACTTAAGTAAGAATTAAATTAAGCGAAAGCCATAAATTATTAAAGCATAAAATTAAGGAGAATTACATTTTTTGTGTAAAATTTGACATTTCAAATTGTTGTCAAAGTAAGAGTACATTTACCTTATAGAAATAATTTTTTAATTGAAAAATAAATGAGAAAATATATTATAATAATTAAAAAAGCTTGACCATAAAACCACTGAATGCCTATTCGTTATTATTTGCATTTTACCGCATAGGGTTATCACAAAAAAACAGGAATTCTGCATACACCATCTTATACCATAAAAAATAAAAATATAACAACACGTTTCAAAAGAATTTATTATTTTACTTCATGATTGAACCATTTGAGAAATATTTCTCTTAACACACAAACAGTACTACCAAATTCATTTAATTTTTTCTGTTATTCATCAATAATTGTCTTTTATATTTTAGATTATATATATATTTATATGTATATATATACAGTAGAACTCGGTTAATACTAAATGCCAGGGGATTATAAAAGTCCTTGTATTAAACATTACCCGTGAATACACATGAATATAATACAAATCGTAAAAAAACAGACATAAAAAACTATTCACAACTATTAATTTCTATAATTATCTCACTGTGGAAATTAACATAGTATCATAAGATTTCTCTAAAAAACTCGACTAAGCTTGCAATTAGTCACTGCAATTTTTGAACTATTGATGTGACATACCATTTTCAATTTAACATCCAATAAAGACATGAGAAAACTAGTTAATATGGCCATGAATCCTTAAAGGAAAGAATGACTGAATCGTTCTCTTCTTTCATCCTTCTTTTTCATGGATAGTTGTAAATCATACAAAAGGGTAGTTATTGAAACATTCTTATCTCTCCATTCTTTCTTTCGTTCTTTCTAATTTCAGGACATCATTTTGCATTTTCTTGGGTGTGTGAGTGGCGAGAGGGGGTAGTCCTTGGAGGTTGAACTTATATCCTGAAAAACATTTAAATTATTACATTTTAACAGACAGTTATAATGTACAAATATGATTGCTGAGACAGAAAAGTTTTCGACACAAAAGAGCTTCCTTTCTTAATTCTAACTTAAGTTTAACTGAAAAAAAGGCATTGAAAGTAACAAATGTTCGTTATTTCCGAGATCCTCCTTTTGCAGCTCGTAAAACGCATTAAAATCTTAGTATAGTTTAATTGATGAAAATTTTTAACGTGCAAATAGCTCGTATTAACCGTGCCTTTGTTTTAGCCGTGTTCGTATTAAATGAGATCGACTGTAATATTTATATATGAATGCATATGTAATAGTATGATACGGGAAACGCTAATTTGTTGATACATTTAAATAATTACAGAATGCTGAAATAATATGAACTTGAATTTATCCTCTTGAAGACACTTAATCTTACAATACAATATACTATATTTTTCAAATACATCATGATTAACATTTAAAAATAGTAGTTTATTCGTTATCTTCAGAACAATCCAATTACGCCTAGTACAATCAATTGCTTTTTTGACAGCTTCCGTGACAATGCTTCATGCGTGACGTAAAAAAGAGAGGAGTTTTTCGGATTTTGAAAGTATAAAGTCATTGTGCTTGTGATCCGTGAATTCTGTTTTAACATCTCATGCGTTCAAATTATGAAGAACAAATAAATACCACACTGTAAAAAATTTGCGTCAAACTGTCCAGTCATTTGACCGTTTTTGTGAAAAACGATTCCATAATCGTAATTTAACTCTATTCTGACCATAATATGGAGAATAATATGGTCAGAATAGCACTCAATTACGGTTACATAACTATTTTCTATAAAAACGGTCAAATGACTGGACAGTTTACTGCAAATTTTTAACAGTGCAGAGTGTTTATTAATTTCCAGATCACACACGTCATAAGTCAGATAAACGATAAGACCTAAAATTCAAATCCTACAGCAATAAATATTTTTAAAGAAAAACTTAAAACATTCTAAATAATATTAAAATTACCTTTGAAAAATATTATATATGTTATTTTTCAGTATAATTTCACATGAAGATTTGTGTTTTTCAAATCACAAACAAAAACATCAATACCATATCAATTTCTTTTACCTTACCAACACCACTCTGATTAATATGGAGAAAAAAGAAAACTGTATAGCAATATTTTTAATAAGTCTGTCAAAGTGACGTAATTTAGCTCAGAAATTAGAAACCAAATCCTAAAACAACAAAATAATTTTGGCAATTTTTTTTTCAGTTCTGCATCAAAAATCACGTCATTAGAAAAATTTAATATTTACAATTTCTACTTAACCTAAAGTGTAAATATGATATCTTTCTTGAAATTTAGTATTTCATAAAATTAATGTTATAAGTGTTTTCTAATTTTTTTCACTTTCTTTTTCACTTAAGTAATCGAAAGATGTCATTGAATGTTAATGCATCACAGCGGTCAACCACGCATTCAATACAGTACATTTCATAGTAAAAAGTGGAATTTACTTACTTTAATTAGTTATTATTAAAAGGTTTTTTTGTTTGTTTTTACGTTTTTGTCTAAACGACTATAAAACTCTCCGTAAATGTATAGATTTTTAAATCTTTTTTGTTTTTTCATAAAATAATTTCAAATATATTTTTAAAATCACGCTTTATTATAATGATTATATTGTATTGAGTAATATATCTAAAATATATCACAAAAATCATAGATAGAGTGCAAAAATTATAACATACGAATGCAGGTTCGCAACATGCTTTACAAATATAAGATGTCTCACTGAACGCAAATCTCGAATATTTATTTGGAACTTTTACAATAAAGATCTCTCAACCATAAAGAGGTGTCTCAGCCACATTAAGACTTCAGGTTGAATCTTTTCATCATCTGTGAACATCATCTTGCTTCCAAGATGTTTTTTTAGTGGACTAAACAGATAAAAATCACTTGGGGCAAAGTCGAAGCTGCATGGTGGATGTTGAAGAAGATGCCGACCAAACTTTTGAATTGTCTCCTGTGTTCAACTGAAAGTACTAATGTGGTTGAGACAGTAACCCAAAGAATCCTATGCAGCTGGTGTTGGGGCACTGATAAAACGGTGATATAAGTGCATACATATTGGTGAAGAATATGTTGAGAAATAAAAATAGTTTTGAAGTGAATATTATTGTAAGTTACTTTTTAATTATCTTTTGTGACTTACTTAATGACTTTCCCTCGTATTATCATTTGACCGACTTTACATGACTTCTTTACTACCTCAAATACAATATATAAATATTCATAAACAAATATATATATCCACTGAACACACTATAAACCTGCAAACAGCTTACCGAATTTTTCGTCAGTTTAATGGAGAAAAAAAACATAGAAGAAAAAAAAATATTGTGTGTTTTGAAAAAGAGAGGCCTTTATTTAGAGGACCACTATCATTAAAATATGTATCATATGACACTTAAATAAAGATACATATATGTGGGCCATTAAAATGTGTTGTTAAATTTGAGAAATCACATATCGCTAATTCGGAATTAGTCTATATTGGTAAATGGCATTTTGTACCGAATGTAGACTTTTATTTTTTCATATTCAAAGAGAAGCATGTCACATAATGTCAAAAAAAGAAATCGTTTTTATAAATATTAATTTATTAAATAAAGTTTCTTCTGTATTATTCTTTTCAAATATTTCATATATACTGGTATATGTTCTTTAAGTTGCTAATTTTCCCTATATAAGGATATCACTTTAAGAAAAAAACAATAATTTTTCTGATAAGACAATTGTACATGTAATGCAAATTTTGTACATCGTATTTTACTCGATATGAAGAATGAATTATGTTAAAAGAATGATGTTTCTTGCCGGAAGATGAAAAGAGTAAGAGATAATGATCGTGTGACATAGACTGTATGAGAGAAATTTATTAGTGATGGAGCATAATTCTGACGAAGAATAATAACCCAATCTATTAATGAGAAAGATGCTGATGTTTCCTGAATAGTAAAACAAAATATTCCAGACAGAAGAATAATTATATTATTTTAACAACTTATTTACTAAACATTTTTGCAAAAACATTTCCTACTTTTTGACAAATAAGATGTTAAAAAAAAATTAAATACTACATTGTAAAAGAAATGTTTTTTTTTTATGTTATTCCTATCTCTCTTAAAGTTTACGAAAATATAATATAACCATTTTGGAGATACATGAGATTCCGAAGAGCATTTTTGTGTCATTTGCCAATTACTAGATACATCTTCTATCTACTTAGAACATGTTAGTTGTACAATTAACATATTCGTGCATAACATTTTCTCTTTTACAGTTTTTGTCTAACGGGTCAAATACTTGTGTACTCACTCTAATTAAAAAGATGTGATGCTATAATGTGATGCTACAGTACCTGTAAGGACAATACTAAGATTCCGAATAGTCTCATTTAGTAAATCTACACTTCAGAATGTGTAAAATATTTTAAATAAAAAGCTACATGATGAGTAAGTTTGTGTAAGTTTCACAAATCACTTCTCATGCACAAACTAAGATAAAGGAGTGAAGAAATTTTAGTAATATTTTAATTTAAAAAAAAAAAAGGAATATTTAATTTTCCTTTATAAAATGTACAACTCCTAAGCATGATACAACTGATTCTGAAAGTTTTATATGCGAAAAAAAAAGTCAGTGACTCACACAAAAATACTCCAAAAGAAGAGACGATGTTATTTTGCCTCCGGTACAGTTTCATTATAGCTAGGCTGAGAGTTAAAAAGAACTTTGTATTGGCAGTGAGGATGAACTTTATTATGTCATAGGTATATACTGGTAAAAGAGGTAGGGACATTTGAATCTGAAAGCAGTCATAGCAGAAAGGACATTTTTGTTTTTAGTAGAACGGTGACTTGTGATTATTTTTTTATCGAAAGCGTCAGTTTTTTAAGATATTGAAAAAAGTGACCTAAATGGAAAGATTTTAAATGATTCGATACTCTCCTTTTTTAAGGGCTCTCCTGCATATATTTAGGAAAAATTTATGAAAATATCATTTTTTTGTTGTTGTTGTTTTTTGTTGTGTTTCAGTAAACTATGAAACATTTTGCTAAGAACCGATAAAAACATTTTTACTGCATTCATTTAAGTAATTAAATATAGTCGTGCTATTTAAAAAATGGTGCATTTCATATATATATTATTATTATTAAGCAAATAATTTTTTTTCGTTATTTTAAAATACGGCACTTAAAGATCATTTCGAGACATTATATATATATATATATGTATTTTCTATTATTTTATTTGTATCTTGCGGTGATTATTGTAGTTTAAATTTGACTTATCGGATATAAACAAACAAAATGGTTATTATTATTTTTTTTAAGTTTCATTCTAGATGCTGGAAAAAGTAATTTATGAACATTTTTTTTTCATATTGGGATTAAAATGTTTAATTTTCATTATTAAATATATATAGATATTTATTGAGCTTCTACATAATTATATAAGAAATGAGACAAAGAAATTGGAAGTGAACCGCTTCAGTAGTTATTGAGGAATCGTGGTGAACAACATGAAAAACATCACATATGCGGAAAACTATTTTAAAGTTTATGTTACAGCTACAGTACAATAATTACTTTTTTTAATTATTTAATAATTATTCTTTCATAGAATTATCTATTGTAGCCCCAAAAATTAGACTCAGAGCAGTTGATAAAGCCTATAAAATTTAAACATGCAAAAAATCGATGTTTCGAAATTTGTGACTAAGTGTAACCAAATAATTTAAATGATTCATACTTATAATCTTTCAATTTATTTCTTTCAGATAGTGTCTTTTCAGTATACCAGTAGGCTAAAACTTCAACAAATATTTCTCTATCGATTTGGTTTCGTTTTTGATGTTCCTTATGTTGTATTGTATAAATTTAAAGAATGGATTTGCAGCAGTTTGAATAGTTCAGTTAAAAAAATTAAATGGGATGTAAATATTCTTTTTTACTGTATTTTTATGACTTTTTTATTTTTTCTCTTAAATTAAATAACTTTTAATTGTGAAATTCCACTGTGTGTTTTTCACTGTGTGTTTCATTTCTTTTTTCATTTTTCCTTAAATGAATAGGAAACGGCTCTAAGATCTTTACGTAAAATAACTACTGCAAAATAAATGTATCTGAATTAAAATAAAGGTTAAATTAAAAAAAAAAAAAACTTTTTTTTTTTTTTCAAATCGCACCAACATAATTTACAACCCTATTCTAAAATAATTAAATAATGAGTGACAATAGTATTGTAAAATATTTACTTTAAACGATTGTTCAAAAAGCGGTGAGTCCTTTTAATAAAAATAAAATTAATTAAAATTATTATAAAAATTTAAAATTTGGTAAATAACTAGCAATACTGGATTAGGTGAAAATTGTTTATACTAAATATCAGTTAGAAACGATTTAGTTATGTATAATTTTACTCTAATCTATATAATCAGTAATACATAATTATTGTCTTTATGGTCATTAATTTAAAATTGATTGGAAACGTTTTTCTTATCAAATGGTTGAATTTGTGTAGCTGGAATTGTAATCAAATAATACATTTTTTAAGTTAAAATAATTCTTTAATAAATCCATAAGATAGAAAAAAATAGTTTCCTATAACTTACTAGTTATATTAACTATGTTTAAATCCTGGACACAAGCAATAAGACAGCTAAATGAAAAGGTCTTGTTAATCATTGCCGGAAAGCAATGTATTCTTCCCACACACATTTCTCTATTGTTAGAGCACGCATTTTTCTCTTTAAAAATTCCAGCTCAAATAACTTAAAAGTGTAATAGTAAACCTCAAATCAAACGTAACAAGGTTACCAAATTAAAAGAAAGATAACTTTAAAATGATACGCTGAAAATCAACTGTAACAGCCGGCAAGTACAACGAAGAGAGGCCATGATATGTGATACACACAAGAAGAAGCCGATGACGCACTCTGAGTCCAGAAAGAGATTGCGCTCTAGGCAAAAATCAAAAACGCAGACCTATTCAATCAACCCGAACCACATCTAATTTTTGTTTAATTTAAATATTTGTAAGAATTGCGTAATTTAAATAATAATAATAATAATTTAATACACTAAAAATGGACATAACATGCTTTAAAAATCGAGAAATGAAAGTATTCAAAAATTCCTACGTAGCGCCATAGAGAATTCAATCGTGAACGCTTATCTTAAAGGTTAAAGCAAATCGTTTGAGCGGCTCTTGAGCAATCCAAGTAGCTAGGTAAAAAAAAATAGATATACATTGAAAAAAAAATGCGCTTAAAACTTAAAGAACCAGTCTTGTTTTGCATATTCGGCACATTTCTCAATATAAACTTTTTGATAATTCCAATTTCAAAAAATCAACCTTGAACTATATTTTACACGCACGCTTTAAATATCAGTATCCGAAAAAAAAATATATTTTTTTTGACAGTTTTAAACGGAAAGAAGAAAAGAAAGAAAAATATCCATGAATAAAAAATAAAGAGTGCATGGCAAAGAATAAATATAAATATAAACATGCTAATCAGGTAAAATGCAGCTAGCTTGTGAATACGTTAAAACTCAAATATACATTTAAAAAATCACAATACAATATTAATATGTTAGTTTTACTTAGCTTTTTCACCTAAATGTAAATATTCGAACACACATATTCAACGCACTCGTACATTTCTACTTTCTATACGATATTTATATTTCTCTAACTTCATATTGTTGTGCATACTTTTAGAAGTTAGAAAATATTTAATTTGGCATGTTCTATATGCATTTTTCATCTATCACGTTTTATAATCTTCTGAACTGAAGAATAGCTTCATTATTCTCTTGTGTTGGAAATATATTCACCATTGCTAAATTTAACTAGATTTATTAATCGAATACACATATTTCTCGTTAGTTTGATAAGCCCGAAATAAAAAAAATGAATTCCTCGAAGGATTAAATTACTGTTTCTTCAAAATTTTCAAATGTATCGAAAACAATTCTTTTAAATGAGCAATATGTTTTTGAATTAAAAACAAAACAGTAAGTAATAATCTTTAAAATTCTGCTATGGTTTTAGAGAACTAAAAAGTAAAATTGAAAAATGAAATAAAGAATTTTCCAAAAGAATTTGATCCTAATAAATTAGTAATAGTAGTTACAAAATTGAATCAATAAATCAAGGTTAATATATAAATATACACACACACACACACACACACACACACACACACACACACACACACACACACACACACACATATATATATATATACAGGGCTTGACAAATACGGTCCCCAGGTCGCCACTGACGACCAAATATATTTATCTGGCGACCAAGTTATTTAATAAAGGTTTTTTATTATTTTTTATTTTTTATTTTTTTTTAACAAAAATTTACCTAAGCTTTCTTAAAATGAGCACAAATGCTACCCCCCCCTCCAATATTTAAAAATAAATTTGAAACTATATTCCCACAAAAAATTTTTTAACTTTTGTTTTTAATTTGGCAAAAACAAATTCATCAAATGTAAATTTTAAAATAATCAAATCAGAATTATTTGAGACCTCGACAGAAAAATAGGCAAAAACTTGTTTTTCTACTTCACTATTTCGTCGATGCGCTTGCTCCTCAGCAGATATAGATTTTGTAGCATTCGACAATCCGAAAATTTGAAGCATTCGGCAATCAGCATTTTCCGAACATGCCGGTTAATTCACACTTTACAGTATTTTTTTTTTTTTTTTTTTTTTTTTTTTGAAAGGTATAAGATTTTGATAAGTCTCATAAGAAAACTTAGTTTATACTATCTTTCTAAACCATTTAACTAATAATTCTAAACAATGCCTGTTATTATTTTTCCTCAATTAATTCATCAAAACTTTTGTGCTTTTTGAAAATTGATGACGAGGAAGGAGGGGGTGGTAAATATTTTTTACTGGCTACTAGAATTTTTTTCTGGCTGCCAGATTTTATGAAATTTGTAAAGCCCTGTATATATATATATATAAACGCTCACGATTTTTTTTTTTTTTTTTACCGATTACATTATTTAGTGAACATATGTTAAAAATGTGTAAATTATTGAGTAGAAAAATATAATTAATGGATGAAATAAAATATAAAGAAATAACAAATATAGATCTTTATGCGATCTCTTTTTGTATTTCCATAACAACATTAAATATTTTCTGCTTATTTATTTTGCTACAGATAAAAATTAAATAAATGAATAAAAATATTAACTTTAATAGGAATAAAAATGTATAAGAAGAGAAACTTTGAACATGTTTTTAGATAAAACATCTATTACATGTAAAATATTTGTGATTATTTTATGTTAAAATTTTGAAATTATGGAGAAAGACATTAGAATAGCAAACTGGTGGCGAATTAATTTTTGGAATATGATAGCAAGAATATATGTTTGGGAGGTCAAATATTGAATGTTTATTGATTTTAAATGTAAGTATGATATATTATCATTTTCATTAGTAACTATCTTATAAATAAATTACTGATATATAATTTAAGTGAAATAATATTCCATACATGTGTAATCTTGTTTCTAATATTTTTATAATTATGTAAGTTATACACACACGTATCTTTTTCACATGTATATTCTAAAAAGTTTCAAACTCATCAAATTCTGTCATCTTTTACCTTTATTTTTCATAAGTAATTAAATCTGTATAAGTTCTATTTTAATTGTATTTTTCCCTATCATTCATTTGGTACAAATTTTAAATAAAACTAATCATGTAACGTTTCTAATAGCATTGGTGCCTACAAATACCTGTGCATCTACATCAAAATCCTACAACACTGTAACATTTTCATTTAAAAAATTGCAGTTCCAAAATATGCTTCATTTTATCTTAAAATGTCATGAAACGTTTTTAAAATGGGGGTTTTTATAACAAATCATGAACAATTTCTCGTAAATTCCAGAACACATTAGTCTCACTAAGTAATAATATAATACAGGTACGAACAAGAGAAGGTATTAATTATTAAATATTTAGTAAGGCTGTCGCAGTCGCAAATAATTTCCATTGTTATGAATACACAACAAGTAAAATGAACATAGCAAAAACGAACTCTTAAAAAAAGATATTTTTCGCTAACTATAGCTTCGATAAAAAGATATAGGACAACTATTTCCCAACCAACCCCTCGGTTAACTTTTGTTACCCACTGATGATATTATATCATTTCGTTTGTAGTTTCCCTGTCTGCCTGTGTTAAATCTTGCATTCGACTTTTGACCCTCTCCCATCAAACTTATTTTCTTTAAATGTTAAACACGTTTATTTTTGTTTGATGTCTGCCTGTCTGTAAGTCTGTCTGGACCAAATATTCCAATCCTCTTTTGACCCACTTCCATAGAAACACTTTTCCTCAACTGCTGGATACTAGTTTATGGTCGATGACAGTTCAATATTAATGTTTTTCTAGGCAGTATCTGTTCAGTGGTAGGATCTAGGGGCAAACACCGCTTCGCACAGGCGGAAAGTATTACAGAAACAAGACAATCAAGATTGATGCTGGCAACAATAGAGTTAAAATAATAGAGATACAACAATGGTTCAAACCATAAAAAAATTTTGCGCAAAGCCACGATTGCTAAATTACAGTAACATTATAGTTTTATGTATATGAGATTTACAGCACTAGTTAGAAAAAAATTGAGCAATATAAGTATGTTACTTTTTTTTTAAAGTTATATGTCTTGTTTTTACCAATATTGCTCATGACAAATGTCAAGAAAGAAATAGATTTTCTTAATACTGAAATGTCCTTTAATCTTCTTAAAACAAATTTAGTTAAATTTATTTGTAAATAATTTGTTCGTTTACGTTTAAACGTCTCGGAAAATAACAATAAAAATACATAAATATATTTTATCAATCTCGATTTTTTTACTATAATTTTCAATAAATATTTCCTGGAAAATTGCAAGACATTTAAATCTACGAAATAGTATTGTAAAATGAACGCAGAGTTATTATACTTCGTTTTCCCCAGAGTCGTTCAAATTAATACTAAATGCGCAAAAATATGCATTATAGATTATATATATCTATTTATATATATACAGGGTGTTTCACAAAGGACACCTAACTTTAAAAATCAATAACCCGGAAACGGTGATAGATAGAAACTTGAAACCAGTGGTTTGTTTATTAAAATAATCGTAAGAATCTTATACGTAAATCTCAAAATTTAGTTAAAAATAGAACCGATAGATGGCGCTGAGAGAATTGCCGAAGATTTCGGCATTGAAATCTGGCCGCTATTAGCGTATAGCGAAAATAATTCTGAAAGTGGTGTATACCGTGGAGGAACGTGCGTTTATTGTGTTGGAGTACCACCGATTAAATGAGAGTCCTACTGCCACAAGGAGAAGTTTTCAATCGCGATTTCAAGTCGAAAAAGTCCCAGATGGAAAAATAATTCGTGAGCTTTTCAAAAAAAAAATCAACAGACAGGCAACGTGGCCGATGCCAATTATTTTCACTATACCAAAGTAGCGGTCAGATTCCAATGGCGAAATCTTCGCCGACTAGTCTTTCTATGCTTTTGAACTCTCTTTAGAAGGATTCTTAACGCTCTCAGCGCCATCTATCGGTGCTATTTTTAACTAAATTCTGAGATTTACGTATAAGATTCTTACGATTATTTTATTAAACATACCACTGGTTTCATGTTTTTCTCTATCACTGTTTCCGGATTATTGATTTTGAAAGTTAGGGGTCCTTTGTGAAACACCCTGTATATATATATATATATATATATGATATTTTTAATAAGTATTCTTGAAAACGAAATTAATTTCACATACGGTTTGTTATTTATACGAAATATAATCTAATTTCAGACATGCATTGTATTTATTACATCTACAAAATATAAGTTTAAAATACTTTCTTCATTAAATAATTTGGAGCGTTAAAAAGAAAGAGGTTTTTTTACGGGATATAAAATAAACAGCTGGAGCACTCATGCTCATAAAAGCAAATATTTAAAATCACATATTAAAATATCTTATTTTTCATTCTCAAAATTAGAATCTTTTTATGTAGAAAGCACTGAAAACTGAATTGTATTATATTTTAAATTGCACAATAGATAGCAATTTTAATAATGCATTTTATGTATTTACCATCGATCGGGATACACATTACAACAAATACAGAATTTTTATGCTTTAAAATAATGTTAAAATAAAATTTTTAAGAAAAAGTTACACTAAACCATTAAAAACCTTGATCAACGTTTTCTTTATTTTCATATTTTAAAGTTAAGTAAAGTGCTGCAATAAATGTATTCTTAACAAATAAAATTACAAAGAAATTTACAGATTACAGAAGAAAATACTATTTGAACTGTCTCATATAAATAGATATGCTTTTTCTTCTTGTTTGGAAAACATAACATACACTGTATGGAAAAAGTCACCGGACACTTACGGTTTTAAACGTTTTATAGAATATCTATGGAAATACTTGACGAATTCTTCTGTAACTTCTGAAATTTATAGAAAGCGTTTGAACTTATATTTCTATACGAAGGTTTGGTCATGAGGGCAAATAGGGAACCAACTATAAATTGATAAAAAATAATATTTTCAATCACACTATAAAATAAAAGGCTCGAAATAATTTGCAGCTCTAGCCCATGACTATGTAGATATTGTGCCACCTTTGTAATGATTTATGTAAGAATATCACGTATTTCCGCATGTTTATTGTTTATAGCATGCAGGGCTTTGATCCAAATTTAAAGTCCACTTTTTGCCAACTTGACAAAGTACAATCTGCTAAAAAAAGAAAAAGAGAATACTCTCCAAAATGTCTCACACCAAAATGTCCCAAAATGTCCAACACTCTCAAAAATCTCCAAATTGTCAAAGATAAAATGGAAATAGCCATTCAACTATAAATCATTTTATTATTTATTTATTTATTTAAAAAAATAAGATATGGAATAGTCTTTATAATCTAATTGTACCATACTCTGAAAATTTGAATACTGACATCTAATTTTGATATTATATTTGGCATTTTTGGTAAATTATAACTTAGGATACCAAACGAAAAGGTTTTTTTGTCAATTAATTTGGAAATTATGAAGGTTTACATTTTTGAAATTCTAATGTTAAATTTATTTTTAATCGTTGCATAACAGATGACATTGCGGGCAGTCTTTTAGGTATAACTCAAAACCTACTATAGGAACAGCTGTTGCAGACGCACCGGGGTAATCGCGATTTTTGTTTTGCACCATTTACGTGAGAAAACCCCATTTTTAGGTACCTGTTGCAGGTTGCTAAAGCAGAATGTTTCTTTTATTTTATTCTGAAAGAGTTCATTCTATATTAAACAACACAAAATTTTATTATAAAACACACACAATATTTAATTTATTATAAAACACACAATATTTAGTTTATTATAAAGCGTACGGAATCTGCTGTGAGTAATGAATTGTAATTTTGCATATGAATATTTGAAGCTTATGAAAGTTGAATTCTGTTTAAAAAAAATATAAGTTACAATTAATATTTGTTTCGAAAATTTATTTGGAATACATACACACAGACATACACACACACACACACACACACATATATATATATATATATATATATATATATATATTAAATAGTTTTCAAGACAAATATGAATTGTAATCTACGCATCTTTTAACAGAAATTAATTTCTAAAAGCAATAAACATGAGAATCTAAAATTAAATCTTAATCTGCCAAGTAGTTATTCAGTTAGGCTTAAAACCTACCCGCATTGCAATCCGTTTTGACATGATAACAGACAAATTTAAGATTAGAAGCTACAAAATTTAAACTTTCGTAATTCCAAAATTTTCTGACCAATTTAGTTTTAATTTGGTGTCCCGTATTGAAATTTACCAAAAAGCCAAATACGATATCAAATTTTGGTGTTCGTAATAAAATTGTAAGTATTTCCAGTTAAACAACTATTTCTGTTTTTTTTTTTTTTTTTTTTTTTTAAGACAATTTGATGATTAAAATGTATGAGATGTTCTATTTTTCTTTTCTATGCCAACTGTACGATAGAAACAACATATGATATTTAGTGTATAAATATATGGAATGTTTGATGAAACATGAGCATGTGTGTATAAATAATAATAACTGTGCATGCACTAATTATAAGAACGTTATTCTGAATAATTTGGTAGTCAACTATATAGGGCAACTCATATAAAATACCAAGTCGAATAGCCCAAATAATCAAAAGGATACCAGCCTTATAGAATTTCTGTTGATTTCTATATGTAGCTCCATTTATATATTAAATTACATCACACTCATAAATTACTCGAACACATAAAAAAAACCACTGTATCAACCTTTAATAAAAGCTCTGTGCTTACAAGTAGAGCTCCTATATTGCAGTCGGAATCATCTCCAACATGTAACAAATATAATAGAAACTAAATTTACACATAAAATTGTTTAGTTTTTGGTAAAGATAAGTATACCTTCCGATACAATTAATTTTTTAACAAAATTTTCTGTTATATTTTACTACATTCAAATATTGTAACGGAGGTTACTTTTTTCCAAGACAATATGTTTTTTATTTTTTTATTATTATTATTCAGAATACATTTAAGAATAATCTATTAAACTGTTAATTATAATAAAATAGATTTACATTAAGTAACTGATAAATTTTTAAAATGAAGCCTTTTAAAATTTGTGGTTCATTCGTTTGAACAGCTGAATTTGTTATTTAAAAAAGGAAATGAAGAAACAGTTGGAGAGAATATGCTTACAACTAAAAGGTTATGGTTATTTCTAAGAACTTCTGAAAAAATGTTATTGCCTTTTCTATATTAAAGCAAAAATTTTATAAAGATGCAGACTTGAAAACAGTTAAAATTTTATTGAAAGATTAGAAAAAGAAACATCCAAATTGCGAATAATACTGAAAAATATATCTCACTTAGAATAAGAATGAAATTTTAAAATAATTTAATTTGTTCGTAATGAAAAATATATTGATCAATTTGTTAAAACTGTTTTAAGTGGAAATATATAACTGAGGAAGAAAATAAGTTACGTAATAGTACACAATAAATGTGACAGCTGTAACTATTATAGTAAAAACTAGGGGTCCTACCCCCTGCGAGCTACGCTCGCCAACCCCCGCTCAGACTTCGAAGCCTCTAAAAACATGACAGCGTGCTTTGTTTTAAAAATATTGGTAAATCTGTAATTGGGTTGCCATGCTTTTAACGTTTTAATGGGGCATTTTTTGATTACCATGGCCTCATACACAGCTGTTGCGACAACTGACGACTGTTTTCGGGATTGATAAGTAAAATCAATTACAACTTGAAAACCAGCTTGTATAAAATGGTTAGGTTTAAATTGTGGCTACCTCTCGGACTTTTATAACAACGATCTGTATTCTATTCTTCCTTTGCGTTTAAGGATGAGAAAAATTTCCTCTGCTTGTGAATAACATTAAGAACCACGGTATTGAAAAGTACTGTTATAGACATTTTCAGTAACAGGTTTAATTTTCTCTCTATTTTAGTGCGCCATCATGCATATTTTCATGTTATTTTAAATATGTAAATTATTTATTTTAATTAATATGTATATACGAATTTCTAATAATTATTTATCATACAAAATTAATTAAATATTTTGTGCATGCATGCCTGCATTTATTCGGCATCAATTGATGACATATTTAAACAATTATAATTTTACACCTTGTTATGTCACTTGAATATTTTCCATAAGAAAATCGGGTACTTTAATTTCCAGTATAGGATCCTTTGCTTTTAGGTTTGGCGTAATTCGAGCTTCGAAAAGGGATAGATTCGTTAATATACATAGATTTGTTGCCAAAAGTTATGAAAAGAAACCCAATGAGCTTTTGGTACTTTTCTATTATACGTCTTGGCGCTTTTTTTAAAAAGCTTGGCGCAATTCGGGCATCAGAAAATGAGATTTGGTGCCAAATGACATAAACAGCCATGGAAACAAATTCGACGATTTTTTTGTTTATATGCGTATTTTAATTATACGTATATTATTATTGTTTTTTCTATACAAATTACTTCTGATTATATATAAAATAGGATAAAATACATTTTACGCTAAACAAATTGTATAAATATTTTTTTGCTCCTTTCTTTTGCGTTTACATAAATGACGTCATTTGGACGAATTTATTCAAAACATTTTCAGTTTATAAATTAAATTAAATGCTGACAGACGATTGAATCCTGACGACGATAGAAATGTGCTTTTTTTCAAATTTTCCTGAAAAACATAATTTAATCACAATCTTGTCTTCATTATCTATTGAAATAAAAGATAAATTCAATTTCAATTTGAAAATGACGAATAAAAAGAAATCAATAATCCCTATCGGTATCCTTTAAAAAATTTTTCCCTTTTTTGTCACAAAAACACTGAGTAATTAGTTGCCATCATTACAGAAATGTCATTAAAATTAGAAAAAAATTAATATCTCGAAAACTAATTCCAATTTCAAAATTATATTACCAGTTTTGACATCAGCGGATTTTTATGGACAATTGGTATTAATTTCACCATCAAGCGTGTAATATTTTATTAAAAATAGCCCTGAAACATAATCAGTCGTTTAATCAGTCATTTCATAAAATCGTTTCATAAATTCGTTTCATAAAATCGTTTCACAAATTTGTTTCATTAGGATTTTATATATATAGGGTAGATATGTTCGTGATGCTAATCCAAATATGTTTGCTTTAAAAAGATAACAATACTATTTTTTTTTTTCGTTTTTATTACTTTCTATTTTTAAGACTTAAATTTTTGTGAACTAAATAATTTGGACATCCATACAAATTTCATTACATTTAAAAAGCATTTCCATAGTATCAGAACGAATATTTTCAGAATCCGAAAAAAATAGTTCCGGATAATCGAGGTTAGTGAAATTCAATAAGCTTCTTCTCATTATTACATACTAAGTGCATACCAAATTTCAAGTCTCTATCTCAATTTTTTCAAGAGTTAGAGCGTTTACAGACACACAGACACACACACAGACAGACGGACGGCAATTTTTTTTCTAAATATATGTTTTTCAGAATCTCCAGGGTCTGAAACGTGTAAATCTGTCAAAAAAAAATTTCGACTTTCAAAACGATTACAAGACTTACTCTATACTACGTATGATGGGTAAGTAAAATTGTGAAAACTGCAATTGCGTCAATATGAAGACCGATAAAAGAAATTCCTCGTACAGAATTTTTTTCCGTTAAAGACCCGATTTTTGCTGTTATTTTGAACGCTACTATTTTTCAGTAAAATTAATAGATTCTTCTATATGTGAATAAAAAATTAAGCCTAAAATTCAATAAGTTATATTTTATCTTGCAGTTTTTTTTATAATTAATATATTCTAAATATTACCTTAAACACAAAAACACTTTTAAATATAAAACAGAGAACTATATAAGAATTGGTAGTATAAATTATAAATAAATAATTTTACTATATTATCATGCATAGATTTTTATTCCATTAAAAATACTCATGTATTGTAATATTTCATTCCAAATTTGTAGAAATTCAAAATGTTAATTTAGTTTATATATTTAGTATTATCGAAATTAAAATGAAAGACAATAACTCAGAGTTTATTCATATAGTATTAATAACTGAAAAATAGGATTTTGTGATAAATACATTTAGAGGAAAATAGATATTAGTAATTACATTTAAAAATATATCTTACAAATGAAACAGAATATGTCATGTATATTAAAATGACCATTAATCAATTAGTAAACTTATTAAATCTACCATTATAATTTTTACATAGAAATTTATTCGCACTTTCTGAATTATTGGTTACAATTCAGAATCTAAGACTCTGTATCTATATAATAAAAATTATGCTTATTTCATAATTAGAGTTGCAAAGGCTATAAAAAACCCGGTTTAAACCTGGGAATAAACTGGGTTTTTTGGGAATAAACCAGGTCTTTTGGCAATAAACCTGGGAATAAACCGGGTCTATTGGAAATAAACCTGGGAATAAACCGGATTTTTGCAACTCTATTCATAATACGATACAAAATGAGTAGAGTCTTTAGTTCTTTTTATATTTTAAAGTAACTTCTGTCGCTTTCTTAAGAGCATGTATGTTTAAAGACCACGTCAAAAACCGAAATTTGAAATAATACCTGAAAAAGAAATAAAAATGAAATTTAACGAAGAGAGAGTAATTTAAAATATATATCCTGATTTCCCTATTTCTTAATAATATCTATTATTTCTTTCTATTTAATTTTCCTAAAATTTTAAATTCAAAATGCGTATATCAATAATTATCTTATTCAAAATCTTAATCTAAAACTTTTAGTCCCTTCATAAACTTTTATCAAATATCCAATTCATAATATTCTGAGAAAAGCTAGTTTTTAGTTTCGGACGTTTTTAAAAGCCATTTTGTTATTTTTATTTCCAATTTTAATTCCACGGTTATTTATTAATTAAACGTTATGCGACATTGTTTTTGGAGAGGGTAACACAAACTTGAGATACTTTATTTAGTTTCCTCGGATCAAAACAATCCAGAATAAGTTTAATTTTGTTTGCTATAGCTGTATGTTGGCTACGTAGTTCTTTAAATTTCATAGAGATATAAAAGGAAATAGGATTTATCTAAAAACTATATTAAAAAATAAAAATAATATCTTACATAGAAGACTAACGAGAACATTAAATGAATGACGACAAGAACAGAAAATAGTAATCTTAGCCTTTCAAAAACTACAAATCATACATATCTTCGAAACTATTTAATAAGCTTTAAAAGCATATATTCTATGTTTTGGACGGTACCCATTTTTTAAAATTAAATTAATATAAATCATAATTCATATGTATTTTAATAGGATTTTATTAAGAAATATCCTAACGAAAAATACGTGTTTGAATTAAAACTAGTCGTTGGGTGCCACTGTAATAATTACCCCTCATGCATATGTATAATATAAAATATGAAAATAAAACATGTGTAAACTATTTATAAAATGCATTGCAATTTGAATAAAATCGCAGCTTGATGATGTCCTAAACTTTAAATGCTCTATTACTGAATTGCCTAAAATAAGCATCTTATAACTCACAAAATGATAATCCTATTAACTAACGGTTTACTGCGTCGGTTTAAGCGTCTCATTTCCAATTATAAAATATACCTTTGAATTAAAATTTGAATGAAATACAGGGCCATGAAAAATCGAAGAGTGTAGAAAATAGGATTACAAATATATCGGCAACTAATAATCCGATTGACTTCATTCTTTATGTAAAATTTATGTTTTTTATTGTCTTTTATATTCACTCCTTAAAATAAACAATTTCGAACATTTGTATATACACTTTATCAGAAAGATTATTTCGCGAGTTCGAAAAAAATAGTTCCGGATAATCGAAGTTACTGAAATTCAATAAGCTTCTTCCCATTATTACATACTAAGTACATACCAAATTTCAAGCCTCTATCTTAATGTTCGGGAGATAGAGCGTTTACAGAAACACACACAGACAGACGGACGGAATTTTTTTTTTCTAAAAATATGTTTTCCGGAATCTCCAGTGTCTGAAACGTGTTATTCCGTTAAAAAGAAAATTTTCGACTTTCAAAACGATTACAAGTCTTACCCTATACGTAGGATGGGTATCAAAAGTTCGTCTTTGTGGTACAAAATTGTTCATTTAAAAGTTCACCATTCCCTTAAAATGAAAACTTTCCATTTTGAGTAAAAAGAAGAACATGTTTTTTTAGTTTGCGTAAAGTAATTTTTTTTTTTGTTTATCTCGTGCCTTCTGTTATAGAAACATCAAATATGCTTCCCTTTTTCCATTCATGGATTATGCATGATCTAGCATGCCGTTTGTTTAGCATTCCAAAACACATGCAAAAGTCTTACTTACTCGTGAATGATATGGAAATATACAGCAGAGATTTCTACTGTCTTTTTTTATGCTTATTGTGAGAATATTTTTAGTATTTGTTTAGATAGTTATAATCCGAATCGCAAACAAAAGTAAACTATGTCTACTTCACAATAAAATGAGTCATATGAGACTTCTGTAATGAAGAACGTTTTAAAATACTATAACAACAAAAGTTTTAGACTTTAAAAAAGATAATGTTATTCTATATAACATCTTTCGAAAAAAAGAGTTTTAACGTTTTATATTATAACATTATGTTTACACAAAATGTTTCAAAAATTATTTTTTTCTTAAAGGGTGGTTTACGAATCAATTTCTATTGTCATCCTTTTGCAGGATTTATTAGAACTTCATAGAATATTTGCACATAATACAAATTTGCTGGGATAAAATTATTAGAGTTTGAAACTAAAATGAACGAGTAGAAGTCATTTTCTTCTTACCTATAACGGAAATTAATTTTTAAATTTCCAAAGATCAAAGAATTTACCGCCTTTTAACTAGTTTTTATTACTGCAAGATTTTTAATCCTAAGTCAACGTGTAATGCATAAAAAAAAGAACAAGTTGGAAATTGTACATCAAACGTGACAAATGCGGTGCGTTCTTACTATAGCTAGTTATATAAATATTCAGATTTTGATGATTTTTAATTCTGTGAAATGAATTATATCGTCTGCAGATTAATTTCTGTCATAAAATAAGTATCTCGGTCGCTTGACGATTTAACATCCATCGGAAGCTCCTATAACAAAAAAGCACCGATTAAAAAAAAAAAAATCAAATTTCTTAATAAATATTTTTATTAATATCACCTAAAGTTTTGATTCGATTTTAATAAAATTTGAAATGTCTCAGCAAAATTCTGCAAAGATAATATATTTTAAATTTCAAACATTCGGTTGGGTAGTTTTTGCGTTTTTATCTGCGGACGGACGGACCGACAGACGGACGGACGGACCAAGCGACGACAATAGGTGCTACGTATTTATATAATTACGAACGCACCTTGTTTTTATATTCGTGTTTTTGAAGGTAAATTCTTGTTGTTATTCATTTTAGAATTATGCTACACTGAAAAAAAAGTGTTGATTTTTAAGTATAATACTAGCACACCAGCTACCAGTACATTGTACCGTAAAATTAACAGTAATAAACAGTAAAATAAGCAGTAATAAACAGTAAAATAAGCAGTAATACGCTGCCGATCAGGATGCCTGAGATTATACTGTAAAATGAACACTTTTTTGCAGTGTACGGTTGTGTTTATTCCAACATAAGAGAGAAAATTTAAATTAACCAGAAACCTGATGTAAATAGGATGAAAAATTTTCGCTGAGACGATTGCTAACCCGACCCTGACAAAATAACTATCATCTATCTGAAACCCACTTAAACCCAAAATTAAGGGAAAATAGTCTATGCGTAAATTTCTAATGAAAATTTTAACTTTTCGTAGAAAAAGAAACATATTCTACTGACACTCATTATGCTTCGTTGGTTTCACGCAGTAGTTTAATAGTCTGAAAAATATTCATGGATCTATACATTATACTAAATGAATAATAATTATTAATAAAAGTTTCAAATATAAAGAAAATTTTCGTTATGATTTTAAACTGACATATTTTTGCATAGGATTTACATGATTACGCCCAAAATTTTAATGACTTCTAGCATAGTATACGTACATTTTAAAAAGATTTCTGTTCAAATTTACATGTTTTTCTCACCGGAAACAATTTTGTGGATTTTCAGTTGATAAAACCATCCCTAAGCGCAAGAGTTACAGTGAAACCCCAAAAAACTGATACGATCGTGAAACAATTTGAACCAATCCAAACCGCAACGAAACAAAAATCGTGAGATTTATTTCAACTATAATGCACATTCATTTTAAAACACGTCGCTCAATTTGACGTGAAATAAACGATAATGTGTTAACATTTTTTAACGTGTCCATGCACAAAAATTATATTCGATGCGAGGACTTTTTGAAAAAGCACCTTAAATGTGTTTCTTTTCGACATATTCATAATTCATGACGATAAAGTAATTTTTACGACAGCTAAGGCCTGTAAGGGAGAATAAAATAATTAAAAAGTAGACAAAGATAAAAGCATATTGTTTTTAGATCCTAATGAAAACAAACTTGTCCCTCAATACAACGAGACAAAAAAAACTGAAAATGGGAACATCGTTTCAAAAGTATTAAACGAACAATATATATGAGGGGGTCGGGGCAAGAAAGTGCCAAGCCACATTTTTGGTGAAATAAATCCATTACTGTAATCTGTTGCTTAATATAGTAAATTATTATATCTACATATAATTTATTTCTAATGTCAAGTGGTGGCAGCCTATGTCCCAGATTTCGTTATTGCCACAGACGTCTATGCTCCCAATGAAGATAGCTAATTTACAAAGAACGTAATAGTAATATCATTAAAGTAATGCCATCTCAAATACTACTTAGACTTTGGCGAAAAAACTTTACATTATATATCTAATTTGAATATTTGATCAAATTTTCAAACTGAAATATTTCAGATGTTCAAAAATGTGGCTTAGCACTCTCTTGCCCCGGCCTCGTTATACATAAACGAATTTTTTATACTCGCTTTTGTTGGAAGTAAAATAAAAATATTAGGAATATAAATATAAGTAAAAATATTTAAAATATTTATCTACAAATATTTATATAAGTGTTATGTAAAATTATTTATATAAGTAATGATAAATATATGGAGATATTATCTTACAGAGTTTACTTTAACATATTTATTTTTTGCTCGTTATACTTGGTGGGTTTCACGTAGTAGTTTAACAGTCTGAAAAATTGCCATGGGTCTATATATTATACTAAAAGGGTAATAATTATTAATAAAAGAAAAGTTTTAAACATAATAATTTTTTCGTTTTACTTTCAAACTGACATATTTCTGCAAAATATGATATACATGGTTAGACATGAATTTTAATGACTTATAGAATAGGACATCTACATTTTTAAAATATGTTAACACGTTTCTAAATCGGTAATAAAAAAACAGGTAAGGAAAAAAATATAAAAAATTATTACAAGTGATATTCTAGAAGGAAATGTCTTTTCAATGAAACTTCAAAATACTATATTTGAGCACAAAATATTTATTTTGTTCTTCCTGTGTCTGCTATTATGCAGACTGCAAATATGCATTATGCATATCTCGTGACATTGCTCCAGAATTTAAAAATGAATACAAAATTCTTACACATTCAAAAATGTATGCCACAAATATTCCTTTTGTCACTTTTATACACGGTATCAGTTTTGTTTGTTTATACATTCATAAAACATTCAGGCCCTTCTCATAACTCGATATAACTATCATTTGCACTCGTTTTAGAGGCGATATTTTAAATCGGCTCTTTATAAGACAGGTAAAAAATATGACACAAATCATGCAAGCGCTGAGAGTGGGTTTGGAAAAGTGGTAATGGAAACAAGTTAAAGCAAAGAAAATGCGAAAAAGAAATAAGTTAAAACGTATTATTTTCATTCAGTCGAGAAAATACCCATGGCAATCAACAGAAAGCAGCACGAGGTGCAATTCTGAGATGACGGAAAAACAAAACAAAAATAAATTTACATAAAATGAAAATTACATTGTTTTGTAGGTTTTTGATATATTTATCAATTCGTGTGGGGTTGGTGGATAAAAAGTGAGGTATTCCTCTGAAGTAGGCAACTTTAGCCCTTGAAATTGCAAAAATAGCTCATGTATACACACTTATTATTGCGTTGATCCGCCATTGTTAATTGATAGAAAATGCCCTTTAATCACTTTTTAATTATTTTGAGGTTCCATTCGCTACAATTTCCGTTTTCTACTCACAGGTGCAAGATTAGTTTAAAAATATATTTGATAAATTTTGAAAAAATAATTTATTTATACATTTATACTCAATCGTCTGCCCTAAATTTATATAAATTAACGTAATAGTCTTTTGTCTACTCGAGATGATAGACGTACCATGCACATCGAGGTGATATTGTAAATTACTTCCATATCTGCCAAATCTCGCAGCACTATTTTTGAAGAGTAATATTATTTCAAAACTGAAAATCCTCTTGAGAGAGATTATTATTAAAAATATCTATACGAAAAATGGAAGCTTGGCAACTAATTCACCAAACCCTTCCACGTGTGTGCGGGGGGAAGAAGATGTTTGGCATAGTTTTCAAGAGCAAATTGTTGAACAAATTAATTCGAATTTAAGTAATTGGATTTTTATAAATTTACACATAAATAATATCCATATATATATATATAAATATATATATATATATATATATATATATATATATATATATATATATATATTTATTTATTTTTATACGAAGTTAATGATACATTAAACAAGGATTTTTTAAGTTTCAGATACATTGATGATGTCTTGTTGGTAAAGATTAACGATTCCAACAGTGAATTAAATTTTGATTATTACCCCCAAGGTTTGACATTAAAGAGAACTTCATATAACACAAAACATGTAAATTATCTTGACCTTGCTATCGACATCGAGAGGGGTGACTTGCGTACTTGCATTTACGATAAGAGAAATGATTACAAATTTGAAACAATCAAGATATTAAATTTTAATTCTAATGTACATATTTCAATTTTTAGAAATATATTTATCAACAGTTTAATTAGGATAGCAAAATTAAATTCTGAACATGATAGTATAATGAGTGACATAATAAATCTCTATCACGGTGCATTGGTTCAGAGTTATCCTATTGCTTTTTTAAATAGTTTGGTGAATAGTTTTGTCAAAGGTAAAGAATACAGTGATACTCTCCTTTTGGCGATTAAAAATATCGCCAAGTGAGTGTAGGTTTTATAAGGAGCTTCGTCCGGCTGAGTCGTCTTTTCATCTTGGTTTAATTTTTCCTACGGTTAGTTTGGTTGTGACAGGCATGGGGGAAGTTTCATGTGTAATGCCGGTATAACCCAGCATGCAGGTCTTTAGCCCTGCAGCCTGTCTCCATTGGTTGTGTTTTTTCTGTTTGTAGTTTTGTTTAAAGTATTGTTAGTTCGAATTTTTAAGGTTATTTGTTTGTTTTCTCTGCCGTTTCAGTAGTTTTGGGCTTGAAAGTATGGTATGTGGTTTTCGCATTATATTAACCTTTGTAGTTTGGTGGCATGGCTACGTCTTCAAGTGGTTTAGTTTATTTTACATTTAGCTTTGGATTTTATGAATTGTCTAGATAAACGTTTTGGATATGGTTTAGGCTTTAGTCAGGCATATTGCGACGTTATAATTATTCCTTTATAATTATTCCTTTATAAAGTTTTCCCAATTTGTTTAATGCAGTTTAATATTGTTTTATAAAGTTTAGTTTAGTTTATTTCAGTTTAATTTTTTTATATATTATTCGTTCACGTTCTATATTTAATATTTATAGTTTTGTTTATAGTGTTGGATTTAATCTTTTGTTTCTATTTTGGTTAATTTTATGAAGAAATGTATTTAATGTGAATATAAATATAAATTATGGATTATACAAAAAATGGAATATTAGATACCGGCAAGAAATGGAATTCATTGGAGGACCATTGTGCTCGGTCGGTTCCCGATAAAATGGTAGGGAATGGATCGTTAAAAAGTAACCATTATTTGGATTTGGATTTGGATGGAAGCGGAAACGGCCACCGAAGGAAGGGTGTTGATGATGGTAGTTGTAAAAAGTGTTTGTCCAGTTTAGTTATTGAGAAAAATAAAAAAAAAATTATAAAAATAATAAACATTGTGGAAAAAATTATGAAAAAAATTGTGAGTTTGATATTTGTTTGGAAAGAGGGGAGGTTGAAGGTATACGAAAAAGTTATTCGATCAGGTATAACACCAGATATATTTATAATAGTGTTTTAATTAATGACGTTTACGATGGTGGTGATGGTAAGGATATTGAGGTAAAATATAAAACTAGAACGTTTTATAACACAAACTTAAAAAAGGAGATAAGTTTCAGTAATCTTAAACTAAGGAAATGTACTGATAAACGATGTAAAGTTTGCCTGAGTGTGGGAATAGAGTATAACACTATTGAGGACATCAGGTATTTAAAGGTATGTAAGGTATATAATAGTGTATATAAACTTAGTTGCAAGATATGTGGTATGTCATATATAGGTCAAACTTCTGACCCAATTAATAAGCGGTTTAACAACCATAAGTCTGACATCAGAAATTGTAAAACTAATAAAGAAGAACAGGAGATTGAAATTAGACATTTTAACAAGCATGGTATTGAAAATATAGAATTGACGATTTTAAAGATAGTTCCTAACAAAGGGGAAAGAATGATATGTGAAAATGATATGATGATTAAATGTGGTACTGTGTACCCTTACGGGTTAAATGTTATGTTCAATGGAACTAACGTTATGAAAAAATTAAGAAACACATTATTGGATGGTTCAATATACGAACGTATCGAACATCCCATGAATTATGGATTCATTACAGAGATGGATCATAGGGTAATTGGAAAAGGATATGATAGTATAGATGAAATTAAACGCTCAATTCTTGAGAGTGATTTTAATGGTATAGTAAGAAATATAAAATATATTATATTTAATGTGAAAAAACGTTTTATAGGTGATTTGTTAAACTTTTTATATTTATATAAGAGTAATTACAATATTGATTTGGCATTAGATATTTTGAGGTTAAGGATTAGATCACAATATTTGGGGAGATGCAATAACAACAATAAATTGGCCAATCGTATGTATTTTGTAATGGACTACATGGAACATAAAAAACGTGGTATTAATATAGGTCATGTATTGAATAAATACAATGAATTGCTTCCAGATAAAGACATAGAAATTGTCAGGGTTTTTAAATATGATAAACCTTTAGGACGTACAGTTTTTAACTATAATAATTTTTCAAAAGAAATCGGTAGAAACAATGATAACAATTTATGTCATTGTCATGATCCAAGGTATAGTAATTACGTGGATGTGAATCACGGTCATGTATTGACTGGTAATTTAGATATTGTCGGGGACAAAACATTGAGGAATTATATGCAATACGGTACAAAATTTCGCTTAAAAAGGATAAATACAAGGGATTTTATAAAAAAACGATTAAAAATCAACGTTGACATGTTTATACATAAATTAATGAGCAAGTTTTGCTTGCCGGAAATTGCTTTTTTGGAATGGAAACATAATGTATTGATGGACTTGAGTTCAATTTATTGCAGTAAAACGAGGGGGATTTCGATAGAAGATTATAATTCATTAAAAGAATCTATTAAGGATTTACAGAGTAATTTTGTTATAACTTATATAGATAAAGCTAATACAAATTTTGCAATTATTTGCAAAAAGTTATACAGTGACCAACTAAAACAAAGTTATAATAAAAAACATAATTACAGGTTATTAAATACCAATGTAAAAGAGACAGAAAGAAGAATTGGCGCATTTTATAAAAGGTTAAAATATACACAACGTAGTAAAGAATTACCTTATATGGTATTGATTCCTAAATTTCATAAGGACCCTGTTGCCTTTCGTACAATTACTTGTGGTTTTGGAACTTATTTAGAAGTTGCTAATAAAAAGTTTTTGGATATTTTGCAGAGTTTATTTGATGTGGCATTAAAACATAATAACACTTGTATTATAAAAAATAGTATTGAGTTACTTAATAGATTGAAAGGTTTGAGTAATATCAAAGGTTTATATGTTTATGATTTTGAAGATTTATATAATAACATTGATTTAATAGATCTTAAAAATAAAATTTTTGATTTTTTTAAGCGTTACAATACTTTGGGTAAAGATTTGGATCATTTAATAAATTTATTTAATTTTGTAGTTAATGAAAATTACTTATTTGACGGTAAACATGTGTTTCAGCAGATTAAGGGTATACCTATGGGGGGTAGTTGCAGCTCGGTACTTGCAGATATTTATTTATTTTTATACGAAGTTAATGATACATTAAACAAGAATTTTTTAAGTTTCAGATACATTGATGATGTCTTGTTGGTAAAGATTAACGATTCCAACAGTGAATTAAATTTTGATTATTACCCCCAAGGTTTGACATTAAAGAGAACTTCATATAACACAAAACATGTAAATTATCTTGACCTTGCTATCGACATCGAGAGGGGTGACTTGCGTACTTGCATTTACGATAAGAGAAATGATTACAAATTTGAAACAATCAAGATATTAAATTTTAATTCTAATGTACATATTTCAATTTTTAGAAATATATTTATCAACAGTTTAATTAGGATAGCAAAATTAAATTCTGAACATGATAGTATAATGAGTGACATAATAAATCTCTATCACGGTGCATTGGTTCAGAGTTATCCTATTGCTTTTTTAAATAGTTTGGTGAATAGTTTTGTCAAAGGTAAAGAATACAGTGATACTCTCCTTTTGGCGATTAAAAATATCGCCAAGTGAGTGTAGGTTTTATAAGGAGCTTCGTCCGGCTGAGTCGTCTTTTCATCTTGGTTTAATTTTTCCTACGGTTAGTTTGGTTGTGACAGGCATGGGGGAAGTTTCATGTGTAATGCCGGTATAACCCAGCATGCAGGTCTTTAGCCCTGCAGCCTGTCTCCATTGGTTGTGTTTTTTCTGTTTGTAGTTTTGTTTAAAGTATTGTTAGTTCGAATTTTTAAGGTTATTTGTTTGTTTTCTCTGCCGTTTCAGTAGTTTTGGGTTTGAAAGTATGGTATGTGGTTTTCGCATTATATATATATATATATATATATATATATATATATATAGATATATATATATATATATATATATATATATATATATATATATATATATATATAAAGATATATTGATATAGTACGGAACACGAAAACACATGAAAAAACGTGATAGACCTCAAAATACATAAGGAATATGGAGTCATTTTTTACGCACATATTTTCTACCAAAAGTCGAATGCGCTTTTAAAAAAATGTAAGAAAACTTTATTTTAGAAAATACAAAAGTAACTTTTTGGTCATCAAAATCCCTAGCAGTCAGTTCATGTAATAAAGAGTTGCTCATTTTTTTAGCACATATTTTCTACCAAAAATCGAATGAGCTTTTAAAAATTAAAAATTAAAAAATAGCAAGAAAATTTTATTTTAGAAAATACAAAAATAACTTTTTGGTCATCAAAATCACTAGCAGTCAGTTCATGTAATAAAATTTTTTTACAAAGGGATCTTTAAAAATATAAACACATGTATCACGCGTAAAAACACTTTCCAACATTACAATAAAAATTTCAGGAAATCTTTAATATCAAATTCTACATTTTAGTAGCAACAACTCTAAATCTGAAAGTAATGAAAGATGATTCTAAAATGTCTAACAATGTAGGCGGTGATCACTTTAATCAGCAACTTAATAGGGATCAATAAATTTTACATTTTCGGAGGAAGCATTTTAAGACTATATTGTTGATAATTCAGATTCAACAAGTGGCAGGCACTAAATTTCTAGAATTTTGAAAGTTACATATTTAGAGGGAATTTTTAACCCAAATCTCTAAATTTGTTGATAAGCATGCTCTGAAGCAGAGGCCAATATAGATCACTTATTTTCCACAAATTCCTATACAATTACTTTTACAGCAAGGCTAATGCTTGAGTGAAAATACATTTTTTATAATTTTGTATGGAAAAAAATGTCGATTGTTTCAACCATCAGTAGCCGTGTGCCTGTTTTTTTTTTGTCGCCTATGTCAGTCATTTTTCCATAATCCATTTCCTATTAAAGGTATGACGGATCCTTTTGGGCCAGTTCTTCTTAAAATGTGTTATGATTCCGATTGCTCTCTATGTCAAAGTCGTAAATGTCTCGAAGTATATCTGAAGCATCATAAAATTGAGCGGCTTCTAGTTCCATGATATTTCAAAGAAATAGAAATACCACATTATACTCTTTATAGACATATATTTACTTCTGTAACTCATTCGGAAGAATTTTCATCGTCTTAGAATATGGTATTCTCATTTTGCTCCAGATTTCATCTTTACTTTTAAACCATTCCTGTTTCTTTTCTGGACTTTTAGCTTGGGCATCTAATTCATATAATTCATTATAAAATCGATTAAGTTGAATTTGACAATTTTGTCTTGAAATCTCATCAACTGAAGAAGTTCTAAATGATTCCTTATTCCTAATAACACCAAATTTATTTTCAACTGAATCTTTGTAAATATAAAAAAGAGGTCTGTAGTTCTGTTAAAAATATAATAAGTGAGAATGTGGATATTTCAACAGAAGATTAATTGTCCACATACTCGTCTTACAGTTTTTGCACTGCTTTGTCAAACCGTTGAAGAATCCAACCGAACATTCATGTTATGAGTGCTACCGCAATACTCTTTTTAAGAAGGACCTTAGCTACAGTTCTGACTTTACTCATTTCATTTTCTGAAATTATTCTAATAGAAAATAGCACTGCTTTCCAATTTTCATCCAAGCTCGTACAAGATTCCTTACGTGTAAAACAATGAAATGTTGATAATGATTTCAGTTCCATTCTTTCAGATTAAACAAAAATGTTTCCAAGATGTTTCATCTTTCCGTAGAATCTTCAAAGTAGTTGTTTAAAATTTAAACTAATTCTGACACATTCATGTATTGCGCGATTACGCTAAAACTTAGCGTAAAACGCACGGAAAATGACATTATTTAAAAATAAAATCTCAGAAGTTACAACGGCCTAATTATGAATAGTTATGTTTATTGAATTTCAAAACGTATGTCCGCATTGTAGCTTCGCAAATACCTTACCCGTGGTTCGAATTCTTTGCACACCAGTTTAAAAGGGAAGTTTTTCAAAAAAAGAAAATACAAACTTAATTTTGTCTAAATAAACATTCAAATTCTTGAAATGTCTGTCCTCTGAAATGAACTGCATTGCATAAAAAAATGCAAAAATTCGCACACTTAGATTTGGATATGTAAAACACTTTCTCTCTTAAAAATAGAAAGTCCTATTATTTTCAGCATGTGCATTTGAAATGAGATTTGCGATTGGGTGGTTGTTTATAGCTATGCAAATTATCGCATCCAGAACTGTTGACGTTTGTTGTTTAAAAGAAGAGCGGTTTCAAATCAATTAATAAAAAGGAAATGTGGCTACACGATTGACGGTAGAGTTTCGTAAACAGATAATCGACAAACCAGATAGTGGGTGTCTATTGAGGCAAATAGGCAGGGATTTGATTATTCCTGAATCAACAGTGCGTTTTGTTTCGAAAATTTTCGTTGCAACTGCATATATACTGCCAAGAATAAGTACCGGTAGCGCAGCAAAAACAAGAAGATCGAATGTTGCGTGGAGTGGTAATGAACAGAAGACTGGGAAAGATGGTGGAAACCGCACCGCTATGGCCAGACAGCATAGTGCAACCAGTGACTCGTAAAAGTTACAAATAAATTACATAAATTGGGCTTCAAATCTTACAAAAACACACATAAGTCGATTTTAACTTCTGCTAAAAAAGGGAAAAGTTCGTTATGGGCCGAGGGCCACTTAAAATGAACAGATCAGTAATTGCAAAGTGTTATATGGTCGGATGAATCCCCCTCTCCAGTTTTGTATAGAAATATCGGTCGTCGGTCGTACGGAAAGCAAATGAAACTTTAAATGTGAAGCAAAAATGTGTCAAACAAGAGTGCAAGCTTACGTCATGTGTTAAAATTTGGGGATGTTTTGGCTATTCTGGAGTCCGCCAAATGATGCCATATGACGGGACGATCAATGCAGAATGTATTCGGGACATTTTTCGGAATCCGTTTTTGCATTCTACTCAATCACTTGGTCTTCAATCGATTTATTTTCTACAACAAGACTTAGCCAAACCGCATATAATTAGTACAACAAAAGCCTGGTTTCAACAAAATGGCATTCCTGTGCTAAATTTCGTTCCGAATTCACCGGATATTAATACTTTTGAAGATTTGTGACGGTACTTAAAGAAGGAAGTTCGAAAAAGAAAACCACGTGACAATCAATCGTTCAAAAGAATTCTTCTTGAAAAATGGCAAAAAGTTATAATTTCTGAGTGCCAACAGTTAGCTTTAACTATGACAAGAAGAGTAATATATGCGTTTACGCTGCCAAAGGAGGACCAACGAAGTGATATGACTTACTAATTTCTTCGCATTTGCACATGAGCAAAACATTATCAACAAAAACGTGCAAGGAAATGGATTTCATGGGCCACAAAGTTTGTGTCATTTATTATTTTGTGTTCATTTTAACTATGTAATAATAAAATGAATCACGTTTCATAGAAAATAATTTACATAAAATATTTTGAATTATTTTTTATTTTTATTGTGAAAAAGGAATCCACAAACTAATGCGCGAAAATTTAGGGACACGTGTAAGGTAATATCGATGTTAGACGTAATAACAATTTTATGGATATATCAAGAGCTTGGAAGAGAAAGGGCGAACTCGAAAAATCAATTTTTTTCCACTTTAGATAGATGTACGCAACACGTAGGTAAGTCGTTTTGCCCTGGTTCGCTCTTAGTATTCTCAGAGTGTCAAACTAAACTGAATAGTACCATCTTATATAATAAACTCGTCTGATTTTTCTAGAGGAGCAAAGACGAACCCCGAGTCTGAAATCCTCTCTCTGCATGTTTTTCGTTAGAAATCACTCGTATTCACCCTTGCTCTCATGAGAGAAGTACATTTCAATCTGGTTTTTGAATCAGCAATCATTAAAAAGACGATTCGGCCTTGCTATCTTGAACTACTTGCAAAACTTTGAGCTTGATTTTCCAACACCCAAATTTCTGGATTTGCCCTTTCTCTTCAAAGGTCCTGATATAGTGTTATTATGCTAGTATTTCTTATTTTTCCGCCTTAAAAGTTACAGTCTTCAGAGCTGAATAGAAAAAAACGAATGGAAATATATCCATGAAGATTAAAAATAATTTGCGGATTATGATATAGGGAGATAAAGCGTTATTATGCTAGAATTTCTTATTTTTTCGCCTTTAAAAGTTACAATATTCAGAGATGAACAAAAGAAAAACGAATAACAATATATCCGTGCAGATTAAACAGAATTTTTGGATTGTGAAAACCGGATTCTTTTGCGTTCTGTTCAGTAATTTTTTTATCCTGACAATCCGAAAAACTAAACGACCTATTCTTCAAAATTCTTTGTATTCCTTGTTAAGCTGTGATCTCATCCGTATACCATGTTCAGACTAGGCTATTGAGCCAGCTTAAATGATATATTTGAGTCATGGCCAGATTAAGCATGGGCAAACAGTCCCCAGACAACGGAGTACCACTAACTTCGATTGTCCATATTTAAACGAATACTTTCCATCATAAATAAGTAGAGTTGCAAAAATCCGGTTTATTCCCAGGTTTATTTCCAATCGACCCGGTTTATTCCCAGGTTTATTCCCAAAACACCTGGTTTATTCCAAAAAATCCAAGTTTATTCCCAAAAAACCCGGTTTATTCCCAGGTTTAAACCGGTTTTTTTCTAGCCTTTGCAACTCTATAAATAAGACAAAATTTAATATTAGGAAGCAGTGATGAATGTAGGCCCCTATTCTCAAACTGCTTAGTCTTGCTCTGTTTCTTGCTGTGGTATCCGTACTTTCTCTACCCGGTCCCTACCCATATGAGGTCGTTTCTAAATCTAACTAAGCTAGTTTAGTAGTGTGTGATGACGTAAATAACATAGTCTGAACTTTATCTAATCGTATAATGAACACAGCGTAGTCATATTTTGCAGCAGTTGAGTATTTTTTATACTCTTGATTTCGAAATGGACAGTCATTTCCTGTCAGCTGCATTAATAGCTACCATACGGAAGCGGTGCACTATCTCAATAAAAGATCGCTTCTACTGAGAGTTTCATAAATAAAAGAAATAAAAAATATTAACAACTTTTTACTACTAGAAATACTTATCTGTTCAGAGAAAATTTTTACGAACTCAAAAATTTTACTGTCCTCAAAATTGTGCTACTCCCAAACTTTTGAGGCTCTATGTCACTACACGTGTTGAGCATGCTCGAATACAGCCCTGTATATGAGCATATATACAGGGTGTTTCAGAAATGACCGGTATATTTGAAAAATCAATAAAAACTAAACGGGCAGCGATAGAAATACACCGTTTGTTGCAATATGCTTGGGACAACAGTAAATTTTCAGGCAGACAAACTTTCGAAATTAGTTACAATTTTCAACAACAGATGGCGCTGCAGTCAAGAAAAATCTAAACTACGGCATTTTCCACATATCCACCATGCGAAACAATAATATGGCGTAGTCTCTGAACGAAATTACCAGAAACTTTTGTAAACGTGTCAGGCGGGATGGCTTCACATGCAGAAGAGATGTAC
Source organism: Maratus michaelseni (assembly GCA_963931845.1). NCBI lineage: Eukaryota > Metazoa > Arthropoda > Arachnida > Araneae > Salticidae > Maratus > Maratus michaelseni. Next base: position 326,561,740 of record OZ007589.1, read on the forward strand.
TGCTTCAGTTGTTCAATTGTTTCTGGATTGTGGCGGTACACCTGGTCTTTCAAATGTCCCCACAGAAAGAATACAAAGGTTTCTGGTAATTTCGTTCAGAGACTACGCCATATTAATGTTGCGCATGGTGGATATGTGGAAAATATCGTAGTTTAGATTTTTCTTGACTGCAGCGCCATCTGTTGTTAAAAATTGTAACTAATTTCGAAAGTTTGTCAGCCTGAAAATTTACTGTTGTCCCAAGCATATTGTAACAAACAGTGTATTTCTATCGCTGCCCGTTTAGTTTTTATTGATTTTTCAAATATACCTGTCATTTTTGAAACACCCTGTATATACAGAGACGTTCTGTAATGCTTGATTTTAAAAAGAATAAAATAAATGCAGACTAAATTAAAAACGCAAAAAGATATCTCAAGTAAATAAATAGAAAAAAATCTGCCATCGTTAAATAAAAACTATTTTTCATTTTTAAAGAGTTATTTTATCTCTTTCGCGACGCAAGTTAAATATGTAATTTAAAATTTCGTCATTTTTATTTCCTATGTATAGATTTTCTGAAAATATTTTCCTTTCTTTAAAGGTTTGACAGCAGAAGAGCTGCGTTGAGTTAATTGTGCTTAAAAATAGGATTAGGGAAAATAAAAATGCGATCTAGAATACTAAAGAAGATATTAATTAAATTATTTTTAAAAAAACTATTTAAATATAGACGAGGAATCTAATTTTCTTTTTCCAACGTTCTTTTGATCAAAATTAATGATTTGTTTAAAATTCAGATATAGATGTTTAATCTCAGAAAATATTTTGTTTTAAATTGAAGTACATTAAAAAAAGACTTTTTGCTGCATAATGTAAAAAAATAATAATTTCTATTTTTGATTTTATTATGTAATGTAAGTTTTGTGAGTATGTTCCTATGATTTTCTTAATTTATGAAGTTGATTTCACTTTGCATATTTTAATTTAAACTACATTAATATTATTCAACATAAATGAAATTAAAAATAAATACAATCTGACAATGAAAGAATATTTTATTATTATTATGATTATTATTAGGTGTACGAATACGTTTTTGAGCATTTTAGTAAGAATTGTGAAAGGGCACACTAAAACTGCGCGCTAAAACGTTTTAAAATATTTTTGTACACATGTTCGTAAGCGCAGTGAAATGATTTCCACCTGCTTTAAAATAAAATTGCAATACTAAAAACAATTTGAAATAATAATTTTTAATTTCAGAATTTTATTTGTTTAACACATAATTTTATTTTTTGATCTTAGAATTTATTTTTAAATCTTAGAATTTATTTTTTAATCTTAGAATTCTTAAACTTAGAATTTAAATTTTTAATCTTAGAATTTTTAAAAATTTTTAGAATGTGCAATGTTAGAATTTTTAATCTAAGAGTTTGAAAAATTAGAGTTTTTAAACTTAGAATGAGTAATGATAGAATTTTTAATCTAAGAATTTTTAATCTTATAATTTGTAATCGTGAAATAATAATTTTTAATCCAAAAAAAAATCTAATTATTTTATGCTCCGTAAATGTGTAAAGTGTATGTAAATTTTTGTATATAAGTAAGACATATCTTATCAAGCCTACATTTTACCAACGATACGTATACATAATCTGTCTCGCATATATTCGATATATAAATAAGACAGATATATCACGAAACAAACTTAATTATTCCGTCATATTCATTGTTTCAGGAAGATAGCATTTTCTGTGATTTCGTAAGAAGCATTATACTCTTAGTTTTTACAAATAAAATGGTATTTCTATTTTTAGCAAAACCAACGTGCTTCTATTATTGAGATCTTCTTAAACACTTTTGAAATAATTCTAGAATATAGATCACGAGATATGAAACATAAAACTTTGTCAATCAAATAATCTATTTGAATTGGAATAGGCTGCAGCTTTTTTTTTCAAAAGATACTCTTTTCAAAATGTAAAATTTTAAATTTTAAAATAAAGAGAACCTTTGATTGTGTATGACACTCTGTACTCTAAATTAAAAACTTTACAAGACGGTATAGCAATCTCTTTGTCATCTATATCATGCATGCACTTACATAGTTTTGTTCGAACCTTCAAATGTTCATTACAGTCCTATATTAGTTGTAAAACATTGCAAACTTATATTTCAAGATAGTGTTTGCAATAACTTCGTGGTAAAATTATTTTTTCCGAAATCTTGATTAACACTGACATAATATTATAAATAATTCATAGAAATAAAAAGTTTATATTATACTTAATTTCCAGTACAGATAGAAATTATTCCTGAAAAATGACAATATTGCTCTCGCACACATATAAACAGAGGGAAAAAACAGTCTCGCATTTGTACTTTATTTTCTTTTAAATTGTATTCTTTAATTCAAATCTATTTCGATAAGGTTTAATGTTTTACGTCTGATGTGTTATGCATATATATTTATTTTTCCTACATTTCTAAGGAAAGGTCATCCTAAGAATCATCGTAAAAATATTTAATTTCTTGTTTTTGGTGAATGTGAACATTTTGGGATGTTCTGGATACGATTTTACTGTGTCTTGACTTATATCTCCCTTTGTGTCTGTGTGTTAAACAAATTATTGAAGAGTTGTAATCCAAAAACTTATATACAGATTATACAAAGTTCAGATTTAGTTTGTTCCTGACATACAAAAAATACTGAATAGATTTTTGTGTGTGAAGTTTTAAAAGTTACATATAGTGCCATGTCTTTCATGCTTATTCTTATAACTTCATCTAAACATATGTGGGCAATAATAATAATTAATGCCTATAATTAATTATGTAAGATGCCTATAGTTAATAAATTTCTAAATAAAAAAAAATATTTCAAATTTGATTTTCATGAACGAACAAGGGATAGTGATACGATATAGTTTTTGCGCTAAACATTATAATTTATACCCCAGTTTCTTCTAATTAGAAATGAACTCTAATTAGAAATGATTTTATCACTGGGGTATATTGTAAATCAGAAAAATGCGTATGTTGATTACGTTTGGTTTTGAGTACAGGACAGGTGTCGGAGTTGTGTTATTCTGTTTTTAATTTTAAATTATCACTTCAGCTCCATCTTAAATTCAATACATATATTCTACTGCGTATTACTAATCATCGGTGATTGACTTCACTATATAAACTAATATATTATACTAAAAAAAATTTGAGATGGTCACAGCATACTAGCTTGTGAAAACTTCAAAAAAGTCTTGGTGATTCAAACTTGTTTCATATTTTTCTGTATAGAATGTAATATCCCCCGTAGTTTTGCATTACTTTTTTAAAATGCAAACACGCTTATTTCAGGAATATTTAATATTAATGTTAAACCTTTCGAATTCGCAGTGTAATTTAAGAAGAATCTCTAACAATGGCCTTTTATATCAACACAGTATTCAAATATGTTTTTCCGAAAATTTTGCTTATTAAAAAATAAAATATACTTTGAATAGTAAATCTATATTATACTCAGATATTGTAATTTTGATTTAAGAATATCCAACTGAATTTCAAAAATGCAGATACATAGTAAAGAAGAATAAAAGATTTCTCAAACATAGTTTCACATGGAAAAAAAACGTTAACTTCATAAAATTTTGAAACAGCGGATATTGTTTCAGTATTGAAACACATACGAGCTTCCTTCGTTTAATTTATCACTAGTATCAATGACTCGTCATCACAATTTCAGGAATATTTATTGTTAATGATAAACTTTTAAATTCGCAATGTGAATTAAGAAGAATCTCTACAAATGTTCTTTTTTATCCACACAATATTCAAATAAGTTTTTCAGAAAATTTTGCTTATTCAAAAATGAAATATATTTAGAATAGTAAATCTATATTATACTCAGATATTATTATTTGGTTTTAGAGATTATCCAATTGAATGTCAAAAACATAGATACATAGTAAAAAACGTAAAAATGTTTCTCAAACATAGTTTCACATGAACAAAACGTTAACGTCATAAAATTTTGAAACAACGAAAAATTGTTTCACTATTGAAACACATACGAGCTACTTTCCTTAATTTTATCACTAATATTGTATTATCAGTAGTTTTATATACTTTATAAAAATAAAATCAGATTAGGTTCTAAAAATGTAAACCTTATTTTGGAAAATTGAAATGCGTAGCAAAAATTAAGGAGAAATTTCAAGGACAAGTTGTATATATTGTTCAGAATTAAATTAATTTCCCTCAAAAAATTTTTGGCATAGAACAAAATATTTTTTATTAATGTTATCGAATGTTGCATTCAGAATTTATTATTTAGCTTTAAGAATATAAAATAGAAAACGCAATAGTAAACTCAATGAAGTATTTCCATACCAAGCTTTCTTGAAGAAAACGTTAATATTACAATTTTTTATGTAATGTATTGTACATAATAAACTATATTTCCAATTTCTTTTTATTCTCGTATACAATTTATTTGAAAAATATTGAAAATAATTGAAAGTAATTTTTAAATAATCGGTTTCAGTTTCTCCCAGTTACTTTTATTTAAATTTTTCATTTATGGAAAATTCTTTCTTTGTACAATTAAAAAAAATCAATTAGTTTCCTCACTAAGTTTTATTACATATACATATTGTAACTATTGTTTATTCGCAAGAAAATATACCTGAATAATTTACGTAACTTGTTTTATTTTTTTTTCTTATAAAAACTTGAAAAATATTAATAATAGAATAACTCGCGTTATATTGCACCTTGTTAGATCCCGAATCTAATGATTTACTTAACTGCACTTTTTATCTAAGTTTATGGTGTGTTAAATACAATAAGTGTATAGTCTATTTCATAAAATATATTAAAAAAATGTTATAAAATAACATTTAAGAGAATGCTTAACTTGTCAATATTAATACATCATACATAATTAATACATCATCAATATTAATGTTAAATTCCTGCAGAAAATATCTCGATTTCTCATATCTTATATCTACCCTATATATATAAAATCCTAATGAAACGAATTTGTGAAACGATTTTATGAAACGACTGATTAAACGACTGATTATGTTTCAGGGCTATTTTTAATAAAATATTAAACGCTTGATGGTGAAATTAATACCAATTGTCCATAAAAATCCGCGGATGTCAAAACTGGTAATAGAATTTTGAAATTGGAATTAGTTTTCGAGATATTAATTTTTTTCTAATTTTAATGACATTTCTGTAATGATGGCAATTAATTTTTTTTGTGACAAAAAAGGGAAAAAATCGAAAAGTATCCCGATAGGGATTATTGATTTCTTTTTATTCGTCATTTTGAAATTGAAATTGAATTTATCTTTTTTTTTCAATCGATAATGAAGACAAGATTGTGATTAAATTATGTTTTTCAGGAAAATTTGAAAAAAAATCACATTTCTATCGTCAGGATTCAATCGTCTGTCAGCATTTAATTTAATTTATAAACTAAAAATATTTTGAATAAATTCGTCCAAATGACGTCATTTGTGCAAACGCAAAAGAAAGGAGCAAAAAAATATTTATACAATTTGTTTATCGTAAAATGTCATTTATCCTATTTTATATATAATCAGAAGTAATTTGTATAGAAAAAACAATAATAATATACGTATAATTAAAATACGCATATAAACAAAAAAATCGTCGAATTTGTTTCCGTGGCTGTTTATGTCATTAGGCACCAAATCTCACTTTCTGATGCCCGAATTGCGCCAAGCTTTTTAAAAAAGCGTCAAGACCCCTATAATAGAAAAGCACCAAAAGCTCATTGTGTTTGTTTTCATAACTTTTGGCAACAAATCTATGTATATTAACGAATCTATCCCTTTTCGAAGCTCAAATTACGCCAAACTTAAAAGCAAAGGATCCTATACTGGAAAAGTACTCGATTTTCTTATGGACAATATTCAATTGACATAACAATGTGTAAAATTATCGCGGATAGCAAATTTGTTTAAATATGTCATCAATTAATGCCGAATAAATTCGGGCATGCATGCACGAAATATTTAATTAATTTTGTATGATAAATAATTATTAGAAAATTCGTATATACATATTAATTAAAATAAATAATTTACATATTTAAAATAACATGAAAATATGCATGATGGTGCACTAAAATAGAGAGAATATTAAAACCTGTTACTAAAAATGTCTATAACAGTACTTTTCAATACCGTGGTTCTTAATGTTATTCACAAGCAGATGGAATTTTTATCATCTTTAAACGCAAAGGAAGAATAGAATACAGATCGTTGTTATAAAAGTCCGAGAGTTAGCCACAATTTAAACCTAACCATTTTATACAAGCTGGTTTTCAAGTTGTAATTGATTTTACTTTTCAATCCCAAAAACAGTCGTCAGTTGTCGCAACAGCTGTGTATGAGGCCATGGTAATCAAAAAATGCCCCATTAAAACTTTAAAAGCATGGAAACCCAATTACAGATTTACCAATATATTTAAAACAAAGCACGCTGTCATGTTTTTAGAGGCTTCGAAGTCTGAGCGGGGGTTGGCGAGCGTAGCTCGCAGGGGTTAGGCCCCCTAGTATATATATATATATATATTTGGTTTATATATATAAAACTTAACTGTGAGGATTTTGTTTATTTTACTATTTCAATAAAAATACCAAACTAACGAAAACAAATCATTTCAAGTTGATTTCCATCAAGTATTGTAATTAAATTTAAGGTAAATTGTAATTAATTTAAATTTAATACTAATAAAACACACAAAAATGTTTTATTATTGCACGTTTATTAGTAAAAATGTTTAGGATATAATACAATGAAACATAAATAAATATTATTCATAACGTTCTGTGCAAGTGATTGACTAATTTAATAAGTGAATGAAATAAATAAATATAAATTACAAAATTGATAAAATATTTAAAGCATTATTGAAATTTCCTCAAAACATGCCTATATAAACATTCAAAACACTTTTAATACTAGATTTATAAATAAGAATCTTCCAACAATTTTAATTATATATGTGGAGAGAAAGGCAAATTCCTGCTAAGTCACCAATTTCCTTCAATTCAAAAACTGGAAGATGTGCTTATTTCGTTCGTGAAGCACTATTTCGCTGTTTATAACGAACTGTTTCAGAGAAGAAACATCCAGAGAATTCGTAAGGAAGCAACTCAAATTGAATAATTAAAAATTAAGGTGATTGTATTTACCTTGTGAATTTCTCCAGGAAAGTTTGTAATATAGTTTCTTTGTTTGATAAAAAGATAGCTTTAATGCTTGCATAGAGTGAAAGGGGTTCAGTTACTGATGTTTTAAAGAAATATGAACAAAATTTATTCTATGCATGTACAGTACAAAGATTCTGTTTTCACAGAAAGACTTAGAAACATGGGAATTTTTGTTTTTAATTATTTTTTTGAATAAAAGAATCACATTTTTGGCCAGCAGGTAGAACTGCAGTTAAGAATTAGTTTTGCTATTGTATAGTACAGTTCACGGAAAATAAATAATCAGTATCTAAATGTAACAGTATTTCAGAGTGACACACATCACTCTTCAGTACAGCCGTCAAACTTTCAAAAACATCCTCCACAGCATTGAACGGCTTAGTAGCAACTATCCCAGAAACATGATGGAAATTAGCATCTTTCAACTGGGCCAAGTACATAGGCCGATCTCTGTATACATTGTTTCAAATAGTCCCATAATAAAAAATCACAAGGTAATCTGGAGATCTTGGACATCATTATTGTAGAAAAGGGCGAATCAGGACGAGCGCCTCTCCAGATGTGGATTGTCACACACTATCACTTCTAAACTATGAGGAGGTTTTTTCCACCAGTGCAAGAGGATATTTTGTGCATATATGCGTGCGTTTTGTGCGTTGAAACATCCATTTAGGGAAACGTGCGCGGCTCGTCTGTCCACAACATATATAGAAGCCAGTCTGCACCACCTTCCATGTGCAAGAAAACCCCATTTTCAAAATAGTCATGTCTTGTAAATTAAATGGATTTTAGTTCTTCCACATATTAAATTTTATACAGATATCTCTTGAGAATTATCCTAAAAATATCCCCACATTTTTCCATATGAAATTCCAGGTCGCCATGGAATTCCACGTCCATTGCATTCATGTTGACGATGTCCATTGTGTGTTGGCGTCGTGTTCCGTTTTGTTACGAGTGCAACAGACTTTTGGAGTTCTCCCGTTAATTCGACGATCTTCCAATGAGCCCATTTCCTCGAACCTTTTTATCATAGCCTTCAGTGTTGTAACGGTCATCGATTACTTTCCTCACTGTATTGCACCACAGGAACGCAAAGCTAAACTTGCCGATTGTGCAGTTTTATAAATCATGTTAACGAGCAAAGCTTCATCATGTAAAGATAACATCTCAAAATATAGCAGTTACAGGTAAATTTGGATAGAAGTTCCTTTAAAATACACTGTTTTTAATCTTAAAAAAAAGGTTTTACGTCACTTAAAGCAAAAAATGAGTGATATCTTGGGAAAGATGTTGCGGAACGAAAGCATCTGATTATATAACATATGGACGTTCAACTTCCGGCATTGTACAGAAGCGTCAAATATTGGTCAAAATTGTAACTATTATATATACATATAGTATATAAACAAAACTCTCATACGATTGTGAGTATTTCTGCAAAAACCGCATATTTCTATTGTACATAAATTTATAATTATTAAGTTTTTAAAAGTCTCGCAACATCTGGATCATCCGTCGCAAGTCAAAATTAAGAAAATATGCATATTTTGTCGAATTTCATGAAAAGTACTGAACGAAAGCTAAAACAAATGCTTCGAAATAAATTTTCAAATCTTTAGTGTCGGATACGTAAGCATACACGTGTGTATGGTTGGAGCGAGTACAAGAACGGGCTTTATAAGCGCGCGTGGTAATTTCAACGTTAACGTTCGTTCACATACCTCATCGTATATCTTGGTGTTTTTTGTTTGTTTGTTTTTGTTTTTGTTTTTTCCAACATCCAGTGAAACTCAAAAGCAAACAGTAAAAGTGAGTAACCACCAATATTAAGATGGTGGAATGAGGTGGTGAATTGTGGGAAGACTGGAAGTAGGGCAGTTTCAAGGGCAGATTTCCAGGGACTTCAATGTAACGTCCAGCGTCGTGTCCAAATTATGGAAAAAGATTAAGCATACTGGATCCACAGAAAGAAAGTTTGGGCAATGCCATCCCCGACGGCCAATGAAGATCAATATTTACCCCATTACAGCGAAGGGTTACAAGAGTGCAACAGCTTCAAAGCTCTGTCGTGACGTTTATACAGCCACATTACATACAGCAATACAGTTTACATTATTAAATTGTCAAGTTTCTGGGGACAACTCGATCACCTGGTATAATAGCAGAAATAATTTGTCTGTCACACGGAGAGGTCTATAAATTTGGTTCTGGATAGACGAAGACTGGTCCGATTGCACCTGAGGTCCAATATTGGATTTTTGTTAAGTAGAATTTTTGTTATTTTATATTGCACGAAACATTTCCCCAATCTTCCAAGTTTGCCGGCGATTTTGTCCAACTCATAAAAATAATCCAATTTCGATCTTTGTCCCTGATATAGTAATTTCTATCTTTTTTCTCATAAAGTTCCTAATAATTCGCACAGCGATTTTTGAAATCTTTGCAATTTTTAATAAAAAGGTCACCATTTTGCCGAAGGTAATAAGTTTGTTTTTAACCAATCTCTTTTTTATGGCTCATGCATCCAATATTGTATTTTGTACTCTTACATGAAGTAGTGAATTATAGAATAGATTTGATTTTAAAAAAATAAAAAAAAGGGGAAATATTATGTTTCAGCGTTGATTTTATAAATAATCACTTTTATCGCCAAGAAACAATACTACGACAATGCACGTCCTCTCGCGGTCAGGAACTTTTTTCTAGATTCAGTGTGTGCGAGGTATATTTAAAGTAATTCCGGGAAAAAATAAGGCTATTTTAGGTATATTTAAGATTATTATCCCTGGCCCGAAGAACGCAGGGAATGTCTACTAGATATATCTGCAAATTAAAAATATATAAGGAAAAAATGACACTTGGACTTTCATTTGAATACATTATGCATAACTTTATTTATCATGTCTTTATATATATATATATACATAAGTGTGTCCCTGTGTGTGTATACAGCCTTACGTGTAAAAGAGTTTACAAAGATATACGAGGGCATTTCGAAAAGTAAAGATACAATGGCTCGCATTCCTTAAAAAATACATTTATTTAGAAAACGTAAGTTACATCTTATTAACTGGATTATTTATTATTTTTCGACATAATCACCCCCGTTATCCAAACATTTGTGTCGGGACACAAGCTTTTGTATCCCACAGTCATAGAAGGTTTCCGCCTGTTGTCGGAACCACATTTCAACTTCATCTTTGATCTCATCATCGTCGTGGAATTGTCATTGACACTTCCGGTATGATCTGATGCAATTCTTTCAATTTGAGACGTCTATTTGCACGAATTGCTTCCTCCGTTCTCTGAAGAAGGGCATCAGAGATCACAGATGGCCGACCTGTTCTTTTTTCGTCATGAACATCGGCCCTACCTTCAGAGAAATCACGACACCATTTCGTTACATTTTGTCGATTCATAATGTTCCCATAAAGAGAAACAATTTCTTTGTGAATATCCGCTGGTCGCTGACCTCTTGCATGAAAAAAAACGTATGACGGAGCGCACTTCGCATTTGGCGGGATTCTGAATTAGCGGAACCATTTTAAACACGACCTACTCCAACCAGAATCAACGTTGAAACGCCAAACGACCGCGAAGAGAAAGCTAACAGTTCAAGGTTAACACCTGTGTTGCCAACTTGCTTGCCAAGACTTTTCTTTTCCTCCGGCGTACGGTGTATCTTTACTTTTCGAAACGCCTTCGTACATATCTATAAATACATTCATCTGCAAATCTTTACATACAGACTTTGTTTAATGAATAATTTCTTATTTAGAAAGCTAGTATATAGTAGCATTCATATTTAAGAAACTTTTTAAATATTAAAAATTACACTTTTCAACTAATTTGTCTGCATTCTGCAAAACATTTATACAGGATGATAAATAAATGTAAAACATATAAGAGGAAATGTAACATTAGAAAATGTAACTTGCAGTGTATGTATATTTTATATTTACAGTGATATTTAACAGTCTGCCTTATGCAATACACTCATTTCTATCACTTTCGTAATACTTTTTTTTAAACTGCACATCACAAAATTTTCTCTTAGTTTGTGAGATGTTCTGTACTACATCAAAGATATTTATTTTTCAAAATAAATTCCATGTGATTCATTTCTTATTGACAGCCTTTTGTACGTGATAATAATGCTCCGTGATAAAAAATTCTAAAAAACTGTGTTTATTTAGTCACGGAAATTTGTTTAGTCACGGAATTATCTGTCAGAGGAATTCATTAATGAAAGTTTAACCCTTTTGAAATGATTCTGTTAAATGTATTTTGATGGGGCTTGCAGTGTTAGATAGATTATTTTTCAGGCGAGGTTTTAGTATATAATGTATCGTTCTGCGTTTCTTTGTTCTAGAATTATGAAGGAAATTTCTATCATCAGGTGAATCCTATTATAAAACACTAGCTTTTAAAAATAATTCTAAGGATTTGTTTGCTAAAAGAATTTCAGGGATGGTTTTAGTATATTGGATGTCGATCTATCGTGCTTTATCAAATCTTACTGTAAATGATCATCTATAGTCCTTATCAGTCAAAATTTCGTCTGACAAATTTGAAAATATAATGAGCGCAAAGGTGTTAGCATCGCTTCAGCAATGCGAAGGATATTCTCGGTAAATGTCCACATTGTTTTAAAATACAAGATCAAATTTCCCAATATATTTATTTTGATTAATATTGTTTTTGTGAAATCGACCAGCGTAGCGTGCGAAGCCTGCTAGTTTGTTATAAAGTAAACTTTCATTTCGTTGACATAAGCCAAAAAATAAACATGAAACAGATTCAATGAGTCATTGAATGTTTGAACCACTGCTTTTAAGTTGTTCTTTTAAATTATTATCCTTAAAGAATATTATGAATTAATTGTCGTTTCATGATATGATCTAAGACTAGTTGCAAACACACACTATCTTTTCAACAGTATCCTGACACTCTTGACTTTCGACGTCAGAAATCTAGAGAAATACTTAACCAATTGTTCTTGAACTTTGGATATGTAAATAATATGTTTCATTTCATATTTGTCAGTGACGATTTGGTCACGAGGCCAACCGAGGAGAGGTCAACAAATTTAAAATTAAAATAATACCTGCGATTACCTTGAATCAAAGAAATCTCGAAAATACCTGTAGTTGTAAAACATGATTATGTGGATCCTGTACAATATTTCTGTTTATTTGTGTAATAATAGCACCGGAATTCATGGATATATGAAATTTCTTTAAAAAAATCCAGATATTTCTGCATGTCCTTTGTTTATAAAATGCAAGGTTTACAACCATATTTAACGCCACTGCTAGGAAGCTTCAGAAAATATATTAGGAAAGATATACTTCATTTAGAATATAAATAAATTAAATATTTGATGAAATATGAGAATTTGTATGAAATCCTACATGTGTAACATTTCAAATCATTACGCATGACTCTCCACGCTGTTGAATAAGGAACGTCCAAATCCCTAGATATTGCACGTGTACTATTGCTGTCATGTGCATATTTTCTTGCTTGGTCAACAAATTCAGTTACAATTTCTTCAGATCTCTCGCATTCTACATATTTTACTCGACCCTCGCAAGTTTCATTCCAAAAATTCCAGTCACTTCAAAACGCATGATCATTCTCTGAAAAATTATAATAGTTGTAGAACATCAACGAAAACATATTACCAGTCGAAATGCGTAAGCCATTTGCAATAAAATACACTATTATATACAGGATCGCTGCAGAAGCATTTTTATCACCGTGGTAAAAATGTTTCTCCAGTAACGCGGATTTGGTAAAAGTGAGTATCGGTTATTAAGATAGCCGTTTAATGAAAAAATTGTTTTATGCACATTTGATGTAGGCAGCAGAGTTTTAAATACTTTCAAATTTCCAAAAATGACTAAGACCGAAGCGCTATTTTCTCTCCTAATGGTCAAAGTAGTATTTTTTTCTTCAGAAGTAAAAACCCTAGGAAATTATGTATATAAAGTGTGGTAGTAATTCAGCCAATAGTCTTTAGATACAAGTTGCGCACAAAAATTCTTAAAATAATGAAATCATTACTTTGTATGATACTTTTAAAACAATTTTTAAAAGAACAATTGCTGTTGAGTTTTTTTTTTTAAATGTTAACATAATTGCGTGTTTATCATAGTAAATAGGTACATTTTTTTATATTTTTTTCTTATATGAAAATTAATCTATAAATTATAATCATCTCAATTGAATAAAACACTTAAGTCATAAAACATACATAAAACAGAAAGAAATATAAATTTCAAAACATTATGGGACTTTTAATACGCATTTCGTAACAGAACATCAAGATAAAAAAAATATCGCCTACGATGAAATATTTATTCAGATTTATCTTAAATCTCTTAGCTTTGTCAAAACTTCAAAGGAATTTTTAAGCCACACCCTTCAATAAAAATAAAATGCATGTAGAACCTATTGCATATCTGTGGTACAATATAAGCAGACATACTTTTATTTAGAGCTCAGGGGAATAACGATTTTCAGCCTATCTCAGATACCAAAATGAGATGATAAAGAGGAATTATTAATTTCACAAGGCTAACTTGTTGCGCCTTGGAATGCGTTTATTAGGAATTTGTGCTGTATTCTTATTAACAAAAAGAAGAATCCGGAGATGCCTATCATGGAATTCACAGATTCATACATGATTCTGTAGAACAAAATACCAAAGATTAATATTTCAATTTCAACGAAAAGAACATAATTCAGTTTTCGAAAAATGCTTATAAAAACTTAAAAACATTATCATATTTTATTAATAGTATGAGATAGAAGATGTTGAAAGGTATTATTAATTTTTTTGAAATAATGATTTATATAGTAGATATTTGAATACTACTTGAAATCACCCCAGTTCTTTATACACACGTCTATTTTGCATTTGAAAAAAATTATTAAGTCATGTTATAAAAAAATTTCCGTGAAAGAAACAATATGCGTGACAGATACGTTATTACACATGCTCTAACCCCCCAAAAACTGTACATTAAGTTTTATATCTTACAAATGCTTTCAAATTATTTTTATGTGACCCTTTATTACAGATACCACACTCACAATGTATCCTGCTAAATACATCTCCAGGCACAAATCACATAAAATTTTACAAAACAAAAAAATATATAAATAAATAAATAAATCTTCGTTTAAAAGTCCATTAGTCAGGACCAATTTTATCAATTTTATAGTAAATAAAATAAATTTCTTTTGATTCCATACATTTTATATAACGTTGATGTTTTGATACTATATTTCACTTTTCATAAAATTCATTCTTTTCCGAGAGGTAACTGGATAGATTCGTAGAGATATTAAGTATATTTACTAATTCTGCATCTTTTTCTTCAACATTGAGATTTACTCAATTTGAAACTAAATCATCAACAAACTGCAATTGAATTCTCGTTAAAAAGTCTATTTAGCTGGAATAACTACACAATTGGAATTGGATTTTTTAACATTTAATTTTTTTCATATTCTTGTGATCAGAATTATTTTTAAGATATTGCCTTTGGGTGGTGAAAATTCATGTTGTTCCAGTTTTAATTTAAATTGTTCACTCTTCTAACTGCTGTAGCGGATGTTTATACAAGTGAAATACAAGATTTTTAGCTATTTCAGTTATTCCTGGCTTATTTTTTATTTTCAAAATTAGTTTGAAAGCTGATATTATATGACTCATTCGCAGTGTTTCTATAGAAAAATCTCAACCAATCCAAATTCCGTTAAAAAATTCTTTTAAATTCAAATTTAATTTTTATCACGAAGCGCGTTTAGATTCAGAATTAAGCATATACATATTTGATATGTGCTTCGTATATTCTTAAGAATAAACATTAAAGTATTTTTTAATCATTTTTCCTCTTTTCGGTTGCTATTGTTTTTACGACGATTTTTTCTGCTCCTCCAGTGCGTTCTTATGCATTACAATATTAAAGTATTATCTATAAGGGAAATGGGTACCATTTATTTGAGGAGAAATTGTTGAAATGCTTAAATTTTTTTGCTTAAAATGTTACTTTAAATGATTTCATTAGAGATTCCTATTATATTCCTGTGACTTGAAATAAAATTCGCTGATTATAAATGTGTGAAAAAAGGGTTTTTTACGTCATCCATTTCCCTTTTTTATTCAGAATTACAATCCATTAATTCATTTTAAGGTGAATTTGTAATTATACAAATACGTAGCACGTATAGTCGTCGTCGGGTCCGTCCGTCTTTCCGCGTATAACATCTGCAAAAACTACCCAACCGAATGGTTTGATATTTAATATATATCATCGTTGCAGAATTTTGTCGAGTAATTTCAAATTTTATGAAAATCAAATCAAAACATAAAATGATATTAATAAACGTTTTCTTCATTCTATTAAATCCTATCATACGTAATTAATTCAATGATACCCCATGATAGGTAATGATTCTAGGTTGCCATGGTGATTACGTCATATTTAAGATGGAGTCAAATTATTTGCGTATTACTGAATATAAAAACCAAATTTTTATACTAATATTGTTTAATTATAGCAATCTTATAATCTACCGACAGTTTTTTGGAGACATATTTTCGAAGAAATAGATATTAAATGGAAAAATAATTTAAATATGGATTTCGAGTTCTGAAATTTCGCATTGGAATTTTCAGTAAATGTTAACAAAAGATAAAATGTTGCCAACTAAAAATGTACTTATTTTATTAAGGAAATTAATCATATCATAAAAAAGCAATTTAATTCATTTCACTGAAACAAAAGCGAGTATTTTTTTACATTGTCTTGTACTGTGTATCTGAGCATAGTATAATTTTAATGTTACATAATTGTAGATAATTGTTTGTAAAAGTGCATTGTAACTTGATTTCATAAGATAAAATTGATATCTATTTTAAGAAAATCTGCAAATAAAATAAATTTTGTATTAAGTATTTATTTGTATAAGAGTGGAACAGTTATTGCACCAAGATTAAATATTTATAAAATTTGTTACAGTACGAACGCACATCATTTGACTTAAAATTTCCAACTTATTTTAACTTGGCTATTTCAACCTATCAGCACTATCAAGATGCTAAAACTTTAACATATACTTTTCAATTGACTAGCTATTTTCTTGGATGATCATCGAAGTGCATTTCATAAACTTGGGGATCGGATTTTCAATAATACCAAAAGGTAATTTTTTAAAAGTAAAATGTAAATTAAATCGCCGTTTTCTCTGTTATTTTTTTATATTGCTCATGACATTTTATTTATTTATTCGTAAACAAATTAACTATTTGGAAATCTGTAAGAAAAGCAAGCAAAAAGTTTTTAAAAAGTTTAAAATTGTAAAAGTAGGGTTTCGAAATTTCCTTGAATAATAATAAAAAAATTCGTATTTCGAACTGCAATTTTTCTTGAATAAATAATTCTTCTTCCTAATACCATTTCATGATACACCAAAATGTAGTATAAAATACTCAAACTAAAAAAATGATTCAAAGTGTACCAGAGTCTTTAATATGCCGGTTTTCCCTTTTTTTATTTTATGCG
The DNA here is from genome assembly GCA_963931845.1 of Maratus michaelseni. Classification (NCBI taxonomy): domain Eukaryota; kingdom Metazoa; phylum Arthropoda; class Arachnida; order Araneae; family Salticidae; genus Maratus; species Maratus michaelseni. The sequence continues at coordinate 326,578,556 of OZ007589.1, forward strand.
TCGTTGTGTAAATTCCAAGGGGAATTTTTTCTGCTCTCATTATAAAAAATTGAGACTTTCTTCGATGAAACATTCTTTAACGCCATTAAAGACTGTGAAACGTTAAAATCTGTAAAAGCGTTAATGCCTATAAAATCGTTAAAACCTGTAAAAGCGTTGAAACTTCTTAAAGCGTTAAGGGGGCTCGTTACCTCTGAATTTTTTGGTTTTACTAAAACATTTTCACTTACCTCTTATGCATATTATTAGAAGTAATTACGAGATAAACTCATTTTAAGTGGCAAAAAATAATTTTGTTGGTAAATTTAAAAATGAAAAAAAATCAACTTTTTTAATTTTTTTGTCGTTGATCTTACAATAAATACTGATTTGTTTTATTATATTTATAAAATTCCACTGTATAACTTTAAGGATCGATTTTGCAATTAATTAATTAACAAAATAAAACGCATATCTATATAAAAATGCTGGAAAAGTAAGGATTAAGTTTCAGTTTATATTTTTCTTTGCACTGTATTGAAAAATCCATCTCAATTTTTATTAAGTAGATCATACTGCATATATAAAAAAATTGTCAAGAAAATAATAAATAATTGTTAAAATTTTAGCATTTTAAATATAGATAATAGCAAAAAATCAATTTCATGATTTTATGCTTAGAAAAAATTATTAAAAATTAGTTCCATTTTTTTAGTAGCAATTGAATATCTTTGAAGTTTATACAGTAGGGTGGGCCGAAAAAAAAATTTTTTTTGTTTTTTGATTCGCGTCGCGGAAAACTTGCCTCTAAGGTAGCTTAGTATAATTCAAAAATAAAATAAATAAATTGTTACGTTTGGCGGTAGCGCATCGGCCCTAAAATTTGAGAAAATATAAGATTTTTATCATTTTTAAAGGGGGTTGGAGAATTCTTTTGTTTTGTTTTTTGATTCGCTATATCATGAAAAACTTGCCTTTCGGGTAGCTTAGTATAATGCAAAAATAAAATAAATAAATTGCTATGTTCGGCGGTAGCGCATCGGCCCTAAAATTTGAGAAAATGTAAGATTTTTATCATTTTCAATGGGGAGTGCGAGAATTTTTTTTATTTTTTGTTTTTTGATTCGCTATACCACGGAACACGTGTTTCTAGATTAGCTTAGTATAATGCAAATATAAAATAAATAAATTATTGCGTTTGGCGGTAGCGCATCAGCCCAAAATTTTATTCTTCGCAGCAAATGTGGTGGTGAAAGTGCAGTAGTGTTCCGGGGAATCATTTCAATGTTGTCTGTAGTTAGGAAATTGATTTTCGGTGGTTGAAAACTCCTGTTTAACTTTTTTTTAGAAGCGAAGTTTCTATCCATTATAATTTTTCTGAAACCTAACTCTATTATATGATTCCTTTTATCTACTATCATACTCAAAAACAAGTTTTCTGCACGTGCAAAAAATACGTTTCGCTCAGTTACTGGGTCAATGACTTTCAACAAGTTTTCGGACAGGAATCTTGACGATTTCATAAGTTCAAATACACGTTCTGGTCTGTTTGTGAATTGACATTAAGAGAAAATAAACTAAGATCTTGCTCTCGTCTGTTGTGTTTTCAATACCTAAATACAATCGGAGAACTCTGTTCGCCGTTGTTAACCACCTTGAGTGGGAAAGTGTGCCAGGCTCACGAACAGATAAATCTTGAAAAAAGCTACCTGATTTAAAACAGAACTTATGTCCAGAATGTACTGGTGACTTGTGTGCGTTGGTCATGTTTTACCCTCTTCAAGTTCTAAACAAAACATTTCCAGTAGCATTCTTTCTTATTTGACTGGGGCTGGATTTTCACTTCATGAACTGAACGTGATTGGATGTGATGGCACCGTTACTAATATGGGGTGGAAAACCGTGTTATTCGCACAATTGAAGAACAAGATAAACGACCACTTCAGTGGAGGGTATGACTCTTACATTTCAATGAATTATCATTCCGACATTTGTTTCAAACTTTAGATGGTGAAACGACTGTGTCAAAATCATTTCCTTGTCCAATTGGCTCACAGCTCAGTAAATGTGAGAAACTCCCAGTAGTAAATTTTGACAGCGTTGAGTATGAGATTCTAGAAAAGGACAAGCAAAGTTTATGCAAACATAAGCTGAAGCTGCTGAACATAAGTTGTGATATAAATTCAGGCAGCTGTTGTGAAGAATTAACTGTTCGTGAGCCTGGCACACTTTTCTACTCAAGGTGGACAACTGAGGCGTCAGAAAAAGTCTTCGGCTCCAATTCCAGAGATGGTTTTATAAGAACTATACTTATTTCAATATCGTCAATGCCTAGTTTTTCAAGCTAATCTTAGTTCAAACTTAATTCAATTATATCAAAAGTAAGTAAAGACAAGTAAAGTATCATATTTCATTACAAACTGAATATTTACACAATCAGAAAAATGATTTTTGGTTTCAATGGAAATTTGTCAAATTGTTTTAATGTTTTTTTTAAACTTAATACTCTACTGATAAATTGTAAAATGAACTATTTTTGTTTCATTTATTTATCATTTCTATACTTTGTTCTACTAAAATATGTCTATATCTACTTGTTATAGAAGTTATTTGATTTATTTCCATTTATTAGAAAAATTTAAAAAATCGTATATTATTTTTTCGAGTTTCAAGGACAATACGCTACCGCAAGACCCGAAAATCTATTTGTTTTGTTTTTGCATTTTACTAAGCTACCCTAGAGGCTCATGTTCCGTGGTATAGCAAATCCAAAAACAAAACAAAAAAGTTCTCGCACTCTCCCTTGAAAATGATAAAAATCTTACATTTTCTCAAATTTTAGGGCCGATACGCTACTGCCAAACGTAACAATTTATTATTTTATTTTTGCGTTATACTAAGCTACCCTAGAGACAGGTTTTCCGCGGTATAGCGAATCAAAATACAAAGGAAAAAAAAATTCTCACACTCCCCCTTGAAAACGATAAAAATCATATATTTTCTCAAATTTTAGGGCCGATGTGCTACCGCCAAACGTAACAATTTATTTATTATATTTTTGAATTATACTAAGCTACCCTAGAGGCAAATTTTTCCGCGATATAGCGAATTAAAAACAAAACAAAAAAATTCTCGCACTCCCGCTTGAAAATGATAAAAATCTTATATTTTCTCAAAGTTTAGGGCCGATGCGCTACCGCCAAACGTAACAATTTATTTATTTTGTTTTTGCTTTATACTAAAGTACCCTAGAGGCAAGTTTTCCGCGGTATAGCGAATCAAAAAACAAAAAAAAGTTTTTTTCGGCCCACCCTATTATATAGCTCTAAGTCACAAATTTTACAGTTGTATTGGTAAAGAGTTTATAATGTGAACAATTAGGGGGCATGGCATTTAAGAGGATGTCAAAATATATGTTTTAATACACGTATAAGTGTCCGATTGTTCCAAAACTTGCCCTAAATATACTAGAAAAACACATCTCCCACATGGCAATCTAATTGATACCCAAAGAAACACACATGTCCTCGTACGGCATCCCCCTTGTCGAGAGAGAGAATGTCTCTGACGCGGAAATCTTCATCGGTACCTCACTGTACACTGTCACGGGGAGATATGTCCTCAGGCAAAGAAGGTTCTTGTCTTGTATAATATATTGCTAACAAACACCACCTTCTCATTTCGTTTAACGACAAATTCAGCTCCGGCTAAATACTGTATCTTTTAATACCTTAATAAAGAGAAACGGGAAACAGACATGAGGGGGTCGGGGCAAGAAAGTGCTAAGCCACATTTGTAAACTTCTGAGATATATCAAAATGAAAGTTAGATCAAATACTCAAATCAAGATGTATAACATAAAGTTGTTTTGACAATGCCTTAGTAACATTTGAGATATTTGGAAAAACAATATGGCATTACTTTAATGATATTAGTATTACGTTCTTTGTAAGCTATCTTCATTGGGGGCATACACAACTGGGGCAAAAATGAAACTTGGGACATATGCTGACACCAATTGACATTGGAATCAAATAATATGTAAGATATTATCACTTACAAAAATAAACAACAGCTTACAGTGTTAGATTCATTTCACCAAAGATGTGTCTTGGCACATTTTTCACGACTCCCTCATGTATGCTCTACCGTAACGATCTCCTCGTCTGAGCAGTCCTTCTTACGCTATCAATACTAAAGGTTCCAACGTTTATATTTAGCAAACAAAAAATCGATATTTTCGTCATTTTTAAGGTATCTGACTACGTTTAAAAAGTCGTTTTCGACCAAAATTGTCAAAATGGCTTTATTACATTTTATTAAAACCCATCTTTTTACCTTTCCAAAACTGTATATATTTTTATTGTATGACAAATAGAACTGGAGTTGTAGCTGTTTTTAAACTACTCAACAGCTGTCACTCAAACCGGGTGTACTGTTTAGAGAACCGGAAGTACTATTTAAAGGTACTAAATGGGAGGGGGGGGGGAAGCAAAACTATGGCCTTCTAGAAATAAAAAAATTCTCAGTACTTAAAAAAAAGAGTATGACTCACAAAAAAAGTGAAGTTTAGATGCATATTACTGTGTAAATATTTGTAGTAAAAACATAAATCTCAACTTTAAATGCATCTTTTGGAAAATGTAATTTTTGGTGAAAATTCCATACGCAAAACATGATTTCTCAAAAAGTTATTAGAATATCACTATGAAATTTAAAATGCATGTTGTTTATACTATTGTGAAGGCAATGAACTACAGATTTAATTTTAGAATAAATATTTTTTGTTTTATGGATGTTTTCGGGAAAAGACATCGATGAATTTTAAGAAAATCAGAATGTAAAAAGGTGCGATATGCTATAAATTTTGAAACATTTAAAATACCGCTTATATTTTAGTTCATTGCCTTCACCAATATCATAAGTATGAAGTAGACACATACAATAACAAGAAATTAAGACACATACAATATATTTTTCTGTAGCGCGTTTTGCGTATTGGGCCAAATTTCCCTAAATTTTACCACAAAATTCCCCATTTACCAAAATTTCATCAATAAATGAAATATTTTTTACCTTTTTTCACAGTTTCTAGTCATAATCATAATAAAAATAAGTTCAAAAAATAATTAAATAAATTTTTTGGAAAAATTGCTCCGTACGTAGTCCGGCACCTTAACGCTTTGAAGGGTCTCAAGTCCTTTTAAAGCCTTTTGAGGCTTTAAAACCTGCTGACGTATAAATGCTTAACTTTTACAGGCATCGTGTCTAAATTCAGCTGCACGACATTCTGTCAAACAAGGTTTTAGTATTCTTTTTTCTAAAGCCGTTCTGATAATCCCAAACTGTTTCCTTTTCTAAACAGATTGAAATAGTTAATGTTGCTGTATGGATCGATAAGTTTACCATTTTACTAATGAGTGATATCTGTAGATTTATTATTTCAATAGCATTTTTTTATGTCATTTAACTGAAGCTGGTGAAATATTTAATGTAAACTGCTGCCTGAGTCATCTCTCCTCCAAATTGAATGAATCTGTAAAGGCATGCATGTTCTCGGAAACTACTTTATCTGCCAAACTACGGAACAAAAACTAATTAGCATTCGGATAGTATACGAAATACATTGTAAACAGCGATCTCCTTGAATGAAATATTAAAGTTATTTTTTTAAATCAATTTTTTCATTATATTATTTTTTAATTTTATTCAACTAGTTTCAATAATTTTAAAACAGAGTTTTAATACTTTAAATTATTCAGGTTATCGAATGAGACCAAATGATTCAATGTAATATTAATTTTAATGAAATTGTGTGATTTCATTCAAGTAAAAATTAATTACAAAAATCAAGAATAGCGAAAATAACAATAGTAAAATTTCTTTAGACTAATAGTACGTTTTAACATTAATATTGTTTGTTGAAAATAGTTTCCTTTCATACATTATTTGTCACAAAAATGTATTGGTATATTCAAAGTAATCCCACGACCAATTTTCGATGGAGCAAAGTTTTCAGGTGTCCTATAGTAACGTGGAACTGAAGTAAAATTCATTAAGTTACCATTTATCTGAATTTCAGCAAACAACTTCCACTAACTTTATAAATTATTTGTTGCTGAAACTAAAAGTTTTTGCTGTTGAAACTAAAGCAATCAACGTAATATGAATTTCATTAAATTATGCAAATGTTTTCCCAAGCTAAATAGTCCTGTGTTAAATGTATTGCTTATATATGCCGACGATGTTTTGAAATTATAAGTATCTTTACACACTATCATATGTGACATATAATTTAAATAAGATATTATATATATATATAAGGTGGCCATAATTAAACTGACGGTACTTAGAGTGTTCTGTAGCGCGATCTAATTGCGAGAATGACGCCAAATTTTGTAGGAAGATTAAACAAGACGGGGGACGGAGAATTCCGCGGAAAAAAATTAGTCCTAAAAGTCACCGCCAGGGGAATATGTGGTGCTCTGTATTCGAAAAAAATATTTTCAAAGAACGAGAATCAATACTGAAATAAAATTACCGTTTATTTAGCACATCCAACTCAGGTTCGATGTGGCCACCGTTTTTGTGGACCACATATTGCTTTCTGTGCACAGCATTTACAACAGCAGAGAATAACATGTCTGCAGGAATCTCCCGTACAGTTCGCGATATGTTATCCATCAACGTAGCCAGGTCCTGGACACCTTCGTGATAGATCTTGGACTTTAGGTAACCCCATAAAAGTCGCAGGGTGTAAGATCAGGGGACCGAGGTGGCCCTGCAGTTGAAAAACAGCGGCTAATGACTCTTTCTGTTGTGAATTTCTGTCGTAGCAGCTACTGTATCCGCAAAGCAATATGTGGAGGGGCTCCATATTGCATGAAAATTATTTTCTCCAGGCACTGTCTTTACGGAAGTGCCGGAATAACAAAGTTGTTCAGCATTTGGCGATATTTGTCTTCGGTGACAGAACAAGTTACAGGTCCTGTCGGAGTATTGTTCTCATATAAGAATGGACCTATGATTATATCTGCTGTGAAACCACACCAAACAGTTATCTTTGGTGAATGCAAAGGGATTTCCTTGAATGATCTTTGTTACTTGTTATCCCAAATTCGGCAGTTCTGGGTATTTACAGTTCCATTCAGGTAAAAGTGGGCGTCGTCTCCCCATAAGATTTTCCAGGGCCAAGTATCATCCAACTCCATTCTGGCAAGAAAAGTGAGAGCAAAAGTCAATCGCTTATCAAGTCGGTGTGACGTAACTCTTGTACACGGCTGATCTTGTACGGAAAAAAGTGGATAATCTTTCGTAGGATTTTTCATACCGTACAATAAGGCATATCCAGATTCCGAGAAATCCCCCGAGCAATTCCGAGCGCTGGAAGTGGTAGCAATATTGTCTGGTGCTCTGTCGACAATCGCCGTTGCCACTTCTTTGATTGCATCCTGTGATACGGGTTTTCGTCCTCTGCCTGACTGAACATTTAGAGAACCTGTTTTCACAAACTTCTCAACCATTGCTTTTAAACCATTAACTTACAAAGGACCGTTACCTTTACGCATTTTTTTGTGATTTCTGCAAGCACGAAGAACGGCTGCAGCATTGCACTGGTTGAGGTAAAAGAATTTGACTAGTAGAGCTCGCTCGACTAAAGAAGGAGACATTATGAAAGATAACTTTCAATGAAATTCCTTCTAACAGTAGCACATTACCTTTTAAAACCGAACAAGCTGGCACTGGGCCAAAAGATGTAACGTGAAATTTGAATAAATAACTACTTCTTCTGTTGTTGCTTTCTGTGGGGCTCTGTAAGTGAAGTTGCAGATAAAGAAAGTTTAGCAGTGTTTATGTAACTTTTTAGCTTTTTATAAACTGTTATCATTTTGAGCTTGGATTAAATTGATAAATTCGTTAAATAAACGGTAATTTTATTTCAGTATTAATTCTTCATTTTTTGAAACTGTCTTTTTCGAATACACAGCGCCACATATTCCGCTGGCGGTGACTTTTGGAACTATTTTTTTTCGCGGAATCCTTCGTCCCCCGTCTTGTTTAATCTTCCTACAACATTTGGCGCCATTCTCGCAATTAGATCGCGCACTACAGAACACTCTAAGTACCGTCAGTTTAATTATGGCCACCTTGTATATATATATATATATATATATATATATATATATATATATATACATATATATATATCTACCCTATATATATAAAATCCTAATGAAACGATTTTATGAAACGAATTTATGAAACGATTTTATGAAACGACTGATTAAACGACTGATTATGCTTCAGGGCTATTTTTAATAAAATATTAAACGCTTGATGGTGAAATCAATACCAATTGTCCATAAAAATCCGCGGATGTCAAAACTGGTAATAGAATTTGGAAATTGGAATTAGTTTTCGAGATATTAATTTTTTTCTAATTTTAATGACATTTCTGTAATGATGGCAACTAATTACTTAGTTTTTTTGTAACAAAAAAGGGAAAAAAATCAAAAAGGATCCCGATAGGGATTATTGATTTATTTTTATTAGTCATTTTCAAATTGAAATTGAATTTATCTGTTATTTCAATTGATAATGAAGACAAGATTGTGATTAAATTATGTTTTTCCGGAAAATTTGAAAAAAAAAATCACATTTCTATCGTCAGGATTCAATCGTCTGTCAGCATTTAATTTAATTTATAAACTGAAAATATTTTGAATAAATTCGTCCAAATGACGTCATTTATGTAAATACGTCATTTATGTTTATACAATTTGTTTAATATAAAGAAGCCATTTATCTATTTTTATGTACAAAAAGAGGTAAATTGAAAGACAATTATAAATAAATTGTATATACACATATAAATACATGTATAAACAAGCATAAAAGTTCGGTGCTTTTCCAGTATATGGGGCCTTGACGAAACAGAGAAAATAGCCTTGGCGGAAAAGGAAATTTGGCAACATACTTTCTGTCAACCTATTCACTTTGTCATTTCGTATACAGAAGCATTTTTCAATATTTATACAATTTGTTTAGCGTAAAATGTCATTTATCCTATTTTATATATAATCAGAAGTAATTTGTATAGAAAAAACAATAATAATATATGTATAATTAAAATACGCATATAAACAAAAAAAATCGTCGAATTTGTTTCCATGGCTGTTTATGTCATTAGGCACCAAATCTCACTTTCTGATGCCCGAATTGCGCCAAGCTTTTTAAAAAAGCGTCAAGACTCCTATAATAGAAAAGAACCAACAGTTCATTGGGTTTGCTTTCATAACTTTTGGCAACAAATATATGTATATTAACGAATCTATCCCTTTTTGAAACTCGAATTACGATAAACCTAAAAGCAAAGGATCCTATACTGGAAAAGTGCCCGATTTTCTTATGGACAATATTCAAGTGACATAACATGGTGTAAAATTATCGCGGATAGCAAAAAATATCTCATCAATTGATGCCGAATAAATGCAGCACAAAATATTTAATTAATTTTGTATGATAAATAATTATTAGAAAATTCGTATATACATATTAATTAAAATAAATAATTTACATATTTAAAATAACATGAAAATATGCATGATGGTGCACTAAAATAGAGAGAAAATTAAAACCTGTTACTGAAAATGTCTATAACATAGTACTTTTCAATACCGTGGTTCTTAATGTTATTCACAAGCAGATGGAATTTTTCTCATCCTTAAAGGCAAAGGAAGAATAGAATACAGATCGTTGTTATAAAAGTCCGAAAGGTAGCCACAATTTAAACCTAACCATTTTATACAAGCTGGTTTTCAAGGTGTAATTGATTTTACTTATCAATCCTTAAAACAGTCGCCAGTTGTCGCAACAGCTGTGTATGAGGCCATGATAATAAAAAAAATGCCCCATTAAAACGTTAAAAGCATGGCAACCCAATTACAGATTTACCAATATTTTTAAAACGAAGCACGCTGTCATGCTGTTAGAGGCCTTGAAGTCTGAGCGGGGGTTGGCGAGCGTATCTCGCAGGGGGTAGGCCCCCTAGTATATATATATATTTACAAATTTAACTATTACATATACTTTATCACATCTATCGAGCAAAATGTTAAATAAATTTTTAAAAAGGTAGCAAATAAGTATAAAAAAAAATTAATTTTACATTAATATTATTAAATGTAATTAATATTACAAAATAGTTTTCTTTATTTTACAATTTATAGAATCGTGATATGCAATCCCCCCCCCCCTACCTCCTTTAATCTGGAAATATTTTGCCGCTGTTATTTTTATTTTGTCACTTTTCAAAAATATTTTACGCGCTGTGCTCGAATATGTGCAGGCAATCACTAAATATATTCATAATTTTTTTTTACCTCATGAATATCAAAAGCATGAAAATGAATGTGTTTACCTATCACTGACATGAATTCATAAATTCAGTAGGTATGAATGTGCTGCTGCATTTGCCGGTGCATACCATATTTGTCGTTAAAAAATGCGTGTTTATTTTATTTTTTATCAAAATTGTATTGTTACAAGACAGTAAAAGTAAATATTACTTATTCTTTACGCAGTGTTAAGTGAAAAAAGTAACATCTGTGAGAAGTTAATTATAAGTAATATTTAGTTCCCATTGAACAGTACGAAAAATGCTTTGAAGCAAAAAAGAAACGTAGAATTAATCAAAATATTTAAACCTATTTTATTAATGTCCTTAGACATTTTAAAGGAATATTTTAAATTACTATTCAACGTATTTTGATGTACAATATTTAGAATTTTTTACTGAAATACAGGTTTTTTTTTAAAGTGCACATAATTTTAATGAGCATACCGTAATATTTTAATGAAACACATTTCATGTCGAATGTTAAACAGAATTAAAATAATGATCTTTTTAACATTTTCCAACAAAGTTGAGAAATGTTTATGAATTCGGTTTGTCTATAAGTCTGCCCGTCTATCTGTGCTCTAACTTTCGTATTAAAATGTATTGCCTCGTACATACTCGGATTGACATGTAATATTTATATGTTATTGAGGATTACTATAGTATTAAGAATAAAGTCGGTAGATAGTTCTTTTACAGGGACACATAAAAAAATCCGTTGAATTATGATCTGGGGAAAAAAGTTGTTTAGTGTGCATTTTCTTGATATTACAATATTTTAAACATAATGCGATTATATATATCATTTCGGTGACCTACAATATACGTTTTCAAGACTTTGGATTAAGAAGAATTTGTAATCTCTTTACAGTGATGCACTAAAGCATTCCATTAGGGAAAAATCGGTTGCAGTTCATTTTAATGATGTTATGACAGCTCAAACATAATCAAAATAAACTAGTCGGATGTGCCAATCCCAAAACTTCCTTCTATCTCACAGGTTTCGCATACACTAAAAATAATCAATTTATATCAAGTTCTAACTGAATCTAACGTTTTATTAAATTCCCAGGATTAGTTCTTGAGATATGACTATTGCTAAAATCATGTAGATCGTGCAAAATCAAAGCGCCACCTGTTGAGAGATTTAGACCAAAACCTAATCAACAACAACTTATGTCAACGTCTAACTGAATCTGAAGTTTGATGAAAATCCGTGCATTAGATCTTGAGATATTGGGCTCGTAATAATAATGAATAAAGTAGCATAGCAGCGCCACCTGTTTTGCTATTTACACTAAAACATAAGCAGCATCTATTTATGTCAAGGTCTAACAGAATCTGAAGTTGATAAAATTCCATGCATTAGTTCTTGAGATATAGCTATCGCAAAAATCATAAAAAAGTGATATAGCAGCGCTACCTTTTGGGATATCTACACCAAAACATTATCAGCGTATATTTATGTGAAGGTCTAACAGAATCTGAAGTTCGATGAAATTCTGTGCATTAGTTCTTGAGATTTAGCTATTGCGGAAATCGCAGGCCACCTATTGGAGGATTTTCACCAAAAACAAATCGGCCCCAATTTATATCAGGGACTAACTGCGTATAAAGTTTTATTAAATTTCGTGCATTAGTTCTGGAGATAGAGTGCCCACAAAACTTTTGTCACTTGCAGACAGGCAGACCTTTTTTAAAAAACAGTCAAATCGTGTTCAGAACCTTCTAAAACGTATAAATCCGTCGCAAACTGGAAGTCGAAAATTTTCATGAATCTAATACTTTCTTCTGGTAAAGATAGAAGAAAGTAAAAATATCACTGAGTTGCACTGCAACATGTTTTCTATAAATTATGGAATGCTTAGCATTTATTGTTCATTTGCAGAGACGCACAAAATTATTTGGTTACGAGACTGATAATGGTCAATAATTGCTGGAACTACGTTTTCGTCTGTTGTATGAACTTAAGCTTATCTAATTTTTAGTTCATTACGCAATGTGAACAAATTTTATAGACAATAAACAGGTCATTACGACAGATTTCGCGCACATTATTGCAGTGGAAAATCAATTAGTGGAAACGAATTTTACTTAGTTTTGTGGTTTTTAAATTGCTCATTTATATATCCCATTTCATTCTAAAAACAAATGAAATATGTTTATAATATTCTGTTACTGTTGGAAAGTGTTTCATAATCTATGCCTTATGCATGATTTTTCAATCTCGCTTAAAATTAAGCACTGCATTTAAACTGATAACAGCTCTGATCCACGCAATGTTGATAATGTGAAGCAACTGAATAACAAACATCGATTTACCAGAGTTTTTTCATTTAAGTGGTTTCTCGATGACCGCGAGTTTCATAGCCTCAAACTTATCTCTAATTTATGAAAGTGTACGTCGCATAAGTTTTGTGCTTGAAATTCTCTCCTAAACTGTCTCTAAACGTCAGCTACGTTTTCAACTTAAAGTAACAATTAAGGAAAACATCATTTAATCAAAACTAGTCTGGTTTTAGCCATTATTTAAAGTTAGTTAAAATGTCATTGTTTCAAGTTTGTTAAAGAACAGCGCCACCGCCTGGTGCGGCGTCCCGCACACTGTCCGAAACTCCTACTCCTCTCTAGTTCTGTATGGTCGGTGATCGCTGAAAGCTCCATCTGTGTTATTGTCTCGTAATCTAGACACTTTGTATGCAGAGGCCTAACACGAATGAGAACCAGATAACACTGCTAAGTATTCTTAGTTATTATTATGTTAGTTAGACTATGGGATAATATACCCATTGTCAAGTTATATTTATGTGAGATAAGACAACATAACCAAAATATAGACCCACCCTCACTGTCACAAAGCAATTATCTCCCAATGAACACCCAAAAATATCAGCTAGGCTATGACCAAGACTGATCAAGAAATGACATGTACTTTACGGGCTTGCAAAGGACTTTAGAGGGTATCCCGCCTGAGAACAAATGTAATTACGTCAAGACAAATTTCGTGGGTGACACTGGAAGTAAAAAATTATCGCTCGAAGAGAGAAAAAATATCTTGAACGGATTCAAAATTCGTTGAATGCTTGTACTTGAATCATGGAACGCGGAACCGCTTTGGTGGAACTGGCAGCAATTTACGTCAACTACAAATATGAAATATTGTAGACCGCGAATAAACCGGAAGAAGCAAGATACAATCAAACAAAATCTGGTTCGTTCGACCACCAAATTTTTCATAATGGTTTATATCACTTATTCTTACTATTCTGAAAAGGATAGATGGCCCGAAGGCAGTCATCGGTGACCCGATGAAATTTTGTACGAAAGGAATGAGGTTTTATTAATCATTGTCTCACCAACGGCAATGGATAATCGCGGAATTATTGCGATCAAAAACCTAGATTAATACGCCAAATATTTGCAAAAATTGAAATAAACGATTTATTGACTGACTTTGTAATAGTAATTATTTCTCTTGCATTTGAGCGTGCAAACATACATGTCAGAAAGTAACTCCAACCGATGATTTAATGTCACTTTTTAACCTAAATTTTTCGTTGATATTAATGATTTAGGTTTGCACAATAATGGTTGGATACTTTTACAACTAGGTCGGCTACCTCTAAAACATACTGGCCAGTGTGAGGAAAACCTCCACATATATCATCCCGTCTTACAGTATCCGCTAACGTTTCATTTTAAAATTTACAGTCAGCAGAAGATGCAGAAAGAGTATAAAGTGATAATTCTGACGATGATTATTCCAGACGTATTCACAGCCTTCAACATCTAGTGCACGTTGACATACCAGTGACTGTGAACGACAATATTGTCTAAAAACATCTCTTATTCTTCTCGGTTCATCATAAACTCGCGCAACCGCTTTGACGCGGAACCGCCTTGGTGGAACTGGCAGCAATTTACGTCAACTACAAATATGAAATATTATAGACCGCGTATAAACCGGAAGAAGCAAGATACAATGAAACAAAATCTGGTTGGTTCGACCACCAAATTTTGCAGAATAGTTTATATCACTTATGCTTCCTAATCTGAAAAGGCTAGATGGCCCGAAGGCAGTCATCGGTGACCCGATGAAATTTTGTACGAACGGAATGAGGTTTTATTAATCATTGACTCACCAACGTCAAGGGATAATCGAGGACTTATTGCGATCAAAAACCTAGATTAATACGCCAAATATTTGCAAAAATTTTTTAAATAAACGTTTTATTGGCTGACTTTGTGATAGTCATTCTTTCTCTTGCATTTGAACGTGAAAACATACATGTCACAAAGTAACCCCAACCGATGACTTAATGTCACTTTTTAACCTATATTTCTCGTTGATATAAATGATTTAGGTTTGCACAATAATGGTTGGATACTTTTACAACTAGGTTGGCTACCTCTAAAACAGACTGGCCGGTGTGAGAAAAACCTCCACATATATCACCCCGTCTTACGATATCCGCTAACGTTTTATTTTAAAATTTACAGTCAGCAGAAGATTCAAAAAGAGTTGAAAGACACCAGTGAGTGTGAACGACAATATTGTCTAAAAACATCTCTTATTCGTCTCGGTTTACCATAAACAGGACTCAAAGAAGCTGTTGTCCATGGGACAGTTTGGCACGTGATCGCACCTTCTGCGGCGATAGGACATAATGTGGATTATAATATGCTCATAATGTCAAGGGCCAACCTCGTATGCCAAAGGGAACATTAGTGAGGATATTGCAATTTGTGCAAAGTATCTAATCCTCAGTGATAAAATCGAGCGCAACATAAAACAATGCACCAAGAAGATCGCCGTCAACTTGAAGAAAAAACACATGAACTGTATCCGTAGATGAACTAAACGCTGTTTATTACAATATGTATGCAATAGGAATATATGAGACGAAGAAATTCCCACTAAATAAGTTATGGGGAACCGTTTGGAGACCGACATGTTTTTCAAACTATGTCAAGAGAACAATTCAAAAATATCATTCGTTTCCTCCGTTTTGATCTCAAAACAGAAAAGTCAGAGCGATCGAAGAGGGATAAGTTCGCATTTCATCGCCATTCTGGAATATTGTCACTGAAAAATTCTCTGCATGGTACAAACCTGGAGAAAATCTAAAAATTTATGAACAATTCTTACTATCAAAGGGAAGATACTGTGGGATACAAAGGGAAGAATGTATATTCCCAGCAAACTAGAATAGTTTGGAATAAAATTTTGGCTGCTCGTCTGTGTAGAGTCGAAATATAAATGAATGTTTTTACCTACATTTGTGTGGATCTCAGCAGACCGATCAACGGATGAAGCTGTTCATGAACATGTAGAATGACACTTAATGACACTTAAGGAAAGGTAGGAACATGACCACTGATAAATATTTTCTTCCGTAAAATTAGGTAAAAAATTAATAGCCAAGTCTACAAGCCTAAACGGAATAATTCGGAAAGATTGTCAATAAGTGCCTCCAACAGCCAAGTTAGCAAATCAAACACTATACTTCACAATCTTGTTGAAAAAGGACAGCAATCTAACGATAATGTCGTATCAAGGAAAAAGATAAAAATATATTCTGTTACTGAGTTCTCTTACACCCAATGTTAACATTGACGGTCATGTGAAGAAGAAGCCAGAGAGTGTTAAATTGTATAACCATACAAAGTACGGGGTAAACATTGTAGACGAAATGATTCATATTTATAACACAAAATATGGAAGTGTCCGTTGGCTTATATACGTCGTTTTTAACGTCTTAGATATGACTGCACTGAATGCTGGGATTTTGTATAAAGACGTGACAGGAAAAACGAAACTTTGTTGCTGAAATATTTTTCTGCGACTTTGTGAAGAACGCCTTACTTCATATACAGCAAACAACAGAGGTTATAAGGTACCGACAACTAATGATATGGAACACAACGAAATCGAACGATCAAAGTGAAAAGTGAAAAGGTCTTTTAAAGGAAATCATATCAGCAACGCTTGCCAGGGTTGTCAAAAAAAAAACAGTGTGTGGTTAATGTGACTCAAAAAAGCACGATTTATTGGTTGCATCAGTAAAGAAAAAGTGTACAATTTTCTAAAAAAAAAGGTTAGTGTTGAATACATTATATGTTTTTTATCATTTGCATAGCTTTGAATTTTTAAAAATGTATATCTACTTTAGTCTAACCAGCAATAACGTACAAGGAACCTCACTGCCCCTTTCCGTCCTTCTAGGTATAACGCATTTTTACGTCTTGCTAGTGTTAAAGGTGTACTGTTAAAGTTGTATTATTGAAATATATTGCTGTTGAGAATTTGTCATAGCAGCCTATGTTTCTTAATTTATTTACCAAAAAATAAATATGTTAAAACCAACAGTCTAGGTCTTCAAAAACGTTCTTTAAAAGATCTTTTTAGCAAATTTTTCGACTAGAATATTTTAAAAATTTCTAATACTGTCAGAGGACTTTTATTACTCTAATAATCCATTGAAATACTTATTATATTGATTATCGATATTGAAGCTGGAACTTGATTATAAAATTCAATTTATAATTATAAAATTATATTTCATTTGAATTAATTGGATCATAAAATTATTTCTCTTGAAACATGAATTAAAGTTTATATTTATTTACTTATTTACTAACAGTTTTGCCAGATTGTGGATATTCTTCATTTAAATTATGTACCATTTTTTTCGATAATCAAACTTCATTTTATTTCACGGAATGTCTCTCACAAAATATAGCGAAGGTTATCTATGATGAAATAGTGGCAGATATTTAAAAAATGAACTATCCATCTTATCAACACCTGTTAATGAGATATGTTTTCACCCCCCCCCCAAAAAAAAGTTTCATTTCAACGCTTATAATAATGCTTATAATGCTAAAATATTCAGATTTGATTTATCTGCTGCATCATAAATGTATTTCGAGTTCATTTCTAATTTCGTATTGATATATCAAAATCACCTAGACATTTCGTTTATTTGAGCGGAAGGAAAATATTTGTATCTCAAAATAAATAAAGAAAGAAGATAAGTAAGCGTCTGAAGAAAAAAAATGTCGAACACCTTTTATTTTAATTTAAAGAATTTATATATACAGGCAGAATGAGATTATTTTATACGGATCGTTTTATGAAGAAAGATATCTGCAATACATTTATACTAGTGCATTACTCAAGAAAAATCTCACGCAAAGAAAATTTTGTATAAATTTTGGTACCAGTGAATATATAAATAGCCGTCAGTTTCGGCCCTTAATCAATAGTAGTTTGATGAATGATAAAAGATTTTTGCTTGACTGGAATCTATTACAATATTTTGTTTACAATTTAACCGTGATAGATAAATGTCTTTTGCTTGATTGAAATATATTACAATATTTTGTTTACAATTTTACCTGTTAAATTGTAAACAAAATATTGTGATAGATTTCAATCAAGCAAAAATCATTTATCCATCATCAAACTGCTACACATCCGTTATCGGATAATCTATAGATATTTTATGTAAAGGGAATCAGGTTTGCAACGATACAGTATCATACAATGTACCCAATATAGGGTTTAATGTCCTAAATATTAGACGATAAATGCACAGAAAGAAACGTCTCATTTTCGCATAGTTTTCAAAGTTGTATACATTAAGGATCAGAGTATACATAGAAACCAACTCAAGCAACACCCAAGAAATAATGAACTTTTCCACCTCATGACGAAGCTAGAGTTCAGATGCATAAGACGGCATAGAAAAGATTTTCACTCTCTGACGATGATCGCGGTTGCCTGCCGAAAGTGCTTGGAGTGTTTTAAACATGTTAAACATCTTTTAACATCTATTTGTGTTTTTTAATGTCACCTGTTAAGTAACATTGACATCTAATAAATCTCATATTAATATTTTATGAATAAAGTAAGGTGAAAATTTTTATTTCACCCTAGTGTGTTTTGATCAGAATGTAACTAAAAAAAAATATTAAAAATCATAAGTATACATCTGCCGGGATTCTCCAAAATATAGAATTGAAAAGTTCATTATTCTTTCATCAGGATGTGGGAAGTTGGATATCTCGAAAACCCCTCGTTTAAAGTTTTTTTTTTTTTTTTTTTTTTTTTTTTTTTACAGATGACTTAATAAGAAAAACAGAAATTAAATTTATCTTCCACGCGGGATTCAGGGAGGGGGGGGGAATTCTGTCTCTCTGACGAAAAATCCTTAGTGCCTTTTTTCTTTTTATTTAATTATTTTAACTTATTTAATAACAATAAATTTATAATAAAATTATATTTTATGGGTTTTTTTATTTGAAATGTAAAATATAATTAATTAAATTTCGAAATTCTAGGGAGGGGCAGTGGTTTTTCTTGCAGTCTAAGTGAACTGCTTCTCGTTATCACTCAAGGTGAAAAAGGAAATTTTTGATAGTCGCAGGAAAAGTTTTACAATTTCTTTTTACATATGAGTAATTTGTTTTACATTTAGAATTACATTTAATTATTTCTGTTTGTTAATTTAATGGTACCCCTATTTCTTTCAGATATTTATTTTATTTTTCTACGTTTATGGATAAACCCTTAACACATTTTACTTTTACAGCTCTAAGAAGATTAAGAGAAAATATGCCTTTTTCCGGATATCTTTGATCCAAGGAACTCAAATATTGTTTTAATAGCAGGTGTTAACATTTAAAAAATGGTAGCTGGTGCAATTATTAATATCGACATGCCCTCGAATCAGAAGTTATGACTAGTATTAAAAAGTAGATATTATCCCCAGTTGATATCGCACTCAAAATTTACCTTAACCTAAACTGATAATGTGAAGTACGTAAAATCTATTTTATACACCAATGTTTCTGTATTTTAGAGATAATAAATTATTAACTAAATTGCCATTACAATAAATTTATTTTTTCATTTTTTAAATTTTTTAAATTTAGATTTAGACGAAGCAAACAAAATAACTTACCTTTTTTAAGATAAGCAAAGCCAATTAGAAATAAAGAAAACCAAGATAATCTATAAATTTACATATGATTTTATAAAACTCTTATATTTTATCTAAAGTTTCTTGAGAAAGAAAAAAAAACAGAAAGTTTTTAATTTAAAATTTACTAGATTAAATATCTAGATTACATAACTCTGTTTCCATTAATGACATTCCACGATTTAAAAATTCTACATGCAATCTGATATAATTTATTTTTATTATAACATATTTTTTGAACAACAAAAACAAGTTGGAATAATGTATTATTTTGGTTCATATTTTAAAAAAATATTTATGTATTTTAGTTGACACAAAAATCTGCCATGTTGATCTTACAAATAAAAATAAATTTTGAAAAACTCAACCGTACGTACATATAAACATTTATTTAACAAATTCATGATGAATAGGTAAAAGAGAGAAAATTTGACATTCAGAACTGACGCTGAAGGCAACTAAATGATACGAGGGTTATACATATATGAATAAGTCTGAATCAGACGTTTTCTAACTTTTTGTAAAATTAAAATTAAAATTCAAACGCGCTGTGTACACGTAAAATATTTAACTATGTGAATATTTCAAAGTAAAGGAAATTGTGACACAGTATTTTTAAAAGGGTATAGATGATACACATAAATTATGTGACAAGAAAAAAAGACATTTCAATTGGTGTTATGTTTGCTCATAAAAGAATCACATTCAGCAAAAAACTACAAAAAATATTTTTAAACAGAAAGAAAAATCACATGTTAAACATAGATTACGAAACACTTTACTGCACTTTCAGACTATTTTAAACCAATTTCATCTTTTGATATGTTGAAAGAAGAAAATTAGCAACTTTCGCCCATTGTTGGTTAAATATTGAAATAATTGTTTGGAGCCCTCAAAATGATTTTTATATTTTTATACAATCAGCAAACTTTGCTAAAATTAAAATCAGCTGCACAGTTACACATAAAACCGCTAAAATTTTTCTTTGAGCCATTTACGTCCTCAGACTGTAATGTATTCGTACTGTTTTGTATACACTGAGAAAAATTACACTTTGAAATCAGCGTAAATCGATGTTTTCATTGTGTTATGAAACTTTTTGTTTCAAATATGACGACCCAATACTTTCAGTTCTGAAATACCAGCAATATTCTAAATATTGAAACATGGGCATTCTCAAAACTGAGCACATAGAGGTCAGTTCATACTCATTTTTTAAACATGGGCATACTCCAAAATGATTATGATAAGTTCAAAGTCATTTTTGAAACATGGAAATACTCAAAAATGAGCACATAGAAGTCAGTTCATATTCATTTTGGAAACATGGCCATACTCATATTTTTAACATGGCCATACTCATATTGGAAACATGGCCATAATCATATTGGAAACATGGCCATACTCAAATATGAGCACATGATGTTTTATTCTTGAGTGTGTGCATGTTTTCAGAAATGAGTATATACATGTTTCAAACTTGAGTAATTTTAATTCGGAGCCATTTTGATTATGCGACATACTCAGATTTCAGTATTTTTTGCTCAGTTTTGAAAATGTCTTTTTTAGAGTGTATAGGTGTATATTATAGAGAGATTTTTATACACACCACACACGATGTGAAAATTTATATCAGTTATAAAACGCTAAATGAAAGAAAAAGCACACTTCTGACAAAAACCATGCATAGCGGATACGATTATATTAGCAGCCTTGTATCTGAGTTTATGTACATTCTATAAATATACTTTAATATAATAAAATAAATTTTAACTGTAAAATTCCTAACACAGTCCAAGACAGACTTCAGACATTTCTCACCTGTAGACAGTAATGCTTACAAATTATTTTGCGCAGCTTTGTGCATAATTTATAGAATAACATATCACATAATATAAAAAAAATAGTTTCCTTAACAACTGATAACGCAGAATAAAACGCGTTTCCAGCAAATATCGCTCATGCAGAAAGTTGCAATCAAAATATTTTGTGTGTTCCTGTAAATGAATGTTAAATGCTATGCGCATCTTTTTCTATAGAAAGCATTTTGCAGTGCAGATCTGAAACGCAAAGTTCAATATTTTTCAAGCAGTGTAACGTCTATAAATACATCAGAAACAATTTTTCGCAATAAACCATGATGTAACGGAATTCTTTTGTATGTCGCTGTAAACGAACAAAAAACGCCATGAAATAAATTTTCAATAGGGAATGATCCATAATAAAGAAAAATAACACATACCAATATCGTGAAAAATCAAGTATATTTACGAATTTTATAGTGCCCAAACTCATCCACACGAACAGGCGAATCGAAATTATAAGAATTTTTCAGCTATGCTGGATAGTTTTTAAAAAGATTTTTTTCTTTGTTTCTGTTGCTTTTAAAGTCTTTCTGATATGTAATTGAATATACATATACAAAAATAATATTGTTATCATTTCAACAAAATTTGAAAAACTTTCTTAGTTTCAAGTATATTTTTTACAGATTAAAATTTTCCAATAATTTTAAATATAATAAAAAACATTAAATTTAAAGAGAAATAGACTATGCTTTCTATTTTAAGAGTACCTGTTTAATTCGATAACATGAATGTTCCGTAAAGTTTCAGAAATGTATTATAAACTCCGCGTTTTATTCTTTTTAACGTGTCAGTTTAAAATATTGTCAAAACTTTCAGAATAATAAAAAAATATACATATTCTTCTTGTTCAGATTAATTCACTTAATCTTTTAAATCTTGGGAAATAAACAGGAAAGCAAAAGTGACATTTAAATTATTTCTTAAACTACAAATTCCAAAATCTTTGTTTAAGCTGCTTAATTTTGACGCCTCTGAAAGTTTTACTAATTGGAATCCAACGGGAAAAAAAAAGGATTATGTGAATAAATTATTTCAAAATTAGAGCTGTTCTTGCAAATGTACAATTTTGTATCTGAGCTTTATGAAATGTTCATAATTTTCCGCATTAAACATTTTACATTAAATATTTTATCGCATTTTACTGAGTTATCATTATAAACAAATTAATAAATGCACAACATCGTGTAACCAAAAAAAAACAATTATTAAAAGTAATATTTTAAAAAATAACAAAACATTAAAATGAAAGATCTAATAAAATTCTAAATTTAATAGTGTATAGCATTTAAATAAATTTGGAGAAATATGTAAATTATTAAATATATAAATTTTGAGATTTCTTTAACAATCTCTGAATAAAGTTTCAAATAAAAAGTCTGTTCAAATAAAGTTTTGATGAAATTCAACATTTTTTTAATCTAGCCGCATACCCACGGTTAGACCTAAGGTGCTCAACTAACTAGACTGTAAGTATTACTATATGCATTTCACAATAAATTTATTTCACCGAATTTCACAACAATACATTCAGTATTAATTTTACAATACATTCAGTATTAATTCTGTGAACTAACAACATGACGTCACTCAAGGTAAGCTGTTTACACACTCTGTACACTTAGCATTTATTATACGCCATTCAAATACGGCGTCCCATAATGGCTTCTGGTGATTAGAACTTGGATATTTAATGTTAAATTTCAATATGTGTACATAAAAAATCTCGGAATATTAATTTCCATTTTAAAGAAATTAGCAGAACCATTCTGCGAAGTCTAAAATCTCAACACATAATAACTAAAACAAACTTATGATTGCATACTTCAATTTTTTATAACTCATTTAAAACGGATAAGCTGATAAAACTGAGCTGCGCCGCCCGTCAGGCACGTCAACCGTCTCACCCAAACCCTGACGGACTTATTACGCGCACGATCAGGAGGGTGTTTCTGTTTACCCTGCGGTGGGAGCACCTCCACCTGCGCATCACCCCCATTGAACCCAAGAGTTTGACGACATAGGTCGTTGCGATTGTGGTTATTCTCAGCCCTCCTGAGAAATCATCACGTTACACTTGGGGACGAGCCTGGGTCCCCCAACAGCTTCGGCGCTGGACAAACAAAAACGAAAACCGGTTATTTTATTTTATTTTGTAGATATTTGAATATAATGTCCTTTTAAATAATCTTTTTCAATTAGTATTAATAATTGATGACATTGGATAACATACATAGTACAAGCTAGAGAAAATACCTTTCTTCGTATATTTAAAATGATGATTTTTTAAAAACCTTTAAATATGAATGTTAGGTGTTTTCAAAACCGTTGATTGATTTGAAATCATATAGATATAGAATTAGTCCACTGACTATATTTTCCGATTATACTTCACGAATAGATTGTTTTTATAAGAATGAAGAAAGTGATCAGCAAATAATACTTATCTTTTAACGTTCATTATCTACATACACTTCATTAAAAATAAAAATTAAAAATCATTAACTAAACATTTTATATGTTTATCCTATTTGGTTTTGAAAGTAAACATTTTAATCTTAAGACGTTTTCCTGCTGTTTTTTAACTTCTAATCTAAAAAAATATATGAACAATATGAAGAATCCTAATACCATTATAGTTACTTTTTTTAAAAGGATAAATAAATAATTCATTGAATATTTTCTTTCAGAGATAGGTACTTTTTATCTTTAAGGATAACTTCTTAAAATAATCCTCAGATAGCATTTCTTGCATTTCAAGCTTAACTTAACATTACATAGTAGAAATAAACCCGCGAGATAAGAAAATCCCTTTTATATAATAGTCAGCATCATTCACATCACGAAAAGATGATAGGTGATTCGTTAAACTTTATTTGAGATTAATTCAATTTGTAGGCTTTTAGTGGTTTTTATGAAATACTCTAACTATATCTGATCTT
This sequence comes from Maratus michaelseni, assembly GCA_963931845.1. Taxonomy (NCBI): domain Eukaryota; kingdom Metazoa; phylum Arthropoda; class Arachnida; order Araneae; family Salticidae; genus Maratus; species Maratus michaelseni. Next base: position 326,602,728 of record OZ007589.1, read on the forward strand.
TATCCAGAGAAAAGATACTGTAATCTATGTAAATAAATGAAAACTATAGATTATAGCTTCTAAAAAATTGCCAGTGAGGCTTTTAAAAGTCTCTCAGATTTGCTAACAATTAATATTATGAATATTTTTTTTTTCTGCTTACCTATAAAATAGTGATTTTTTCTAATATGCACCCAAAAGTTAAATATATATGTAAAATGAATAAATAAAAGTAAAAATGTACAATTTTAGTTATTTTTCTGTTCAAATATATATGTTTAATATTAGTAGAGCTTGATCAGGGGTGGTCAATGACTTTACTGCCAGTAATTTTGTAGACTAAATTTCTCCATGTTTAATCGAAGAATTTTCCACTATTAAATAGTCAAATTTTGGTTCTTGTTGTTATTTATATTGTTTATAAATAAAGTGAAATACTATTCTATTGAAATGATGAATTATACATCAATCAAGATTTATCCTGTATTAATATGCAAACATATCTAAATATGAAATTTAATTGATTCTTATTAAGCGTAAGTCGAATATTATAGTTAATATATTGTGTCTATGTAAAGTCGGAATAAAATTGTGATGGATCGACTGCTTTGATCATGTAAGTAGGTGATGTTTTGAATGAGAACGTACTTTTTGTCCCCTGATTGTTCATGTGCGTAAAAGTCGATCAAGGCTATCTTTCTTTTATTTTAGACGGATGACTCTGGAAATCTCGGAACTTGTGAGTTTCTGCTTTTCATCGATATTTATGCAAATTGTTATAGCTGATCAATTGGTGTTTGGGTATATAAGCTTCGGAAATACGTTTGAAAGTCGGAACGTGCATCGAGTTCTTTCTCTATAAGAGTACATCTAGATCCTGCTACCAATCCGAAGCTAAATAGCGTATAAGATTGTTCATGTGCATTGTTCATTGGTCTGGAAGGACATCATGAGATCAGTGTTTACCTAGTCTACAGCGTGGAGTGACTTGTGGTTATCTTCAAAGTTGTGAGTTCGTTTTGAATCTTTATAAGTAATATATTGAAGTTTTATTTTACTAAGTACAGTTTCGGGAAAGTTGAATTATTTTTTGGAGTAAGGAAAATTTAGTAGCGTCCTTTCTCAAATCCCAGCCCGATTAAGTTTCAATAAACTTGATTTTTTTTAAACCTCACCTCGGGTTCTCTCCTTTTACGACTGAATGGCCTTTTTCACTCTTAGTAACATCAATGGACTTCACGAAGTATAAGAGGATAGGGGGGAGGAGAGATGAATGCAATTTATTATTAATAGTTTAAAGTTTAAATAGTTTAATTAAACTGTTTACAGGTGTTTCAGGTAAAGTATTTAAACGATATTTCGTAATATGTTTACTTCTAAGAGCAACCGAAAGAAAAGTGATGAATTCAACCTATATGGATAAAAATTGTAACAGCTGTTTTTAATATTGTTTATAATAAATTGAAATACGGTTCTTTTGAAGTGGTGAACTAACAATCGACCAAGAGTTATCTTATATTAATATTCAAACTAATGTACAAGTGAAATATAATTGATTCTTTGTAAGCGTAAGTCGAAGTATTAGTAAGCATGTCGATAAATAAAGTACATACTAATGTAAATTTGAAATTTAGCTGATTCTTAGTAAGCATAAGCATATTATAAGTTTGCGTTAGGTCTGAATGAAATATGAGCCGGAAGAGGGGGGATGCATAACATTTGGTATGCGTTTAAATAGTATAATTAAAAATTCTATAGGCGTTTCATGTAAAACCTTATGTTTAAAAAAATTATATCTACTGGAAACAACTTTTCAAATGTTAAAAAAAAGGGGAGGAATTGGTTAAAGTTGATAAAGAAAGCTGCGATAGCAAAATTTCACGCTGATATTATTGCACTTATTTAACATTTTCCATTAACTAAATTACCATATGGTAAGTCAAGTGCTTACATGGTAGTCAGCTTAAATGTAAAAATATATAAAGAAAAAACATAAAGTGTTTGCTTTAGTAACAGTTTCAAATTTCGGATTTTAACTATGGACTTTGATGCTTACAAATTTGTGTAAAATATGGAAAGATGGCCACCAAGCCCACCTTGCATAGTATTTAAAAATTTCAATTTTGAGAAACACGTTGGGACGTATTCGGTACGATAGAAAGGAATTTCTGTAAAACATATACGTAGGCACTTGACTTACACGTGGAAAATTTGTAAACGGAAAATGTTATATAAGTACCATGTTATCAGCTCGGAAATTTGGTATCGCTCCATTTTCTAGCCACAATTTTCTCCCATTTCTTTTAAGTTTGGCTTTTTTATATACTTTTATGAGTGTTTTTTAGTACATATACATATTCTACAAACAATAATTAGATTCACAATTTCATTGTTCCTTGAGTTTACTTATTTTTCGTATTAAATGGCAGAAAGCGCTCTGAAAAGATAAACCAATTTGTGTTTTCTGTCGAAAATTAATTAAAATATTATAGTTTTCCATTCATCCGTTTCATACCGGTGAAATAAAGTATTAAGATGTCAGAGAAAGTTTCGATGAGTTATTATGTAAATCAATGCTAGAATGCAAAATGTAATTAAGGTACATAAATAAAAATATTTCAAAGTAAATTAAAACAATAATAATATAAATTCGATAAAAATGCAAATATACCAGGCAAATAATTTTCTCTTTTTCATTCAAGAAATGATTCATAAAGATTTTCTACATAAATAATCAGATTTAACTTTTTTCATGTTTAATTTTCCATATAAAAAATTTGATGAATATTGGAAGCGTAAACTGAATTAATCGAGCTGAAATACAAGTCCGTTTAAAAAATGGAAACGGCTCTGAATAAATATAAAAGTTGATGCTTTCAAAAAAAAACTTTAAATTAGTAGATGGAACACAATGTAATACGCATTTTTAAAAGAATTTCATTCCACTTGATTACATTACTGTCTTATTCAATAATAAAAAGAATATATTTTTGTATTCAGAAATTCATAAAATCACATTATTCAAAATTGAGGACTCAATCATGTGTCAAAAGATGTTACAGATAAAGTTTTATTAGTTTTTGATAAAATCATGTGGTGTTTCGTTAAATTTAAAAATGTGTATTATGGATATTGGAATGAAATTTATTGATTCTCTTAAACTACATTTGTTGTTGTAAAAAAATAACTTATTCAGTACATTTTTCACTTACGAAATCTGATCTAACATGCATAAATAGAGGGTGTTTCATATGTACTTTTGCATTTAAAACAAAATACAAATTGTCGTATCGGAGAGTGTTAAGCACCATGGTAATTGTGAGTGCATCATATGTTTTGTGGCAAACTATATTTTCAAAAGAAATTCCTATTATTATCTTACGTTATTTTGTACACATATACAATTTACATTGTTTAAGTATTTCCGACAGGTGAAAAATTAAAGAGCGTTGAATATATATATATATATATATATATATGGTACATCGCTTTTCGAAAATTATTCGTTCTAACAAATTGTTCGAGATCTGAATCATTAGAAAGAATGCAAATACACATGTTGGTTCCCTCGTCCCAAGTCGCTCTATGTGTTTACCTTTTATAAACATAACAATTTATAATACTTATCTTATACTTGTCTTATAATTGTTATTTATATATTTGTCTTATAATTTACATAACAATTTATAAGAGAATGCAGTAAAATATAAGACCACATTACGCTATATGAAACAATGACAATTTTACAACATTTTAAGAAAAGCTGAAAATAAACGATACCTATACATTTATTGGTGAAAATTTGGAGAAGATTGAGAACGGAGAAGATTGAGTTAAGATTGAGAACAAAGTGGGTTGGTTACGTTCTTTTTTATATGTATATCACTAGATAATTAAATTTCCTCCGTATTTTTTAATCGCGAAATGCATGAAATTCGTCAGAAGCACTTTATCGTATGTACGTGGGTTCACGCCTACAAAAGCTAAAGAAAATCTAAACGAATAAAACGGATAAAAGGTATGAAGAAAAGTAAATAAAACTTATTAGATTCAGCAACCTAGCTTTACAGCGTGTATCTCACAACGCATAAATTTCATTAAAGCTGCAATTACTGTACCCCATGTATGTGCTCTTTGCGATAAAAAAAACAGTTCGGCCAATTTGTCTGCGTTTTTTCCATTTGGTCGATGACACTCGAACTGATGGAAAGTCGAATTCCTTGTTTGACAACGAAATAGTTTGAATTTCTTGTTCAAAAAATGAATTGTTCAGCAACTGAGGCGTTCGAGAACCAAGGTTAAAATACACAGGGTGATTTATAATTAAGTATACAACTTCCAGATGCTGCAAAACAGGAACCATTTAAGGCACGTTCCCCAAATGCGAGCCGTAAGGTAGGTATACTCATAAAGTTTTTTTTTCCCGCTGTTGTTCGAAGTAACATAGGCGATAGCTAACGTGTCTTGTGAATATCAGTAGAAATAATGGCTGCGTCTGAAATGGAGAAGCATTATGTTTTCTTGAATTGAGCAAAACGGATTCTACCACCATGTTGCAACGGCATTTCCGAACACGATTTGGAAAAGAACGTCTAATCATAAAATCCCGTTATGATTAGTTTAAAATTTTGGAATCTATGGGCTGTTTGTGCAAAGACTGAAATGGATAACCGGTTTGTGTGTGTCGTGTGACAAAGTATGCAAACATAGATTTTTTTAAACCAACCATTAATGGATTTTCTGATTAGAGGTTCTTTTCTAAATCGTGGAAAATGCCGTTGCACAATGGTGGCAGATTCCGTTTTGCTCAGTTCAAGAACACAATAGCCCTCTCCACTGCAGACACTTCCATTTACACTGATATTCGCGTGACACGCTAGCTAATGCCTTTGTCACTTCTCACAGCAGCGGAGAAAAAAGTGCACGAGTATATGTGCACTACCTTATGTCTTGCATTGAGTTAACGTGCCTTAAGCTGTTCTTGTTTTACAGCATCTGGAAGTTGTATACTTACTTATGAATCCCCCTGTATATCTATCCATCTATATACTTGTATATACATTCATATAAACACACACACACACACATATATATATATATATATATATATATATGTGTGTGTGTGTGTGTGTGTGTGTAGCAATCTAAAATTTTATTTCATGAATCTTCATGCTGTATACAACCAACCTTTCCAAAGGTTAAAAATTTCTACAAATACTATGTTTGGTGGTTTACAATTTTACCACAACAAAAGGGAAGTATTATTTTATATCTCACTTAATCAAAGTAAACTCTTTACCATACGATAATAATTGTGTAAAGTAATTTTATCTCAATGATATTTCTGCATAATGAGAATATAAATCATGAGGTCCCTTGTGGTATATAGATGACGCATTTTAAGAGAAAAGTCAGTAAAGGAAATATTTCGATTATTTAAAATGAAATAATACTTTCTCAAAATTCACATTGATAGAATTTTAAAATTTTGTTAATTTTAAGGATACATATAAGTTTCTATCTGATTTGAAATAAATAATATTCAATAAGAACTTCAATAAGAACAAATTTTAGTAGAACGTAATTTAGAAATTTTGCTAATATTTATTTTCAAAGTAGTTTTGTGAGAGTAAAACGGAATTAACTAGTAACTGAACGTAAATGAATTTCAGAGTCATACATGAAAGCTAATAGTTTGGGTACAAAAGGTGCAAATGAAGTTTTAAAAAAATTATACTTAACTAAACAACAATATAAAATATCTGTGAATTATAACTTAAAATGTATTTTATAGAAATATATATAAAAATATGTTTATACTATAAGAAACATTATTTGTTTTCTAACGTCCAGTCGCAGAGAGTATACTATACTAAAACTAGTAAATCTGCAGATCAGGAGCCTCAACGTCAGCTCAAGTCACTGTTTTTTAATCTCACTTTTCATATTATTTAGCATCTTACAATCCGCAATTTAATTTTTTTCTATTGCATACATATTTACAGGCATATACAATTCTTCGGAGGTTTCAGAAATTAGAAACGTTAAATTAAACACGGTTTATGCAATGATATTCTAAAATTCTTATGAACTTCTTATTCTTGTAACTTTTTAGATAAAAAAAAAACTTGTATTAAAATAAATTCTTCATTTATGTCAATAGAATACAAAAATAATTTATTTTGCTAATAAATTATTGGAACAAAATAGTGCGTGTTGCTTTTATTATTTTTATCTTCTTTGAAATATCGTTGCTAGACAACTGATAAATTAAAGAGCAAAGTAAAAAGAAATGCATTTTAAAATTTGTAAAAAACATGAAAATAAAAGTTTTATATTTCCGGTACAGATGCAAAAAAATTTCCAATCATTTAAACAATTAATATCTCAATTCTAATAAATGTATCGTCAATTTTTCAAAATTATTGGATATATTTAAAACCTCCATATCGAAAATCAACATCTATAATTTTACGTTGAAATCCATTATTCAAATATGCGATTTCCATTTCAGTTAAAAATGAAATTTGAAAATCGTCTGCAGTCCCATAGGAAAGCATTATGATTTAAAAAGAAATGTTCTCTATTTTTCGAACGAATGAACCAAATTTAACCAAAAACTATACAGCTAATTCCGGGTATCTCACCAACATACCCACCAAAAATCAACCTAATCGGATCATTTTTACGACAGTTATCGCGGAACAGACAGACAGACAGACAAACAGACAGACAGAAACCAAAAACTTTTCGGGTCTCAACACTAAGCCTTCACTTACGTTTCGGCAATAATATATACTAATATAAAATACTATATACTATTTTCTAAGAAATAGTTAAAATTATTATACAAGTGTTTCTATGATATTCTATTAAATATCGTAAATGAGGAAGCGAACCTGAGGACCATACATTTTTGCAATAGAACTGTTTATTCGAGGGCATCTTTATTGTTCACAAAGTTGAAAATTAAGTGCACTGTAAAAGAAGTCACAGTATTTTTACAGCAAAAAATGTTAGCAATATGGGTACAAGCACATTTTGCTGTAATTTTCCAGCAGTTTTGTTTTTCATGGATAAACAGCACATTTGTAAATTTTACAGAATCTTTTGCAGTTAATTTTACAGCAGTTCCTTTTTTTTATTTTACAGAAAATTTGTTAGTTTTACAGCAGTTTTTGCTGTTAATTTTGCATCAATTTTATCAGCATAACGTAAAACTTTTAACATTTGAAAAATATATTATAGCGTAATAAGGCATAACTAAAGAACAGGGATTTTCTTTAAAATAAAAATCTGCATGCATAAAGTTTGCCTGTGATACTTAGATGCATATTATACGTAATAATAACAATGTAATGGGAGAAAATACTAGGGTAAAACAAAATATTTATTCTAGACAAGTTTTTTGAAAGGTACTGTCGTGATATACACGTGGCTTAACAACAAAATTTTATCTTATAAATATATAACAGAGATTATATGATATTATTAAAACAATAATATAAGAAAACAAAGATAAAACTTACTTTTATTCTTTAAAATATGTTTGAAATAATATAATAAATGGTGTAATTATTACACTTTTATACGCTCGCATGTAATGGCGGCCATTTCTCATAGCGTCCAAGCGTCACTACTGCATTTGCCATTTCCCTGCCTGTGTTTTTCCCGTCATTTGAGATTTCCTAAACAACGCCAACAGATTTCGCTTTCTATACAGCTGTTTACGCTGTAAATTAACAAAAGTTCTGTGTTTGATTGCTAGGTGAAATATTAACAGTATTTTTTGCAGATTTTCTTCTATTTTTTATTACAGTGTGGGTAGATAAGTATTGTTCTTTTTTTTCCTTTTTTAACTCCATGGTGATTATGTTATATTTCAAATGGAGTCATATTATTACCGTATTATGGAATTTAAAAACCGAATTTGTGTACCAAAATTTTTTAATTATAGCAATCCTATAATCTACCGACTGTTTTTTGGGTAGATGTCTCCGAAGAAAAAGATGTAAATGAAAAAATAGTCTAAATATGGATTTCAAGCTCTGAAATTTACAAAGCTAGGCTTAAGTTTCCTATTGGAATTTTTAGTACATGTCAACAAAAGATAAAATGTACTTATTTTATTACAGAATTTAATCATACATTAATTACAGACGATATAATTCATGTCGCTGAAATACGATGATTGTTTTACATTGTCTTGTAAGGATATATGCGCATAGTATAATTTGAATGTAACGGATTCATAATTAATTGTTTGCAAATGTGTATTGAAACTTAATTTCATAAAATAAAACTAATAATTATAATATGAAAATCTGCACATAAAATAAATTTTCTATTGATGCATTTTTGCATAAGAGTGCAACGGCTATTGCAACAAGATATGAATATTTATAAAACTAGTTATACTAACGCACCTCATTTGTCACGTTTGACGTTAACTTGTTTCCATGGTGCTTTATTTAATATTGTGCTGGTGCAACAGGTGAGTGGATAGTAAAATTTCAGTTCTTTTGAGAATAGGATCTTCTTATCTCCTTACTGAGCTCTCCTTTTCGATTTTGCCCCTTTCTGAATTTTTTTACTCATTGTGGCATTTTCTTATTTGAATTAGTTTCCCGATGAACTTTTTTTTTTCATTTTTTTTTTCATTCCTGAATTCTATTTGCTATATCCTTTCATTTTTATCATATCGTTTCTGCCTCTGCATTTGGTATTGGAATTAATCCACTTTCTTATAATTTACTTTATTTTGTAATATTCTTCAATTTCTCTTTTTGTCACATTTTTACAACCAGTGAAATTTGACCGATTGATCTTCTCATGTTAGTTTTTTTCGGCTTTCTGATTCGCTGCAACTCTTCAATCAGATTTCTTGCTGAAAGTTGTTGTCGGACGTAAAAACTCTATTATAGCGTTTTTTTCTTAATTCTTTTAGTATCTTTTAGTAATTTTAAGTTAATATCTTATTAAATATAATTTTTTATTTTAAAAAAATTTAATATATCTTTTTATTTATTTCTTTTTATTATTTTTTGTATTTGCAACGCATTAATTTAACATAATTAATTTGTAAAAGGAAAATAAATGCATTGCTCTGGGGCATTTTCCTCTCACTTATCCTCCAATTGTTCGACTGTTTACAAATTCCCGTGCAACGGATCTTGCTTTTGCTTTGCTTGCTTTTACATTGCCACACAATGCTAAATTTATCTATGCACCAAGATCCATCCGACTGATCACCATCGATGGTGAGTGAACGATGTCATGAAGAGCACCACAATAACTACAAGGCCTTCTGCATTGGTGCACTGGTACATAAGTGAATAATTTTAGGTAGATTTCGTTAGAAATACTAAGCATTACATTCTCCTTATTTTGGAATTTCTGAAAAATTTTTGCTCATCTATGCCGATAATGACCCCTAGAACTCAAAATCACCCCCAGTTCAAAACTTTCTCTCTCTCTCTCTCTCTATCTCTCTATCTATCTATCTATCTGTCTATATCACTTTTTCATGGACAAGATAACACCCATAATTGTGCACAAATCTCTTCCAAACTTATACATATAATCAAGAGGCATAAAATCTTGGTTAAATTCGTTAATGAGCAAAATCGGCCCAAAGGGGAGGGCGAGCTTTATGTGAAAACAGAAAAAAGACCATAACCTCTTAATTATGATAATTATCGAATCCGTTTAAAGTTAATATTACTTCTGGGAAAAGGGCCAAAAAGTTATGTACGACAGATTTTTTATATCGTTAAAAATTGCCTCAAGGGGGGGGGGAACAATAGGGATTTGAGAAGAAAAAAATTCATAACTTAGTCAATTCAAAAGATATCAAATTCGCTTCAATGTATTATAATTTTCCTTAATGTTATCTACAACTTTTATATTGACAGATTTTTGGTAGGACCAACTCTTACATCAAAACAAATAAAAAACAAAAACAGGGGGGTGTGATAGAACGAAAAAAAAATCATATTTACGCCAATCCGCCACTAAGGCGATAAAAAGAATCCTTGGCGTGATCAAAATTTTGGACAACTCTCAGAGATGCTGTATATAGGATTGCATTATTAAACTCGCGCAAATTGGAATATAATTTAAAAAAAAAAAAAAAAAAAAAAAAAAAAAACTCGCCAAAGGCGTCTAGATAAAACGGTTAAAGTGGGTTCATCTGTAATTTTGATTTAGTTTCTGTTGGGGATATTAGTACTTAGCTATGAAATCTATCTGTGCCTGGTAGGCCAAGCCCGCAGGAATTTTTTATTTTAATATAGTGGTTGATGGAACTGAATTAATTAGAAGTTAAAATTTAGTCAATTCGTACATCCATCGCTTTGCGTGTGTAGTATCGCGACCAACGAAAGACTCTGCCGATTCATGACGCTGAAATCGTCACTCGGAGTGAATCTTCTTTACACGGCGCGGCGATTGGTACAAAGCAGTGCGTCCATCGTTCTGTGCCAATCGCCGTGTAAAGATGATCCTACCGTGTAGCGTTTTAAAAGTCATGAACCCAGCTTTGTATTTCGTTGGTCGCGGCTGTATCGGGTTAACGAGATTCATCAGTTTTGCACTTTAATTGAAAGATTTTTTTTTATTTCATGTATCACAGTTTTCGGATTTATTTGATTTAAACCTGGTCTGTAGCCGACCGGCGCGGCAGCGGGGTTGGTAGTGGAGATGTGAGCCACGGTGAGGGCCCAGGGTTCGAATCCCGGGTGAGACACGGATGTTATTGTGTGTATCTTCAGTGCTGTCAACTTCTCCGGTCCCCAAGATGAAGATTTATGTAATTTGTCAAAATACTGTATGTATTTCTGTCTGTGAATAAAAAATATGGATCATTCGAGAAAACAGCCTTGTAGCTTATAGGTCTCAAAGCAACCTTTTTCCAATGGACCTGGTCTGTAGAAATTATTCTTTATAGTCTGATTAGTTTATTTCATGATCCATTTAATATGAATGCATAAAAATGTTATTTATGATATGAAACTTTTTCACAATTTATTAAAAAATAAACAAATTTTGATACAATTGTTGCGCGCAACAATACAGACACAGAAAGTAAATTTTAGTTTCACTGTTTAGTTTTTATTAATATAAATATACTTTAGATATAAACTTAGAACTTTTTGTTTTGTAAAAAATGTGCTGAAAATTTCATTTGTTCTGATTAGAATATATTTTGAAATGTGTCTTTTTCCATAATTTAATTATATATTGTTCGCCATTAAAATATTTTTCATAAAATCTAAACCTTTAGGTCTAGGTTTATATCTAGTGTATTTACATTAACAAAAACTCAAAACTGAAACTAATAACCAGTGTTTGTGACTGTAATGTTGCGCGCTACAATTATATTATTATTATTTTTTAATAAATGGCGTATATTCACTAGGGTGGATCAAAAAGTATACGAAAAAAATCTTTTTTCGAAATTACTTTTGGCGCGGGATGCAAAAGTTGCCTTTTATTTATATTAGTTTACACGTTTTATTTTATTGAAATCCATTCATATCATCCGGTGTTTACAATTTTTTTTTAAATATCGAAATCCATTCTTATCTGCCGGTGCCCAAAGTATAGATAAAAATTGAAATTTTTAAGAAAATGTATTAAAAATTTTAAATTTACGAAGATTGTTTACACATTTGGAAAATTGTTTAATTAATAAAGTATAAACTTATAAATAATAATAATTTTATAATAGTACATGAATTTGAAAATCAAAGCACTAAATCATAAAAATTATAAAAATTGAACTTACGTAGCAAATTGTTTTCTTCTTTTAATTTGGAGATTTACATATTTCTGAAGTTTGTAATCCATTTTGGTATTAAAATGTTTGATATGGCGTCTTGATTTTATTCTATTCAATATGAAATCGAGTCTCTTTTCTTGTCCAGATACACTTTCTAATGCCTCAGGCACTAGGCGAATGCATCTTTTATCATCATGTGTATGGTATGTTTTTTTACAGTTCCTCCATTTTTCCCACTTTTACCATGGCCTCAATTTCTTCTTAAGGCACATTCATCAGAGGAGATGGTTCAAAACGTGCAACTTATTGCCAGTCAATAAGTTCACAATAATACTTTGCTTTTAAGTGCATTTTTGGTACTTGAAAAATTCTTACTTTAGGTGATCCTCTATTTTCATTTCTAGCACAAAATAGTTTTCGTATTGGTAAAGACCTGATAGGCTCTGCGTTATACAAGAGCATTGATAATAACAATTTTTTAGGATGACAAAAGAAGCTATCTAGTTAAACAACAGCGTCTACAAACTTTCTTATATTGGGTTCCAAATATCTAGAAAATGTCATAAGTTTCCAAATATACCGCTGTTCTTATGGATGACTTTGTTATGGAGGGCTTTGTTTTGATATGGAAACATATAGGTCCATACTTTCATAATATATGTTGTAAGAATAATGAGATTCTCAGACGGATTTTCTGTGACCATCTACAACCTTAACGTTCTACCTGCAGTCGTTAGCTATTTTGAGTAAACAACTGGAACAGGGTTTTTAAATGCCAGGTCAGAACCACTTTCCCCACGTGATATTTCTACGCAAATATCATATAAATATTGCCGATCATTGCTGAGAACTATTCTATCTATGTTATCTGGCATATTCTCCAAACTTATTGAAGAAAAGGAAGCTACAAATAACTCCTCGCAGGATTTGATTGCTGCAGCAATTGGCTCTCAAAAGGCTTTAGTACCAATTGTTGCACATCTAAAGAATGTAGTAAATGTCGTAAAGGCCTTTAGCTTCTCCTGTTGCAAATGTAACCTGTCCAATATGAAGAGTGTCAGGTTCCATTACAAGAGTATAATGTTCCTCCTTTGTGATCTTTCTGTAGTACATTGTTCTCTTCATCACTAGCACTTTTATATTGTCTTTTTCCCATCGGAAGTAATCCGGTTAAAATAGCCAGAGACACGGCTAAATTGGTCGTCTCTGCAACTAAATTTCGAACCTATGTACGCTATCGACGAATTTTGTTGCGATCTACTAAATTCCAAGTCTCTTTTTTATGTACAATTCCAATATCTTGTAAAACAGCACTGGAAAATTGAAGCAGCTGCTCTATTCAGAATTTCGTAAATAACAATATAGTATAAAAGCTAATTTGATACATTTAATATAAATGATAAACGATTTGTCATCTCCTGGATCTAATAATTACGCTATACAAATTATTATTTAACTCTTATTTTTACTTATAATTTAAAGTTCAAAACTTGCATAAAAATCGATTTTCGGCAAATATTTAAGTGTCTTGGGGCATCCGGAAGACATTTATCGCAGTTAAAAATTTTTTGCATGTGTGCCAGTATGCTTAAAAGACAACTTTCGCATCCCGCGATAAATTCAAGAAATAAATAAAGAATAATATATATATGTATATATAAATTTTCATAAACCTCCAATTTTTAACTATTTTTGGGGCGCTTGGGGCACCAGAAGATATGAATGGATTTCAATTTAAAAAAAAAAAAACATGTAAACTAATATGCATAAAAGGCAACTTTTGCACCCCGCATTAAAAGTAATTTTTAAAAATAATAAAAGTGATAAAATATATAAATTTTCATAAAAATTTCATTTTTAATCTATTTTTGGGGGGCTTGGGGCACTGGAAGATATGAATGGATTTCAATAAAAAAAACAGATGTAAAATAATATACATAAAAGACAACTTTTGTACCCCTCGCCGATTCGATTATCCACACTTCGATTTTTCGATCCACCCTAATATTCACCATGTCATAAATAGAGTTTTAATTAATTGATATTAAAATGGACGTAATGATATAGTAATTAGAATGTAAAGATTAATTTATGAAGTGTAGGTTTAAATTGAATAAATATGGGAAAAACTATGACACATGGAAAACAGGTAAAAGAATCTTTGTATACTAATCAACATTTTGCCGAAATATTCTGCCGAAAAATTAATTAGTATATAAATATTGGTACTTACGTATTATCCGTGCCAGTTTTAAGCCAACAAGCATGGAGCCAATATTACTAATTATAGTAACCCTTATATATTTTTTTCTTGCTACATGGTACATGCCTGGAAATAATCTATAATATTTTTCTTATTTACTATGATATTTACCATATAATTTTACTAAAATAATGTTATTTACTATTTTTAACAATGTTATAAATTTAATAAACATAGATTACATTTTCTTTATTTTGTATTAATTACCATTTTTAACAATGTTATTTAATAATGTTAAATTATTGCGTTTCAAAACATGATTGGCAACGATAAACAAGATTGGTACTGGGCAACCAGTTTTGGCGATCAATCTCCTGGCATGGATAATACGGAAGTACCTAAATATTCACCGACACTGAGTTTAATTTGTTTCATGTATGCCACTGGAGTTGTGCTTATGACTGACGTTCCATCTTATGCTGCACGGTTGTAGCCTAGTCATATAAGAGTGAGAGAATGCTAGACTGGGTGTCGTCAGGATGGCTTAAATGTTAAAGCACTTAGTGCGTTGTACCAAGATAGAACCCCGGTCTGGACATTTTTTTCACTCTATTGGTTGTACGTTGTTTAGTAAAGTTATAATTCACATCCTTTGTATTTAAAAAAGTCTTGCAATTAAAGAAATCGTAAAAATGACGAGCCACCTTAATGTAATTTAGGATACATATTTACTGCCTGTCTGATTGATTTTCGTTTGGAGATTGTTTCAAAAATCAATCAGTGTGGATATAATTTTACATATTAAATTATATTAAAACAATTAATGAATCTAATAAAACTGATTAACTTCCTTAATGTAATTTATTATGCATATTTGCTGCCTCTCTTCTCGATTTTCGTTTGGAGATTGTTTCAAAAATCAATCAGAGTGGATATAATTTTACATATTAAATTATATTAAAACAATTAATGAATCTAATAAAACTGATTAACTTCCGTAATGTAATTTATGATGCATATTTTCTGCCTCTCTGATCGATTTTCGCTTGAAAATTATTTCAAATTTAAATCAGAGTGGTTGTAAATACATATCTTAAACTATATTAAAACAATTAAAACATCTGATAAAACGGAAAAAATGTAAGAAAACCGATGAACACTCTTAATGTAATTTAGGATTAATATTTTCGGCTTCTCTGAGTGATTTATTTTAAATATTTTTTTTTCAAATATCGATTAGAGTGGCTATAATTATAAATCTTAAATTATATTAAAACAATTAAAGCATCTAATAAATACAGAATTATATAATAAAACTGATTAACCCCTTTAATGTAATTTAGGATGCATATTTACTGCTAGTCTGATTGATTTTCGTTTGTAGATTGTTTCAAAAATCAATCAGAGTGGCTATAAATATATATCTTGAAATATATTAAAATGATTAAAGCATATAATAAAAAGGGAAAACAATATTATATATATGTAAAAACAGATGGGTACTTTGAAATGGGTTGGGTACTTCCTTGGTACTTTGAAAAGAATGAGGCAGGTTAAATAAACTCAAAGTATTTACCGTTTTAATAGGAATTTAATAAAAAGCAAGATACCATTTCATTGAATGAAATTCGTGTCTAAATACTTTTGTTCATATTTCTAATAATTAAAATATATATCATATACAGAAGAGTAAAAATTTATTATGCTCTATATATGCTATAGCTAATAAATTACAGAAACGAAATTAAAAGTTATAAATTGATTCATTATATTCGTCTTAATTCTCATTGGAAGAATTAAAAATTTAACCAATTGCTACTTTATTCCATTTAATTCCTAATTTAATTCCATAGAACATATAGATGCTTTTTATTTTTTCAAGTCTTGAAATCTTATAAAAATGTCCATTTCTATATTGTTTAGAAAAAAAGGAAAATTTTAAATACAAGCTTATGAAATGAAACAAAGTTCATGTTCCTAATATTTAATCAATATATTATTTTACATCTAAAGAAAATTCATTATTTTTCAAAAATTTCCACTGACAATGCGCAACACAAACTGAAATTTCTTCTACTATATTGTTTAGAAAAGAACGTGAACTCTTTTGTGACCAATTTTTTCATTTTTTTAAAGTTTAGTTTTGGAAAATAAAACACGTTTACGTTAATAAAATTTTAAGAAGCTGACTAAATCACGAAAGTTACGATTTTTAGCAATTTATAGTTATATATAATATTATAGTAATATGGAAATCTTACAAATATAATTATTTTACGTACAGTAATTTCCGGCGTATAATCCGCAGCTCAAAGAGTCGTTTTTCGACCCAGAAATATTATTTTATAAAATGTAACTTAAAAGATCGCTGTAAATATTTAACTACAATTATTGAATAAAATTTCTGGGTCGAAAGACGACTCTTTGAGCTGCGGATTATACACCGGAAATTACGGTACAATTCATGTAGCAATTGGCTAGGGAAGAGTTTCTAAAGACATTTGGAAAATGTCACATTGCCACAGGATTAAACGAACACAACAACTGTCTAGAATATTTTAATATTTAATCGTAACTAACACGTCCGGAAAAGTAACTTTTGATTTAAATTTAAAGAGTGATACGTAGGAAGAAAAATGAAATTGAAGAATCGCCTACGGTTTAGAGAGAACTAAGCAAACTTTTAGTATTATTACAATTATTATTACTAAACTTTGAACCATGAAGGATATAATAATAATATGAAATATATATATAGACGCATACTATATTTATTATATGCAAATAATAACAAAAGTAATTTGTCTGAGAAAACTATTAGTTAATGAAAAGAATTGTCCTATTAATAACACCCAAAGAAGTTAATATCAGTAATCTTACAAATTTATGTAATTAAACAGAGATCATGTTTCTAATTAACTAAATCATATTATAGCCCATTCCTATATTTTTAAGAAACGAACATTAATAAGTCAATTATACAAAGAATGTTATGCAATAATGTAACCTATGTAATTTAGGAAATCCAAATTCAAACTAACGAGATGCACACTTAAGAAATTTACAACAAAAACCAAATTTTTATATCACTTTATTAGTTAGAGAAATAAATTAATGACTGTAAAATGGAGACTTATGGACTGTAAAAGAATCCACCTTTCTAACAAATTAAATAATATATCAACTTATATTTCACTCCTGTATTGTTAAGAACATTAATAAGTCTAAAATACAAATATACGGCATTCAGTCTTTTGAAATTGACAAGATAAACCAAACTTTTATATTATTTTACGTTTAGGAAAAAAAATTAATAAACGTTAAATGAAAACTTATGGAATGTAACAGAGTTCACGTTTCTAACGTTAACACTTATAACACGCAACTCTTATATCATCTTCAATTTTATTCCTGTATAGTTAAGAAAAGAACATTTATCTGCCTAAAAGGCGAACTTTCGGGATGCAAAAATATATAATTCACAACATACACAAAAATTTTACATTAATTTATAGTTCAGAAAACAAATATTAATAACTGTTAAATGCAAACTTATTGAAAGAAACAGGTTTTTTTTCTAATAATTGAGCAATATATAATGTTATATTTACATTACAATGCTTTTAGGAAAACAATATTGCCAACCAATATTACCAATATATTCAAACGGATGAAATTCACAACATAAATGAAAATTATATTACTTTATTGTTAAGAACAGAATATTTACTGTAATATGCAAACTTATGGAATGTCACATGGTTTGCGTTGTTAACATTTAACCCATATATTATCTTACATTTAATCCAGTATCTTAAATAAAAGGAACAATAAGTCTAAAATGCAAATTTATGGAATGCATAATTATCGAATCCACAACATAAGCAAAAATATCATATTATTGTTAAAAACATAATATTAATAACTGTAAAATGCAAACGTATGTGATGTAACAGGGTTCACGTTTCTAAAATTTAATCCATATGTCGTAAGATATTCTATCCCCATATTGTTAAGAAATACACACTAATAGGTCAATTATGCAAATAATGTTATGGAATTGTGAAAACAATGTAATTTTTGTAAATAAAATTCATCACAACATAATCCAAAATTTTAAAAAATATAACTGTAACACGAAAACTTATGGAATATAACATGGTTTAAGTTCTTAATATTTAAACAATGTATTATATTATATTTTAATTACCTCATTGTTATGTAGAAAACATTACCTAAGTAGAAAATGCGAACACGTGAAGTGGAACATAGTTCAGTTTTCTAATATTAAAATTTTGTCGATCTTTCAAAAAAATTCATTATCCTTCTATATTTTAACAGCTAATTGAGTAACATAAACTTGTTTAAAAATTATATTATTAAGATTTCCCTGTTTTCTGTAATATGTCTGCATATTTTTTAAGTTCTAATTTAATTTTCTTTTATAAAACATACACCCGTTTTCAACTATTTTTTATAATCTTAAGTTGTTTAAATAAGCCGTATTAATGCAATAGTTATTTTAAATTATCAATATATCTAGATTGGAAGATTGCAAAATAAAATAAACTTAATTTTTTTTTTTTTTAAATTGGGATTCAATATTACATTAAGCAATGAGTAATTAATCCACTTTTAACAATTGTTTCTAAAATTAAAATGTATGAGTATTTTTCATCATTTTTCTCCATCATTATTTCGTTGATTAATATTATTATTTTTTAAACTGTGTACGATACAAATTCATTACCCTTTATAGATTTTATACTTAAAACCATGCAGCAAACCCACAGCAAACAATTTTATTAATTAATTAATTTATTTTTATTGACGATATGTTTTAAATTTTTGCTTAGAGATCTATCAAAGTGTTCACTTATAATTAATCTTTATTCCTTGTGGTAACATGATCATTCTTTCAATCAAACTTAAAAGTGAAATTATGTTACATGCATAAAGTATAATTCATTTTATTAATTTGTAATTTACATTTAAAAAACATAAAATATACATGATTTCATAAAGAATACATTCAAATGAAACATATTGAAACATGAACTCAAAATATACAGTTGTTTCCACTTAAAATGTATTCCAAACCACAAACTTATCTCTTTCTTCTAAATATATATATTTTTATTAAACAATAGGCAAATACGCATTTCAGATTTTTTAAGAACAAACAAATTACATAAAATTTTATCGAGATGGAAAAATCTCTTATAATGTAAATTTGAAATGACGCAAATAGATATAAAGTTTCATTGCATTAACTTATTAATTTTTGAAATGTAAAATTCAAATGGATTTTTTAAAAGCTTTTAGTATGTATTGCATTATTCATTCCAAATACTTCTTTATAACATTTACTTTATGAATATTGTAATTTTTAAATAGAAATGAACTATGTTGTGTGTTTATGCTACATGTATTCATATTTCAGTTTGAATTTATGTAATTTAGCATAATTCAATTTAAAAAGCTATTTGAAAATACGTTTATATCATATAAAGCAGAAATAATACAATTAAAACCAAAAAATAACAATATTTAATTTTAAAATTTGAAAATGAATTTAATGAGTATTTGAAATTATTTATTTAAAGTTAAATAAAAATATAACTTATTATTTTGAACATAGATAATTAAACCACATTGAGTAAACATTTAAATTATTATTTTAAAAATATCGTGATGAATAAAATGCACAAGATTTTTTGAGGATAATTATCCGGAGGTTTAAAGAAATTTATATACCACAAAATTAGACTTGTGATGTAATTAAAACACCATGGCTTTAATCAAAGACAAAAAAAATCACTATACAGCGTTTAACGAGATAGTTGATTCAAGAACTACTATCCTTATCTGAATATTTGGTTAATCTTTGTCATAATCTACTACCATGTACGAAATTGGTGTACATTTAACAGTAATGTGCAGTAATGCAAACATCTAAAAAAATATTACAAATATCCTCACTGGAAATTTCTTTTACCTTGGAGGGGTTAAAAAGTAAGTGGTTTTACAAAAATGGAAATACATCAAAGATTGGTACGCCGTGACCATCACAAAAAAGTATTCTATATTTTTTTAACCCATTCACGACGAGAATCTTTTACACTTTTTTAATTCTTTAACACCAGTTGACACCCGTTTTGACTTAATTAATGTGTCAATATTTCAGATTAGATAAGGGAAAATTTTCCATGCTAAAATACTGGTTTCCAAATTTAATGTTTCGTGCGCCTTAAGTGGCAAATTTTCTTGCCAACCAGCGTTAAAGGGTTAATATATTTATTTAAATACGCTGTTATACACCAACAAATACGAAATATGTTGCATTTGTAAGAATTGAACTTGGAGTTACAGTGAACAGCGAATAAAACGGCACAGTTCAACAGCTCACCTTGTTGGGTATTATAATACAGATTAAAAAAAAAATCAATTAAAAGCTTATGTAAAATTTCGTTTGTTTCCCACCAAACACTAAATGAGATATAACAATATTGTTCATTTCCAAAAGTATCATAGCAAAGCCCGTATTGAGTGAACAAACAAACATTGAACCAACTTAAAAAGTAAAAAACAAAATCAAACAAAAAGCATATTTATAAAACAAATTAAAATTAAGTACTATAAAATGTATAATATAACGAATTATAAGAAAGGAAAAAAACCTTCTTTCTCAGGCATGGTTTTCATGAGGATTGAAAGAAACGAACGTGGTAGCGATTACGGTAAGAGAATGTTCTTGCTTTGCTGCTTAGAAAAAAAAAATTTCTCTATTTATTTGTCTTGCATGTGTTATCTTCTGTATGCTTTTTTAAACGTTTTTCTAGGCGTTTTAAGACGTTTTATAATTTTATTGTTTTTAGGATATTTTTACAGTCAGAAATGATGTTACGATACAAATTCAGGATATATATTGATCAAATCCTTTTAAAATTTTTATTTGCGTACATGAACAGTAATTGTTTTTAGTAGTTGTACAACTAATTCTTATAGAAATTAACATTGTCCATAGTTTATGAATATTTTATTTTCGTAACTTAAACTTTTCTATACATTATATTTACTTTAAAATGAGCTACAAATACAAAACGATTGTTTAAAAATTCATATTCTCTATGCAAGTCAATAAGGTAAGACATTCACTAACCTTCTGAGATACCATAAATTACAGAATTATATGAAAAATGCATTAGAATATTTTAAATTAGGACATGCGTAAAACATAACTTATGTACACAGATAATTTTCTTTGAAATGAAATACTATATCATGAGTAAAATTACATTAGCATTAAGTCAGTAGTTCCGTTGAGTTCCAAATCTGAAGATATGCTTATTTTAACTACAAAACAGTATTGTATTTACAAGGTGACGTATAATTAAATAGAATCCATAAGAAGAGGAAACTTCTTAACGGTACTTCTTAAATTGAATTAATTCCAAATTAACACGATTGCGTTTGCTATAATGCTTTCATGGAGAAACTTCGTTACTCTAGTTTATTTGAAAGTTAATAAGACTGTATATTAATCTGAATATATTATTATAATGCGTTTATCATTTTTATATTCACAAATAATATTGTTAATGATTGAATATTTCTTCCTTTTACAATAGTATAAATTTTCTTTCTATGTTAAATGCATTACCCTATTTAATTCAAAATGCTGCATATCACTTAATATAAATTCTGCACTCAGTTTTGAAATTTTTTAAAATAAAAACAAATATTTGAAATTGAAGTTATATTAAACAAAAAATATATTTTCTACACCTATCGTGTTAAAATTTATTAATTATAAAACAAACAAACAACAAATACGGCTTCAAGCGACTGATACTTAACACCGACGTATTTAAAGTTGTACGAAAATGAGGAATTTAATTGCTTATTTTTTATTTACATATGCACGATAGTTGCCGTATGTTAGAGAGAATGGTTTGGTTAAACAACACTTTTGTGAAACATTTTATGGTTACCCACATTAACGTTAAGCCACATTGTTGTATTTATAATGGATGGCGCATATTAGACAATCATATGTTAAAATACTGGACGAGTCCCTGTTAAAAAAGAGCTATTTACAAAAGGAGTACTGTTTTTAACATGTAAAGTAGTACAGTTAAGATTAAAAACATCTTCATAAAAAGAAACCGGCAGATAAACATACAATTTATAAACCTTGTGCTTTGAAATGGATGCTTTGAATTTGTTAATTCCTTTTTTTGTTGGAATAGACACGGTATAGGGTATTCCAAGAAGAACTAAATTATCAATAAAAAAAAATTTAAATGACAATTTGTAGAAAAGACCGTATTATCCATGTATATTTATAGAAAACAACTGATATTCAGCTCACTCTGTCGCCAACATTTTTCTGAACTTACATGACATCCTACTGGTCTATTTTTATGAGTTATTGTATAGCGTTGAATATTAAATCATGAAAATAATTTGGTATCGTTTGCGGATGCATAGTTAAAAATTATTTTTCACAAATGTTTATATTTCATTAAATATTTAATAATATGTTTATATTCTAATTGAAGTGTGTTATTTTACAGTACTTTGTCAAGTTTTCTGAAAAGTGGCATTAAATTTTATTGAAAACCCTATATGCTATAAACAAAACACATTGCGAAAATTTATTGCTTGTTTTTAAAGAAATCATAATATCTCTATGAATGTACGTGCTATTCTTATACAAATAAATACAAATTTTGTACAATATCCACATAAACATGCGCTGCAGCGACAGATAATTTCGTAAATTTTATTTCACGGTGTGATTACAAAAATATTACTTTTTTTCTTCGATTTGTTGTTGGTGTCTGAATTTCCCTCGTGAACAAACCTTCGCTGAAAATTATGAAGTCGATCATTTTCTTTTTATTCATGAAGTTCCGGAAGAATTCGTCAAGTATTTCTCTAGAAATGAAAGTTTCCCGGGGATGTTTGGGGATATAGTACAGCATGTTTCACATGTAGCAGAATCTTTAATATAAGATTAAAAGCATTTATTTAAAAATAATCGATTTTTTATAGTTTCATTTATTACAATGTTTTCTATTGAATCCACCTTTAACATTTCTCAGTGCTGTTTTCTAGAAAATATTAATTATAAATATATAATAACAGCAAATAGCACAGAAGTAATTAGAGTACGAATGGAACTTATCTCCAAATAATGCTGCTCCGTTTATAACATCTGCATAACTTCACAAGAATTGAATGAATATTTAAAGTATGACACATATTTTACTCAAATTAGAAAAATGATTAATAGGAAGTATTGCATTATTTCTATAAATAACATACATTTTCTTGTGAGATAATTTCATTCCTTGATTACTGTTTACCAGAAACGTTATAACACCATACAAATGAATAGCAACTAAACTAACACGGAATATATTTGCTAATTAATTAATATCTGCTATAGAAAGTAGATTTCAACTTTTCAGTTTATAATTTAGTATGGAAAAATACCTCGAATTTAATTTCCAATCTTCCTGACAGTTAGAAATTAATAAAATATCAAGTTTAAATGGGATTTTAAAGTAATACAATTTTTTAAAGTTTCCTTTATTAGGAAAAAATTCAGAAAAATTTATGTTACTGCTTTTAAATTCATACAATATTCAACTTACCATTTATAAGTTTTTTTTTCCATTTTATAATGGATATTAAATTGCTGTTTTATTACAATAAATCATAAATCAGGAAGTATCGTTACGTAAAACATGCTATTGAATATTTGAAATTATATTATATATCACTTGGTAAACAAACATTTAAAAGCCTTGTTGATAGACTTAACACAATAATTATACATTCATTTGAAAACATCTAAATTTCTACCTAGGTATTTAAAAAATATGCTGTTTGTTATACAGACATACAATATTTAATTTTCATTTAATAATGTCATGTGTAATAGATATTAAATCGCGCTTGAGATGCAATCACGTCATAAATCAAAAGATATTATTTTGTGAAAAATGTGTGTGTGTATTTTTAAAGGAGATTAATTTTTAATCAAATGTGTAGTTGGAAAATCGTAGTATAGTAAATACTTTAGTATAATAATCAGTACCAATAATACTTGAAGTTCTTAAATGTATGGCTGTATTCTTGACAATATTATTTATGAATATTAAATAGATGCATATAGCACATAAGTATTTAAAATTAGAGTGAAACATATTTCTAAAACACGCTTCTATATTTATAGCATCTGCATAAATTCGCATGAAATAAATGAATATTTAAAGTAGGACAAACATTGCTTACAAACAAAGTATGACAAATACTATTTTAATTAAATAAAGCATAACACACACTTCTTTTAAAGTTATACCTAGTTATTAGAAATAAAAATATATTATTCTCTTCAAATACATGTAATATTAAACTTTCCTTAATTATTTTACCATTATATATAATTTATTTGCAGACAAAATATTTTATCATTCACATTTTTTTAGTAATATTTAATGCATTAATAAGGTATTTAAAAAAATGTAAACACATGTAATTGTTTGCATAAATGGGTATTAAATTATCATTCAAATCAAGTAATATTTTAATACTAATAATACTTTAGTTTAGAAAA
The DNA here is from genome assembly GCA_963931845.1 of Maratus michaelseni. NCBI lineage: Eukaryota > Metazoa > Arthropoda > Arachnida > Araneae > Salticidae > Maratus > Maratus michaelseni. The sequence continues at coordinate 326,627,322 of OZ007589.1, forward strand.
GAGTAAATCTTTAATATTGTATAATATGAACTAAGGGTATGCAACTTCAGTTGAAGTATTGGGTTGTCCGGAAAGTTCGTGCCAGTTGGGAAAATCAATTCGTACCGGAAAAGTCTATCATTTAATTATTAGACATTGATTCCGATATCTAATATCTAATAATTTACTGGCAGAATTTTCCGGTACGAAATGATTTTTCCAAGTGGCAAAGATTTTTTGGACAACCCTATTCACTGCATTATCAAAAACATGTACAAAGTGTGGATACAAGAATTTAGGAATACAAGAACATATTATTATTTTTAAATCCTCATTTTTTAGGATGCAAATGAGTCTTTTTATCATAGATCTCCTGAGTTTTTCTAGGATGTAATTTTGGATATTATTGCAAACTTAGTGAGTTGAAGAAATAAGCTCTATTTTCGTTTGTTATTGTCCATCATTTCTGTACGGTTCTGCACATAATGTACCATTGATTTTTTCCTGAGGTTGAGATCTCAACTCTTGGATCACAGTTAATAATTTTAAGAAAATATCTTTCAAACCACGATTTAGCTGTTATTGAAACATGTATAGACGTATCGTCCTATAGAAATAAATAATCTCCGAGAGTGGAAAGTGTTGCTTCTGCTAGAAAGATTTCGACCAGTATGTTCATATACGTCTTCGTAGTCATACTCACTTAGTGAAATCAATAGAGGTTGTTTCGTTTGCTGCAAAATAGCACCACACTATCACAGAACCTACCACAACAATACTGTAGTGTGGAAAGAATAAATTTTCCCTTATCTGGTTCATACCAAATATATCACAAACCATCGGATCTGTTCAAATGGAATTCATTTTTGTCGGAAACCACAACGTTATCCCATTCAGAACACATAATGATGCAATACTTATGTAACATTTAAATTTTATATACATTTATTAATGGAATATCTATTAAACTGTACATTTTTCACTTTTAAAAATGCACATATCTATATTAGAAGACATTTTTGTTAGGACAAAACATTTTTTAAAGTTTCGATTGAAGTTGATATGCAAAATTTTATAAATGCGCACAACCATAACCTTACAGAAAACACAAATTTACTGCTACTTAATTCTTTTATTAATAAATTACATTATATTAAATTTAAAAAGATGATTATTCTTTTAAACACTTTTCCTCATAGTTGAAACCTATTTATGACTTCGGTTCGCCAGTCTCTCTACCCGTGCTCTATCTATTTTAAATCTACTCTACTTTTCATGTTATTTGTATATGTTACTGAGGTTTACTATAGTACATTTTCTATTGAAAATGGGGTGTGCAGCGTACATTTACTAATGAAAATGGAGTGTGTAGAATTTAAATTTCCTTTACACAAATATACAAAATAATCCATCACATTATCGTTTACGGAAAGAATATTTTGTGTGTATTTTATGCATGTTAAACTATTTCAAACTTAATGAAATTGGTGTGTTATCTAGGTGCAGTACAACATCTTTTCTATAGAATATCGCGCGCAACATTTTTCGTTCAGTTACCAGAACACACAAAATAAATCGAGTACAATATATTCTGCGAGCGAAAATTATCTGCAATTCATTTTTAGCTTTGACTTGCGTTTTTTAGCTTAATTATTTTTAATATTCTATACCGTGTATATAAATTCTGTAGATTATAATCAGGGTTGCACAAAATAACTCGCAAGTTTTACGGTCCATCGAGGAGGGCGGATTGCATTAAGCAAGTTTTAAACTGTGTTAAGCATTGAACAGTAGCTGAACTGTATTTTAATATACTAATGGATGTTTGTAGAAATAAATAGATTCATATACAGGGCTGTTCCAACACAATTGGATATATTACCAACTATTCATGGTGATTATTTGAGGTGCATTTTTAGCTTTGTTATGCGCTTTAGTATGGCTAAAGTTAATTTTGAGCATACATAGTCCAATCATTTTAGGAAAAAATGCGCAATAAAATAGAACAAAGCTGGATTTTTGCACAGGTGCTTTTTAGGATATGTAGTTTAACGTACTAAATCTCGTCATCGATCCGATGTGAGCTTTCGCCGCCAGGGGCCGCGAATTACCTTGAAAATTGGTTTTTTGTGAATATCTCATTAACGATATTATATAGAAAAACAAGTTAAATTAAAAAGATGTAGACAATATCATTTGCTACAAAGCGTGTCTATAACATTTTTTTGTCACACCAACCTTTCCCTGTCAAAAATCAAGAACATTGAACATACGTGGAAGAAAAACGATAAAAATACGAGAAACTTGCTGCTATTTTCAAAGAAATTATATTGAAAGGTGTAAATTTCTTACTTTTGAAGAGAGGAGGTGAATTTTAATATGCTTTTTGCCACACTACCCTTGAGGTAAAGCATTTAGCGCATTTTTTAAATACTGGTTTCGCCCATAGGCCTAATCAACGTTTAATAACTGGCTTGTTCAGATCTCAATCATCTGATTTCTTGAGTCGTCATTTGCACATCTACAACTTCTTCACTCGATTTAGTTTCGTAATCATCTGTATTTTTTCTTTAGTTCTTGTATTGCCCTCACTATTTTCTGGTTTGACTTTGATATCATCACTAAATTCAGGTGTAGTGATCCCCTCATCCCTTGCAATGGACAGGATATTGTCAGTATCCTCCTCATCTTCTAATTCAACTTTACTTGCATTGTGACATGAAATTCGGTAACAATTTACCCAAATATAAGAATACTTGAATCCGATTTTTTGGCATCCACACGCTTTGCCACATCTTTTGCCGCAAGCACAAAAAAATGATTCAATAATATTTTTTGGTACGGGCGGTAAAGTAGCTGAAATTGGGAACAAATTAAATGCATTTTGCCAGCCCCAGTTCTCAGGAAGACGTTTATTGCCCAACCAGTATTGTATTCGATGATAAACACATAAATTGTGCAATCTAGCTGCGTCCATGGTAAGAGGTTCCGATGAAAGCCTTCTTTTACCAACAGCAACTCTTTCTTGAAACATATATAATTGTGTTTGTTCAGAGAAATTTCTTCTCTGCCACCATATAAAACAAGTAAAATAGTTTTCCCTCCCTCGAATATTTCAATTTGGGATGCTTTGTCACTTTTAAAAGTGCTGGCAGCTTGTATGTTACGTTTTTCCTTTTTCAAAATTTTTAATAACGACATTTTGCTTTTCCCAATCATTGCTGATGTAGCAATCCCAAAAAGCGTGAACAAACGACATATGATCTTTCAGAATTGCATCATTATTGAGACTGTGTGACGAAAACAATTGGGTTGTATTTCTTTTTCTTCCAGACTTATTAAAAATATCTCTGTCTCTGGAGATGCTAAGGCATTCAACAATACTAGCAAGTCAGTATCGTCGTCTACAATAGCAGCAAGAGTACCCGACTTCAAAGGCTATGTTATCAAAAAGAATGTCAGTATCTCCCACTGCCTGTTTCGCTTCCAAACCATTATCCATAAATTTCTCCTTGAGAATAGAGATGATGTATGTCTTATTTTGATGGTTAGATAAAAACTTTTGACTAACTGACACATTCATTTCTTTGTTAATATCGATGTCAAGAGTTACAATTTTTGAATACCGATGAGTTCATTCGGCCTCTTTTATCTTATAAACTTAGTCAGAGTAAGCATCGAAAACGATTACACATTTACCACAGTGGTTCCTTAGGACATAGGTAATGTAACTTCCCACGACATTCCTGTGTGAGGAAAGTGCAGCTGACGTCACTGTGGGGAAGCGAGAAATACCTGACAGTCGTTAAGACTCCTATTGTTCACAAGAGTTCCAGCGATCTGATTAGTCTACGATTAAAAGATACGTGATATGATTTGTGATGATTCCCATGATGATTCCTGCAATGATCGCTAAGGAGAAAATGTAGATTGGTTGATGGAATTGTTTGTAAACATGTCCTTTCCTTATTTACTGGTTTACACTTACTTGGTAAAAAAACTTATAAAGAATTTGTGGTGGTACCTTGCCTCAACTGCAACCAAGTCGATGACATTAGATAAACACTTCTTGACTTCTTTGCCCCATTTGACTTCACTGCAGCCACAATTAAACTACTTTTCACCTCTAAACTTTCAACTATTACCATTTTTTTGCAATACTTTAGAGATTTCTTTTTTTCCTTCCGTATAAAAGCTTCATCCAATGTATCAGAACATAGTAAACATTTTTCCCTGAATTCAAAAAACAAACAAGGGACTGTCTTTCTCAATTTTTCATTTAACAGTTTAATTTGTGTGGACGTTGATGGTCTTATGCAACAGATTTCTTGTACAATTTAACAGAATTCTTTCTTTTATAATTTTTCCTACACGTTGGATGGCCTATAATTTCACTATTGTTTCCTGCTATTTCATTAAATGCTGTCCAGTTATTGTCACTACTTTCCAAACTATTTAAAACTTTCTACAATACGCGGGGAAAATAACACAATTTACTTTCTAAAAACTATCAAAGAATACTTCGTTCAGTAACTTAGGGTGATTTAATACAAGCAGAATGCTCATCAATTGAAATAAAACACGGCAAAGGTACCAGCACGTGGTATATTTCAACATAAGCATGAGATGCCACGACAATGACTATTTCACCAGCAATGACTATTTCACCAGCGTACGAAATCGGTCTGCAGAGAAAGGGACAGAAGAGGGGGTGTAGGATTCGAAAGTAGATAGGTATTTGTTCTGTTTCTTGTCCGCGTTCAATACGACATTTCCCTATTTTTTCCCTATTATTAGGAAATTAAATTGTCCACATCTTTTTAATGAAACATGATTTTCTAGATGCCATCGTTAATGACATATTCCCGAAAAACCGATTTTCAAGATCATTCGCACCCTCTGGCGGCGAAAGCTCACATCGTATCGATGAGGACTTTTAGTATGTTAAACTACGTACTATAACTACCACCTGTGCAAAAATCCAGCTTTGTTCTAATTTTTCCCCCATTTGTAAAAAATAAAGGACTAAAATGACTGTAGTAACAGTGTAATGTGTCTAAAATATTGCTCACGGAAGCGCAAGAGAATTCTAATATTTTAACGTTTATGGACGGAAATTGCAGAAAGTGAGTTTCATCTTTGTTATGCATTTTCTAGCTGAATTATATTTTAGCCTACAGTGTATTGTGTATACATATGTATAGATCATATACAAGGCTGCCCAAATAAATTTCTTACTGAGTGGGTCCGTTAACGGCTTAAATGATGTTACATTTTTCCTTTCTTGAACTATGCATTGAAATATTCTGGAGTGTAATCCGCACTTGATGCATGGTATTTTTTCTTGTTGAGATTGAAATAAAATTTGGTTCCTTTTTTGAAAAGTAGGAGTCACACATACTTTTTTAAAGTTTTTATTCTTGCATATTTTAATATTAAATCATTATCATATATTCTAATACGAGCAAATCTTGTGTGTGGTTATATATATGTGCAAATTTTATCATAAAAACGGCTCTAACGATTTTGACGAAATTTTGTATCCTACCGTTTTGGGGCCCCAGAAAGCCATTGGGCTAGGTCACGTGTTCGAGAAAATTCGATTAGTGGGTCATCAAGGATCATCAAGGGTCAGGGTCAAGCAAATTCTATCTAAAAAACGGTTCAAACGATTTTTACTAAATTTTGTATCTTACTATTTTGGGCACGAGGAGACTATTGGGCTGGGTCACATGTTCGAGAACTTTCGATTAGTGGGTCATTTTCGGGTCAACCCGGGTCAAATTAATTTTATCTAAAAAACGGCTCTAACGATTTTGATTAAACTTTGCATCCTACGAGTTTCGGGCACGACAAAATCATTGGGCTACGTCATATGTCCGAGAAAATTCGATTAGCGGGTCATTTTTGGGTCAGTGTGGGTCAAGCTAATTTTATCTAAAAAACGGCTCAGACTATTTACACTAAATTTTGCATCCTATGGTTTTCGGGCACGAGAAGACTGTTGGGCTAGGTCACGTGTTCGAGAAAATTTTATTAGTGGGTCATTTTGGTCATGGGTCATTATGGGTCAAGCTATTTTATCTTAAAAACAGCTCAGACTAATTACACTAAATTTTGCATTCTATGGTTTTCGGGCACGAGAAGACTGTTGGGCTAGGTCAGGTGTTCGAGAAAACTCGATTAATGGGTCATTTTGGTCATGGGTCATTATGGGTCAAGCTATTTTATCTTGAAAATGGATAAGAAGATTTACACTAAATTTTGCATTCTATGGTTTTTGGGCACGAGAAAACTGTTGGGCTAGATCTCATTTTCGAGAAAATTCAATTACTGGGTCATTTTGGTCATGGGTCATTATGGGTCAAGCTATTTTATCTTAAAAACGGCTCAGACTATTTAGACTAAATTTTGCCTCCTATGGTTTTTGGGCACGAGAAGACTGTTGGGCTAGGTCACATGTTTGAGAAATTTGATTAGTGGGTCATTTTGGTCATGTGTCAGGATATTTGAACTCAAAGCTAATTTTGACCGAGCATAGCTCGATCATCCCTGCTCGTTACTATTATTTTGGTAAAATTTAGATAATAGTTTGCAGTACAATTTGTTTAATTTTTTTAGACATTTCTGTTGAAGAAAAAAAGAAAGCCAGTTATGCGACTAATGAAAATAAATTAAATGTTGCATACTTTTTAAAAACGATTTAAGAACTGTTTATGAATAACAATTTTTAAAAACGTAGGAATGAAAGTTAATAAATTAAATTGGTTATGGTAGTTTTTTCGTCTTCGAAAAAAAGGATTTTTAAATTTTTAGATTTCTAAAATTCTGATATTTTATTCATGTTCTATGGAATTTTCAAACAAAAATCAGTCGTTAAGTTCGGTTTTCAATTCGGTACCTAAAATATCCTAGCAATGGATCTGTCAATTTCTTTGAAAGCTTATATTCTTATAAGTTTCTAATATATTTCTTTTTGAAAGCTTATATATTTTCCTAGTCCTTGACGCTTCTTTTTTTTTAATTTTTATTATATTCCTTTTTTACAAACAAAACAAAATTAAAAAAACTGAGAGAATTATATATTTAATTGTGCTTTTCATTGGTGCTTTTTAATGCTTTCAGATTGAACTACTTAAAGAAATCTCGGATACAGCTTAACACTACTTGGATGCTCCATCAAGGAAAGGCTAACCTAAAAGGAATATCCCCCCGCCCCAACGAAAAAAAATCTATATAAACCTGATTAGGGTAATGTTAAAAATTTTCATATATTCACGTGTATTAAAAAACATTTAATACAGATAATTGCATATAATATAAAGATTAGCTTAAATAATTCATCGGGTTCGAACCACTGTGTATTGAGAGGAATACCACGTACAAAGACGGGTGATGCATGACAAGATACATACACTCACCAAGTTTAAACTCCTCATCAAATTCAGAGAACTGCCACATCGTTGGGTAGGACGTGCTGGTCTGGGTGATGTTTCTCTGTTATCATGCCCCCACCCCCAGCTCGCCAGATATCACGCCATGCAAATTCTTCCTGTAAGGTTATGTGAAGGACAAAGTTTATGTACTTCCAATGCCAACAACGTTGCAAGCATTTCAGGAACGCATCACTGCTGCTGAGACGGACATTGTCAGAAACATGCTATTGAACGTATAGACGGAACTGGATTATCGTTGGGATGTGTGCCGGGTGACTAAGGACACTCACAGTGAATATTTGCAGTATGTACCCGAAACTTGGTGTGTGTATGTATCTGTTCATGTATCATCCGTCGTTGTACGTTGTATACTTGTAAATAAACAGTCTTTTTAAACCCGATGAGTCATTTATGCTAGCCCTGTATATAACGATAAGTTCGGATATTCCTTTATCATAATAAAAGTTCAAAATATGTTTTTTTGATGTGGAAATATACTTTTACCTCTTTCCTAGGCTACAAAGTAAACTCATACAGTATGCTTATTTGTCAAGCCGAAAAACTTGCATAACCCTTTAACCCCTTGGGGACGAGCGACACGCATACGTGACGCATAAGATGCTCAGAATCCCCGATTATTCCCACCAGTTAATTTTTATTGTAAGCTTTGCCTTATGTAATCCTAGCATTTCTGTGATTCAATTTGGCGAAAATTTCTGTTTTGAAAAACCGGTGGTAAACGATTAAAAATTCTGTAAAAGACTCTCGTCGCGAAGGGGTTAAGTAAAATATCCAATGCACAATCTTGTAACTACAATCTAAAGAGATGGGTGAAGTTAAATTTTTACATATATTTTTTGTACTATGAATAAAAACTATATATAAAATGTGAGAAAAAGGCGATATTAAAAGTTTCAATATACAATTGGTATAATAGTTATTTAACTGTATTGTGTAAAAATTAACGAACAACGGTATCATTCAAATAAAAAACACAAGATATTTCGAGAATTTGAAATATAATTTAATCTTCATTAATGCATCCTTGACATATTTTATAACATATAAACCGATTCTTGGTACCTTTTGACATGTTATTTTCTATTGTACTTATATTTAATGAATATTCATACTGTTCCTAGAAAAGATCAATATAGTACAATTAACAATAGTAAATAACAGCATATTCGAGATTCAGTGAAACATATCTGCAAATGAAGATTTTTTCCTCAAATCATCTGCAAACTTTCTCATGGAATACATGTTTATTTAAAATATAAATAGATTTTACTAAAATGAGAAGGTATTAATATATTTAACAGCGTAAAATATAGTTCATGTAAATTTCCTTGTACGAAAACTCTATTCATCCATTATAATTTGATCTAGACGTTATGTGTTTTAACAAATGCATAAATCGTAAGAATGTAGCATATAATTAATAAATATGCACTAATAGAAATCGTGTCTTGAAATTTCAATTTATCACAATTGGTAAATTTTCTGAAAGAGATGATTTTAATTTATCTGATAATGATAATATAATCCGTTAAATAAAATTGATTATTCCAATTAATATGTTCCAAATTCTGACATGATTTCTAATAATATAAAAGAGTGATATCCGTGCATTATAGTTGTATGATCCACTTTAAAGTATGACTGTTTTTCGTGACTACCTAATATGTAGATGTATATCATTTCTAGCTTTTCTATAATTTGTCTCAGGGAAAGAGGCGAACTTTTGTAGAAAGTATACATATGAAAATAGTATTAAAAATTTCTAATGGGAATAATCCTAATAAAATTAATGCTGTATAATAATAAAGTGTAATCTACTTTGACTAATGATGGAAAAATATGTTTATTAATAATTGTTATAATAAATGAATTTGAGAAATCAATGCGATTTATAGAATTCTTTTGTACCAATGGGATTGCCTGTATCTGGATTGAAACTTCGTAATTTTAGCCTGAAGACGCTATTAACACAAAGTTTAATAAAAAGGTGTTCGTTAAATACTGATTATCGTTAAGTATATGTACACTGCCGAAAGAAATGGGGCCCCCAACTCTACGTTTGTTTAGATAGATTTTCGTTTAGGAATATAAAATCATAGAAATTCCAGGTTCACTTGCAAAAGCAGACCGAAGCGCGCATAGCATGTTTGCTGTACGCTGGCGAGGGATCTGGGTTTCCAAACGATAAGTTATTTTGGATAGATTTTCCTTTAAAAACATAAAATTATACAAATTCGAGGTTCGCTTGCAAAAACATAATCGAAGCTTGCATACAGAGCCGGTGTACGCTGTCAAAGGTACTAGCTGAGACTCTAGGTTGATTTGGATGCATTTTCTTTTACAAATATAAAATCATACCAATTTGAGGGTGTACGCTGGCGAAGAGGCTTCCAACAGTAGGTTCGTTTGTAAAGATATTCGTCGAAAAATATAAAATCAGTCAATAATGATTTTAGGCATGTTAAATGTTATTACGTCCGGGCAATGTCGAGGTGCGGGGGGGGGTCATCTAGTACATTAAAAAATTACATATCTGAAAATGAGCTATCATAGTTTAAAGAAAAGTAAAACTGAATTAGAAATTTAAACTTTTTGAATTACGGGACGTTGAAATGATTATTTCCTCGTAAATTTTCAAAATTTCTGTTACTTGTTGGTTTTGCTCATCGTTGATTCCAAAAATCCTCTATTTTTATCTTTAACTTTATTAGTTTAAAAAATAATTACTTGTGCCATAAATCCCAAATTATTACTATTTAATAACCGGTTACAATAGAAGTTCCAATAAAAAATATAAATTTCCAATTTTTTTAATGTTTAAATATTACAAAATACACCTTTAATAATGTTTCATAATTCGTCGTTTATGTATTCAGAGAATACTGAGTGACAGAATGATTTTGAAAAGGGATAATAATTTTCAAATGTGTATTTTGATAAATAAACAATTCTCCACCATTATCGCTCAAAAATTCTTTGATTCTGTATCCCATAGTTTTAGCATGAGCAAGCATATGTTTAAACATATTACTGACTTCTGACTTTTTTTTATGATGTAACCAAACCGAAACATTGTAAAACTATCTTTAAATACAACTAAGTATGGTTTCTTTTGAAAAGATTCAGGAAATGGACCACAAAGGTCTGCCGAAATAAGCTCACCTGGCTTAGTTGCTTTGTTTCTATTTCCAAAAGGTAAGCGATGTACTTTTCCATAAATGCAAGGTTCACACAACTTATTTTCTAGTCGAACTTTGATTGCTAACTCTTTTTCTAGCTTCTCTTTGATGTGACTTTTGTCTTTCATGATAAACATACAATAAAGAATAGTCTTGCTCAGTATTATTTATCTCTAAAACTTTCTTTGGCATAATTGGCTCAATAATTGCTTTATACAAAGATCCAGATCCACTACGTGCTCCATATAATACCAATTGACCATTTATCTTTAACCAATATTCAGTAGATGTCGATCTGAATTAACTATTTGGATTCCTGTCTTGAGCAGCTAACACCGAAAATAAATTTTTGTTGACTTCAGGTACATACCAGACTTCATTCAATTGAATTTCTTGACATTTTCTACCAGCAAAAGATTTAAATCGAATGGTTCCTTTTCCAATTGCAGCCAATCTTTCCTTTCCAGCAACCTTAATGCTACAAGGACTATGAAATTGCGTGAAATCTGTAAAATACTCTGCACAGTTCATGATATGTTGAGTTGCTCCATTATCGATCCAAAAATCTGTTGAATTATCTACTTCCGAAGTATAAGTTACAGCAGAGGTTCGCAAATTGTGCTCCGCGGAGCCCTAGGGGCGCCACCTATAGTTTTCAGGGGTTCCGCGACGTTCCAGGAAAATAAACAAAACAATGAAAGAAATTAGCATATTTATTGCAAGGAGAAATTTTTGAAAGTATGTAGGAATTTTTCTGTGTGTGTGTCAAAAATAAATACATGTATCACTGCGTTGAAAAACAATATAATATATATTTTTAAAATGATATAAAAATTTGCATTATACGTGTATCTATTTTCTATATAATATTTTTGGATTCAACTAGTTTATTTTTATGTTTCTGCATTTAATGTGTTTTAAAATTTCGATTCAAAATAAGCTACAAGAAATAGTATTTTGAATCGAATGCACAACGTGAATCGAAAGAGAAAAGGCTGTACTGTTATCTTTGCTTGCCGATAAAGGAAATACTGTTATCTCTGCTTGCCGAACAAAGGGGAGAACAGTTTTGTTCTTTGGAGCTCCACCTACTCATATGTTTATACTTAGTTCTTTTTTGCTTATTAACCAGGTTCTAACTTCCTAATGAGGTAAGTGTAACTCACATTATTTATTTTCTTTCGCTTCACTCTTTGAGATTTTTAAAATGATGTATTTTATACTCCAATACTTGCTATATTTACTGAGAAATGTGTTAGTTAAGCTTTGATTGTTTCAGTGATAGATTTATAATCGGTTTTCGCTTTTCTTTAATATTTTAATTTAAGTGGTATAATCTCAAATGTCATGTTCTATTTCAAGTTTAAAATTCAAAACTGCTTCAATGTTTTTTTTACCAATTCAGTTTTTCAAAAGTTGTAATTAATTTTGATACCTAGTTCGCGAAAATGAAACATATGTATTTACGAAATAAATATTAATTTTCATTTTCATAATTGCTTGGGCTGTAAATTGTATTTTAAAGTTAAAATTTGTTGTCAAATTACTTTTGTAACTTATAATTTATTCCCACATTTTAATTACTGTAATATTTAGTGTTTTTATTTTTACTTTACAATGTTCTATTAATTATGTTAACATTATTTAGTTGTTCTTGATGATTTCAATAATACAGCCTCAACACCGGATAGTTCGAATTTCATTGTAACATGTAATTGAAGACACATTTCTGAGCAACATTTTACACAATTGTACTTAATTTTGAAAGCAATGTATGTTGCTGAAAACACATTTTTTTTACATCTTGTATCATTTAACAACCCCTCTTTAAAATTTTGTTTTAATTGGTCTCGGCATTGGCTAAGATTCTTATGTTATGATGTCACATTTTCCTATCAGAAATAAGGCTGTAGCAATTTAAAAAATATATATCGGTTCTTTACATTTGTCATCACGCTAACAATCTAAACGTTTGCTCAGCCGCATCCCTTGCTTAGACTTTTCGTCAATGCGTTCCCGCCCTGATATAAATTTAACCCCAACCATATATCACGTTTTGTTAGTTCAGGGGTGTCAAACTGTGGCCCGCCTGTTACCAGTAAAATTTAAAAGAAATAGTCGACTTCTTGAATTGCAGAAATTCAATGATTAGATAAGGAAAAGTTTATTACAAAAATTTTAGGACAACAGTTTGAAAGTGTGACCCCTGTGTTAGTTGTTAGTAAAGTTTTTCTACTATTTGCAGTTATTTTAACATGTGTATATTTTGAGGCAAACATAATGGCGAAAGAAAGTTTCTTTCAAAACCATAATTAATAGCTAAATACTTCAAATAAACATCCAAAAAAGTGAATGATGCTGCACCTAACAATACAGGTTATAGAATTTGCCCCAACCACTTAACCACTAAAGCGATGATCTGCTGCGCTTCTAAATGTATTTTTAAAAAATGGTTCAAATGAAGAAGCTGAGAGGCGATTCGTTTTCGTTGAATGTTTAGAAGAACTAGAAACGTAAAGAAGAGCGAAAAAAGAATCCGTAATCCCATGATTCTATTACGGGTGGGCGGGACAAGCTAAAACGTGTTATATAATTACTCATGGGCGACTGGGCCTACGCATTTTCTTTCTTTTCGCGAGTAGCCTTTTGGGATTATACAGAAGTCTCTCTTAGCGTAAACGAAAACTGTACACCTTACCTTTTTATCTGTGAGTGTGTGGTTTTCACCATAAATAATAATAGTTTCACGTAAGCACCAATGCAATGCAAGGCCCAGACAGTGTTACCATTTTGATCTTTAATTCCGAGTTCATACAGGATATCCCGAAAGAATACTTTTTATTTTTAAAATGTACGTCCTTAACCACTTAACAGTCTTTCTCGAACGGTGCTCGGGTAAGAAGAGTTTGTTCTCTTCGTTATTAAAAGCTTTTAGAAACCACAAATTTTTAACTATAATTTTTGCTGTATTTGGCGGACATATCTCGATTATACAAAGCAGATATTTTAATACAAAAAAGGTGGGTTTTTGTCCTTATTTTTAATTTCTTGTTTCCAATAATAGTAATATTAAATAAAACTGTTAAAAGATTAAATAATAGAAAATTTGATTTTCAAAATTTCTAGTATGAATTCAGAATGTCTGTATCAAGGAAAGGGTCAAACTGAGAACCTTGGCCCCATGTTGGAAACTACTGGTTCGGTCTCTCACCCAGCAGATCTTGCTTAGCTCCATAGGCATAAAAAAGCATTAATTTGTAAACCATAGAGTACCGTGGGGTTAAGGGGCTCCGCCTTATAAATTCTCCCCAAAAAGGGATCCGCGAGCCCAAAGTTTGGGAACCACTGAGTTACAGTAATAGACATCAGTGCCCCAGTGGCAGTTTTCTTTATATCTTTAGTATCATTTCTTGGCGACTCTTTGGCAGGTTTTCCATCCGAAATCCATTTTCTACAAATTCTTACCCAGTGACCTTTACGATTGCAGTAGTTGCAAGTATCTCCTTTATATGATTTCCTGATAAATTTAAAATTTTTAACTTTATTCTGTTTTTCTAATCTTGAAACAGCTAACGCTTCTTGAACAGTAATGTCACCGTTATTGGGTTTGATAAAATTTCTTTCAAACATACAAAGTTGCTCTGTCAACTCATCAAATGTTCTGTCCTCGTTTTTAGACAACAACATCCAGCTGGATTTAAATGTTTCAAATTTGCGTGGTAAAATCTGCAAGACTTTACAAACTAACATAAAATTCGGTAACTTACTTTCACCTATATCTTTAAGCCCATTATTTAATTCACTCCAAACGGTTCTTAACTTAGGTATGTGAGTTGAGACATCATCGCCTAACGTTCACTTAATTGCGAAAAATTCTGTACATATCTTAAATAACTGGTCTTTGGACGTAGCTTCAAAATGATGCTTTAAGGCTTCCCACACTTCATGTGCTGTTTCTTTATCCATAATATTTTGATAAACTTCGTCAGTAACTGTAACTGCAATCACGGAATTTATGTAACTATTAGCTTTACGATATAAATCAGAACTTACTTTATGTTCCTTGATTTCTGTATCTTTAGCACTGCTACTTAGCGGTTCAGGTTCCTTTAATTTACCATCAATATAATCAAGTGCTCCTTCATGATAATCAAGTAAATCTTGGATTTTCCATATTGGCCAGTCAAATTCACCAGTCAATAATTTAACTTGCTTAGCTAAATCCATTTCTAAATCTTAAACTTGGATGCGATTTCAAAAACTTTTATTGATAATCTTCTCTACTAAGCTAAACTAATGTTTTACTTCAGTTACTATGAGTAAAACGTAAATTCTCTATATCTAATTTTAATCAATCTGACTTTAACCAACTATCGCAGTTCATAGCGAAATGTAAGCCTATTAAAAAATAAAAACCAATTTAAAATTTACAAATCATACCGTTTAATAAGCTAAAAGATAACATCTAAGTAAACAATTTGGAAAACGCATAACATATTTAAAAACGTAATTTCAGGAATTTCCAACGTATACAATATTCGGAAAAATATCCGAATACTTTTAGTCAGCCCTGTATATGATCTATAGATTTGTATATATACTACATAGGATGCTAAATTTTAGTTCAGTTAAGAAACGCCTAGCACAGTTTAAAATTCTCCTTCTGGAGTTTCTGTCAATAAACGGAAATGTGTTCGCGAACTTTTGTGCTTCCCTGTATATGATCTACAGAATTTATACACACCACGTAATAAACAAAAAGTGAGTTAAATTTAAAATCGCGTTCAGTAACTTAAAACGCACTTCCAGGAATTATTGTTAACAGACAGTAGAGAATTCCTTTGTGTGTCCCTGTAAATGAACGATGACTGCTATACACACAATATTCTGTAGTAAGCCTCTTGTAATGCACCTTAGTGATATATATAAATTTCAATGTGTTTGCAATTGTGTAACATCATTAAAATAAACCGCAAATGGTTTTTCCCCATAGACCGTAATGTAACGGAATTCTTTTGAGTGCCCCTGTAAAAAAACTATAAGTGTATAACGCTTCAGTTGAAATAGGAAACGTGCTATAACGACAATAACATATAAAAATTGCAAGGCAATCCGAGCATATTTACGGGAGTTAGAGCACGGCCAGACAGCAGACAAACCGAAGTCATAAACACTTTTCAACTAGGTTGGAAAGTGTTAAAAATTGGCAGTGGTCATTAAAAAATAAATTTCTGTTGCGACTCTATTGCAGTAAAAGTCTACAACGGCAGATTTTCGCTTTTTTTTCTTAAGTTAATCTAAATTCCTCCTTCTCCCAAATTTTACTCTCAGCATACAAAGTTTCATTATGATTTTATATTTAAAAAAAAATAATAAAATATATGTTTTTTTTTTTTTTGTTTTTTTTCCTTCTAATCATTTTAGCATTTTTCTTTGACAGAAACACTTTCCAACGCATTCTGAATGCCAAAGCAAAACTAAACAAAAACCGCAATTTCAACGATAGAGACATTATGTCTGGAACAGGAAGGAATTATTCAATAATAGACAGATTTATAAAATTCAATATAAAAAAAGTTACGGGCCGATTTTAAACATTTTTACACCAAAAATTTTGTTTTAAGACAAGGAAAAGAAAAAGCCAGGTATCTTGTCAATCTGACGCTTAGAAGTGGTAAACTCGCTCCGTCGCACAGTGGGGCGTTTTGAGGATCTAGGTGGACAAAATTATTGCGTTATAGTTTAATTAGGTTTTGCTGGGTTTTCGAATGTATCAGTAATAAAATAATCAAACAGTGATAAATATTTGACTTATTTAATTATTTATATTATTATTATTATTATTATTATTATATTATTACTTATATTATTATTATTTTTTAAATTATAATATTGCATTGTCATTGAAACTACACATGTATTCAAAGTTTCAGCTCAATCGGATAATTAAAAGTGGTGAAAATTGACTTGCAAGATTTGATTTAAACACTCAGACGCACACTTCAAGTTAATATAACTTAATGATTCGCAATCTTTCGCAAGAGCTGTCTTAAGTTTTCAATACTTTAGGAATGGCACTTTGATTTAAAAAAATGCTTATTGCTTAATAATGCTTAATACTGTATTAAAAGTCAAGATGAAGTTTGAAAACAAGATGGCGCTTATTTTCAAACAACAATTGGTTAAATCGTGAGACAAACATGTGACATATGTCCAGTAAACTCCTGCTTTCATATAAAACATGAAAGTCACGACTTGCTTTCGAACTTACAGAAAAATAATACAACTGTTGAAAGTCTCTCAAATCAACTGCCTTCTTTACGGTCGTAGTGAATCGACACATCGGATTTTTCGACAAAACTCGTACGGATCTCGACAAAAGAGACATTCAGCTACCAGTATACGCGGTCTTGTTAAATTCCGAGATAATCGGAAAAATGAATTTTGTCCAACTAGATCATCAAAACGCCCCACTGTGCGTCGCTCGAGTTTTCAGTCAGTAGCTGACCGCAATTTTAATATTCTGGGGTGTTGGGTTGGAATCTGTGGTCGCGAGACACTTGTAGTACTACCTTCCACGGTTGTCCCAACGTCCCGAATTCTAAAAAGAATATGAACACTGAACAGTTCTCGATTCAGTAAAACCAAAGGGATTGGTGTTTTACTGCATTTTCAGAAGTAAAGGCAAAATACGATGCTTGTAAATTTGACTGTCTCATTTACGGTGAAAAGACTTGTCCGAACTGTTGCGATTTAAACGCCACTTCCCAAGGTATTGTTATTTTAAAAGAAGGCAACACTTTTCGGCAATTAAAAATCTCTTTTAAAATCGATAGTGTTTTTTCTGTAAATAACGAGTATTGTATGTAAACAGATAATTATTTAATCGATTTTTAAATCGTTTCCTAATAGGAGAGAATTATAAAACTGATGTTCAAAGGTGTGTTTCCGATGATAATACGATTTTTCATACCGTTTGCAAGTTATTGTTTTTTAAAATCAGTCAGTAACATTTTAGGACCTGGTATATATTCAGTTTACTGCATGAAAAGTAAAATGTATATAAGAAATGAGGTCATAGATTAATTCTTTCTTTACGGTACTTTTATGAATGCCAAAAAATCGCCGCGGAACACGAAAAAAAACACTAGAAATCGCCTAAAAAATTCCCGAAAAATTAAAAAACCGCTATATTAATACCGAATAAACTTCACAGAAAAGAGAACAAAATTTATAATATTGTGGCTAAGAAACTAAAACCGGATTCGTTTTACTAATGTGGAAAATCGCCGCGAATCTATATATATATATATAAAAACTTTTGAAAATAATTATATATATATATATATATATAAAGCTAAAAAGCTCATTAAAAAAATTATTAAAATACAAAACTCGTAAAGGACAAAATTTAATACAGGACACTAAAGCAAATGTAACCGGTATTCTTTCACGAACTCAAAAATCGACACGAAATGCGAAAAACGCTAAATATTGCTTTGAAAATCGCGGAAGACAAAATGAGTTGAAATCGAATTACAGAAACTATTCAGATATAGCACTAGACGATGTTTACTATAGTGGGCTAAAAGATTAAAGCAGGATTTTCTTTTACGAATGTCAAAAAATTGCCTCAAAACATGAAAAATATCAAAAATTTACAAAAAATTCTGGGATCGCTGTACAAATTCCGAAAACAAATATTGAAAAGAGGACACAATTTACTACATCCGGCTAAAAGTTAAAAAGTGGATTTCTTTTTACTAATGTGGAAAAATCGACGCGAACTTAAAATAAAAAAACACGCAGAAAAAATTTAAAAATTAAGAAATCGCAAACCAAATTTAGTACAGGGATTAAAACATTGTAACCAAAATTCTTTCACGGATGTAAAAAAAAATCAGAGTTTTAAAATGCTAAAAATCACATTGAAAATCGCATTTAAAATCGAAAAAACTTCAAAAATCGCCGCTGAATGCGAAAAAACGCTAAAAATCACTAAAAAATCAAAAGTTGCGGACAAAATTTACTATGTAAGGCTAAATACTTAAAACGGATTTATCATTAAAAGGATAAATCAATTTAGAAATCTCAAAAAGGTAGTTTAAATAATATTTATATTTTTCTTTGCTTAGAAATGTTGGAAAAAAAAAGACAGAGTAAACGCCACTTTCAAGTATTGTTATTTTAAAAGAAGGCAACACTTTTCGGCAATTAAAAATCTCTTTTAAAATCGGTAGTTATATTTTCTTTTTCTTTCTTTCTTTTTTTTTTTTTTTTAACGAATAGTTTTACACTCTTTTCAACTTGATATCTGTATGTAAATATGAAATTTTGTAATCAATTTTTAACTGATTTTAAATTTCGCCAAATAAATTTTTTTTATTCTGTCTTTTCTTCCATAACAAATGTCACACCTATGTTTTTTTTCGAAATGACATTGTGCACGTTGACTCTCAAATGTATCTCAAAACTAATGCACGAAATTTAATAAAATTTTATATTCAATTAGACCTTAATATAAATGGGTGCTGGTTAGTTTTTGTGTGTATGATTTTACGGTGGAATAAATTTCTTGATTTGAAAGATTTCATGCCCAAATTTATAAGGTTTGCATTACATTATCTGCAAATGATCGATTTAAAATCTCCTTTTCCTTGAAGGAAACTTGCCGCAACAATGCATTTCAATAATGACATCTTATTGTTTTTTCAACAATCGCACAATTTAATCTTAACAGAATCTCTTCATTGTTATTCCAAAATTCGTAACAATTACATCCGTGGCTAAAATTATTTTCATTCATGGGGAGAAATTCAACAATAAAGATAATTGTTTAATTCAACAATGCATTCCCATTCGCTCAGTGGCAATATCTTCCACATATAAGATGCTTCGAATTTCGCATGGTAATCCATGATTTCAGGTAAATTTTAATGAATTATCATAAATTAACAATAAATCCTAGTTTTCAAACAAAAAATAAATAGTTTTGTGCACAATATTAACTAAAAATAGATTAATTTTACTAATAAATAATTCGAGTAGTTCCAATCTTTGCGTAGGATCATGAGATCTAATATCACAATGGATGAAATAGTGTAGCAAGTAAAAAGTACGCCATTTTGATACAATCGTAATAAAATTTTGAGATTAAGGAATAAAAACTACAAATTTTATTTTTAAAAAGACGTCATTTTTTATGGGTGAAAGCTTTTCGTAACGTATCAATTTTGTAATTTTCTATAACAGCTCACTTTCTAAAATGTGGGTGAAATGAAATTAGATAAGAGGGCAACTTAAATAATCCTCATGATGAAAATAAGCATATTACTTTGTAAAATTAAAGGAATTTTCATCCAATTACTTCGTGTTTGTATTTTTTATGTCACTTTTTTTCTAAACAATTTAGGTTGACGTCTTAAAATTGTTAAAATAACAAGAAGTTTTTTTTTTTTTTTTTTTTTTTTTTTTTTTACAATCTCGTAATTCTAATCAATTTCAAAACTGAATATACTGATACCTTGGCTAACGAATGTTTCAGTCAACGAAGATTCTATTGACTGTTTTGTGATTCGCTTAAAGAACGCAATTTCATGTAACGAATGTTTTATTCGATTCGCACGTTAATACAAAGCATCCACTTAGCATTTCAATTGGACAATAAATCCCCTGTTTCAGTGAAGGGACTATTTCCCTCTCGCGAAAGGGCTCGCTCGCAAATGTTAATGCTATCGGACAGTTTTATTTAAATATCTCGGTTGCATTTCAAAAATTTTAAACGATTTTTATTTTTTGCATTGGATAGCGGAGGTCGAGCTCTACAATCGCCGTTTTTACTTCCTTCTATTTTAAGTATTGGATTTATGAAAACTTTCACTTCCTGTTTTCGACGGATTTATACGTTTCAGAAGGTCCTGAATACGATTGGACTATTTTTCGAAAATGTCTGTCTCTGAGTCTGCCTGTCTGCGACAAAAATATTTTGGGCGCTCTACCTCAAAGAACTAATTTCGGAATTTTATAAAACTTTAGATTCAGTTAAACCTGGATATAAATGGGTGCTGATTCGTTTTTAGCGTTAATCATCCAATAGGTGACGTTGCTATATTACATTTTTCACGATTTCCGCTATAGCTATATTTCAAGAACTCATGAACGGAATTTCACTAAACATTATATTCTATTAGAGCTTGACAAAAATAGATCATTATTAAGTTGGGTGTGTATCGCCCAACAGGTGTCGTTGCTATGGTATATTTTTCAAGATTTCCGCAATAACTGCGACTGAAAATTCTACAGATTGACGCTTAATTTTTGTTTGCAGACGACATGATTTATGCAGAAGAAAGTTTTGTGATGGCCACAACATACTAGTTTATTTTTTCGATTTTGTTTGTGGCCCCTTCACAAATATTTCGGATAATAAATGTGATTTTCGATAGCTTTCAAAGATAAATTCACAGTGCTTTTAAATGTTATCTGATTAAAAAAAATTATCAGTGTTCTCAATAGCACATTCTTAAAGTTACAACATGGCATGCACCTTATTATCGTAAACTATACGATTGATGGTGTGGTAGTGGTAAAAATGATTTAATTAATGAAGATTTCGGATAATAAATGTGATTCTCGATAGCTCTCAAAGAGAAATTCACAGTGCTTTTAAATGTTATCTGATTAAAAATATTATTATTTTGTTGATTTCTGTTTTTTTAATAATAAAAAAATAGCTCTATCTTGCTATGTACAGACTAAAATTCCTTCTTTCTGTTATATATTTGTCTTTGAATTTTTTTTCTTTTGTCTTGTACATTTCAATCTTTTTAAAGATCTATAGATTTTTTTTAAATTTTAGTTTTAATAATGAAACACCAAATTAACCTGCATTACCTTACTGAATTTGAATGAGAATTTTACCAAATTAGCCATTTGTAGTCAAGTTGGTTTTATTTATGGTGATTTGTTTGGTGTTAAATTTGGCAATATTCTGGCATGATGTGTCGCCATGTTAGGCCAGAATTTTACGCAAGTGGATATGAATACATATTTTTAAGCGTAGACAGTTAAAACAAAGCTTTACAACAAAGGTACGTTAGAAGTGAAACTTTTAAAAATCAAACTTTTTATAAAACACAAGTGTGTGAGTCGGGCTGTCTTAAAGTCGCGAGCAACAATATGTGGTTTAAATGTGTGAGTGTTCCAACAATGGACTTTTTTTCAATTAAAATTAAACAATTGCCTTTTTATTTCTATGGGGAAAATGCAATATTTGGGGGGTGTTTTAAATGCGCGGATCCGGCCATTTTTTTTTATTTCTATTCTTATGCAAGATTTAAAAGAGCGCCAAATAATCAATAGATTAATCGGGTGTTGTAAATTTTGAATCATACATACAAAACGAGGTCAATAAAACCTTCTTATAACAATCGCGTTTAGTTCAACAATTAGACAATTTTACTGTACTAATGTAGGTTCTTTTGAATGAATGTATTTTTGTTTTCTATAACACTGTAAAACAACAGCTGCTTTTTTATACAATGATAGGACAAAAATCGAACAAGTTATTTCTAACAATGAATTTTCTTCTTGCGTCTGTATCAAAGTGTACGGCCTGTGTAGATAGATGACTAGGAAGGAATTTTAGGTTCACTAAACTGTCACTCATCTCCAATGAATATGGACCAGGTTTCTGCAAATCTTGAAGAGTTAAGGGCATCTTTGTAAATGCGCATCATGCCGTTGAATTTAACTCTCGCCTGACGAGACTAATGGCTGATTGAATTCTCTCATTACACGAAAAATGTTACTGGATTTTGGGGTAAGTCCTACCTACTTTGTTTTATGTTGTAATATATTTCATGTTTCAGACTATGAATTTCTGAAATTGCCGTATATTGATTAGGTATTTCTCTATTATAGGAAACAGTGCGAGAAAAAGTAAATGGCATTTGCATATAAAACGGAATTTTTTACCCGTATTTTTTATGACAACCTATTTACTGTATCGTACTGTGTACACACAAGAAATTGTTTCATTAGGTATCAAATGTTTTTAAAATAAAGTAGCTATTTATTTGTTATTATATACAGTCAGAAGAACTTTATCTAATACCTGTAATCAGAAGCCGTATTTACATACTCATACATAAAGAAGCATAATAGCGCATTGATTTTCTTTTCATGTCTGCTTATATCATTTGGAAAGAAATCTCAATTTCTTAAGTCTGAATTGAGCCAACCTTTTTAAAAAAGCAGCAAGGTTTTTATAACAGGGAAATACCTATGATTTTATAAAAACCAATGATGAATATTTAAAGAGATCTAGGTAATCTCAGATGGACCACTATACTCTTTTTTTTTTCGTAGCAGCATGTTAGAAATGTTTACACAAAAACACAATTTAACATAAAAATAAAGCACAATTTCAGAATGTCAAAAAAATAAAAGAAGCAAGCGTTTTCTTACCCTTAAGTTAAAACACCTCAAAAGGATCACTGAAATACAAAGTTAAGATCCTCTCTAAGCTTAGTAGATGCAATTCTAGTCAGATAATCGCGAAATTACATGCACTAATCAGTTTCCAAGGATTTCAAGTAGAAATGAAAATAAAATACTTGCATGTAATAGGGTTCCATCGTTCAGAAGTATCTTGGTAATAGGTTAAAATAACCTATTAACTTTGTAACTTATTTCTAAAAATTATGGTCATTGTGCCATTTTTCCCAATGCCCCTTACTGTTTTCAAAGGTTCTGCGTCAATTCGTCGCGCACAATGCATCGCAGAAAAATTCACCGCGTACAATTCATCGCAGTGTCAATTCGTCACGGCGACAACTCATCGCAGCGTCAATTCGTCGTGGTGTCAATTCGGCGCAACGTCAATTCGTCACAGTGTAGGGAAATTCACAAAAGTAACGTCTAAAAAATATTCCTCTAAAAATCGCCAGTAAACTGTAAGTTATAATTCTCTATATTTAAAAAACAAACTATCATTAAATAATTTTACTAAATTATCTTTATTTTATCATCATAGCCTTCAAAAACATTTTCGTTGCGACGAATTGACATCACGAAGAATTGACGCTGTGTTGAGTTGTCGCCGCGACGAATTGTGCGCGATGAATTGTTCCGCGATGAATTGTGCGCGACGAATTGACGCGACACCGTTTTCAAATTGTACTGTTCCATGTTTCATGTATGTCGTACAGTCCTTTTTTCCTAAAAGAACATTACTTGATTACCACTTGCTATATATATGAGACCGCATGCGTGTTATAATGGAATGACCTGTTAATTGAGAAATTTCAGTAACATTGTATACTATTGCAGAAACAAAAATAATTCATTTAAATCGAATAAACGTTCAGTAGTGAAATATTTTGTTCCACAGGGATCTACCTTAAAAATTTCGAAATTTGATGAACAACGTTCTTTTTGACACTTTATAGGCTAAAACAATTGTAAAATACATTTCTGAATAATTTACAGACCCCTTCGTCTACTAGATAGCAAACTGCAACTATTGTTACAAACACCTGTCAATTTTTTTTATCTACTAAACGCAGGGCCCTATTAACCTCTGAAGCTAGGGGAAACACGGTATCATTTTTGCAAAAGTATTCACACTAACCATAGTTAATACATTAAGCTGTAAGTTCAATTCCCCGAGTGGTTTCTAACAGATATATCAGGATGCTATATGATTAATCAACATCTTATTGATGACATTCCTATTTCTCTGTTAAATATGTTTCGTGAAGCAGTGCGTGGATCTCCTATTGCATTAAGCAAGCTTTCTTTTCCAAAATAACTAAAAATACAATGTAAAAGAATGAAAATGGGAATTAGAGGGCCCTCATCACAGTCATTTTGGGGCACCTCTTAAATTTTAGATGGGAAACATGTGCTTCATGTGCTTTTGTATAATCAGGACCTGACTAAACGAAATATTTAAATGTATTTACATCACTTTTTATTTAATCCAATTCCTTAAGTCAGTATTTTCGTTTGTTTTCGCATCTATACAAGTGAAGCTGATGCGGACAAACGGAAAAAAAAGAACACACGATAAAAGCCGTTTTGAAAATTATTTTTTGAAAGGGTTATTATTGATATTTTTTTAACGAATTGCACCGTTAAAAAGAAAAAATGTACGTAGATATGGTTTAATGTCTTTCCGTATTCGAAATAATTAATTTGGCGCAACGAAAGATGAAAAACAAAGAGGCATTTCCCACTATTAGGTTCTTCAGTGCTAGCCAGCTCCGAACCTGCTGGCGCGCGCCATTTTTTGAAATAAAAAGCACATTTTCGATGAAAGTTCGTTGTGGTTTATAATTAATTTCTCGGCTAATTGTCAAAAAATGATAAAAATGAGCCTTAGGTGCAACAGGAACTGCCTTGGACTATCCTCTCTCAAATTTTCAGAATCGCTAACTCGTCGCAGACAAACATACGGACAAACCCTTTTGTTTTATTAGTATAGATTCTGACCTGCCCGGCCCCGTGGTAATACCCTTAAATATCTTAAAATCAATGTTGAATTATTTTATATATTTCAACAAAAATCTTTCTTAACGATCCTAATGGTGGAACTCCACTGCCTTCGGTAGCGTACATCCTAGATTTTGTGAAAAAATGTATTGCCAAATGAAAATCTATCCAAACAAATTCAGAGTTAGGGATTCCACTGCTTTCGGCAGCGTATAATGGGCGTGCTACACACGCACCGGTCTGTTTTGATTTTATATTTTTAAACGAAAGACCGGCGTAACCCGGGCCAGATATAATAACCTTAAATATATACCTAAAATATTGTTGAATAAATTAATTTGTTTAAACGAAAATCTTTCGAAACGAATGTCATAATGATGTACCATTGACTTCGTTAGGTAAAAAGTTTTTTCTTCTCATCTTTTTTTTACGACGTCGCTTCATTTAATATTAAAAATAAATATATAAAAAATAATATTTTAAAAACAAGATTTTATTTAATTTAAAGTACACTGAAAAGTAAATAATATGCTTTTTTTTTGGCAGCCAGAATAAGAAAAGTATTTCTGGATAGGACTAGAATTAAAAGCTTAAGGTACTCAGAAAACATCAAACTGCACGATTAGTCTATTTGTGTGACGCAAAAGTAGTATAGAATAGCCGGTTCAACGCCACCTGAGTCGAGCAGGCGCAGGCGGAAGGCGCTGTGGAGCTGTGCAGGCGGAGCAGGCGGAAGGCGGAAGGCGCCGGTGGAGCACAGGGGGAGCAGGTGAAGGTGGCGATAAGAGCATGAGCACTGATAAGAACGGAGGGTTCGATGGGAGGGGGGTGCGATAAGGATTTCTACTATAAGATAAGCGGATTATTTTAATAACTTTTAATTGGGGGACTTGAAAATTTTCGATTTTTTTTTTCGGTTTGTAGCAAAAATATGAATTAAAAATGGTCATTAATTAATTGTAATTGAGGAACTTAGAAATTTTTCGACGCATTTTTTTTTTTTTCGCGGAGAATTGGTGTACGAAGTGAATGTCAACGGATTTATTATAGCGAATTAGAAATTTAATTAATTTTAATTTTAATTAATTTTAATTGGGGAACTTAGAAATTTTTCGTAGCAATTTTTTTTTTCACCGAGAGTATGCAGTTTGATTATGAGTATATGCAGTAGAAGTGAATGATTAATTAATTAAAAATATTAATTAAACATAGTAATTAATTAATTTTAATTGCAGAACTTAAGAATTTTCGCGAGATTTTTTTTTTCAACGAGAGTAGGGTATTCGATATACACGTTAGTGGAGAATTTAAGAAGTCAATAATGGTTTAATTAAAAATGGTGATTAATTTTAATTGGGGAACTTAGACATTTTTCGAAGCAAATATTTTTTCAACGAGAGTAGGCTATTTGTTATACATGTTAGAGTATATTTGAGGAGAATTTTAAAAGTCAATAATGGTTTAATTAAAAAGGGTCATTCATTAATTTTAATTGGAGAACTTAAGAAATTTTAGCGAGATTTTTTTTCCCCTCAACGAGAGTACGCAGTTTGCATGTGCAGTAGAATGGTAGATGCTAGTAATTAAAAAGGGTCATTGATTAATTTTAATTGGAGGACTTCAACATTTTTGGGGCAAACAGGCGCGTTTTAATGAATTCTATATAGGTTGTGGTAAAAAATACAGGGTCCCGCATGAATTATACTGTACTCAATTGAATAACCCCCCCCCCTTCCCCTCGCCAGTTTTTTTACCCAGAGGGCCCCTTCGATAGACTAACAATACACACTTCCAAAAGTATAGAGTACTATAAAAAGAATTTTAGCGTATATGTAAATAAACAAGTATGTAAAATCAGGCATAGCGGCATAATTCGTGAATCACTTTCCAACATTATCGAAATGTTATGTGAACAAAATATAATTTTACCATCTAGTGCATTAGTTAATTAAAATAGTGAACAGTTACAGATCCCCTTTTTAATAAAAAGGCCTAAGGCCCTTCACAAAAAATCCAAAGGATTCACGAAAAAACTTTACCCTACTGATAGCCAAAACATATAGGATTCTTAAATGGATTGAAGTATACAAATAGGTTCTACAGGAATACATTTATTTAGGTTAGCATGCAAAAATAGTTAAAAGTTATAGGGAAGCCTTCAAATGGAGTGATTATACGTTTTGGGGACCCTTCAAAAGAAACTGGAAACAGTTATAGATATTGAACCCTTCAGAAAAAATTGGACAAATCCCCTTTTTATTAAAAAGGGGGCCCTTCACAAAAATTCCAAAGAATTCAAATTATGCATAAATACTAGAACCCTTCATACATTCAGTTCATCGATCCCCCCTTTTTTTTACCCTTCGAAGTGTGAACTCGCATTATACTAAAGGACCCCTTCATAAAATAAATGAGATACGTGCCCTATTCAAATAAAAACCACCCTTCACAAAAACTGTAGGGGTTCCCTTTTGGAATAAAAAGTTGTCCGTCACAAAAATCCAATTATGCATAAGAACCCTTCCTAAAATCAGGTAATTTATACCTTACCCTTTTTTTTTCAATTCAAGTTAGGCTAAAAGTACAACTTGCACATCGATAGGTACAAAATATCCTTGGAAAGAAACTTGAAAAGTTATAGATATTAAGCTACCTTCACAAAATAAATTCAATAGATTCATGTTATATTATGGCGACAGAAATACGAGGGATACTGACCTTCCATAAAAATCCAAGATCCCCTGTTTGAATGAAAAGGGCCCCTTCACGTACCCTGTAAAAATACTATGATTGTCCAGTTATTTTAAGAAATAGAGTGCTATTCTCAAATGAGTACGTATTCATACAATATAAAAATAAGTTTTACACGAATGTATTTTTAGTTTAAAGTTCAAAATATATTTTAGAAATGAAATTAAGAAAAACAGACGGCTATCCAGTATCCCCTCGACATGCATATCGCTGAATCACAATGAGTCATATTAGCAGATAAGCGAACATCTTGCTTTGTCACGATGAATCACTCGCGATAAGAAATGCGGCTATTGGGCTTTTTCTCAAATTTAACAGTTCTGACACATTTTGAGTAGGTAAATGTATGAAATGAGCTATTTAAACCCGTCAATGTATGCGAATTATTTCGTGTAGTCCTATATAGGTTCTACTCTTCATATATACATATGGTGATATATATATATATTTATACTAAAATCTGTTAAGTTTTAAAAAGCTTCATTGAAAAAATAAGAAATAGTCATACCCTTAAGAATTCTGAGGATAAGAGACGGTTTTTTAATGAATTTGATACAGGTTAGGGTAAAAAAAATACAGGGTCCCCTATAAAATATAGGAATTAAACTTTAAATATTTTAAAATTACATTAGTCTATGCTTTTTTTTTGTATAGAAAAATTATACTAAATTGAGTTTTTAGTATTTTAACTTAAAAATTTCTTTTGAGGAATGAATAGAATAACTAACCTTTTGACTTTGTTTTTATAAAATATATATATTGTACTATTTAGTTAGGGCATTATTTCGAAAATTTTTGTCTTTAATATTGAAAATATATATATACATAAAGTTATCTTACCTAAATATTTAAACCATAAAGTACTGGACTTCATCCAAACTTGACTGCATGCATGTCTTAAAAGAACTAAACGGTATAACATGTTCGCTTATCTCTTAAAATTACGGGATATCGTGACGTCATGGATAAAGCATAGGGTAGAATACAGAATGAATAGGTATTATAAAGCAGAATCATAAATGTTGCATACTTTACACTTGTAGTATGTGAAATGATTGCTACTATTGCTTATATGAGAAAATGAATCATCAACGAATCTTATTAGTGTATGATATATTTAACCAACAGGCTTGAAATGCGTGAATTTTGACTAGAATTATTCACTGAATGTAAAAAAAAATATTTATATTTAAATCTAATATTTATATCATTTAACATTTTAAATTCCTATTAAAAGTATATACATTAGTATGCTTGTGAAAGGTCTATTTTTAAGACGAAACATTGTGTGAAATGTCCTGTTTTAGGGTTAAAAGTTTCGTGAAGGGGTCTGTTTGAAGGACCCTGTTTTGAAATGACTTAAGAATGGACAATTTATTCCTAAACATATTCACAACTACAACTTTGTATACATTATGAAAATACATGATAATATTTATACATTATGCCATAGTTTTTGAAATATTTTTCCAAAGTTAGATTCATACAATAAAGCGAGATTGATACCGTTAATGTATGTGAATTCCTTCATGTTATCCTCTATAGCTTCAACTCGATTCGTTATATATGCCTCAATGAAAAATAATAACTAAGAAATAAAATTAAAAATAGTAATTAAAAGGTAGCCTTAAGAATTTTTGGAATAAGAGATTGGTTTTAATTAAATAGGTTAATGAACCTAATTCGATACAAGTCTTACTAAAATAGAAATTACGCTAAAAATACAGAGTCCCCTACAATATATGAATTATACTCCACTAAATTTAATAGCACCCTCCCCTATTTTCATAGAAATGGCTTCAATATAATTTAGGCTAACAATATACGCTTCAAAAAATACATAGTGACCACAAGAAGGACAGGAATTCGATATGTACTACTACTTATGCAAAATGTAATTTCTCTTATCGCATAAAATATATTAACAAGTCCTGTAAAAATATAATGACATGAACTATTAATACATGATTTAAATACATATTGGTTATACAAAACACACACATATATATATAAATATATAAAAATTTATCGTTACCTAAGAATTTCAAGCATGATTTACTAGACTTAACCCAAATTCAACTAGATTCTTCACGTGGTTCGATGACATCACTGATCGCGATAATATTTTAGATAAGATTTACTGATAAGACCACATATCAAGTCATTTCTTCTAAAGCAAGTATAGGAGTTGGTTCTGAGGTCTAGGTATGTAGTAGGTTAGTAGTAATATATTTTTAAAGTACTTTTTATTATGTGTTAAAAGAAATGGTTATTTTTTTCTTTACGTAGGGCAGTAAAAATTAAAACATAAAATATTAAATTTAATCCTTAGTAATATAAAGACTTACACCTACAGAAACGCAAACATCCTTTTAGTTATATTCATGCAGACTTTAAGATATATCGCATATGTTCTTTATTTTACCATGGCATATAGGGATTTTTTTTTTAATGTATGTCACGTGACTTACGTTACTGACGTACTGACGTACTGACGTACTGACGTTTCTTGAATCCTTTGCATTTTTTGTGAAGGGCCTTAGGCCTTTTTATTAAAAAGGGGATCTGTAACTGTTCACTGTTTTAATTAACTAATGCACTAGATGGTAAAATTATATTTTGTTCACATAACATTTCGATAATGTTGGAAAGTGATTCACGAATTATGCCGCTATGCCTGATTTTACATACTTGTTTATTTACATATACGCTAAAATTCTTTTTATAGTACTCTATACTTTTGGAAGTGTGTATTGTTAGTCTATCGAAGGGGCCCTCTGGGTAAAAAAACTGGCGAGGGGAAGGGGGAGGGGGGAGTTATTCAATTGAGTACAGTATAATTCATGCGGGACCCTGTATTTTTTACCACAACCTATATCGAATTCATTAAAACGCGCCTGTTTGCCCCAAAAATGTTGAAGTCCGCCAATTAAAATTAATCAATGACCCTTTTTAATTACTAGCATCTACCATTCTACTGCACATGCAAACTGCGTACTCTCGTTGAGGGGAAAAAAAATCTCGCCAAAATTTCTTAAGTTCTCCAATTAAAATTAATGAATGACCCTTTTTAATTAAACCATTATTGACTTTTAAAATTCTCCACTAACGTGTATATCGAATACCCTACTCTCGTTGAAAAAAAAAAAATCTCGCGAAAATTCTTAAGTTCTGCAATTAAAATTAATTAATTACTATGTTTAATTAATATTTTTAATTAATTAATCATTCACTTCTACTGCATATACTCATAATCAAACTGCATACTCTCGTTGAAAAAAAAAATTGCTACGAAAAATTTCTAAGTTCCCCAATTAAAATTAATTAAAATTAAAATTAATTAAATTTCTAATTCGCTATAATAAATCCGTTGACATTCACTTCTTACACCAATTCTCCGCGAAAAAAAAAAATGCGTCGAAAAATTTCTAAGTTCCTCAATTACAATTAATTAATGACCATTTTTAATTCATATTTTTGCTACAAACCGAAAAAAAAAATCGAAAATTTTCAAGTCCCCCAATTAAAAGTCATTAAAATAATCCCCTTATCTTATAGTAGAAATCCTTATCGCACCCCCCTCCCATCGAACCCTCCGTTCTTATCAGTGCTCATGCTCTTATCGCCACCTTCACCTGCTCCCCCTGTGCTCCACCTGCGCCTACCGCCTTCCGCCTGCTCCGCCTGCACAGCTCCACAGCGCCTTCCGCCTGCGCCTGCTAGACTCAGGTGGCGTTGAATCGGCTAATATACACTACTCGCAAATCTTTGCAAGAGGTGGTTGTTCTCTTGTTCAGTCCTTGGTAACGGTTTTGTTCAGGAATCGGCTAGGCTAATGGTAACCGAACATTTAACTGCACGGTCATTTGGTTCCAATTTCTGTGCATTGACTTGTATTCATCTTGTCCGATGATTTCTGTACGCCCCAAACTTTTATTTTTAGTAATATAACATATAAAAAACTACTTTTCTTATTCCGCCTGACAAAAAAAAAAAATATTTTTCCCTTTTTAATGTACTTTAAATTAAAACAATCGTGTTTTTTTATATATTTTTTATATATTTACTTTTGACTTTTTAATTTTATTTACTAATATAAAACAATTTATTGCTTTAATATATATATATAAACTTTCATCCGGGACATTTAGTAAGAAATCAGAAAAGCATGTTAACAAATCCCTTAAGAAAAAACGATAGGTAAATGGAAAATGTTCCGGCTTGAACTGAAAATAGTCCTTCCAGCATATGCCGGAAGGAAAAGGTAACGTCCCTGTTTCTTGGATTTAAAAATTTAGCTAAATTTACTCGAACACACTAACATAAAATGCTAGGAACCTGATTATAGAAGATTCATTCCCAGTTTTCGCAAATACCCAATTTGAAAGAGAATTCCGCCGAATTAGTCAGCTATAGCCAAGTTGGTTCGATTTATGGAGATTTTTTTTTTTTTTGGTCAAGTGTCACCAAGCTTGGCGAGAATTTGTCGGTAGCGGATACGAATATATAGTTTTTTGTGTATAAGTGTGTTTTTGTGTGTGTGTTGTTAAAACAATGGTTACATAAAACGGTACTTACGTATTATCCGGGACCGGAGATAGATTGCCAAAAATGGTTGCCAATTGCCAATCATGTTCAAAAGAGTAATTTAACATTATTAAATATACATAGCATTCTTAAAAATGGTAAATAATACAAAACAAATAAAATGAAATAAATGAACAATAAAGATAAAACACACAGACTATGAAATAAAATAAAAGACTAAAGTATAAGTTATAATAAAAGAATAAACTATATAGTTGTCAAAAATAATGGTTACTGTAATTTATATAATCGGCAACACGCTTGGCGCAGTTGAATGTGACATGCCCCGGATAATACGTAAGTACCCAGAAAACGTATGTTAGAAGTGAAATTGCTAAACGACAACCTATATTACAAAGCAGAAGTTTGTTCGTCACGCAATGCTGACGTCATAATGATGCGGGCAATAATGTGGTTAAAATTTATGATAGTTGCAAAAATGGAGCTATTTTTTCAATTAAAATTAAGCAACTGCATTGTTATTTCGATTCGCAAAATCCGAGTTTTGGGGTATTTAATACGCAGAACCAGCCAATGTTTCTCTTAAATTTTATTGTCATGCAACATGTATAAGTGTGTCAAATTTTAGATCAATAGCTTAATCGGAAGTGGGTGAAATTAATATTACAAAATTTGTACCTAACATACAAAGCGAGTTCTATAAAACCTTCTAATAATAACAATCGCGTTTAGTTCAACAATTGGACAAGCATCCGAAAGGTCTTTCTAACAATGAAGTTTACTGTAATAATGTAGGTTCTTTTTGAATGAATGCATTTTTTTTTCTATAACACTGTAAAATAAAAATAGCAGTCTCTTTTTATACAACAATAGGACAACAATCGAACAAGTTATTTTTAACAATGAACTTTCTTCGCGCGTCAGTAGTAAAATGAACCTCAGACGAGTTGGAGCTGGAGGAATAGTATAATTTAATTCAGGGAATTAATTTTAGAACCGGGAATCTGTTTCTTATTTGAGTTACCCATCACCGTTGTCGATCAATACGGACCAAGTTTCTGAAAATTTTGAAGAGTTTAGGACATCTTTGTAAACGCGCATGCCGCCGTTGAATTTAACTCCGCTGGCTGACAGGACTATTCGATGATTGGATTTTCCCATTCGATGAAGAATGTTACTGGGTACTGGGGTAAGTCCTATCCACTTTGTTTTATATTGTATCATGTTTCAAGTTTTAAACTATGTAGTGAAATGTTATTCAAATCTTCCTATACGATTAGGTATTTGATTGGTATAGGGGCTTTAGCGAGATAAAGATTTTTTTTAAAAAGGCATTTTTAGACGTTTTTTCTGGTAACTTATTCATTGTTTCATACACACAAGTAATTTTTTCAATATCTATACATTTTTTTTTTAAACATAAAGAATCTTTTGAAGAAATTTATCTAATACTTGTAGTCAAAAGCAATTTTGTTGAATAAATACGTAAACAAACATAATTGTTCATCGGTTTTCTTTTCATAGCCCCTTATAACATTTGGTCGATTTCTGAAGTCTGAATTACGCCAAGCTTTTGAAGGAAACGGCAAGACCCTCATAACATAAACTATGCTTATAAAAAGCGCAGTGGTTCATATTTAATGTCATCTAGGTAATCTCAGATGGATCACAAGCTTTAATCTTTTCTTAACATAATTTCATAACAGCATGTTAAAAAAGTTTTACACAAAAATACAGTTTTAACTAAAAACAGGACACAATTTTGCAGCATGTTTTAAACAAGAAAATCAAACAATAGGTTTCTAACCTTTTAGTTGGAACACCTCAAAATGATCCCGCAAAATGACGAAGATGATGACAAATGATTTTCTTATTGGACTAGTAAATTCCCTTCTACTCAGAAAACTTGCTAGTCAGTTTTCAAGGTTTTCAAGTAGAAATGGAAAAAAATAGGTTACAATAACCTATTACTTTTGTAACTTACTTCAAGAAATGAGTCTAAGCAGCGTATTTGACCATCTGCCATTTTTCCTAATTCCCGTTACTGTTTCCAAGTATGTCGGACTGTCCCTTTTTCCTAAAAAGACGTTACTATTTTATTAGTCGCTGTGTTTGTGACCGCATGCATGTTATAACCGAATGACCCGTTAAATTAGAAATTTAATAAACATTGTATAATGTAGAAACATAAGTAATTCATTTCAAACGAATGAACGTTCAATAGAATCTTTTGTTTCTTGATTATTATCTTGAAATCCTTTGTTTCAAAGGGGCTGAGTACCTCAAAAAATTTTAATTTGATGAAAAAGTATCTTTTTGAGACTTTTTTGGAAAAATAATAGTAAAATATATTTTCACACAGTTCTAAATAATTTCCGTCACCTTCATTTATTAGAGAGCAAACTGCAGCTATTGTTATAAACACCTGTCACTTGTTTTCTGTAGTAAACGAAATATTTAAATGTATGTACATTAGCTTTTATTTAAGTTAATTTTTATTATTTTAAAAATGCTAAACTTTTTTTACATTTTTGCTTTATTGTTTGAAAAATTTTAATGGAATAATGCAAGAGAATTATTTAAGGATATTGCTTGAAATATTTTAAAAACGCATGACAGAAGGAAAAGTATAATTGTTGATAGTCGTCGCCAAATAACTATTAAACAAAATAGGGCGTTTAAATTATTATTGACAATATATCAAAAACTTGAAAAAAAAACTTAGAAAATAAATTAGGATCATTATATATTTCTCAAGAAAGATAAATTTTTTTATTGCTTTTCGGTAAAACAACAACCTCAAAAAAATTGTTGTGCTAATTATTAGTTAGATACAATAGTTTTAAAATATTAAAACCGAGCAAAACACAAGTTAAAATGTTTTCGCCGAATATTTTACAATAGAATGATTTTACAAATTTATTTCGATTGATATTAAAATAAATTTTAAAATCACAAAGAGATTTTCTGTGTCAGGTATTATTTTATTAATAGGGACTTTCCAGTAATGTGTTAAAAAGATTACAGATTCCAACACAATAATTGCATTATGTATCTCATCGTGTTAAATAACGGCCGGCCCAATTTTCCCAAATGTTCTCCTATGTTAATCATATGCACTTTCGGTATTTCTTTCCACTCACCAAGCCCCTACCTACTGGGCCAAGTTGAACGGGATTCAATGCCTGGCAGCAGGGCGAAATCGCTTGATCGACGCCTGGCGACGGTCTGCTGGGCAGACACATGTGCCGTCTTAATGACAGCTTAGCTTTTTTCTGTGAGTTCTATGTTGGCCGGTTACTCAGAATGGATCTGCTTGTTTGGTTTGATGCTGCACTGCACATGAGTCATTCAACATGAGTTTGGCTTTGGCGCTTTTGGTTCTTTGTTGGAGTGTTGTCACTGGACGGGTACCCGCCCCTTTCTTTTGTTGCTTGGTATTTTTATGGATTTTGTCACTTTATTGGGTAGTTGTCTAGTTTTAAGCTATTTTAACTTAGCTTGCTATGGTTGTCACATTCTTGGATGATTATTACTTTTTACAATTTTATAACATTCTCGGGAGATTATTGCTTTTTACGATATTCTCCTTACAATAATGAGTTACTCTATCTTTTGGGTGGTAAGCTTTGTGCGCTATGAGATGGGGCATGTTCCTTTTGGGTATTAGTTCCTCTATTTTAAATGATGTCTGTCTTCACTATGATGTTGTGGGTTTCTTTTGTTGCGTATTTTGGAGATTTATGAGGTTGAGCTTTAATTGCTATCAGTCCGTGTTTTTTTTTATGGCTGTTATAACTTTTATGTCGCATCATTGCTTCTATGATTTTATGCATTTCTTTTACATCATTTCTCTTGCAATGTTAATCAGTTCATAATTTACACTTCCACTCGCATTAGTGCTAATGAGACGACATTTTTGGCGCACATACGTGCTTGTTTTTATATTATTTGGTGCTTTGAACAAACTTCTTTTCTCTGCTTTTTTATTTTCTTTTTTTAATTTTTCTCTAAAATAAGTAATTACTAGTCATGGGATGATGGTGTTTAGGGTTGTTATGTTTTGCTTTGTGTGATGTGAGTTTACGTCTATTAGCCATCTGATCACTGCTTTCCCGTTTGTTTGAACATGTTTCTTGTTTGCTGATTGTGGTGCCAAACATGTTCATTGTTTGTGTTATGTTGACCAGGTGGAGTACTTGTGCAGCCTACTGGGTCATTCCTCAAAAGTCAGATAGATGGTCTAGACCACTGGATCACATAATTCGCATTTTCAAATCGAGTATTCTGTGCATTCCTTGACTTTTAAACCTTTTACTCTGTTTAGTTTCTCTGTATCTTTCTCAAAAGTGTCATACAGTGGGGCTTTTCGTTATACAGATCTGTATGGCGGGTGAAAGTGAGTTGTTACAGCAGAGAACATGTTTTTAGATGCGTTAGTAATTATATAAATGCGTAGTACCTATAGTCGTCGTCTGGTCTTTCCGTCCATCTGTCCGCATATTCCTATTATATCCGTATTACTGAATTTGTATACTAAAATTGTCTAATGATAGCAATGATAGCAATGCTACAATCTACCGACAGATTTCTTTTGGATAAATGTTTCCGGAGAAATAGATATTGAATGGAAAAAGAGTCTAAATATGGATTTCAAGTTCTGAAATTTTCAAAGCTAGGCTTAAGTTTCCATTTGGAATTTTCAGTGAATGCGAACAAAATATAAAATGTTGCCATCTTAAAATGCAGTTATTATATTATGGAAATTAACCCTATCATAATGACAGACGATATAATTCATTTCACTTAAATAATAACAGTATTTCGACGAAGAATGTCGGAAAAGTAGATTGAAAAATTTTGAGCAGATAATCTCCTTTAAAGACAAATTTGGGAAAATATGAGACTTTGCAATTTAAAAGTCCGTTGAGGTTTGCTGTAATGTTTAGAAATGAATATTTTGAGATGTATTCAGCACTGTATTATATTGAAATATGCAATCAACTACTTCATTATATACTGAAATTCACGTGTCTACTAAATGTAATTTAAGTATTGATGACTATAACGTATTGCTAGTTATTCTGACAATTTTGGCAATAACAGCAATCCTAGAGCAGAGCATCATCCGTAGAAAAAATTTTAACTTCAAAGTGAATGAGGATTTTGCGTGAGATGGACTGAAAACCATAAAAGAATAAATGGACTTATTTCAAAGTAAAAAATAATTTTAACAAGAAATCAGATGGAGTTTAAAATATAAATTTAACGAAACTATGATTGAAAATTATTGTTTATCAGGTAAATTATTTTATTGCTAAAAATTTTGCTCATATTGTTTAAAACATTTGTATACGAAGGTGGCAAATTGCGTTTTTATTTAAATGAAAGCTATTTGAGTAAGGACTGCATTTTTAATTGTTCTTAAAATCATAATTTCTGAACACTATGCTTTTTATTTAATACTATGATCAATTAAAATATATGCGGATCTTTGTACGTCTACTGGCGGGGAGTTGGGGGTGTAAGGGAACGCACGCACTCACATTTACTTTGCTTCAAATCATGGAACGAAAATCCTAGATAATGCGAGATTATACATATTGTAACGCTACCGTCAAGCATAAATACCATCAATTAAATACTGGGGTGCAAAAAACACTGAAACAAAGACTTTGTTTTAGAATCTCTCCAAATTACGTACACGTAATCTTTAAGAATGTAAATCTATTAGTTCTAGAAGTCTGATTTTATAATTATTAATCAGTATTGGCGGACAATTGCATCATAATCTTTGTAAAACGCAATTTCTTTTTATTCTCCTTTGAAACGAAAAGAATTGGTCTCTGAAGAGCTACAATGACATACAAGAGGGAATTTAAATTCCTCCTGCATAACAGTCCGACAGAAGATAATGTTGACTATTTATGCGGAGATGAATTTATTTCTGGACAAAAGTAAATAACCTCTCGTGGAAACGAAGAAGATTGGTTTCTGATAAGATAAAAAGACTTTCAAGAAGGAATTTCAATTCCTCCTGCATAACACACTCCGAAAGAATGCGATGTTAAATATTTATCTGGAGATACATTTATTTCTGGACAAAAGTAAATACCTCTCCGTGGACAAGAAGTAGAGGAGTCGCTAAAGGGCTACAATGACTCTCATGAAAGCATTCAAATTCCTTCTACATAACAAAACGTCAAAAGGCAATGTTGAATATTTATGCGGAGATGAATTTATTTCTGGACAAAATAAATGCATCTCCGTGCAAAAGAAGAAGATTGGTCTCTGAAGACCTACAATGACTTTAAAGAAGGAATGTGAATTCATGCTGCACAACAGTCTGACAGAATGCGATGTTGAATATTTATGCGGAGACGCATTAATTTCTGGACAAAAGTAAAAACCTCTCCATGGAAACGAAGACAATTGGTCTCTGAAGAGCTATAATGACTTTTAAGAAGGAATTTAAATTCCTCCTGCATAACACTCCGACATAAGACAATGCTGAATATATATGCGGAGAGGCATTTATTTCGGGACAAAAGTAAATACCTCTCCGTGGAAACGAAAAGGATTGGTCTCTAAAAATCTACAATGACTTTCAAGAAGGTATTCAAATATCCCACTTATATTTTATACCTCATATTTGAAGGTATCAAATTCCGATAGAAGGCAATATTGAATATTTATGTGGTTATGTATTTATTTCAGGACAAAAATAAATGCCTCTCCGTGGAAACGAAGAAGGTTGGTCTCTGAAGATCTACAATGACTTTGAAAAAGGAATTTAAATTCCTCCTGCATAGGACTCCGAAAGAAGACAATGATGAATATTTTTGCGGAGATGCATTTATTTCTGGAGAAAAGTAAATAACACTCCATAGAAACGAAGAGGATTGGTCTCTACAGATCTACAATGATTTTCAAGAAGGTATTCAAATATCTTCCTGTATAACTCTACGACAGAAGATTATTTTGAATATTTGTGCGTTAATGCATTTATTTCTAGACAAAAGTAAATTCCTCTCGTTGAAACGAAGAGGTTTGTTCTGCAAATATCTACAATGACTTTTAAGAAGGAATTTAATTTCCACCTGCATAAACATCCGACAGAATGCAATGTTAAATATTTATGAGGAGATGCATTTATTTCTGGAGAGAAGTAAATACCTCTCCGTGGAAACGAAGAAAATTGGTCTCTAAAGGTCTACAATGACTTTCAAGAAGACATTGAAATATCTTCCTTCTTAACTCTTCGACAAAAGGCTATTTTGAATATTTATGCGGAGATGCATTTACTTCTGGAAAAAATAAATGCCTCTCCGTGGTAACGAAGAATATTGGTCACTGAAGAACTACAGTGACTTTAAAGAAGGAATGTGACTTCATGCTGCATAACACTCCGACTGAAGACAATGTTGAATATATATGCGAGATGCATTTATTTTTGGACAAAAGTAGATACCTCTCCGTGGAAACGAAGAAGAATGATCTTGGAAAAGATACATTGACTTTCAAGAAGGAATTTAAATTCCTCCTGCATAACACTTTGAAAGAAGGCAATGTTGAATATTTATGCGGAAATGCATTCATTTCTGGAAAAAAGTAAATACATCTCTGTGGAAACAAAGACGATTGGTGTCTAAATATCTACAATAACTTTCAAGAAGCCATTCAAATATCTTCCTGCTTAAATCTTCGACAGAAGGCTATTTTGAATATTTATGCGGAGATGCATTTATTTCTGGACAAAAGTAAATGCCTCTCCATGGAAACAAAGAATATTGGTCACTGAAGAGCTACAGTGACTTTAAAGAAGGAATGAGAATTTAAGCTGCACAACACTCCGACTAAAGACAATGTTGAATATATATGCGAGACGCATTTATTTCTGGACAAAAGAAAATACCTCTCCGTGGAAACGAAGAAGAATGGTCTTGGAAAAGATACAATGACTTTCAAGAAGGAATTTAAATTCCTCCTGCATAACAATTTGACAGATGCATTTATTTCTGGACAAAAGTAGATACCTCTCCGTGGAAACGAAGAAAAGTGGTCTTTAAATATCTACAATGACTTTCAAGAAGCCATTCAAATATTCCCCTGCTTAACTCTCCGACAGAATGCTATTTTGTATATGTATACGGAGATGCATTTAGTTATGGACAAAAATAAATGCTTCTCCGTGGAAACGAAGAATATTGGTAACTGAAGAGCTACAGTGACTTTAAAGAAGGAATGTGAATTCATGCTGCATAACACTCCGACAGAAGACAATGCTGAATATATATGCGGAGATGCAGTTATTTCTGGAGAAAAGCAAATAACTCTCCGTGGAAAAAAAGAAGATTTGTCTCTGAAGAGCTACAATGACTTTCAAGAGACCATTCAAATATCCTCCTGCTTAACTATCCGACAGAAGGCTATTTTGAATATATATGCGGAGATGCATTTATTTCTGGACAAAAGTAAATGCCTCTCCGTGGAAACGAAGAATATTAGTCTCTGTAGTGCTGGGATGACTTTGAAGAATGAATTTAAATTTCTCCTGCAAAACAGTCCGACAGAAAAAATGTTGTATATTTATGAGGAGATGCATTTATTTCTGGACAAAAGTAAATGCCTCAACGTGTAAACGAAGAAGATTGGTCTCTAAAGATCTACAATGACTTTCAAGAAGGCATTCAAATATCCTCCTGCTTAACTCTCCGACAGAAGGTTATTTTGAATATATATGCGGAGATCCATTTATTTCTGGACAAAAGTAAATGCCTCTCCGTGGTAACGAAGAAGATTGGTCTCTAATGATCTACAAAGACTTTCAGTAAGGCATTCAAATATCTTCCAGCATAACTCTCAGACAGAAAGTTATATTGAGTATTTGTGCGGAGATGCATTTATTTCTGGACAAAAGTAAATGCCTCTCCGTGAAAACAAACAGGATTGGTCTGCAAAGATCTACAATGACTTTCAAGAAGGAATGTGATTTCATGCTGCATAACACTCCGACAGAAGACAATGCTAAATATATATGCGGAGATGCATTTTTTTCTGGAAAATTGTAAATACCTCTCCTTGGAAACAAAGAAGATTGGTGACTGTAGAGCTTCAATGACTTTAAAGAAGGAATGTGAATTCATGCTGCATAACACTCCGACAGAAGACAATCCTGAATATATATATATGCGAGATATATATGCGAGATATGCGAGACAATGTTGAATATATATGCAAGACGCATTTATTTCTGGACAAAAGAAAATACCTCTCCGTGGAAACGAAGAAGAATGGTCTTGGAAAAGATACAATGACTTTCAAGAAGGAATTTAAATTCCTCCTCCATAACAATTTGACAGAATGCGATGTTGAATATTTATGCGGAGATACATTTATTTCTGGACAAATGTAAATACCTCTCCGTGGAAACGAAGAAGTTTGGTCTCTAAAGAATTATAATGACTTTCAAGAAGGCATTAAAATATCCACCGGCATAACATCCGACAGAAAGCTATTTTGAATATATATGCGACATGCATTTATTTCTGGACAAAAGGAGATACCTCTCCATGGAAACGAAAGGGATTGGTCTCTAGAGATCTACAATGACTTTCAAGAAGGAATTTGAATTCCTGCTGCAAAACACTCCGACAGAATGTTATATTGAGTATTTGTGCGGAGGTGCATTTATTTCTGGACAAAAGTAAATTCCTCTCCGTGGAAACGAAGAGGATTGGTCTCTGAAGAGCTACAATGACTTTCAAGAAGTAATTTAAATTCCTCCTGCATAACATTCCGACAAAAGACAATGTTGAATATATATGTGAGATGCATTTATTTCTGGACAAAAGTAAATACTTCACCTTGGAAACGAAGAAAATTGGTCTCTAAAGATCTACAATGACTTTCAAGAAAGCATTCAAATATCTTCCAGCATAACTCTCCGACAGAAGCCTATTTTGAATATTTATGCGGTGATGCATTTATTTCTGGACAAAATAAATGCCTCTCCATGGAATCGAAGAAGATTGATCACTGAGGAGCTACAATGACATTAAAGAAGAAATGTGAATTCATGCAGCATAACAGTTCTACAGAAGAAAATGTTGTATATTTATGCGGAGATGCATATATTTCTAGACAAAATAAATGCCTCTCTGTGGATACAAAGACAATTGGTCTCTGAAGAGCTACAATGCCTTTCAAGAAGCAATTTAAATTCCTCCCGTATAACATTCCGACGGAAGACAATGTTGAATATATATGCGAGATGCATTTATTTCTGGACAAAAGTAGATACCTCTCAATGGAAACGAAGGGGATTGGTCTCTAAAGATCTACAATGACTTTCAAGAAGGAATATGAATTCATGCTGCATAACACTCTGACAGAATGCGATGTTGAATATTTATGCGGATATGCATTAAATTCTTGACAAAAGTAAATACCTCTCCGTGCAAACGAAGAATATTGGTCACTGAAGAGCTACAGTGAGTTTAAAGAAGGAATGGGAATTCATGCTGCATAACACTCCGACAGAAG
This sequence comes from Maratus michaelseni, assembly GCA_963931845.1. Lineage (NCBI taxonomy): Eukaryota > Metazoa > Arthropoda > Arachnida > Araneae > Salticidae > Maratus > Maratus michaelseni. Next base: position 326,670,277 of record OZ007589.1, read on the forward strand.
ACAATCCTGATTATATATATGCGAGATGCATTTATTTCTGGACGAAAATAAATGCCTCTCCGTGGAAACGAATATTAGTCTCGGAAGTGCTGGGATGACTTTCAAGAGTGAATTTAAATTCCTTCTGTTTAACATTTCGACAGAAGACAATGCTTAATATATATGCAGATATGCATTTATTTCGGGACAAATGTATATACGTCTCCGTGGAAACGAAGAAAATTGGTCTCTAAAGTTCTACAAGGACTTTCAAGAAGGCATTCAAATATCCTCCTGCTTAACTCTCCGACAGAAGGCTATTTGGAATATTTTTGCGGAGATGCATTTATTTCTGGACAAAAGTAAATATCTCTCCGTAGAAACGATGAAATTTGGTCTCTAAAGATCTACAATGACTTTCAAGAAGGAATTTAAATTCCTCCTGCATAACAATCCGACAGAAGACAATGTTGAATATTTATGCGGAGATGCATTTATTTCTGGACAAAAGTAAATACCTCTCAGTGGTAACAAAGAAGATTGGTGACTGAATAGCTACAATGAATTTAAAGAAGGAATGTGATTTCATGCTGCATAACACTCCGACAGAAGACAATGCTGAATATATATGCGAGATGCATTTATTTCTTGACAAAAATACATGCCTCTCCATGGAAAAACATATTAGTCTCGGAAGTGCTGGGATGACTTTCAAGAATGAATTTAAATTTTTTCTGCATAACAGTCCGATAGAAGAAAAATGTTGTATATTTATGCGGAGATGCATTTATTTCTGTGTAAAATAAATGCCTCTCCGTAGAAACGAAGAAGATCTCACTGTACAGCTACAGTTACTTTAAACAAAGAATGTGAAATCATGCTGCATAACAATCCGACAGAGGACAATTCTGAATATATATGCGGAGATGCATATATTTCTGGACAGAATAAATGCCTCTCCGTGGATACAAAGAAAACTGGTCTCTGAAGAGCTACAATGACTTTCAAGAAGGAATTTAAATTCCTCCCGCATAACATTCCGACTGATGACAATGTTGAATATATATGCGAGATGCATTTATTTCTGGACAAAAGTAGATACCTCACCGTGGAAACGAAAAAATTGGTCTTTAAATATCTACAATGACTTTCAAGAAGCCATTAAAATATCCCCCTGCTTAACTCTCCGACAGAATGCTATTTTGTATATGTATACGGAGATGCATTTATTTATGGACAAAAATAAATGCTTCTTCGTGGAAACGAAGAATATTGGTAACTGACGAGCTACAGTGAATTTAAAGAAGGAATGTGAATTCATGCTGCATAACACTCCGACAGAAGACAATGCTGAATATATATGCGGAGATGCATTTATTTCTCGAGAAAAGCAAATACCTCTCCGTGGAAAAAAAGAAGATTTGTCTCTGAAGATCTACAATGACTTTCAAGAAGCCATTAAAATATCCTCCTGCTTAAATATCCGACAGAAGGCTATTTTGAATATATATGCGGAGATGCATTTATTTCTGGACAAAAGTAAATGCCTCTCCGTGGAAACGAAGAATATTAGTCTCTGTAGTGCTGGGATGACCTTCAAGAATGAATTTAAATTTCTCCTGCAAAACAGTCCGACAGAAAAAATGTTGTATATTTATGCGGAGATGCATTTATTTCTGGACAAAAGTAAATGCCTCCTCGTGGTAACGAAGAAGATTGGTCTCTAATGATCTACAAAGACATTCCGTAAGGCATTCAAATATCTTCCAGCATAACTCTCAGACAGAATGTTATATTGAGTATTTGTGCGGAGATGCATTTATTTCTGGACAAAAGTAAATGCCTCTCCGTGAAATCGAACAGGATTGGTCTGCAAAGATCTACAGTGACTTTCAAGAAGGAATGTGATTTCATGCTGCATAACACTCTTACAGAAGACAATGCTAAATATATATGCGGAGATGCATTTATTTCTGGACGAAAATAAATGCCTCTCCGTGGAAACAAATATTAGTCTCGGAAGTGCTGGGATGACTTTCAAGAGTGAATTTAAATTCCTCCTGTTTAACATTTCGACAGAAGAAAATGTTGAATATATATGCGAGACGCATTTTTTCCCTGACAAAAGTACATGCCTCTCCATGGAAAAACATATTAGTCTCGGAAGTGCTGGGATGACTTTCAAGAATGAATTTAAATTTCTTCTGCATAACAGTCCGACAGAAGAAAAATGTTGTATATTTATGCGGAGATGCATTTATTTCTGTATAAAATAAATGCCTCTCCGTAGAAACGAAGAAGATTGGTCACTGAACAGCTACAGTTACTTTAAACAAAGAATGTGAAATCATGCTGCATAACAATCCGACAAAGGACAATTCAGAATATATATGCGGAGATGCATTTATTTCCGTACAAAAGTAAATACCTCTCCGTGGAAAAAAAGAAGATTTGTCTCTGAAGAGCTACAATGATTTTCAAGAATGAATTTAAATTCCTCCTGCATAACATTCTGACTGATGACAATGTTGAATATATATGCAAGATGCATATATTTCTGGACAAAGGTAGATACCTCTCCGTGGAAACGAAGAAAATTGGACTTTAAATATCTACAATGACTTTCAAGAAGCCATTCAAATATCCCCCTGCTTAACTCTCCGACAGAATGCTATTTTGTATATGTATAAGGAGATGCATTTATTTATGGACAAAAATAAATGCTTCTTCGTGGAAACGAAGAATATTGGTAACTGACGAGCTACAGTGAATTTAAAGAAGGAATGTGAATTCATGCTGCATAACACTCCGACAGAAGACAATGCTGAATATATATGCGGAGATGCATTTATTTCTGGAGAAAAGCAAATACCTCTCCGTGGAAAAAAGGAAGATTTGTCTCTGAAGATCTCCAATGACTTTCAAGAAGCCATTAAAATATCCTCCTGCTTAAATATCCGACAGAAGGCTATTTTGAATATATATGCGGAGATGCATTTATTTCTGGACAAAAGTAAATGCCTCTCCGTGGAAACGAAGAATATTAGTCTCTGTAGTGCTGGGATGACTTTTAAGAATGAATTTAAATTTCTCCTGCAAAACAGTCCGACAGAAAAAATGTTGTATATTTATGCGGAGATGCATTTATTTCTGGACAAAAGTAAATGCCTCCTCGTAGTAACGAAGAAGATTGGTCTCTAATGATCTACAAAGATTTTCCGTAAGGCATTCAAATATCTTCCAGCATAACTCTCAGACAGAATGTTATATTGAGTATTTGTGCGGAGATGCATTTATTTCTGGATAAAAGTAAATGCCTCTCCGTGAAAACGAACAGGATTGGTCTGCAAAGATCTACAGTGACTTTCAAGAAGGAATGTGATTTCATGCTGCATAACACTCCGACAGAAGACAATGCTAAATATATATGCGGAGATGCATTTATTTCTGGAAAATTGTAAATACCTCTCCGTGGAAACAAAGAAGATTGGTGACTGTAGAGCTACAATGACTTTAAAGAAGGAATGTGATTTCATGCTGCATAACACTCCGACAGAAGACAATGCTAAATATATATGCGGAGATGCATTTATTTCTGGAAAATTGTAAATACCTCTCCGTGGAAACAAAGAAGATTGGTGACTGTAGAGCTACAATGACTTTAAAGAAGGAATGTGAGTTCATGCTGCATAACACTCCGACAGAAGACAATAATGAATATATATATGCGAGATGCATTTATTTCTGGACGAAAATAAATGCCTCTTCGTGGAAACAAATATTAGTCTCGGAAGTGCTGGGATGACTTTCAAGAGTGAATTTAAATTCCTCCTGTTTAACATTTCGACAGAAGAAAATGTTGAATATATATGCGAGACGCATTTTTTTCCTGACAAAAGTACATGCCTCTCCATGGAAAAACATATTAGTCTCGGAAGTGCTGGGATGACTTTCAAGAATGAATTTAAATTTCTTCTGCATAACAGTCCGACAGAAGAAAAATGTTTTATATTTATGCGGAGATGCATTTATTTCTGTATAAAATAAATGCCTCTCCGTAGAAACGAAGAAGATTGGTCACTGAACAGCTACAGTTACTTTAAACAAAGAATGTGAAATCATGCTGCATAACAATCCGACAAAGGACAATTCAGAATATATATGCGGAGATGCATTTATTTCCGTACAAAAGTAAATACCTCTCCGTGGAAAAAAAGAAGATTTGTCTCTGAAGAGCTACAATGATTTTCAAGAATGAATTTAAATTCCTCCTGCATAACATTCTGACTGATGACAATGTTGAATATATATGCAAGATGCATTTATTTCTGGACAAAGGTAGATACCTCTCCGTGGAAACGAAGAAAATTGGACTTTAAATATCTACAATGACTTTCAAGAAGCCATTCAAATATCCCCCTGCTTAACTCTCCGACAGAATGCTATTTTGTATATGTATACGGAGATGCATTTATTTATGGACAAAAATAAATGCTTCTCCGTGGAAACGTAGAATATTGGTAACTGAAGAGCTACAGTGACTTTAAAGAAGGAATGTGAATTCATGCTGCATAACACTCCGACAGAAGACAATGCTGAATATATATGCGGAGATGCAGTTATTTCTAGAGAAAAGCAAATACCTCTCCGTGGAAAAAAAGAAGATTTGTCTCTGAAGAGCTACAATGACTTTCAAGAAGCCATTCAAATATCCTCCTGCTTAACTATCCGTCAGAAGGCTATTTTGAATATATATGCGGAGATGCATTTATTTCTGGACAAAAGTAAATGCCTCTCCGTGGAAACGAAGAATATTAGTCTCTGTAGTGCTGGGATGACTTTCAAGAATGAATTTAAATTTCTCCTGCAAAACAGTCCGACAGAAAAAATGTTGTATATTAATGCGGAGATGCATTTATTTCTGGACAAAAGTAAATGCCTCTCCGTGTAAACGAAGAAGATTGGTCTCTAAAGATCTACAATGACTTTCAAGAATGAATTTAAATTTCTCCTGCAAAACAGTCCGACAGAAAAAAATTTGTATATTTATGCGGAGATGCATTTATTTCTGGACAAAAGTAAATGCCTCCTCGTGGTAACGAAGAAGATTGGTCTCTAATGATCTACAAAGACTTTCAGTAAGGCATTCAAATATCTTCCAGCATAACTCTCAGACAGAAAGTTATATTGAGTATTTGTGCGGAGATGCATTTATTTCTGGACAAAAGTAAATGCCTCTCCGTGAAAACGAACAGGATTGGTCTGCAAAGATCTACAGTGACTTTCAAGAATGAATGTGATTTCATGCTGCATAACACTCTTACAGAAGACAATGCTAAATATATATGCGGAGATGCATTTATTTCTGGAAAATTGTAAATACCTCTCCGTGGAAACAAAGAAGATTGGTGACTGTAGAACTACAATGACTTTAAAGAAGGAATGTGAGTTCATGCTGCATAACACTCCGACAGAAGACAATAATGAATATATATATGCGAGATGCATTTATTTCTGGACGAAAATAAATGCCTCTCCGTGGAAACAAATATTAGTCTCGGAAGTGCTGGGATGACTTTCAAGAGTGAGTTTAAATTCCTCCTGTTTAACATTTCGACAGAAGAAAATGTTGAATATATATGTGAGACGCATTTGTTTCCTGACAAAAGTACATGCCTCTCCATGGAAAAACATATTAGTCTCGGAATGGCTGGGATGACTTTCAAGAATGTATTTAAATTTCTTCTGCATAACAGTCCGACAGAAGAAAAATGTTGTATATTTATGCGGAGATGCATTTATTTCTGTATAAAATAAATGCCTCTCCGTAGAAACGAAGAAGATTGGTCACTGAACAGCTACAGTTACTTTAAACAAAGAATGTGAAATCATGCTGCATAACAATCCGACAAAGGGCAATTCAGAATATATATGCGGAGATGCATTTATTTCCGTACAAAAGTAAATACCTCTCCGTGGAAAAAAAGAAGATTTGTCTCTGAAGAGCTACAATGATTTTCAAGAATGAATTTAAATTCCTCCTGCATAACATTCTGACTGATGACAATGTTGAATATATATGCAAGATGCATTTATTTCTGGACAAAGGTAGATACCTCTCCGTGGAAACGAAGAAAATTGGACTTTAAATATCTACAATGACTTTCAAGAAGCCATTCAAATATCCCCCTGCTTAACTCTCCGACAGAATGCTATTTTGTATATGTATACGGAGATGCATTTATTTATGGACAAAAATAAATGCTTCTCCGTGGAAACGAAGAATATTGGTAACTGAAGACCTACAGTGACTTTAAAGAAGGAATGTGAATTCATGCTGCATAACACTCCGACAGAAGACAATGCTGAATATATATGCGGAGATGCAGTTATTTCTGGAGAAAAGCAAATACCTCTCCGTGGAAAAAAAGAAGATTTGTCTCTGAAGAGCTACAATGACTTTCAAGAAGCCATTCAAATATCCTCCTTCTTAACTATCCGACAGAAAGCTATTTTGAATATATATGCGGAGCTGCATTTATTTCTGGACAAAAGTAAATGCCTCTCCATGGAAACGAAGAATATTAGTCTCTGTAGTGCTGGGAAGACTTTCAAGAATGAATTTAAATTTCTCCTGCAAAACAGTCCGACAGAAAAAATGTTGTATATTTATGCGGAGATGCATTTATTTCTGGACAAAAGTAAATCCCTCCTCGTGGTAACGCAGACGATTGGTCTCTAATGATCTACAAAGACTTTCAGTAAGGCATTCAAATATCTTCCAGCATAACTCTCAGACAGAAAGTTATATTGATTATTTGTGCGGAGATGCATTTATTTCTGGACAAAAGTAAATGCCTCTCCGTGAAAACGAACAGGATTGGTCTGCAAAGATCTACAGTGACTTTCAAGAAGAATGTGATTTCATGCTGCATAACACTCCGACAGAAGACAAAGCTAAATATATATGCGGAGATGCATTTATTTCTGGAAAATTGTAAATACCTCTCCGTGGAAACAAAGAAGATTGGTGACTGTAGAGCTACAATGACTTTAAAGAAGGAATGTGAGTTCATGCTGCATAACACTCCGACAGAAGACAATAATGAATATATATATGCGAGATGCATTTATTTCTGGACGAAAATAAATGCCTCTCCGTGGAAACAAATATTAGTCTCGGAAGTGCTGGGATGACTTTCAAGAGTGAATTTAAATTCCTCCTGTTTAACATTTCGACAGAAGAAAACGTTGAATATATATGCGAGACGCATTTTTGTCCTGACAAAAGTACATGCCTCTCCATGGAAAAACATATTAGTCTCGGAAGTGCTGGGATGACTTTCAAGAATGAATTTAAATTTCTTCTGCATAACAGTCCGACAGAAGAAAAATGTTGTATATTTATGCGGAGATGCATTTATTTCTGTATAAAATAAATGCCTCTCCGTAGAAACGAAGAAGATTGGTCACTGAACAGCTACAGTTACTTTAAACAAAGAATGTGAAATCATGCTGCATAACAATCCGACAAAGGACAATTCTGAATATATATGCGGAGATGCATTTATTTCCGTACAAAAGTAAATACCACTCCGTGGAAAAAAAGAAGATTTGTCTCTGAAGAGCTACAATGATTTTCAAGAATGAATTTAAATTCCTCCTGCATAACATTCTTACTGATGACAATGTTGAATATATATGCAAGATGCATTTATTTCTGGACAAAAGTAGATACCTCTCCGTGGAAACGAAGAAAATTGGTCTTTAAATATCTACAATGACTTTCAAGAAGCCATTCAAATATCCCCCTGCTTAACTCTCCGACAGAATGCTATTTTGTATATGTATACGGAGATGCATTTATTTATGGACAAAAATAAATGCTTCTCCGTGGAAACGTAGAATATTGGTAACTGAAGAGCTACAGTGACTTTAAAGAAGGAATGTGAATTCATGCTGCATAACACTCCGACAGAAGACAATGCTGAATATATATGCGGAGATGCAGTTATTTCTAGAGAAAAGCAAATACCTCTCCGTGGAAAAAAAGAAGATTTGTCTCTGAAGAGCTACAATGACTTTCAAGAAGCCATTCAAATATCCTCCTGCTTAACTATCCGACAGAAGGCTATTTTGAATATATATGCGGAGATGCATTTATTTCTGGACAAAAGTAAATGCCTCTCCGTGGAAACGAAGAATATTAGTCTCTGTAGTGCTGGGATGACTTTCAAGAATGAATTTAAATTTCTCCTGCAAAACAGTCCGACAGAAAAAATGTTGTATATTAATGCGGAGATGCATTTATTTCTGGACAAAAGTAAATGCCTCTCCGTGTAAACGAAGAAGACTGGTCTCTAAAGATCTACAATGACTTTCAAGAATGAATTTAAATTTCTCCTGCAAAACAGTCCGACAGAAAAAAATTTGTATATTTATGCGGAGATGCATTTATTTCTGGACAAAAGTAAATGCCTCCTCGTGGTAACGAAGAAGATTGGTCTCTAATGATCTACAAAGACTTTCAGTAAGGCATTCAAATATCTTCCAGCATAACTCTCAGACAGAAAGTTATATTGAGTATTTGTGCGGAGATGCATTTATTTCTGGACAAAAGTAAATGCCTCTCCGTGAAAACGAACAGGATTGGTCTGCAAAGATCTACAGTGACTTTCAAGAATGAATGTGATTTCATGCTGCATAACACTCTTACAGAAGACAATGCTAAATATATATGCGGAGATGCATTTATTTCTGGAAAATTGTAAATACCTCTCCGTGGAAACAAAGAAGATTGGTGACTGTAGAACTACAATGACTTTAAAGAAGGAATGTGAGTTCATGCTGCATAACACTCCGACAGAAGACAATAATGAATATATATATGCGAGATGCATTTATTTCTGGACGAAAATAAATGCCTCTCCGTGGAAACAAATATTAGTCTCGGAAGTGCTGGGATGACTTTCAAGAGTGAGTTTAAATTCCTCCTGTTTAACATTTCGACAGAAGAAAATGTTGAATATATATGTGAGACGCATTTGTTTCCTGACAAAAGTACATGCCTCTCCATGGAAAAACATATTAGTCTCGGAATGGCTGGGATGACTTTCAAGAATGTATTTAAATTTCTTCTGCATAACAGTCCGACAGAAGAAAAATGTTGTATATTTATGCGGAGATGCATTTATTTCTGTATAAAATAAATGCCTCTCCGTAGAAACGAAGAAGATTGGTCACTGAACAGCTACAGTTACTTTAAACAAAGAATGTGAAATCATGCTGCATAACAATCCGACAAAGGGCAATTCAGAATATATATGCGGAGATGCATTTATTTCCGTACAAAAGTAAATACCTCTCCGTGGAAAAAAAGAAGATTTGTCTCTGAAGAGCTACAATGATTTTCAAGAATGAATTTAAATTCCTCCTGCATAACATTCTGACTGATGACAATGTTGAATATATATGCAAGATGCATTTATTTCTGGACAAAAGTAGATACCTCTCCGTGGAAACGAAGAAAATTTGTCTTTAAATATCTACAATGACTTTCAAGAAGCCATTCAAATATCCCCCTGCTTAACTCTCTGACAGAATGCTATTTTGTATATGTATACGGAGATGCATTTATTTATGGACAAAAATAAATGCTTCTCCGTGGAAACGAAGAATATTGGTAACTGAAGAGCTACAGTGACTTTAAAGAAGGAATGTGAATTCATGCTGCATAACACTCCGACAGAAGACAATGCTGAATATATATGCGGAGATGCAGTTATTTCTGGAGAAAAGCAAATACCTCTCCGTGGAAAAAAAGAAGATTTGTCTCTGAAGAGCTACAATGACTTTCAAGAAGCCATTCAAATATCCTCCTTCTTAACTATCCGACAGAAAGCTATTTTGAATATATATGCGGAGCTGCATTTATTTCTGGACAAAAGTAAATGCCTCTCCGTGGAAACGAAGAAAATTAGTCTCTGTAGTGCTGGGATGACTTTCAAGAATGAATTTAAATTTCTCCTGCAAAACAGTCCGACAGAAAAAATGTTGTATATTTATGCGGAGATGCATTTATTTCTGGACAAAAGTAAATAACTCCTCGTGGTAACGCAGAAGATTGGTCTCTAATGATCTACAAAGACTTTCAGTAAGGCATTCAAATATCTTCCAGCATAACTCTCAGACAGAAAGTTATATTGATTATTTGTGCGGAGATGCATTTATTTCTGGACAAAAGTAAATGCCTCTCCGTGAAAACGAACAGGATTGGTCTGCAAAGATCTACAGTGACTTTCAAGAAGAATGTGATTTCATGCTGCATAACACTCCGACAGAAGACAATGCTAAATATATATGCGGAGATGCATTTATTTCTGGAAAATTGTAAATACCTCTCCGTGGAAACAAAGAAGATTGGTGACTGTAGAGCTACAATGACTTTAAAGAAGGAATGTGAGTTCATGCTGCATAACACTCCGACAGAAGAAAATAATGAATATATATATGCGAGATGCATTTATTTCTGGACGAAAATAAATGCCTCTCCGTGGAAACAAATATTAGTCTCGGAAGTGCTGGGATGACTTTCAAGAGTGAGTTTAAATTCCTCCTGTTTAACATTTCGACAGAAGAAAACGTTGAATATATATGCGAGACGCATTTGTTTCCTGACAAAAGTACATGCCTCTCCATGGAAAAACATATTAGTCTCGGAATGGCTGGGATGACTTTCAAGAATGAATTTAAATTTCTTCTGCATAACAGTCCGACAGAAGAAAAATGTTGTATATTTATGCGGAGATGCATTTATTTCTGTATAAAATAAATGCCTCTCCGTAGAAACGAAGAAGATTGGTCACTGAACAGCTACAGTTACTTTAAACAAAGAATGTGAAATCATGCTGCATAACAATCCGACAAAGGACAATTCTGAATATATATGCGGAGATGTATTTATTTCCGTACAAAAGTAAATACCTCTCCGTGGAAAAAAAGAAGATTTGTCTCTGAAGAGCTACAATGATTTTCAAGAATGAATTGAAATTCCTCCTGCATAACATTCTTACTGATGACAATGTTGAATATATATGCAAGATGCATTTATTTCTGGACAAAAGTAGATACCTCTCCGTGGAAACGAAGAAAATTTGTCTTTAAATATCTACAATGACTTTCAAGAAGCCATTCAAATATCCCCCTGCTTAACTCTCTGACAGAATGCTATTTTGTATATGTATACGGAGATGCATTTATTTATGGACAAAAATAAATGCTTCTCCGTGGAAACGAAGAATATTGGTAACTGAAGAGCTACAGTGACTTTAAAGAAGGAATGTGAATTCATGCTGCATAACACTCCGACAGAAGACAATGCTGAATATATATGCGGAGATGCAGTTATTTCTGGAGAAAAGCAAATACCTCTCCGTGGAAAAAAAGAAGATTTGTCTCTGAAGAGCTACAATGACTTTCAAGAAGCCATTCAAATATCCTCCTGCTTAACTATCCGACAGAAGGCTATTTTGAATATATATGCGGAGATGCATTTATTTCTGGACAAAAGTAAATGCCTCTCCGTGGAAACGAAGAATATTAGTCTCTGTAGTGCTGGGATGACTTTCAAGAATGAATTTAAATTCCTCCTGCAAAACAGTCCGACAGAAAAAATGTTGTATATTTATGCGGAGATGCATTTATTTCTGGACAAAAGTAAATGCCTCCTCGTGGTAACGAAGAAGATTGGTCTCTAATGATCTACAAAGACTTTCAGTAAGGCATTCAAATATCTTCCAGCATAACTCTCAGACAGAAAGTTATATTGAGTATTTGTGCGGAGATGCATTTATTTCTGGACAAAAGTAAATGACTCTCCGTGGAAACGAACAGGATTGGTCTGCAAAGATCTACAGTGACTTTCAAGAATGAATGTGATTTCATGCTGCATAACACTCCGACAGAAGACAATGCTAAATATATATGCGGAGATGCATTTATTTCTGGAAAATTGTAAATACCTCTCCGTGGAAACAAAGAAGATTGGTGACTGTAGAGCTACAATGACTTTAAAGAAGGAATGTGAGTTCATGCTGCATAACACTCCAACAGAAGACAGTAATGAATATATATATGCGAGATGCATTTATTTCTGGACGAAAAAAAATGCCTCTCCGTGGAAACGAATATTAGTCTCGGAAGTGCTGGGATGACTTTCAAGAGTGAATTTAAATACCTCCTGTTTAACATTTCGACAGAAGAAAATGTTGAATATATATGCGAGACGCATTTTTTTCCTGACAAAAGTACATGCCTCTCCATGGAAAAACATATTAATCTCGGAAGTGCTGGGATGACGTTCCAGAATGAATTTAAATTTCTTCTGCATAACAGTCCGACAGAAAAAAAATGTTATATATTTATGCGGAGATGCATTTATTTCTGTGTAAAATAAATGCCTCTCCGTAAAAACGAAGAAGATTGGTCACTGAACAGCTACAGTTACTTTAAACAAAGAATGTGAAATCATGCTGCATAACAATTCGACAAAGGACAATTCTGAATATATATGCGGAGATGCATTTATTTCCGGACAAAAGTAAATACTTCTCCGTGGAAAAAAAGAAGATTTGTCTCTGTAGAGCTACAATGACTTTCAAGAAGGAATTGAAATTCCTCCTGCATAACATTCTGACTGATGACAATGTTGAATATTAGGGTGGAGCGAAAAAAGTGAAATTTTTTTTACAAAAAACGGGTAGGTGCCAAAAGTTGCCTTTATACTAGTACATTAAATACCTGAAATTTTACCGCTGAAAAAAAATGCCTTGAGTCTGCGCTTTTGGTCGAAATGTCGAAATTTTGGGTAAAATTTGACAATTTTTCAAAAAAAAATAAAAATTTTCTGTAGAACTGGTTATGATTTAAAAGTGTCATTTGAACCTTTATTAATAAAGATTTAAAATATTGAAACGATAAAATGATATCTTTATTCTGTATAACTGGAGCAAAACTGACGAATTTCGGTAAAAAAGGGGCGTTTTCATTCTGGTACAGCATACATCGAATCGTTGTTTTGAATGCAGCTCTTCGCTAGTTGCTTTTACACTTACCCAGGAGTGGAGGTGGGTGCATATCATCTCCCACACGTAACCAGCACAACCACCCTACCATCTGAGCACAATGTTTTATTTATACAATGAATTGTGATTTTTTATCAGACTGGTACGAGTTTTCTGTGTATCAACCTAGTCTTGGTGTATTCATCTCTTCTTTCGTATCCACAAACTTTGGAGGATACTGGCTGTGACTTCCTTCACGTATCTTTCTACTGCTTGAGTATGAGAAGGCATGCAAAGTAACTAATTGGGGGTGTTAGTACGTGAATCTATACAGCCGTCTATTATCTTCAACAAACTTGCATTCGATAAACGCATAGTGATTGGGGGTCCTGTTACCGCAATAATTTTTCAATCAATTAGATTTATATAATCATCTGCTTCAATGTTGATTGTCAGTATTTCAAATTTGCGTATCTCATCATTTATTCTACCTCTTTAATTTATTATGGGATGAGCAGCTAGTTGTTTAATGTGATTGCAATCAGAATTTGCGCTGAGTGTGCCATTGTCCTGAATAACTTTTTTAACTATTTGTTTTATGGCGTTTGCTGTATTGTTTAGTAGCCGAGTAGTTTTCCATAAGGTTTTAGATACATTCTTTAGCTGTGGATTACATTTGATGGTAAACCATCCAGGGGCATAAACTTAGATAACATACTTTGTGAGTGAAAATAAGAGACTCTGACGCGCAGTCAATGCGAATAATTAAGGTGAAGGATTATATTCGTAGTTGTGAGCCATATTGCGTGGGACAATTTTCCTGGGCTCCTATTCGCTAGTTCTTTAGAGCAATATCCTGATGAAATAGCTCTGCAAATCTCCAGCAGGTATTTCTGGTCTGCGCTGAGTGCCTTTTCATCGATTTCAGGAAATATGTTTTCTAAATTAATCTTTATAGGTTCAAAAACTGCAATAGGGAGTGCATGGCACGTGGACAAAAATTTCCCTAATACATTTGGGCCAGAAGTTTTCCCATCGATCATGCCTAACAAATGATGCAGAGGCAATTCATTTAACTGGAGCTGGCATATGATCCATTACAATGGTCTTTCAAGCTTCTCTTCCATACGGCGGATTACTTCAGTATGCTTCCCCGTATTCACAAGACACCGGACACCCATCACAACTCAAGCAGGAGAGGCTGGACAAATCAATATTTTCATCTTTTAAAAACTTTGATATGCATTTAAAAAAATCTTTTGATGCTCCAGATGAGGAAATGTTAGGCAAAATTAGTCCCCAAATATTTGGAGCCAGGCTCTTCTAAGATAGTAACACGTTCTTCTTTCATAATTCTACGATACGCATGTTTATCAATTATCTTTTCTATACACATTGTGTCATCTTTTCAAGAGTCGAAATGTAAGGCTCGTATTTCTGCTTTAGGGTTCTGTTCTTTACGTTGAGACGAACAAGCCGATTAGCTTTCCCGCCTAACCTTGCTTCTATCTGTAACGGGTACGGGTACGGGTACATTATGTTTTCCAGTGTCATTTGCTGTACATACACAATCCTGAAGAACCGCTGAAGCAAGACCTGCAGCAGACCGATCAGAAATTCTATAGATATCACATGCTCTAGGAAAAGTTTCAAACTTCATTCGAGTTTCGGTATAGGAGGATGAAGATGGGAATTCAATTGTATCAATTATTGAATCATTGCATAGTGATTCGATTATTTCAATTTCACATGCAGCATGTTCTAATTGCGGTGCTTCTTTATTTAATCTTCCTTCTATTAATTTTTTTTCAACGAGTCGTTGTATGCTGTACCAGAATGGCAACGCCCCTTTTTTACCGAAATTTGTCAATTTTGCTCCAGTTAAAAATAATAAAGATATCGTTTTATCGTTTCAATATTTTAAATCTTTATTAATAAAGGTTCAAATGACACTATTAAATCATAATCAGTTCTACAGAAAAGTTTTATTATTTTTGAAAAATTGTCAAATTTTACCCAAAATTTCGACATTTGGACCAAAAGCGCAGACTCAAGTCATTTTTTTTCAGCGGTAAAATTCCAGATATTTGAAGTACTAGTATAAAGGCAACTTTTGGCACCTACCCGTTTTTTGTAAAAAAAAATTATTTTTTTTCGCTCCACCCTATTGAATATATATGCATGATGCATATATTTCTGGACAAAAGTAGATACCTCTCCGTGAAAACGAAGAAAATTGGTCTTTAAATATCTACAATGACTTTAAAGAAGCCATTCAAATATCCCCCTGCTTAACTCTCCGACAGAATGCTATTTTGTATATGTATACGGAGATGCATTTATTTATGGACAAAAATAAATGCTTCTCCGTGGAAACGAAGAATATTGGTAACTGAAGAGCTACAGTGACTTTAAAGAAGGAATGTGAATTCATGCTGCATAACACTCCGACAGAAGACAATGCTGAATATATATGCGGAGATGGAGTTATTTCTGGAGAAAAGCAAATACCTCTCCCTGGAAAAAAGAATATTTGTCTCTGAAGAGCTGCAATGACTTTCAAGAGACCATTCAAATATCCTCCTGCTTAACTATCCGACAGAAGGCTATTTTGAATATATATATGGAGATGCATTTATTTCTGGACAAAAGTAAATGCCTCTCCGTGGTAACGAAGAAGATTGGTCTCTAATGATCTACAAAGATTTTCAGTAAGGCATTCAAATATCTTCCAGCATAACTCTCAGACAGAAAGTTCTATTGAGTATTTGTACGGAGTGCAATGCTAAATATATATGCGGAGATGCAGTTATTTTTGGACAAAAGTAAATGTCTCTCCGTGAAAACGAACAGGATTGGTCTGCAAAGATCTACAATGACTTTCAAGAAGGAATGTGATTTCATGCTGCATAACACTAAGACAGAAGACAATGCTAAATATATATGCGGAGATGCATTTATTTCTGGAAAATTGTAAATACCTCTCCTTGGAAACCAAGAAGATTGGTGACTGTAGAGCTTCAATGACTTTAAAGAAGGAATGTGAATTCATGCTGCATAACACTCCGACAGAAGAAAATAATGAATATATATATGCGAGATGCATTTATTTCTGGACGAAAATAAATGCCTCTCCGTGGAAACGAATATTAGTATCGGAAGTGCTGGGATGACTTTCAAGAGTGAATTTAAATTCCTCCTGTTTAACATTTCGACAGAAAAAAATGTTGAATATATTTGCGAGACACATTTATTTCTGGACAAAAGTACATGCCTCTCCATGGAAACGACTATTAGTCTCGGAAGTGCTGGGATGATTTTCAAGAATGAATTTAAATCCGACAGAAGAAAAATGTTGTATATTTATGCGGAGATACATTTATTTCTGTATAAAATAAATGCTTCTCCGTGGAAATGAAGAAGATTGTTCACTGAAGAGCTACAGTTGCTTTAAACAAAGAATGTGAAATCATGCTGCATAACAATCCGTCAGAGGACAATGCTGAATATATATGCGGAGATGCATTTATTTCCGGACAAAAGTAAATACTTCTCCGTGGAAAAAAAGAAGATTTGTCTCTGAAGAGCTACAATGACTTTCAAGAAGGAATTGAAATTCCTCCTGCATAACATTCTGACAGAAGACAATGTTGAATATATATGCGAGATGCATTTATTTCTGGACAAAAGTAGATACCTCTCCGTGGAAACGAAGAAAATTGGTCTCTAAAGATCTACAATGACTTTCAAGAAGCCATTCAAATATACTCCTTCTTAACTCTCCGACAGAATGCTATTTTGAATATATATACGGAGATGCATTTATTTATGGACAAAAATAAATGCCTCTCCGTGGAATCGAAGAATATTGGTAACTGACCAGCTACAGTGACTTTCAAGAAGGAATGTGAATTCATGCTGCATAACACTCCGACAGAAGACAATGCTGAATATATATGCGGAGATGCATTTCTTTCTGGACAAAAGTAAATACCTCTCCGTGGAAAAAAAGAAGATTTGTCTCTGCTGAGCTACAATGACTTTCAAGAAGCCATTCAAATATCCTCCTGCTTAACTATCCGACAGAAGGCTATTTTGAATATAAATGCGGAGATGCATTTATTTCTGGACAAAAGTAAATGCCTCTCCGTGGAAACGAAGAATATTAGTCTCTGTAGTGCTGGGATGACTTTCAAGAATGAATTTAAATTTCCCCTGCAAAACAGTCCGACAGAAAAAATATTGTATATTTATGCGAGATGCATTTATTTCTGGACAAAAGTAAATGCCTCTCCGTGTAAACGAAGAAGATTGGTCTTTAAAGATCTACAATGACTTTCAAGAAGGCATTCAAATATCCTCCTTCTTAACTCTCCGACAGAAGGCTATTTTGAATATATATGCGGAGATGCATTTATTTCTGGACAAAATAAATGCCTCTCCATGGAATCGAAGAAGATTGGTCACTGAGGAGCTACAATGACATTAAAGAAGAAATGTGAATTCATGCAGCATAACAGTTCTACAGAAGAAAATGTTGTATATTTATGCGGAGATGCATTTATTTCTGTATAAAATAAATGCCTCTCCGTGGAAACGAAGAAGATTGTTCACTGAAGAGCTACAGTTATTTTAAACAAAGAATGTTAAATCATGCTGCATAACAATCCGACAGAGGACAAGGCTGAATATATATGCGGAGATGCATTTATTTCCGGACAAAAGTAAATACTTCTCCGTGGAAAAAAAGATTTGTCTCCGAAGAGCTACAATGACTTTCAAGAAGGAATTGAAATTCCTCCTGCATAACATTCTGACAGAAGACATTTTTGAATATATATGCGAGATGCATTTATTTCTGGACAAAAGTAGATACCTCTCCGTGGAAACGAAGAAAATTGGTCTCTAAAGATCTACAATGGCTATTAAGAAGCCATTCAAATATACTCCTTCTTAACTCTCCGACAGAATGCTATTTTGAATATGTATACGGAGACTTTCAGTAAGGCATTCAAATATCTTCCAGCATAACTCTCAGACAGAAAGTTATATTGAATATTTGTGCGGAGATGCATTTATTTCTGGACAAAAGTAAATGCCTCTCCGTGGAAACGAACAGGATTGGTCTGCAAAGATCTACAATGACTTTCAAGAAGGAATGTGATTTCATGCTGCATAACACTCCGACAGAAGACAATGCAAAATATATATGCGGAGTTGCATTTATTTCTGGAAAATTGTAAATACCTCTCCGTGGAAACAAAGAAGATTGTTGACTGAAGAGCTACAATGACTTTAAAGAAGGAATGTGCATAACACTCATGCTGCATAACACTCCGACAAAGGCAATCCTGAATATATATATGCGAGATGCATTTATTTCTGGACAAAAATAAATGCCTCCACGTGGAAACGAATATTAATCTCGGAAGTGCTTGGATGATTTTCAAGAATGAATTTAAATCCGACAGAAGAAAAATGTTGTATATTTATGCGGAGATGCATTTATTTCTGTATAAAATAAGTGCCTCTCCGTGTAAACGAAGAAGATTGTTCACTGAAGAGCTACAGTTACTTTAAACAAAGTATGTGAAATCATGCTGCATAACAATCCGACAGAAGATAATGCTGAATATATATGCGGAGATGAATTTATTTCCGGACAAAAGTAGATACCTCTCCGTGGAAACGAAGAAAATTGGTCTCTATAGATCTACAATGACTTTCAAGAAGCCATTCAAATATACTCCTGCTTAACTTTCCGTCAGAATGCTATTTGGAATATGTATACGGAGATGCATTTATTTCTGGACAAAAGGAAATGCCTCTCCGTGGAAACAAAGAATATTAGTCTCTGTAGTGCTGGGATGACTTTCAAGAATGAATTTAAATTTCTCCTGCAAAACAGTCCGACAACAAAATGTTGTATATTTATACGGAGATGCATTTATTTCTTGACAAAAGTAAATGCTTCTCCGTGGAAACGAAGAAAATTAGTCTCTGAAGTGCTGGGGTGACTTTCAAGAATGAATTTAAATTTCTCCTGCATAACAGTCCGACCGAAGAAAAATGTTGCATATTTATGCGGAGATGCATTTATTTCTGGATAAAATAAATGCGTCTCCGTGGAAACGAAGAAAATTGGTCTCTGAAGAGCTACATTGACTTTAAAGATGGAATTTAAATTCCTCCCGCATAACATTCCGACAGAAGACAATGTTGAATATATATGCGAGATGCATTTATTTCTGGACAAAACTAGATACTTCACAATGGAAACGAAGGGGATTGGTCTCTAAAGATCTACAATGACTTTCAAGAAGGAATTTGAATTCATGCTGCATAACACTCCGACAGAAAGCGATGTTGAATATTTATGCGGGTTGCATTTATTTCTGGACAAAAGTAAATACCTCTCCGTGCAAACGAAGAATATTGGTCACTGAAGAGCTACAGTGACTTTAAAGAAGAAATGTGAATTCATGCTTCATAACACTCCGACAGAAGACAATGATGAATATATATGCAGATATGCATTTATTTCTGGACATAAGTAGATACCTCTCCGTGGAAACGAAGAAAATTGGTCTGTAAAGATCTACAAGGACTTTTAAGAAGGCATTCAAATATCCTCCTGCTTAACTCTCCGACAGAAAGCTATTTGGAATATGTATGCGGAGATACATTTACTTCTGGACAAAAGTAAATTCCTCTCCATGGAAACGAAGAATATTAGTCTCTGAAGTGCAGGGATGACTTTCAAGAATGAATTTAAATTCCTCCTGCATAACATTTCGACAGAAGAAAATGTTGAATATATATGGGAGATACATTTATTTCTGGACAAAAGTAGATCCCTCTCCATGGAAATGTAGGGGATTGGTCTTTAAAGATCTACAATGACTTTCAAGAAGGAATTTGAATTCATGCTGCATAACTCTACGACAGAATGCGATGTTGAATATTTATGCGGAGATGCATTTATTTCTGGACAAAAGTAAATACCTTACCGTGCAAACGAAGAATATTGATCTCTGAAGAGCTACAATGACTTTCAAGAAGGAATTTAAAATCCTCCTGCATAACATTCCGACAGAAGGCAATGTTGAATATATATGCGGAGATGCATTTATTTCTGAACAAATGTAAATACCTCTCCGTCGAAACAAATACGATTGGTCTCTGAAGAATAACAATGACTTTCATGACGGCATTCATATTCCTCCTGCATAACACTCCGACAGAAAACAATGCTGAATTTATATGCGGAGAAGCATTTATTTCTGTACAAAAGTAAATACCTCTCCGTGGACAGGGAGAAGATTGGTTTCTGAATAGCTGCAATGAAATCCAAGAAGGAATTTAAATTCCTCCTGCATAACACTCCGACAGAAGTCAATATTGAATATTAATTCGGGGATGCATTTATTTCTGGACAAAAGTAAAATGCCTCTCCGTGGAAACAAAGAATTTTGGTTTATGAAGAGCTACAACGACTTTCAAGAAGGAATTTAAATTCATTCTGCTTAACACTCCAGCAAAAAGCAATATTGAATATATATGCGAGATGCATTTATTTCCGGACAAAAGTAAATACCTCTTCGTGGACAAGAAGTAGATGTTTCTCTAATTTTCTACAATGACTTTCAAGAAAGCAATCAAATTCTTCTTGCATAACACTCCGACAGAAGCAATGTTGAATATTTATGCGGAGATGCATTTATTTCTGGACAAAAGTAAATGCTTCTCCGTGGAAACAAAGAGGATTGGTGTCTAAAGGTCTACAATGATTTTCAAGAAACAATTTAAATTCCTTCTGCATAACATCCTACAGAATGCGATGCTAAATATTTATGCGGAGATGCATTTATTTCTGGACAATAGTAAATACCTCTCCATGGACAAGAAGTAGATGGGTCTCTAAAGGGCTACCATGACTTTCAAGACGGAGTTTAAATTCCTCCTGCATAACACTCCGACAGAAGACAATGTTTAATATTTTTACGGAGATGCATTTATTTCTGGACAAAAGTTTATACCTCTCCGTGGAAACAAAGATGATTGGTTTCTGAAGAGCTACAACGACTTTCAAGATGGAATTAAATTCCTCCTGCATAACACTCCGACAAAAGGAAATTTCTTATTGATATATAAAATCCATACATATTTTCGTTGACTTGAGCGAAAGGAAAATATTTGTATCTCAAAATAAAAAGCAGATAAGTGTATAAAAGCAGATAATTAAGCGTCTAAAAAAATGGCGAACACATTTTATTTTAATTAAAGGAATGTATATATACAAACAGAATGAGTTTATTTTATATAGATCTTTTTATGAAGAAAAATATCTGCGATACACTTATACTAGGACATTATTCAAGAGAAATCTCCAGGCAAAGAAAATTTTGTATAAATTCTTGTACCTGTGAATTTAAAAATAGCCGTCAGTTTTGGCCCTTAATCAATAGTAGTTTGATGAATGATAAATGCTTGATTGGATTCTATTACAATATTTTGTTTAAAATTTAACCGTGATGGATAAATGTCTTTGGTTGATTGAAATATATTACAATATTTTGTTTACAATTTTACCGGTTAAATTGTAAACAAAATATTGTGATAGATTGCAACTAAGCAAAAATAATTTATCCATCATCAAACACTGTACATCCGTTATCAGAGAATCTATACATATTTTATGTAAAAGAAATCAGGTTTGCAACGATACAGTATCATACAATATACCCAATACATGGTTTAATGTCCTGAATATTAGACGATAAATTCACAGAAAAAAACCCTCTTTTTTGCATAGTTTTCGAAGTTGTTTACATTGCGAATATGAGTATCCATAGAAACCAACTTAAGCACCACTCAAGACATAATTAACTTTTCCACCTCAAGACGAAGCTAGAGTTCAGATGCGTAAGACGGCAGTAGAAAGGATTTTCGCTCTCTGAGGATAGTCGCGGTTGCATTCCGAAAGTGCTTGGAGTGTTTTAATACATTTAAAACATATTTTAACATCTATTTGTGTTTTTAAATGTCACCTGTTAAGTAACATTGACATCTATTAAATCTCATATTGATATTTTCTGATTAAAGTAAGGTGAAAATTTGCATTTCGCCCTATGTGTTTTGATCAAAATGTAACTAATAAAACATATCAAAAATCAAAAATAAACATCTGCCGTGTTTTTCCAAAATGAAGAACTGAAAAGTTTAGTATTTTTTCATCCGTTAGGGGGAAGTTGGATATCTCGTGAACCCCTCGTTTAAGATTTTTCTTTTGACAGATGGCTTAATAAGAAAAAGAGAAATAAAAATTACCTTACACAAGGAATTCAGGGGGTCAGAACCTCTCTGACGAAAAATCCTTAGTTCCTTTTTTCTTAGTGTTTAATTATTTTAACTTATTTGATAACAATAAATTTATAATAAAATTACTTTTTATGATTTTTTATTTGAAAATCACGAGAGAAATGTAAAATATAATTAATTAAATTAGAAAATCTAGGGAGGGGCAGTGGCTAAAAATCTACCATTGCATGACCACTGCTGGACAGCTTCAGTCAACTTTGCTGTTGGAAATCGTCCAATAAATTCTGATCGGCCTCCGTTTTATCCCATGGAGCGGCCCACCACACCATGGCAGTGCACGTACTTTTGCAGTATTATTGCTGGGAATCCTTACGCTAAGTGGCATTGCGAATATCGAAGACATTGAGTATTTCGGAATTCAAAGTTTGGGTGACCATTACCGCTGTTATGATTGTAATCAAGAACAATAAAAAATATTAACAATGAATGACAAAGAAAAGTAAGTATATAAAATTTCATAAATCTTAACGTGAACATTTTGTAATTTCTTTATTGTAATATTTTATTTTACATTACTTTTACACTTCGTAAACCATGATATCCAGAATATTTTTTTCTTTCAGTTATTAGCAAATTTTCCAGATTAATTTTAACTATTATGCATTTTCATTGCAAAGAAAAAGCTGATTCATATTAACTATAACATCAAATACTTAAATATATTGCCGATAGATTACGGCGACTTTTGCTAAGAAACACGACAAAATAGTTTCTATTTTAATATTTGTAGTTAATGTAACGATTTCTGTCAGAAATGAAAGATTTTAGCTCTTTTAAAATCTTAATTTTAAAAGACTTTAAGATCAGTCACAATGATATTTTCTTTTTACTGTATATTTGTAAGAGGTCATATAGACACGTTATACTTTCTGCTTTTCACTAAAAAAGTTTTTTTCCGAAGCCAAACATCTTTTGTAAAAAAAGTATAAATGAATCATAAAACAGAATTGAAGCACACGTGGTAAGTAGATGGATGGATTACTGAGAGTTTTCACTGTTCTTGTTTTTACCATTTAATTTTGGAATTATACAGCATTTATCGTATATTATCAATTATTTTTTATATTTAAATAAATAAATTTTATTCTTAAAATTAAAGTTACAAAAGTTTTGTTTTTCAAAAATATTTAATTATTTACAAAAAACATTGTTAATTTATCCTAGATGGATCCCTAGTATGCAACTGTTTGTACATTGTACAATCATGTATCAAATAAATGCAACGAACTTTAAGATAAATGTGTGAAAAGTATTATAAAACAGGAATATTGTGCTTGCATAACTTTTTAAGCTGCTATATACATATTTGGCAGTCTTTATGTTTATATGTTTGCTGATAAGAATAAAATATTTTTAAAAAAGAAAATAAGTTTTAAATAGGAAGAAAAGCAAAGTTATTTTCTTGTGTTGTTATACGGATGTAATATTTTGAATATTCTCCATACACTGGATGATGGTCCGATGTATGATGGCGGATGCCCGATGTAGCCGCTATGCCCCGATGGATGATGGCGGCTGTAAACATTATTTAAATAAACCGTAAATGATTTTTCCCCATAGACCGCAATGTAAAGAAATTCTTTGAGTGTCCCTGTAAAAAAACTATCAGTGCTACACACTTCCGTTGAAATAGGGAACATGCTATAGATAACAACAATAACATATAGAAATTGCAGAGCAATCGGAGCATATTTACGGGAGTTAGAGCACGGATAGACGGCCATACGGCAGACGGCCAGACAAACCGAAGTCATAAACACTTTTCAACTAGGTTGAAAAGTGTTAAAAATATAAAGAAAGGACGTAAAGTGTTTGCTTTAGTAACAGTTTTAAACTTCGGAATTTAGCTATGGACTTTGGTTCTTGCAAATTTGTGTAAAATATGGAAAGATTGCCGCCAAGCCCACCTTCCATAATTTTTAAAAATTTGAATTGTTAGAAACACGTTGTGACGTATTCAGTACTCGTGAAAAGGATTTCTATAAAACATTTACTTACATATGAAAAATAAGTTAATAGAAAATATTAAATAAGTACCATAATATCAGCTCGGAAATTTAGTATCACACAATTTTTTAGCCACAACTTACTCCCATTTCTTTTAAGGTTGGCTTTTTTTTCTTTTATCAGTGGTTTTTAGTACATATACACATTCTACGAACAATAATTAGATTCATAATTTCATTGCTCCTTGATCTTACTTATTTTTCGTATTAAATGTCAGAAAACGTTCTGAAAAGATAAACCGATTTGTGTTTTGCGTCGAAAATTAATTAAAATATTATAGTTTTCGATTCATCCGCTTTATACCGGTGAAAAAAAGTATTAAGATATCAGAGAAAGTTTCGATGAGTTATTATATAAATCAATACAAGAATGCAAAATGTATTTTAAGTCCATAAATAAAAATATTTCAAAGTAAATTAAAACAATAATAATATAAATTCGATAAATATGCAAATATACCAGGCAAATATTTTTTTCTTTTCCATTCAAGAAATGATTCATAAAGATTTTCTACATAAATAATCAGATTTTACTTTTTTCATGTTTAATTTTCCATATAAAAAATTAGATGAATATTGGAAGCGTAAACTGAATTAATCGAGCTGAAATACAAGACCGTTTAAAAAATGGAAACGGCTCTGAATAAATATAAAAGTTGATGCTTTAAAAAAAAAAACTTTAAAATAGTAAATGGAACAAAATGTAATATGCATTTTTAAAAGAATTTCATTCCACTTGATTACATTACTGTTTTATTCAATAATAAAAGAATATATTTTTGTATTCAGAAATTCATAAAATCACATTATTCAAAATTGAGGACTCAATCATGTGTCAAAAGATGTTACAGATTAAGTTTTCTTAGTTTTTGATAAAATCATGTGGTGTTTCGTTAAATTTAAAAATGTGTATTATGGATATTGGCATGAAATTTATTGATTCTCTTAAACTATATTTGTTGTTGTAAACAAAGTAACTTATTCAGTATTTATTTAACTACGAAATCTGATCTAACATACAAAAAAAAGAGGGTGTTTCATATGTACTTTCGTGTTAAAAAATACAAATTGTCGTATCGAAGAGTGTTTAGCACCATAGTAATTGTGAGAGCATTACAGGTTTTGTGTGCAAACTATATTTATCAAAAGAAATTCATATTATTATCTTACCTTATTTTGCACGCGTTTGAATATTTTAGAGACACCCTATATATATATATATATATATATATATATATATATATATATATAACACACTGGCTGATAAGTTCCCGGTCTAATAAAGAAAACACAACTTTTCAACAAAACTTTATAAATTTATGACTTTATAACTTTAAAACTTTAATAAATAACATAACTTTAATAATAAATAATAATAATTTATTAAAAATAATAATAATAATAATAATAATTTTATAATAATAATTTTATAATAATAATTTAATAAATGAATAAAAATAATAATTTTATATTAAATAACATATTTTTTTAACGAAAAAGCTCCAAACAGTGCTCAAAATCATCGACCCATTGTTGCTTTTGGTCAAAAGTCAACACGCACGGCAGCCACTTTGACAACAGCTTTTTCATAGACAAATGTTCATTCAAAATAAAATCTACACGTTCCTTGGATATCTTCAGAGTCTGAGCTATCTCCTGCAACTTCACTTTACGGTTCCCCAAAACGATTTTGAGGACTTTTTTTATGTTTTCCGGAGTAACCACCTCTTTTGCGTGGTGCATCACTGGTGTCCGTACGACCACGTTTAAATTTAGAAAACCAGTCAATAATGGTTGATTTACCTGGAGCAGTGTCCGGATAACGCTTATCAAGCCAAGCTTTTGTTTGAATGGTGTTTTCCCCCCATCAAATAACAATTCTTGAAATTCATGTTTATCCATTTTTTTGTTTATCAACAAAATCGTTCAACTGAAACCACTCTAACGTTTTATCCACACGGCGAATCATCATGACATTTTTTCTGCTACCTTTTAAAGGTTAGTATTTACTAAAAAAACATCGGTTCGGCGATTGCAACGCCATCTGTGTGCCAGACCGAGAACTTATCAGCCCATGTGTTATATATATATATATATATATATATATATGTATGTATATACAAGGTGAATCTAAACTCTTGGGCAAAACTTTCAGGGATGATAGTACACATCAAGAAAAACAATATTAAATAGGAAACTAAGGGTCCCAAACGTCTTCCGAAGGAGATAGGCGCCATTAAAGTTTAGGGTCCAAAATTTCAAATGATTATAAAAAACGGAAAAATTGGTCGATTCGTTTGCGGTTTTCGCTATAACTATTCTTTATGTCAGTATTTTCTTAAAAATAAATTTTAAAGAAAAAGTTTAAAAAATGTCGATAGAGGGCAATTTAGACTTTGGAGTAACGGAAAACTATTTTTTTACCGTTATTTTTTGTATCTCATTAAATGCTTTCAAAAGCTTAGAGTTAAACTTAAATTTTGAGCTCAAAATCTGAACCGTTGGGAGTAGTTAAGTAGCGCAAACTGAACTGCGTTCAGGAGTTGAAATTTGAAACACCTCCCTCCCCCACCCCCACTCCTTAACACAGTTCAGTTATTCCCGATCTTGGTGTCGTAGACCAGGCAGGGACAACATGAAATGTAATTTTGCAACTGGACGAAAAATGTCCGGGCCAGGATTCGAACCTGGGATCTCTTGGCTGAAGCTGCCATGCTCTATCAACTGAGCTATCCCGGTTGAATCTGGAGGGCATAATCCATCCAGTTCATGCCAGAGCATGGCAGCTTAAGCCAAATAATCCCAGGTTCGAATCCTGGCCCGGACATTTTTAGTCCAGTTGGAAAATTAAAACTCATATTTCTTTACCAATTTGAATAATTGTGTTAAAATTAATCCAGACAGAAACTACTACCCCGTACACTTAAAATAAACGATTGAGTAATGACAAAATTAAATAGATAATTTATTCATAACAGACAGGAGCAATTTCTCTGCGCAAAATAAAAAGAAACAATTTTATGTATGCATGTAGTGCGCAATATGAATGAAGGTTGACACGTAGAAAATGGTACACGTGAGGAGTCACAAAAACTACTCGAAAGAGTGCCCATCAGCAACGGTGGAGGGAGTTGCGAACATTAGTGAATACTGGGCGTCTCCCGGATATCGCCTGCTACGGCGGCAATCCTCGCAACCGGGTCCTCGTTGGAGTCGACGGTAAAAAATAGTTGTTCATGACTCCAAAGTCTAAAGCGCCCTCTATCGGCATTTTTGAACTTTATCTTTAAAATTTATTTTTTTAAATAAATTTTCCATTTAATTTTGTCATCCCTCTATCGTTTATTTTACATGTAGGGAATAGTAGTTTCTGCCTGGTCTACGACACCAAGATCGGGATTAACTGAACTGTGTTCAGGGGGGTTCAAATTTCAACTCCTGAACACAGTTCAGTTTGCGCTACTTAACTACTCCCAACAATTCAGATTTTGAGCTCAAAATTTAAGTCTAAGCTTTTGAAAGCATTTAATGACATACCAAAAATAACGGTAAAAAATAGTTTTTCGTTACTCCAAAGTCTAAAGCGCCCTCTATCGGCATTTTTTTAACTTTATCTATAAAATTTATGTTTAAGAAATAAAGAGGAGTTGTAGCGAGAACCGCAAACGAATCGACCAATTTTTCAGTTTTTTATAATCATTTGAAATTTTGGACCCTAAACATTAATGGCGCCTATCTCCTTCGGAAGACGTTTGGGACCCTTAGTTTCCGATTTAATATTGTTTGTCTTGATGTGTACTATCTCCCCTTAAAGTTTTGCCGAAGAGTTTAGATTCACCCTGTATATATACATGGTACATCGCTTTTCGAAAATTATTCGTTCTAACAACTTGTTCGAGATCTAAATCATTAGAAAGAATGCAAACACACAAATTGGTTCCCAAGTCTCAAGTTGCTCTATGTGTTTACCTTTAATAAACACAACACTTTATAAGAGAATGTTGTAAAATATAAGACCACATTACTGTACTATACTCTATATGAAATAATGGCAATTTTACAACATTTTAAGAAATGCTGAAGATAAACGATACCCATACCTTTATTGGTGAAAATTTGGATGAGTTGAGACTGAGAACAAAGTGGGGTGGTTACATTATTTTTATATATATATCACTAGGGTCACTAAATTTCATCCGTATTTTTTATCTCGAAATGCATGAAATTCGTTAGTGTCACGATATCGTATGTACGTGGGTTCATGCCTACAAAACTAAAGAAAAGATAAACGAATAAAACGAATAAAAGGTATAATGAAAAGTAAATAAAAATATTACTGGATTCAGCAACCTAGCTTTACAACTAGTATCTCACAACGCATAATTTTCATTAAAGCTGCAATTACTGTACCGCATGTATATGTTCTTTGCGTTAAGAAAATTGTTCGGCCACTTTGTCTGCGTTTTTTTTTTTTCAGTTTGGTCGATTTGGCGAGGACACTTGATTTACAGGAAAAACAAATTCCTTATTTTTTAACGAAATAGTTTGACTTGTTTGAGAAATGAATTGTTCAACAACTGTGGCGTTCGAGAACCGAAGTTTTAATATACAGGGTGATTCATAAGTGAGTATAAAACTTCCAGATGCTGTGAAACAGGAACCGTTTAAGGCACGTCCCCCAAATGCAAGTCGTAAGGTAGGTTACTCATAAAGATTTTTTTCGATGCTGTGCAAAGTGACGTAGGCGATAGCTAACGTGTCATGCGAATATCAGTAGAAATAATGTCTTCGTCTGCAGTGGCGAAGGAATTTTGTGTTCTTGAATTGAGCAAAACGGAATCTGCCACCATTTTGCAACGGCATTTTCGAACACGATTTGGAAAAAAACCTCTAACCAGAAAATCCAATTATGATTAGTTTAAAATTTTTGAAACTAGGGGCTGTTTGTATAAAGTGGACTGAAATGGATTACCGGTTCGGTGTGTGTCATGTGACTAAGGATGCACAAATAGATTTTTTTTAACCAAACATAAACGGATTTTCTGATTAGATGTTCTTTTCCAAATCGTGGAAAATGCCGTTGCACAATAGTGGCAGATTCCGTTTTGCTCAATTCAAGAACACAATATGTCTGCTCCACTGCAGAAACTGGCATTTCCACTGATATTCGCGTGACACGCTAGATATCGTCTTTATCACTTCGCACAGCAGCGGATAAAAAAGTCTATGAGTACACTTACCTTATGGTTTGCATTTGGAAAACGTGCCTTAAACTGTTCTTGTTTTACAGCATCTGGAAATTATATACTTACTTATGAATCCCCTTGTATATCTATCTATCTATCTATCTATCTCTCTCTATATATATATCTATATCTATATCTAACTATCTATCTATCTATCTATATATCTATATATATATATATTCACATAATCACACACACACACACACACACATGTATATATATATATATGTGTGTGTGTGTGTGGGGGTGTTTATTTCAGTTATTTATATAGTCCATCAATTGCAATCTAAAATCTTATTTCATGAATCTTCATGCTGTATGCATTCGGAACTGCTTGTGCCACTCAAAAACACCCGCTCTACCCATAGCAGCATCACCGTAGGCCTCATGTGAGCAACATGATTAATTCCTTAATCATGTCGCGAGCCTCTTTGCCCGTTTTATCAAGCTTTACACAAAATTTGATCGAGTATTGCTGCTCCAGAAAACGCTCCATGATTCTCCGTTACGAGGTGTTTCGACAGGGGTTCACAGTACAAAAGTCCTGCTCTCTTCAACGGTAGAGATCCGACTGACGATTTTCCCAGCATTCCCAATATTCCCCTCCACCGATCATGCGCGCGCAGACCGCCTCTCGTCCGCTCGTTCACTCTGGAACAGAACAGTCTTACTACTTTCAGAACAGACCCTGTATATATAAATATATGTGTGTGTTTGTGTGTGTTTATTTCAGTTATTTATATAGTCCATCAATTGCAATCTAAAATCTTATATCATGAATGTTTTTACTGTATGCATTCAACCTTTCCAAAAGTTAAAAATTTCTACAAACCACTATGTCTGGTGGTTTATATTTTTACCACAACAAAAGGGAAGTTATATCTCACTTCATCGAAGTAACCTCTTTACCATACGATAATAATTGTGTAATGTAATTTTAACTAAATGATATTTCTGCATAATTAGAATATAAATCATAAGGTCCCTTGTGATATATAGATGACGCATTTTAAGAGAAAAGTCAGTAAAGGAAATATTTCGATTATTTTAAATGAAATAATACATTCCCAAAATTCACATTGATAGAATTTTGGAAATTTAGTTAATTTTAAGGATAAATATAATTTCTTTTCTGATTTGGAATAAATAATTCCTTCTCAAAATTCACATTGATAGAATTTTGACATTTAGTTAATTTTAAGGATAAATATAATTTCTTATCTGATTTGAAATAAATAATTCCCAATAGGAACTTCAATAAGAACAAATTTTAGTAGAACGTAATTAACTTAGAAATTTTGCTAATATTTATTTTCAAAGCAGTTTTGTGAGAGTAAAACAGAATTAGCTGGTAACTGAATATAAATGAAATTTTAGAGTCATACGTGAAAGCTGATAGTTTGGCTACAAAATGTGCAAATGAAGTTAAATTAAAAACATTTTTATACTTAACTATACAAAAATATAAAGTATATGTGAATTATAAATTAAAATGTACTTTATAGAAATATATATGAAATTACGTGTATGCTATAAGAAACTGTTTTCTAACGTCCAGTCATAGAGTGTATAAATCTAAGGAATAGTTAAAATCATTGCACAAGTGTTTCTATGATATTATATTAATCGAGCAGGGAAGACCGAACTATGTTCGGTCAAACATAGCTTTGAGTTCAAACATCATGACCTATGACCAAAATGACCCACTAATCAAATTATCTCGAACATCTGATCAAGCTCAATTGTCTTCTTGCGTCCGAAACCTCTAGGATATAAAAATTAGTCAAAATAGTCTGAGTCGTTTTTAGAAAAAAATAGCTTGTTCCACAGTGACACAAAAATGACCCACTAATTGAATTTTCTCGGAAATGTGACCTAGCATAATGATTTTCTCGTGCCCGAAACTCATAGGATACAAAATTTAATCAAAATCGTGAGAGCCGTTTTTTAGATAAAAAGAACTTGACCTGCGTCGACCCAAAAATGACTCATTAATTGAAAGTTCTCGAACATGTGACTCAGTCCAATAGTCTTCTCGTGCCCGAAAATGGTAAAATACAAAATTTAGTCAAAATCGTTTGAACTATTTTTTAGATACAATTAGCCACCCTGACCCATGGTGACCCAAAATGACCCACTAATCAAATTTTCTCGAACATGTGATCTAGCCCAGTGGTTTTCTGGTGCTCCAAACGGTAGGATATAAAATTTCGTCAAAATCGTTAGAGCCGTTTTTAAGATAAAGTGTGCATATATATATAACCACACACACACAATCGCTCGTATTTTAAGATATCGTAATAGTGTATATGATATCGTAAATGAGGAAGCGAACCTGTGAAACATACATTTTTACAATATAGCTTTTTATTTGAGGGCATCTTGTCCGGGCATCTTAGGCATCGCGGGTATTGTTTCACAAAGTTGAAAATTAAGTGCACTCTAAAAGAAATCACAGCATTTTTACAGAATAAAATAAGGGCAATATGGGTGCCAGCACATTTTGCTGTAAATTTATAGTAGTTTTGTGTTTCATGGATAAACAACACATTTGTAAATTTTACAGAATTTTTTGCAGTTAATTTTACGGCAGTTCTACATTTTTTACAGCAGATTTGTTAGACTTACAGCATTTTTTGCTGTTAATTTTACAGAAATTTTAACAGCAAAACGTAAAAATTTTATCATTTGTTGTTGATATATTTTACCCCCCCCTCCTCTCCGTGAATTGTTTCTTTTTTTTTTTTCATTTTAACCTGAGACATATTTTTCAGACTTTGGATACTAAGTACTATATTTTTGTTTACTCATATTGTTGTTTTATTATCATCATTATTAAACAATCGATTCTATTATACATGTGTAAGATACAAATTACGGTTTTCTGTCAAGAATATCACCGACAAAAATTTGAGTCATTTGCCTATAGAATAAAATGTTTTTCAATAAATCTCAACTAAGGAAGATTTTATTTTATCTAGCTTTTAATTAATTGAATTTATTATTCAGTATTTCCTTACAGGACTTTGTTTATCCATTTGTTTCTATTTGAAAATCCTTTTCTCCAACAAATTTAGGGTTATTTTTTTATCTATTTCATTGTTATTGTTTATTGAATATAGCTATTATGTCCCCCACCCCTCAACACGGATGTACAAAACTTTCTGATCTTTAAATTATCAAATATAAATAATTAATAACCAGAATTTATTGTACGCAACTTGCCGATATGAAAACTTTATATTGATAAAAAAACTTCTTTAACTATACTTATGAAAGAGTAGCTTGATTTTTTCATAATCAATGCCGAGCCTCAACCGTTTGTTAAATTAAATTCGGAAGACGTTTTCTTTACACCATGTAGGCACCCACTAAAAAAGGATTTTTGAAAATTCACACCCTAGTGGGTTAAATGGGGGGGGGGGGGTGAATGTTTTAGATAATTTCGTCTTTTCGGAATATATCAGCAGGAGTTTTAAGTAGGGGCGGGAAATTCGGGTTAACAATTCTACTGAAGAATACTTAATTATGTATTTCAGGCGATTTCAGAAATTCAACCACTAAGTGGGTTAAATGGGGTGTCAAAATTTTCGGTGACTTCACTATTTCCCCATATTTTATCAGCAGTTTTAGGAACGAGCGTGAGGTTCAACAAAAACAAATCTACTAAAAAAATAATTAAAACGTGTTTCAGCGATTTTAGAAATTCCACCACTAAGGGGGTTAAATGGGTGGTTCTAAAGTTGTAGGTCATTTTGCCTTTTCGACATATCCCAACAACAGTTCTAGTTAAAAGTGCAAAATTCAGGATAACAAATGTACTAAAAGTTAGTTAAACACATATTTCAGCGATTTTAAAAAGTCAACCACTAAGGGGGTCGAAAGTTTTTAGTAATTTCGTGATTTTGCCATATCTCAGCAGCATTTTTATGTAGGAACGTGAAATTCAGGATAACAAATCTACTAAAAAAATAATTAAACTTATATTCCAGCGTTTTTAGAAATTCATCCATTAAGGGGGTTAAATTGGGGGTCGAAAGTTTTAGGTCATTTTGCCTGTTCGCCATATCTCAGCAGCATTTTTAGTTAGGAACTTGGAATTCCGGATAACAAATCTACAGAAAACATAGATAACATGTATTTCAGCAATTTTTGAATTTCAGCAACTAAGGGGAGATTTTGGGTCATTTTGCCATATCTCAGTAGAAATTATGGGTAGAATCATGCAACTCAGGATAGCAAATCTACTAAAAAGATAGTTAAACAAGTATTTCAGCGACTTTAGATATTCAGACACTAAGGAGGGTTAAATGGGTGTCGAATGTTTTACGCCATTTTGTCATATCTCAGTAGAAGTTATAATTAGGAGCGTGAATTTCGGGATAACAAATCCACTAAGGAATATTTAAACATGTATTTTAGGCGATCTTAGAAATTCAACTACGAAGGGGGTTAAATGGGGGGGGGTCGATAATTTTTTATGATTTCAACTTTTCACCATATCTCATCAGTAGTTTTGGATAAGAGCGTGAAATTCAGGATAACAAATCTGCTACAAAAATAATTAAACACATATTTCAACGATTTTAGAAATTCATCCATTAAGGGGACTAAATGGGGATCGAACAATTTAGGTCATTTCGATTGTTCACCGTATCTCAACAGTATTTTTAGTTATGAGCTTGAAATCACGATTCAGGATAACAAAACTACTAAAAAATAGTTAAACATGTATTTCTGCGATTTCAGAAATTCAGCCACTAAAGAAGGGTAATTGGGAGTTGAATTTCTTACGTTATTTTCCGAAATCTGAGTAATTGGTAGGAGCGTGAAATTTAGGATAACAAATGTACTAGAAAATAGTTAAATATGTATTTCAGCAATTTTAGATTATAATCCATCAAGAGGGTTACACTGTGCGTCGAAAGTTGTAGGTAATTGTGCCATATCTCAGCAGCAGGTTTAAGTAAGAATGTGAAACTCCGCATTACAAATCTACAAAAAAAATAAGGTAGTTAATCATGTATTTCAGCGATTTTAGAGCTAGCGAGTTTGTGGGCAACATCGGCTGTGAACCTGATTGCGGAAGATTAGACAAAAAATAGAGTTATTGCTGATTTTTTGTTATATACTAGCCGGTCGCTTCCAAGTGGGGCCCAGATACAAGGTACTACTTGGGCACGATTGCTAGATAATCACGGGTAGGGGCCAGTAGTATTTTGTCAGGGTTCTCCTGAAAAAAAATTATGTCGCGAAATCTTTATTTAAGTGATTTTTTTGTATTTTTATTAGTTATTTTCGTAAACTTTTATTTTAAAGTATTTAATTTATATTTTTCTGGTTGCATGTAAAATGCATTTTCTGGGCCTCAAGCAAAGTCAGGGCGGTATGCTGCACTATGTATATGGGCGACATTCGGAAACGACCGGCTAGACGGGCGAAGACCGGCTAGTGATAAGATAATTTTATAAGTCAACATTTAATTCTAGAAATATCAGGTTCGATGGAAAAATAAAGACAGGAAAAAAAAAACGTATGATATCAAGCAACTTAGAATAAAATAATAATGAATAAATCTGGTCACATAAAAACCCTAAAATTAAGCGAAAAATAATAGATAATGGACAAAAGCAATAAACGAGTTGCTGCAAATTAATGCTGCGACAATAAACAAACTCATGGAACATTTTAGGAATTGATAAAATAATGCATCCAGATTACTTATAATAAGTGATTTAAAAATAAATCACTGGCCGAAATTTCGCCTCATTGGTAATACGACTTCAAAATTTTGTAAACTATAATAATATATTAAATAAACAAAAATATTCAAATTAACGTCGAAAGTGAACCGAAAACAGTTAGCAAGTAAAATATTTATAGGATTTAGAAAGTATATTTGAATGCCAACGCATGAACCGGAGTTTTGAAAAATCTATTATAGCATAATAAGTCAAAGTTCATAATAAGTACACATAATAAGTCACAGGGATCTTCTTTAAAATCAAAATCTGTATGCATAAAGTTTGCCTGTGATACTTAGACGAATAATATACGTACTAATAAAAAAGTCTTGGGAGGAAATACTGAGGTAAAGTAAATAACCACATAACCAAGCAAACTCATCTACTTTTATGATTTAAAACAAAATATTTATTTTAGACAAATGATTTGAAAGCTACTGTCGTGATATGCAAGTGGTTTAAAAACAAAATTCGTATCTTATAAATATATAACAGAAATTATATGATATTATTAAAACAATAATATAAGAAAACAAAGATAAAACTTACTTTTATTCTTTAAAATTATTATCTTTAGTTTCTTTTTTATTTCAAATAATCTAATAACTGGTGTAATTATTACAACTTTATACACTCGCATATAATGGCGGCCATTTCTCATAGAGTCCAAGCATCATTACTGCATCTGTCACTGCCTTGCCTGTGTTTTTCCCCTCATTTGTGATTTCGTAAATAGCGCCAACATATGTCGCTTTCTATACAGAAGTTTTCGCTGTAAATTAACGAAAGTTCTGTGTTTGAATGCTAGGTGAAATATTAACAATATTTTCTCCAGATATATATATATATATATATTTTTTACGGTGTGGGTAGATATGTATTGTCTTTTTTTTCTTTTTTTAACTGTGTCCAACATAGTTAAAAAGGGTTTATGAATTCGATTTGTCTGTCTGTCTCTCCGTGCTCTAACTCACATAAAAATATTCCGATTGTCATGCAATTTATATACATTATTGAGGTTAACAATGGTATGTTCGGTATTTAAAGTTATTGTAGCAAAATTGTAGTTATTGTAGTAAAATTATGTAGCACGGTTAGTTTTTTTTACAGGACACTCAAAAGAATTCCGTTACATTACGGTCTATTGAAAAAAAAATGCAGTTTATTTTAATGCTGTTACATAATTTCAAACATGTTTAAATAGATATATATCACTGAGGTGTAGTACAAGAGGCTTACTATAGAATATGATGTGCATAGCACTTATAGTTCCTTTACAGGATAACTCACAAGAATTCCGTTACATTACGGTCTATGGAGAAAAAATCAATTGGGATTTATTTTAATAATATTTCACTATTTCAAACATAATTGAAATTGATATAGTATATCACTAGAATGCGTTACTCGAGGCTTACTGTAGAATATTTTTTGTGTAGCGTTCACCGTTCATTTACAGGGATACGCAAAATAATTCGGTAATGTATGTTTACAATAATTACTGGAAGTGCTTCTTAAATTTGGTTTTTAAATTTAACTCATTTTTTGTCTATTACTTAGGTGTTTATATATTCTATAGATCATATACAGGATAGTACAAACGTCTTCGAGTACATTTCTGTTTATTGACGAAAATTCCAATGGGGGAATTTTAAACTGTGCTGTTCTTTTCCTAGAAGAACTAAAATTTCGCATAATATGTAGTGTATATACAAATCTATAGATCATATACAGGGCCGATGTTCTTCCGAATATTGTTGGTAATTCCTGAAATTAGTTTTCAAATATGTTATGCGTTTTGCAAATTGTTTACTTGTATACCATCTTTCACCTTATTTAACTGTGAATATTTGTAAAATTATTTTGGAAGTCTTGGAAAATGTTGCATAATCAATGCTTGACGCATTATTTTTCGTTCTTGTTCTATGATGTTTTGATTGTTTTCCCACAACACAGTACGAAGTATGTTTTATTATTTATTTATTTAGGATTAGATACCAGAAATTAAAAAAAAAATATTATTATGTCCTTATTAACAGTGAAATGAGAACGCAAACGAAGCCTTCAAATTGTCAAGGATGCTAGACATGTCAGACTGTAGTCTTGCCGATGCTTGTTTTCGAGTGCGTTCGTAATTATATAAATACGTAGCACATATAGTCGTCGTTTGGTTCGTCTGTCTGCATATAACAGAGTAAAAAATACCCAAGCGAATGGTTTGATATTTAATATATATATAATCGTTGCAGAATTTTGTCGAGTCATTTTAAATTTTATGAAACTCGAATCAAAACTTAAAGAGATGATAATAAAAGTTTTCTCCATTCTACAAAACCCTATCATACATAATTAATTTAATGATATCCCATGATAGGTAATGATTCTAGGTTGCCATGGTGATTACGTCCTATTTAAGATGCCTATTTAAGATGCATATTATTACCGTATTACTAAATTTAAAAACCGAATTTGTATACTAAAATTGTTAATTATAGCAATCCTATAATTTACCGACAGTTTTTTAGGTAAATGTCTCCGGAGAAACAGATATAAATGGACACGATATAATTCTATAATTGTGCACAAATCTCTTCCAAACTTTCACATAAAATCAAGAGGCATGAAATATGGTCCAAATTCGTTAATGGGCAAAAACAGTCCAAAGAGGGGGGAAATGGGGGAAGTTGTGAAAACAGAAAAAAACACATAATTTCTTAATTATAATACATATCGAATCCGTTTAAGGTTATTATTACTTCTAGAAAGAGGACCAAAAGGTTGTGCATATCAGATTTTTGATATCTTTAAAAATTGCCTCAAGGGCCGGAGAAAATAGGGGTTTAAGAAGAAACAAATTCATAAATTTGGCAATTCACAAGATACGAAATCCGTTTACATTTATTATAAATCTTCTTAATATTATCTACAACTTTTTTATTAACAAGTTTTATAGGAAAAACTCTTACAGGAAAAAAAAAAAAAAAAAAAAAAAAAAAGAAAAAAAAAAGGGGGGGGGAGGTGAATTAGAAGGGGAAAAAATCGCATTTTTGTTAATCCGCCACTAAGGTGATAAAAAAAATCATTGGCGAGATCAAAATTTTTTACAACTCTCAGAGATGCTGTATGTATTGGGTTTCATTATTAAACGCGCATTGGAGTATAATGAAAAAAAAACTTGTCAAAAATGGCCAGATAAAATTGTTAAACTGGGTTTATTTCTTATTTTGATTTAGTTTCTGTTGGTGAAATTAGTACTTAATTTCGAAATCTATCTGTGCCTGGTAGGCCGAGTCTGTAGGAATTTTTTATTTTAATATAGTGGTTTATGGAACTGAGTTTTTTAAAGGTTAAAATTTAGTTGAATCGTACACCCATCGCTTTGCATGTGCAGTATCACGTCCAACAAAATATACGGCCAATTCATCATGATTAAAACGCCACGCGGAGTGAATCATCTTTACACGGCGATTGGTACAAAGCAGCATGCCCATCGTTTTGTGCCAATCGCCGTATAAAGATGATCCGCTCAGTGTAGCGTTTTAAAAGTCATGAATCGGCTGTGTATTTCGTTGGTCGCAGCTGTATTGGGTTAACGAGATTCACCAGTTTTACACTTTAATTGAAAGATTTTTTTTTATTTCATGTATCACAGTTTTCTTCAGATTTATTTGATGTAAACCTAGTCTGTAGAAATTATTCTTTACAATCTGATTATTATATTTCATGATCCATTTATTATCAATGAATAAAAATTGTATATATGATACGAAGCATGTTCACTATTTATTAAAATATACACTGCTGGCCATCCAAAATTCAACACCATGAAGGAATGAAAATAACAGAATGATATTTATTGGACAAATACATTATAATGAGAAGGACAAGTGATTACATTTTCAGAAAATTTGGAGGTATAGATCCTGAGAAAACACTATCCAAAGCAGTCACCTCTGGCCGAAATAACAGCATTTATCTGCCTAGCCATGGGGTCGAAAAGAGATTGGATGTCATGTACGGATACATCAGTCCATGCAGCTTTAACACTATGCCACAGTTCATCAACCGTAGTGACAGGCGAATGGTG
The DNA here is from genome assembly GCA_963931845.1 of Maratus michaelseni. Lineage (NCBI taxonomy): Eukaryota > Metazoa > Arthropoda > Arachnida > Araneae > Salticidae > Maratus > Maratus michaelseni. Next base: position 326,709,781 of record OZ007589.1, read on the forward strand.
ATGGGCCAGTCGCTCAGAAGCCATTGGCAGGACATTTTCAATTGGTGAGAAATCAGGAGAACGTGCTGGCCAGGGCAACAGTCCAACATGTTCTGTATCAAGGAAGGTAAGGATAGTACGAGCAACATGCGGTCGTGCATTGACCTGCTAAAACGTAGAGTTGCGGAGGCATAAAAAATAAGGCAGAACCACGGGCCATAACACATCTGAAATGTAACGGCTGCTATTGAAATTGCCGGCAATGCGAAGAGGTTACCGAGACGTGCATCCGATGGCACTTCATACCGTCACTCCAGGTGATATGACTGTATGACAAATTGAATGTAAGCTGGCAATATGCGTTTTCTAAGATGCCGCCAAACATGGATTCTGGCGTCATGATACTGTATATGACGCAGGAATGGTCTCACGTCGTCTTTGATGAATACAGGCTCTGTATGCAGCATCATGATGCCAGCATCCATGTTTGGTGGCGTCGTGTAAAACGCACATTGCCAGCTTGCATTCGATTTGCCATACTGTCCTATCACGTGGAGTGACGGTAAGAAGTGCCATTGGATACACGTCTCGGTAACCTCTTGTTCCCTCTTGCCGGTAATTTCAAAAGCAGCCGTTACATTTCTGATGTGTTACGGCCCGTGGTTCTGCTTTATCTTCGATGCCTCCGCAACTATACGTTTAAGCAGGACAATGCACGACTGCATGTTGCTCGTGCTATCATGACCTTCCTTGATACAGAACATGTTCGACTGTTGCCCTGGCCGGCACGTTCTCCTGATTTCTCATCAATTAAAAGTGTCCTGCCAATGGCTTCTGAGCGACTGGCCCGCCACCACTCACCCGTCACTCCGGTTAATGAACTGTGGCATAGTGTTGAATCTCCATGGACTGATGTATCCGTACATGACATCCAATCTCTGTTCGACTCCATGGCTAGGCATATAAATGATGTTATTGCGGCCAGAAGTAGCTGCTTTGGGTAGTGTTTTCTCAGAATCTATACCTCCTAATTTTATGAAAATTTAAATTTCCTTCCCATTATAATGTATTTGTCCAATAAATATCATTCTGTTATTTGCATTCCTTCATAGTGTTGTATTTTGGATGACCAGCAGTGTAAATACATTTTAATACAATTTTTGCGCGCCGCAATACAGACACAAAAACTAAATTTTAGTTTCAGTGTTTAGTTTTTATAAATATAAATACTTTAGATAATAACTTAGGGCTATTGTTTTGTAAAAAAACTTCATGAAAATTTTATCCGTTCTGATTAGAATGTATTTTGGAATATTATATTTTCCATAATTTAATTATATATTCTTCACTATTAAAATATTTTTCATAAAATCTAAAACCTTTAGTTCTAGGTTTATACCTAGTGTATTTGCATTAACAAAACCTCAAAACTGAAACTAATAATCAGTGTTTGTGGCTGTAATGTTGCGCTCTTAAATTATATTATTGTTATATTTTAATAGATGGCGTATATCCACCGTGTCATAAATAAAGTTTTAAATCATTGATGTTAAAATGAACGTAATGATATAGTAATTAGAATGTGAAGATTAATTTATGAAGTGTGGGTTTAAATCGATTAAATATTGGGGAAAACTATGACACATGGAAACAGGTGAAATAATCTTACAATTAAAGGTATCATAAAACTGACGAACTTCCTTAATGTAATTTAGGATACATATTTACGGCCTGGCCTGTCTGATTGATTTTCGTTTGGAGAATGTTTCAAAAATCATTCAGAGTGGATATAATTTTACATATTAAATTATATTAAAACAATTAAAGTATCTAATAAAAACGGAAGCATCTAATAAAACTGATTAACTCCCTGTAATTTTGGATGCATATTTGCTGCCTCTCTTCTTGATTTTCGTTTGTAGATTGTTTCAAAAATCAATCAGAGTGGATATAATTTTACATATTAAATTATATTAAAACAATTAAAACATCTAATAAAGCTCATTAACTCCCTTAATGTAATTTAGATGCATCTTTCCTGTCTCTCTGATCAATTGTCGATTGAAAATTATTTCAAATTTCAATCAGATTGGTTGTAAATACATATATTAAACTATATTAAAACAATTAAAACATCTAATAAAAAGGAAATCATTTAATGAAACCGATGAATCCTCTTAAAGTAATTTAGGATGCATATTTCCGGCCTCTCTGATTGATTTTTGTAAAAAAAAAAATTTCAAATATCAATCAGAGTGGCTATAATTATAAATCTTAAATTATATTAAAACAATTAAGACATCTAACAAATACATAATTATGTAATAAAACTTATTAACCCCCTTAATGTAATTTAGAATGTATATTTACTGTTAGTCTAATTGATTTTCGTTTGTAGTTTGTTTCAAAAATCAATCAGAGTGGTTATAAATATACATTTTGTATCATATTAAAATAATTAAAGCTTATAATAAAAAGGGAAAACAATATTGATTCTATCACGGATGTAAAAACTGATGCTTACTTACCCACCTCCTTGGTACTTGTATAGAATGAGGCAGGTTAAATAAACTGAAAGTATTTATCGTTTTAATATAAATTTAATAAAAAACAAGGTACCAATTCATTGAATGAAACTCGTTTCTAAATATGTTTGTTCGTATTTCTAATAATTAAAATATATATCATGTAACGAAGAATAACAAAATATTATGCTCTATATATGCTATAGCTAATAAATTAAAGAAACGAAGTGAAAAATTATAAGTTGATTAATTATTTTAATTACATTACATTCATCCCATGAAAGGATGAATTAAAAATTTAACCAGTTTCTACTTCAATTTAATTCCATAAAACACATACATTTTTTAAGTCTTGAAATCTAATAAAATGTCCATCAATATATTGTTTAGAAAAAAGCTAAGTTTTAAATACAAGCTTATGGAATGAAACAAAGTTCATGTTCCTAATATTCAATCAATATATCATTTTACATCTAAAGAAAATTCAGTATTTTTTCAAAAGTATTCACTGACAATGCTCAACACAAATTGAAATTTCTTCTACTATATTGTTTAGAAAAGGACGTGAACTCTTTTATGACCGATTTTTTTTGTAAGTTTTGGAAAATAAAACACCTTTACGTTAATAAAATTTTAAGAAGCTGACTAAATCATAAAACTTACATTTTACAGCAATTTGCGAATATGGCATTTAATGAAATCTTACAAATATAATTAATTTACGTACTAATCATATGGCAATTGGCTAGAGAAGAGTTTCTAAAGACATTTGGAAAATGTCATATTACCACAGGATTAAACAGACACAACAACTGGTCTAGAATGTTTTAATATTTTATCATAAATTACTCGTCCGGAAAGTAGCTTCTGATTTAAATATTAAGAGTGAAACGTAGGAACAAAAATGCAATTGAAGAATCGCCTGCGGTTTAGAGAAAACAAAGCAACATTTTATTATTTGTATAATTATTATTACTAAACTTTGAACCATGAAGGATATAATAATAATATGAAATATATATATAGACGCATACTATATTTATTATATGCAAATAATAACAAAAGTAATTTGTCTGAGAAAACTATTAGTTAATGAAAAGACATGCCCTATTAATAAAACCCAAAGAAGCTAATATCAGTAATCTGACAAATTTATGAAATGGAACAGAGATCATGTTTCGAATTAACTAAATCATCATATTATACTCCATTCTTATATTTTTAAGAAACGAACATTAATAAGTCAATTATACAAAGAAAGTTATGCAATAATGTAACCTATGTAATTTAGGAAATTCAAACTCAAACTAATGAGATGCACACTTATGAAATTTAAAATATAAACCAAAATTTCATATCACTTTATTAGTTAGGAAAGTAAATTAATGACTGTAAAATTCAAACTTAAGGAATGTAAAATAATCCACCTTTCTAACAAATTAAACAATATATCAACTTATATTTCCTTCTTGTATTGTTAAGAACATTAATAAGTCTAAAATACAAATATACGTCATTCAATCTTTTGAAATTGACAACATAAACATTTTACATTATTTTATTGTTTAAAAAAATAGTAAACGTTAAATAAAAACTTATGGAATGTGAACAGAGTTCACGTTTCTAACGTTTCTAACTTTTATAACACGCAACTCTTATATAATCTTAAATTTAATTCCTGTATAGTTAAAAAAATAGCATTAATCAGCCTAAAATACAAACTGACGGGATGCAAAAATATATAATTCACAACATACACAAAAATTTTACATTAATGTATAATTCAGAAAAAAAATATTAATAACTGTACAAATGCAAAATTATTAAAAGAAACAGGGTTTTTTTCTAATAATTGAGCAATATATAATGTTATATTTACATTACAATACTTTTAGTAAATTAATATTACATAAGCTTAAACTTCAAACTGATAAAATTTACACCATAAATGATAATTCTATATTACTTTATCGTTAAGAACAGAATATTAACTGCAATATGCAAACTTACGGAATGTCACATAGTTTGCGTTTCTAACATTTAACGCATATATTATCTTACATTTAATCCTGTATACTAAATAACAGAACATTAATAAGTCTAAAATTCAAATTTATGGAATGCCCACTTATCGAATTCACAACATAAAAAAAATTCCATTTTATTGTTAAGAACATAATATTAATAACTGTAAAATGCAAATTTATGGAATGTAATAGGGTTCACGTTTCTAATATTTAATCCATATATCATTACATACTCTACTCCCATATTGTTAAGAAATAAACACCAATAGCTCAATTATGCAAGTAATGTTATGGAATTTTGAAAACAATGTAATTTATGTAATTAAAATACATCACAACGTAATCCATTTTTTAAAAATATAACTGTAACACGAAAACTTATGGAATGTAACATGGTTTGAATAAGCAATGTATAATATTATATTTTAATTACCTCATTGTTATGTAAAAAACATTACCCAAGTAGAAAATGCGAACACGTGAAGTGGAACATAGTTCAGTTTTCTAATATTAAAACTTTGTCAACCTTTGAAAGAGAATTCATTATCTTTCTATATTTTAACAGCTAATTAAGAACATAAACTTGTTTAAAAATTATATTATTTAGATTTCCTTGTTTTCTGCAATATTTCTACATATTTTTAAGTTCTAATTTAATTTCCTTTTATAAAACACACTTCCGTTTTCAACTAATTTTGATAATCTTAAGCTGTTTAAATATGGCGCATTACTGCAATAGTTATTTGAAATTATCAATATATCTAGATTGGAAGCTTATAAAATAAAATACATTTCCAATTGTAATGTTTGAATTTTGTTTAAATTAGGATTCAATATTAAATTGAGCAATGAGTAATTAATAAACTTTTAGCAATTATTTCTAAAATCAAAATTAATGAGTATTTTTCATATTTTCCCTTCATCATTATTTCTTGATTTATATATTATTTTAATACTGTATATGATCAAAATTCATTACCCTTTATAAAGTTTATACTTAAAACCATGCAGCAAACCTACAGCAAAAAAAAATATTTATTTATTTATTTATTTTTATTAACGATATGTTTTAAATTTTTGATTAGAGATCTATCAAAGTGTTCACTTATAATTTATCCTTTTTCCATGTGATAACATGATATTCTTTCAATAGAACTTAAAAGTGAAATTATGATACATGCATAAAGTATAATTCATTTTATTAATTTGTAATTTATATTTAAACAACAAAAAATATACATGATTTCATAAAGAATACATTCAAATGAAACATATTGAAACATGAACTTTAAAATATACAGTTGTTTCCACTTAAAATGTATTCCTAACCACAAAATTCTCTCTTTCTTCTAAAATATATATTTTTATTAAACTTTAGGCAAATACACATTTCAGATTTTTTAAGAACAAACAAATTAGATAAAATTTTATCGAGATGGAAAAATCTCTTATAATGCAAATTTGAAATGACGTAAACAGATATAAAGTTTCATTGCATTAACTTTTTAATTTTTGAAATGTAAAATTCAAATGGATTTTTTAAAAGCTTTTAGTATGTATTGCATTATTCATTCCAAATACTTCTTTATAACATTTACTTTATGAATGTTGTTATTTTCAAAATAGAAATGAACTACGTTGTTTGTTTATGCTACATGTATTTATATTTCAGTTTGAATTGATGTAATTTAGCATAATCCATTTTAAAAAACTATTTGAAAATATGTTTATATCATATAAAGCAGAAATAATACAATTAAAACCAAAAAATAGCAATCTTTAATTTTAATATTTGAAAACGAATTTAATGAGTATTTGAAATTATTTATTTAAAGTTAAATAAAAATATAACTCATTATATTAAACATAGATAATTAAACACATTGAGTAAACATTTTAAATTATTATTTTAAAAATACCGTGATGAATAAAATGCACAAGATTTTTTTAGGATAATTATCCGGAGGTTTAAACAAATTTATATGCCACAAAATTAGACTTGTGATGTAATTAAAACACCATGGCTTTAATCAAAGACAAAAAAATCACTATACAGCGTTTAACGAGATAGTTGATTCAAGAACTAGCATTATCTGAATGTTTGGTTAATCTTTGTCATAATCTACTACCATGTACGAAATTTGTGTACATTTAACAGTAATGTAATTGCAAACATGTAAAAAAATATTACAAATACCCTCACTGGAAATTTCTTTTACCTTGGAGGGTTTAAAAAGTAAGTGGTTTTACAAAAATGGATATATATCAAAAACTGGTACGCCGTGACCATCACAAAAAAGTATTCTATATATTTTTAACCCATTCACGACGAGAATCTTTTACACTTTTTTAAGTCTTTAACACCAGTTGACACCCGTTTTGACTTAATTAAAGTGTCAACATTTCAGATTACATAAGGGGAAATTTTCCGTGCTAAAATACTGGTTTCCAAATTTAGTGTTTCGTGCGCCTTAAGTGGCAAATTTTCTTGGCAACCGGCGTTAAATGGTTAGTATATTTATTTAAATAAGCTGTTACACACCAACAAATACGAAATATATTGCATTTGTTTGAATTAAACTTGGAGTTATAGCGAACAGCGAATAAAACGGTACAGTTCGATAGCACACCTTGTTGGGTATTATAATACAGATTTTGAAAAAAATATGAATTAAAAACTTATATAAAATTTGTTTCGTTTCCTACATAACACTAAATGAGATATAGCAATATTGTTCATTGCAAAAAGTAGCATAGCAAGGCCCGTATTGAGTGAACAAAGGTAACATTGAACCAATTATATAAAAAGCAAAGTCAAATAAAAAGCATATTTATAAAACAAATTAAAATTAAGTACTATAAAATGTATAAAATTACGTAATAAAAGAAAGGTAGAAACCTTCTTTCTCTGGCATGACTTACACGAGGATTGAAAGAAAAGGAAGAGGCAGCGATTATGGTAAGAGAATGGTTTTGCTTTACTGCTTAGAAAAAAATACATTCCGCTATTTATTTGTCATTTTATATTTGTTATTTATTATATGTGTTGTTTATTATTTGTGTTATCCTTTTTATGCTTTTTTTAACTTGTTCTAGGCTTTTTAAGACGTTTTATAATTTTATTGTTTTTAATCTATTTTTACAGTTAGAAATGATGTTATGATGCAACTTCAGTATAGATGTTAATACAGTCCTTTAAAAAAAATTTCATTGATTGAATTTTATTTATTTCTAAGAACATTATTTTTTTAAGTAGATGCATTCTAGGAGTAATTCTAGCAGTAGGAGCTAATTCTTTTAGAAATTAACATTGTCCGTAGTTTATGAATATTTCATTTTCATAACTTAAACTTTTCGATACATTATATTTACTTTTAAATGAGCTACAAATAACAAAACTATGGTTTCAAAATACATATTCTCTTTCCAAGTCAATAAGATAAAACATTCTCTAACCTTTTGAGATATAATAAATTACAGAATTATGTGAAAAATGCATTAGGCATATCAATATTTTAATATTAGGACATGCGTAAAACATAATTTATGTACACACAGAATTTTCTTTGAATTGGAATACTATAGCATGAGTAGAATTACATTAGCATTAAGTCAGTAGTTCCGTTGAATTCCAAATCTGAAGATATGCTTATTTTAACTACAAAACGGTACGATATTTACAAGGTAACGTATAATTAAATAGAGTCCACAAGAAGAGGAAATACTTAACGGAGCTTCTCAAATTGAATTAATTCCAAATTAACATGATTGCGTTTGCTATAATTCATTTATGGGAAAACTTCCTTATTCTAGTTTATTTGAAAGTTAATAACACTTTATATTAATCTGAATAATTATTATAATATTATTCTTCTTGGATTATTGGTGTACATTACTATTGTTATTGCAGAACATATTGAATATCTTATGAATTTTTAACTATCAAAATATTTCATGAAGACAAGCATTACTGTAATTTCAACTTTTAGTACTGTAATTCGGAGCTGAACTTATTGATGAAAAAGTTACGCGTTTATCAATTTTATATTCACAAAAAATATTGCTAATGATTGAATATTTCTTGATTTTACAACAGTATAAATTAACTGTCTATGTTAAATACGTTACACTATTTAATTCAAAATGCTGTACATCAATTAATTTAAATTCTGCACTCAATTTTGAAAAGAAAAAATAATAAATTGAAGTTATATTAAACAATTTTTTTTAAACTTATATTTCAATTTATTAATTATAAAACAAACAAACAACAGATATGGCTTCAAGGGACTGATACTTAACCCCGACGTATTTACAGTTGTACGAAAATGTGGAATTTCAATGCTTATTTTTTATTTACATATGCACGATAGTTGACATATGTTAGAGAGAATGGTTTGGTAAAACAGCATTTTTGTGACACATTTTATTGTTAACCACATTAAATTTAAGCCACATTGTTGTATTTCTAATGGATGACGCATATTAAACGATCATACGTTAAATTACTCGACGAGTCCCTGTTAAACAAGAACTATTTGCAAAAGGAGTACGGCTTTTAACAGGTAAAGTAGTACAGTAAAGATTCAAAACATCTTCAAAAAAGAAACAGGCAGATAAACATACAATTTATGAACCTTGTGCTTTGAAAAGGATGCTTCGAATCTGTTAATTCTTTTTTTTTTTTTTTTTTTTTTTTTTTTTTTTTTAATAAACACGATATAGGGTATTCCAAGAAGAACTAAAATATCAATAAAAAATTTTAAAATGACAATTTGTAGAAAATCCCGTTTTATCCACGCATTTAAAGAAAACAACTGATATTCAGCTCACTCTGTCGCTGACATTTTTCTGAAATTACATGACATCCTACTGGCCTATTTTTATGCGTTATTGTTTAGCGTTGATTATTAAAACATGAAAATAATTTGGTATCGTTTGTGCATGCATAGTTAAAAATTATTTTTTTACAAATGTTTATATTTCATTAAATATTTAATAATATGTTTATATTCTAACTGAAGTGTGTTATTTTACCGTATTTTGTCAAGTTTTCTTAAAAGTGGCTTTAAATTAGATGAAAACCTACATGCTATAAACAAAACACATTGCGAAAATTTCTTGGTTGTTTTTAAAGAAATCATATCTCTATGAATGTACGTGCTATTCTTACACAAATAAATACAAACTTTGTACAATATCCACATAACCATGCGCTGCAGCGACAGACCATTTCGTGCATTTTATTTCACAGTGTGATCACAAAAATATTACTTTTTTACTTGGATTTGTTGTTGGTGTCCGAATATCCCTAGTGATGGTTGGTTGGTTGATTTATGACGGCCGATTATCTACTCTTGGGATATAGGCCCTAGGGGAGGAGTGCCCTCCGTGGGGGTCTTTCTAAGGGATCCTAATCCGTATTTATGGCAAGGTTCGAAGAAAACCACGGAAAACCCCGAAAGGTTAGGTCGACGAGCGCGACAGGGGTTTGAAACCAGCACCTCCCGTCTAAAAGTTTTGAGAGCAGAACCTCTCAGCCACTGATGGGAAAATTTCCCTCGTGAACAAACCTTCGCTGAAAATTATGAAGGCAAACCTTTTCTTTTTATTCATGAAGTTCCAGAAGAATTCGTCAAGTATTTCTCTAGAAATGAAAGTTTCCCGGGGATGTTTGGGTATATAGTATGTTTCACATGTAACATAATCTTTAATATAAGTTTAAAAGTATTTATTTAAACATAATCGATTTTTTATAGTTTCATTTATTACAATGCTCTCTAATGAATCCACCTTTAGCATTTCTCAGTGCCGTTTTCTAGAAAATATTAATTATAAATATATAATAACAGCAAATAGCGCAGAAGTAATTTAAGTACGAATGAAACTTATCTCCAAACAATGCTGCTCCGTTTATAACATCTGCATAACTTCACAAGAATTGAATGAATATTTAAAGTATGACACATATTTTACTCAAATTAGAAAAATGATTAATAGGAAGTATTGCATTATTTCTATAAATAACATACATTTTCTTGTGAGATAATTTCATTCCTTGATTACTGTTTACCAGAAACGTTATAACCCCATACAAATGAATAGCAACTAAACTAACACGGAATATACTTGCTAATTAATTAATATCTGCTATAGAAAGTAGATTTCAACTTTTTCAGTTTATAATTTATTATGAAAAAATAACTCGAATTTAATTTCCAATCTTCCTGGCAGTTAGAAATTAATAAAATATAAAGTTTAAATGGGATTTTAAAGTAATAATTTTTTTTAATGTTTCCTTTATTAGGAAAAAATTAAGAAAAATATATGTTACTGCTTTTAAATTCATGCAATATACAACTTACCATTTAGAAAAAAAAATTCTATTTTATAATGGATATTAAATTGCTGTTTTATTACAATAAATCATAAATCACGAAGTATCGTTATGTAAAACATTATGTTGAATATTTGAAATCCTATTATATATCACTTGGGAAACAAACATATAAATGTCTTGTTCATAGATCTTAACACAATAATCGCACATTAATTTGAAAAGTTCTACCTAGATATTTAAAAATTATGCTGTTTTTTTTCCAGAGACATACAAAATTTAACTTTCATTCCATATTGTCTTGTGCAATGGATATTAAATCGCGCTTGAGATTCAATGACGTCATAACGCAAAATATATTATTAGGTAGCTTTCAATACAAAAAAGTATAAAGCTACCTATTGGAGCCGTTCGGAGGAAAGCAGTTCCGGAAATTTTCGATATATTTTCACAGATCATGACCCCCAGACCCCAAAACAACCCTCCGTTCAAATGTTGATTTATATATATAGATATATCCATACATATATATATATATATATATATATCTGACCTATGTCATACGATAACGCTCGTATTTATAAATCAATTTTGATGAAACTAATTGTGTGTATTAAGCTAACCAATGTCTCGACCGAGTTCGTTGGCCTTCTTGGTCCGCTATTTTGTTTCAAGATGGCGGCCATTTAAAAATTTAAAACTAAAATAAATATGCAAAAAAATTAAAAATTCAAATTTATTTTTAATTACGTGTTAGTCCTTGATACAAGGATTCCAGAGCATTTTTTGGTTTACCTCTATCTCAAAAAAATGGCTGAGATAGAGCAGTTTGAAATTCTAGGGTGGCTGACATTTTGAAACAAAACAGCACATTAACGCGATTACTCCGAAATTATTTTCTTTCATTGTTGTAATAATTTTCCCAATCATAGGTATAAAACTATATATTCAGATCTGTTAGCGCCAAAATTGGCGATAATGGCGACAAAATTGGCAAAATTAGCGATATTTGGCGAAATATCGCCAAATTTGGCGACCAAAATAAGTCTTCATAAATGAAGCCAATTTGGCTATTGCTCAATAATTTAGCGAATTTCTTATTCAAATTCAGTATTAACGAATCTTTTGTAAACGTTTCTTTGCATTTTAACTTGCTGTTTTCGTGTAACATTAGCTAAAATTTTAAAACGAAGATATAGGAAAGCTACCTTTTTTTCCCGGTACAGGCCGGAAGGACTGTTTTGTAAAAAATGCTGTCGAAATTTTAAAGGAGATTAATTTTTAATCAAATTTGTAATTGGAAAATCGTAGTATAGTAAATACTTTAGTTTAATAATCAGTACCAATAATACTTGAAGTTCTTAAATGTATGCCCGTTTTCTTGAAAATATTATTTATGAATGTTAAATAGATGCACATGGCACATAAATATCTCGAATTCGAATGAAACATATTTCTAAAACACGCTTCTATGTTCAGCATCTGCATAAATTCGCAAGACATAAATGAATATTTAAAATAGGACAAAAATTGCATCCAAACAAAGTATGACAAATACTATTTTACTTAAATAAAGCATAAAATATACTTCTTTTAAAGTTATACCTAGTTATTAGGAATAAAAAAAAATATTATTTTCTTCAAAGATATATAATATTAAACTTGCCTTAACTATTTTACTATTATATATAATTTATTTGCAGACAAAATATTTTGTCATTCACTTAGTAATCTTTCCTACATTAATAAGGTAATGAAAAAAATATAAACACACATAAATGTTTGCATACATGTGCATTAAATTATCGTTCGAATCAAGTAATATTTCAATACTAATAATACTTTAGTTTAGAAAAGAGTAAACCTTTAATATCGTATAATATCAACTAAGGTTATACAACTTCAATTGAAGTATTGGGTTGTGTGGAAAGTTCGTGCTAGTTGGGAAATTCAATTTGTCCCGGAAAATTCTATCATTTAATTATTAGACATGGATTCATATATTTAATGTCTAATAAATAACGGGCACAATTTTCCGGTAAGAAAATATTTTCCCAACAGGAAAGGATTTTCTGGACAACCTAATAAAATGTATTAACAAAAGCATCTCCAAAGTATGGATACAAGCATTTAGAAATACCAGAAAGTATTATTATTATTTTTAAATCTCATTTTTAACACTTTCCAACCTAGTTGAAAAGTGTTTATGACTTCGGTTTGTCTTCCGTATGGCCGTCTGGCCGTATGGCCGTCTGTCCGTCTGTCCGTGCTCTAACTCCCGTAAATATGCTCGGATTGCTCTGCAATTTTTATATGTTATTGTAGTTATCTATAGCATATTCCCTGTTTCAACGGAAGTGTGTAGCACTTATAGTTTTTTTACAGGGACACTCAAAAGAATTCCGTTACATTGCGGTCTATGGGGAAAAATCATTTGCGGTTTATTTAAATAATGTTTCAGTATTTGAAACGCATTGAAATTTATATATATCACTAAGGTGCATTGGAAGGAGCTTAATATGGAATAGGGTGTGCGTAGCACCTATAGTTACTTTACAGGGACAGTCAAAAGAATTCCGTTACATTACGTCTATGGAGAAAAATCGTCTGCGGTTTAATTAAATAATGCTTCACTATTTTTAACGCATTGAAATTTATATATATCACTAAGGTGCATTACAAGAGGCTTACTACAGAATATTGTGTGTATAGCAGTCATCGTTCATTTACAGGGACACACAAAAGAATACTCTACTGTCTGTTAACAATAATTCCTGGAAGTGCGTTTTAAGTTGCTGAACGCGATTTTAAATTGACCTCACTTTTTGTCTATTACTAGGTGTGTATAAATTCTGTATTTCATATACAGGGCAGCACAAAAGTTCGCGAACACATTTCCGTTTATTGACAGAAACTCCAGAAGGAGAATTTTAAACTTTGCTACGCGTTTCCTAACTAAACTAAAATTTATCATCCTATGTAGTATATATACAAATCTGTAGATCCTATACAGGGCTGAATAAAAGTATTTGGATATTTTTCCGAATATTGTATATGTTGGGAATTCCTGAAATTACGTTTTTAAATATGTTATGCGTTTTCCAAATTGTTTACTTAATATGTTATCTTTCAGCTTATTAAATGGTAATGATTTGTAAAATTATTTTGGAAGCGTTGGAAAGTGTTACACAATCTATGCTTGATGCACGATTTTTCGTTCTTGTTTAGGATGTAAATGAGTCTTTCTTCATAGATCTACAAATTTCTTCTACCGTGAAATTGGGGATATTATTGCAAACCTAGTGAGTTGAAGAAATAAGCTATCTTTCCGTTTGTTGTTTTGTAAACTTTCTGTACGGTTCTGTACAGAATGTACCACAGATTTTCCCATGAGGTTGAAATCCCAACACAGTCAATAAGTTTCAAAAATGTCTTTCAAATAATGATTTAGCTGTTATTGAAACATGTATAGACGTATCGTCTTACAGAAACAAATAATCTCCGAGAGTGAAAAGTGTTGCTTCTAGTAAAATGATTTCCACCAGTATTTTCATATACGTCTCCGTAGTCATTCTCACTTAACGAAATCAATAGCGGTTGTTCCGTTTGCTGCAAAATAGCACAACACTATTACAAAACCAACCTCAACCATACTGTAGTGTGGAAAGAATAATTTTTCTATTCCCAAGTTCATACCAAATATATCTCAAACCATCGGGTATATTTAAATTGAATTTTCTTTTGTTGGAGACCACAACGTTCTCCCATTCAAAACCCATAGTGAAGCAATTCTTAACAAAGTCTTCTCACCGTTTCGTATGCTACATCGAAAAAGTGTGACAAGACATTTTTTTTGCATAGCATATTTTTTGGGTTATTTTCTGTAAATAAAACTGCGAAAAATCCTATCATTGCACGGCAAATTTAAATCTCTGCGAACTCTTATATACGTTTTCGCACATGCCAGAAGTCTCGCTTGAGATAACTTAGCAATCCAGGTATCCATTCACCTTCACGTTTCTGTTTACCATGAAGACTGAGATGTTGACAGGGAATGCATAATACTGTCTTTAAACTATTAATATTTATTTGAATATCAGGCGCATTTGCTCCACAACTGAAATATGTTTTAAATGAAAAAGTATCCTTATACATTTTTCAACATAATAAATGCGTATCAATAATGTAGTATTTTTCAGCGGCTAGTTTGTAAAAAAAAAAAACATTTTGTTTTAGCCTACCATTTTCTGTTAATAACTGCAGAATTTTTAAGCTAAGTGTTTTACAAATTTGGCAATCTTCTAATAATTATATACATTTATCCATTTCTGTGGTAGTATTCTAATAATGCAAAGATAGAACAAAATCTAGATTATTTTATACAAAAACACGAAGCTAAACTTATATAAATTTCTTACAATTACGAATGATTGTAACACAAACGCATGGACATTCAAGTGCAGTAAAGGTACTATTTTTATAAGTAAATGTCTTATTAAAGACAGTTTGTGCAATATATATAAATTTAATTACAAATGTTATCGCCTACTTTTCTGGGAAATTCATTTGAAATAATATACAGTATTATAAACCCATCTGACAAAAATATAAAGAATGAAGTGTAGAAAGCTTCTTATTGCTGGAAATCAAGAGATTCAGTGTATAAAACGTTTATAAAATGCAAAATAATTATATTATTTTTAATTTACGTTAAATTATGGCTCGTAAAGTGATGTAATCGAGTGGAGAACTTGTTCCTTTGTCTGGGGTCGAAAGAATAGGCTTAGCATACAAGAATTAAAAGATTTTATTACAGTGCTCCCTTCCACAATCAGCACTGTCCATTTACAATGAAAGAAGTTTGGATAGAATCAATATAAAGAGATTAACTATGGGCGCGAACATCAGTAATGAGAAATAAAGACGTTTATAAATACAGATCACAGACATTTGGGGCTACTATAAACAACTAATTTGTTTCAAAATCGTCAGGAAATGGTTCAGATTTATAATGGAAGACATAGTTAGTTCATTCCAGGAAAAATATTTTTGTTGAGAACAAGATGGATTAGGAATTTTCATCCGTGTTATTCGGATGCGTTAATAACATTAATAAATATTAATAACTATTTAATAACATGACATTAATAACATGAAATTAATAACTATTCATCAGAGAATACGTCTGAAAGGGGAAAATACATCGTTCCTAGACTGTGGAGCAATAAAGAGGAATAATGCGGTCTTATATATTAAGATGTCGTTTGTATGCCATTTATGGCTGCTCTAAAAGGATGAGTTGACCCAGAGAACCTTCAAACACTAAAGTCTTTAATTATGAACAGAACATCCGCCAAATTCGTATTGACTGAAGAGTCGCTATATCATGTGATGGTGTAAATTTGATGCAAAAAAGGAACTTCCCCCACTGAAAATTTTTTACCAACTGGTCGCAGATCAAAATATAGTAGCCATTCTAGTGCTAATTATATGTTATTTAAATACATATTAAGAAAAAACTTACAGGGCCGTCTGTAAGTGGAAATTGTAGAAAAAAACCAACATACTTTGACTTTAGATTACGATTCCTGACCTTCGAATTAGCCTAGATCAGAGGTTCCCAAAGTGTGCTTCGCGGTGCCCTTGGGGCTCCGCCTATACTTTTCAGGGGCTCCGCGGCGTTCCTGGAAAATAAACAATACATGAAAGAAATTAGCATATTGCAAGGTAAAAGTTTTCGAAAGTATGTAGGAATTTGTGTTTGTGTCAAAAATAAATACATCTATCACTGGGTTGAAAAATACTATAATATATATTTTTAAATCATATAAAAATTTGCAATATACATGTATTCATTTTCTATATAATATTTTTGGTTTGAAATACTTTATTTTATGGTTCTGCATTTAAAATTCTATTCAAAATAAGCTACAAGAAATAGTATTCTGATTCGAGTGCACAACGTGAATCGAAAGAGCAAAGGCGCGCCAATGCTGTTATCTCTTAAATTTTCTATGCTGTTTTACATAATTATACTTAATCTTTAAAGCAATGTATGTTGCTGCAAAGCGCATTTTTTTAACAACTTGCATCAGGTAACAACCGCTCTTTAAAATTTTGTTTTAATTTGTCTCGGCATGGGCTAAAGATCCTTATATTATGATGCCACAATTTCCTATCAGAAATAACGCTGTAGAAATTTAAAAAATATATATTGGTTCTTTACATTTGTCATCACATTAACAATCTAAACTTTTGCTCAGCTCCACCCCTTGCTAAGATTTTTCGTCAATCTATCCCCCCCCCCCTCATATAAATTTAACCTCACCCATATATCCCGTTTTGTTAGTAAAGTTTTTCTATTAGTTTCAGTTCTGTTAACATGTGTAGTTTTTAACCGTATTTATATTTTGAGACAAAAACAAGAGTGGAAGAAAGTTTCTTTTTTCAAAACTGTAATTAATAGCTAAATACTTCAAATAAAACATCCAAACAAAGTGAACATTGGTGCACCTAACAGTACAGGTTGTAGATTTTACACCACCCAATTAAACACTAAAACGATGATCTCCTTCTAAATGTATTTTAAAAAAGTGGTTCAAAAGAAGAAGCTCGGAGTTAATTCGTTTTCGTTGGATGTTTAGAAGTACGAAAAATGTAAAGAAGAACGAAAAAAGAATCCGTAATCGCATGATTCTATTACGTGTGGGCGGGACTAGCGATAATGTGTTATATAATGACTCATGGGCGACTGGGCCTACTCATTATCTTTCTTTTCGCGAGTGGCCAATTGGGATTATACAGAAGTATCTCTTTGTAAACGAAAACTGTACAGCTTACCTTTTTTCTGTGTGTGTGTGTGGTTTTCGTCATAAATAATAATAGTTTTACATAAGCCCCAATGCAATGCATGATTCATACAGGGTTACCATTTTGATCTTTAATCCCCAGTTCATACTGGAAATCTCGAAAGAATATTTTTTATTTTAAAAATGGATGTCATTAACCCCTTAACAGTATTGCTTGAACGTCGCGCGGGTAAGAAAAGTTTGTTTTCTTCTTTACTAAACCTTTCAGAAACCACAAATTTTTCATTATAATTTTTGCTGTACTTGGCGGATATATCTAAAAAAAGTGGTTTTTACACCTTATTTTTAATTTATTGTGTCCAATAATAGTAATATTAAATAAAACTGTTAAGAGGTTAAATAATAGAAAACTTGATTTTCAAAATTTCTACTATGAATTCAGAATTTCTGTATCAGGAAAAGGGCAAATTGTGAGAACCTTGGCCCCATGATGGAATCTTTCTCTGCTCCATAGGCATAAAATAACATTAATTTGTAAACCATACAGTACCGTGTGGTTAAGGGGCTCCGCTTTAGAAATTATTTCCAAAAAGGGCTCCGCGAGCCCAAAAGTTTGGGAACCACTGGCCTAGATGTAAGTTTGTATGAATTTCCTATCAGTAGTTAAACAGCGATATTCAGTATTAAAATTTCGTTTAATTTGGCTGTTCTTCTACGAATAAAAAAAATCTACTTTAAGAGTAAAACTTTCTACATATTTTATAAAATAATTTCAATTGGAAAATTATTTGCATGAAAACATTAACTAGATCGTTTAAATATTCTAAACAATAAATATCAACTATGTAGAATTTATGAACAGCTTTATGTAATTTTCTTGTTTCAATGTGTATATAGTTCCCAAAACTGATGTGCTGATGGTTTTTAACATAATAATGCATACCTCAAAAACTATTTATCTGATCGAGCTAAAATTTTACATACGCATATTACAAGTCTCAATAAATAAATTCCTAATAAAACGCATGTTATAAAGCATATTTTTTTTCAAGTATATATTTATATTTCAAATATAAATTTTTAACTGGTCGGATGTGTCAATCCGAAATTTGCTTTCTATCTCAAACATCTCAATACTTCCAAAGCGTATTTTGTTTTAATTATGCATTTTATAATCTAAAAATGCAGCACAGCTGAGCCGCGTGTTATATGACTTATACGAAAACATAATCAGCACCAAATTATGCCATTTTCTAACTGAATCGGAAGTTTCATTAAATTCCGTACATTAGTTCTTGAGATACGACTATCACTAAAATCGTGTAAATCCTGACACATGTAGCATAGCAGCGCCACCTGTGTGGAGATTTACAACAAAACCTAATTAGCAACAACTTATGTCAACGTCTTGTAGAATCTAAAGTTTGATAAAATTCCGTGCAGTTGTTGAGATACAGCTTTTGCGAAAATCATGAAAAAAGTAGCATAACAGCGCCACCTGTTGGGAGATTCACACCAAAACGTAATCAACAACAACGTATGCAACGACTAACAAATTCTGAAGTTTGGTGAAATTCTGTTCACTAGTTCTTGAGATAGAGCTATCGTGAAAATCGTAAAAAATGTAGCATAGTAGCGCTATCTCTTTGGCGATTTACACCAAAAGCAAATCAGCACCAGTTTATATCAATGTCTAACTGAATCTAAAGTTTTAATAATTCCGTTCATTAGTTCTTGAGAAAGAGCGCCCACATAATTGTTGTCACTGACAGACAGACACACACACAGACAGACAGACATTTTCTAAAACTGTAAAATCGTGTTCCTTATCTTCTAAAACGTATAAATCCTTCGAAAGCAGGAGGATGAAAATTTTAATGAATCCAAACTTTATTGTAGTACAGATAGAAGAAAGTAAAAGTATGTATGAAAATCAAAATTATTATATTTGTGTTATTATACAAGTAATATATGAACCACTGAAAAAGTCAACATGGAAAAATAATTATTAGAGGAGATACGAATAAAACTATAAAAAATAATTTAATATTAAAACTTAAAAATTTATATCATTAGAATTTCTAAACTACTTGAAAAAATGGCTGTACGTTTGGTAGCCAACAGTACTCTAGAATAGAAATCTCGACGTTATCGTTAAACTTTCTAAAAATATCAGTAAGAAGACGGCCTTCAAACCATTTGTTTACCATAAATTATAAAAAATCCTAATTAAATGACGTTTTTGGTTTTTCTTAGCGGCTTTTTAGCGATAAAAAAGTATGGGAGTTTTTATTGATTTTTCTTTTTCATACCTACTAGACGTTCCCTTAAAATACTTGTTAAAAAAGCGATACGGTAAACTTTTTCAATGATTTGTTTTCTTGGCTAATATTTTTTTTCGCATTTTATAATGCAACATTAATTGCATATGAATGTTTAGGTCTTCTTCTATAGCTAACAGTCTTACTAAATTGACTTAGAAGCATAATCAATATTTAAAAGAGGAAGAGAGTGTAGAGATATTATAAAATCATGGAAGATCATTAATGGATTATTTAACGTTTATTAATGGAATATCTATTAAATTGTATGTTTTCACTTTTAAAAATCAACGTATCTATAGTAGGAGACCATTTTGTTAAGACAAAATTTTTTTAAAGTTTCGATTGAAGTTGATATGCAAAATTTTATAAATGCGCGCAATCGAAACTTTACAGAACACATAAAATTCACTGTTACTTATTTATTTTAATAATAAATTACATTTTATAAAATTTGAAAAGATGATTATTCCTTTAAACACTTTTCATCATAGTTGAAACTTATTTATGACTTTGGTTCGTCTGTCTGTCTACCCGTGCTGTATCTATTGTAAATATACTTTGCTTTTCATGTACATTTCATTTACTATTGAAAATGTAGACATTAAAATTCATTTACACGAATACACAAAAAATCCGTTACATTATTGTCTACGGAAAAAAATATTTTCTGGTGTATTAAACTGCTTCAAACTTAATGAAATCGGTGTGTTATTGAGGTGCACTACAGCGTGTTTTCTATAGAATATCGCGTGCAACATTTATCGTTCAGTTCCCAGAACACACAAAATAAATCGAGTAGACTATTTTCTGAGAGCGAAAATTATCTGCAATTCATTTATAGCTGCGACTTGCATTTTTAAGCTTAATTCACTTTTAGTATTCTATACGGTGTACAATAATTCTATACGGTGTACATAAATTCTCTAGATTATAATCAGGGTTGCACAAAATAATTCGCAAGAGTTACCGTCTATCGATGCGGGCGGATTGCGTTAACCCTTTAGAGAGCGGTGGTCACAAAAAAGGACACCTAATTTTAATTCCAAAAATGACAAACGGCACGAAGAATATTTAATTAAAATTTTCCTTTTATAAAGTAAGGGAAAATCAGCAAGTTATTCTTTTCTAAGAAAATCGTTTGTAAAATCTGGTGTCAGTCCATTATATCATTATTTTACAAACAGGTTTATTCCGCGCCGGAAAGGGTTAAGCCTGTTTTAAACTGTGTTATGTATTGAACAGTAGCTGAACTGTATTTTAAAATGTAATGGATGTTTGTAGAAATAAATAAATTCATATGCAGGGCTGTTCAAAAACAATTTGATGTATTACCATCTATTGATGGTGAGTATCGGAGGTGCATTTTTAGTTATGTTATGCGCTTACTATAGCTGGATTCAATTTTAGCATACAGTGTAATGTGTCTAAAATATTTTTGATCATACACACAGCAGCGCAAAAATATTCTAATATTTTAAATTTTATGGACGGAAATTGGGAAATTGCAGAAAGTGGAATTATGCTTTTTATTCATATATCTAAGAAGGGACATTCTGTTTACATTGAACAGTTCTTGGACTTTCCTTAAACTGCACCTTCCGGATTTCACTTCTATTGCAACCCTATCATAATCTACTAAAATATCTTTAGCTCTTTCAGTACGCCTCTTGTAATTTCGCACCATTTCCCCTGAAATACAAAAACCTCCATTAAAAATTATGCTGGGGTAAGTAGTGACACTGTCACAATATGCCTCTTAGACTTCGTCACAACTAGCCCCACGTTATGCCATTTTGAACTTTATTCTTTAGTTTCCGAAATGTTGGCATGATAACAAATGAAATGCATAGAATAACAGCTCAAAATATAAGCATTTATATAATGTTAGGGATGTTTACATACCTCAGTATCGCTAGTGGCAATGACGTCGCAAAATTTACTTTTACGATAGAAAACAAGATAATTTTTTTAATCTCGAAAACGACGCAACGCTTTACTTCAAAACATACGCAGCACATTGAGACAATCAACCTCTTCACTCACATGACGCGACAGGTGCTGCAACCTATTGGCTCAGTCAGGAAGCTCGATGGCACAACTTGTCCCTGGCACAACCAACCCCGGTCTCCCCTATTTTGTAAAAACTTACTAACAAAGGTATCTTTCAAATAAACAAAGCAAAATATTTCGAGAATTTGAAATATAATTTAGTCTTCATTAATGCATCCTTAACATATTTTATAACATATGAACAGATTCTTGGTACCATTTGACATGTTATTTTCTATTGTACTTACATTTAATGAATATTCATGCTGTTCCTAGACAAGATCAATATAGTACAATTAACAATAGTAAATAACAGCATATTCGAGATTCAGTGAAACATATCTGCAAATGAAGATTTCTCCTTAAATCATCTGCAAAATTTCTCATGAAATACATGTTTATTTAAAACATAAATAGATTTTACTGAAATGAGAAGGTATTAATATATTTAACAGCGTAAAATATAGTTCATGTAAATTTCCTTGTACGAAAGCTCCATTCATCCATTATAATTTGATCTAGAAGTTATGTGTTTTAACAAACGCATAAGACGTAAGAATATAGCATTTAATAATTAAATATGCACTAATAGAAATTGTGTCTTAATATTTGAATTCATCACAAGTGGTAAATTATCGGAAAGAGATGATTTTAATTTATCTGATAATTATAATATCATCCGTTAAATAAAATTGATTATTCCAATTAATATGCTCCAAATTCTGACATGATTTCTAATAATATAAAAGAGTGATATCGAGCATTATGGTTGAATGACCTACCTTAAATTAAGAATGTTTTCGTTATTACCTAATATGTAGATGTATATCATTTCTAGCTTTTCTATAATTTGTCTCAGGGAAAAAGGCGAAATTTTGTCGAAAGGAAATATATGAAAACAGTATTAGAAATTTCTAATGGGAATAATTCCAATAAAATCAATGCTATATAATAATAAATTGTAATCTACTTTGACTAATGATGGAAAAATATGTTTATTAACAATTGTTATGAAAAATGAATTTGAGAAAGCAGTGCGATTTATAGAATCCTTTTGTACCAACGCGATTGTATGTATCCGGATTGAAACTTCGTAATTTTAGCCTGAAGTCGCTATTAACACAAAGTTTAATAAAATGGTGTTTAATAAAATGTTAACTACAGGTTATCGTTATGCAGATGTACACTGTCGAAAGAAGTGGTTCCAACTCTAGCCTTCCAGAGAAGGCGTCCTACTCTACGTTCGTTTGGATAGATTTTCGTTTAGAAATATAAAATCATAAAAATTCCAGGTTTACTTGAAAAAGCAGATCGAAGCTTGCGTACCGCGCCGGTATACACTGCCAAAAGTACTAGGGTCGCCAACTCTAGGTTCATTTGGATGGATATTTTTTTAATATAAAATAATACCAATTTTAGGGTGTACGCTGCCGTATAGAGTGCGGCCTCCGACATTAGATTCGTTTGTAAAGTTTTCGTCGAATATGTAAAATCATTCAATAAGGATTTTAGGTATATTAAATGTTATTATAACGAGTCCGGGAAACGTCGCGGATGCTGGTCAGCTAGTCATTAAAAAATTAGATATATTTAAACCATCTGAAAATGAACTATCATAGTATAAGTAAAACAGAATTAAAAATTAAAATTTTTTTAATGACGTGGTGTTCAAATGTTCATTTTAATAAATTTTTAAAAATGTCTGTTTTTTGTTGGTTTTGCTCATCGTTGATCCCATAAATCCTCTATTTGCATCTTTAAGTCTAATAATTGCAAAAATAATGACATGTGACATAAACCCGAAATGAATATTTAATAAACGATTACTATAGATGTTACGATAAAAGTTTTAAATTTCCAATACTTATGTTTAAATATTAGAAAATACACATTTAATAATGTATAATAATTAATCGTTTATTAATTCAGTGAAAATTGAGTGACAGAACGATTTTAAAAATGGAAAAATAACCTTGAAATGTGTATTTTGAAAAATAATAAGTTGAAATTTTTAAACAAACAATGGTTTCAAAGTTTAACTAAATATAGATATTTTACAAACCATTCATTTTAGCAATAAAAATTACATTATTACATTAGGCACTCAATGAGCAACGTATTTAAAAAAATAATAAGTTGGAATTTTTAAACAGACAATGGTTTTCAAAGTTTAACTAAATGTAGATATTTTACAAACCATTCATTTTCACAAAGAAAATTACGTTATTACATTAGACTCTCAATGAGTAAAATATTTCATAAAAATAAAAATAATCTAATTATCAAGAAGATCAGATGAAGGAAATGATACGCATTTTGCAACGTTGGAACTTTCGGAATGGTGTGTACTTTTGCTTGGTGACGGTGTTTCTGAAACAAACAAGGGTTTCAAAGTTTTCAACTAAATGTATATATCTTACAAAGCATTCATTTTCACAAAAGACATATTTTTCCATATACTTAAAGTGAAATTTGATTGACAGATGGCAAAACTGTTTCTTAGAAAACACGTTTCCAACAAACATGTCAAATTTCACGGATTTTTTTTTTTTTTTTTTTTTTTTTTTTTTTAATAAAGTTGTCAGTTTCAATTTATTATAAAGACTATTAAAAAGTTGTTGTGAGACTTTCAGAATAAAAGATTCTGAATAATGATATTGTATTTATTTTTTTCTTTGTATGATTTCATTTTTGATTTTATTTCCGTTAGAAATTTTATAATAGTTGAATGTTGAAGATATAACTATTCTTACTAAGATTGTAAGAGGAATTCAATTTTCCTCATCTTCGCCACAATAAATTAGGATTGAGCATGTAAGAGCTGTTCTTACAGCCAACAATTGAATCCTATATTTTTGAAAGGGCAGAAGTCACATGTTTTTGGAAATCGATATTTTGAAGAAAATATATTCTACTCGTTTTAGCTGCATTATGTTTTAAAAGGTCACATTTCTAACTCGATTCCATTCATTGTTATGGACGTTAGCAAAACACGTTTATTTAAAAAGGGCCTATAATCTGTATATGTTCCATTCTCCTAGTCACTTTTTGTATCCTTTTTCCCAATGAACGAGACATTGAAGAGAAAAACCCTATTAACGTAAACAAATTGAAGATATCAAAAGAGTTCTGAAATATGTAAGTAAAGGGACAATTTCCTTCTACGACAGCAATGTAAATTCATCGAATCTGTATAACTTCACGTTTTATGGCATCATTCAATTCTGACAATTCTCTTGAATTCGTTGTGCACACCTTCGATTTTAGATAACCCCAGAAGCAGGAATCTATTGGATTGAGGTCGGAGGAATCGTGGTGTTCACGAAACTGCAAAGTTACGGGATATGACTCTGTCACAAAAGCGCTGTTACAGCCTTTTTTCGAACACATATGGCGCTATGTGGAGGAGCAACATCTTGAATCCACAGAATTTTCTTAGTGACATTTCGCTGCTGCAATTCTGGAATTAGGTAATTCTGCAACATTCTTGTTTGCTGTGAACTTGTGATAGAGCACGTTTTCATACCTGTGCAAGTGACCTGTTCGAAGAAGTACGGACCGAGAACGAATGTGCTTGCGATGCCGCACTATACAGTCACTTTAGCTTCGTGTAAAGGCGTTGGTGCGACATCATCAGAATTTCCATTAGCCCAGTGAAAGCAGTGCTTGGAGTTTAATGCTACCAGTTAAAGGGAAATGTGCCTCATCCGTCCATAATATCCGCAGAGTCTGCCTGCAATCTTCTTCATATCTGATGAGGAAATAATTCGCAAAGTCGAATCGCTGTTGCTCGTCTTCAAGTTGCAACATCTGGACGCGGTGGGATCGATAAGGAAACATCCGCAGAACAGAGCGCATAATTTTGAGGACTGTGGTTTCCGGTATATCCGAATTGCGGGCAACAATTATTGCAGTATGCATTGGAGTAATCGTATTATGCACTGCCACAACAACTTCAAAAGGAGCAGATGGTCGTCTGGATGGCAGTATATCGCTTGTGAAACCAGTTTCTATATTTTATTTACCAAATCATGTTCAGTTTTTACGAAGCATGGGCGCCGTAGTTTATGATTTCGCCCGTTCAGATAAAATAATTTTATCAATTCACCTCGTTGTTTCCCCGTAAGTATCATCCTATTGGCAGTATTATCCTGATTGAAGAAACAATCTTTCTACACTGCTTATTAAAGGTTTTCCACACGCAATGAATTGCACATGGTGTTCTGTGATTAGTGCTTCTACTGTCTATCACTGTGAATTAAGTAAAGTGCGTAAATCTGTGTTGTCATTGGTACTGTACTAAGCAAATTATTGGCTCTTCTTAGCAAATGTATTACGCCGGCAATTTTCGTCATACGTGTATCGTTACAATGCCATTTATAGTTTTTCGATGCACTGATGAATGTCCACAGAAAAAAAGTGGGCGGTTCCATTCGAAAATTTTGAAGTTTTTTCACTGTAACCGTAACCGTGTGAACTCTATTGTTTTAAGTCATCACACTCTCGAGTGCGTACCTTCAAACAACCATATCTGAAATTTCTGTTCCATTGGTTGAGCAGTTATGCTGTTGAGTGTTCATATATCGTAGAAGTTTTTTTTATGACCACCCTGTATATATATAAATCATTATTTCATTCAACGGAGGTGATTTTGCAGTACCGAATGTTTCTGGAATTGATTTCATCTGGACGGCTTCAATAGGTAGCTGTTTATTCATTGTATTAGAAGATACCTAAAACACATATCGCTTTGTTTATTTTCTAAAGACTTTTGTATAATATATGATAAAATAACTGTAATGCGCATGGTGGCTATTAATAATTCTTAAAAGTTATGTAATATTTTGTAACAGGTAATTGTAAAAAAGTCGTATTTTTAGCACATAGCCAAACACCTGTGTTCTCTAATATTAGCAAGAATGATATATCTCTCTATTAAAAAAAAATTAGCTAACAGTGTCAACACTGTAACTGAATTTTTTGTAACCGGAAATCTTTCTCGGCTAATATTAAGAAAACTATTGAAGATAAAATATATGAACATTGGTAGTATTTTAAAGATATGTTCGATAAACACGCTGAAGCAGACAGCTTTTGATTATAAGAAATATTTTTAGAGCTATTTAATGTTGAAGTCTGTCAGAAGAGTTCCGTTAAAAAAGTTTTATAGGAACAAAAACTATGCGTAGTAATTAAACAATATTTTTCAAGAACAGTTGCGGTATGCAGTGTACAATTATTTTGTTTTTATTTGACTAATTTTTTAAGGGTTTTTTCTTTAAATTTTCATTATTTCGATAGAGATTTATTTCTTATGTCGAAAAAGCTATTTTCTTATATTGTTGCCAATTTGTAAAATAGCGCAAATAACAATATTCCCTTTCAATGAAAAAAATGTATTTACAAGTGACAATTAAAACCAGAAATAAAACTTTACAAAAATAATTAAATTATTACGCGTTATCTGCAGTAAATGGGGAAAATTATGCCATATTTAAAATGTTCAAATAATATTTCAAAACAGTTTCAATTTAAAAATTTATTTACACGAGAGATTTATTTATTTCGAAAAAATATTTTTACCTATTGTTGCAAATTTTAAACTACGCAAATAATAATATTTCCCTTAAATAAAAAAAATATATATTTTTTCACGGAATATTAATAAGAGAAAATATTTTGGTGAAAATTATATTATTTTGAAAACGATATATTTAAAACGTCTTATTTTTAAAAAAAATTCTTATAACGTCGTTATGAAATTCCGTGAGTAGGCGACATTTTTTACGCAATTAATTTATGCAAACTGTTTTTCAAATTTCTCTTTTTTAATCAATCGGGAAAACCGCCGTTAGCTATCGCGACAGCAGTTTATTCGGCCTTAAAATCCCCCAGTCAAATGGAAATGAGTAGAAACCCAATTATAGAAGATCGCCACTGGTCGTTAATTATAATTCAATTCTTCGTAATATTTTTAAAACAGAGCAAATTACTTTTTTTAGAGCATGCGATGTTTTAACTGAGGTTGATGAGCATAGCTCGTAGGTTGCAAAGCCAGTTTTCATATGTAGTAACATATACTTAAAAATTAAAACAGCTAAAAAATCTTCAACAGATACTACTGAGATTCGACATAGTTCTTCATATTTATTCGTGTATTTCCTTTTAAAATTGTCAAAAACAATTAAAATCTATATTTCCAAATTATTGAATATTTTATGCAATAGAAATATATTTCATATCAATAACTTTAGAAGAATTAATTAACCTTGCATTTTAATTATTTATAATTTTTAATATGATGTTGGCGATAATATATTTGCGTTGAAATGTTCAAACACATGTTAAAAAAACTTCTTTTACAATTACGACTTATTTTCTTATATAATCATATATCCAAATTTATAAAAATAATTTTCTTGTGCAACGTCTGTTATGTGAAACAGATGTTATTGATTTTAATTATTATTTTTTATTATTTTACATACTGTAATATTAAAGCCAGTAATTGAACAATATTATGAATTATTCATGGCATAAAGAAACGCTTTTTTCATAATTAGACGAAAAACATAATAAAAAAATAAAACAAGAGATTAAAAAAAGTAATTGATGCAGTGAATGTTCTTGATATTTCAAATATTATGGAATTGGAGGATGCTATTAGATAATACAAAAGAATCTTCTCACAGACAAAATGGAAAATATTGTTTTTATATGGAAAATTTACATTTAAATTGGATGAAATATTTGTACGTAAATATGTGTTATTTAATATTTTATAAGATAAAAATATACACAGAATTGAATTGAGAGTACATTGTATTATTCATAAAGCTCTTTATTCCTTTAGAAAGTCGTTGTTTTATTCGAACATTACAACGGGAGATTTATTTCTACCTATTTATCTTTTACAATAGTAAAGGTGAAAAACTGATAAAATTTGTAAAAAGTAATTCATAGATTTAATTTTTAATCTATATCTATCTATCTATCTATCTATATATATATATATATAAAGTGGTGGCCAAAAGTGTGGACATTTTTTGAAAGTTTCATGTTTTTCAAATTAGTGTGCTAGTAGAATATATTAATTTTCACTTAAATACAAACATTTATATATTAAATTGAAGGTAATTTAATGTAGAATTTAACAATAAAAACAGTATTACAATACCTGTATTACAAAAAAAGTTATGCAACTAATAGTAAGATCTATCTTAGATTTGCATTTTTTTAAAGTGATACTTACCCAATCAATACTTAGTAGGATAACCCTTATTTTTTAAGACAGCTTCACAGCGTCTTTTCATCGAGTGAAGGAGTGTTTGGAGTTCATCTTTCGTAATCACATGGTGCCAAGAATCAATTATAGCTTCAATAAGTTGTCTTTTATTTGACGTTTTTTTCGTACACGAATTTTCAATCGTCGCCACAAATTTTCAATTGTATTGAGATCTGGGCTGTTTCCTGGCCATGGTAATATACCTATGCCTTTATTTTGAAAACATGCTTTGCATACTTTTGCTGTATGGCATGGAGCAGAATATTGCTAAAAATAAATGGTGCGTTGTTGGGGAAGAGATCCCTGATGAAAGGTATCAATTTTCGTTCCAGGACAGTTTCGATGTATTTTTTGGCATTCATAATGCCATCAATCACTTGAATTCGGCCCACACCATCTACAGACATACATGCCCAAATCATGACATTTTTTGGGTTTTTTGTAGTTGCTTCAATGAAATCAGGATGAAGTACATCTCCTACTCTACGTCTCACTTATTTTATACCATCACTACCAAAGAGCGATATTTTACTCTCATCGCTCCAGTTTACTTGCTTCCATTGATTTTCTAACAATTTAATATGTTCTTTTGCCCACTTGACTCGTTTTTCGCGTTGCTTTTGATTTAAATATGTTTTTTTTCCTTGGAATTCTAGCTTGTATTCCAAATCCTGATAACCTTCTTCTTATTGTTCTTGAATTTACTGCAATACCCGCTGCATTCATTTCACATCTAATGGCATCTGATGAAATTTTTCTATCTTGAAGGCATAGCCGTTTAATTTTTCTATCGGCGGTAGCACTTGTGCATTTTTTTCGGCCTGATTTGGCCTTATTTTCCACTGATTTCGTTTTTTCATAACGTAAACAGAACTTTCGTACACCAGAACAAGTCACTGAACCACCAACTTGTCTTGCAATTTCAGCATAAGAGAGGCCATTTTCTCTCAATATGACAATTCGGCTTCTTTTTGTAGATGTCCAATTAGTTCTTCTTCTTGATGACATTGTTTAAAAATAGTTTAATAAAAAAAAGGACTTTAAATATTCAAAAAGAGCAATACTCTATTTCTATTTAATTGTACTAGTATGAATCATTCCGCAAAATATTTCCACAACAATAACTCTTTTACCATCCAAATAACCTAAACTATAGTTACAAACATTTGATTGTCCTCAGAACAGTGTTTGTGATTGGCTAGTACGCTTTTATTACAAAACACGTCCTTATTCAAAACGATTTGTGTTTGTTTGTTCTAATAAATGAGGATAACTTTTTTATTGTAATGCAAATATTGTAATACTGTTTTTATTATTACATTCTACATTAAATTACTATCAATTTGATACATAAACGTTTGTATTTAAGTTAAATATAATATATTCTACAAGCACACAATGTTGAAAAACATGAAACTTTCAAAAAATGTACAAACGTTTGGCGACCACTGTAGATGCTGAAAAAATTGGATTGCTGAAAAAATTATTAAATCGTGCCAATTAAAAATTGCGTAGATTGCTGAAAAATTATTAAAACTTAGTTTTAAAAAAAAATCATAAAATAACAAAATCCCCCCCTCCCGCTAAAAAAAATCATGAAATAAACTTACCATTAAGAAGGTATGTGAGTTTTAAAAAAAATAACAACAAAAAAAAAAATCATAAAATAACAAAATCCCCCTCCTACCCTCCAAAAAATTTTTTAAAATAAACATACCATTAAGGAGGTATGTGGCGGGACTGCTAAAAAAGATACAAAATGTATTTATTTAAAAAAAGAACGGGTTTGCATTTAATCATTTTATTTACATCACAAAATCATTTTTACAGCATAAATAATACACTCTTCATTTTAGTCACACAATGTCTCATCTTACATTGCTAATTATTGTACTTGTCTATACATATATATATATATATATATATGTATATTTAATTCTATTTTATCTTTATTCATAATAGATTGCAGCACTATGCAGTTTATTTTCTAATTTATGTTTGCTCATAGATATTGCAGCATTTATGATTTAATGTTGACTTTCTGATTGTCAAGTACTTATAATCTTATTCGATCTTCAGTAATATCTGTCTTTTTTGGTGAGTCTTCACAATATTTTATTACCTAATTACTACTTAAGTTTATTTATCAAATTTCTATTTAAACTACATATTTATTTATTTAGTTATATGAACCTCATGTAGGTTATTAATTTTCTTATTTCGTATATACAGTGGTGGCCAAAAGTTTGGACATTTTTTGAAAGTTTCATGTTTTTCAACATTGTGTGCTTGTAGAATATATTAATTTTCACTTAAATACAAACGTTTATATATCAAATTGAATGTAATTGAATGTAAAATTTAATAATAAAAACAATATTACAATATCTATATTACTGAAAAAATTTATGCTCATTTTAGTAGAACAAACAAACACAAATCGTTTTGAATAAGGACGTGTTTTGTAATAAAAGCGTACTAGCCAATCACAAACACTGTTCTGAGGACTAATCAAATGTCTGTAACTATAGTTTAGGTTATTTGGATGGTAAAAGAGTTATTGTTGTGGAAATATTTTTCGGAATTATGCATACTAGTACAATTAAATAGAGTATTGCTGTTTTTGAATATTTAAAGTCCTTTTTTTAATTAAACTCATTTTAAACAATGTCATCAACAAGAAGAACTAATTGGACATCTACAAAAAGAAGCCGAATCGTCAAATTGAGAGATAATGGCCTCTCTTATGCTGAAATTGCAAGAGAAGTTGGTGGTTTAGTGACTTGTTCTGCTGTACGAAAGTTCTGTTTACATCATGAAAAAACGAAATCAGTGGAAAATAAGGCCAAATCAGGCCGAAAAAAATGCACAAGTGCTAGTGCCGATAGAAAAATTAAACGGCTATGCCTTAAAGATAGAAAAATTTCATCATATGCCATTAGATATGAAATGAATGCAGCGGGTATTGCAGTAAGTTCAAGAACAATAAGAAGTTTATCAGGATTTCGACTACAAGCTAGAATTCCAAGAAAAAAACTATATTTAAATCAAAAGCAACACGAAAAACGAGTTAAGTGGACAAAAAAATACACATTAAATGGTCAGAAAATCAATGGAAGCAAGTAATCTTTAGCAATGAGAGTAATATATCGCTCTTTGGTAGTGATGGTAGAAAATACGTGAGACGTAAAGTAGGAGAAGCACTTCATCCTGATTGCATTGAAGTAACTACAAAAAACCCAACAAATGTCATGATTTGGGCATGTATGTCTGCAGATGGTGTGGGACGAATTCAAGTGATTGATGGCATTATGAGTGCCAAAAAATACATCGAAACTGTCCTGGAACCAAAATTGATACCTTCCACCAGGGATCTCTTCCCCAGCAAAGTACCATTTATTTTTCAGCAGGATTCCGCTCCATGCCACACAGCAAAATTATACAAAGAATGGTATTAAAATAAAGGCATAGATATATTACCATGGCCAAGAAACAGTACCGATCACAATCCAATTGAAAATTTGTGGCGACGTTTGAAAATTCTTGTACGAAAAAAACGTCCATCCAATAAAAGACAACTTATTGAAGCTATAATTGATTCTTGGCACCATGTGATTACGAAAGAAGAACTCCAAACACTCGTTCACTCGATGAAGAGACGCTGTGAAGCTGTCTTAAAAAATAAGGGTTATCCTACTAAGTATTGATTGTGTAAGTATCACTTTAAAAAAATGCAAATGTAAGATAGATCTTACTATTAGTTGCATAACTTTTTTTGTAATACAGATTTTGTAATACTGTTTTTATTATTAAATTCTACATTAAATTACCTTCAATTTAATATATAAACGTTTGTATTTAAGTGAAAATCAATATATTCTACAAGCACACAAATTTGAAAAACATGAAACTTTCAAAAAATGTCCACACATTTGGCCACCACTGTATATATATATATGTTATTAGGGCTTAATATTGTCGAGTTTACGCATAATGCTGACAATATTTGATGGAATAATATATATTTACTATGAATATTCTTATAAAGCCCTTCTGAAGTTTCTATAAGATAATCATAGTTTTCCAATTTTTCCTTTATCATCCTATTAAGTATAATTATTTCAGTATCTATTGCAGTGCTTTTTAGCTCACAGGCTATCAAAGCCTGAGAGCTTATGTGCCCGCCCGTTCTGTATGTATGTATGTATGTATGTATGTATGTACGTATGTACGTACGTAACGCGATAACTCTTGACAGAAATAACCGTTTTGCTTCCAATTTTGTTTATAGGTTCCTTGTGATAAGGCGCTTCCCTGATTAGTTTTGGGGATTGATTGTTTAACTATAAAGGGGGGAACGGGGGGCTAACCCCCCTTAATTAAGATAAATGGTTTTTTCATGCAGAATTGTCCAATTTTCTTCAAATTTTGTATATAGGTTCATTGTGATAAGGTTCTTTCCTGATTAGTTTTGGGGGTTCATAGGTTAAGTATAAAGGGGCTAACGGGGGGGGGCTAATCCTCCCCCCTTATTTTAGATAAATTATTTTTTTCATGCAGAGTTATCTGATTTTCTTCAAATTTTGTATATAGGTTCATTGTGATAAGGTTCTTTCCTGATTAGTTTTGGGGGTTCATAGGTTAAGTATAAAGGGGGTAACGGGGGAGTTAATCCTCCCCCCTTATTTTAGATAAATGATTTTTTTCATGCAGAGTTATCCGATTTTCTTCAAACTTTCTATATGGGCTCATTGTGGTAAGGGGCTTCCCTGATTAGTTTTGGGGGTTCATTGATGAAGTGTAAAGGAGGGAAACGGGGGCTACCCCCCCCCCTTAATTTTGATAAATGGGTTTTTCATGCAGAATTATCCAATTGACTCCAAATTTTGTATATAGGCTCATTGTGGTAAGGCACTTCCCTGATTAGTTTTGGGGGTTCACTGGTAAAGTATAAAGGGGGGAATGGGGGGACTAACCCCCCTTGATATAGATAAATGGGTTTTTTAAGCAGAATTATCCGATTTTCTTTAAATTTTATATATATGTTCATTGTGATAAGGCGCTTCTCTGATTAGTTTTGGGGGTTCTTTGGTTAAGTATAAAGGGGGGACGGGGGGCTACCCCCCCTTAATTTAGATAAATGGATTTTTCATGCAGAATTATCCGATTTTTTCAAATTTTGTATATAGGTTCATTGTGGTAAGGCGCTTCTCTGATTAGTTTTATGGGTTCATTGGTTAATTATAAGAAGGAGAAACGGGGGATGGTTCCCCCCTCTTAATGTATTGTCGATTTCTTCATTTTTTGAGGGCTTATTTCAAATTCTTTGAAATAAGAATATAATTTACAGTTAGTGTGAATAGCCTGTGAGCTCAATGCCGTCAGTTTAACTGGGCAGTTTTCTTTTTTATTATAATGTCTTATACTTCGTTTTCACATGTGTTTTAATTTTTAAGTATATATTTAAAATAATGTATTAAGTTAAATTTAATATTTTAAATATATACTTATATATATAGAGAGAGAGTGCCGTATATATAGAGCCGTGTTTAGCCGTATATTTCACTTTGCAGCCAAAACTATCCAGCAGACCATTGATGTTTATTTTAGTATTAGTCTCGAGTCTCCCATCGCGTACTATAGTGGTTGCATGTCGGTAGTTGTGGGGGTATAGGATATATGATGGTTGAAAGTATTCGACCTAAGGCATTTTCATAATTCGACCAAAGTGTTCTAAAAATGATTAAAATTTTCTAGAATGTAGCGCAGTACACTGGTATTTGTGTGTGGTAGTAGCCATCGTGCACTATTGTCGTTTCATGTCTGTAGCTGTGGGGGTGTGGGAGATATGGTGTTTGAAAGTGATCGACCTAGGGCATTTTCATACTTCGACCTAAGTATTCTAAAAAATGTTTGGAATCTTCTAGAATGTACTAGAATGTTCTCTAATGTACTATAATTTTCTAGAATGTACTAAAATGTTATTTATATTTTATACATACATACATATTTACATATATGTACACAAACATATACATATTTTTATTAGGTTTATATAGGGACCAGAAGGATCGAGAACGTTCTATTTTGCTTGAGGAATATTCTGTGGAGGTGTAGGAGATATGGTGGTTGAAACTAGTTGACCTAGGTCATTTGCACATTTCAACCAAAGTGTTAAAAAAATAAAAGAAGAAAAAAAAAGAAATTTATTTTAATGCACGTATTCTATATTAAATATAGAAACAATCTGTACAGATGTACCAAAAAAGAAAACAGCAAAGATGGTTGTCTTCAGAAAATTAATAAATAAACAATAAAAAATTGAAATTACAATTTGCATTGAATTATTACTTTCCTTATAATTAATGAATATATTTTCATATACAGTACTATAATAGTAACGTGTTTAATCAAAATATTGCGTCGTTTTCATGCTATATGAATAATATATAATTAATAGATATACTATAAGTGTTACTCTTTAAATATATATGCGAGTCACATAAATTCTTTAATTAAACAAGATTAATAAATTGAAACTTTTATATTTTGTTTGAGAGTTAAATATTATATATATATATATATACATGTTGATTATAAAGGAAAACTTTTCCGATGTATGAGCTCCTAGTGATTATACTGTTCAATGACACGAGATGCCAATTGGTTATTTTTTAGCATGGTGTCGAGTCGGACGAAAACAATAACTATCAAGCTGTTGCAATTGTGGTTACAGTAACAAACTTTCAAATAGTAAAAGCCATTTTTTTTCTCGCAAAGTGGTTTTTAATGTGGAAAACCATAAATTGTGTTACAAAAATAATTTTTGCTGGAGAAATGGCGACATAAAGCAAAAGGCAATGTAGAGTATTTTGTGACATACGTAGTCTGAACAAATTTGTCATCTACCGCCATTTTGCATTTTTGTGGTCGCCGATGTCACACAAATTCAACTCATCTTTTCATTCATCTGTTTTTGTCTCTTGGAGAATTTAAAATATCAGGTATATACGCCCAATCCGTCAAATGGGTCTGACTTGAAAAATCTCTTGAACCATGAAATTTATGCAATAATTGTTTGTTGTTCATAGTCTCCCGCATGCGATATGACATCTTCTGTGACCATAAACACTTAAAACGTTTGTAATACGAGTAACTATTTGTTTAAAGTCACCCGTATGCACGCATTTGTTCTTTACTGTTTTTTGCTGTTCTTTACTGTCATTTGTGCGTTTATTTTATGTCGCCATTTACACTGCTAAACTTAGTTTTTAATGCATTTTTTGCTTTTTCAGCGTAAAGATCATTTTGGATAAAAAGAATGAGTGTTGACATTAGAAATGTTTGAAAATTTTTCATTGTAACCATAACTGTGCTTTACCTCACACAGTAAAAAAGACAAATATTTCTGAATGTTCGAAGAATATATTATATTTTGAATGCTCTTTCGAGCTATCAACGATTTCGACAACCGTTATTTTTCTTTAGAAACACAAGAAACTTTGGAGATTTAAAGAGGAATTTATAAAAACAAAGTTTTTGTTGCTGCCACTGATTTTTGGAAACATATGCGAGTCTTTTTAAAGTGCAAGTGTTCTCAATATCGGTTTTTACGATGCTACCATTTCACAGTTAAGCATTTTCAGCTGCGTAACTGCAGTTCAAAAGATTCAAGGGTAACAAAATAATATTAGTTTCAATGTTAAGGTCAATGCTGTCAACTTAGCATGTTTGTCTGTAAAACACATTTGTTGAACATGAAAATGTTTACTTAAGCATTGATGTCATCCTAAAAACCAATCATCCTAAGAGTTATAAAAAAGAAATATTTGATTATATAAAATGCTCACGTATAATGTCAATGTCAAAGAATGAAATCTATCCAGAAATGACACAGAAGTATCCTTACGAAATATTTCGATTGAATTTTGATGACGAAATTTTTATTTAATTATGACAGAAATACTCGAACTTCCTGTAAGAAATGCAAAGTAATGCTGCATAAATTGTTAAATAATTTTCTATGTAGAATATTAAAGAAAAATGATACAGTGCTGAAAACTAAAGAAATGGATAGTGAAAATGCTCATGGAACAGGTAAATTATTTTATATTTTTATTAAATATGTATATTTTGGTCTAATTTATATTATTTCTTCGTACAACATTAGTTTTAGAATGATATTATCACTCATATAGCTGAATAACTGAATAATAACTACTATATATGCACGAACGCATATGCAAATATCTTTAATAAATCATCCCCATTCGGTGCCATTGCTTCCATTTTTAAGATTTCGTTCATCTCACGAAACCCTATTACTCCCGCTTCGTTGTCTGTGCGTCACAGAGCCGGTTCTCAGAAACTATTTAACTTACAAGCTTGAAAATTTGTGTACTTATTTCTGAATAC
Organism: Maratus michaelseni; assembly: GCA_963931845.1. Classification (NCBI taxonomy): domain Eukaryota; kingdom Metazoa; phylum Arthropoda; class Arachnida; order Araneae; family Salticidae; genus Maratus; species Maratus michaelseni. The sequence goes on from OZ007589.1 coordinate 326,747,531, forward strand.
GTGTTATGAAGCTCAAAATAATAGAATTTGAAAAAATCGTATTATTTTAATGTATACAGATAAAAAACCAAAAATCTGCAGACTTTTCTTATTAAATTTAAACATTTTTCTTTATAGCAGTTGCCAACATTTAAAAATCCACAATAAAATTCTTTCTACAATAATTAATTTTCTATTGAAAGATTTCCACGTGAAAAATGAAAATGAAATAAAAAGTTTCACCAATTGAAAAGAAAAAAAAAGATTAATATGACATCATATGGGTAATAAAATGGACATTTTCAAACATCTCTCAATAATACAATGAGTATGAGTATGTGTAACTACAGAAAGCAGCTTAATAAGACGTCATTGGAGAATTAAAAAGAAAAATAATATGTCGTCATAACGGATTTTTAAAAGGTTTGAGAATAATACAAAGAGATTATCAATATGAGTAATAGAGAATAGTAAATATATAAGTTTGAGGAACGTATTGAATCACGATAAAAATCCGATTATAGATATATTGACATATTTTAACATTTTGAAGGTCTTTATACAACATGTTTAATTTTAAAATTGATTTTTGTTTAATATCGCATTTAATCAATATGACAGATATTATTATGACAGAGTATAATAGCGAGCTTCGCCAGCTATCGGATCGGTTCAGATTTCGAAAAAAAGAGAAAAATAGACCGGTAAATTTTTACTTTATAAAAAACTTTTTTTTTAAATAAAATTTATTTGGATTTATTAAAGAAAGGATAAAGTGTTTTGAAAGAAATATTAAACGAAACCCTTTTTGTGATCTTCGATCACACTTACCCACTTGTTAAGAGCATGCTGTTGCTCCTAAATATTCGAATACTTAAACAGTTTTTTAAAAATACTTTTAAGATTTCCTGTTAATCAAGAAAAAACAGCGGTTCCATAAAAAATAGGTTAATATATATAGCGGCGCTTAATGGGTTGATAGAATATTTCTGACATTTAAATATAAAGTTACTCGGAATTTTCAGATAAATATTAAATAACTTGGACTTCTTCGTTTTATTAAATAGTAATTATGTTTTTGTGACGATTCAAATAACGCCTATGATTTTTTTAATAGATTCTAAATAATGAATAATCCTGAAGACTCCCATCTGAATTTATAAAAGTCTTTCCGGCATGTACCATGAGGAAAAGGTAGCTTTCATAGTCCATGATTTTTTTTTTTTTTAATTCAACTAATTTTACTGAAACACCCGAAGTTAAAATGTTTGGAATCTTATTATAGAAGATTCAATTCCAGTTTTCATTAATACTAAATTTGAATGCAAATTTCAGTATGAAAGTTACAGCATAACAAAAATCGGATTGTTTCAAAATGTCAGCCACTCTAGAACATATCTCACCCATTTTTAAAAATAAAGCCAAAACAAAAAATATTCCGGAATCTTTGTATCACAATCTAACACTTAACTAAAACAACTTTTTCAATTTATAAGTTTTTATACATCTTTTTGGGTTTTTTAGAAATATTAAAAAAATTAACTGGCTGCCATTTTGAAACAAGATGGTGCACGAAGCTGGGCAACGCACTCGGCGAGACCTTGTTATGTTCTGTACACATGATCAGTCACATTCATATCGGTTCATAAATACGAGAGTTACAGCATAAAAAATATCAGATTGTTTCAATATCTCAGCCACCCTAGAAATCCAAACTGCCATATCTCAGCCATTTTTAAGATATAGCTAAAATAAACACGTTCCAGAATCTTTGTATTACTTTCTAACGTTTAACGGAAATAAAAATAATTCTTTTCAATTTATGATTTCTTTGAACATTTTTATGATTAAAAAAAAATATTTAACTGTCTGCCAGTTTCAAGCAAGATGGTGGATGAAGCTGTCCAACGAACTCGGTCGAGACCTTAATATGTCCTATACATATACTCAGTGACATCCGAATCGGTTCATAAATAAGAGAGTTACAGCATGACAAACGTCATATATACATACTGCAATAGGTAGCTTTTTGCAATGAAAGCTACTTAAAAGTGGTTTTATTTCGACAAAGTTTTTTGTAAGGAAAAAAAGAATGCCACAATTTGATTTCAAAAGTTTAAGATCTTACATACGTTTATGCATATATAATTAAAAAGTGTACATATTTCCATAATATGAATACAAAAATATTATTAGAAATGTTTTTTTTTTCCTATAACCTAAAGAAAATATTTCATATCAGTATTTTTCTGTGTAAATACAGCAAATAAAAGTGTCTGCACACAGGTTTTGTACAAATTTTATTACCTTTTTATCTTTTTTAATAATAATTCCATCATTCTTTTGTAATGCTCCTTCGTTACCTGCTTTATTCTTCATTATATTATACAAAAAAAACCTAAATAAATGAACAAATATGCAATGATTTTTGACGCAAAGTCGCAAAGAAGACAAATCATTGTTCAAGAGAAATAAATCATTGTCGTTTATTTCAGAAAACGTATAAGTGACAAAAAATTCCACAATGAATTAATATATTTATCATAATGAAAATCCATCGTTATTTTTTATATTATAATTTCAAAAGCTTATAAGAATTAAATAAAAGCATCATTTCTTATATATTATTTACAGCTTTATCACGTGTTTATCATTATATTTTTATAAAGTAAATTATTTGAAAATGTAACTATAATTTCATTTAATAGGATATAATATTGTATAAAATTATGTACTTTATTTATTATCTGGAAAACTATTGTTCGAACGGTTTTAGTGTTGTGGTCAGTTACATTATGATGCTTCTTCTTTTAAATTTAGAAGACATTTAGTAATAATATATTTCTTAATTTCATTTAAATCCATTCGACATTTCAGTGAATTTAAAATACGCATAATCATTTTAATTAGAAATCTAAATTGTGAATAAAAATTGCAAATATTTTCTTTTGACTTACATAAATATTACTGTTTAAATTGATATTGAAATATTATAAATTATCTGTACTAAGAAAATAAAGTTGTTTTTCTGTGTGTTTGTTGGTGATGGCTATGGAAATCTAGAGATCGCACAGGTCTGAAAATTTAGATTTAGGCAGTACAAGGCATTTCCTGATGCTCCTTAGTCTTAATAATAAGATAATTAGCCAAGATATTAATTAAAGACTCACCAAACAGTCACATCTTTCTTTATGACTCTTCAAAAGCAATCGCGCATGCCCAGAATCCTATTTACGCATTGAAACCCGATAAAAAAGAACACTTTTTTTTGTTATTTCGTAAATTTAAATAGAAAAAAACATTCTGATAAAATTTGACAACATATTCAGAAAGATCGTACTCTTATGTCTCAAATTCTGAATTCAATTAAAAAAAATACCGTAGACATATATTATAAATACAAAGTTATGTAAAAGAAGGTGCAGAATTTTATTAAATTGATTAACATTTTCAGGGGATTAAATTTGCAGAAATACAAAATTTACACTTTTATACGGCTCCCGTACAAAAAATTTCCCAATGAGTAAAGTGTGCCCCATACACTAATACGGTCATGTACATCATTTCAGCATTTTATCATAAAAAGTCATAATGAGACCAGTCATAAAGAGATATGTTGAACTAAATTTCGTGAGGGGTTAATTATAACTGCATCATTACAATTATTATTTATTTATACAATCATTATTATCTTTAGTAATTTGTGAACGACTCCTGAAACGCTATCATCCGACAAGGTTTTCCCCTTTGCGAACTCATATCTAGGCGTCAAAAAGTGGTTTATGTTAGCATTTATGTGTTTTTACATTTCTGCGACTTTTTATAGTAAAATACTGAAATTTCGCACATGAACTTATTAGTGCATGAGGCACATTTAACATCACTGGGAATTTTTTTGTACAGGGGCAGTATAAAAAGTTAAATCTTGTACTTCTTCAAATTTAATCCCTTGAAAATTTTAATCGATTTCATAATATTCTGTACCTTTCTAATTTATAATATATGTCTACGATCAATATTTAAGGAATATAAGCCGATGTCAATATTTTTTGAACACCCTGTATTTATACTTGCAAGGAGCAAAAGTAGTTTTCTTGCACAAAACAATATTTTTAAGATACAGATATTGGCAATATACTGATGTTAATAGATGGCGTAGTATCTTTGTTATGTGTTACAAATGCTCATTGATTCTTGTTGTTGTTGTTGTTGTTAAGTAAAAGCCTGAACCAAGAATCTCAAATGGCAGAAATATTTTCTGATCAGAAGAAAAGTTGTTTAAAATTGAAGAACTAATTAACAATCAAAATTATAGGATATTAGTTCATGTAAAATGGTCTGCCCTGGTTCTGTTACGGTTTTGAGTGTACTAACGTCAGATGTAAAATCTCTACTTGTTTTTGTGAAAACTGACATTAAAATAAAAAAAAAATCATCAAGAATATATCCTTGAATTAATTGAATATGTAAAAGTGAATTAACTGCAAAAAACATGTGCCCAAATCTATTTGAATAAAATAAAATTGGTTTTTCAACAGCCCATTTTATTCGGTAAATGATTGTTCAACTGCAATAAGTTGTTGATAAATTTTTATGTTCGCTCATGAACCAATTTTATTATTTCATTGTTATACAGCTACCACTATTTTAGAATATAACAATTTGTCATATGTAATTACAGAAACTTATAAAGTATTAAATAAGGAGATGACTACCTTTCGATATCTATGGTGCCAAATGTCTTTCAGGCAAAAAGATTGAAGACGCCCAGTTTAAATGGAATTATTTGTTTCCAATATAGCAATGTTTTAAAAGGTAAATAAAACAAAATTTACTTGTTTCTGAATTTATTTCTTTACACGAATTTTTTCCAAACACTATTTAAACAATTATATAAATTTCTGCATGTTTCTTTCAACATTCATATATATCTGCCTCTGTGAAAAACATTCTCCCAAATAAAATGTAATAAAAACCTTGGCACATCTAACTGATAAGTATTTCAAATTGATTTTCATTAACGTCACACTGAAATGTTTGAAATAAAGATAAATTACACAATTTAACTTCCAAAGATTAAATGCCTCAAATCATCTATTTCATGAAATAGGTGAAAAATATAGCCTCATTAATGTCATGTTTGGAATGAAAACGACATCCACGTAATTTGTTTTTATTAAAATATAGCCAAAATTCACACCAAGCAAGATTAGGAGAATATGGAAGCTGTTTTATCACTTTTATGTTTTTAACACTGTCCAACCTAGTTGAAAAGTGTTTATGACTTCGGTTTGTCTGCCGTCTGGCCATGCTCTAACTCCAGTAAATATGCTCGGATTGCTCTGCAATTTTTATATGTTATTGTCGTTATCTGTAGCATGTTCCCTATTTCAACGGAAGTGTGTAGCACTTATAGTTTTTTTACAGGGACACTCAAAAGAATTCCGTTACATTGTTGTCTATGGGGAAAAATCATTTGCGGTTTATTTAAATAATGTTTCACTATTTGAAACGCATTGAAATTTATATATATCACTAAGATGCATTTCAAGAAGCTTAATATAGAATAGGGTGTGCATAGTACTTATAGTTACTTTACAGGGACAGTCAAAAGAATTCCGTTACATTACGTCTATGGAGAAAAATCGTCTGCGGTTTATTTAAATAATGTTTCACTATTTTAAACACATTGAAATTTATGTAGGTGCATTACAAGAGGCTTACTACAGAATACTGTGGGTACAGCAGTCATCGTTCATTTACAGGGACACACAAAATAATTCCCTACTGTCTGTTATAACAATAATTCCTGGAACTGCGTTTTAAGTTGCTAAATGCGATTTTAAATTGAACTCACTTTTTGTCTATTACTGGGTGTGTATAAATTCTGTATCTCATATACAGGGCAGCACAAAAGTTCGTGAACACATTTCCGTTTATGGACAGAAACTCCAGAAGGAGAATTTTAAACTGTGCTACGCGTTTCCTAACTAAACTATAATTTATCATCCTATGTAGTATATATACAAATCTATAGATCCTATACAGGGCTGAATAAAATTATTCGGATATTTTTCCAAATATTGTATATGTTGGAAATTCCTGAAATTACGTTTTTAAATATGTTATGCGTTTTCCAAATTGTTTACTTTGATGTTATCTTTCAGCTTATTAAACGGTAATGATTTGTAAAATTATTTTTGAAGCGTTGGAAAGTGTTACATAATCTATGCTTGACGCATGATTTTTCGTTCTTGTTTGTATAATAAATTCAATTGTAATCCCTGCTGAATTGGAAGATGCATTTTCATGACGAAGCATGGGTCCTCTAACATGCATTGAAGAATTTCTGGAAAACACTTAGTGTTGAACCAGTTAGCAGCTGTAAGCAATTGACACTTAAAACAGTATCAGGTACATTGATATTATTAACAATTATTGTTAGCCTTATTTCTGTTATAAAAATACAAACTTGTTTCTGAACATAAAAACATTTGAATGTTTATCTGCTATTCTTCCATTACATTCATTGTATTCAAGAAGAATTTATGTCTATAAGTCGTACACCCAGAAAAAAGTTTTGTTGAATCAACAAAAATTTGGTTCGCCCAACAAAACTTTTTGTTTAAATATAGGGGTCAATGGAAATTTTGTTTGAATCAACAAAAAAAATTTTTTTTTTGCTATTCAAAAAAAAAAAAAAAATTGTATCTTCAGCAAAAAATGTTTTGTTAATTTAAGTAAAATGGTTCAATTTTACTTGAATTTTGTTAAAACAACCAAAATGTACTCAACAAAACATATTTTGTAGTTTTAATCAATTCCTTTTTCTGTGTGTAAGTCACATTTATTGAACACGCGGGTCGTAGTTTTGACAATATTATGCTTAATTAAACAGAGTCATTTCATTTTCTACTTTTCATTAGTCATTTTGCTTCAGTTATAGCTCTTTTTTTTAGTACTTATTTGTAAAAAGTAAAAATCTGCACCAAAGTTCAATATCATTTAAAAAATATTTGACGCAATTTTTTAAAATCTAATAAACTGCTTTAAATATTTAGTCAGGGATCTCAGGGTATAAACATTTTTTTCCCACTACATGAGAAATATTACTTTAGTTTTACATTTATTTAACATATGCAATGGCAAGCTACCGTTAAAGTTTTAATTTGAAAATAGGGGTTGGTAAGAATTTAAAAAATACTAGACGCTGCGACCGTCGTTTAGTTTTTTAAAAATATTTTGATGTATTTTAAACTTTCTGAAACTGCTATATAATCAATATTTATATAAATAAACTTTCATTCTGCCTTGTTTATTGAGTCCTTTCCAAACTCTTTTATAAACTATCCAACAAAATTTTAAACTTATGAATCAGGAGAAGAATAGCTCTTGTATATATCATTAAATTGTATGTCAGAGTTGTATAACTATTAATCACAATAAATTCGAATCCTGCAAATAAGGTCTACAGTCTGGAAAAATAAAAAGCCGCACAGTAGAAATTACTATTTTCAAGTTTTATATTTAGATCTTCCATTTAAATTACAATAGTAAGACACTTTTTTAATTAGAGTTGTACAATATAAATGACTATAACTATCGTCAATTTTTAAATTATATGTAGTAGCCCGCCGTTATATCACTCATTTTGGCAGGCAAAAAAAAGCAAGGTACCTTGCGAGGACTTTGCGAGGACTTGCGAGATACATCCAAGGCTATCAAAAATTAACAAGAGCGACAACCCTAAAATTATTGTATAACATAATACAATTTTCCTAATACAGCTAACTATAGAACACTTTTGTGATCGACATAGAAGCTGAAGTTACGTAAAAAAATGTTTTTAAGATACAACTCTTTATGTTTTCATGAAAAGTGAAAAAGAACAATATAACCGAATGAGATAACGATGCGTGATAAAATGTGTGACAGCTGTATTTTCATATTTATCAAAATGAACAAAAAAAAAAAAATCAGCAGTTACTATTTAAAAATCTAATCGTTTACTTTTTGCAGAATTCTTAATGAAATCAAATGAAATTGTCTTATTAAATATAAATTAATGAAGATATCTTCGGTCAGAAAATGTGATGAAGAATAAAGATTAGAAATACACCTTTAAGAACATTTTGTATGATCATATATGAAATATACCTATGTATTTCAAATGTATCTATGTATATATAAACATACATATATACAGAGTGATTATAAAAAAACTATCCCGATATACGAGTTCTTAACTATCACACCGTTCACAGAAAATGACAAATTTTGGTTTTAAGTATTTTGAGGTATGCGCTCAAGAATCGTATGAAAAACAACAGTTAAGCTCTAACAGTTACGGTTACAGTGACAAAATTTTGAACATTTCAATAGGCAACACCTATATTTTTTATTGGAATGTGATCTTCATAGTGAAAAACCATAAAAAGCTTTGGAACGGTACCTGTAGCACGAAAATTGCCGGCGCTAGACAGACTAAGAAGAAAAGTGAAAAAAACGAATAAGGACAGAGAATCAACAGAAAACAAAACATTTTATTGTGTTTCACAAATTTTTCACGTCACACACGAAGACACGTTGCATGCGGCAGATGGTGGATAGCACTGAATAATAAAATATTTTACTTTATGTTGCTTCTCTGTCTTTTATTGGTTGTTATCACTTTTTCTTCTTAATCTCTCTAGCGCCGGCAATTTTCGTGTTACAGGTACCGTTTCAACGCTTTTTATGTTTTTTTCACTATGAAGATCACATTCCAATAATAAAAAAATAGGTGTTGCCATTTGAATTTTTTAAAATTTTTCACTGTAACCGTAACTGTTAGAGTTTAACTGTTGTTTTTCATACGATTCTTGACCTCAAAATACTGAAAATCAAAATTTCATTCAGTTTCTGTGAACGGTGTGATAGTTAATGACTCATATATCGGGATAGTTTTTTTATAATCACCCTGTACTTACCTAGATCATGTCACAAATTTTCGCTAACAACATTTAGTGTATATTGTCCAACAAGGGAGACTGCTATGCCATGTTTATCATAACTGAAGTGACAAGTATATATCTATGCGATGGTAATACAACAAATGTAATATATAAGATGCTTAGTATCTCTAACTATTATTTTTCAATTTAGACTTATACCAATCCACAACGGGCATTGCTATGCTATTGGTTCTTGCGATTAACATTATAACTTTATTTTAGTATTTATTTGGTAGAAATTCACGAATTTTAAGCGCTAATTAAAATATATTTATAGGGATTGAATTTTTGGATTTTAATACCTATTAAAGGATGTTGTAATGATATGCATTTATTTACTGATTATTGTAACTGAATGTTGAATTCAAAGAAATACATTATACCTCTTAATAATTTTAGTGCGGAACATAGCTATTTAAAGTAATATATTAAGAAGATATACTAAAAAAGGATTGTGGTGCACAGCCTCCCATCGTTAAAAATTCCTTCATAGAAATATTTGGTACTATAAAATTATAAATTATGTTGTACTTTAATGTAACACATATTTTAATTATTTCGTGGATTACATTCTTATTCTGATATGATTGAGAAATCTGTTACAGTTTATAGTGTTAAGGGTTAGATGTTTTATTTCTGGTTAAACAAAAATCATAGTAAACTATGTAAGTTTAAAAATGTATGGAGGCAAGTTACGTATATAAGTATGTAAGTTAAGAAAAATGAACTTTAGATAAGAGATCTTCATTGAAGCTGTTTTCAATTAATTATAACAGAAGATTAAATAGTTTTTAGAAGTAAAGGATTAGCATAAATGAATGACCGGATTTTAAAAATGTATACTTTGAAACCTATTACACATATTATAATATGTGATGTATGAAAACAAAGAAAAGTATTCCAACTTCTTTCAGATACACATGTTTGATGAGTGAACCTTTGTAACGCGGCGAATATCTTATCTGTAATCAAGTTCGTTCCACATATTTACATTGCCAACGGTTCTTAATGCAGCTCTGGTGCATTCTTAAAGTTCTTTGAGGGGTTTTGGCAATGGTAACTCATAAATAAGATCTTTGATGTAACTCCACAAAAAAAGCTCATGGCGTAAGATACGGGGCTCTTGGAGGCCAGGTGAATAAGAATAAATCATCGATACCCGTTCCAATCCAGCGTAGAGCGATGACAAAAAAACTTGTAATGCTTTTCTTTATTTTCATATACCACTTATTATAATATGTTAAATAATTTTGAAAATATAAAATTTTATAATATTGTCATTAATTTCTGCTAACACTGTATTTTAAGGAGGGGAAAAACATACTTCAACAAGTATATATTTTTAGGGAACCAGAGTTAAATGTAAGACAATTATCAGCATCAATTATTCAGACAAAATAATGGGTGTCTTACTCTAATCTGAACTTAACTAGTGTTCATAACTTTAACTAAAAATGTATTTTAATGACATTTTATACAACTTTATGTTATGTGAAATTAATTGGCATCACGAAGAATTCTATAATTATACAGTACTTCGGTCAGTGATAACTATGTAAAGTCAATTACTTTGGGAAATAGGAAGCATAATGATCAGAGTTTTTTTGGTTGTGAATGTTGACTACTTCACGCGACACCGATTTTTATCATAGAAAGAAAGGGGAATCTTCATCGGAAAGAAATTCGTATAACATTAATGATTAATGTTTTTATGTATATATAAATTGCATCAAATATATAAACATTTAGTTTAGCGAACTTTGAGATTTTTCAAAAAATATCTCTATAGTGTTATATAATATGCATCATATAACGCTAATGTAACAATGATGTAACGCTATGATAACTACGTATAACGCTAAACGATGAAATGAAGAAGTTAAATTGAAAAAGTTGGTATTCATATCTCCCTTTTCAACCAAATCCATTATTAAAAGTCTTTAAGCATTAACTCATTTTTTGAAGAATCTTATGTTTAAGTTACTTTTCCTCTTTAATGACCTTTGGCATAATTTGTTATTTTAATAAATCCTCCATTAGCGTTTTGCATACATGAAAAATCCATTTGGTGAATTATAAAAAGTACTCGGCATTTTAAATTGGTACTTTTAAAATGATTCAGAATAAAAGACTAGACACACGAAGCAAATATTTTAAATATATATTTATTTTCATTTACTAAGTTTCCTTCATATGATTTTTTGTCCCTTTTGAGTCTAACTATCTGGAAATATGAAAAGAGGTCCTCCTTAGAAATTAAAAAAAGAAACGTATGGCATTTAGGTTGATACGCTTAAATAAAAATGTTATAGCTGATTAATGCTTTTGAGTTTTTGGGCTATTATATGTACGACGTACATTTTTTTCAGTAAAATCATCTCGTTTTTCTTATAAGGCGTCATATGACTTTATGTCGGTATGTCTTCATTACACATGTTTGTATATAATAGAATACATAAATTATTTTACACTATAGCGTGTTTCCACTCTTGTCGAGCTCCAATATCGAAATTATTTTACACTATACAGTGTGACCACTCTTACCATGATCCAATATCAAAAACTGTGAACTTTAGATGTATAGTTTCAACTGAAATGTAGTTCTTTATAATATTAAAATATATTTGCGTTAAACTAATTTTTAATAAAACTTTAAAAAGTTAAATTATTACAAAAATTTTGTCTATGTCATACAGCTTGGGTCATTTATTTAGAAATATTTCTCCATTATACATGTTATCCTATAACAAAATTTGGTAAGTTTGGTCCTACAAAAATGTAACTTTTATTCTGTTGACACAGTTTTGTAACTTTGTTGTTTCATTTGTTAGGGAATAGAAAAAGTTTTAAAAAACACAGGCACCGTAAAAATGTTTTATAAAAAAACTATTTTGACGTAAATGGGTTTTGATATTTTGAACAATATTTGAAACATCGTAAGTGGTTAGCATTTTTCAGTGTAATATTTTGTAATATTGAAAACCAATTGATATTTTAATATAATTTAACAATTGTCTGATCATTATTGCGAAGTAACTGTCGGAAGTTAGAAATTAATTTAATTATATTTCGAAATATAAAATTAATGTACATATAAATTATTGAATGGATTTGTGATATAATCTAACTAGGCATAACGCTTTTTAAATATGCATTTTAAAATTTTGAATATTTAATGTAATTTTAAAAATAATTATCAATACAAATACAAATTATTTACAAAATTTTAATGCTTATGATTACAATTTTCATTCATAACAAATCATACACCAATTATATATATATATATATATATATATATATATTGGCTTTGTGGCAGACGGTGCCTCCCCTCCTCCACCCCTTTCTGTTGATGCTGCAATCCTGTGAAATTCTGCTGACTGTCACCACCCTTTTTATATCTTTCTTCCATGACTTTCTTCCTAGGCCTTCTTTTCTTGTACTTTAAGCCAGAACATTTTTTGGAAGTATTTTATTGTTCATTCTGTTCACCATGTCCGAACTATGTTTGTTGTTTCATTTTAATATATATTAAAAGATGTTCATTTTATCTACCCTATATATATAAAATCCTAATGAAACGAATTTGTGAAACGATTTTATGAAACGAATTTATGAAACGATTTTATGAAACGACTGATTAAACGACTGATTATGTTTGAGGGCGATTTTTAATAAAATATTAAACGCTTGATGGTGAAATTAATACCAATTGTCCATAAAAATCCGCGGATGTCAAAACTGGTAGTAGATTTTTGAAATTGGATTTAGTTTTCGAGATATTAATTTTTTTCTAATTTTAATGACATTTCTGTAATGATGGCAACTAATTACTCAGTTTTTTTTTTTTTTTGTAACAAAAAAGGGAAAAATTGAAAAGGATCCCGATAGGGATTATTGATTTCTTTTTATTCGTCATTTTCAAATTGAAATTGAATTTATCTTTTATTTCAATCGATAATGAAGACAAGATTGTGATTAAATTATGTTTTTCATGAAAATTTGAAAAAAAAATCATATTTCTATCGTCAGGATTCAATCGTCTCTGTCAGCATTTAATTTAATTTATAAACTGAAAATATTTTGAATAAATTCGTCCAAATGACGTCATTTATGTTTATACAATTTATTTAATATAAAGAAGCCATTTATCTATTTTTATGTACACAAAGAGGTAAATTGAAAGACAATTATAAATAAATTTTATATATACATATAAATACATGTATAAACAAGCATAAAAATTCGGTGCTTTTAAAGTATATGGGGCCTTGACGAAACAGAGAAAATAGCCTTGGCGGAAAAGGAAAATTTGGAAACATACTTTCTGTCAACCTATTCACTTTGTCATTTCATATACAGAAGCATTTTTTCAATATTTATACAATTTGCTTAGCGTAAAATGTCATTTATCCTATTTTATATATAATCAGAAGTAATTTGCATAGAAAAAACAATAATATACCCTATATATATATATAAAATCCTAATGAAACGAATTTGTGAAACGATTTTATGAAACGAATTTATGAAACGATTTTATGAAATGACTGATTAAACGACTGATTATGTTTCAGGGCTATTTTTAATAAAATATTAAACGCTTGATGGTGAAATTAATACCAACTGTCCATAAAAATCCGCGGATGTCAAAACTGGCAATAGATTTTTGAAATTGGAATTAGTTTTTTAGATATTAATTTTTTTCTAATTTTAATGACATTTCTGTAATGATGGCAACTAATTACTCAGTTTTTTTGTGACAAAAAAGGGAAAAAATCGAAAAGGATCCCGATAGGGATTATTGATTTATTTTTATTCGTCATTTTCAAATTGAAATTGAATTTATCTTTTATTTCAATCGATAATGAAGACAAGATTGTGATTAAATTATGTTTTTCATGAAAATTTGAAAAAAAAATCACATTTCTATCGTCAGGATTCAATCGTCTCTGTCAGCATTTAATTTAATTTATAAACTGAAAATATTTTGAATAAATTCGTCCAAATGACGTCATTTATGTTTATACAATTTATTTAATATAAAGAAGCCATTTATCTATTTTTATGTACAAAAAGAGGTAAATTGAAAGACAATTATAAATAAATTGTATATATACATATAAATACATGTATAAACAAGCATAAAAATTCGGTACTTTTCCAGTATATGGGGCCTTGACGAAACAGAGAAAATAGCCTTGGCGGAAAAGGAAAATTTGGCAACATACTTTCTGTCAACCTATTCACTTTTTCTTTTTGTATACAGAAGCACTTTTTCAATATTTATACAATTTGTTTAGCGTAAAATGTCATTTATCCTATTTTATATGTAATCAGAAGTAATTTGTATAGAAAAAACAATAATATACCCTATCTACCCTATATATATAAAATCCTAATGAAACGAATTTGTGAAACGATTTTATGAAACGAATTTATGAAACGATTTTATGAAACGAATTTATGAAACGATTTTATGAAACGACTGATTGAACGACTGATTACGTTTCAGGGCTATTTTTAATAAAATATTAAACGCTTGATGGTGAAATTAATACCAATTTTCCATAAAAATCCGCGGATGTCAAAACTGGTAATAGAATTTCGAAATTGGAATTAGTTTTCGAGATATTAATTTTTTTCTAATTTTAATGATATTTCTGTAATGATGGCAACTAATTACTCAGTTTTTTTTGTAACAAAAAAGGGAAAAATTGAAAAGGATCCCGATAGGGATTATTGATTTATTTTTATTCGTCATTTTCAAATTGAAATTGAATTTATCTTTTATTTCAATCGATAATGAAGACAAGATTGTGATTAAATTATGTTTTTCAGGAAAATTTGAAAAAAAAAATCACATTTCTATCGTCAGGATTCAATCGTCGGTCAGCATTTAATTTAATTTATAAACTGAAAATATTTTGAATAAATTGGTCCAAATGACGTCATTTACGTAAACGCAAAAGAAAGGGGGAAAAGGAATTAATAGTAATTAATATTTATTGATATCATTTTGTTATTTTTTGTAAAATTTAATTAAACGAATTTATAAAATCACTAATTCGGATATTTGAAACGAATATATAAAATAATAATTGCCCAACTGAACGGAAGGAGAATAAAATATCCTGCTTGGTTTTTTACGGCAAGCTTTTTAAAAAAGCGTCAAAGACCCCTATAATAGAAAAGCACCAAAAGTTCACTGGGTTTGTTTTCATAACTTTTGGCAACAAATCCTTATATATTATTTCTCCTGTCCACATCCCTGTTACTCAGAAAATATGAAACGCAGAACAACGAATGAGATACCATATGAAAGGTTTTAGAACCGGCTTCTGACATAGCCCACTTAACAATTCGTTAAAACATGTTTTTGATTAAAATTTGCTGAAATTAAAAAATTAAATCGGCATTGTTTTCATGAAAGAAATGAAAGGTTTTCCTGAAATTATTGTTGCCAAAAAAATAAAATACAACATTATATGATGCTCACAGCAATTATTATAAAAAACACCGCACGGGTTTATTTTATACTTATAATTAAAAAGTGAAATTGAAATGTTTAGATTTATATTTCTAAGTCCCATGGTTTTCCCGAAGCGATTGACGTCATCCTCTAATGCAATCAAAATACGATTGTTAATTTTTTTTTTCTCGCGCGTACCTTTAGCAATCTTGGATTAGTTTTTAGTCTAAATTTGATGGAATAAATTGGATGATATTCTGGCTTGACAAACAACTAAATGTTGTTAGCAGATATTTTTATCCTTGCTTTTTCTTTAGAAGTTTAAACCTGCATCTAATAAATATTATATATTGATAAAAAATGATACTTCTCTATTATCCCGTCGACCACTTTTCATAACAAAAAACTATCGCCAAATAAACGGGAGAACGTTGCCATTGGAATATCAAAAAATAAATAAATATATAAAATATAAGAATTTAAGGACACAATTGTTATTTTAATTAATAAAATAACTACTAAATCAGTAAAATATAATGAAAAATACACGCAAATGTCGAATGTAAAACCACTAGATGATGTAACAAACACGCATAATGATTCTGACGTCAAGTAAATGGGACTGCATTTTTGGCGTTTAATCTTACAGTTTGGCGGAATTTTTTTGTTATGAAAAGCGGTCGACGGGTTAATAGAGAAGTACCTCAAAAATATTAAATTTCAGTGCGAAATCTTTGCACGGGCCCTCTGGTCTATATATATTAACGAATCTATCCCTTTTTGAAGCTCGAATTACGCCAAACCTAAAAGCAAAGGATCCTATACTGGAAAAGTACCCGATTTTCTTATGGACAATATTCAAGTGACATAACATGGTGTAAAATTATCGCGGATAGCAAATTTGTTTAAATATCTCATCAATTGATGCCGAATAAATGCAGGCATGCATGCACAAAATACATAATTATTAGAAAATTCGTATATACATATTAATTAAAATAAATAATTTACGTATTTAACCCTTAACCGTAAACGTGAAAATTCAGAACACAAACAGAAACGTGCCGTCTGTGAGACTGCTAAATTTTAAAAATTGCTATAAAATTTGAAAAAGAAAACAACTTTTAATAATTTACCAAATAGTGAACTTAAACGTTTATTCTTTAATAGTAATGCAATAACAGGAACAAATTTTTAATATAACAGCATAAAAATAAGTTTTGAATGTCGGAGACAGAAAATATTTCAAAATTACATACTATTATTCAAATATTACCATTTTCGACAAAATAATGAAATAAATGCAAATATTTTGATATATATTAGTAGAATATGAATTAAAAAATATATTATACATTAAAATTAACAAAACATTTAATAGTAAATATTGCAGCATGTTCTAAATATCCGCGTTTTTTATGAAATCATTGCATTTAGGTTTGGAGCATTGCATGCATACAGGCTTCCGGCACTGTACACACAGATATTTTGTCATTCTATGGTTGGTTCTATGACACAAAAAACATGTTTTGCGTTTGAAAAGTATTAAGTCATCATCTATCTGGGACACATTTTCAACAGGTTTTTGCAGAATGCGAGCTATTATAAAGCGCAATTCCCGGGGTAGCTGGGGATTTTATAGTCGTCTCTCCATATTACTCTCTTTCCTATTACTGGCCAGAGTATCATATTTCATTCGCATTTGAATTATTTTATGGTTTGTCCATTTCACTATATGCAGTAACATATCATTTGTAAATAACAACTGCCAGACATTTGCCTTTTCTCCGAGATATCTAGCTTTCCCTCTTAAAACTGGCACTTTTATAATATTGTATTTTCTTGTTCTTGACGAGGCGCGAACTTTTTAAACAGACCATCGGTACCTATTTTTTTCATATATATATTTCGTATCTGCGTCTGCTACTTTTTCATAATTTCTTATATCTTCATTTTCGCTTTCATTAGAATTTTCTGACGATGTTGAATCACTTTCGTGTTCAGAATTTATATATTCATCATCTGAAAAACTTACAACATCGCTTATGTCACTTCCTACTTCATCAAACCATCGCAAAATAGTCTCTTCAAAGTCTTTATCACCACAGCGTACCCGCATTGACGGCACCGCGATCTTGATATCCCAAAGAAAAAAATTACATAAACGGAAACATGCCGTCTGACAGACTGCGTCGAAAAGAAAATATTTTTTCTTTCAACAACTAAAAAAGCGCAGGTGTTGAAAATGGGTAGGGGTGGAGAGGACCAATAGTGTAACGATTAGATGGCGTGATAAGGTTGAGGACACGTTCATTTTTGCATAAAGGGTAGATATGTAGACGCAACCGTCTCACAGACGGTACGTTTCCGGTTAAGGGTTAAAATAACATGAAAATATGCATGATGGTGCACTAAAATAGAGAGAAAATTAAAACCTGTTAATGAAAATGTGTATAACATAGTACTTTTCAATACCGTGGTTCTTAATGTTATTCACAAGCAGATGGAATTTTTCTCATCCTTAAACGCAAAGGAAGAATAGAATACAGATCGTTGTTATAAAAGTCCGAGAGGTAGCCACAATTTAAACCTAACTATTTTATACAAGCTGGTTTTCAAGTTGTAATTGATTTTACTTATCAGTCCCGAAAACAGTCGTCAGTTGCCGCAACAGCTGTGTAATCAAAAAATGGTAATCAAAAAATGCCCCATTAAAACGTTAAAAGCATGGCAACCCAATTACAGATTTACCAATATTTTAAAAATAAAACACGCTGTAATGTTTTTAGAGGCTTCAAAGTCTGAGCGGGGGTTGGCGAGCGTAGCTCGCAGGGTTAGACCCCCTAGTATATATATAAAATCCTAATGAAACGAATTTGTGAAACGATTTTATGAAACGAATTTATGAAACGATTTTATGAAATGACTGATTAAACGACTGATTATGTTTCAGGGCTATTTTTAACAAAATATTAAACGCTTGATGGTGAAATTAATACCAACTGTCCATAAAAATCCGCGGATGTCAAAACTGGCAATAGATTTTTGAAATTGGAATTAGTTTTCGAGATATTAATTTTTTTCTAATTTTAATGACATTTCTGTAATGATGGCAACTAATTACTCAGTTTTTTTGTGACAAAAAAGGGAAAAAATCGAAAAGGATCCCGATAGGGATTTTTGATTTATTTTTATTCGTCATTTTCAAATTGAAATTGAATTTATCTTTTATTTCAATCGATAATGAAGACAAGATTGTGATTAAATTATGTTTTTCATGAAAATTTGAAAAAAAAATCACATTTCTATCGTCAGGATTCAATCGTCTCTGTCAGCATTTAATTTAATTTATAAACTGAAAATATTTTGAATAAATTCGTCCAAATGACGTCATTTATGTTTATACAATTTATTTAATATAAAGAAGCCATTTATCTATTTTTATGTACAAAAAGAGGTAAATTGAAAGACAATTATAAATAAATTGTATATATACATATAAATACATGTATAAACAAGCATAAAAATTCGGTACTTTTCCAGTATATGGGGCCTTGACGAAACAGAGAAAATAGCCTTGGCGGAAAAGGAAAATTTGGCAACATACTTTCTGTCAACCTATTCACTTTTTCATTTTGTATACAGAAGCACTTTTTCAATATTTATACAATTTGTTTAGCGTAAAATGTCATTTATCCTATTTTATATGTAATCAGAAGTAATTTGTATAGAAAAAACAATAATAATATACGTATAATTAAAATACGCATATAAGCAAAAAAAATCGTCGAGTTTGTTTCCATGGCTGTTTATGTCATTTGGCACCAAATCTCACTTTCTGATGCCCGAATTGCGCCAAGCTTTTAAAAAAGCGTCAAGACCCCTATAATAGAAAAGCACCAAAAGTTCACTGGGTTTGTTTTCATAACTTTTGGTAACAAATATATGTATATTAACGAATCTATTCGTTTTTTAAACTCGAACTACGCCAAACCTAAAAGCAAAGGATCCTATACTGGAAAAGTACCCGATTTTCTTATGGACACTATTCAAGTGACATAACATGGTGTAAAATTATCGCGGATAGCAAATTTGTTTAAATATCTCCTCAATTGATGCCGAATAAATGCAGGCATACATGCACAAAATATTTAATTAATTTTGTATGATAAATAATTATTAGAAAATTCGTATTAATTAAAATAAATAATTTACATATTTAAAATAACATGAAAATATGCATGATGGTGGAAAGAAAATTAAAATCTGTTACTGAAAATGTCTACATAGTACTTTTCAATACCGTGGTTCTTAATGTTATTCACAAGCAGATGGGATTTTTCTCATCCTTAAACGCAAAGGAAGAATATAATACTGATCGTTGTTATAAAAGTGCGAGAGGTAGCCACAATTTAAACCTAACCATTTTATACAAGCTGGTTTTTCAAGGTGTAATTGATTTTACTTATCAATCCCGAAAACAGTTGCCAGTTGTAGCAACAGCTGTGTATGAGGCCATGATAATAAAAAAATGCCCCATTAAAACGTTAAAAGCATGGCAACCCAATTACAGACTTGCCAATATTTTTAAAACAAAGCACGCTGTCATGTTTTTAGAGGCCTCGAAGTCTGAACGGGGGTTGGCGAGCGTAGCTCGCAGGGGGTAGGCCCCCTAGTATCTATTATAAAATAAGAAGTATCTGAGTGCAAAATTTATACTGAAGACAATTATTGAATATTGTAATAATCTTAATTAGTATAATATTATAATTATTGTAACATTATAAATATCGTTTATCTACAACGTGATAATTGCATTAAAGATAATTCAAGTATACAAAACAATTTTAATTACACACTTGAACATTCTTAAAGTAATTATATTTTTTCAAAATTTCAATTTTTAAGGAAAATCTAAATTATTTACTGAAATATATAAAATGCTAACTATTGAAATTTTCATAAGTAAAAAGCATAAATTAATAAGAATCATCTGAATGCGGTGATTATCATATTTTTTGCACCAGAAAGTATTAATGGAATGATGCTGAATTTTACAGATTAAAATGAAAAGTTTTATGGCATTCAAATATTAGTTTGAAAGTGAAATTAACATAATTGCAATAATCTTATATATTATAAACTGTTCATTTTAATCTTGTTAAAAATAAGCATATTGCATTATTAACACTGATCAACAAACTTTTTTGGAAGAAATAAGTCAATGAGTCTTTTATAAATCAATTTTAATTCTGAAACATGCACTGTAATTAATAATGTTTTTTCATGACACGTTTATAACTTATATAACTTTAAAGATTCATATTATGTCATATTTGACACATAATAGAAATGATCTACATTGTTCTCAATTGAGATTAAGTCCTGGATTAAAACTGACCAATCTAAAACTTTAATATCTCAGATGGAAAGTCACAGTTTCGGGATTGTGTATTGAAGAATTTTCGTGCTGAAATCTTCACCCAGGTCTCCCTAAGATGTTACCAAATGGAAGTAGATGTTTCTCTAGTGTCTCTTGATATTTTGTTGGATTTTTATTCCCATGGAGAAATTCTAGACACGTTTGGTATTTTAAATAACCAAGAGAAATTACATATTTGCAGTTATATTGCTAAATGAAGCAATGGCGGTCGCAATGGTTGGTTAGTTGAAACCAACCGAATATTTTTTAACGTTTGGATAATATGCCTAAATTTTTTAGAGAGTTATTTAAAAAAATAAAAAAAGCATAGTTTTTAAATAAATATTGCTTATCAAACTATTATCTCTCCACTATGTTTAATTTCAATTACATTTTAAATATGTATTAGGCAGTTATTCCATATGTATATCCTATATCATATATGTATATCCTATTTTATTTCAGCATTCGTCTAAACTTTTAGACATACTCTATTTCCATTACATATTTCTTACTTCCAGTTTTAAGAAATAATATATATTGTCCGCATGTAAATATCATGAATATACATTTTATATAAATATAAATTATTTCTTACAAATGAGGGTTATAACTTTAAAAGCGTTTTAAATGTAATTCACGAAATCGGTATAGATAAAATCTTACGTTTTTAACACTTTTCCACAGATTGTTTAAAAGTGTTTATGAATTCGGTTTGTCTGGCCGACTGATCGTGCTCTAACTCGTATAAATATACTCGGATTGACATCTAATTTCTATGTATTCACAAGGCTCACAACGTTCTAATCCATTACATTACAACGTTTTGTGTGCAAATATTTATTTTTGTAAAAGTTGCAAAAGTTATATTTCTATCCAAATATTTGTTATTGAAAATGAAGTGAGTAGCATTTCTAGTTCTTGTACAAGGACGCAAAAAATAATTCCGTTACATTATCGTCTATGGGGAAAAATAGTTTGATGTTTATTTTATTTAAATTGCCTGTTTAGATATCTCATTTTATTGTATGAAAAAATCCCAGTTCTTATTAAAATTCTGCTTGTGTTCGACAGTCTTTCATAATGTATGCCTAATGCATAATTTTTTGTCAATTCTTTTAAACATAGCTAGCTTATATGAATAAGATGAACGAGTATGAATTAATTGTACAATGTACAGCGATTACATTATTATGTAGAAAAAAATTAAATTTTCAAAAATGTGTAATAGAATTTTTTTATTGGAGAATTTATTTACAACAGAAATCTTCCATCAATTGTACTTCATAAATGGTGCTCTATTTGTGAAAGTTTCTTCAATATACTAAATACAAGTACTTGAGTCTTTAAAATAATATGAGTCAAAAAATTAAAAATTATGATTCAGCACTCATATATCTTACAGAACATTCTAATACACGAACGCAGACGTTAAGTCATAAATATATTCTTACAACTGAACATTAGCTGATTTTCAAAAACATTATTTTTAGAGCTACATTTTCGTCTGCAGAAAATATCAAATCCATCACATTAGAACGCTTTGTGTGCAAATATTTATTTTTGTAAAAGTTGTAAAAGTTATTTTTTTATCCAATAGACAGATTTTCACATTGAAGATATCTTTCGAGTGTGATAGAATGTATAGGCCAAACCAAGAGATCCGTTAAGGTCCACTCTGGGGAACATAAAACTATGTTAAAAATTGTAACATTAAACGTTCTGCAATAGTTAACCATTGTTGGTCTGAAAATCTCAGTTTTATTTTTTCAGAGGGTTCAATAATTCAGAAATGCTCATTAATTTACGACCTTGATTTTTGGGAGGCCTATCATACATGGAAGAATTCAGGCAGCTTAGTTAATGATATGTCCAGTACACACAATTTTTCAAATGTCTCCCTACCTTTCATTTAATTCATTATCTTCGTTTCCCCCCTTTTTTTCCTCCGTACTGAATTTTTCAAATGTCTGGCTACCTTTCACTTAATTCATTCTCTTCGTTCCCCACCCTTTTTTTCTCCTCAGTACTTAAACTCGCCCGGTATGGCAGGGCGTTCTAATTGGTCTCTGCATCGCATGTGCTTCCTGACTCCGATGTTGTTTTTGAAAAGCCATTGAATCTTGTCGCGTGTGAAAGATGCAAGCATATTTGCATGGCTTAAACTTTTAAATAGGATTTTAATCTTTTAAATTGGCACTGATGATGGAGTTTCAGGGGCTCCGAAACAGCTGTTTGCCAATTTATATATTTTTATTTGTGCTATTTCACGTTGTTCATTTATTTTTACTGTATACTTTGACCATCCAATTACTATTTGGAAAAAGTACGGTGGAAAAACACATATTTTTAAAGATGGGAATTTTCCAAAATAAAAAATAGAGCAGAGCTTTTATTCTTCTTATGCAATTTTAAAAACATTCCATGAAGTATTTTTATAATATTAATATTAACATTTAGCTGACTTTATTTTGTTTTTTACATACGATACTTGCGTGTTTTAAGATTTTTTAATATTACATTCATGTTAAGTTATTTTCAAAATTACCAATAGTATGCATGTTACGGTCTCAAAATTTAAACTCGCACGGGAAAGTACTTTTTTACCGTTTTCAAAATGGTACTTTTAGGTTGATCACTTTGTTTATATATATATACACACTTCAAATCTTATCATAATAACGTCGGATACATTGAACCATTTGGAATTAAATTTTGTCAGTGCATTGATCTTTCAAGTACCTTGGAAGAATCCATTAATCAAGTGTGTAGTCTTTTTAGTTAGTTTTCACGGGCACAAAAATACAAAACATACAAAATTTGTCATCACGTTAACATCCGAAATACTATACCAATTAGAATTTTATTGCGGTAGTGTATTGCTCTTGTAAATATCTTAAAGTAGTTCATTAATCAAGTGTATATCTCTTATAGTTCGTTTATAACTTTTGTGTAACTTAGGTACACACAAAAATTTTTGATGGCATGAATTAAATAGTTTCGAACCTCGTTTGATCATCTGAAATATGCTATAAGCGACGGACAATTTTAAACTATGATTATTATTATTTTTTAAATATATTTTATATAATTCATTCTCGGATCCATTAAACTATGTTTTATAATCCGAACTTAAAGATTTCACTGATAAAGATTTCAGATGAGACTTACGTTATTTCTCCAGATAGTGAATATATAAGGATTAAAAGAAATTTGTTTAATTTGTATTAATTCTGATGTATGTATCATAAAATAAAAAACGATCAAATAAACCTACTTCTTTGACTGAATCGGAAGAATGTGTATAGTTATTAAATGTATACCAGTTTATTTAAGAAGCATAAATACTAAACTGCTATAAAATGTTATTTTAAACCATGATTGAAAGGAAAAAAAGTAAATGAATATTTATATCTAAACATAACTCTTACCTTTGCGTGATTTATTTATTATAGTCGATTTATTATTAGCAATATTTCTTATCTATATACCTTTAAGAATTAATCGCATTACTCTGTCAATAAATATATTTAACAAAATCTGTTTTCACTAGAAAAAATATCTTTTTTACCTACTCTGAATTTAAATAGGATAATTGGTGACCGGACATTGGGTGCTCGGATTGTTTTCCTTTTTTACGGAGCCATATATATTTTTTTTACTTCCCGGATGAAAATCACTGCAAACATGGAGCGATAAATAAAAAAATGTCCCTACTCCACTATAGGTTTACATATGTCTTAAAATCCGACAGTACTGGTATAAAAAATAAAATAAAATAACTAATGTCCTATCCCCAATTAACTGCAGCACCAATAATTCACGAATTTCTTACGTTTTATTTTTTAAAACAAAGTTTAAAGGAGTTTGGATGACGACTGTAATTTAAAACAATTCTGTTGTGAGTTAAAAAAATGGAACATTCAATCTCATAAAATATACATTTACCCTCTATAGCCATAGAGAACATTAGATCAGACATTATCTATCCATATTATAAAGGGCAAACGTGCCCGTGCGTAACGCTAACGTCATTTTGCGAATGGCAACAGTTGACGATGAAATTTCGGTTTGCGATTTTTGCTACTGCAATTTTTTTTTTATTTCTAAACATCGCACATTTTTAATTTTTACACCGTTATATAGGAAAATAATTTTACTTTCAAATGCAATTTTTTGAAAACTTTATCCTTATTGACTGAATTATTATACCATTTAAATTAAATTTCTAGCATGATTTAAAAAAAAAAATCTATCACTTGCAGACGATTACAAAATATTAATCTGTTTGCACTATAAAAAATATAAAAAGTTCAGCAATTGTCTCCAGCTAATATTCAATAACAAAATTTAAATTTCATTAAAGAATAAATAAAATAATATAAATAAAACACGGATTTAACAGACATGTAATTGAAATAAACGTTTGAAACTGCTGAAATTATCAAAAAAAAAAACTGCTGTATATAACGAGTTTTTTGGCGATTTCTTTGGTGTTAGCAGGCCTAACAAAAATTATTAAAAGTAAAAAATCTATTAGTTTTCAATAAAAAGAAAATAAAAAAAAAAGGTTTTCACTTATATCCCGGGAATCCTGGGTTGTATGCTCTAGTTAATAATAATAGTTTTAATACAAACTTCAATTATTCGCTATTTTAAATTTCGTATACAATATTTTTTGCTATTGACTTTAAAATTAAAACATATTCTTTACCTACTTTTATATTACTCCTCGTTAATGTTCCATTAGTAATATTTTACGTATACTTAGAGAAAATTGAAAATTAAATTATTTATAAAATGAAATAATATTATATAGGAATTGTGTACTAAAATATTTTATTCAAAACATTTTCATGAGTGTGTTGTGGAATATTATTGATCTATATAGTGCGCTTTGGGTATAGTTATAAACAACAGTATGAAAAGACATCGTTTGTTGAAACAAGTAAGTTTTTCCAAATGTGTGTGTGTGTGTGTGTGTTTTTAGAATAAACAAAACCTTAGATAAACATTTAAAATAGAATTCATCATTTCGTGTGATAATGAATTAAACATTACTGTAAAATGCAATTAATTGTCAATTGTATATCAAAAGAATTATTTGCGTGTTAGGTAGAATGCTTTTCCCAAGACGTAAATTTGATACATTATTGCTTGCATTGCGGTACTGAATTATTGAATAAATTTATGACAGTAATCAAAGGAATGTAATTTTTAATAAATGGCTACGGGGACCCCGAATTAAAACTGAAGAACTGATGATATGTTTGTAATCAATAACCATAACTCTAGTTTTATAAACTAATATTATATGCAGTAACTTTGATATATTCTTTAGTTGAGTAGCAATATAATTAAAGTAAAGCTACTTTGTATAGAAATTTTTCTTTTATTGCAAATAATACTTTATAAGAATGATGTCTGAAACAGACGCGAAAAGAGATTGACAATTCAGCCTGTTTTCTGTTCAGCCTGTTGTGCTTATTTAATTTCTTTACTGAAGGTACATATTTCAACTATATTTTATAATAATCACTATACAATCTCTTGTTTGAGGAGATTTACAATAGAAAGTTTTAATTTGACATTTGATAGCTAATATCTAATTTATTGCATTATGCGACATCATGGGCTATGTGTTTCTTAAATGTTTCACTCTATTGGCATCAATATTGTCTACATCAGTTTATCTAAATGCTGACGTATACATAATACCAGAACTTGTATAGTTACATACATAAATAAACACTCGGTTCATTTTTGCATACAACAATCAGGTAAATGTATAAGGAAGTCATTTATGTTATGTTTTATCAAACCTAATAATACAAATTTTAATTTTATTGTTTGTCGTGAAGACATATGTAGAAGAATGAGTACATATGTATTGATGATATATACAAAGCATGTATAGAGACATACAAAGTATATGTATTGTATGTATATGCACATATATACAAAGCATGTATATTGATGTCCGAAATATATTAATATATATATATATATATATATATATATATATATATATATATATATATACATATTTTTTTTTTACGACATGTGGAGCAAAATATTACGTCATATCGTTTTAGTTCTTGATTGTATATACCCGCATAGCATGCATGGTCACAGTGACGTCACCGTGACGTCACAGTGAGTCACGTACTTTACGTCACATCTGTGACCAAAATACAACCACTTAGTGACGTCACATTGTGACTAAAATGTGAATTGCTTGGAAATCATAAAAAAATTGCAAGAACACAACAAAATATGTTATTCAATGTAAAAAAAATATGTTTCTGACATTTTTTTTAATTTTTATGACGTCACTGTGACGTTACTGCAAGTCACAGTCACTCCGTCACCTGTGTTATCAAAATACCACCATGTTGTGAAGTCACAGTTTCACCAAAATGTGAATTTTTAATATATTTTAAAATGATGAGAAATATATATTAATCAGGAATGCTTTAATGCACTTAAAGGGTCTGATTCTGACTGATTTTTATGATCCCTGGAAAATTAAGCTATATTGACTAATTTATTTACTGACCTACAGGAAAATGCTTTATAAATAGGTAATTTTCAATCAATATGCAATTAATTATAATACAAACATAAAGCGGCATGTACTCCATGAACAATTTTTTTTTAAATTAAGGCAGTTTCTCATTTGCTTTTCATATTAATTAACAACTTTTGTAAAACTGAGAGCCACAACCTATATTATAGAGCGCAAGCTATCCAAGAGTAACAATGACGTCATGTTAACAGCGGCAACAACTGAACAGTAAATTTCGCTTTTACAGTGATTTTTTTAACTTCTAAATATTGCACAATTTCAATTTTTAACCGTCGAATAGGAAAAATAAAATTCTCTTTCAAATGCAATTGTTTCAAAACTGTACCTCAATTTACTATGGTAATTAAAGATTTGTTTGTTTGAGGGGATATGGGTTGTGAAAAACAGACGCTTTATTATAATAAAATCAGTGGTGTACTTCCGATAACAATTGTTTTTTCTTTAGTATTTAAGTAGATTGAGTACCTCTTCCAATATATATTTTGCTGTTTGTTTCATACTTTGTAAATAAATTTAACATTTTCCGAATATAAAATGAAATTAAAAAAAAATTATGCAAAATGTGTATGATTTAAACAATTATTCACGTGTTCGTTTTCCATTTACCACAAATTTCTTTAAAAAAATATTGTTATTTTACAAGCTGTTTCTTCTACAAGACATTAATAAAGAAAAAAGGAAATTTTGAAAAAGGGAAAATGCCCCCAACCTTTTACTTTTTTAGGATCACATTTTGCAATTATTACGCTCTATGCAAATTTTACTTTTTTTATGATTTTGCATTCTTGTCTATTAAAATATTTTTTATGTACTCTAAAAATTTAAACAATATTTTATTTGATACGCCATAAATATTGATATTTTTTTAGAACTTACAAAAAAAAACTATACAAGTATTATTGTTGTGAAACTAATCGTAAAAAAAAGGTAAACTGCTTCAAAAATAAATCTTCAAATAAGAAATTTTAATTGGAGAGACTATAAAAAGAAATATTCTGCCTTTTTAACCTTCTACTCTAACATCAACTATATAAGAAGAAAAAAAAGAAAAAAGATCATCTGCCCTGCTATTAAATGCGCGCAGACGTTTTAAACGCTTTCAAAAATATCGTCTGCTTTTTAACCTCAGAATAAGAGACGCACAACAGTGTATTTAATCTTTGGATGTCAGTTCGTTGGACAATACGCGTGTTATGAGCGTGTATAATTTCTACGTATTTAAAATTAAAAACCTGCACAGGATTCCGCAAATACAATTTTTGCACGAATTTTCTTTCCATGAAAAGTACAATTCCTTTGCGTGGCTAAATTTGTTTTTTGTTGCCAATGTTATTGTACTTCATTTGGAGGAATTTTGCCTTCTCAAGAAACTTTCGCTATTTTTACGTCAAAATAGAATATTGAAGATCACAAAGAACTAGTCGTTGGGGGCCACCGTAATACTTACCCATCATGGATATGCATAATGTAAAATATTAAAATAGAAATGTGTAAACTACTGATAAAGTGCATTGCAATTCAAATAAAATCGTGGCTTGATGACGTCACAAACTTTAAAGTCTCGATTACTGAATTGCTTGAAAGAAACATCCTTATAACTCCAAAAATAATAATCCTATTAACTAGCAATTTATTGCATCGGATTAAGTGTCAAATTTCCAATTAAAATATATCTTTGAAGTGAAATTTGGATGAAATACAGGGTCATGAAAAATCGAAGAGTGTGAAAAATAGGATTCCAAATATCTCGGCAACTAATTATCCGATCAACTTTATGCTTTATGCAAAATTTATGTTTTTTTATTGTCTTTTATATTCATTTCTTAAAATAAACAATTTCGAAAATTTTTATATACCTTTCATCAGAACGAATATTTCGAGAGTCCGAAAAAAATTGTTCCGGTTAATCGAGGTTATTGAAATGAAATAGGCTTCTTCCCATTATTACATACTAAGTACATACCAAATTGCAAGTCTCTATCTCAATTTTTTCGAGAGATAGAGCGTTTACAGACACACAGACGGACGGCAATTTTTTTTTTCTAAAAATATGTTTTTCGGAATCTCCAGTGTCTGAAACGTGTAAATCCGTCAAAAAAAATTTTTCGATTTTCAAAACGATTACAAGACTTACCCTATACTACGTATGATGGGTAAGTAAAAAGAGGTTTGGAAAAATATTATTTTCCCTGTTAGCTTTGCATTTAGTTATATCGTTTTCAGTTACTTTCATGCAGTATTTTACAAAAGTTAAATATTTCGTTTAACATTTATCAGTTAAGTTTATTAAATTTAATGTTTATTTTGTTAAAATAAGTAACAATATGTCAACGATTTTAATCAGATAATTACTTTCACTAAATTCATTTCCTGAATCATTTTATAGTTATAAATTTCAAAACATCTGTACACTATTATAAAAGAATTATTATTAAAGGGAAATGTTCTTTATAATTACCACCTAATCCTGTAAAAAAAAAAATAATAATAAACCAATGTGTGGTTCCATTTTATGTTGTTATCTGAATTTATATATTTTTTCACATTAAAAACTGGTTAAATATTTGAAACTATGTTTATAATTTATTATTTTATTGGGTTATGTAACTATGATTATCTACATTTCAAATGGACTTTATATCTAAAATTTTGGCCAAACTTTATTCTAAAACTTTTACGGTAGATTTTTTTAAATCAGCTTGCTCTATTTATGATGAACAACAGATTATTGTGATTATTGCCTAGTCACGAAACATCGACCCAGATAGATATTTCATCGGCATCATATGATAAATTATATGTGTCACTATCGATGCATTTATTACAATTCCATAAATAATTGACAATCAATTAGTAACATTATATTTTAATAACCAAAATATTGTTTTTAAGTATGTTTTTTACTGCAGTTGCATACCTCTAAACATACCAAAAGACAAAGCTATTTTCAGCGGGGTTAATAAGATTATTTTCTTTATTACTGCTATCTTTTAACGCAGTAGTTAATATAAATTGTTTATAGAATCCTCAACATACGACGATACTGTGTTTTAGTTTCAATATCAAAGTTTTATTTATCATTTAAACAGTTTCATACCTTTATTAATAAAATTAACTTTGTTGAATTTAAAAGTCTGCAGATGTCCAAAAATAGATTTTTTACAAAGGTAAGTTCGTACACTTTACAATTTTGTATTAAAAATTTAACAATATTTATGAGAAGAAACTATATAACTTTCTGTTTATTGTAAATATGAAAAAGTATCTTTTAGTAAATAATTTTTATTTTTATGATTTTTTTTTTACTTGCTTAAAATGATGTATGTCAGAGTAAATATTTTTCAAACCGATGTTGTCGTGTCACAAAGGGATAAAATATAGTTATAAAATAAAGGTTCCATGTATGATTACGTATTTTGATCTATAAGTTAAATTTTCTTTTTCAAAAATGGCAACTTTTATGAAATATTTTTCAAAAATCTTTCTTAATAAATTAAAACATACAGTTATTTTTCTTTTAAATATGATTTAAAACCTGGACCCAGATGTGAATATTTTGGGGAATACATTATTCGAATATTTTCACTAGTTAAATATATAAGATACTGTTTAAAAACTATTGAAATAGTTAATAAAAATTACCCTTTAAAATTTCAAGGCTTAAAGACCTTATCACAGTTAAAATATTGATTATTTTATTATCATCTCAAATTATAGATCTAAACTTTTTATACACGTGGTTTAAATTTCAAAACTGTATTTTTAATATGTACACGATTGCCATTCAAGGGTTTTTCACTCATGAAAACTAAA
This sequence comes from Maratus michaelseni, assembly GCA_963931845.1. Classification (NCBI taxonomy): domain Eukaryota; kingdom Metazoa; phylum Arthropoda; class Arachnida; order Araneae; family Salticidae; genus Maratus; species Maratus michaelseni. The sequence goes on from OZ007589.1 coordinate 326,778,799, forward strand.
TAAATGACTTTTTCTCAATATTGATTTTTTGTTCATTCTTATATTTTTTAAGTTCTTTACTTCCTTTAGTATTTTAGTTTATTATTTTTTATACATATTCTTTATTATGTATGTAATAAAACCTTGCATGGAATTAGTATTACAGATTTCTTTTTGTTTTCTATATATGAAATCTCATGAAGAAGAGTTAAATTTCATAGTTCCTCACTATATAGAATAATAATAAATTTATATAAAATCTAATATTAATTGAAATAAAAATCCATGCACAGTGTTCTATAACATATTTTAGTAATTGTAATAATAATAATAATAATAAAAAGTAAAGTAAATAAATTTAAAAAATGTCAATACTTGTAAAAATAGCAGGAATTAAAGCATTAATTTATTTTAATTTTGTAAACATTTTAAATAAATGTATAGTTTTTTTTTTCAAAATGTGCTTTTAACTGACTATTAAAATATACTGCAATAACAATTTTTATCAAAATTCTTAAAATTAAAAATAATATTGAAAAGTACCGTTTCCCATTTATAGCAAAATCACGTAGTACTTATTTGCTTTATTTAAAAACATTTCTCTAAAATTTTTAAATACCGAGCGGAAAATACAAAAAATGTTGCATTTATATTATAGAACAACAGAATTTTAATACATTTCACCACTTTTATATAATAAATTTGAAAATCTGCAAATCCACCTTTTGCTATTTAATGTTTAACCAATGGTAATGGATTTGCGTTCGTTTGAAATAGGGTTGTCTCACTCGATTGCAGGAATTAAAAAAAAATTGTTTCAAAATCGCGTTACCCGACCTGATAGGGTATCGGAGCCCAAGCAAAACCTTAACTAATTAGACAGAATAAAATAAAATAAATAATTTAAAACCCCGACTTAAGTCCTGCATCGGGTTGGTTAATCCGATTTTACCCGCACCCGACATGACGTTCAGCTTCTAGAATAGCGATAATTGTTGTTGTTGTTGTTGTTGTTGTTATTCTGTTTGGGTTAAATTGATTGTAATTTTTTCGGGTTCGGGTTGATTTAGGGTTGAGATTTTATTATTGCAGCTCGGGTTTGGATTAATATGAAAAACTAGAATAAAATAATAACTTGATCTAAAGAAAAAATAGAATATTCTTTCAAACCTGTAGAAAAAAAAAAGAAAAGAAAAGAAAGAGAATAAAAGAAAAGAAAAAAATTAACCGACCCGTAATTTTCCTCATCGAATATGGGTAAAATATGGTCACTCGACCCGATGAAGAATCGTCAGAATTGTCACAAACCTGCAGCCAAAAAAAGTATATATCTGAACTTTACGAGTTGGATTCGGGTAAAATCTGGTCACCCAATCCGATGCAGAATCGTCACAAATGTCACAAACGTCTAGCAAAAAAAAATGTCGATCCGAACAATCCGTATCGGATACGGGGAAAATTTGGTTACCCTATCCGATGAAGATTCGTCACACTTTTCACATTGAAGTCGCACGGTGACTTCACAAAGTAGTCACATTTTGAGGTCACAGAAAGCCTTGAAAACGGCCATAACGACTTCACATTTAGGTCACTGACTTCACATCGACGTCACTTGACGTCACGACGACGGTCACAAAGTCACAGTGTGACTTCACATTGACGTCGCCGTGACGTCACCATGCCTTACGGGTAATGTATACTAAACATTCTATTCAGACACTTAGCATGAGATGGAAATAAATTTTTCAATAATTTATAATCTCATCATCAAAAATAATAAATATAATGTACTCAATAATTAAAAACGAATTAAATTTTAAATAGAAATAACACAAAAATATTCAAATTAAATAGTTAAATCAGATTTCGTATATTTAAAAAAAAATGTTTTACCCTTATATATACCGATAAAATTTTCAGTCTGATATATATATGAACAAATAAATACAAGAAATAAATACGTATAATGATATATAAGAAATGTTATATATTTTTGAAAAATATATTCCATTCATTATGTTAATTAAAATGAATTTTTTGGTGATAGTTTAATACTTTTATTAGAGCTTTCTTAACATTTGAAATATATTGAAAAAGGATTTTAAAAAAAATTCGTAGTTACTAGAAACGCTCTTAAAGTAACTTTATAAATATTAACTCGCAAAAGTGTTTATTACATCATTCAGCAAATCCCCAAACCGCATTTGTTGTCATTATCTGTATGTAGTGCCACATAGATTTTTCGTAAATAAGCTTCTACAACATTTTGTCTTCTGACAAATAAAATCTTATATATAGAATATCGTTTTTATAATTCTTTATTGAGTTAAACAAACATATTAGCGTATGTTTTCGTTTTCACCGTATAATATTTTTAATTATAGTGCAAGTTTTTGTAATGTATATATATTATGTGTGTGCGTAAAATTTTACATAAGGTATATAAAGATAATTAAACGTGCGTTTGAAAATTTAAGTAGAATATGCATTTTTTACTGAAATATTGAAAAAGTGTTCAGGAAATAAATTTAATTTTTGTTAACTTAAATTGGACAAATTTATCATGTTATACCTAATTGAATGCGTCAAACTGCGAGTGCATTTAAATTAAATCCTATTACCGAAGTACAACATAAAAAAGAAAATTTGTAAATGTAAAATCAATATGATTTTTTTAATGAAAATTTTTATTTTTAAGAATTTAAAAGTTTTAGAGCAAAGACAACGACTATCTGGGTTTATTTAATTCCCCTATTTTTTATGTATTTCTCATTTTACAAATAACAGAAAAGATTTATATCAATTATACTTAGTTACAGTTTGTCGATAGAGGTAATTGCATTATCAAGACATATAGTAATTTTTAATTCAGTTCTTCTCTAGATATCATTGCCATACTGATAGTTTTTGTATTGTAAGGATTTAGACATATTTACAAGCAATAGTTAATTTTTCTGTTAACTGTATAAGCATTACTTAAATTTGGGCCTCTTGTTCAAAAAAATAAAAAATTAGTGCATTTATTATCTGACATTAAAGAATTTATTATCGCTGAAGTACACATTTAATAATTACACTTTGCTGAATAAATTATAAAAAGGTTTGGGATTGCTTTCAGAAAAAGTGCTCTTTAAGCTTTCAATTGTTTAAAGAGCACACGTATAGGCTTAACGTTAAAACTATCATTACGAAGGTGTTTATTGCCAAGGCGATTTGGGGTTATGGTAACTTTTTTTTTGCACACAGTAATGACAATTGCAGGCATTTAAAAAAGCATTGCTCTCCATTAACTAACACTTTATCAATTAATTATATGGTTGGACTATTTTAAGCTAAAAATCAGGGATTAAAATATTTTGTAATATAATTTTTAAAATATTTTTTTAAATACAAATTTTATAATTATCTGAGAATGACACTTTTAAGCTATGAATTTTGCTAATTTTAATTGTTAAAATGTAATAAAGCACATGTTGTCATGAATGCAGTCAAATGCATTTGATGCGATTAATTCAGCTATCTACGGAAGTTAATGTCATTCATGATGCACTAAATATCTCGTGATAAGCAAATACAATTCCGAAATCCTATTACGGGTGCATTTATAGGCCAACGCTGCTAATGTGAAATTTAGTTATCTGGGATATACTAGTGACATTATTCAATCCCAAAATTGCAGATGCACACGTAAATTGCATCCTACAGTATATAGCTGATAGACAGGCGAATTAATTTAAAATATAAAGCTCATTTGAAAAAGGGAAATGATTTATTTGCTTCATAGAAGATTCGTTAATACCTTTGAGAATTTTTTTATTTCCACCAGTCATTTTTGAGAAATTGGAAAATTTTCAGGAGTTAGAAACAATTTCAAATTTCTAAAATTTAGAAAAAATCAAATTTGTAGAAAATATTTAATTTTTTATAAAATTTGAGAAATTATTTGTTAGGAATCTGTATCCATATGATTATTTGACAAAATTTAGTTGACAAATATTAGAAATAGTTAGCATTCATTTTATAAAAACTAACTGGTTTGTTTATAGCAATTTTAAATTCACTGTTATCACAAAAAACAATAAGGTACTTTTATAGTCGTTTTCAAATATGCGAGAAAAGGTAATGAATTTTGTGTTTTAAAAATCGACTACTTAAAACAGAAACATAAATATTGCAGCAATTATTTACTAGGAATCTCATTCTTATGTTGTATATTTTTTTGTCGTCAAACCTAATTTACTCATCAATAATTGCAGTTAAAGTTTAAACTAGGAGTCATTCCATGTGAACTGGCCTATGGGTCCCTGCTGGAGCCCCTTCACTTTTGTGAAACCTCTACAGAACATACATATAAGTCTGTAAAGCACATTTGAAAGCAGTCAGAGTCATAAGTTGTATAGGTGGGCCATGCTTGTGTAAAGTTCACAATCTCACTGTCACGAAAAAAAAACGGTCAAATCACAAAAATGGTCATCTTGCAGCTCATGATACAAGAAATCGTACCTATCAAAAATACTTTTTCTAGCACAATTCATTTGTGCTGAAAAATTAGTTGTAATGATCAGAAATTGATAAATTCATCAGCGCTTCGTGTCAAATGGGATCATACAGCTTTTTGCGATGATTTTATTCCTTAATTTAATAATGTGCAGCTACTGAACCACTGGCTTTAGAATTTTGCAACTTTACCACTTAATCACTTATGAAAATGCCATAGAGCTGCTTAACACGTTTCCTGTCTTCTTAAATATTTCTTAATTTATTCCTCTACATTTCTTTAAAATTTTAAAAGGTGTAAATTAACAACATAATAAATATACAGTAAAATAACTTTTATTAGGTTGTTTGACATGTTTCGGCTCACTTCGAGACATTTTCAAAAACAGCTGATAATATTCCGTAATTGCACGGTCTCTGAAGTTATTATTTAAAATGCTATCATTTTATTTTCATGTACATTTTTTTAAATTACGCACGTTATATTTTATTTTTACTTGATTCTTTATTGTCATATCTGTAAACATGGAGTAACTCGAGCCACAATTTCGGTAATTTAAAATATGCTGCATCGTTACATATTGTATTTTTGCGTGTTAGTATCTCTATGGCTTCTCTTATTACGGATAGATAGTATTGACTTGGGGGTAATTTTTTTTAATTAAATTTATTTGAATGGTTTCTTATTTTCTTATATTTATATTTATATATTTATTATATTGTTAATTTTTTCATCTTTAAAATCCCCGCAAAAAAGTAAACTAATAAATTCAAACCCTTTTTCAGAAGCCTACATCGCAAAAAAGTCCATCGGCATGTACCAGTAAAAAAAAAAGCAGATTCTATATCCCTTGTTTTTAAAAATTGAAACAATTTAACTCAAACGAAGCTAAAATGCTTCGAACCCAATTATAGAACATCCAATCCCAATTTTGTTAAAACTGAATTCGAATGAAAATTTCGCCAAATAAATAAGCTATTATCCAAGTTTAGTTGGCTTCATTTATGGCGATTTATTTTACGTGATATCGCCAAGTATCGCCAAGCTTGGCGAGAATTGGCTGCTGACGTATATTACTATGTAGTTTTAAACTTATAAGAGTAAAAACAATGGTTACAATAATTAATGAAAATTTGCAAGAAACCATAATTTCTCAAGCTTATAAATGGAAACTAATTACGTAATAGAAGCCATGATAGAATTTCAAACTGCTATATCTTACCCATTTTTTAAGAAAGAAGCAAAACAAAAAAATTTCCCGAATTCTTGTATTAACACCAAATGCTTAGGTGGCTATACATTTTAGATTTCTAATTTTTTGTGCATCTTTTTTAATCAGAAATATTAATCTTGCCGACATTTTGAAACAAGTTAGATGAAACTCACCAATAAATTCTGTCGATACTTTTGTAAGTCCTGTACGCATGCCCAGTTATATACAAATATTTTAATAAATACGAGTGCCGTCACATTACAAAATTTAGATTGTTTTAAAATATCAGTGACAGTAAAATTTTAAACTGCTATAGCTCTGTCACTATTTAAGATAGAGGGAAGGCAAAAGATGCTCCGGAATCCATCTATCAAGGTACTTAAAGAAAAAAACCCAGTTTCTAATTTTTTTATACACCATTTTCATTTTTTTGAAATTATAAAAAACTAAGTGACTGGCATTGTGAAACAAGGTGGCGAATGATGCTGGACAACGAACGCTCAGTCACCTACAAATCGGTTAATAAGAGCAGGTTCTGTCGCATGACAAATCTGTCGCCGACTGTTTCAAAAAGTCAGCCACCCTAGAATTTCAAAATGCTGTATCTGAGCCAATGTTTAGGATAAAGGTGAGACCGAAACGCTCCGGAATCCTTTTATCAAAGTCGAACAGTAAAATAAAGACGAATTTTCAATTTCTAATTTTTTTATACCTTTTTGAATTTATACATTTTTTTAAATTTTAAGTGTCTACCAATTTTAAAATATGTGGCAGATGAAAATGGCCAACGAACTCGGTCGACACCTTGGTATATCATTTACCTATACACATACTCATTCACATCTAAATCAGTTAACAAATACGAGTACTATCGCATAACAAAATTATGATTTTTCAAAAATCTTGTCAGCAACAATAGAATTTCAAACTGCTATATCTCAGCCAATTTTAAGATAAGAGCAAAACCAAGGATGCTCCAGAATCATTGTACCATGGTCAAAAAATGAAGAAAAAGTATTTTTCAATCTCTAATCATTTGTACATTATTTTTAATTATAAAAATTATAAAATATTGAAATTTAAATTGTAAATAAAAAAAAATTAAATTGGATAATAACTCTATCTCACTTGCGTATTTGTACCTCTCGGCGGTATTATTAACAGGTCAATAACTCAGAGCTACATTTTTGTGTAAATCTCCATATATTAAAAATTTCGCAACATACACAGTTCGTGAATCTTTTATTGTGCTGTATTGTTTTGATGGGTTTTATTTTTTTTATTTGACGTGGATGAACTTGCAATAAAATTTTCCAATAAAATTACATATCTTTACGTAAGATGTCTTCATTCAATAATCGTGATAATGGAGAATCGACATCTGAGAAGTAGTGTTGCTTCGAATAAAAAGTTATTCGTCTGAAATTACGATTAGTCTGTTTGTTGTAGAAACTTCCGTATTCTTTTTTGGTTGCTTTTCTACTCGGACGTGCTATATACTTGTATTTCCCTTATAATTTAAAAAAAAAAATCATAAAATTTGAAAATTCCGTTATGCATGTCATAATCAGGTTTATATTTCTTTGATGACTGACTTTTTTCCCATCAAATTCATATTTATTTCCCCTCGGCCTTTTCTGTCGTAGTCAAAAGTTTGTAATTCACTTTGGACGAATGCCAAAAACGGGTTGCTATTTCAAAAACATATAACTCTAGTAGCAGTGTTCTGCGTGATAGCTTTTGCTTTTATTGCTTATACAGGCTTCTAAAAATCAAGGAATTTCAATTTTTATACCATCGATTAGGAAAACATATACTTCTGAATTAAATTTGTTTCAAAACTATAGTTAAATTTATACGGATTCTTTATGACTTTTTAAATAATTTTCAATCATATATATATATTATTAATCTATCAAACAATTAGAATTTGTGTTCTAGAATATTGTAAAGTATTAGGTGTGGATAGTTAGCAGAATTGACAATTGATTGCCAGACCAAATTTAAAAAGTGAAGAAAAACTTATCAATGATACGATGCTGCACTTTTGCGCTAAATTTCTGTCAACAAAAATATAGACTTTTAATTTTTTGTTATCATAAATTTATGATTAATTTTAGTTAAATCTTAAAAATATGTTGCATTAATGATTAGAGTTGTATTTTATGTATTTATAATATATCATAAAAGCAAAATTTTATGTTAGTAACTAATTTTAGACAGACAAATGTTTTATTACATTTTTTTCTTCGATTATGTGCTGGAAAATGAGAGTTACTTTAAATCGAATTTCGTTCTCTACATTTAAGCTATTAAGTTCAATCATTTAAATGGTCTTCGAAATAAATGGCATTCTGATTTAATACATTAACCCTTAAAAAATGAAAATAAAATCATTTTATTACATCCGACTTTATTCCCCGAACATATTTCAATGGATATCCGCTTTATCCCTTTTAGAACTACAAATGACGTCACTGCAATTTAACTTAACAAATAGTTCGAGAGGGAAGTATCGCTTAAAGTGATTTACAGTTACAGAATGTAACGAGATTTAAACGATTATTAAATGATTTTCATCAATATTAACATTATTCGCTTGCGCTATAAATTCACCCCCTGCCCATTATGTCATCTGTTTTACATTTAGTATATGAAGAATTTCCCACCATCAATTGTTTCATAATCATGTGCCTATAAAACAAAATTTTAATGATAGTCTTTAAATATATTTTAAAGAAAATAATTTTGCTTGGCGTTAATCATTTAATTTTTTTATAGATGACCCAGAAGGTTTTAAATTTTAATAGTAGTAGAAAACACTTTTTTCTATATGCTACATTACACGATATTTCATTTTTAAATTTACGTTTACTTTTAAAATTGAAGTTACTACAGGTTTTGAAAGAATCTGTCATCCGGTTGCTTCACTGAGTGACATATTTAAACCCATTTTTCTGTCTATGCTCTTTTAAAAATTATGTTTAAAATGTCCAAAGCCTCGTGAATGTATTTTAAAAACTCTTGTTAATGGTTTACGCACCACTTTGAAGTGATCGCCATAAGCATTATTAAGTTGTTGTAGATGAAACTTCGGATTTGGAAGATAATCTTGAAATACCAAGCACCCTATTGAAACTTACTTTTACTAACTAAAGTAGGCACCATTAGATGCAATACATGTCTTGCATCAAGGTACCAGAGCATTTGTGCCAGTTTAAATAGAAGTCCTGTGTATTTGACTGGAGAGAATATTCAGAGGGGTTTTTGACGGCTGTTTCATTAGTGAACATTATCAATGGTACAAATGCTTGAAAAAATGATAGTCAACTGGCGGAGGGGTTGGGGGTATGGATAATGGATGATGTGTGGAGGATGATGTATGGCAGTATGGAAAAAGATGGGAAAGAGTATCATAGTGGAGGTGTAATATTTGGACAGTTTTTCTGCAGGCGTGTATTCTCGAGTTATCATGAAGCAGTAAAACCTCATTTTTGTTGACACATCTAAGCCACATACTTTGTATTTTTTGATGCATTGTATTACGCTGGGTGCAGTTATTACTCTATAGTAATAGTCCCATTACTTTTCAAAAATGAAGTTTTGATATACCCTATATACTTTGGTACACTACCAAACAGTCAGCATTCATTTTTTTAGATGAAGGATTGTTTTAGGTATGTGTTTTGAGGTATAATTGGCATGTAGCCATTAACCAAATCAGCGACGGTATTCGTACAATATCCACTGTTCAAAACATGCCATTACTCTTTTGAAAAATGGAGTGATTCCGTTCCATCAGAGTAAAGAAATGATAACCCTTTTAGATTTTGTTCAGTGAGCTAATGGGATACCACTTATTCCGATTTTTGAGTTGCAAGTGACGGATAACTCTCAACTTATATAGGCATAGTTGCTTTACCATTTCTTGTACAGTTTGGAGATGGTAAGACAAAGGGAGTGTTTTGAGTTCGTTGTTTTCTATGATTACCACTGCGTGTCTACGCGGTTCATTTTCTAGAATCCTATCACCAAATATGAATATTTAGAGCCCTAGCTATACCGTGATTTCTTTTAATGTGACATCTCCAAATGTTTTGTCGATATTTGTTGCTGCATCTGTTGCGTTGTGGAACAGTTTGAATACATAAAGAAAATATATCCGTTAGGCCTTACGAACATATGGTATCCTTGCGTTAAACATTACCACTCGCACGCTAGCACTATAATGATTCCTTGTTTATATTCAGGGATATTTAATCTTGACGATCAAATAAACTTGCGTCATCTGGTGGTATTTATAAATAGGAAAATTAATCAATCTCGAAATCATCCGACATTTCATTTACAGTAACCTAATATAAAGATACGTCTTATAGCATATCTGTTACATTGAAACAACATCTACTGCTTATGGAATTTCGGAAATTGGGATTTGTTAAACACTTTTCAAGATAATTGAACCACTTTATAAATTAGGAATTTCTGTCCGCCTGTCCGTGCTCTAACTCACTTAAATATAACTGGATTGCCATTAAATTGATACGCATTATTGAAGTTAACCATGGCATATTCTGTTTCTTTACAAGAACATTCAAAAGTATTGCTTTACAATATTGCCTATGTGTTAAAATCGTTTGCGATGTGTTTTAATGGTGTTAAACTGTTTCAAACATAATGAAATTTATATAAAAAATTGAGGTGAACTGCAAAAATGGTTACTATAGAACATGTTATGTGTAGCACTTACAGTTAGTGTACAGAGCAGTCAAAAACAATTCCGTCACATTACAGTATTTGGACAAAAATCGTTTGCTGTGCAATTTATTGATGTTACACTGTTACAAATATAATGACATTTATATGGATTTTTGTGGTGCACTAAAAGATGATTTCTATAGAATTCGTGGAATGGTTTTTCCCATTCATTTACAGAGTCACACAAAAGAATTCGGTTATATAACAGTCTACGGGGAAAACCTGATTGCAGCGTATTTTAATTACATTGCACTATTTTAAACATGATGAAATTTATAATCATTATTGAAGTTTACTACAAGATACTTGTTGTAGAATATGATGTGAATAGAATTTATCGTTCAGTTACAGGAACACATAAAAGATTTTGGATACAGTTCTGTATTTAAACTAATGTCTATTTTGAAGGATTGCTGGAGGTGCATTTTTAGTAATGATATGCGATTTTAAGTTTAATGAAATTTTTACCTACTACGTGGGATGTATAAATTCTATAGATCATACACAGGGCTACACAAGAATTCATAAGCATTATTGAGGACGATGTTGAATTGTAAGGTATTTTTTATATTTATTTGAAGAATGGATTTTCAAACACAACTATATTTAGTATACTAACAGATGCTTGAAGTCTGTCTTGTTGTCTTGCATGACTGTCTATGAATAGTAATTCCTGAAAGAGTGTGTTCAGTAGTTTTTTGCGTACTTTTGCCTGAAATATTTTTAACTTATTAATTGGCTTGTATAAAAAAAGTTGCTAATATACAGGGCTGTACAAAATAATTAAAGTACGTTCCCGTGTCTATTCATAGAAATTGCTGAATGTGAATTTTAAACTGTGTTATTCGTTTTCTTACTAAACTAAATGTTAATATACTATTTAGAATATATACAAACCTATTAATCATATACTAATTGAACAAAAGAATTTGATACCTTTCCATATGTGGGCGGTAATTACTGATATATTTTAGAAATGTATTATGCGTTTTCTAAAATGTTTACTTAGGTATTTTATTAACCTTTTTAAACAGTGAAGATTTGGGGAAGGTTTTCATAATATATGCTTGACGCTTGATTTTTCTTTCATATCTTAAATTTAATAAGAACTCAAAACAGCACATTTTAGTTTTATCTAAACATTTTATTTAAACACAAAGGTGTTAAAAATATCTTTTATAACATTAAATAAGAAGTATATATATATATTCTTTTACATTCCGGAAGTTAAATTGCAAATAAATGAATATTTTTACTTTTCTTTTGTACGCAATTATCTTAATTTTATTAATAATATTTGTTTAAATGATACAGTATAACGGTTTAACATCTATTTTATAACATTTTTAACGTGTTCTTTTAGGTAATATATTATTTTAAATTGGATTTTTATCATATTTTAGTACTAACTTTATCGCACGCTCATATAAAATATATTCAATATTTCTCATATAAAAATCCCAGAATAAAAAACTCCATTAGGTGTATTGACAACTGTACTTCCATTGGGATAAACTTCTGATAGAGAACTAAGAATTTTTTTCGAAGCATAAAATAAACTTAATTAAAAACACAAGAATCTGCAAAAATAGTGAAGAATAGAATTAAGTGCAAATACACTGTGTGGCTAAAATTCACCGGAAACGTTGGATAATTGACGCTCTGCCCAATATTTAGAGAATTACTGGACAATTTTTATTGGAACTTCATGAATGTAAAAAAACAGTTGTCTTCATATTTTTCTGCGAAGGTTTGTTCACGAATGCAATCACCAACAACATATCTAAGAAAAACAGTAATATTTTGGTAATCACACTGTGAAATAAAATGCACGAACACTGTTATGAAGCATTCACTATTCACACACTGTCGTTGCAGTGAATGGTTATGTGGATATTGCACAACATATTTGCTTATGTGATTAAGAATAGAACGCATATTCAAGGAAATATAAAAGTTTCTTTTAAAAATTCAAGAAATTTCCTTGAGTGTTTTTGTTTATAGCATGCAGAGTTTTCCCCAACTATAACTCCACTTTCCCAAAACTTGACAAAGTAAAGTAGAAACAACATAGTACACTTAAATATAAATATCTTAAATATCTCATGCAATATGAGCATTTTATGCAATAAAAATATATCTAATATTTAACTGTGCATGCTCTAACCATAGCAAAAATATTTCAGCAGAATTCGTAGTCAGATTCATATGGCAATTCATTTAAAAAAGACAGTCGAATAACGTGAAAATTCAGAAAGATATCGGATATATAGTGAGTTGTATTTCAGTTACCTTTTAAAAGTTGCTGAATGATAAGAGATTTTCCATAAATCCCCATTTTTCATTTTTTTCTTCATTTTCTTTTTGATTCTTTAGTTCTCCTTGGAAGAATTCTCAGAACGAGCCCATTCCAAATTAAATAAATAAACAAATTGAAGCAGTTTAGTACAATTTTGCCAAATCGGATCATTTTTGAAAATGCTATGCATGGAGATGCGTTACATATACTGTTAAAAATTTGCAGCCAACTGTCCAGTCATTTGACCTTTTTTTTATGAAAAACGGTTACAAAACCGTAATTTTTCTCTATTCTGACCATATTATCGCCTATAATATAGTCAGAATAAACTTAAATTACGGTTATATAACCGTTTTCTATAAAAACGGTCAAATGACTGGACAGGTTGCTGCAAATTTTTAACACTTTACTAACTCATTGATGGAAGTCAATTAACAAAAAATGACAATTTGTGTAAAATCCCTTTTCATCTACCTACTTTTCGAAAGCATCTTGAAATCAGCTCAATGTATCTCAGATATCTTTGTGAATAATTACTACAATCGACTGCTTTTTTTTTTTTAGTTTTGCAATTTTGTTAACTAGTAAATTAATGTAATTTTTTTTTCTTTCGCGCATGCGTGCGCAGTTAAAAACGATATCATATTAATACTCATATTGTATCTAATATTTATTACACTTGTATTCTAATTGTAGTACGATGTTTCTATTGTTCTTTGTCAAGTTTCCTAAAAGTGATGATACATTTGGTTGAAAACACTGTGTTCCGTACAATTATTTTAAATTTTACATTCAATTTAGGATTTAGTTGCTCTGTTTGAATGGTGCCACTGTGCTTTTTTTAGAATGGTTTTAAATCAAAGTTCTGACATATATAGAATCAGTTCAGTATGAGTTGTGAAACTGTTGCAGGACATAAAGAAAGATGGCTATGTTTTTATATTATCTTTCAATTTATCTTCATCCGGGGTTTGTTTTATATGTTAATTTATGTGGGATGAAAGAACTTTGAAGGAAGTTTATTACTAATTATAATTTTGAATTAGTGAATAAATGTGAAACAAAATCTTTCCAATCTGTTTGTTTATGGTTGTCAACTGTGAAGTTTATGTTCATATTTTTCAAGATTATGTTAGTGAATGTGAAAATAAATAAGAAACTTTCACAATGGATATATTTTTTTTAAACAATCTCTACACACTGCATCCTACAAACACAAAACATAACACAATTCTATAAACCTTAAGGAAAACTTTATAAATCCAGGAATATATGGTTGCTACGTTTTAACAAATGAACACAAATATTGTACAAGATCCACATATTCATGTGCTATAGCTGTAGATGGTATATATGGCAGCAGATTACGTTACATTGTGATTGATTGTTGATAGTCCTTTTTTTAATTCAATTTGTGGTTGGTCACCGAATTGTTCTCGAGTTCACATCTTTGCTCAAAAGTATGGGGTCAAACATGTTTTTTTTTCGTATTACTGAAGTTGCAACAGAATTAATCAAGCATGTCTATAGATATTCGACAAACTGTCTGAAAAACGAAATTGCCCGGAGACTTTTCACCATACCGTGTATATTATTTTTATATTGCTATACGGATATTTTGATAATCAGTCCTCGGTAACAGATTAATTAAGATTTTGATTTAGTCTTTATTTTAAATTGGCCTCACTTTCCTTAAACATATTTTTTGCTGAATCTGTTAGTCATTCCACATTGCCCATATTCCCGTTGCGATATGTGCGAATGGTTATTATATTAATTTTTTTAAGAGTCATCCTTACTAGGGAAGATTTATTTTTTTTCACTACGGATCTTTTCGTCGTCATAAGATATGTGTTGTCCAATTACAGTCCTATTGCCAAAAATTGCTTGCAGTTTTTATCGCTTATACACAACTTTCAAATATCGCATAATTTAAAATTTTTACATAATCGAACAGGGGAAAAATATACTTAAGAACACATATTTCTTTAATTTGGTTTAATTTGGTAGTTTAATTTACTGATTTCTAATTTTTAAATATTTTTTAAGGAAGATATTTTTTTTTTATTTATCTCAAGAACTCACTTTAATAGCTTCAGTAATGCAAAGTACCTTGTGATAGAGTTAACACAAAGGGAATGTAATTGCACAGAACAAATGAAAACGAAAAAAAAATATCAGATAGTGAAATCTGCTACCTAAAGAGAAATTTATTTTTTTATGTTGAACACGCTAGTTAATTTAAGTCGGTTAAAAGATACGTTGCATCAGAATATCATTTTTATGTCCAATTTTGTTCCAAATTTTGGGGAAAAAGTTGCTTTTATGTTAATGAAATTAAAAGTAGCTATTCAAACCACAAAAGTTAAGGTTTAATGAAATTTAACGAATATGTAATTTACTTAAATCTAATGAATACAGTCATTTTGCGTGCTATTCATACGACAATACGTTAAGGAAAATTTTTTTAAACCGTTTGGAAAATGTCGTATTACATCAGGATTAAACAAAGACTAGATGGAACCCGTCAAAATTTGACGGCAAACAACTTGATAGTACCATAAAAATAAAATTTATAGTTGCTTTAACTTGACAAATTTCATAGTGGGGAGCATAATATGATTAAGCGGTCACTGACCTTTCCATTGATATATCACATGAGGGGTGTGTGCAAAGTTTAGAAAAGTACCCCCTTGGGGGGTCAAAGTGGGGGATGGACATGGGAGATGCATAATATGATTAAGTGGTCACAGACCTTTCTAATGATATATAACATGAGGGTTGTGTGCAAAATTTAGAAAGTACCCCTTGGGGGGGAGGGGGCAAAGTGGGGAGATGGGCATCGGAGATGCATAATATGATATAAGTGGTCACAGGCCTTTCCAATGATATATAACATGAGGGTTGTGTGCAAAATTTAGAAAGTACCCCTTGAGGAGGGGGGGGGGGCAAAGTGGGGAGATGGACATCGGAGATGCATAATGATTAAGCAGTCACAGACCTTTCCAACAATATATGTCATGAGGGGTGTCAACAAAATTTAGAAAAGTATCCCTTGGGGGGGGCACAGTGGGGAGATGGACATTGGAGATGCATAATATGATTAAGTGGTCACAGACCTTTCCAATGATATATAACATGAGGGTTGTGTGCAAAATTTATAAAGTACCCATTGGGGGGGGGAAGTGGTGAGATGGACATCAGAGATGCATAATATGATTATGCAGTCACAGACCTTTCCAATGATATATAACATGAGGGTTGTGTGCAATTATAAAGTACCCTTTGAGGAGGGGGGGGGGCAAAGTGGGGAGATGGGCATCGGAGATGCATAATATGATTAAGCAGTCACAGACCTTTCCAACAACATATGACATTAGGGGTGTCAACAAAATTTTGAAAAGTATCCCTTGGGGGGGTGGGGGGGGGCAAAGTGGGGAGATGGACATTGGAGATGCATAATATGATTAAGTGGTCACAGACCTTTCCAATGATATATAACATGAGGGTTGTGTGCAAAATTTATAAAGTACCCTTTGGGGGGGGGGGGGGGCAAAGTGGGGAGATGGACATCGGAGATGCATAATATGATTAAGCAGTCACAGACCTTTCCAACAATATATGACATGAGGGGTGTCAACAAAATTTATAAAAGTGCCTCCCTTAGGGGGTGGAGGGGAGGGGGTGGCGGGATGGATCCCGGAGATGCATAACATGAATAAGCGGTCAAAGACTTTTCCAGCGATATATCACATGAGAGGTGTCTGCAAAATTTAGAAAAGTGTCCCACTTGAGGGGGGGGGAGTGCGGGGATAGACCTGAGATGCATAACATGAAAAAGAGGTCACAGGCGTTTCAACTTTCAACTTTTTTCTCGAAGGCATTTGATAATATTAAATTTTTTTTTACCCAAGACAATTTAACGATATTCTTAATTTTTTTGCATAATTCGTCAAATGTTCATGGAAAAAATCATGAAATTCGCTAATCAATAGTTGATAAATTATAAAATTCAACAATCGATAGCAGTAAAATTGGTCAATCGATAATGGAAAAATCACAAAATTCATCAAATGGTCTCCTGTAAAAAAATTGTCCTGCACACTGATGATATGATCAAAAGGATTTTGAAGTATAGGACAAAATTAACACTTGCCAAACAGCGGGTAATGCTGAAAATTTGGCAATGGACTTTATGGCCACCACTGGTCAAACATAATAGTCACACTCAGCAATTGCGATGATTGAATGGAAAAAGATTTTTTTCTCTGCTGTCGCTCGATAAATTTCGAAACCATTTGGCGAATTTCACGATTTTTTCCCCGAAATTGACGGATTGTGATTTTTTTCTCGAAGCCATTCGACGATATTCGAAAACTTTTCCCCCCGAAACCAGTTGATGAAATTTGCGATTTTTCCACTGTCGATTAATGAATTTTGCGATTTTTCGCTATCGATTGACGAATTTCGCAATTTATCAACTATCGATTAATGAATTTCATGATTTTATCCATGAACAAACAAATTGCGCACTTTCTTTCCGCTAATGTTTGACACATTTCGCCCTTTACAATTCAGCCAATGAGTTGAACGTTGTTTCTTTCCAGAAATGTCAAGAATGAAACAATGATTCTTTAGGATGAATTTCCTTCGTTCGATGCCACATGGGAGAATGTGTGCAATGCAGCAACAGGCGTCACAGACTTTTTAGGGCACCTGCAGACTAAAAACATCTAACCAATCTTCGCGGGGGGAAAAAATCACAGATTTCGTCAAATGATTGAGGAAAAAACACTAAATTCATCAAAGGATCATGGGGAAACATGACTTTCGTTAAAAGACAACAGAAAAAACATTAATTATGCAAAAGGATCGTGAAAGATAAGCAAATTTTGTCAAAGAATCGCAAAAAAGGAAAGTTCACCAAAAGATCACGCTTTTTTACTAAATTTCGTCTAAAAATTGCGGAATAAAATGTATTTTATCAAAGAATCGCTGGAAAATGCGAAATTCTTCAAAGGATCGCTGAAAAAACACGAATTTCGTCAAAGAATTGCTGAAAAAACATGAATCTCGCCCAATAATAGAAAAATCATGGTTCATAATCATTATATCTAGTAGTATATGTAAATACAGTTTGTGATATAAGACAAAATTAACACTCACCAATCGGCGAGTAATACTGAAAATTGGTAATTGATGTTATTGCCAGTACTGGCTAAACTTAATAGTCACACTCGCCAATTGCGATGATTGAATGTAAAATGAAATTTTTTTCCCGCTGTCAATCAAAGAATTTTGAAACCATTTGGTGAAGTTTTTCCCGAAACCATTTTGTGAATTTACCGATTTTTTCTTCAAAATCATTTTTCAACAATATTCGACCCAATATGCATGCGTCAAAAAAATCACCAGCCAATGCGGTGAGGGTCTATTACTGTCTCTAGAAACGTGTTTGGGATCATCTCCTGTTTTTGTTTTTTTCTTGCACATTGCATTAAACCTAGGAAGGTATTTATACAGAACTCAGTGTGGAGTTTTTAGAAGGTATTTATGTTATTTATTATAATTTGTATGAATACTTAGGTGTCCATTTCGGATTTACTGTTTAAAAATGAATTTAGGCTCATTTAACATTCGCGAAATCAATCCGATGGAAATTGTGTTTTTAGATCTCTATCATTTTGTATATATAGTACAGAAAATAATTATTCAAACGTACGTAAAAATATCGTAGAACACGTAATACAAAATTGGACCACTTATAGTCCGTTTATTATCAGGGATGAATCTTATGGTGTTCCGATTGCTAATGAAAACGATTATGTAAATATATGGTTCTTCATAGAAGTATGTGCTTCTTCACACTTCAATAGAAGCATTGTTTAAATTAATATAATTCTACAAATATGATGCAGTTTTAAAATATTGAGTAATAATTAATACTGTCAAGGAATCTACTCATATACGTAATTAAGTTTTGGTACTTCTCTATTATCTCATCGACCACTTTTCATAACAAAAAACTGTCGCCAAAGTGTAACGCCAAATAAACGGGAGAACGTTGTGATTAATACGCGCAAATGTTGAATTAAAAACCACTTGACGACATAACAAACACGTATAATGCTTCCGACACCAAGTAAATGGGACTGTATTTTTGGCATTTAATCATACAGTTTGGCGATAGTATTTTGTTATGAAAAGTGGACGATGGGATAATAGAGAAATACCTAAGTTTTTTATACCAAGTTTGAAAATTTATCTTTTTTTGACATTTTAAAAAAATAACAGAAAAAACATTACAAATTTGCCCATTTGCTCAGCGGTCAAAGGATTAAGTAAATATTAATGATTAAGCGGAACTGGTTCTAGCTATGAAGTAATATTATTTTGCTCAAAAACCCCCAACAAAAAAAGAATTACAAAGAATAAGTAATCGTCTTTAAATATACAAAAAACAATGTGATTAATGACCAGGATTTTTTTACATATAGCATTTTTTATATACAAAATAAAAACCGAAATAACCTCATTCATTTCACCCGATGTCAAAAATAGTTTTTTCCACATTCCTGGGCAAAGCACTAAATCAATAAAATCACCAATTTGTGACAAATTATGAGTTTCATATGAATCGCCCATGAACGGACATGCAAACTGGTAAAAAATGAATGTAATAAATTAAAACATTCAAGATTTGTATACATACAAACAATACAATGTAAATATTAATATTGTTACATGATGCATTGTTTGTACATATACTTCTTTGTATACATATATTGTTTGTATACATACAAACAAATATAATGAAAACATTATTCAAATATTAAGAGTTTGCAAATCAAAACATTCTAAAGATTTGTATACATACAAACAATATAATGCATACATACTCTTTACAAATAAAATAGCACACTTATGTAATGACAAAACTTTTAAATCGAATAGAGATAATATATTTCTGTTAAAAAATAATGCTAAAGTTCAGACTTATATATATTATACATTCACATAAAGCTAATCACATTCCTGCATATTTATTAAATATTTAGTTGCTAAATACAGAAATAATATTTTATAATTTATATCCAGACGTTCAGATTCGCTTTTTTTGAACACATAATAATAAAAATATTACTACCGTGCGTACTGTCTTTTGACATTATATTTACATAATAGTTTTCATTAGCAATCGGGACACCATAAGATTCATACCCGATCATAAACGGAATATAAGTGGTCCAATTTTGTATTACATGTTCTACTATATTTTTATTTACGATTGAATAATTATTTTCTGTACTATATAAACAAAATGATTTGATTTCGCGAACGTTAAATGAACCTAAATTCATGTTACACAGTAAATCCGAAATGGATACCTAAGTATTCATACAAATTACAATAAATACAACAATAAATAAAATAAATACCTTCTAAACACTCCACAGTTTTTTATATAAATATCTTCCTAGGTTTAACGCAACGTGGAGGAAGCCATCAAAACAAAACAACAGGAGTTGATTTGTTTGATCTTGATTCTTGATCCCAAATACGTTTGGAGACAGGAATAGACCCTCGCCTCATTGGCCGGTCCTTTTTTGACGCATGCGTACTCGGTCGAAATTCGATGGAAATTTGACAAAATTACCAAACTGCTTTAAATAGATGGATTACAACTTTCTAGTATTTTTTTATGTTTTATCATAAAATACATGTTCAGATAAACGTTCCCTAATTTAAATTTAAAGAGTGAAACATGCATTTCAAATAAAAAAATCGCCAGCGATGAAAAGATAATTAAGCAATCTTTTATTATTGTTGTTATTATTAAATATTGAAACAAAAATGAAGTCATAATAATAAATGTGTTAGACATATACTATCATTACTACACGCAGATAATAACTAAAATAATTGTTAAGGCAAAATAAAATCAGTAGAAAGAAATATCTTACTGATAGGACATCAGACCAGAACGGGATATGCTAGAAATTGGATTTCAGATGTTGGATTTCATAATTTCTCAAATTATAGTCTGACGATCACTATAATTTATATTTTATCTCTATTTTAATTACCGTAAAAACTAATCGATAAATCACGGCTTATATGAGAAAAAGGATTTAAAGGAAAAAAAAGGCGTTGTTTTATTTAGAAAGTAATATTAGAAATATAATAAGGCTAAACTTAATAAAAACTTAAAATTCTTAGACAATACTTAGAGGATAATAATGACAAAGATTAATTTAAAATTCTAGTAGGTAATTAAACCTGGGTAAAAGTACTTTAGTATTTGCTTTCAAAAGGCACAATAATAAGTGTTTCGGACAATCTTAGGAGAAAAAAAGAATAAGAAAATTTCATTTATCCAACAGCAACGTTGTTTATAGAACCATATTGGATTTCTTTATTTCTAACTTACGATTATTGTTTGACAATTAACTATGATTTATATATTATCTCTTTTCTAATTACTGGAAAAAGCATTGAATGAAGGCAAAGAAATAAGAATATTTGATTTCTCAATTGACAACACACATAGCTGTTCAATTCATTAACGTGAAATACTGGCTATTATATATTTTACATCATTTCAAATTTAAGAAAATAATATATACACTCACTACATGACATCATCCGATTTTAGACAATTTTGTTTGTTAGAAATCCGTTATATAAACATTATATTATTAGCTCTCAGGTTTTTAGTAAAACATAATTTTTGTTCCCATTATATGACGTCATTTTTTCCATTCACTTTTCTCTCTAAAACTAAGAGCTTTAGCGAGAGTTTTTAGCTATCTGGATTAATATTGCTTAGTTGGATCTTGATTGGGCAACATATGTACTAATTCCCGTTTGCGAGCAAACAAGCGTTCAAGTATTTTTTTTAAATATACATTGTTAATATATGTTTTGAAAAGTTGGAATCAATAATTACTTTTATTAAACACTTTAATTGACAAGTCGAAGAAATTTTCACTGAATATATCCCATATTACGCTTCAAAATGTAAGTTTTATATTTCGTATTATACTTTTTTGTAATTCCTTGAATGTATGAAGAATAATGCACACATCTTGTCATTCTATAAAAAAGAAAGAAATTATGACTGGGAAATAACTCCAATTTTATCATAGCATTCATATATCAAGCATTGTCACGTACACAAGCCAGATGTTCCAAAACTTTACCACCAATTTCTCCGAAATACGTGCTATGAATACTCGTGTAAAGAAAAACATATTGTGCATCAGGAATTTTTACAGAAAATATAATGATAGTTTGGATTCAATTTCTATTATCATTAAATACATAAAAATTTTATTAAGATGATATCTCTAATTCTTAGAATAAAATATAATGTTGTATTTATAATGGGACACATTGTTTTAAAACAAGCATTTTCAACCCTCATTATGTTTTCTAAATGCAAATATTTAATGTAATACAAACGTAATACCAAGTTACATATTTACGCATGTAAATTTGTATATATATATATATATATATATATTGTTAATATGCAAAGATTTGTCAAGCCATGCATGTTGTCCTGGTTTTTATAAGAAAGTCTTCCTCACTTCTGCATTTTCTTTCATTTTTGGTATACTAATGTGAAATTGTTCAAATCATGTATTATTTTAGCCTATTATGGCTTGTACAAAGATGGAATAGTACATTTTGTTTGGAGATTGTCGTAATTTTGGCCCGATGATTCTGATACAGTTAAACAAACATTTCATTAATTCACTTTTCAGTTTGGAATTATCCTTTTTATTTTTCTGGTCATATATTATATTTTTCTTCTTATACTTATGGATATTATTCAAACAGGTATGTGTTCATATTTCATTTTGATTTTTATTTACCCATTTGTGTATGTTTTTGTGTTGCCATGTTAACGTTATAAAAAAGTATATAACTAAGGTGTATGTGTGTATGAATATACATTTTTATTTATATAGTGTGTGTGTGTGTGTTTGTTTGAAAACTTTACAAGTATGTTTTCAAAATATCGCTCTGTGACATTTTAATATCTTAATCCAGGTTGTTTTTAAACAATGTCGTTTTACTTGAAAAAAAAACGATTTTTTTAATTGCAGATTTTAGCGAACTATTATAAGATAAAAACTGCAGTCGTTATTGTTAAAAAAAGGTGATTCGAGTTGTAAAATCCACGCATAGTACAAAACAAATTTCCTCTGTAGTCGAAGAAAACAAATAGTTTTCTTACAAAACATTAGACGATTCACATCTACATGCTTAGCAAGAAGATTCTTCGTCACCAGAAAAAATATTCCAGTTCAAACTACCACTTTCTATTGGTACCACTTTCATCATAACTCCACAATTTTATAAATCCTCCATACCTTCAGAAATTTCCATATGTTCGACATTATTCCCATAATCTCTCACGCAAAAAATATTCCAAAGTTCACTGATGCTTGCACAGAATTGAACAAAAAACAAAACTCTCTTCCTGAGGGTGTGGATTAGCTTTTATCGATCAATGAGTTAGAACACAAAACCACGAAATTCCGCACTGTGGGAAACTGTATCAACCAATCAACGAATTCCTTAACGAAGTGTTATGAAAAAATATAATAATAATTAAATTGACATGAAAAATCTCGTAACACATCCCTTTGAAAATTAAAACGAAATTTATGACAAGAACGAAAAATCATGCGTCAAGCATAGATTATGTAACACTTTCCAACGCTTCCAAAATAATTTTACGAATCATACTCTTTTATAAGCTAAAAGATAACATCTAAGTAATCCGAATACTTTATTCAGCCCTGTATAGGATCTATAGATTTGTATATATACTACATAGGATGCTAAATTTTAGTTCAGTTAGGAAACACGTAGCACAGTTTAAAATTCTCCGTCTGGAGTTAAATAATACGGAAATGTGTTCCCGAACTTTTGTACTTCCCTGTATAGGATCTACAGAATTTATACACACCACGTAATATACAAAAAGCGATTTAAAATTAAAAACGCATTCAGTAACTTAAAACGCACTTCCAGGAATTATTGTTAACATACAGTAGAGAATTCTTTTGTGTGTCCCTGTAAATGAACGATGACTGCTATACACACAATATTCTGTAGTAAGTCTCTTGTAATGAACCTTATATAAATTTCAATGCGTTTAAAATAGTGAAACATTATTTAAATAAACCGCAGACGATTTTTCTCCATAGACGTAATGTAACGGAATTCTTTTGACTGTCCCTGTAAAGTAAGTATAAGTGCTATGCACACCCTATTCCATATTAAGCTTCTTCTAATGCACCTTAGTGATATATATAAATTTCAATGCGTTTAAAGTATTGAAACATTATTTAAATAAACCGCAAATGATTTTTCCCCATAGACCGCAATGTAACGGAATTCTTTTGAGTGTCCCTGTAAAAAAACTATAAGTATAACTAAAACTATAACACACTTCCGTTGAAATAGGGAACATGCTATAGATAACGATTATAACATATAAAATTTGCAGGGCAATCCGAGCATATTTACGGGAGTTAGAGCACGGACAGACGGCAGACGGCAGACGGCAGACGGCCAGACGGCCAGACGGCCAGACGGCCAGACGGCCAGACGGCCAGACAAACCGAAGTCATAAACACTTTTCAACTAGGTTGGAAAGTGTTAATAAAAAACGAAGTTTATGATAAAAAAAACAGTAAAAAGGAATGAATTTTGATACGGAAAAGCTAAAATAGCAGGCGTCGAAGTAATTGACTTTTGAGCTAAGGAAAAAACTTTTTTATGGTACATATAGGTAAAAAATATAGAAATTTAGAGAAAAATAAAGCTAGGAAAATATAAATAGGAAAAATAATAGAAATTTAAAACATATATTTATATTCCTTCGCCCACCCCAAAAAGAGACATGTGATTTGCAGACCCAGAGCTCTATAATATCAAAAATGCACGATATTAGTTTACAATATTGGCAGTCAGCAGGGATTGGTAATATTTAATAACTTTACTTGCTAACTATACTCTAAAATATTTTCTTATATAAATATTTTCTTTTCTTTCAATAACTATAATTATTTCTTAAATGACTGAAGAGCCACCATAATAATACAAAAAATAATAACAAGAATGAATAATAATAACAACAAACTATAAATTATTTACACTACAAAAATAATAAATAATAACACGACATTTTCGCTCATACGAAGGATGAAGCTATATTTTCTATCCTGTTCATTTACTTTTCATTTATTTTAAATGTATATCACCATCATACTAATACAGAATTTCCTTAGCACTAGTAGTTGTACATTGTAATATGTACTTGTTTGTTTTTCTTTAATATCATATAATAGTCATAATAATATCATATGCTATTTTACTCTAATTTTCGATGAATGCATGTCGCCTTCGGCATTTGCGAGTTTTCTGCATTTTGCTGCGGTTTTATGCTCATTTAGGCTTTCCTGGTCGATCGGCAATCGTATTTAAGCAGGGGAAAGTGTGTGTTTCGTTGGATTTGGTTGCATGTCGCCCACCAGTGGTACATTAAACCGGGGTTTGCCAGCACAAACGTTTGTTCTCCTGAAGTAGACTTGATCAGAGGGAAAGTTCAACGTGGTAAGCCAGTTATGTTTTATTATTGCAATAAACTTGATTAGGCGGCCACGGGCTGCCATTATAGGTGATTTAGCTCGTTGTAAATTTCATAAGCTATATTTTAACCTTCTTCTATCTATAATAGAATAATGTATTGTAATCAAAATTTTTTTACTTCCGATTTTTAACGAATTTACACGTTTTAGGGGTCAAAGATCCTTAAAAACTTATTTTCAAAATAATGTGTGTCTGCCTGTCTGCACGGGTGTCCGTCTTCATTGTATCATTTAAAAGTGTACGGAAATATGCAGAGAATTGAACCAAATTTGAATTACAGGATTTTTACTTGGGCCAGCATGTTTCAATTTGTAGATAAGGGGCGCTATAATAGCGAATGTTGTACCAATTTCCTTAATATGTCATCGAAAAGTGTATGAATTTGTGCCTAGTAATGAACCAAATTTTACTTATATGTTGTTGACTATTACCTGCAGGTCCCACTTCATATTTGGGACTATTCCGCAGGAAGGAAGTGCTGTGCTAGCGATTTTCTCATTTTTTTGTAGTTCCGTTGTGCATTACCTGCATCGAAAGGTGCTTCGCATCCAGTTAGCCGGACGATTCAGGAGCAGCTGACGTAAAACACAATGACGAAAAATATTGAATTTATTGGCGATGTGATAGCGAATTATGAAGTATTCACATGTATGAGATAGAAAAAAGTTTTGGGATTGGCACATTCGATTAATATATATACGTATGTTCTGTTTTGTCATTTTGATTGTAGATATACAGAAAAGAAACTATCTGACACATGCATGAATAACGGACGCTTTAAAGAACAATAATAATACAAATTGTTCGTCCAATTCAAATATTTTTCCATCTACGTGTAAAATGAAGAAGAAAATCATCTAAATCGCGTTATCCAATTGATTGGAATTAAAAATTTTATGATTTATGTGAGAATAAATTCACCCAACAAAGCTTAACTGATTAAAGGTTAGAATAAATTGTTACTGATTTAATTTACTTTTTACTTCAGTTTTTCCACTTCACGTTGTCGAGTCTTCATAATACCCCCCCCCCCCCACTCATTGGGTAATTTGAGTATAGTTGAATAATTATTTAATTTTATGTAATACAAGGGTCACATAGTTTCATTTTAGGTGAACACATTGCTTAAATTTAGCGGAAAATAAGGATGCCTGTTATTTTCAACATTTTCTTACATAATGGAAAAGTGTTAGTGAATTCGGCTTGCCTGGTTGTCTGTCTGTCTGTCCGTGCTCCAATTCGCGTATATATACTCTGATTATTTTGTTATTGATATTTATTATTGAGATTTACCATGGCATGTTTGTGTACACTGTTAAAAATAATCTGAAATTCACAGGTATTTTTTCCTGAATTTCACAGAAAAAATACCTTTTCGCGACAAAAGGGTATTTTCCTTTAAAAACAGAAAATTTTCTCATATTTCCTGAAAACAAAGGAACGGAAGGAGACGAAAAGGGCCAACGGAGATATTCCGTTATCTCCTGCACATTTATTTTCAATGTTTAAAAAACTGACATGTTGCTGCACAGAAAAAACTAAAAATTCAATATATTAAAATTTCGAGTTTATTTAAAACAACAACAACAACAAAATAGTGCTTTCCAATTAAAAAAAAAAAAGTAACAATTTTCCCATCCTTTTAAAATTATTTGCAATTTATTTTTTAAAGTTATAAGAAAATATTCGCACTTAAAATATATTCTAAACAAACAGATTAAAAAATATATATAATAGTTGAATTAAGTAAAAAAAAAAAAATCTATTTTACTCAAGAAAGCAACAAAAAAAATAATGCTTTCGAATTAAAAAAAAAATAATAATAACAATTTTCTCATTCCTTTTAAAATTATTCGAAATTTATTTTTTAAAGTAATAAAAAGCACTCGCACTGAAAATATATTCTAAATGAACACATTTAAAAAATACATAATAGTTGAAAAAAATCGATTTTCTCAAATAAGCCAAATTTTTTTATTGAATTTATTTTAAATTATAATATTTATATTTTACATCTAACAATCAAATTAAGAATATATATAATTCATGTTTTTATCCTCTATTAATATTACAATTTTAAAACATCAACATCATCTGATAACGAAATCTCCCCGCAATTAACTTCAAAATTACCAAGCTTCTAAACCCCTAATTGTTTAAGTTCTATGCCGCCATTTTGAGAAATCCCATATCATCATTTCAAACTGCTACTCTAACAAGCGCCCGCTGGTGTAACCGGAAATACACTTGATTTGAGTCATTGTCATCCCTGGTTCAAACCCAATGTCGGCCAAAAAACGTTCTTGAAGTATATTAGATAGTAAATACACAAGCAATAGTCCACAGATGGCAGCACAAATAGAGATGTAATTTTTTAAAACCGAGTTTATACATAACAGAAAATTTCCTTTCCTGTTAGTGCTGCCAGGAATATTTCCGTGATTTCTGAGAGCGTTAACGGAAAATTACCGCTTCTGCGAACGGAGTTTGCCCTTCTTTTACCTTTCAAAACGGAAAATCTACTAACGGAACGAAAAAAGTCCGGCAACTTTGCTGCCAGTAGTTTTACCGTAAATTTGAGGATTTATTTTTAACAGTGTAGCATTTATATTTCGTTCATAGGGCCTTCCAAATAATTCCGTTACGTTCTGATCTATGGGGGAAAATCGTTTGTAGTGTATTTTATTAATGGTACACTATTTCACACGTATTGAAATTGATATAAATCACTGAGGTGCACGAAGAAATGCTTACTATAAAATATGATGCGCATTGCATTTATCGTCCATTTACAAGGACACACAAAATCGTTCGGTAACAGAAATAAATGTCTATGAGCAATAATTGTTGAAATTGCGTTTTCAATTGTGGTATGTTTTTTTTTAAGATTTAACTAATTTTTTGCTTCGTGTGTATAAATTTTATGGATTATGTATAGGGCTGCAGAAAAAAAATCGAGTATAATTCCGTTTATTGACTTAAATTGCTTAAAGGGATTTTTAACTTTGTTATGTGTTCCGTAACTGAACAAAAATTTTCTCTAGTATGTATTATATATATAGGTCTATAGATCATATAAAGAGCTGCACAAAATAATTTGGATATTTTTCAGATGATAATTTCTGAAATTAGGCTTTCATATGTGATATGCGTTTTTTAAATTACTTAGTTAGAACTTAGATATCATCTCTCATCTTAATAAACGGTTAAGTTTTGTTAAATTATTTTAGTGTGTTGGAAAGTATTTCACACTGTGCTCTTAATGAATGATTTTTCTTTCTTGTTAACATTTGTAAGATTATAGAAATAGGAACATGTGATTTTTGTAACCATATTATTCTGACAACATCTATAAACATTACTTATTAAAAAATATTTGAAGACATTTATTCCAAAAACCCACACATTTAAACTATGTTAAAATATACGATTATTTTATTTTTAAATATGCACTGTTAAAAATTTGCAGCAAAATGTCGAGTCATTTGACCGTTTTGAGAGAAAATAATTACATAACAGTAATTTAACTGTATTATGACCATGGCATGGGCAATAATATGTCAGAATATAGTAAAATTACGTATATGTAACCATTTTCTATAAAAACGGATAAATGACTGGACAGTTTTCTGCAACTGTTTAACAGTGTACAAATAATTTAATTCATAGTAATTGCTGAAAATTATCTTAATTTCCACACTCTTTTATGTAACTGAACGTCATTTATCTATGTAAATATGGAATTTTGTAATATATTTCGCCCTCACATCCTGATAGGCTAGAATTATAAAATATATACAATCAGATTTATTTCAGATGACAATACATTTTATTTTTTTCAGATCTTAGTTATTAATTAACTAGTAAATTTTCAAATCAGGGGCTTCAACGTCAGCTCTATACGTTATTGTTTATAAATCTCTATTTGAAAAATTGTTAATATTGTACAATCATATATATTATTTCTCCTGTCAACATCCCTTTTTTCTGAAAATACGAAACGCAGAACGACGAATGAGATAGCATATGAAAGGATTTTGAAAACGCTTCTGACATAGCACACTTAACATTTCGTTAAAGCATGTTTTCGATTAAAAATTGCTGATAATTAAAAATTAAATCGGCATTGTTTTCCTAAATAAAATGAAAGGTTTTCCTCAAAACATTGTTGCCAAAAAAATAAAATTTCATTATATGCTGCTCAGCAATTATTATAAAAAACACGCACGGGTTTATTTTATATTTATGATTAAAAAACGAAATTTAAATTTAAATGTTTAGATTTATATTTCTATGTCCCATGTTTTTCCCGAAGCGGATGACGTCATCCTCTAATGCAGTTAAAATACGATTGTTAATTTTTTTTTTCTCGCGCGTGCCTTTAGCAATCTTGGATCAGTTTTTACTCTAACTTTGATGGAATAAATTAGATGATATTCTGGATTGACAAACAACTAAATGTTGTTTACAGATATTTTTATCCTTGCTTTTCTTTAGAAGTTTAAACCTGCATCTAATAACTATTACATATTGATAAAAAATGGTACTTATATTTTATCCCGTCGACCACTTTTCATAACAAAATACTATCGCCAAATAAATGGGAGAACGTTGCCATTGGAATATCAAAATAAATAAATAAAATATAAGAATTTAAGGACACAATTGTTATTTTAATTAATGAAATAACTAATAAACCAGTAAAACATAATAAAAAATGCACGCAAATGTCGAATTAAAAACCACTTGATGATTTAACAAACACGTATAATGCTTCTGACATCGAGTAAATGGGACTGCATTTTTGGCGTTTAATCTTACAATTTGGCGATAGTTTTTTGTTATGAAAAGTGGTCGACAGCATAATAGAGAAGTACGTAAAAAATATTAGATTTCAGTGCGAAATCCTCGCACGGGCCCTTTGGTAAGCAATTTAATTGTATTAATTCTTATATATACAATTATAAACATAAAAAATTTCTCAAAGCTTACGAAAATTTTAAAAATGTATCAATATGCTTTTTGACAAATTTATTTCCATAAACAGCTTATTCTTGTAATTTTGTAAGAATGAGAAACACATTCCTTCTGGGGGTGGTGTCCCGCTCCTGCCATTATCACTTTAATTTTAAGTTCTCAATTTCCATTAATTGTGCTATTTCATGATTCAATTGGAATGTATTTTACAATGCTAATTTCTTTAGTTTAACCATCTCCTTGTACGGGAGATATTATCCCATTTTTAAAAGAAAACTAACTTAACATCCACGTCTGTTGCAGCAATCGATTAAAATTTCATGAAAAAAAAATATACTCATACAAATGTAAACTCCTATTACGAGACTTAAATTCAAATTAAAGTTTTCGCTTACATTTTTTGTTTCTAATGTAGTTAAAAGAGAAAATTTATCCAAATAAATCCTCATCTATTTCAACAGAATACTGATAATAAGCTATTTTCTTAAATAAAAAAAAATTTTGCGGCAAAATAGTGCAATTTACAGGAATTTTATTATTTTGATATGCTTTGAAATACGGTTGCTAAGCAACTAATCAATTAAGGAGAAAAGTAAAAAGAAATGCACTTTAAGATTTGTAGAAAAATATGAAAATAAAATGTTTTATGTTTCCCGAACCGATGCAAAAAAATTTCAAATAATTTAAATAAACAATTTTGTTTTCTAATAAGTGTATCGACAAAATTTCAAAGCTATTGGATATCTTTAAGACCTCTATATCTAAAATGTAGTATCTATAAGTTTACGTTTAAATCCATTATTTAAATGTGTCATTTTCATTCCAGTTAAAAATTAAATTTGAAATGTGTCTGCATTCACATAGAAAAGCATTATGACATCAAAATAATAGTTCTATATTTTTCGGACGAATGAACCAAATTTAATCAAAAACTATAGAGTTAAATCCGGGTACCTCACTAACATACCATACATCAACATATGCGGATGCTTTTTCTTCTGTTATTGTGGAACACGAACAGACAGACGGAAAACAAAAACTTTTCGGGTCCCCACAGTGAGCCTCAACTGGCATTTTGGCAATAAAATAATTTAAATAATTTTACCGTTAGCGGGCCGCATGTCCAAATTGCCAAATAATCTTTATGATTACAACAGTTTACGTGTTACAAAAAAATACTGTTAATTATGCGACAACCACTCTCGCCAAAATAGATTGACTATGCTTGTGTAACAACAAGAAATAAGTAATTTAAACCCTAGAAAGAACCAAATATAGATTATACAAAACAGTGTAATAATTTAAGAAAATATTTTTTTTTTATCATTTAATAGTTTACTTTTAAATAAATTATAATTATACATTGACAAAACATCCTACAAATCGTCAACAGATAGTTCAATTAATAATTTTTTTCGTTCCAGATGTTATATCTTAAAAAAGTAACAGATCAAAATTCATGTAGTTTTAAATAAAATATTTAGTGCATACTTTCTATCAAGCGTAAATTAATGCGGTAATTCTTAAATAGTCGGGTGCCACGCCAAGTTACAGTTTTATAACGGAATTGTTTTGAAATTACATGAACTGCAATTGTAAAATTAGGTGTAATTAAGATAAACATTGAATGCTTATAAACAAGTTTTTTTTAAAACAAATCTTGCTTTTATTAAAACGAATAATCTATTATTATAGCTCCGTTTTAATATGTGAAATTTCCAAAGTAACAAACATTGTGAAATTCTGTAGAATGTGACAAAAAATTAACGCAAACAAAGTTCATGTTGGAATTAAAAAATCCAAAATCTTACATATAATAGTAACAGCCCAGATTGAGATAATAAAAAAAACTTGATTGGATGCATTCCAGAAATTTTGATGAAAAATTATGCACATCAGTCGGCAGACAGTTCGAGAAACTGTGAAGCCGTTCTTTGAATACCAGTCTATGAAAATGAAACGGTGCCATTTTCCCTTTTAGTGCCTTTTTATTTTCCATGTGCCTTTTTACGCCGGTGCCAAAACGGTGATATCCTTAATGTGGTCATGAACTACGTATATGTTTACTACGTCACGTAGTTGCTACGTGTACTACGTCAACTACTTTACAGCTATGGACAGCACCAATGAAGTTTGCGGCTCATGTTCAATATCAGTAAGTTTCCAAATTTTTTGCAATCGAACTGTTCAACAATTTTCACAGGAATCGAATTTGATTGAAGTCTCTTAGATCATTATCTATTATTGAAAGACGGTTAAATTTCTTCTGGGTTTGGTTAGGTACGGGAATTGTTAAACCAGAAAATACAGCTTTTTTTTTTTTCTTGAACTTGATTTTGTAGTCTGTAAATGTTATATTTTCTAGTTTACGTAACAATATAATTTTTTGTGCTATTAAAATTTATAATTCTATGTTTTTATGGACAAAAATTAAATTCTTATTGTCAAATAAAAAGTTAGATATTTGATGAAGTAAGTAAACTGGTTGAAAAAAGTATAAATTAGTGAAAGTTGTTAGGAAAAAAAAAACTATTTATATTTTATTCAGAATATCCATATTTAAAAACAGAATTGTATTTTTTTTTTTTTTTTTTTTTTTTGCAACTTTTTATATTTCAAACAGCAATGTAGGAACTTAAAAAAATGAATGTGTAAAATATTCACTTACTATGTTAAAAGAAGGATTTTCGTGAACTTTTTCCTTGGATCTTAGCTGTCACTAATGATGGATATTTTACTTGAAATTCTAAAGATGTATAAGTATGGGGAGTCTTCTTTATATAATCTGTCAAAATGCAAGATTTCTAAAAGTATGAATATTTCATGAAAAATACACACGTAGATTTGCATTCATAAAGTTCACAAATAGTACTAACCCAGTCACATGTAAATGACGTTAGGAATGAACATTTTTGGAAAATATGTTTTATTTCTTGAAACTGAAATATTTTTACTATACCAGTGGGTGATCGGTTAACGAAATGTTCGGTTTACGAACAGATTGGTTAACGAACACTTTCGCGAGAGATTTTTATGTTCGAATAAAGAACACTTCTTTGGTTAAGGAACACCTTGCAAAACATAGCCAAGAAGAAGCAATGTTGTGCTTCAAATTTATAGAGCTGTATATAATTGCATCTATTATTGAATTAGAGAATATTTTAAAAGTTGTATACTTATGGTGCAATTAATTCATCCGTGACCGAGGTTCGGGTTCTACATTTTAGAGACCCCAAATTAGAATAAACAGATTAAAAACTTTAATTTTTATACTTTTTGTCTTTTTTAAAGAAATATTTTTAATTGGAGATTAAGTATTTTTATAGAAATTTAGTTCCTAAATTATTAACAGACTCTAGGCTCCATTTGAGCTTTATCGGACCCTGTAGTAAATATGATCTTTTAAAGAACTAATAGAGTTTTGTTAATAAATAAATTGCTATGATTCAATAATTCTGAAGTCAATCAATGTTTATCTAAAAATTTTTAGAAAGGGCATGTCATTTATTTTTTAAGTACGGCATTACGCGGTCAAAGCCATCAAAATACACTGCTCAAAACAATTAAAGGATATTTGAAGTTTTATATAAAATAAAGATATAAACGAAATTTTTTTTGCCGAAAATAGAAGAAGATAATCACAAATGCGAATTTTTCTGGTTTTCAAACTGTGGAGTATGCAAATTTTGAGTTCGACGTCAAAAACGTCGCTTCAGCGGTGGCGAATAAAATTTGACTTTCAACTGGATAAAAGAGAATGAAGACAAGGATGATCGGCATTCAGTGATTGCTTTGTTTCGATGAGTACGATGTCTCAGCGAAGTCATTTGACAGATTCAGAAGCTTGGAGAATTGTTGGTAGGTTAGAAGGGGGCCAAACTCAAGCCAAAGTAGCGCAAGCCATTGGAGTGTCACAAAGTGTCATTTCCAGGATCTGGAACCGTTTTTTGGAGAGTGGATGCGCAGGCCGAAGACCAGAGAAAGGTCGTAGACGGGCAACAACGCCCAATGAAGATCGGTATTTAGCGTTAAAAGCTCGGAGACACCGAAACATGAACGCTACTCTTCTCCAACAACAACTTCGCTCGGCTACAGGCACCACGATTTCAACTCAGACTGTCCGAAACCGGCTCCATGCTGTAGGTCTGTATGCTCGCCGACCGATGGTATGTGTTAGATTAACATCAAGGCATCGTCGCGACCGCAGGGAGTGGGCAACCGAGCATGTCAACTGGAGGAGAAATGAATGGAGCAATATTCTGTTTTCTGAATAGTCCCGTTTTCCTGTGCATCCGGATAATAGGCGTATTTTCATCTGGAGGGACCGTGGCAGTAAGAATAATCCTGCGTTCGTGCACGAAAGTGTCAGATTTGGCGGTGGAGGAGTGTTGGTGTATGGTGGCATCTCCATTGACGGGCGCACTGACCTCTACATCATTCGAGATGGAGCTCTGACTGGTCGCCGATATAGGGATGAGATCCTCAGACCTATTGTAGTCCCTTACGCTGCAGCAATCGGAGATAACTTCATTTTAATGGACGATAACTGCAGGCCACATCGTGCAAACCTGGTGGAGGATTTCCTTTTCAAGGAAGGAATCGTTCGAATGGAATGGTCAGCGTGTTCTCCAGACATGAATCCAATCGAGCACGTTTGGGACGCTCTAGGAAGACGAGTTTCTGGCCGCCAACAACCCCCACAAACTCTCCAAGAACTGGAAAGAGCTCTTCTGGAAGAGTGGGGCAGAATACCCCAACTCGTCATTAATAGCCTCATTGAGTCCATGCCTCAAAGGTGTTCAACGTTGCTGGCCGCCCGTGGAAACCATTCCCGCTAATGAAAATGATTTTCTTTGAAGAAAACACCTTTTCTTATTCTTTTTTTCTCATATGCACAAATTGTGTTTTTTTCCTTTTGTACACAAATGCGCAATAAAATGCATTTTTTTCTGCCAAACATGTGTAATTTATTCTCATATAACCTACTATGTCTGTCGACCATGTATCAATCAGCTAAAAAGTTTCCCAGATACAAAATCCACCTAAAACTGCAATATCCTTTAATTGTTTTGAGCAGTGTACGATCTGTCCATATTAAATACGGACGTATATGAACCTTACTAAACAGGGAATATTGAAAACTTTAGAAAGAAAAAATAAGCTTTTGTCAAAAATGAAAAATTTCTTCAAAACAGAACTTAATTAAACTCTCTTTTGCATCCCCATTATCTGCGGCGAGGAGAAAGTGTGTGAGGAGAGGTGTCTCGTGAAACAGCGCTCTGTGTATGTTGGCATTTTCCAGGAGTGTTGGTGACGTCAATAATACAAATTCGAGGCTAACGAAAAAGAAAGGCTACCGTGGTGCTTTATGTATCTTTTTTTTAGAGACCGACGGAGTCACGTGATGCTCGAATGGACCAATGCAGGTGTACGAAGAGAGCAACACGTCACTCTAGCGGTCTGTAAAAAAAGATAAGTGGAATGCACCGCGGTAGCCTGTCTTTTTCGTTAGACCCTCGTACAAATTGCTCGCACATTATTCTACGCGACTTCTGTTTAATGTCTGCCATGACAAAAAAGAGTACATGGATTGTGTTACATGATAGAGTGATCGTACATTTTGTTATTTTACTATAAGTGGCAAAAACCCCGGTATCTTAAAAAGTATTTTTGCTACAACCTTCTTGTGTGCTTTGTGATTTCTGTTCTCGGTATTTTTTTAAATGATTTCTTGAACTGTTATTTTTAAAAAGAAAAACAGATAATATTTTTGGGCCTAAAAAATCAAGAAATGTCTTCACCATACAAACTAAGCAAGTAATTATAGCTAAAGTAGAAAGTTGGAATACAATGTCTGATATTGCTAGACATTATGTCTTGAATACGTCTACTGTAGGGACATCTTTAGCTAAGAAACAGTAATTAAGTTTACTAAATAAGTAATTCCATGTGAAAATTCCACGAAAATTCCATGTGAGGAACAAAGGTGTGTCATTCATGAGAAAATGGAGAAATTGCATTTAGTTTGGATAAAAATGAAGGGAAATGAAAAGGCGTGTAACCAGTACGGCTATCATTCAAGAGAAAGCTAGAGATATTTTTGAAGAAGTGAAGAAACAAACCCCTCATTCATAGCATGAAGATTTACACTTTAAGGATACTACTGGAGGGTTTGAGAAATTTAAAAAAACGAACTGCCATTAAAATGTAGTAATGCACGCCGAGTAGGAACTGATACGTTCTGTCTAGAATTTCCAAAATGCATTGAAACAGAAGGATATTGTCCAAAATAAATTTTATTTGTGATGAAACTGGTTTGTTTTAGACGTGCATGCTGAAACGTATACCTACATTACGAAGGATGAAAAAAATATTCCTGAGTATAAAATCATGAAAGATCGGCTGACATTACTTTTGGAAGCTAATCCTCGCGGTGATACGAAGCTAAAGCCACTTTTTGTCAATCACGCTCAGAACCCTAGAACAATTAAAATCTAATAAAGAAAAATTACCAGTGATGTGGAGATCGAATTGAAGGGCATGGGTCACACAGGTTATTTTCAAAGAACGGCTGTTTGAAGTTTGTGCCACAAGCATGATGAATTACATTCATACCAACCAAGTCCCATTGAAAGCACTGTTACTATTGGACAATGCACCAGCACACTCAAAAGACCTTGGTGCGATGGAGAATAAATTGCTTGAATATTTTTCTTGGTTGAATGTTAAGTTTCTGCCTCAAAATATCCCTTAATTTATTCAACCCATTGATTATGGGGTTATTGCGGGTTTCAAAACGTGTACATTCGCACACTGTTTCGTCGGTATTTTGAATCATGCGATTTCTCCTCAACATTGACTTTAAAATTGATTTGGAAAGATAATTTTGATATTATTTAAGCGATAAGGCTCATTCAATAGGTATGGTCAGAAGTCACTCGACGACAGTTAAACTGTGCTTGACTAAAAGTATATTCATCCTGCATCCAAGAAGATGGGGATAATGTTCCTGAACGTATGGATCAAATTGTCGCAACAGCTAAAGAACACTCAGAAAAAGGAATTGATTAAAACTACAAAACATGTTTTGTTAGGTACATTTTGGTTGTTTTAGCAAAATTAAAGTAAAATTGAACCATTTTACTTGAATTAACAAAACATTTTTTGCTGACGATAAGTTTTTTTTTTTTTTTTTTTGGAATTGCAAAAAAAAAAAAAAAAAATTGTTGATTCAAACAAAATTTCCATTGACCTATATTTAAACAAAAAGTTTTGTTGGGTCAACCAAATTTTTGTTGATTCAACAAAACTTTTTTCTGGGTGAACTGTAATTAAAAGTGAATGGCGATGACATTCAAGAGCTCATACTGGAACACGAAAGTGAGCTAACGATCGAAGAACTCCAAGAACTCTTAAATGAAGAAAATAAAAGAAACACAGCGTGATGCGTTGTCTTTTGATAGAGATGGACAAGAACTAATTCGCTCTCTATTATAAAAGACCTTTTAAAGAAGTTGGAGGATGTCAGGACCACGGGCAAGAAATGGCTTCCAAAAAAGGCTAATGTTGATATGTTTGTGTTCCTTTAAACGAAAATGCTGCTAATCATTTCAGAAACATCCTGAAGAAGAGAGGAAAGCAATCAACATTGGACAGATACTTTAATGCCCCACAAGCTAAAAAAAGCATAACTGAAGGAAGGGCAAGACTGTATGTATATAATGTACGTTGTATTATTATTACATTAAAAAAATAGGGAGAATTTATATTAATTTTTATATGTTATTTCGCTTTTAAGAATGAATTAATTGAATTCCTACGCAAATGTTTTCTAAATGTATGATCGGTTATCGAACAATACGGTAAGCGAACATTGTTTTGGAACGGATTAAGTTCGTTAGACGATCACCCACTGTGTGTATATATATATATATATATATACGATTATAATAAAAAATAATTAATAAAATTTTTAATTTTTTTCTTTATTAAAAAAATTATTAATTAATCGGTCAAGTGCAAGTATAACTCGCGCTCAAAGGGTTGCGTACATTACATTTAATTAAAATCCTACTACCTTTAACCCCTTCGCGACAAGCGTCTTTTACAAAATTTTTAATCTTTTACCACCAGTTTTTCAAAACAAAAATTTTCGCCTAATTGAATCGCAGAAATGCTAAGATTTAATAAGGCAAAGCTTACAATAAAAAAATAACTGGTGGGAATAATCGAGGATTCTGAGCATCTTATGCGTCACGTATAAGTGTCGTTCCAAGGGGTTAATATATTCATAAATTAGTTTCAATAGATTTGGAAATATGACGGGATGATGTATAGGGGGAAATGAGGGTGGATATATTTTTCTAGTATACTTTCGACGATATCTCTGAAAATATAATACCTAAAATAAAAACAAATATATTTTTGAATTTGATATTGCGAGATCTTGATATATAAAAAGAATATTTTCAAGTAACTTAAATAATATCTCGGCAAATTACAGGCATTTTTTATTTGAAAATCTATATCAAATATCCTTGGATGATTCTGCGTCGATACATACGTCGAATTCCCGTCAACTCTCCCTCTGACTACCCGAAAAGCAAAGTAGGTGTGTAACGGAAAAATGCGTTTTTCTCCAAAACTATCTCATCTAGGATAATAGCTATAGTTTTCCTGCAAGGTTTAAACAAACTCCTAATACCCGTAACTTTTTCATAATTTTCGTTTCAATAGATTCGGAAATAGAGGGGGTGGGAAACATATTTTTGCAGTGCATTTTTGACGATATCTCTGAAAATATAATACCTAAAATTAAAACAAATATAATTTTGAGTTCGGTATTACGAGCTCTTTGACATGATACCTCACACGATATACAAAAGGAAAACTTTTTTTCTTTAAGTAACTTAATTAGCCTCTTAAATTTTTCCTAAACATATTTGTGAATGCCTAATAATCTGTAAATATGTGGGTAAAAAGGCTTTATAGCTTTCCCAAGTTTCAAATTTTTCATGTACCATAGTTTACGAAAAAATGGTCTGTGGCAGGCGGACAGAAAGACACAGGAATGATCTTATAATCGTTCTGTTTTTACTTTTTAAGTGAGGAACCCTAATAAAATATGAGGACAGTGTTATATAAATAGATATTAGATAATTCCTTAATACTTTTTTAATAGATTTCATAAAAATGTAATATTAATTATTATTTGATTATAATAGTTATTTGATTAACAACCGTTTTCGATTGCAACGTTACGAATATGTTACTTCG
The DNA here is from genome assembly GCA_963931845.1 of Maratus michaelseni. NCBI lineage: Eukaryota > Metazoa > Arthropoda > Arachnida > Araneae > Salticidae > Maratus > Maratus michaelseni. The sequence goes on from OZ007589.1 coordinate 326,818,471, forward strand.
TGTTACTAAAATAACTTTGGAGTTACACTTTACGAATACGTAATAATAATTTTCTTAAATAAAATGTTGTTGCATGCATTGTTGTTTTATTGTTTGACAGTGTTAACAATTTCTTTTAATTTCACACAACACGTAAAAATTTGAAAAAAAAATGCATTTATCATAATTTAGGTATTGGCGTAATTATTGGCTGCTATGCCACTTTCTAAAACTATGTTTATAAGTTCTTACGTATAGTAAAAATATCGGACATGTGATAAAATACAATAATGTTTTAAACAGGTGTCAGAATTTTATTTATTTTTAAATATTTTTTGAAGTTTTCTTATTCAGTGCTTTAGTCTCCCTTTCAAAAAAGCATAATTCAAGATTTTTTCCAATTTTCAGAATTTTAAATAACAAACCGAAGAGCATGTAAACAAATTGAACGGATATGTATAGACATGGCAAAGGGAAATGTTAATATAATTTTACATAAGATTTAAACACACTCTTGGGATGAATCTTTGTTGTCACTAATGAAGAAAATTATACTTGAAATTCTAAAGTTGTTTAAGTATACTTTGACTTCTACACATAATCTCTTTATAAAACCGGATTATATAAAAGTATAAATATTTTATGAAAAATGAATACCCATATTATCATTCTTAAAGTTTTGAATAATCTAGTGGCATGTAAAAGACCTTAGGAATGCAAATTTTTTGGAAGATGAAATACAATTGATTTCATAATGCTCTCTCTCTGTATATTTAAATAACAAAGAAAAACATGTTAGACAAAGGTAAAACTTTGGTAAAATTACTTTCAATCCCTTTGAATAAAGTTAACAAGCTCCACTTTTAACACATTGCAACAAAGTTGAAAAGTTTTTATGAATTCGGTCTATCTGTGTCTGTTTGTCTGCCGTCTGTCAGCCGTCTGTCTGTCTGTCCGTGATCTAACTCACGAAAAAAGATTCGGATTATCAGGCAATTAATAAATGTTTTTGACGTTTACTATGGCATGTTCGGTATTGAAAATGAAATGTGTATGAATAGTTTTTTTACAGGGACACACAAAAAAAAAAATCCGTTGCATTACAGTCTATGGGGGAAATCATTTGCGGTTTTATTTTAATGATGTTACACAATTTCAAACATATTGAAATTGCTATATATCTCTGAGGTGCACGATAAAAGGCTAACTATAGAATATGGTGAGCATAGCACTTATAGTTCCTGTACGGGGACACTCAAAATAATTCCTTTACATTACGGTCTTTGGAGAAAAATCGTTTGGGGTTTATTTTGATAATGTTTCACTACTTGAAACATATTGAAATTGTTATATATCACTAAAATGCATAACAAGAGGCTACCTATACAATATTTTGTGTAAAGCATTCATCGTTCATTTACAAGGACACACAAAACAATTCGGTACTGTCTGTTAACAATAATTGCTGGAACTGCGTTTTTAGTTCCTGGACGCGTTTTTAAAATTAACTCCATTTTTTTCCCTATTACTTCGTTTCTATGGATCATATACAGGGCAGTACAAAAGTTCTTGGAGCACATTTCCGTTTATTGACCGAAATTCCAGCAGGGGAATTTTAAACTGTGCTGTGCGTTTCTCAACTGAACGGAAATTTAACATTTTCTTTAGTATATATACAAATCTATAGATCATATACAGGACTGCGCAAATGAAATCGCGTATTTTTCCGAATATTGTTAATAATTCTTGAACTTGGATTTTTAATAGTGTTATGTTTTTTTTTCAAATGGTTTACTGATACATCATCTATCACCTTATTAAACGGTAAAGATTTGTAAAAGTATTTTGGAAGTGGTGGAAAGTGTTACATAATCTATACTTGACGCAGGATTTTTCGTTAATTTTATTAATTAGTTGTATATGTTATGTTTGTATATTTAACTATAAACTAATAGACAACAAATTCCATTAATAAATTAACAATTTAAATCTATTAATACAATATTTTATATTTAGTTTAATGTAGTTCTAATTCATTAAAAATTACATGATTTTGTAATTATTTCCATAATTTTGCTGAAAAAAATATTAATTATTTTTAATATTTTTAATCACTTTTCACAGAAAGTGCAATTTAGGAAGTAGTGCAAATGACAACTACTCGTTCGGAACCACCGTAATACTTACCCATCATGGATATGCATAATATAAAATATGAAAATAAAACATGTGTAAATTATTTATAAAATGCATTGCAATTCGAATAAAATCCTGGCTGGATGACGTCATAAACTTTAAATGCTCTATTACTGAATTGCATAAGAGAAACTTCCTTATAACTCTAAAAATGAGAGTCCTATTAACTACCAATTTACTGAGTCGGATTAAGTGTCTCATTCCAAATAAAAATATATCTTTGAATTGAAATTTGAATGAAATACAAGGTCACGAAAAATCGAAAAGTGTGGACAATAGGATTCCAAATATCTCGGCAACTAATTATCCGATCGACTTCATTCTTTATGCAAAATTCATGTTTTTTTATTTTCTTTTATACTTACCCCTTAAAATAAACAATTTCGAAAATTTTTATATGCGAAATCAATTTATCAGTACGAATATTTCGAGAGTCCGAAAAAAATAGGTCTGGATAATCGAGGTTACTAAAATACAATAAGCTGCTTCCCATTATTACATACTAAGTACATACCAAATTTCAAGTCTCTATCTCAATTTTTTCGGGAGATAGAGCGTTTACAGACACACGGACAGTCGGATGGCAAAAAATTTTTTCTAAATAAATGTTTTTCGGAATCTTCAGTGTCTGAAACGTGTAAATCCGTCATTTTTTTTTCTATTTTCAAAACTATTACAAAATTTACCCTAAACTTCGCATGATGGGTAAGTAATAGCAAATAATTGCCGATGTAGAAAGAAAAATAAGACGCATGCATTTAAATGATAAATGAATTACTATGTTTTCGTTACCAGTTTGTTTTCTTTTAATTTGTTAAAACATATTTATTATAGATGGCTTTATATTTTTAAAGAAGTTTTGATAACAGAATTTAATATTTTTTTTCATCGTATACTAGCCCTTCTTCTATTTTATGACATAAAATGTCGCAAAAGAATTTTATAATATATAGATGCAATCCATATCAAATATTTTGTTTAAGTTGCAGAATTTCAGATTTCACTCTATCAAAAGTGACACATATAAAATGTGGCAACATTCTAGGGTGTTTAGATTTGATAGGACATTTTTTAGAACGAAAATTTATCTTGACATTCCGCATAAAAATATTCCTTAGAAAAGGAGATTTTGAACAATCTGCCGATAATTATATCAAGAACTTTTTACAAGCTTGTTTTTACAAGTTTATTTGTTTTATTGTTTTATATGTAAGTGTTTTAGTCAACGTATATGTTGTTTTATTTATATATGAGACATGATGAAATATGCACGGATAGATAATTCATGAAACGTTCGAAAATTTGCTCTAAATAAATAACTGTATAACAGTGTTGCATTATTTTGCTAGAACTAGTGTAGTAAAGCTGATCGCTTTTCTTCGGCCGCGTACACTCGTGGCATTCATCTGCACTGGTCTTGAATCAAGTAAACCATAAATTACTGTGGTATTTTATTTCGAGCCAGCTTATCCAGAGAGGCAAGTTTAACGAGCCAGATGGTTTTGAGCATCGGCGTTCCTGTTACTACACTGACGTTTTCCACTAAGCTAGGCTATGTACTCCCGATCTGTTAGCGTATACAGGAATCTTTGCATTATTGTGATTTTTCTCTTCAACCCAGTTTAAATTCAAATTTTCAGCATCGATGTTCACGTTGCTATAGGAACCTATTTTCCATTCTTCCAACTACAAGTTATTCATGGCAATGGCAAAATTTACCAGAGAGTACCCGTTAGTAAGTTTACCCGTTTGACAAAAAAACTTTCAAAAATCTGGTGCAAAGCGGGAGAAAGAGCAAAAAGTTTCATTAAAAAAAATTCAAAATCGGGAAAAATTTAAAAATCTCAAAAAACAAAATTTGGTTATTAAATAAATTCCTACTTAGGTCAAAAATATTTTTTTTCCAGCTATCTACGCGCTTTTCACTGACGATATGTATTCCTAAATTTATATCCTGCTAAATATCTTATATAAGAGAAATTTTTTTAAAGAAACTGTATAAATAAGAATTACTACATATATACATGTGTGTGTGTGCTAAAACAATAAGGTGAAATAAATATTGGAATATAAATATAAATTCAATAATATTACAACGAAAAATCAGAAACGTTATATTAGATAGATTTCGTAAGAAATACTACCTATATAGAAATACTACCCTATATTCTCCCCTATGTTGGAATTTCTGGAAAATTTTTCCAGATCATGATTCCCAGAACACAAAACCACCCAAACCATTCAAAACTGATTCATAAAATCAAGCAGCACAAAATCTCGGTCAAGTTCGTTAATGGGTAAAATCGAACCAATTGGGGAGGGAAATGGGAGGGGGGGGGGCTAATTTTCTGAAAACAGAAAAATCCCCATAACTTTTTCATTATGATACTATCAAATCCGTTTAAAGTTATTATTACTTATAATAAAAGAGTCGAAAATTTATGTATGACAGATTTTTATATAAATAAAAATGGCCTTCAGGAGGGGAAAAATAGGGGTTTCAGAAGAAAAAAATTCATAACTTTGTCAAGTCACAACATATCAAATCCGCTTAAATTTATTATAAATCTTCTTAATATTATCTACAACTTCTATACTGACAGGTTTTTTATAGGACCAACCCTTACAACAAAAAAAAATTAAAAACAAAAAACAAAATCTGCCGGCTCCGCCTACTTGACACGGGTAGTTTTCGAAGTGGGCTATTCCAACTGCTGCATCATGGTAAAAAGGTCATTTCTTCTTCAATTCCCAGTAAACAGGCTCCCTACAGTCTGCATCTTCGAAATCTACCTGTGCCTGTAGGCGGAGACGTCAGGGACTTTTTTTAAATACAGAAGGTGGTAACAAATTATATATGCTCATATATTCGAATGATTTTAAAATATATGGAAAAAATCACAAACAAATTAGATGATAAATATGATGAAAATTCGGAATCTCCTAAAATTGTTATATATTTATTAATATATTTTTGTATTTATATTTTTGTATTTTTACCTTCTGTTGTAATCAGTGAATTCGACAGTCAATCAATGCATCAATTTGCAGCGTTCATGATAAATGTTTTCATCTCGCATCAGTTGCATGTTTTATTGATTTTAATCTATCTCAAATAAAAAAAAAAATTATTTCTTAATATGTGTATCTTAATTTCTTAATATAATCTTTATTTCTTAATAACAAAAAATACAGCTAAAGATCCTATAATTCCTTATACATTTAAAAAATGCTTTCAAAAAAATTCCCCGCAGTTTTTTTTTCTTTTTTAATTGGCATTATCTTTTAAAAGGTTCTAATAGTGCTTCAAATAAAATCATGTTTCAGTTAACAGCAATTTTCTTTAAAATAAATCCTTTCATTATCAGAGTAAACTTAATTACAAAGATTCTATTGTATAAAAAATAACATGTTGCTGGAAAAACGTTTTAAAATGAAGTACAATTTTATTATCTTAATAAAATTTTGTTTAATCTTTAATTAATATTTTTCTGAAATGATAATTATGTGTGGAAAAACCGTTCTTACATTCATTATGGAAATATAAAATTTTTATCACTATATACTAAATAAAAGAATTGTTTCATGTTTAAAACGATAAAATACATTTTAAATATCATTTTGTGTTTCAAAATAATAAAAAGTTAAAAAATGACGTGTTTAAAACTTCATAATTTCATCATATACATATATATGACTGTAGCAGAAATTAAACATAAGTTGACATTAGTCAGTAATCAAAATTATACACAATGTTTACAACATTTCATATTTTTATACCTATTTAATGTTTTGAATATATTATAATAATTATTATTTTCAATTTGTTTTCACTCAGAAGTGCCCTTAGTGTGTTTATAATATTTCATTAATTTTTTCCCATTAAAATGTATATGAATGAAGTATTTCAAACTCTCTTAAGGTAATTTTTTTATTATTATTAATTTTGAAGAACGATTTTCTCCTAATAATGGCTGCATTATTATGCCTTTAACGATAATGAAAATATGCAGGAAATCCACTTACTAAAATCATAAAAATAATTAGTTTAAAAATATGACGTATATTATAGTGTATTATAGTACATTGACGTATATTAAATGTTTTAAATAAGGTCTTTGACGGATTTTTTTTCCTTTTCTAGTTTTATTTTATTTTATCCGTTGTTTATTGCCCAATTTACGATTATTTATTCGATCTTCTTATTTTCATTTCCTTCCTTTTTTTCCCCTTTTATTTCAAAGAGTCTTCTAGAACTTCAGTAAAAGTCATATTTTTCTATTTCAAATCATATATAGTCACATTTTTCTGTTTCTAATGTTATATCAAATTACAAAAAATTAAATGAACTATTACGTATTTCCCTGCATAGCCGAGGCTAACGAAAAAGAAAGGCTACCGCGGTGCTTTACGCAAATCTTTTTTTACAGACCGCGGGAGTCACGTGATGCTCGAATCCACCAATGCAGGTGTACGAAAAGGGCAACACGTCACACTAGCGGTCTGTAAAAAAAGATAAGTGGAATGCACTGCGGTAGCCTGTATTTTTCGTTAGCCTCGCTGCATAGCCGAGGCTAACGAAAGAGACAGGCTACCGCGGTACATTCCAGTTATCTTTTTTTACATACCGCTAGTGTGACGTGATGCTCTTTTCGAGCACCTTCATTGGTGCATTCGAGCATCACGTGATTCCCACGGTCTGTAAAAAACGATATGCGTAAAGCACCGCGGTAGCCTTTCTTTTTCGTTTGCCTCGCTGCATAGCATAGTGACGTCACACTGAGAAATTGGGATCGTCGATTAGAGGTAAGAGTGGTGTGGATGTGAAGTCGTGTGTAAGCCCTTTTGTGACGTCACAATGTGACCACTTTGGGAAATCACAGCGTGAAATCTTTGCAGAAAGTGCGACATTTGTGACGATTTGGCCTCCGGCCGAATAACTGGATTATACAAAAACCCGACTCTGGTTCCGTAGATCTGCCTTTTTTCCAGTAGGCAAGATTAGTATTAGAATGCTGCATCCAGTTGAATGACCAGGTTTAAGCAGAACCCGAACCAACCTTAATATGTCGGTTGGTGTCATTTTCTTTTATTCTGTACCTTTTAGTCAGAGCAATAAGGGATTTACCTATCAAAATTAATGGTAGTTCTGGAAATCGACTTACTTTATATTTTTGGGGTCGCTAAATCCGAATTTCTGACTTCCCAGCAAAATTTCTTTCGGCAAATTGTGACCCCACCCCCCACCCCAAAAAAAAACAGTGAAAGAATTTGGTTTTTGTAATTGTTTTGGGGGGAAATACCTAGAAATTCAAAGAGCAGATAAAATTGGCAACAAAAAAGCTATATGACATTTTGACGTAGGATGAACAGGAAGGAGGGCGCTAGTCTTGGGATATGGATCGAGTGGAGCGCGAACATGCAGCAACTCCGCAGCTCAACTCTTATCTCCAATTTCATGTCATAAAAGTCACTGTATTGTGGACCCATTACAAGTTTACGAGTAGAGACTTGGGAAACACCTTCTTTTACATGAGTCCATTTTATGAAAGGTATGTTAGCTGAAACTGGACTCCGCTCTTTGAGTGTCAACAATTCACTGCAACGAGTAAGAGGTTGCAATGATTTAAATTTCGCGTTGTTGAACGGGGGAAAATATTTGTTTTAAAAATTGTCTTAAAATTAATTAAACTATACGTATATTTTACTTCAGTTTGTATATTCCTCGCTTAAATTAACTTAAATTAATTTTTGAAATAAATAATATTTGCGTTTTTGTTTTCGTAAATTGGGGATTATTATATAAAATATAATGCTTTCTGATATTAGTTTGTGGATATTTGTAATTGAGAAATAGTATAACAATTTCTGAAATATTTTTCCTTTGATTATATTTTCATTGAATCATTTTTCTACTGAATCTTTAATTGAAATAGTTTTTCATGAAAATTTTATCTTTTACTATGCAATCTAATACTAATCTAAAAATAATATATATACAATTCACATACAATTTTAAACATACATTTTAGTCCTAATATTTAAATTCTAATTGAAAAAGGTGATCCGCTTGTCAAAAAAAATCTGAGTCATAGTATTATTCATTAGATTGTGCTATTTATATTTATTCGAGCAGTGAATAATTCTAAAAAAATAATTTTTTTCACGCCTACAAAATACCTCAAGGGGATTGTGCGATTTGCCATTCAATATTAATACTTAAGCCATTCAAACATTATTTACAATTTGCATACATAAAATTTTCTCTCTTCTTTAACAGACAGACCGTTATATAAAAAAAAAAATCTGAGTCATGCTTCTTATAGATCAGACAATTCGAAGATATCCATTTTTTTTCTTTTTTGCACATTATACTAAAAAAAAATGCATTATGTGTAAAACCTATGGGCTCTATTGATATTTTTTGCAGGATTATAAACTAACCTACATTACTTTTAAAGTATACATATATCGATAAGGCTCATTCATTTTCCACTGCGCGATTCCTTTCTCATGCAGTATTTTTACAGGACACATTGTGAGGGGTCTCAACATCTATAACGTGTAACCATTTGATTGTTGTGAAGGAGTCCCGTAACATAATTTTTTAGCTATCAAATTTTTGTGAAGGAGTCCCGTAACATAATTTTTTAGCTATCAAATTTTTGTGAAGGAGTCCCGTAACATAATTTTTTAGCTATCAAATTTTTGTGAAGGAGTCCCGTAACATAATTTTTTAGCTATCAAATTTTTGTGAAGGAGTCCCATAACATAATTTTTTAGCTGTCAATTTTTATGAAGGCAACTTTTCATTTTAAACATGGGGCCTATCTAATTTTTTGTGAAGGGTCCCTGTAACTTTTAACTATTTCAGTTTTTATTTTTCACATTACACTAACCAAAAAAAACAAGTTGGAAATTGTACGTCAAACGCTACAAACGAGGTGCGTTCGTACTATAGCTAGTTATATAAATATTCAGATCTTGATGATTTTTAATTCTGTGAAATGAATTATATCGTCTGCAGATTAATTTCTGTCATAAAATAAGTATCTAGGTCGCTTGAAGATTAAACATCGAAAGCTCCTATAAAAAGAAAGCACCGATTTAAAAAAAAAATCAAATTTCTTAATAAATGTTTTTATTAATATTTTCTAAAGTTTTGATTCGATTTTTAAAAATTTTGAAATGTCTCGACAAAATACTGCAAAGATAATATATCTTAAATTTCAAACCATTCGGTTGGGTAGTTTTTGCGTTGTTATATGCGGACGGATTGACAGACGGACGGACCAGACGACGACAATAGGTGCTACGTATTTATATAATTACGAACGCACCTAAAGAGGCAATCCATGTAAAACCTATTATATATTTCAATCAATTTGAGAATCCTGTGTGTGTTCTGCCGATGAGCAAGGTAGAGCTATTTTCTATTTTTCGTATAAGCTATATGTGTATATTTACAAGGAACATTGTGAAGGGTCACAGTATTTTTTACTCTAACCTATGTCGAATTTTTGTGAAGGTTCTCTGTATTTTGAACATAACTCATATGGATGTGCATGCTGTATCTTTAGCCCAGCTTGAATCCATGGGATTTTTGTGAAGGGGCCTGTAGAGAACATGAGTCTTTTAATTTATAAAAGGAACTATCCAATTTTTATAAAGGGAACTTTAGGGAACGTAGGCCTTTCCATTCAAACAGGGGACGTATGCAATTTTTGCGGAGGCCTCTGTATCCTCACCCTCACTCGTATGTAAAAATAAACGGGAGGGGGTGGAACTAATTTTAGAAAGTATCTCCGTAACATAACGTGTAACCATTGGATTTATGTGAAATGGCCTTTTTATTCAAACAGGGTTCGTATCCCATTTTTTGTGAAGGGATCTCCTGTATTTTGAACATATATTTTACTCTAACGCGTGTGAATTTTATTTTTTTGTTGTTGTTGTTATGAGGGCCTGTATTTTGAACATGCGCAAGCTGTATCTTTAGCCTCACTTGAATCCATACTTTTGATCCTGAATCAATATTTAACCCCCTAATCTAACACAGTCAAAAAATCTTATCTCCTCAAGAAAGTTGGCGGACGAACCTCAAAAACTGGCGAACACCCCTGATGTACCACACTTCTTATCTTATTGCTGAAATCCATAGTCCAAAGTGGATGCGTCGTCGAAATCCACTAAAATCCACCCTCAAAAGTGGAGGCGGCACATAAATCCACCAAGATCCACGATACACTTACACCCCTAATGCAGTGTTCTTATGAGGGGCATTAAACCCTTCATAACCATATGAATGCTTGTGTGGAATTGCTTAACGAAGTGCACTCAGTGCCGCGGCGCATGTTCCGAGGCAGCCTCCCCCCGACCTCCCCGTTTATCATATGTCATAATGTCATGTATCTTATTTGTTGGAAATTTTGTCTACTTTCTCTATTTTTAAATACTTTTTTTCTAAAACAAAAACAAAATTTAAAAATTGAATTAAAAACAAAAAACAAAAAGATTTTGGGGAAAGCGGGGTGAAATTTTGGTGACAGTTTAAAAATTCTGATTCAGCGACCTCAAAAACGTAAAGTACGCCTTTTTCCAGAACTACTATGAATTTTGCTATGTAGAGCCCCTATACTGTCTCTATTGCCTGGACTATTAGTATTCTGAGTAGAATACTGAATTCGGTCGGGTATCCAGATTTTACACAGAAACGTGCCAAGTACGGTTTTCATAAAATCTTGTTACTCTTCTTATTCGACACGATGCAAGAATCTAATACAAATCCAATTTGAAGGGAAAACAAGAACGAAAAATCATGCGTCAAGCATAGATTATGTAACACTTTCCAACGCTTCCAAAATAATTTTACGAATCATACTCTTCAATAAGCTAAAAGATAACATCTAAGTAATCCAAATACTTTTATTCAGCCCTGTATAGGATCTATAGATTTGTATATATACTACATAGGATGCTAAATTTTAGTTCAGTTAGGAAACACGTAGCACAGTTTAAAATTCTCCGTCTGGAGTTAAATAATACGGAAATGTTTTCCCGAACTTTTGTGCTTCCCTGTATAGGATCTACAGAATTTATACACACCACGTAATAGACAAAAAGCGATTTAAAATTAAAATCGCGTTTAGTAACTTAAAACGCACTTCCAGGAATTATTGTTAACATACAGTAGAGAATTCTTTTGTGTGTCCCTGTAAATGAACGATGACTGCTATACACACAATATTCTGTAGTAAGTCTCTTGTAATGAACCTTATATAAATTTCAATGCGTTTAAAATAGGGAAACATTGTTTAAATAAAGCGCAGACGATTTTTCTCCATAGACGTAATGTAACGGAATTCTTTTGACTGTCCCTGTAAAGTAAGTATAAGTGCTATGCACACCCTATTCCATATTAAGCTTCTTCTAATGCACCTTAGTGATATATATAAATTTCAATGCGTTTAAAATAGTGAAACATTATTTAAATAAACGCAAATGATTTTTCCCCATAGACCGCAATGTAACGGAATTCTTTTGAGTGTCCCTGTAAAAAAACTATAAGTGCTACATACTTCCGTTGAAATAGGGAACATGCTATAGATAATGATTATAACATAAAGAAATTGCAGGGCAATCCGAGCATATTTACGGGAGTTAGAGCACGGACAGACGGCAGACGGCAGACGGCAGACGGCCAGACGGCCAGACGGCAGACGGCCAGACGGCCAGACGGCAGACGGCCAGACGGCCAGACAAACCGAAGTCATAAACACTTTTCAACTAGGTTGGAAAGTGTTAAAAAACGACTCAATAAGGTCGGATTGGGATCAGATAAAATCTAGTCCCGCGACCTGATGCAGAATCGTCACAAATATCTCATTCTTTTCCACAAAAAATGCTCAAAAACATTTTTTTCCATTTTTTAAAAACTTATTCTATTGCAAAAGTTCCTGTATGTGTTTTTGGCAATATGCAAAGAAATAAAAGTTCCATTTTCTTTGTTTATCACAGTCTAACATGTAATAAACATAAAACAAACTACATTATTAATAACAACTCAGCTCAATAAATATTTGAAAAATATAACAATTTACTGAAATTTAAAACAGTTCTAAATCTATTAGTTAGTTTATTTTAAATATTTTAAAATGCTCCACGATTTATATTTTATTAAATTTTTCTCCATTTGCGTTTTTATTTTATTACTTTAAAGTTCTTTATTAAAAAAATCTGTCTATTCATTTTGTAAACCGAAGAAAACTGATATAAAACTGAAAAATAATTGGAACTAAACTGAATGCTATTATAAATTTATATGCTGATAGATTTTCGAGGACCTTAATGTATCACCATTCTAATACAAATATACTGATTTATTGAAATTATGTATCAAGATCATATCTAAAAGATATTACAAATTCTGAACATAAAATGAAATACAAGGAGCAGCTTAAAGATTACGAAAAATTGGTTTTGAAAAAAATTCATGTGTATTGTATTATTATATATATTTTTTCTTTTTCTTTTCATATTTATCTTTAAAAAGTATGAAAACATACTATCAAACATTATTGGTATTTTTAACTATGTAAATATTAATAACACAACAATAAATACTTGTATTTTATTTTAATTTTGGGGGAAACCTATTTTGTTTCTTGTTCAAAATCAAGAATTACTATAACTGAGTACAAAATATGCACTTTACATATAAAATTATCATATTACTAGATGCAATATGGCGCAATGCAAACGGTCGATGGGTGAACAAGCCTCGAGGGCGTCTGATTAGGGACTCCTGATATGAAATTTTATATGTAAGTGCGTAGTAGCATTTTTTACATACCCATTTAGGCTTTAAACAACAACTCTTTGTAAGATACGAAAATATTGCCTATTTTATATGCAGTCATTTCTTACTATGCCCTTGTTCAATTGTTTACTTGAAATCAATTTTTAAGAACACTTGAGAATCTAACCGGACCTCCCAGGTTACAAAATATATGTTAAAACCAATAACTGTAATAATTATATAATTATGTATGTCTATCATACATTGCTAATTATTGTACTTGTCTTCCCATTTCATCTTTTATATATTTAAATTTTATTTAATTCCTTTAGTTTCCTCACATTTCAAATACTATTTGCTTTGTCAAAAAATAAATTCTTTTGATTCTATTTTCTCTTCATTGATAATAGATGGCAGAACTAGACTTATTATTTAACTTGTGTACAAATTCAGATTTTACTTCTATTTTTCTTTGATAGATGGCGGCACTAAATAATTAATTTCCTATTATCATTTTTTTTCAAAGCAATGTTTTCATAGATATAGATCTATTTTGAGTTAATGATGACTGGTTATTTTTTAAGTACTTATAATCTGGATCAATCTGCAGTAACATTAGTCTTTTTTTAGTGAGTCTTGCACATTATTTTATGATCTAATTTCTATTTAAGTTGAATAATTGTATATTTATCTTATTTCTATTTAAGTTGAATATTTATTTATTTATTTTGTTATTTGAACTCATGTAGGGTTTTTAACTGTCTTGTTTCATACATATATCTTATTAAAGGCTTAATATTGTCGATTTTAGGCATAATGCTGACAATATTGGATGGAATAACATATATTTACTATGAATATTCTTATAAAGCCCTTCTGAAGATTCTATAACATAATCATAGTTTTCCCATTTTTGCTTTTTCTTCCTATTAAGTATAATTCCTGCAGTGTCCATTCCATTGATTTTTATAATGTCTTATCCTTTGTTTTTCATACGTGTTTTGATTTTTAAATATATATATATATATATATATATATATGAGCATTTGTATGTGAAAAATATCAGTTATACTTTACAATAAAGTTTTACAGTTTGTTAAAAGTGGTTCTTTCGTATTAGTCGCGTGCTGTGAGTTAATAGACAAAGAAATCGCAAAAATATTTCGCTTCTTACAGCAGCCTTTTTGATGATGATAATTTCAGTGCTTTAAATGCATAGTTCGATTAAAAATCTGGTCTATTAAATTTGTGTTTATTTATGTAATTTTATAATTTTATTATTTTATTGGTGCCAATTTAATTTCATTATGTAATTTCAGTCGGAAACTAATGTTGAGCTTTTTTATGTTGTTTTTAAGTGTAAACGTGTTAGTCTATTGCAATCTAGCTGCAGGCGATAAAGATAAATTTTTAAAAAATCATGATAGAAAATAATTTTAAAATCCTACAAGATCACACCCAGAGAAAAGTTTTGTTGAATCAAAAAAAATTTGGTTGGCCCAACAAAACTTTCTGTTTAAATATGGGTCAATGGACAATTTGTTTGAATCAAGAAGAAAAATATTGTTGATTTTTTTTTGTTGCAATTCCAACAAAAAATTTTGTAACGTCAGCAAAAAAATGTTCTGTTAATTCAAGTAAAAATGTTTCAATTTTACTTTAATTAACAAAATTCTTTTGTTGAAAGTTTTCTCAAAATAAATATAATTATCTGGTACTTTAAGATTTCTTTTCAGCTTCGGCAAAAAAACTTTTGTTTAAAGAACAATTGTTTTGTGTAATTTTAAGAATTTTCTTTGTTTTAACAACAAAAGGTTTTTGTTACATAAACAATTATAATATTTACTTTAAAATTATTTTTTGTATTAGAACCAATCTAAACTTAACTATTTTTTTAGGTAATTTTTAATTAGCTTTCAGCAGTGAATTATGCCTATAATCCTTGAACAATAACAAGTTAATTTTTATCATGCTATTTTTCATGCGTAAAGCTACAGATTGAACAATGTCCCACGTTGGGAATCGAAACCGTCAGAATATCGATCTGACACTCTAACCACTGAGCTAGAAGGAACGATATCCAAGCTCGAAATTTCTCTCTCTTATATATGTCGGACCAGCTGCAACCGCAGCACATGATGATGATGCAAATGTTATCATGAGCACAGGGCTCGCTTAAGACGTAAAAGTAGGGGACCCGTTACTCTGGGGCCCCCCTCTACCAATTCCTTTGTTATTTACTAAATCCATTTTTGGTATGCTGCAACAATTTGAAATTTTACCATCAAAATTTCGAGTAAACAACAATTTAGAGAGAGTGAGCTTCTTAGATAAAAATTTCGTAAGGAAAAAATGCATTTTTTACCCTGATATTTTTTTTTTTGGTAAAAATTTATTCTGAAAAGTAAATTTGGGGGCACCTTTGTATTTGTTTGGGTAAGCACGGGTTTCCCAGGACTATTCGGTAAACAGGCCCTGCATGAGCATGCAAATTTCTGCGGCAAACATGAGACGAAAATACAAAGCCTAGCATACGACAACATATTGTTAATTTTTAATTTATTTTCAGCAGTGAATTACGCCTGTAAAAAGCAGGATAAAAATTCACTGGTTATTATTCAAGGATTACAAGCGTAATTCATTGCAGAAAATTAATTAAAAATTAACTGTGTTGCCGTATGCGTGGGTCTCAGAGCGCTATTCTGAGGACCCGGGTACGATTCCCTGCTTGGGACATTGTTCCCTCTGTCGGTTTACGCTTGATAAAAAGTAGGCTAAAAATTCACTGGTTATTATTTAAGAATTACAGGTGTAAATATCTGCTGAAAATGAATTAAAAATTAATCCGTGCATTAGTTCTTGAGATTTAGTTATAGTGAATATCCTGAAAAAAATAACATAGCAGCTCCCCCTGTTGGGCTATTTGCACCAAAACGTAATCAGCTACTATTTATGTCAAGGTCTAACTCAATCTGTATATTGTTGTAAATCAGTGCATTAGTTCTTGAGAAATCACGAATCTATTGCAGAAATCGCGAAAAGTGCAACATAGCAGCGCCACCTGTGGCGCTATTTATGCCAAAAACTAATCAGAACCAATTTATATCAGGAAGTAACTGAATATAAAGTTTTATTAAATTCCGTGCATTAGTTCTTGAAATAGAGCGCCCTCAAAATTTTTGTCACATAGAGACAGACAGCGGCATAGAGAGTCATTTTATAAAAACGGTCATAACGTGTTCAGGACCTTCTAAAATCCGTCAAAAATATGAAGTTGAAAATTTTTATGACTCCAATACTTTCTTCTTGCAGAGATAGAAGAAAGTAATAAATGGGGGGATTTTTAAAACTACCTTGGTCCGTCCCAATTAAAAAAGTTTTTATTCTCCAAAAATTATGTTAATCCTTTAATTATACAGCTATATAAGTGAAAAAAAAAGTTACATGAGAGGGTTATGGCTACTACACAACAATTTAAATTTTGTAAAAGCAACAAAATTTTGCTGGAATTAAAAATTACAAAATTATGGTAAAATTAAAAAACAGATTTTGTCAATTCAAGTAAAATTGATGAAATTTTGTTAAAATTTTGTAAGAGTGTTAACAATATTTTTTTCTCAATGCAACAAAACCAACTTTTTACTTCAACAGAAAATTTTCTTGAAACAATCAAAATGTTCTCAACAAAACGTGTTTTGTTGTTTTAATCAATTTCTTTTTCTGGGTGCAATGGAATAGAGAAGCCGCAATACTTCCAGCCCTCCTGATTGTTACATGATTATGCAATCAAGGAATTATGCAACAGGTGGTACCACAAAGACAAAATCACATGTGTCTTAGATAATACTAAGTTTCAAAAGATACTTGTCAAAATTTTATGATATTTCGACCATTAGTTATCGAGATATTGAAGTTTTATTGACGCTACTTTTGATTTTTTCAGAACAATGGAAAAAAAAAACGATATTCTTGTGTTGATTAAACACTGTTTTTTGATGGGAAAAAACGCCGATCAAGATCAGCAATGGATTAAAAGGGGTTACAGGAAAGTTTTCTACTAGTTGTTGAATTGTCGTGGGATCAAGGCAGGCTGAAAAGTAAATTGTTTACTTAGACAGCCCTTGGGTAGGCATCCCCACCAAGTTGAACTTTTCTAACTTACAACTAAGGTCTCTTTGAAGCGCATAATCAGAATATTTTGAAAATAAAAATTCGGCACTTTTCGGTTAGCTGGGCACCAGTGATATATGTACATATATAAATGCATATATTCATACATATAAGTGTATATATATGTATGTATATGTATGTATTTGTGTAAATATATGTATATATATACATGTATTTGTGTAGATATATGTGTACATATATACATGTATATATATATATATATATATATATCACTGGCGCCCGGCTAACCGAAAAGTACCGAAAATTCTAATGAAACTACTCATATACGTAATAAAGGATCAGTCACTTTTAACTGCGAAATCCCAGTTGAAAATCTGCAAAAAAAAATACTTTCGAGTATTTGGCACAAAAAGACGCAATTTTCCCCAAATAGACGTACTTTGGCAAGCAACACTTTTTCCTCGCCAAATGCAAGTGATTTTAATGCATTTGAAAACTATTAGTTAAATGAGTATTTAAATTCGCAGTACTTTATTAAATTAAACTTGAACGATTAAATAGTTTATTATTTTTTCTGTAAGCTTATATAATACATATACAAGTTGAGTGTTGCTAAAATTATTTAAATTTACACGGTTTCATCTGCTGGATAAGTTTTAAATGTATTTTAACAGTGCCCAATTAAGCAATCTCTTATTTATACATTTAGATATTGAATACGTCGTTGCTTCCATTGAAACAATACTTTTCTCTCTTTGTTTCGACACTTACGATATTGAAGTCAAATTATCAGTGCTCAAAATCAGACTTTCATTTTTTGTTTGAAGCAATTTTAATCAATTTAAATTTGTTCTAAACCGTAGAATACGATCGTTCATTTTTCTTTATATATACATATAAATGTACATAGTAAATCCGTAGTTACAAAACTGTGTTTATTTAAGTTAAACTTTCTTAAACTAGTTCAGTAAGAAAAGCTGAAAAAGGTTTTTCTTAATGAGTATTTATCATAAAAACGTTTTATTTTTATCTCTTTGTGTCGCCAACCAGCGATAAATTGCCAAAAACACGAAATTTTTATAACTTTTTTACGGTCGTTATATCGCGGATTCGCAACAATTTTTTATAAACATATATATCCTCATGAGAAGAATAATCTGTAATTTTTTAGCTCACAAGCTATCAAAGCCTGAGAGCTAATGTGCCCGCCCGTTCTGTATG
The DNA here is from genome assembly GCA_963931845.1 of Maratus michaelseni. Taxonomy (NCBI): domain Eukaryota; kingdom Metazoa; phylum Arthropoda; class Arachnida; order Araneae; family Salticidae; genus Maratus; species Maratus michaelseni. Next base: position 326,836,796 of record OZ007589.1, read on the forward strand.
TACGTATGTATGTGCGTAACGTGATAACTCGTGATAGAAATATTCGTTTTGCTTCAAATTTTGTTTATAGGTTCATTTTAATAAGGCGCTTCCCTGATTAGTTTTGGGAGTTCATTGGTTAAGTATAAAGCGAGGAAAGGGTGGCTGACTCCCCCCCTCCACTTAATTTAGATAAATGGGTTTTTCATGCAGATTTATCCGTTTTTCTTCAAATTTCGTATATAGGTTCATTGTGATAAGGTGCTTCTCTGATTATTTTTGGGAGTTCATTAGTTAAGTATAAAGGGGGGGGGGGGGTAACCCCCTTAATTTAGATAAATGGGTTTTCATGCAGATTTATCTGATTTTCTTCACATTTTCTATATAGGTTCATTGGGGTAAGGCGCTAACCTGATTAGTTTTGGGGTTCATTGGTTAAGTATAAAAGGGGTAATGGTGGTCTAATCTGCTCTTAATTTAGATAAATGGGTTTTTCAAGCAGAATTATCCGATTTGCTGCAAATTTTGTATATAAGTTCATTGTAATAAGACGCTTCCCGGATTAGTTTTGGGTGTTCATTGGTTAATTATAAGGGGGACGGGTGGATGATCCCCCTTAATATATTGTCGATTTCTTTATTTTTCGTGGGGCATTATTCTTTGAAATAAGAGTATAATATACAATTAGTGTGAATAGCCTGTGAGCTCACTGCCCTCAGTTTAACTGGGCAGATTTCTTTTTTATTTTAAAAATTTTCTGAGTATGCGCTTATGCTGACCTTCCTTGTTAGACAGCCTCTTTCTTTTTATTAAACAGTGGAGTTTTATTACAGTATTCTGAATGTATTGGAAAGTGTTTTAAAGTGTTTCATATTCTAGAGATGAGTACTTTGCACAATATATGAGTTTATTAGGATCTATATTAACTTCCGTCTTAAACAAATAATTATATTTTAATTACTGTGTATTTCATTAACTTTTTCGTTATCGACATTTTTTCGGCACATCGTGGTTCAAATTTAAAAAAGACCGATATTTATATATAACCTTGAGAAGAAAGTAAATTAAAGAAAATAATAAATAAATAAACTCTGAATTCAAAATAAATTGTTGAAAAATAAAAATAAAATCATATTGCGTCAGTTGTAAAATTTATTCTTTATGAGAAAATTTAACTTTCGTGTATTTTGAATAAATATTTCGCAATGCTCTGATTAGAAAATTCGATTAACTCCGTAAGGATTTGTAAAAATTACTTTAAGTATAAGTATTTGAGATTCGCGATATATACTTTTTCAATTAGCACTAGAATGAAAATGTCAAAGTAAATATAGTTTTTCAAAAATATTCAAGATAATTACTATTTTAAAATAAAAATGAATTCAATAATTTTCTGTGATTTGTTAAAATATTTCCTTAAAATGAAACTGGTGAGGTTTTGGAAGAAACGTGAATTACCTCGATATATGAATAATTAAAGTGAATGAAAAATAATTCTCATCGACAAAAAGGTAAATGAAATTTTGAAACAATTCTGAAGGTTTTTTGCGAAGTACTAAAAATTCTATTTTTAAAGAGTTTTCTTTGATATTTTCTGTTATAATTTTTTTTTGTTTTGTTTTTCCCTTTTAAATCAGATGACAAATATATTATTATTTTTTCATTATAACGTTTATTTTTTAGAAATTTATATTACTCAAATTCGAAATAATATTGCATTATAGGTATTTTTGAAAACTAAATATAGAAATGTATGTCCTTATAATTTGAGATGATCTGTTATGCAAGTAAATACGATGGGATTTATGTTTGTTTCAAAATATCATGAAATTTTAAAATGAAATTATACAGATATCGTATATTTATTTCTTGTTTTATATTCTAAAATAGTAATGCTATACTTAAACGAAAATATATTTACAGGGTATGGAAAATATACCGATCAAAAACTCCCGTTCTTTCCATATGATGGATGAAGAACACAACTAAAATTTCAAGAGTGATATATTTTCAGTTCCATTATCAGGTAATAGTAGAGAGTAGTTATTCCGGTGAGTATTAAAACATGTTTTTCAAGGAGGTATTAAATTCTTTGATATAAATAAGGAATCGAAAAAAGGGTGCACATCTCACGCAATAAAAATATTAACACGGTATGGGGGCAAAAGAAACGCTTCAGATGATAGATATCCCCTACCGCACTCACGCCGTAGAAAGGGTGGTGAAAGAGGAACAAAAACTTTTAGAGCGTCGGCACATAATTAGATATCGAAGGAAAAATACAGGCACAAATAACTCAAACTTTTATTTAAAAAGCTAGTAAATTAAATTGCAACACGTTGATAATAATTAATGGTCAAACAGAAAATTATTAATTACTCATAATTGGGTGATATAAAACTGTTAAAACAAAAAAGAGGGCATTCTGTGTTAACTATTTTTCTCGTTAGTGTATATAAAGAAATTTACTGTTTGAAAATGCTAGAGAAGCGGGAAATTTCAAAAGGGAAAATGATGAGGTAAAAATAATAATTGATTGAAAGCATAATTTATTAATTACAGAAACTGGAAAAAATATCTAAATATGAAAAAAAAAGAAGCAGTATCTTCAGAAATATAAGAATTCTAATGAATAATGGAGGGGAAGGAATGTAAAAAAAAACTCCCAGCAGTTGAGATTGTATTTGGTTCAAGTTTTCCATAAACGTTTTTACCTGAATTTAAATAAACAGATAGGTATAATAAGATTTCCAATTCATTTACGTTACGTGCTCTCTAGATAATTTTAGTATCGTAGGAATTAAAGAGATGTTTGTACTCCCATAAGTGTCATGTTACCACAGAATTCCGCAAATGTTTCTTTTTAGAGTAATAAATGTGTTCAGATATTCTTTTAATTAAGAGGAATCAGTATCTCACATTTTGACAAAAAAATGACAAAAAGTGTCGAAATTTAAATTTTTATCCTAAAATTAACCTTAACAGCTCTAGAACATTGTGCCGAAATTTCTTGACGATCTGATAAATGGTAAAGGATATATGGTTAATTTTACGTATTTCTCTTAATCTCCTTTTTGTAAATGAAATGTTTAAACTGATTTTTCTCAGTTCGTTTTTTTATATTCTCTATGCAATCAAACTGTTAAGGATTCCACAATAATTGAACAAATTATCTGAAATATTTTAAATGTATTTTTAAATTCTATGAGAGATATCCAAGTATCTATCCTTTGATATTTTTTATATATGTGTGTAAACAGAAATCTGACCTTAAATATATGCGATTTTCATAGGTTTATTCCATATACAACTAACTAATAATTTATTTCTTCAAATCTAACCTTTGTATAAAAAGATTTGTAGGACAAAGTATCCTAAGTTTAAGATAAAAAAACTTAGTTTGAAATACCAAAATTAGAAAAAAGAAGGAATTTTAAGATTGTTAAATAAAAAGAAATATAAAAAAATATATTTAAATTAAAAAATATAATAATTTAAGTATTTTATTATCTGTATAATTTGTCCTTATTGAAACATGATCCAAAAACTTTAATATAGGTGTTATTTACAGAAGAAATATTTTAAGTAGAGAGTCCTCAAAGGATCCCAATGACTCATAAATAAGGAGTTCATATTCTCCCTTGTAATAATTGTGAATTATACTTCATTGGTGAAAATAAGCGTCACTTAATTGAAAGAATAACTTTACTCAATAAATGCTTCAAAAACAATTATATAAATTTGCTATAGTAAGGCACGCGTGATGATATAATACGGTGGGTGAGCCAAAGATGGCCATTGTTCCTGAGGTAGCTTACCCCTCAAAAATAGAATTAATTAAATTTATAATCACAAAACGTTCCTACTTCATTGTGAATCTTGTAAATGCAGTACACGTGTCTGAATTAAAAAAAAGATCCCCTTGATTCTCCGACATTGTATGCAGTGATTTTACTTTTGAGGAATAGTCGTTCTAATCTCCAGGTAAGATGATATTTTAATTAATACGAAGAGAGGTAAGAAGATATTTTAATTTAAATTCTTAGAACATTGAGTTATGATACGTTTTTTGAAAGCCTATTTCTTTCTCTTTAACCACATTTACTTCAATTCTAAAAAACGTATCAGATTATCATATTTACGTCGTGCAAATGGCGGCCATACGCAAGTTCCCAAAGAGAACAAATGTGGAAATCCGTGTAATAAGTGTTATCTTAAAAATTTCTACATAAATATCTGAAAAAACTTATTACCATTTATTGTTAACACCAGAGATTACTCAAAAGAAGTCAATAACACCCAGAAGAAAATCCCTGAACTACCGTGGACGCTTTAAGATCTTTTCGTGCCATACCATAAGAAGATTAAGAAGAAAAACTCAAATGATATAAAAAGACAAAAAGGATCATCAGAGCATATTAGTAAGCAAAATAGTTTGCCGAGTATTTTTTCACATTTTAAAAGTGATGTCAACACGTGGGCCACCTTTGGAACACCTTGCGCCAAAAGTAGCCCACAATCTACAATTTTAAAATTGTATTATAAAAGTAATTAAATTTTATTTTATAAAGAAAACTATATTGGTATGTGTTAGAAATAAGTGTAAAATTTTACAAAAAAAAAAAAAAAAAAAAAAAAAAAAAAAAAAAAAAAAAGAAGAAAAGAAAAGAAAAAAAAGGAAAGAAATCAGCCACACACACCCAACCAGAAAATTATAAAAATCCTCCAACCTTAATTATGGCTACCTTTGGTTCAACTACCTTAAGTAATAAACATTGTTAGGGAGAATAAATCTATGAGTGGATCGGTCTAAAACACGGTAACTGCCATTTTTATTATTTTCTGATTTTAATGTTAAATTATTTAGTTGCTTCCTGACATTCTTTTAAGAGAACAAGGTGTAGTTCTTATTCAATAAATGCCATCTTAACATAAGTTAAATTTTAAACGTGCAGCAAGTTTTTGTAATTAAAATTAAAACAACATTCCAATAATATAAAATCTATCATACACAATGTTTTGCACATAGTTAACTGAAAGTTAAATCATAGTTAACTGAAAGAAAAATCAATACCATGCGCCAAAAGTGGCCCACAAGCTACAATTTTAAAATTGTATTATAAAAGTAATTAAATTTTCTTTTACAAAGAAAACTATATTGATACGGGTTCGAAACAAGTGCTAAATTTTACAATAACATTTTTAAATTCTTTATTAGTAAAATTTATTAGTAAAATTAGTCTTTATTAGAAATAAAGAGAAATGTACAATAACTAAACATTGTTGGGATTCCAACCACAGGTTTAATTATTCAGAAGCTAAAATTATCCAAAAATGTAATTCAGTTGTAGATTTCGACTTTTACTAGGCTTACTTTATTCACAAATATAGTTCATCCTTAGTAAATGATATGACCAGCACCCCTTTTCTCTCACACGTGTGGAGGGATCCTGCGCAGTGACTCCTTTTTTCAGTTATTTCCGGTTAACTACGTCATTCCTTTGGGTTATATAAACTCTTTCTTTAGCATTTTCATTCAAGCCAGTACTTGAGGCTATAACCGAGGGGTTCTTTGAGCCAATTTTTATCCTTTTTTCCGCACTGAGGAAGGGGATCGAGGAATCCTTGAAACGGCCGTATGCGGTTTTTTGTGCCAATTTTTAATATTTGTGCGTTACAACGTTGTTATTGGTTTTGGTTTATGAATTAAAATTCGCACAAAGTATTTGATATATGCTTATGAACAATTAAGCTGCCGTAATCTCATAAAGTGCGAAGCTTTAGAATAAAAATTTGGCAAGGACATGTCTTTTAAGCACCTCTAAACACGTTGATGTGTAAGGACCACAACAAACACTGGCACAGTAGCTAGAAACACACTTAAGATTGGGTATATTACTCTGTTTGACATCCCCAGCGCATAATTTCCGGCGGAATTCGCTTACGTAGTTTGAAGACTGTCTGAGTATACACCACCCCTCTTAGGCTTAGAATGTTTGGCGAAGTTCAGAATGTGGTTTGAAGTTAATATGGATACAATTCAAAAGATTCCGATAAAAACATTCCACCACCAAATCACCCTTGAATAAATCATTTACTCAATCATCATTAAGCAATTTGATAGAAGATAAGTTTATGAGGCCATGCCAAGCTTGAGCCTCAGTAGTTTATTACAATACAGTTTCTGCACTTGCCTATAAAATAAGGAACTTGCCATCATTTTATATGTATTTTTGTTTAGAGATCATTTAAAAAGAACTTGGTTCCTTTTCATATGAATTTTGTTTATCTGATTAATTTCAGCCCTTTATATTATAACAATAAATACTTAAAACAAGAAAAGTTGTTTGCTTACAACTGTATTATTCTAAAATGCTGCTTAACTTGTTATACATAACTTATATATTTCAGAAATATTAAATGGATAAGAATAACTAGGTGTACACTAAAAAGTACCACATCTAGAGTTTAAAAAGATGCCTTTAACCGAATACTTTATATATATCTTTTCATTTGTCACGAATTGTCAAATGCTCTTTAAATATCGCATTAATAATACGGTTATTATATTACGAATTCTTTGCTTAAAAGTTCTCTGAATATATATTACACCGTATAATATGTATTAGGAATACATATTAGCATGTTTATACTTTGATTTCAAGCCTTAACAATATATGTTCACAGGTTTTATTCATATTGTGTCTATATAAAGATAAATGACTACATATATTTCTACTCTTCTTTTTTCAACATATTATTATAATCCTTTTTTGCTTATGACCTACTGATTACGGTGACATTTTTTATGATCCTCCTCAAAACTGCACTTAAAAGAAGAAATTAATTCTACAATAAATTTATCATTTCAAAAGATAAGCATAATTAATGTTGATAAAGAGCAAAATCTTATTAACCTCAAACAAGAAAATATTAAGAGCTTCTAAAAAATGCCATTTTGATTAATTATCCTATTTGCATTCCCATTAATTTACTTTGAAGTAAACGGATTTTCAAATGATATCTCTTATAATAAATTATGCTAATTCTCAAACTAAAAATAAATTCATTAGAATGAGAACTAATCAAAGCGTTTTTTGTTTTGCAATGATTTTCAAAATAATATTTAAAAGAGTTCAAACAGGATAAAGAATAATTACGATTTGAAATGAAAGAAAAGTATTGCCAAGAAAAGATTATATAAAGCTATTTGTGATTTTTTAATTATTTCAAAAAATAATTTTTGAGAGTAAAAAAAAATATTTATTTTTAATATTTGATTTTGTTTCATAAGACAAATTATAATAAATAAAATCAGATCGATTCGTTCTGTATCATTTAATTTTATACAATTTAGAAAATATTTAATGGGCAAATTTAACATATTTATTTTTTGAAGCCAAACGATATTAGGCCGATGTGCTTCCTTTGGCTCTATTGGTGCTAGTACAGACAGCACTGGCATGGAATATAGCCTCAACATTGTGGTTTTTATATATTGACAATATTACATCAAACACAGCAAAGAGTTTACACAGTTGCATTGAGAATAGTTTTAAGGTAGAGCTGATATTCCTGTTGACGTCAATGTTTTCGCAAATGAAAACATCAATGTTTTCTCAGTGTTGCCACTTCACTTCAAATACAGGGTGATTATAAAAAAACTATCCCGATATATGAGCCCCTAACTGCCATACAGTTCACAGAAACTGAATGAAACTTTGGTTTAAAGTATTTTGAGGTATACGCTCAAAAATCATATGAAAGACAACAGTTAAATTCTAACAGTTACGGTTACAGTGACAAAATTTCGAAAATTTCAAATGGCAACACCTACTTTTTTTATTGGAATGTGATCTTCATAGTGAAAAACCATAAAAAGCGTTGGAGCGGTACCTGTAGTACGAAAATCGCCGGCGCTAGACAGACTGAGAAGAATAGTGAAAACAACCAATAAGGACAGAGAAGCAACTGAAAACAAAATATTTTATTGTGTTTCATACATTTTCCATTTCACACACGACGACACTTTACATGCGCCAGATGGTGGATAGCACTGAACAATAAAATGTTTTACTTTCTGTTGCTTCTCTGTCCTTTATGGGTTGTTTTCACTTTTCTTCTTAGTCTGTCTAGCGCCGGCGATTTTCGTACTACAGGTACCGTTCCAACGCTTTTTATGGTTTATCACTATGAAGATCACATTGCAATAAAAAAAAAGTAGGTGTTGCCATTTGAAATTTTCGAAATTTTGTCACTGTAACCGTAACTGTTAGAATTTAACTATTGTTTTTCACATGATTCTTGAGCGCATACCTCAAAATACTTTAGGCCAGAATTTCATCCAGTTTCTGTGAACGGTATGACAGTTAGAGGCTCATATATCGGGATAGTTTTTTTATAATCACCCTGTACTTTCAATATGAAGCCAATATTTATGCATTTGTGCAATATTTTAGCGACTATGTCCATCTTAAAGCCACTATAAATATTGGTACTCAATTCGGAGTTCTGAAGCGATACAGATGTTGTTTTTCTACAAGAAATATGATAAATATTGGCGAGTTTTTTTTAATTCCAAGAGATATAGAAACTGTCTGTAATTAGAAGCTAAAATTAAATGTATAAATATTATCATAATTCAAGATTTAAAAATAAAACCAAATAGCTGCAATTTTTTTTTATGTTTTGAATTCAGAAATGGAAAGTTTTTATATATAGATAAAATTATCCCTCACTGGTCGCTTGAAATTTCTATCTGCGAGTTTGAATCAAGATGTGAGATTACAATAAACGACACAGCTTAAGATAATTTAACTAATACAAAATATAATATTTCTTAAAATTGGTTCAATTAATTAAATGGCTATGAAATAATGTAAATTTTGTGGTGGGAAAAAAACCTTGATCCTCCAAGGTTGCTAATTTCTGTCTTGGAAAGTTAATAATCTATTTTTAAAATAATGCAGTTTCAAAACACTATTCCAAAGTAAATCTAATTGTAGATGTGCCTTTAAATTCATTAGATAAACTGTAGATTTACACACATTAACAAGAAAACGGTTTGCTAATTAAATTGTTTACATGGTTTACAGAAAAGCACTACAAAAAAATCTTAAGTCTTCATTCCAAAGAATAAAATACTGATAAAACCTATCATTAAATAGTGATTTTCATCTTTTTAAATTATTGTTTCTCAGTAGCCGTTACAATACACGTGTTTTCAAATGTTTTAAAACTCGTTTATTTTCCGTTAAAATGAAAAAATAAATCTTTTTTTCTTCAATGTCAAAGAAACATTAAAAAAATCTGTTTAATCTCAAAATTTAAAATTTTGTTTATATAATTATTGTAAACGTAAAAATTACTACAGTGATTTCCTTTTCAGATAATAAATCTAAAATTTGTGATATGTATAATCAAAAATGACATATGCGTGTGTTAATTCAGTATTCATAGCATTTACATAAACAAAAGGAAATATATTTTAGTGTTTGGAACTTAGGTAAATATTTAGCGATACATAATCAATAGTGTAGAGAAGTACAGAAATAATGTAGTGAAAATTGTAAATAGTTTTATAATTAATGATTGGTGCTAAAAACATTTTCTTGCATGAAAAACCAAGAAAATATTATTTGTGAATACATGAAAATTTTTTGGTTAATTTCAAATGAAGTTCGTTGTATAAATGATTAAATAAATATGGTAAAAAAAATAATCTAAAATTGTTTTATCTAGCAAAAATATAACATAGAAACAAAGTCCTAAATGTTTAGGAAATCACGGAATTTCTGGCTCAATGCAAATAAACAGTAATTCAAAAAAAGGTAAAAGACAAAACATGCTACAGAACACATTTTTCTTTACTGTTAAAGTAGTTTAGTAGCAGTATAGTAGCAATAGCTTGTTAAAGCTTTGTTTTTTTTTCTTTTTTAGAGCACTGAAAACATTTTTACATATGCATTAAAAAATTGTTATAGAACAGTTACAACTTCGCAGTAGTCAATTCTTTTATTATTCCATTAAAAAATATATTCAATATTCAGATTAAATGATGGCACATACTATAATGATTTACTCCATTCTCTGAAAAAAAATATTATTATTATCTAGCAGATAAGAATTTTTCTTCACACTTAAAAATTTCTATTATATTTAACGTATATCAGTGAAGATGGAAAAACTATAACTGCAGAATATACTTTTATAATCTGATGCTCTTTGCTTATGGATATCTTTATATGTCATTGTACTCAAAATAAATAGTTTCTAATAACGTTTTGGAACCTAAAATCTACCACCGATTTGAATAAGTGGAATTTCATAAAAAAGTTTCATTTAATGCTCTTTAAAGTGGAAATGTCCTTTGGACATCTTTGTTTGACATTTTGACTTACGTTTGATATCTTTGATTTAATTTTGATATTTGATGCTTTTGACAAGCTATCCTCGATAGGATTATATGATTTTTTTTCGGTTTTAAGTATTAGTTTAATTGTAAATTATGAATAAAAATCAATATAAGTTCTTCATGGATGGTTCAATTTATTCGTTCAATTAAATATAGTAAAGGTACGCCCATATCTGTAATTGTTTTAAATAATTCAATGCGAAAATTGTATCTAATTCTGAGGATTTGAATGGAAAAACTAAAATATCTGTAGATACTGATCCAAACGTCTCAAAAAATTATTATTTTAAAACTCGATTTTATTTCATTCTTTCAACAATGAAAAAAATGAACAATTTCTCTTCTTTGAAATTATTTAATGAACTTCATTTACGAAATTCATGGAAGATAGATTACGCAATAAAATGATCAAAGGTAAATTGAATCTTTTCACAGAATATATGTAATTGAAAATAGGATTTTTTTTTGTTTTTCTTTTAGAATTATGGTTTGGTTATTATTATTAATATATATATATATATATATATATATATATATATATATATATGAATATATATGCATATATAGTGTATATATATAAATATAGTTTATACATATATATATATATATATATATATATATATATATATATATAGATAGATAGATAGATAGATAGATAGATAGATATTAGTTAAACTCTAACAGTTAAGATGACGGTGACAAAATATCGAAAATTTCAAATGGTAACACCTACTGTTTTTTATTGGAATGTGAACTTCACAGTGTAAAAATATGAAAAGCCTTATAACGGTACATGTAGCAAGAAAATCACCAGTGCTATACAGACTAAGAAAAAACAAAGATATATACAGGGTAATTATATAAAAAAAACACTATTCCGATATATGACCCCCTAGTTATCATACCGTTCACAGAACCTGAATGAAATGATTGGTTTAAAGTATTTTGAGGTATACGCTAAAGAATCATATGAAGAACAACAGTTAAACTCAAACAGCAGTTAGAACAACAGTTAGAAAATTTCTAATGGAAACACCTACTTTTTTTTACTGAAATGTGATCTTCTTATTGTAAAACCAGAAAAAACATTGGTTCGGTACCTCTAGCACGAAAATCGCCGGCACTAGACAGACTAAGAAGAAAAGTGAAAACAACCATTAATGACAGAGAAGCAATAGAAAACAAAACGTTTTTTGTGTGTTTCACAAATTTTCCTTGTGACCTCCAGACACGATTTGCATGTAGCAGATGGTGGGTACAACTGAAGCGTAATTAAATGTCCATGGCAAGATGAATCTGTTGAGCCTGACGATTGATGGCATCTTTCAAATCAGGTGCAATTTGCGGGTTAATTGCGTACACTTTGGATTTCAGGTATCTCTAGAACCAGAAATCCATTGGAGTGAGATCGGGGTACATTGGCGGCCACGGAAACGTGAAATAGCGGGAGATAACTCTGTAGCCAAACTGTAGTGTTAAGAAATGTTTGACAGAAGACGGCATATGTAGGGGAGCTCTATCTTGCATCCACACACCGTCAGATAGAGCATTTCACTGTTGCGAATTGGAAAATACCTAATAAGTCAACATTTCTAGTTAACGAGCACTTGCTACCGTAGACGTTTGTAAACCTGCAGCAGTAACCTGTTCAAAAATGTAAGGACCGAGGATGAAGGTGCTTGTTATACCGCACCATACAGTCACATTTTCTTCGCGCAATGGATGTACCATCACATCATAGGGATTATAGCTGTACAAATCAACGGGACATGGTCCTCACCTGCCCATAGAATGCTGCATAAAAGCCAGCTGTCATCCTCGTCATACCGGATGAGGAATATATTAGCAAAATCTAGCCGTTGTTGCTTATCACTGGCTTGCGCCATCAAGGCACGCCGGAACTGATACGGAAATGTGTGAAGAGCAGAGTGCAGAATCTTGCGGACCGCAGAATTCGGCAACTGCAGATCGCGTGAAATACCGCGTGCACTTGCAAAAGAAATGTCGCTTATTGTCTCGTGGACTCTCGTGGCAACACCCTCGGCAGTAAATGGAAGTCGTTCAGGTCAAGATCGATCGCATGTGCAACGAGTTTCTTCAATTGTCCGTAATAAGTCCCGTAAAGCTTTTACAGTACACGAGCCAGGGCTTAGCGCATGGTTTCTGCGGTAGACACGCAATGCCTCTGCGGTATTTGTCCGTTCTGGTAATATATCTTTACAATTTCCCCACGTTCTTTCACTGAAAGCGGCATGTTGTTCAGATTGCAAGATAGTAAGATACGCGCCACGCATTTCACAGTGCCTTTACTTTCACTTAGTGCAACAGCGTCGGTCATGACGGTGTCTTACGCCGAACCAGGAAAACTGCTTACCTTTGTCCCTTTCTCTCGCTTCGAGGGAGGTTCAGTGGGCTGGGATCAGAGCCGAAGAGACAGTGTAAAATGTGACGTCATTAGAAATGATAGTCGTTCTTTGGCGAGCATCACAGTTGTTTTCTCTTTTCATCTTAGTCTGTATACCGACGACGATTTTCTTGCTACAGGTACCATTCCAACGTCTTTTTATCGTTTTTCACTATGAATATTACGTTCCCACAAAAAGTAGGTGTTTCTATTTTAAAATTTCAAAATTTTGTCCTTGCAACAGCAATTGTTAGAGTTTAACTGTTGTTTTTCATATGATTCTTTAGCGCATCCCTCAGAATACTTTAAACCAAAATTTTATTCAGTTTCTGTGAACGGTATGATATCTAGGGTTCATATATTACGATAATTGTTTTATAATCGCCATGTATATACAAACCATGGCCAAAATCTCCGGACATATTTGATTTTAGACGTTTTGTCGAGAATTCAGAGAAATACTTCACGAATGTTTGAATTTCAAGGGTATAAAGAACATGTTTAACATCATATGTTTCAGAAAAGGTTTACCGCGAAGACAATTAAAGGACCAACAACAAATTGCACAAAAAATAACAATATTTACGATCACCCTGTAAAATAATATACTCCAAATGACATGTATCTCTAGCATATAACTGTGTATATCTTAAACAACCTTTGGGTTAATTACTATAAATATTGCGCATATATTCATAAAGATATGTATATATTTTTAAATAAAAACAAGACATGTCCACACGTCTTTTGTTTATAGCATGCAGGGTATTCAACCATATTTAACCCCATTTGCTGAAAACTTGACAAAATACAGTAAAACAATATATTACAATTAGAAAATAAATATAAGAAATATTTAATGAAATAAAATTATTTGTATAAAATCATTTTTAATTACGCAAGAGCTAACGGAAACAAACACCATTTTGTTTATTTATTTAGTACTCAACGATATAAGACAATTATTTATTTAAAAAGACGCTATTACACACATACATGATACAAGTAACATAACTATTTATTAAAATCTTTAAATTCTGTGACTGGTGATGTTTTAACAAATTTGCATTCATGTGTGGTTTTCACAAGAATTAAATGTCGATACGCATAGCAAAATACTTAACTGAGATACCATATTCTCAAATTATAAATATTTCATCAACGTGCAAAACCTTATTAGTATAAATAATGAAATTATTTTGAATTAGGAAATTGTTGAAGCGATTAGTCCCTATAAATAAAATAAATTATTCAACGTTAATATCATGTCTTATTGAAGACGTATTAATAGAATCTATAAGAAAAATGTAAAATTAGATTATTTTGTTAATATTATGTTTGTATTTTACATTATGCATTCTAGTAGAAATTTTCGTTTTTTGATTTTTTAAAACCCAATATGTAATTTCTATTATTTGTCATATCTGAAACTTCCAATTACATTTACTGTTCCATTTTAAAGTTTAAAACAAATGAATGAACCATATACATTCTATAATTCAGTAAACAAATTAGTTTTGAGTTTTATTAAACAAAATTATACCTTTTGCTAAACAGAGGGCACAAATATTTATTTAAAAAGAAGTTATTGCACACATACATAAAAAGTAACATAACTATTTTTTCAATACTTTGAATTAAGTGACTGGTGATGGTTTAACAAATTTGTATTCATGTATGTGTTTGTTTTCTCAATAATTATAAAACAACCTGCACATCAAAATGCTTAACTGAGAAATCATATTCTCAAATTGTAAATATTTACGTGCAAAATATTATTAGTACTAATAATTAAATTATTTTAAATTTTTAAAGAGATGAAGTGATAAAGTACACATATATAAGTAGTGCGTGCAAATCTAATAAATTATTGAACATTAATATCACGTTTTATTGAGCAATTATTGATGTAATGTATAAGAAAAATGTAAAATTAAATTACTTAGTAAATTTTATGTTTGTGTATTAAATTATGCATTCCAGTAGAAATTATCGATTTTTGTTTCTTTAAAACCCAATGCGTATTTTTTAATGCTTTCGTCTTTTGTTTTTTTTTCTTTGCTAAATATTAATCTAAGGAAAAACACACGATATCTGAAAAACATAAAATTCTACAAAATAGGGAAGTAACCGATAATGAATGTATTCTCTATCTCAGAATATATTTTGCTGATATTTCATCTTTTATAAGTAAGAATGTAATAAGGAATTGAACTGTACAGTTAAACTCAAAAAGCTCCAAATTCATATTTTAGAAGTGCGGAAGAAAACAACTTTAAAAAAATGGATTTTAATGTACTGTACATTATATATGTATACATACATATATATATATATATATATATATATATATATATATAATACACACAATTGAATATTGTTTAAATCTACATGCTGTGCAGAATGTCTTAACAGAAAATGTATGAAAATGTATAACGAATTATAATCAAATTTACTTTTGTTTAAAGTAAAGATAACATACAATGAAATTTTATCTGATTCAAACTATGAGAATATTCCTTTATAAATACAAGTATGTTCTCACTGAAGAAAAGGTATGAAAATATATAACAACTTATAGTCAAATTTATTTTTGCTTAAAGTAAAAATAAAATAAAATAATTTTTTTCTCTTTCAAACTATGAGAATATGCCTTGAAAAATACAACTATTTCCATGCATTTAAGAAAATAATATTTGTAAGCACGTACTGGTATATATTTTTTAATTTTTATAATAATAACATATAGTCGATTCAGTGATTTTTCGTCAAAATGCGCGCAATAATATCATACTGCGCGCAAGATCCATTTTGTTTATTGCGCTAAATTTTGGAGAATTTTTTTGCCATTACACATAAATTGTCAATGCAGAATAAATCCTGCAAACACATCCATAATATTTTAAATATTCAGCATCACAGAAGTATGAACTAAAATACATCATTTTACATTTATCCTACAAAATAAGGGTTATACAGCGGAACAAAAAAAAAATCTGCGGCATTATATCTCTATTCTGATTTTGATACGTACAAAAATGTTTATAATTATTATGGAATATAAAGTAGTTAGTTGGAATAGCTCTGGTTCTTGCAATAATTCTTTTTTAAGGTATCTCCTGAGTTGTTTTTTCAGAGTCATTTAGAGAGATTTCCAGGAAACGTGGGTGATTATTTAGTCACCCACTAAATAATCATTTAGTGGGTGACTAACTGTGGGTGTATTTAGTGGGTGCCCTTCACTATAGAAGGGCAATCCCACCAATATAGCAGTTACACCAATATATCAGAATAATGGTTTCTTTAAAACCCAATGCATATTTTTTACTGCTTTCATTTTTTTTTTAATATTAATCCAAGGAAAAACACGATATCTGAAAAACATAAAATTCTACAAAACAGGAAGTAACCGATAATGAATGTATTCTCTATCTCAGAATATATTTTGCTGATATTTCATCTTTTATAAGTAAGAATGTAATAAGGAATTGAACTATACAGTTAAACTCAAATGCTCCAAATTCATATTTTAGAAGTATGGAAGAAAATTCCAAAAAAAATTCCGCGGCATTATATCTCTATTCTGATTTTGATACGTATAAATATGTTTATAGTTATGGAATATAAAGTTGTTAGTTGAAATAGCTCTGGTTCTTGCTATAATTCTTTTTTAAGGTATCTCCTGAGTTGTTTTTTCAGAGTCATTTAGACAGATTTCCCGAAAACGTGGGTGATTATAGTAAAGAGAACGGTAAAATGTTCTACCAACATATCAGAATAATGGAGCAAATATACCAAGGACGTTGAGATTGCCACATGATGGTTGACTAATGTTGGACCTTAAAAAGAGATTGTCCTGCAGAGAAACATTCTAGAAAATTATACAGAAAATCGTTTTAATAGTTATGTTAAATCTCTAATTCGGTTTTTTAATATCTATCTCACTCAAAGTACAATCACCGCCCCCTGAATACTAGGCCTGAGCGCTGACACAAAAATGGCGGCGCTCATAGGCGGATTTTTTTAAGTGTTTGTACTGTCCCCTGAATTTACACACCAATATTTTTCTGAAAGTTTTCGTTGACTTATGGATTCACAGAAAAATAAGTTGGATTTTTTTTTTATTATTGTCATTCAATTTTAAGTGACCATACAAACGCTGAAAAAAAATCGCTACGACAGCCGCTATTTTTGTGTCAGCGCGCAGGCCTAGCATTCAGGTGGCGGCGATACTTTGCTATAAAATATGTAAAATTAAATTAAATAAACCTTTATATGTTTAATGTTTCTTTTTGGTATTTGTGCTATTATTGGGATTGTTGGACGTTAAGATTGTTACATCATGTCTGACTAACTACTGGTAGAAAATAAAAAAGATTGTCATGCAGAGAAACACTGTAGAAACTTATACGGGAAATGATTTTAATAGTAGTGTTAAATCAATAATTTGTTTTTACTATACCTACCTCTCTCAAAATACAATCACCGCAACAGGAATACTAGGCCTGAACGCTGACGCAAAAATAGCTGCTCTCGTAGGCGTATTTTTGTACGATCCCCTGAATTTACACACCAGTATTTTCTCAACGTGTTCATTTACTTATTGATTCACAGAAAAATAAGTCGAAAAAACTTTTAGGAATCATTGTTATTCAATTTTACAGGACCATACAAACGCTGAAAAAATCTGCCTATGACAGCCGCTATTTTTGTGTCAGCGCGCAGGCCTAGTATTCAGGTGGCGGTGATACAATTTGTAAAATATGTAAAATAATACAAAATAATCCTTTACATGTTTAATGTTTCTTTTGGTACTTGTGCTATTGTCGGATTGTTGGTTTTATTTCAAAAACGAGAACCAATACAGGCAATTTGCTATTATTTTCGCATTCAGCAAATAAGATTTACTCGAAATCCGTTGTCCAACCCTGTGCCGCAAAATCACTGTACTCAGATGTTATCTACCAATACTCCAAGCACGTTTATCTTCAGTTATACGCAGTTGTGTGCGAAAACAGTAAACATTTATTTGCAGGTTTCAGTCGGCATTTTGCGAAATTTGGCAGCGTTCGTCATTTTGAGTTCAGAAGTTTTGTTGGTGTCAATATTTTAAGAGGAAAAAAATGATTTAAGAAATTGCATCTGGCATTAAATAAACACAAAGATTTCTATTCACGCAAGATGAAAAATAAATTACCAATTGTAATATCATTAAAAAATTGTAATTTTATGTTGTTATCATACGAATCAGTTTCCTGGGCCCATTGCCTTGAAAATTATATATATATCACAAGCCAGAGTGTGAAAAATTTAATTAATACTCCATATTTCCGCACATTTTAGTTTTAATTGAAATGAACTTACAGTTGGTTGCAGAAATCAGATATATATGTCTAGTATTTGCATAATTTAAGTTATAGAAGAAAGTACAAGGTGGCAATAAAGTAACGTAAAGCGTTCTGATCCATCTAGATGGCACGCAATATAATAAAATATCATGTTTGTGCTGAATAAAATGGGCGGTTTCGATGATAATTATCCCAAAATAATTTTTACCAAAGAAACCTCCAGGGATATTTTGAAGCTGTTTTCAAAGAGAAAGGACATATATGGATAGTTATGTTCCGATTATCCGATCATAAAAATAAAATGAAATGTTCAGAGAATTATTCAATCAAAACTGAACTGCTTTCTATGGCACATACATTATACGTGATCATGCTTTCTTATTTATGGTGAATTATAAAAGTGCCAACAACAGAAGATCTCCTGATCTCAACATTTTTGATTTTTGGTTAAAAACATAAAAGCATTTTATATTAAGGATCCGGTATTGAAACTTTAAAAGATCAAATAATAATACATGTTATGCAAATCAATGTTCCGAGCTTTCGTGTATAGCTTACAGCTATTGGTTTATCAGAATGGTTTTCATGCTGAACCAATTTATATTTAACAGTAAATGTGCTTACTTATTGTTAAGAAATTTTATGTTTTCTGTTTCGTTTGGCAATTGTGCTTTCATTATCACGCATAGTAGACTTGCAGCACCACCAGTGTACTTTTCCATGTACTCTTCTTAAAGGATGTCTCTTTTTCTCATTAGTTGTCAAAATGTTTCTGAAATATATCATAATTTATAATTTTATGCGTTAAAACTTTTGCGAAACTGAGTAAGATTTTAACATTTCCCATAAAACTAAGTATATATTTTAGAAACAGAGAAAGAAAACATGCTTTAACAGGTGTACACAGAAAAAATATGTTAAACATATTAATTTCCTGAAGAGATAGTTTACTAAATATACGAGTACATCCTACACCTACAGGTTTAACAATAGCAATGTAAATTGTGGAGTTCACTGATTAACAGCTTTAAGCCTGTTGGTCGCCAAGGTTTGTGATTGAATTTTCACATATTTCTGAATATAGAAAAAAGTTTGTAAATAATTAAGAGTTTACACTGAAATATTTTATCATGAACGTTTATTTCAGAAAGCTGTTCAGCTTATCGACAGTGTTTAATTAAAATACTTTACGTGTCAATCTTATTTACTTCGAATTTTTAGTAAAACTATTTTCTAGGCGTTATACGAAATACGAGTAATTAATTCATATGAAAAGCGCAAGGTTGGGAACAGTAAAGCAAATTCACAAAATTACAAAATCAAATTTACAAAATAATTGATATATTTTGTTAACGATTAAATCTAAATGAATAGTTTAAAATGTACATGTAATTAAAATAGATAAAAATAATTAGTTTAAAATGTGCATACTGTGTACATTTAGAAATCCAATTTATACGTAACGTATTCAGCAATACATATAAAGACTTGATAAGAGAGTGTGAATTCTTAAATTGCTGGGTGAAACATGTTAGATGCATTTCAATTGCATATTAACGAGATTTTTGAATGCTAATGAAGCCTTAGTTATTCTTATCATTTCGTCACATTATAATGCTTGTAATTGAGGATGTAATTACAGTTTCTTAAAGCGGATGAGAAATTCATAACACATAACATCTTAATGTGCTAAATTTCAGCTGCACTAAGCTTTTAGTATGGAGTTCAAATACACTGAAAACTTACGATTAGTTGAAGGTAGCCTAAAATGATCCTCTTAAGGGAAAAACTTGTGTAAATAACATAACTGTTTAAATAAAACTTTGGCCCTTTGCTAGTGTGTTTTACACTATGTTTTGCATTAAAAACATATTTTAATAATATTTGAAAGCCTCATTGAGTAATGAAAAAAATAGATTTTTTAAAAAGGTGTCCAAAGTTTCAGTTTAACTTCACCAAAGGGCAAAATTATCCTCCATTTAGAAGATAATTGTAAATTGTTTTTTATCGGCAAAATAAAGGATATAAAAGTAATTATGACAATACATAAGTGTAATTCACATCTAAAAACATACTTCATTAAGTAAACCAAGTCATATTTCTTTACATGAAAGATTGTATATCTAAATAAATGTGAACGTTAATGCTTACTTTATAACAAATGTTATAAAACCCAATTTTTCAAAGAATTCTATTCAGACGTGTAATACTGCGATAGTTTGAATACCGCCATTGCTTCTTCTTCACTTATCAGAACTAGTTTATGTGTTACCGTGTAGATAACGGGATCTGTCTGGAAGAAAACATATGTGGATCGTTTTGCCCGCTAGGATAATTTTAGGCTACCTTTCTCTATTTATTTTTTTACAATTGTTTTATATAAACACTAGTTACTTTGGATCTAAACGCATGTTTCAAAATTAAAATTAATTAATAAGTCGATTTATCGAAACAGATTTGCTTACATTATTAACCTTTCTATATAATTTTTTAATTTTTCTTATATTGAATATGGGTAATAATTATTTGGGAAATAATAAGCTCCACATACAGTTCAAATTATCTTAAACTTTTAGTGTGTTTTTATCATAGCATTTTTATTTTCTAGTATCATTGTAATTTTAGTATTCAAACATTATTTTTTCATATAAATGCATTTTACTAAATTATTATACATTTAATATTTTTTAAAGTGTTATCAGAAAATACAATAATAATTATATAATTAAAAAAGTCCCTTTTTGTGAAAGTGTATAAAAATATAGCGAATATATATATTTTTCAATTTAATAACCAAAAAAGGTTTTGTTATGGGCTTTCTACTTTTTAGGAATAGTTTAAATACTATTAATGCATGAAATTATCCACATATAAAAAGTAATTTATATGCATAACAAAATAAAACACAATCTATATTTAAAAAATTCTTCATAACCATTATCTATGAATTATGTTTTAATATCAGATAACTTTTGAAATTAAATTTTACTTAAACATTATAATAACGATATTTTAATTTTTATTATTAACATTATTTCTTTATTTTCTCAATGATTAGGTTTCGAAGAAATATATTACAAATTTCAGGTAATAAAATAACTATACAAATTCAATTTATATCAGGACTGATTTAAAAAAACATCTTAAGCTTTCGGAGATTGTTTGAATACAATTTTGATTTTGTTACATTATGAAATGCTCCTAAATAAACATGTCGAAGCAGGGAAGACAAAGTAGCACATTCTAAAGTTCTCCTTTTGGTACAGTCGTAATATGTACAAATAAATATATATGTGTATGTTTGTCTGTGTCGTAGTTTATCATACACATAAAATGATTTACAATGTCTATCTAACTGTTTTTACTTCTTTAGCATGACAAAAGATAGAATTTACTGTTAAAACATAAAATTTAATATTTTTTTTAGATTTTACAGTTTTACTACATACATGTTTGTGTTTTTAACAATTAATTGGTTTCCTAGTTGTAAATATCTAAACTGTCTGTCGTTGAGTAATCATAATACATAAAAGACCGTAACAGAGAAATATTAACTGAGTTACCTGTACTACTTTAGAATTGTCCATGATTATATATAATTTTTTTACATTATAAAATGGTTCTTAAATGGGCTTATATTTCACTACCACTAATTCTGAATTATCATCTGCGTCTTCTTTAACCGAAGAATTATCAGATCAAAGAAGCAAACATTACTTTTCAAAAATTGCGAAGGTCAAGCGTAGGTACCTCCACAACACTATGTAAATTATTTTAATATATCCGTTTTGGATAGCATCATTTTAATATTTTACACATACATAAATATCTGGATTCATTAAAACTTATATAAATTCATATCAATTTGATGTTCAGAGGGGATTTACGAGATAAAATAATGATATTCATAGAACGATATTTTAAAATAAATCATTTAACAAAAATTTATATTGTTTTGCGTTTCGAAATTATTTTCTTATTTGAACGCATACTTTAAATTAATATAAAAATAATTTCCCTTTTATTTGCTTTATTTTGTTTATTATTTTTTTCAAAAATAATAAGTAGTCTCCTTTTATCCGAAACGCTTATACCGTCACGCATTTAATGTTCGTTAACTTGCAGATACTTTTAATATAACGCAAAATCATAATTTATAATATAATTTATCATAAAACTATATTTTTGAAAAATGTAAATGCTGTAAGTCTCTGAATATTTCAAGATTTCATTCCCACGTAAGATAAATAAAATTTATTAGAAACAATTTTCTTTATTTTTTCGTTTTTTCCATGATAAATATAATCAATATATATTTTATGTGATTTCCCGATACTTCTTTCGATGTAGATAAATAGTGTTAGGGATACTGGACCGATTAAAATTTGCATTTTCACTGTATTGCAATCAAATAAAATTTTCTTTTAAAATGCTACCATGCAAATCGTTAATATCTATTGTTTAGCTTACACGAAAATTTAATTTATTATACACAGTTTGTTGCGTAAATTTAAGATAGCCGCTATTTTTTTCAATATGATCTTTTCACTTGAACTCCTGTTTCAAAATAAATCGTAAAATAACTTTCTATTTACTTTATTTTTTTTTCAAAAATATAAATCAAAATGAATATTCCTTTTTTATTTGAAAAAAATGCGATACTCACGAAATTGAAGATAATTAACTTGCTGATACTTTTAATGTAACACACAATAATAGTTTCTGTCTAGAAAAACCTATATTATCGAAAAATGTAAGTCCCTGGAAAGGTATGAGTAACTTTATTTCAAGAAATAAATTCTGTCCGATATCAGATAAATAAAGTTTATTTCAAATGTGTTTAATTTTGTTTCTTTTTCCGTTTTATTCTTTGATAATGATAGATAATGATATAATTTTAAAAGTTTATCAATACTTTATTCGCTGTATATTAATGCTGTAAGCGATATGAAAGCTATTAAATTAAATATTTCCATCGAAGCAAAATCAAATATATATATTAATGCTGTGCTGTATTTCGTTACTAGCTATTGTATTAAAAAAAGTTATAATATAATGTGCTATTTTTTACGTAAATTTAAGGCAATCGCTAGCGTCCAATTTATTGAAATTAATATCAGTATCAGATTTTTCTGTTTATTAAATTTATTCAGTTGTTGCAAAATAACATTGTTACTGTTAAATTTATTTTAAAATTAAATTTATTTTAAAATATTAATAAATATGTCGCCATATTCTAAAGTGTGATTTAAAAAATCAGTACAAGGGTGCAGTACAACGTTTTTAGTTCAAGGAGAAACATGAAACCTTCTATTGAAATTAATGTCTCTAGCAAATAATTATGTTTGGAACAATATAACAATTGGAACCGAAATATGTAATCAAATTATTGTGTTGCTATATAACTTGAAAAAATTACGTTACATTTAAATATGTAGATGGCCCCTATTTGAGGAATAAAAAAGAAAATCCTTTATAAAGAAATATTAACGAAAAAAATGAGTAATTTTTTGTTATAACATAGAACTGAAGTTACAGGATATATTTTCTTACTATACATACGTACTTGTGATCATCTTCTTTGACCATTTTGTTGATTAATCTGCAATATGTATTATTTCCAAATTTTATAACATAACACAGCAACTCATATCCGGAAAACGACCCAAAATGGATTTTTCGATCCTTATTAATGAAACTTCAATTTAATATTTTGTTTCTTTGAGGTACGTCAATTGAATATCAAAAATGTATAATTATAGAGTATAAAGCTCAACCTCAATAATTTACATACACTGTATTCCCACACATTGTTGTGCTGTCATATCTTAATATCAAGAAGGCTCTGGAGTTCAACTTCCTTTTATCGAGGCCCAATAGGGGAGAAAGAATAACGCTTGTCCTTATAGTTTCTTTACAATTTGGATAGTTACCCGGAATGTGACTATCGCGACAAGGAACGTCTCTGGCATATACCAATCTCACTTTTAGAAGACTCTACATAGCACGGCAGTTTAGTCAGAAAGGTAGCGACTCTTTTTTAAGTGATATCATGAATACCGATTTTTAAAAATGTAATTGATCTTCCTTAACCACAAAAATACCGCCAGCTTTCACGATCGCGGTGGATATGACATCCAGGACTTCAATATCACACAGTGAAATCAAATAAATGTTTTTTTTTTCGGTTCCCTCTAAGAGTTCAATAAAAGTTAAAATTTCAGTGCAAATTCATTTTGTTTAATAACTAACATTCATTAAGTTACAACTAAATGTAAATATATTGCTTGAAGGTGCGTAAAAACATACATAAAAAACATTTAAAAGCACCTTAAAGTCCTTTTAAAATAGATTAAATAGACCCCACACTGCCTTAGCAAGATTAGCGCAAACTGAACCTATAAAAGTTGATTTAAATAGATCCAAAATTATATTCCGCACAAATAATCACCTGGAAGCAATTATAAGAGAGTCTCTAGAAATAATGTCTAAAAAAGAAATAGTCTGTAACGATGTATTATCATATGATATCCACGCAGTCTGGAATGAATTAATGCATCATTGATTACCTTTCCCATCCCACCTTTTTTTCCAAACCCTTGAAGTGAAATAGTTTATTCCAGGCAAGCAAGAAAACGCAAAAAGGTAACAAC
Source organism: Maratus michaelseni (assembly GCA_963931845.1). Lineage (NCBI taxonomy): Eukaryota > Metazoa > Arthropoda > Arachnida > Araneae > Salticidae > Maratus > Maratus michaelseni. The sequence goes on from OZ007589.1 coordinate 326,861,594, forward strand.
TCAACTCAACAGAATTAGTTTTTTCCACTGATGATGACCGGGTTTCGGTTGAAAACGTTTTGGAATTTTTAAAAGGACCTTAATGTGCTTTTAAATGTTTTTTGTGTATGTTTTTACGCACCTTCAAGCAATATATTTACATTTAGTTGTATCTTAATGAATGTCCCTCTAAGAGTTTGCCCGTATTTTTCTGTTTCCCAAAGACAACGTAAATCGGCTGTAGACAAAAATATTTTAACAATATTGTATTTTAAGGTATATGTAAAATAAAGCTTTATTAAGTGTATTTTAGAAACAAACGGGGGAAGAAAATTTCAGTTATTTTAAGTTTTACAAATGTTTTTATGAAAATGCAGGAAAGCCCTCAGACGCTCAGAGGGTTAAGAAAGTTACTATAACTACAGTGACAGTCATCTGTATTTTATATACCGTTCATTTCACTTTGATTGTTTCAGGCCAGGAAGCTTCGCGACAGCTGATGGCTATTTTCGTGATCAGTTAAGAAAATAATTTTTATATATTATAAAATCGGCTTGTATGATATGAATTAAAAAATTTCCCTACCTAACTATATGGCAGCTACACGAAATACAGCATTACAGCTCAGTGCTTTTATATGACTTTAACCCTCCGCCTTCTAAACGGGTCCTATGGACCCGACAGGTACATTCAAAATGACTGTTCGAACCAGCATTTCTTTCATAAAATAAGTTAAATATAAATCTAAAAACTTCATGGCAAGGAAGAGTATTAACCCGGGAGAAGGCGAGCATAAACAGAATATGAATGTTTTTTACTTTGTCACCAATAAATACAAATAGTAATCGCCACCTTATTTAATCGAATATAATTTTTACAAATTCTTCAATAAAGTAAGTGGAAGATTACTTTAAAAAATAGTGGTGACAACTGTAAAAACCGTACGCACCTTGGTTATGTCATACCACGGCGTGACTGCTCCCAAGTTAAAAACCAAATAGATCACAGCTAGTATCCTTTTAAAAATTAAGAGAACGTCTGCTTCAAAATTTCTCATAAAGTAAATAACTGAATTAAATAGTTTTAAATAAAAATTCTTGTGTGAAATGTTTTTGCCAAGGTGGAGTAAAATTTCATTAGTTATAGGGTTAAAACTCTAAATCCATTATTTTGTGTAGAAAGAACTTCTTTGCAAGGAAGACAATTAAAAACAAAACAGATCACGACTTGTATTATCCTTTCAAAAACAAATTACGAATATATCTGCTTCAAAATGTCTCTTAGCAAAAGTTATAATCTACAAAAATATGTATAACTCATCTGTTTGATTCAACATTAAAATATTATGGACATATGTGTAGAAATTGCAGTATGAAATGGTTTAAAATATAGACCTGTGTAGTTGATTTGAATAATTGTATTAAAATTAATCTAGTGCAATCATGTACCCAGAGTTTACTTGAGTTCCATTACCTGCGATTTATTCTGTTGAGCTGATTCAGATATCAGATCTGATGCTATGATTAATAAAGTTAACTGGGTGAATTAGGTCCTCCATATTTGACCGGGATGGCTCAGTTGTTATAGCATTGTCAGCTTCAGCCATGATATCCCAGGTTCGAATCCCGGCCCGGACAATTTTCGCCCAGTTGTGAAAACTGCAACGCGTTATTAATGGTTAATTTTAATTAAAACAAATTTTAACGCATTTTAAACGTGGTATCGTGAACTTCCCATGACTACGATTTTCTTTTCTTCGTTGTATGGGTTTATTTGGGTTGTAAGATGATGTTTGTCTTTTAAAGACATATTGAGAAAAATATGTGCTTAAATTTTACTACAGTTCTCAATGTACAGGCATGCAACAAATAAAGCTTTTTTTCTAATTTACATAGAGGATTTTCCAAAATTAGTTTCGATTTGTTTAGAAAAACACAATTAGCTTTAACGTTCCTAATTCGACAGTTGATATTTCAGAGTTCAGAAAACTATAGATCGAATACAAACGTCGGAATTTCATGGAACTAGGAAACATATGTTTTGGTTCGTACGCCATTATGTGGTTCAGTCCGAACAATATTGAATAAAACACACAAAAATCCTGCATGTACTCATAATGATATGTCAAATAAAAAGTAACTTAGAAAAAAAAATAGTTTTTAATTTTTTTTTGTCCTTGATCTAAAATATGTTATCTAGAATTAAAAGCTTTCTCAATATTTATATATCATATATTATAATACGAGCAAATCTTGTGTGTGTGGTTATATATATATCATATATTTAATTTATATATAATATTTAAATTCATATATATAATTTATATGTAATATTTAATTTCATATATAATATTTAAAATAAAATTTGCATACATATGTATATATATGTATGCAAATTTTATTTTAAAAACGGCTCTAACGATTTAGACGAAAGTTTGTATCCTACCGTTTTGGAGCACCAGAAAACCATTGGGCAAGGTCACAGGTTCCAGAAAATTCGATTAGTGAGTCATTTTGGGTCACCATGGGTCAGGGTCAAGCTAATTGTATCTAAAAAAATGGTTCAAACGATTTTGACTAAATTTTGTATCTTATCATTTTCGTGCACGAGAAGACTATTGGGTAGGGTCACATGTTCGAGAATTTTCGGCTAATGAGTCATTTTTGGGTCACTGTGGGTAAAGCTAATTTTATCTAAAAACGGCTCAGACTATTTTGACTAAATTTTATATACTACGGGTTTTGGGCACGTGAAGTCAATAGGGCTTGGTCACGTGTTCGAGAAAATTTGATTAGTGGGTAATTTTGATTATGGGTCGTTATGGGTCAAGCTATTTTTATAAAATAAAAGACATTATAGTAATAATACAGAGAGAAAAACATATCAATTTTAACGCAGAGCTAATTTTGACCGAGCATAGCTCGGTCAGTCAAATGAAATAAAACATAATGCACATTAAAACTTACTTTTATATAAAAATGCTTTATTAGCAAAATCTCGCGTCTCAGTAAGTTTTGGACATGGCGAGCTGTGAATAAACAGAAATAGATCTACATATTTCAGAACCAACTTATTTCAAGTGATATCTAATAATTTTAAATAATCACATAAGGGGTAAAGTATAATTATTTGGGAGAAGAAAGATTAAAGTTTGAACTTGTAAATACTACATTGTTCACAGTACATCTTATAAAATGAAAATATTGACAATAACAGAAGATGAAAGCTCTCTTTGTTTTCCCCCAAAAATGACTTTGTTCATAGAAGTCAACATAGAAGAGAACACTCTTCCCAGAGGACTTTTAAAAGCTCGACAATAAGTATTCAGAGAGGTGAGAGACAAGCATTGGCACTTATATATACAAATGATAATAGAAAGTCAAACAGTTACACAAATGAAATGTTATGGTCATTATTGTAATGCATAAAATGTAATGTTATGTGCAACATTATATTTTCTTTTAAATGGACGTTTATGCACATATATCATTTTCTCTCTCAGTAACAGTGTTACTCCACGTTTTTTTTTTCAAGTAAGAAAGTTACTAAATTTTGATATTTTAATATACGATTATTAAAATATTCAGATCATAATGTTATTTTGAAAGAATTGTACAAAAAATCCCATTTTGTTAAAACAAATATGTTAAACATTACCTTTGTATCATTATAAAAAATTTACAATGATTGTAGATACAATATTTATGCACTCAATAAACATTGAAAACAGTGTTGCAAAATGATCAAGGAAAATTACGGCCATAAAGGAGATACATGTTTGGAGAAATGGCTAAAAAACACACCAAAATAGATGGAGTAAATTCTGGACAAATATTTACTAAATATAAAACTACTTATTCTACTTGTATTTATTTTACTTATATTACTTTATTTATAGTACCTTACTTAGCTTTATGTTGTTGTAATTTCACTACAAGTGCCTTCAGCATTGTGTTTGACTATTGTCATAGATGAATGCATGAAAGATATAAAACACTATGTCATAGATATAATAGTCGAGTGTGGAAGACACTGATTTTCGCTTGATTACAGTGACCTTTTTATAAAGTGCTTCAACTTCAAAAATGTTTTTCCATATGTTTGCATTCAAAATAAAAATTATGAAAAATGTTTGGCTGAATTTGAAGCTAGAGACTGCAATATGTGTATTGTTGTTTGATGAGAGGAAAATGGGCTACATTTAGTCTTGAAAATACTATCTTGACAATAATAAATAGAATTATCAGTTAAATTTATAAACTACTACTTCATGGCATAAAGTTTTTGTTTTCAGTTTAATGCCACATAGATCACATCACCTTTTATTACACGTCTATTTAAAACATTGCAAGTTACATTAAATATTTTAGCTATTTCTCGCGCAAGTTATGGGTGATTTATTTTAACGGATCCATTTTTAGGTTTGTCATCTTTCATTTTTATTATTTTTTATTATTTATTGTATCCCTTTCTAATTATAAATTGCATATCACTAAGAATTTTAGGAGATATTTACGAGATAAAAGAATCTTATTCTTATTTCAATGATAAAAATGTACACTTTTATAATTAAAAAAATTCCTAATAGCAATGCCATGTGTCTACGTTTTTCTTTCCCAAGATAATCTTGCCAATAAAACTGATAATTTAAAATAAAATAAATCGAAAAATAATTTTCTCATCCCCTATTGTATTATACCTACAAAAATATAAATCGAAATTAATCATTTTATTCAATTTGGTAGAATAAAATATTCATGAATTTTTAAAATAATTAACTTGTAGATACTTTTAAATGTAACTCTGAATTAGAGTTTCGTTTCGAAAAAATCATTATTATCGAAAAACTGAAAATCTTAGTTACTATTTCAAGAAAATGATTATGTGCAATATGAGACGAATAAATATTTAAAGAAACGATTTATTTTATTTCTTTATTCATTTTATTCAATGATGAAGATAGATAATTATATATTCATGAAATCCCGATGCATTATTATATCTATAGGCTGTAATTTTTCTGTGAGTTATTGGCTTGTACAATTTCATTGGAATAAAAAAAAAATGTTTCCTTTAAAAGGATTATCTATAGTTTATATATGATTATTGTATAGCTTATTCAAACTATTGAGAATTATACGCTGTATTTGCGCAAATGTTAAGGATAATATTTCATTTTATTGCTTTCGACAAGCTGCAATTTTTGTTAATTTTTTCTTTAGAATAAAACTTAATTTTAGTATTACTGATTTGTTACATAACAGAAAAACGCGTTTTTAGAGCGAAACAAAACGCTAAAATTTCACATACTTGCATTAAGTGTCAAAACACGTAAATTTTTACAGTAAAATGAATTAATATTCTTCAGTTTTACACGTCAGAGCTGAGAAGGGTTTTCTTTTCTAGTGTAACTTATAAGACCCTTATATCGTACAAAAATGCACCTTTCGTAACTTTCCAAAAATAATAATTTGAACATAAATGTTTTTTAATATGTTGGATAACAACATGATTACTTTTTATTATTAAAATCATACCCTTAAAACTAACGATTTTGAATTTAGCTATTGGCAGGCAATAAGAAGAAATATTTGTATAATTTACAATTCTAGAAAATTTCTTAAAACAAAAGAAAATTGTCAAATTTTAACTTTGGAGTATATTTGCTTAAATATATGTAGCACAGGATTATTTTCAAGAGTTACAAAGAACAATTTATTTTGCATAATTAGGAGAGATGAAAGAACCACCAATAAAATTATTTTATTTCCTTTAACACTACTTTTATTTTAATAAAGGATTAAATAACATATTTAAAAAAATGTATTTATAAATAAAACAAAATACAAAGCTAAGAAAAAAGTACACACAAAAAAAAATATCTTGAAGTTCCAGTATGATCAAAATGCTTCTCTTATTGATGATTTATATATATATATATATATATATATATATATATATATATATATTACAACAGAATTTTGAAATAATCATCTTAGTGAAATGTGAGGCCAATAGCAATCACTTTATAACTTCAGGGCATGTCAGTTTTGTCTATTGGTTGTATTATATTGAAAGAAACTAGTTATTTAGGCTCACGAAAAGTTTGACATCGTTAATCCTTGCCCAGAAGGCATTCTTAACTTGTTTAGATTCCAAAATACGTGCTTCTGGGGTAACAAGTAAAATCATTTTAAGACATTCTGCTCGAGACCTATTTTATATGAGATTTTATTGAAGGAAATTTTATTTCAGTAAAAATATCTTTCACTAACACCATTTGCAGTGAAATGTTTACTTTAGGTATACAAGGTGGTCCATAAATATTGTAACGTGCTTTAATTATTTGCCTGTTGAAGATACGTAAGCCATGTAAATTTCAAAAAATTTCAAAATAATTTAGGAATTAAGATTTTGCTGATGAAATAGTTTTCCCATTAATTTTACAAAAGTTACATTTTTAGTTACATTTAAAGTTACCTATAAGTTACATTTAGAAAACTAATTCCATGCTCTTCAAGTACAGCAGTAAAACTTCAATTCATTTACTTCCAGAACTCACCAAATTATTAATTTTTTTAAGTTTATGAAATTTCGGATCACTCCGGAACTAAAACAATCGTCTGACTGGCAAGACGTTCGAAATTTCGTAAAATTCAACATGGAATTAATGGCGAGTTTTGATCGTAAAATATTGGAATGTTTCCTGTTTTTCTAAAGTTATATTTAGAAAAAAATACTAAAGATAAGGGTCACACTAAAAGTTTTGAGAAACTGCTAAATGGTACAAGATGAAATTATGAACTTTTAAGAGTGTCGAAAGTAGTTCCCTATGAGATAATATACTCTACACTCGAATTTTTCATAGTTTCAATGCCTCAAGCCATCCATTTCTTAAAAAATATGACATTATAGCTTCCTCAATCGAATCTTTGGATTGAACTGACGCCCACGTAATTTTTTGAGATTAAAAAAATAGCCTAAAACCATACATAGCAAGACCAGGAGATGAGAGTGGATGTTCCATTATTTTGATGTTTATGGTTCAAGAAATTCGACTGTATTCCTTGCGGAGTAAGAGGATACATTCTCAAGGTGGAGAGTCCCCTAACATTCACCTATTGAAGAATTTCTGGAAGACACTTTAACCAGATAATAAAACAGATAGCTGTAACCTTTCTCCTTTCCTCTAGCTTTATATCTTTGATCATCTCTGTACTTCTGAAGAAAACGGCATGCATTATTTTTTCAGCCCTTGTTGTCTTTTCACCATTGTTGGTTAGAGGTTATATTTAAACTTTATTTTCATGACGTGTTGGCACGTCAAAATAAGGTATCACCAATTATGATTTTAGAAATAATACGGTGGCCTCCATCATTATGCAATTTAAGGGTTTATTTACTGATTCTTCTCCGCTTTTAGGTAGCTTTCATTACAAATATATATAAATCAACATTTGAACGGAGGGTAGTTTGAGGGTCTAGAGGTCATGATCGGTGAAAATATACCAAAATTGTTTGGAATTGCTTTTCTCCGAACGGCTGCAATAGGTGTAGCTTTTTGTAACGAAAGCTACCTAAAAGCTACCTATTGCAGCCGTCCGAAAAAAAAACAATTCCGAAACATTTTGGTATATTTTCACCGACCATGATACCCAGACCCCCAACCCCCCCCCGTACATATGTTGATATATGTATATATATATATATATATATGTATGTTGATATATATATATATATATATATATATATATATATATATGTGTGTGTGTGTGTGTGTGTGTGTGTGTGTGTGTGTATCTGACGAATGTCATGCTGTAACTATCTTATTTATGAGCCAATTTGGATGTAACTGAGTATGTGTATAGGACATACCAAGGTGTCGACCGAGTTCGTTGGAAAGCTTCATCCGCCATCTTGTTTCAAAATAAGCGTTCAGTTAAATTTTTAAAAAAATTTAAAAATTCAAAAATATGAACAAAACAAAAAATATAAATTGAAAATATTTTTTTCTGTTAAGTTGTTAGAACGTAATACAAGGATTCTGTAACATGTTTAGTTTTGGCTATTTCTTAAAAAATAGCTGAGATATGGCAGTTTGAAACAATAATGTGGTGATATTTTGAAACAATCTGATATTTATTATGTTGTAAATCTCGTATTTATGAGCCGATATGACTGTGACTGATAATGTGTACAGAACATACCAAGGTCTCTACCGAGTTCGTTGGCCAGCTTCATGTGAAATCTGGTTTCAAAATGGCAGCCAGTTAATTTTTTTTATTCAAAAAAGATGTAAAAAATATATAAATTGAAAAGTTGTTTCTATTAAGTGTTCCGGAAGTAAGTTCCGGAACATTTTTTGTTTTGGATTTATCTTTAAAAATGGCTGAGATATGGCGGTGTGAAATTCTAGGGTGGCTGACATTTTGAAACAATCTGATTTTTGTTATACTGTAACTCTAATGCTGAAATTTGTATTTAAATTCAATATTAGCGAAAACCGGGATTGGATTTTTTATAATTGGGTTTCAGGTATTTTAGCTTCAGGTGTTTGAGTACAATAAGCTGAATTTCTCAAAATATGGACTATGAAAACTACTTTTTCCTCCCGGTACAGGCCGGAAGGACTTTTTGGTATTCTGTTTAATTATGGGGGACACAACGACAAACTACGTTTTTTCATACGATGTTCTTTATAAAGAACTTTATGAATAGCGCGGATACAGTGTTAAATTTCTTCTGTATTATTTTTTATGTACAGCGATATTAATCGATGAAAATTTTCCGAACGAGCCATACGTTACTGCTGACAAAGGTCTGCCTGTGTGTTCTTCATCCAGTTGAGAATTTGGACCTCTTCGAATTCTGTAAACTACGAGGGTCGATCCAGAAATAAGGTTCCCATCAAATTTACAAATATACAACATTGTTTCTTCTAATAGATATTTACATCGTTAGAAAGAAGAAAGTTTGCTCTGTTTCTCTACATAATCGCCATCTTTTTTTACGTATTTTTGCAGACGGTGCTGCAATTTCTGTATCCCAATGTCGTAGAATTCCGGCGCCAACCCGTTGTGGAAAGGTTTCACATCTTCTTTGACGTCATCGTCGCTCTGGAAGCGTTGGACACTCAAATGTTCCTTTATCTTGGGAAAGAAGTGATAATCACTATGTATGAGGTCCGGACTGTAAGGTGGGTGGGGCATGACAATCCACCCAAATTGTGACGAAAATTCCTGTGTTTGACGGGAGACGAGAGGTCGGGCGTTCTCGTGAAGTAGCGTTACACCGGCTGTCAGTCATCCTTGCCGGCGTTTCTGGATAGCTCGCTTGAGTTTTCTTAGTGTTACATAAAAACGCGCATTTGGCGGGATCAACAATGGAAACCTCCATCTCGGACGGCCAATGAGCCAAGAATAAGCGGCGCAGCGAAGCGTGGCCGGGGGGAATCGGGAGTGCGGTAATAGCCGCGCACAGCGCTGTTGCCGTATTTCGCCTCGCACCTTCCCATGCGGCTGGAGCTCTTTGGGAACCTTATTTTTGGATCAACCCTCGTATTTGCATACAGTGGCACGAGAAGGATATTCATTTATATATGCTAATTGTAGACAGGCATTCATCTTGATTCAGCACATCATAGAAAATCATAGCTGGGTATTGCCATCGCGTCAATTCCATTTTTTCTTCTTTCAAACTTTATTCAACGATAGGTAAATTGCAATTGTTGCCACAGATTATTATCTGCGGATATCAAATTGTTATCATAATGTAAGATCAAATATTCTACTAATGATTTTTTCCGCATATCGTCTGTCTCAAAAATTTCAGTGTTACTTACTCTCATATAACTTACCACCAGGGAACCAATAAAATTTTAAAAAGTGTAACCTTTAGAATATTAATGGCACGATTTTTTTATCAACTTAATATTAATTCCTGATATATTTTGAACACTTTTGCAATTTACGTCGTCTACATATCTTAAGATAAAAGCGTGTTTTAACCTTTTTGGAAGACTTTATATCTTTATGATGAAATTAACAACATTATAATGAAAAATGACATCATAAGGGAAAGTAGAGGTTTAAAACAAAAAGCAACAAAGAACTGAATTTAAAAAAAACATAAAGTTACTTTAAAAAATAAACATAAAACAAATGTAAATTCATTTAAAAAATTAGAATTTATAAATTTTCTAGCAAAAGTCCATTGAAAGACTAAATCGTTAAGTTGAATAGTCTATCATTCCCAAACTTACAGAATACCTTTTGGATGAGAATGTGTAAATTACTAAAGAATACGTCTATCATTTGCATTTAAAATAAAATACAATAACCCATCATTTTATTGTACATGCAGAGAGACTGGTAAAAGCCGCAATGTAACACAGGGCATTAAAACTTTAGCAGTTAATTTACAAATAAATGTTTAATATTTGTGTCTAAAACTTTAGATTTTACTTACAGCTCAAAATCTGTAAGAAAATTAAAAATAGTACCACATACTGTAATTTGTGTATATTAAAATTTACTGAAACATATAGTAACGGTAGAGCATTCTTTCAGAGGAAACGAAAAAATAGCGATACAATGTAGGCTACTGTATTATAGACGTTTTTAAACACTTTAGAAGCATTTTGTATTTTTAAAAAATGATGCTATTGATTTCTACATACTGCTTCTCTCATAAAGCTAAGGGTTGAACTTCACAGATTTTCAGTTCTCTATGAATTGTTCAAGAGATTGAAAAATGACATTTCCCTAAATTGTCGAGAAATAAATGATTTAAGAAAAGAAAAATAAATATGGTTGGCATTTTATAAAAAATTCAAGCTGCAACTGAAAAAGCGACAAAAAGAAAAATCCATTAAATTTAAAATAAGATTATAAAGAACCTGTAAAAAGATAAAGATATGTATTTTATACAATAAAATTTGACTATAAGTATGCATTTCACATGTATTCCTTCTGGAAATATAACAAAAGATGAGCTGAAACGAACATCAAATATTTGTAAAGAACCAAAAATATTAATAATAGTCCTTTTAATAGTCCTTGAAATTTAGAAATGTATATTAATTTCTGACGTGTTAATTGAAAACTAATATCTTGGGGTATGCTGCATAAAAATTATCATTTATTGATAGAACCGTCGTGTAATTGATCATTAAAACATGAAAAAAAATGCTTCAAATAAAATAATCTTCAGTGTAGTATTTTGCATAGATAAAAATTTAACTTTACTAATTCAGAATATTTTCTGATGTAACTTATACATAATATAGAAATATAAATTTATTTCCGATTTATTAAATAAAAACAAATTTCGTGACATATTTTGCCGACTGCGTCATAGCTGCATCATTGCTTATACACTTCTCATGTTCCTCAAAATGAAAAAAAAAATGTAAATTTAACTTAAAATAATTTTTATTATGTATGTAATGTAATTAATTATCGCACTTGAGGAAACCTCTCTTGCAACATTAGTGATCATTCTATAAACGTAGAATAAAGTTATATTAATTTTTATTTCGTCAAATCGAAAGATTTTATGCATGCAAATGGACCACATCTGGATTTAAGTCATCTAGTTTATATTTAATCTGCATTCAGAGAATGTTAATGTAATTATTTGAGAATCATTAATTCATGGGATATGTTAAAGATAGGAAAATAGTACACATATTAGAAGAATAATTCTAATAATTCCTTTGTCGTTCAATATTCAAAAAGTTTGAAAAATATTTGTGATGATTTTATATTAATTAAAAAAATAAAAATCTTGTTTTACGCACAGATTTTTAAACTTTTCCTAAAGGGCATGAATGTTGTTAAAAAATTCCATCTATTGATACTACAAAAAAAGATACATCTGAATTAGAAAATGTATAAAACAGTTGAAAGACATTTTGTTTAGAAATTAGCTCACATAGACAGTAATGTATTCAAATGTTTTTGCTTATATATCGTTTAGAATTTTTTCACATGACATAGTTGTATTAAAATGTTATTAAACGGGGAAATTTATACCAAAACTTCAAACAAAGGATACAATTAGACGATAATATATTCTAATTTGTGTATTAAATTCAGTAAAAGAAATTATTTATATTCTATACACATGTTATAGTGCATGATGCCCTGTATCTATTGATTTTTTTACTTGACACTTATTGCCACTAAAGTTTTAGTTATTTAGAAAACGCATAACACACTCAAAAACAACTTTATTCCAATTATTTTTCGTTATCTGCAATATATCCGTTTATCTTTTGGGTTTTCCTATATATGTATTTATGTTATATTCCCAACAAATTGTAGAATAAAATTTCGTGAAAAAAAAAACCTCAGTTAAAAATGATCTTTCCTCTTTTTTTCGCCCACATGCAGTGATGTACTTGATTTCTTTTGTGCAGCTCTGTATATGATCCACTGAATTTATGCACGTTGCATAACATACTACAATGTAGCAGCATTCAAATCGCCTAATACAACAATAAACGTATTTCTAGAATTTATCACTGACATACGATATTCTATCTGAATTCTATTGTATGACGTTGTATAAAACGTAAATTTTATATGCACCATTTTCTGTTATACTTTATCTTAATAAATGCATATGGAGATCTTTATATTAAAAAGAGTACAGCTTTGTGAAAACGTACTTCATATAATTACTGCCAATATACAGTGTAACTAGTGTTTATTCTTATAAATAAATGGATGATACTAGGCATCATTTTTCATAGGAAAAACACGATAGTGAATTTCAATAATTCATGTCAATTTGTTTTGTTTTTTAATACAACAATAATTAAAATGTATTTCGAATAATTATTGTCCAAAAACCGTAATATATCCGTATTTATATAATTAAACGAAAATCCTTCCAAACGAACCTAAGGGCTTGTAAAAGGTGATTTCTTCTGTTTTCTTTTTACATTGAGTCATTAATATAAAAACAGATCAGTTCTTAACGTCCAAAATATCTAAAATTTTTATGAGTTATAAATATAATGTTTCCGTCCCCTGTTGTAGAACTAAAATAATTATATTTTCTTGATAAAGCAGTGTTTTTCTTCTCACTTGTTTTTCTGAGATAGAAATCTTATGGATTTTGGTTTCAAACTGATTTTGTTTCTTCCAAAATATCATTATTTCTAAACCAAAATTTTACTCAAAGAAAAGCTAAAAGGTTTGATTACAGTATTAAAATTTTAGAGCAATAAAGAAAAAAGAAGTTTACGTTATAAGTGTAAATAATAATGCGCTTTGTTAGCCCTGTGTGAGTTTTATTAATTTTTCAACTTGATTATTTTTTCCCTAAATTTCATAATTTCTGAAACAAATTTATATTTTATCATTAATTAATATGTTAGTTTTATTATAATTCTTTTTTGCAATTTAGGTTTGATTTGAACTAACCATTCTAAATCTAATTTTATAATCACATTTAAAGTCTTCATGTATACTTTGAAGGTGATCAAAAACATATTTAGATGTTTTTCTCATTTGTAAAAACATCACAATGAACCTCTTCTTCAATATGAAAGCAGTATCTGATATTTATCTTTGGCAAAAATTCAAAATTTTAAATTTTTGTTTGCAATTTTAAAGGAGCATACAGAAATATACACTTTCTTTTTATTAAATTTTAAATTACTAACATGTCAAAAATAAACATTTTTCTCAAACAAAGTAAGTATGATCAGCACATATTTGAACGACAACGTTCAATATTCTCTAGTCTAATATTGACCCATTAACAAAGTTAATCCTCTCCCGCGGTTTTACGAATATGAAGGAAATTTAGCTGACATTTTTTCTATGGCAATACACTAAGCCAAGACGTCGTATAATGATGACATAATATCTCATGCGAATTGTTTTCTTTTTTTTTTTTTCAATGAAACTTTTATAAATGAAAAAAATAAATATATTATCCTGAAATGGGGAAGAAAAGAAAAATAAAATACAAACAAAATTAATATAGAAAATAATTCATTAAAATAATTTAAAAAATATATATTCTCCTTTACCATAACTACACATATATAGAACTAGATTTCCGTTTTTTTCTGCATAAAAGGAGTTAAGAATGCGACTAAGTCGTTTTGATAGCAATTAATTATATCTTCTCATCGTGAGGTAATAGTAAGAGAGAGTAGCTTCCACGGCAAGTATAAAAACATCTTCTGAAAGGATGTGCCGATAATGTGTTGATTGGAAGGAATAGAGAAAGTATATTCAACTAGGTAAATTATATCCAATGGTCGGAGTATCATAGTTGAGATTTTTTCCCAACAGAGAGAAAATATGCCGGGACCAGGACTCGAACCTGGTTACTTTGGTTTGCCGTACCAACGCTCTCCCCACTGAGCTATCCCGACGATACTCCCGACAATAAAAATTAGCGCTGTTTTTCTCAGCCTTGTCCAACAGATAAGAGTGAAATATGCCAACCAGGATATCGTCGGGATAGCTCAGTAGGGAGAACGTTGGTTCCGCAAACAAAAGTAACCAGGTTCGAGACCTGGTCCCGGCTTATTTTCTCTCTTTTGGAAAAATATCAACTATGATACTCCAACCATTGGATATGTGGTGATTATTCTTATGTACACATGTCTTCTCACAAATATCTAGTCTTGGCACAAACATGTGCTGATCTTGATTACATAGTTTCAGAAAAATATTATTATTTGATGACAGTTATTTAATATTTAAGATTGTATTTTAAATAAGAAATCAAAAAGGTGGGATTGAAAGCCGAAGCATATATATATATATATATATATATATATATATTAATTAACAAAGGATGGATAAAAGAAAAGTGTAAGAAAGGCAAGTATAATCACCCAAACACACTCTGCCAGGCGGAAAAGAAACAAAAAAAAATACTACAAACATGGCTGAGATAGAAATATCGAAAATAAGTTCAGTTTTAAAACTAAAATTATTATTCTAAATACTTTAAATTAAAAAAGAAATTGCAATTATTTGAAATAAACTTGACATAATGATAGCCATTCAATTTTAAAGACAATATATATATATATATATATATATATATATATATATATGCAGTTTTTCGTAATGATCTTCTTGAAATAAAGGAATAACTTTTGTAATTGACCTTTTTTGTCTAGACGGGCTGCAAAAAATGTAAAATGTATCCTTTTTTGAAAATTTATATCTGTACTATTTGATTAATATAATAGTTTTAATTATACTTTTTGGAGAATTATTACAATTTACAATGATTATTGCTAATATAAAACAGGTAAAAATAGATAGTTATTATTTAGTATTTTATCCCACAGATGTAACAAAAAATTTCAAAAAAATAAAAACAAAAGTTAATAAAAAAGAAAGAAACGTTTTATAACTGATTTAACAAAATTTTATAAATATAATGTATGGTGCATAAATTTGTAGTATTTAATTTTATATTGAAATAGGAAACGAATTATGAACGAATCTTAAGAAACAAATTAATAGTTTCAATGCAACAATTTAATGATAAAATAATGTCGATGAACTTCAAAAATACAAATAATTCTACCAATGAAATCATTTAAAAAAAACTAATAAACCATTTCTATTAAATTCAACATTGACATATTTTTATTTCATTCTTTATTATCCCATTTTCCAAAATAAGTGTTAAAATCTAAATTTTTTCAGAAATTTTTTTATATGTCTGTTCCATTTTTTTACAATCATTAACAGAAATACAGTGTGACCCATGAATATACAGTTAGGTTTAAGATGGTAAGATATATTAGAAGCAAAAACTTTCATGTACGAAAATCTTTTGCTGAAAAAATGAATTATTATCAGAACATATTTGTACGTCAACGTTCAATAATCTCTAGTCCAATATTGATCCATAATAAAGTTAATCTTCTTCCGTGGCTTTCCGAATAGGAAAGAGATTTTGCTGACACTTTTTATGACAATACACTAAGCCAAGTATTGTCATGATGACTCAGTCACGTTTGTTTTGCACAGGAACTTTCTTAAATGAACAAAAAAATATAATACTAGCATATGGAATACGTGGACACGTTCAACAATAGAAAGAGTTTTAATAATTATTATATTTTAAAATGAGTTCTTTGAACATAATTGAGGGGGTCTTGGGAAGAGAGTGCCAAGCCACAATCTTGAATTTATGAGATATTTCAATTTGAATATTTGATCAAAAACTCAAATCAAGTTTTTTTTCGCCTAAAGTTTTTTCGCCAATGCCTTAGTAACATTTGAAATATTTTGTGTAACAATATGACATTACTTTAATGATATTACTATTACGTTTTTTGTAAATTAGCTATCTCCATTGGGGGCATAAACATCTGGAGCAAAAACGAAACCTGTCACATATGCTACCACCAAGTGACATTAGAAACAAATTGTATGTAGGATATTATAATTTACAATATTAAGCAACAGATTACAGTGTTAGATTTATTTCACCAAAAGTGCAGCTTGGCACTTTCTTGCTCCTACCCTCTCAATTTAAGTCCGGCACAGTTTTAGTTCCATTTTTGTTAAGACATTCAAAATGTGTATACTTTCGAAATATATATATTTTTTAATATTGTGAATTGTAACCTATATATATTTTTTAACAGAATCAATCTCCAGGTACTTCAAATATGCGAATCCAAAATTACAGATCATTCTGCTAGGTAATGAGTTATGCTTAAAAACGACTCTCATTGACATGCGTTTTGCAACGATTACAAAGGAATTTAACATTAAGCGTTCCAAACTCTTTCTAATTCCTAAAACGGTTGACCAAATGACTTGACGTTTGACATTCAAAGATAACGTGTACCGACAAATCAAAATATATGATGTCAAAAAATGTTTTTCCTATTGAAATTTTCAGAATTTAGTACAATTCCAGTAAGAAGACGATTGCCTAATCTTATTTTTTTAAATAAATTGAAAGAAGACATAACGAACCAAATGAATGGATGTTCCTGTTTATACGTGGGACAGTTTGGTGATTAAAGTTTATGGGAGTGTTCTTTTAGGTAGCATTCATTATAAAAAAAAAGCTACATATTGCAGCCATTCGGAGAAAAGCAATTGCAAAACATTTTAGTATATTTTCACCGATCATTACTCTCAAACCCTCCTCCGTTCAAATGTATATATATCCATATATATATATATATATATATATCTGACATATGTCATGCTGTAACTCTCTTATATATGAACCAATTTCGATGTAACTGAGCATGTGTATAGGACATACTAAGGTCTCGACCGAGTTCGTTGGCCAGCTTCATCCGTCATCTTGTTTCAAAATGGCGGCCAGTGAAAATGTTTAATTTTTTTTAAATTCAAAATACTATACAAAAAAATTTATAAATTGAAGAAAATGTTTCTGTTAAGTGTTAGAACGTGATACCAGGATTCTGGAACATGTTTCGTTTTTGCTATATCTTAAAAAATGGCTGAGATATGGCAGTTTGAAATTCTTAGGTGGCTGAGATTTAGAAACAATCTGATATTTATTATGCTGTAACTCACGTATTTATGAACCGATATGAATGTGATTGATCATTTGTATAGGACATACCAAGGTCTCTACCGAGTTCTTTGGACAGCTACATCCGCCATCTTATTTCAAAATGGCGGCCAGTGAATTAAAAAATAAATAAATTCAAAAACATGTAAAAAAATTTATAAATTAAAAAAATTGTTTGTGTTAAGTGTTAGATCGTGATGCAAGGATTCTGGAACATTTTTTTGTTTTTACTATATCTTAAAAAATGACAGAGATATGGTAGTTTGAAATTCTAGGTTGGCTGACATTTTGAAACAATCTGATTTGTGTTATGCTGTAACTCGCATGCAGAAATGCGCATTCAAATTCAGTATTAACGAGAACAGGGATTGAATCTTCTATAATCGGTTTCCAAGCAATTTAGCTTATGGTGCTTAAGTAAAATGAGTTGATTTTTTTTAAACATGGACTATGGACTATGAAAGCTACCCTTTCCTGCCGGTACAGGCCGGAAGGACTTTTTTCATTTGGCTGATTGTAAGAGAACGTTCAATAATAACTATTCCGGTGATAGCGAACCTTTTCAAATCAACACTGTAATGTACTAAATTTTTACAAAAGTTGCCGCGCATGCTTTGAAACACTTTCTTTCTAATAGACTTTAGTCTCTTTCATACATTGAATAACAAAGAAAAAAATCAAACTGCGACTTTCTCTATATTGGCATTAATCTGTTTAGGAAATCTGATTTATTTAAATCGCATACTGTTTAATTAGGAAAAAAAATTAAGAATTTTTAATTTAATACTTCTGAACTTACTATTAATACAATATCTAACTCATGAAAATTTCACAAGATAAATATTTAAAACATTATTATTAATGATCTTTGCAGTTGTACGCTCGAGGATTAAAACTTAACAACTGGTTCATATTTGTGTATATTTTGCACAAGACACAGAAACATTGAGTAAACTTGTCATTTCATTACATTGGACGTTATATGAAACTCATACTTGAAGAAGTAAAGTTCGTTAATTTCAAGTGATGGAGCAAAATAATTACGTGCTGGAAAGCATGCATAGTATCATAGAAACAAGTTTAATGTGTTAATTCAGGCAATTGCATTAATTGTAATAATATCTACATGTTAAATAAAATTTCATTTATGATAACAAAAAGAAAAATGTGTTTTATCTAAATGATGGTTATCGAATTCAAATCTCTGCATGCCAAGAAATTACCACACTTGCCTTTTCGGGAACGCATGTCATATGTTCGTCACCATTGTTCTAGTTCAATATTGGTCAATGATAAAGTTAATCCTCTCTCATGGCATTTTGAATACAAAAGAGTATTTTCTGATACTTTTTACAGAAATGCAATAAACCAAGACGTTGTATGGTAATGATATCTGAGTCACGTTCGTGTTGCACAGCAAATTATATAAATGAAAATAAATATTATTCTGACATTAGGAGAAAATGAAAAGGTAAAATGCATGGCTTTTGAAGTCTGTAAATAGGATTTATTATATCACGGAAACAATTTAAATTTTTTCAAAACAATATTTTTCTATATTTATAAAACAGTAAACTTTAAGTTAATTTATCATTCAGCCATCTATATATTTAAAACGCTAAGCGTTTTCTTCCGACAATTCGTGAGAAAAAAATACTGCATCAAATTGCATCATTCTTTTTTTAAATGAAAGATATTTGGACACAGATTTGTTATCGTGCATTCATTTGTTCGAAAATTTAATTAATTAGCCGTAATTTTCAATTAAACTTTTACTTCTGCTAATGACGTCATAAAGTCGGCAATTCGGATAACGCCCACTGTTGCGAAGCACAGGGTTTATTTTCTGAACTCTGTGGTTGCTATAGGATAAAAGAGAAATAATAAATATTAAAAGAACGTGGCTTTTAGGCCAAATTTTTTAATTTGCAAGTTAAATTTCTATAAAAATATTCATGCGCGTGTTTTATAAGCGAATAAAAATTCATATTTATTGCGACGTCACGGGAATATTGTCCATTGGGTTTATTTTATCTTATGCATTATAACTTTGTTGATGCCATTTTTCCATTACAACTAAATACAAAATATATTTTTATTTGTATGCATAGTGTTTAAGCATTAAAGTAACGTATGTAAAGTACGTGTAAAAAGTTTGCGCCGGTGAAAATGACGTTATGTTTAACTTGAAATGCATTTTTACATTGATAAAACGATAAAACTAAATAGACCGGGAGGCGACAGCACAGACAACCACCTCATCGAGTTCACGGCTGAAATTCCAGAATTAGTTAAAACTCGATTCGCATATTAAAACGCAATCGGTCTGTCAAGTCATATCTTGGTGGAAAACACGTGAAAACTCGATTTTAGCGGTTAACTCGTAGGTTTACCATTGTGTTTTCCTGCACCCAGTTCTCCATGTTTTCATACTTTTGGATACAGGAAAACACAATGGTAAACCTACGAGACAACCACTAAAATCGTGTTTTCACGTGTTTTCCACCAAGATATGACTTGGCAGACCGATTGCGTTTTAAAATGCGAATCCAGTTTTAACTAATTCTGGAATTTCAGCCGTGAACTCGATGAGGTGATTGTCAGTGCTGCCGCCTCCCGGTCTAAAAGAGAAAATGTATATAATTGTGTCAACATGACGTAATTTTAGCTGATTTTTCCATTCTTAATTATAATGATTAGAATCGGAGCCGTCATTGATTGCTTCATCTTGATTGCATGTTACCAATTACTTTTTTTTTTAAATTATAGGTTTGAAGATTTCCTTTTATAATAAAAAAAATACAAAAGTAAAGGATTTCAGGAAATTTAAAATTATTAAAAATAGTCTTATGGAAGAAAAAAAAACTTGAAATAATGATTGTATTTTTAGCTAGAATAAACAATGTAACACTAATATTTCATAGGAATTATTTTGGTAGGTTTATTATAAGTTCATTTAACAGTTCCTTATTAGCACAAAGTCCTATTTCTTTCACTGTGAATTTCTCTTTCGATGTCAAAAAATGGTTTTCTACTTTTTAACGTCAGCTAAAAGAAATGTACAACGGTTGTGACAACAAACGGCGCTATCGCTTTAGCTTTCATCGCGCTTACATCACTTCTAAATATTACAAATTTCTATTTTTTACTACATTTTACTATATTTTGCAATTTCAATTCATAAATTGGAGAAAAAAAATAGCATTCGATTGAAATTTATTTGAAAACTGCCGCAACGACTTTTTAAATAATTTTTAAGCATGAAAAGTTTTTCAATTCTATCTTATCAATGACCACCAGTTTGCTTCAATAATGTAAAATAGCCCCGCGAAAGTTGCCCCAATTGAAAATAGATTTCCCTAACCATCATAAAAAGTGAATAATAATAATAAAAATAATAATAATAATAAAAACAGTGATAAATCATAAAATCCGATTATCCATAAGATAGAGCATTTTGGCGCTAAACGAAAATCTGTCAAAAAAAAAAACTATTTTCAGTTTATGTTGAACATAAAATTGATATGTTGAATTCGTTGATGTATATGTTCCATCAGATATCAGATTATGCTAGGAATGGTATTTTTTTATTTTTTAATGATCCATTTGCCAACTGTATAAGAGGGAAAATATTCCAAAATATTCCCGACTGTGATAGAAAAGGGACAATCATCCTGATTATGTCAAGGAACCGAAGAAACCAAACAAATAAATTACATTTAAAAACATGAAAAATCTCCCTCATCTGCAGATTGATTTACTACTGTAAAAAAATTCTTCATCTTTATATAAAAATTGATTAGTTTAAAACTATGGATGTGTTTTAGAAGATATGAATTTGAAACGAACAATAATTAAAGAGGACATTTTAAAACTTTTAATTTAAACATTTTAAAACTTTTTTAACGTCGAATTTTGACGGTGCTTTTGGGCAGATGCAATGCACATGTGCATAGGAGCTCATTCGGTGGCATAATCACAGGGGGGGGATGTGTACTTTATTTACTATGTTTATTTACCGAATATGAAATGGACGTAGGAATATACTATTTGTATACTTCATAGGTCCATGAAATTTTTTTCTTGCCGAGGGGAATATGACGCTAATGTCAAACTGATTTGCATTACACAGTTCTTTACAGATTGTTTGGTTGGAGTTTGCAGCGGAAATAGTACTGTCTTTGACTGGAGGAAAAACTTTTTAAATAAAGTATTTGAAAGACTGTTTCATACGCACCCCCATCTTAAATAATAAAGAAGCTTATTTTGCTAATATTGACGGGTTTCATCTAGTTTTCTTTAATTATCATTAAATATAATTCCATCAAATTTGCTTTCAAATGTATACTCCTTTTCTTATTTCTGGAATTTCTTTCTCAGAAAGTTAATTATGATCATATTTTTATGTCAACGTTCATTAATCTCAAGTTCAGTATCGAATGCTAAGGAAGTTAATCCTCTTTTGTGGTTTTCTGAATATAAAAGATATTTTGCTGGCAGTTTTTATGGCATTATACTTAGCTAAGACATGCAATGATGATATCTTAGTCACGTTTGTATTGGACAGTTACTTTCACAGATGAAAAAAAAAATCCAAATATGCAACAAAAGAAAAGTAATTCCGTCTTTGGAGAATAGAAATATAATAACCATGGTAATATAACTCTATGAAACAGCTGTCACAGGCACACCGGGGTTGGCACGATTTTTGTTTTGCGCAATTTTGGCGAGAAAAACCCCGCTTTCGGGTACCTGTTAGGCCTAGCTTGCTTAACAGCATGATAGTTTTATTTTATTATGAAACAGTTTATTTTATTATAAAACACACACAATTTTTTATTATAAAGACACGCAAATTTTTTTATAATAAAACATACACAATGCTTAATTTATTATAAAATACACAATGTTTAATTTAATATAAAACACACGCAAACTGCTCTACGTGTGTTGCCATACTAAGCAAAATATCGCCAATGTCGGCGGGTTACTCAGGCATAAAATCACCATTTTGGCGCCAAAAAGACACCCCGGTGCGTCTGCGACAGCTGTACCAAAAGTTCTAATAATTCAATAAAATATTATTTGAAAAATAAGCTTTTTCTGTACAAAATGTAACGCATATTTTCAGATCATTATTCATCTTTGTCTTTCCAATATTCTATATTCATCCATTTTCAATTTAAAAGAATTAATTTTCGGTAAAATGTGCGTTCAATTTTTAGCTCACAGCCTATCAAAACCTGAGCAGGTTCTGTATTATGTGCGTATGTATGTACGTATGTATGTAACGCGATGACTCTTGATAGAAATATGCGATTTGCTTAAAATTTTGTATACAGGATCATTCTGATAAGGCGCTTCCCTGATTAGTTTTCGGGGTCATTGATTAAGTTTAAAGGGGCGAACAGGGGGCTAATCTCCCTTTTAATTTAGAAAAATGCGTTTTCATGCAGAATTATCTGATTTGCATCAAATTTCGTATATAGGTTCATTGTGATAAGGCGCTTCCCTGATTATATTTGGGGGTTCATTGGTTAAGTATAAAGGGGGGGACGGATGGATAATCCACCCTTAATTTAGATAAATGGGTTTTTCATGCAAAATTATCCGATTTTCTTCAAATTTTGTATATAGATTCATTGTGATAAGACGCTTCTCTGATTAGTTTTGTGGGTTTTCCGGTTAAGTGTAAAGGTGGGGGGGTCGAGGGTTAAAACTCCCCCTTAATTTATTGTCAATTTATTTATTTTTCGAGGGGCATTATTCTTTGAAATAAGAGTATAACATACAATTCGTGTGGATAGTCTGTGAGCTCCATTCCATCAGTTTAACTGGGCACTTTTTTTATTATTTTAACTAATGATATTAAAATAATAATTTAATGATATTAAATTAGAAGTACAGTGTGACTCAAAGGATACAGATAAATCTGAGATAAATCTGTAAACACTTTTATGTAAGAAATATATTTTTCTAAAAAAAAAAATTATTATCAGCACATATTTGTACGTCAATCTTTAATAATTCCTAGTTCAATAATGAGTTAATCCTCTTTTGTGTCTTTTAAAATACGAAATAAATTTTACTGACCGAATGTATGGCCAAAATGCCATATAATCACGACATCTCAGTCACTTTTTTTTTTTTTTTTTTTTTTTTTTGAAAAAGAAATTTCGTAAAGGAAAAGGGTATTTATACCATCATGTGGGAACTTCACTTCGTAGAATTGAAAGAATTCTGATAATTCCTGTAAATATGCTAATACAATAGAACCTGAGTTAAAGATACCTGATTTAGCAGTTTATTCAATTTAACAGCAAGCTTTAACTGTCTGGATTCACGCATATTTGTTTATATACTATATTAAAATATATTCCCTTTAACCATAGTTTGCCATTATAGTTATTGAATTTCAAATATTTTAAACTGTTTTATACTTACAAAAATTGTGATTTTTTTTTCTAACTCTATTCATTATCTAGTATTGACGGATATATGGTGAAAAATTTGATTTATTGAAATTAGAAACGTTAATTTGACATGATATTTCTAGCCAGAATATTTAATTTATAATAGGTTATCTTTATTTTATTTCCAGTGTTCTGTTTTTAAAGTGTAGATTATTCCAGAATTTTGTGACATAAATAGGAAAATAATAATTTTTATATAAATCAAACGATAAAAAAAATAATTTGAATTAATTTCTTAAAAATAACTGTCTTTATTCGCTACCTTTTGAATAAAGAATTTTGTTGGCACATAAGGAAAACAAAGAACTCTGATTATCTGCTCCAGAAAAGGTGCGTTAATGTATCTTGGTAATCACTAATAGATTCTGCCAGCAGAAGCATTACTGATCTCAATATTTGTTTATAAGTTTCAAAATTTATCATGGTATATATTTTTTGAATAAGCATTGAATTAGCGTTGCGAATAATGCACTTAGTTTAATACAAAATTTTCAACATTTTGCTTTGTCCATAGTGTAAAATATCACATGAAAAATTTCCAAATATTTGTTAGTTCTATTATATAAACAACATTGTTTATCTTATTTTAATGCGAATGTTCAATTGAAAATTTATCAGTGATATTTTAAACAAAGTAATTACTTTCTAAAGTTTTGTTACAGAAAACCAGAAAATATTTTATATATTTACGATTTGAGGCATTTTTCATTCCAAAATGAAATAGATATTTTTATAATAAGTTTTTATTTTTTCAGAAAGTTACTATCACAACTTTCTAAATTTTTTTTAATTTTTACTTATAATTACTATTCATCTAACATAAACCATAATAACGCAATCATGTTCATAAAAAGTGGCAAAACAGCACGTTAAACTTTCTGCAACGATAGCCTTAACTACAGAACAGTCGCGCAAAGTATGCATATATTTTACTGCCGCTATTTTCAAATCATAATATTTGTCTTATTTAATCGCAGATAACTGGTAGGTCCAAATCCTGTGATAAAATAAGTGAAAGAAATTCAAAAGATAATGATGATAACAGTAAAGGCATTACACATCCAGGTTATTTCATAACATTCGCGATTTCCTCGTGTTAAAATGAAAACATTAATTGTTTGCATTCTTTAATTTATTATAATACTAGTTGACATGTCCGGCGTTGCCGGGGGTCGTAATAATAACCTCAAACATACCTAAACTCAATGTTGAGTGATTTTAAATTTTTAAACTAAAATCTTTCCGAACGAAACTTGTGTTGGGAACCCCTCTGACTTCGGCAGTGTACATCCTAAAGTTTGTATGAATTCATATTTTTTATTGAAACTCTATCCAAACAAACTTAAAGTGCGGGGTTGCAGTGGCTTCGGCAGCGTACACCGGGCGTGATATGTACACTCCAGTCTGTTTTGATTGTATATTTTTAAATGAAAATCTTTCCAAATGACCATGTTAACGGTCCCACAGTCGTGATTATCCCACTCAGTGCATGTGGCACGGCATAAAGCAGTACCGGACGGAGGCAGTACCGGTAGTGGAGGAGGGAAGGGAACTTCACTTACAAATAAACTTGGAACATAGTAACACAAAAAGCTAAAATAACTCCTTAATCATGTATCTCTTCTTAATCACATGGACAGGGAGAGGGGAATACATTCTTTAGACCTGGCAAAAGGAAAAAAAAAGTAACTGGTAGAATTCATTAAAAACATAGCCACTGAGTAAATCTTCCATTACCGAAGAGTTTGTTTTAATGCTAATCCTATGAAAAATCTGTTTATTTTAAATTGATTATTTTAACTTTAAATCTCATTATTTATCAACTTGAAAAATAGCAAAATGGTTGGTGTATTGCATGCAAATTTTATATCTCTAGCGAAAAAATAAATATACATTTATAATCAAATATTGCGTAATTTTAACACTATGGAATTGTTTTTTAATTTTTAAAAAGTATATTTTTTCCCTAAATCTGATAATTTCTGAACGACTTTACACTTAATCATTAGCTAAGAAGTTAGTATGGTGTATTAGAATTGCGAATGTATAAAATTAAGTTTAGTTTTTAAATCAAAATTTGTCTTATGTTAACAGCATTGGCAATAGAAACAAAGCTGTTAACGTAAGCTTGAAGTGACATTGGTAAAGGAATTTTTTGAAAGGATTAATATTAATATTTTTTAATGAATTGCGCCGATCAAAAAGAAAATGTGTGCTAATTAATAGGGTTTGTTATGTTGTATTCGTATTTTGATCAGAAGCGCGGATGCAGAATTTAAAACATTGCAGAAAAAAGCGAAAATTGTCCAAAGTGTCTATCGGAAAATAACTTTTTTGTAAAGGTTAATATTAATATATTTTTAACAGATACCACCGTTCAACCGTTCAAAAGAAAATGAATGAACGTAGATATTGTCTGGACTTTTTTTTGTTGTATTTTCCTTTCCGGAGCGGCTGTAATTTCGTAAACATTGCAGAAATAGTGAAAGCTCCCGAAACGTCGTTCGTATTTTTTTTCTTAAAGAGTGTACTTTTAAAACATTTTATCAAATAATTTATTTTCTTTAAATGAGTCTCAGAAAATGACGAAAGACCGAACAAATAGGAAATTCTCAGTTATCTTTGTATGACTTTTTTCGTTTTATTGAAAATATAAACGTTTTGTCAATAAAGAAGTATTGCAAACTGGCCTGTAAGTTGTTTTGCACTTTGTAATACAAAATATCATGATGAAAGGTTTTATCCATTGGTTTTACATAAAACATTTAGTGGTTATTATTTACAAAAGTTTTATTATGTATATGTATATATATATATATATATATATATATATATATATATTGCGCTCATTTTGTTAAATTCGATAATCATTCATAATAACCTCGGTGATTATTCCTAATAACTCGTTATTATAAATAAAAATCTCGTTAAATATTCATAATAACCAGTTATTATCACCAGTAATTATTAATAACTACTGAATTTATCATATTGAACGTAACATATGTTTATATATAATAAGATTAATTTTATTCCGTTTTTGCATTAGGCCATTACTTCAATACATCTCAAATTATTAAGGCTTTTATTTAAAAACAAAAAAAAAACTTTTGTAAAGTATATTAATTATTCCTTAACAGATAAAAATTTTATATTTTTAAAATTTCTTTACATACTTTGATAGTTTCTTTTTAAATGAAATGCATTTACAACTAGACATAATCGCGTAAGGGAATTATATAAATCTTATGTTTTTAATACATTAGTATTATCTAACTAACTAATTCATTTATTTACATTTTAAAGTAATTTCAAGTGTTACAGATTCTCCTCATGTAATTTCAATAAGCATCGTTTCAAAAATGAAAAAAAAAATATATATATATAAAGGGCCCAGTTCTTAGTAAAATTCTTCGAAATTAGGTAATCTTATACATAGCATCATGCATAATCAACTTTTGAACGAAAATTAACGTTATGTATATATATTTATATTTATTTTATATTTATATAATATTATATATATAATATGCCTTATATTATAGAAATAATTACTTTTAGATGAATATTGATTATTTATTTTGAGGTAAATTTGGTTAATTTGTTTTTAGAAAACAATATAAATAACTTAATAATGTACATTTTCAATTTTAGAAGAATAAGTCATTTAAAATATAAACTTTTATTAAATAATTGTTTTATAAATAATATTTACAGATCAAACTAAATAAATACTTATTTTTATAAAATTTTCATATCATATGTGCTTGTCATTATTCTTTTTATCCTAATATTTCATTGCTTAAATTTACTGGTAGCTACTTTTTTTAATTCAAAAGTTTTTTGAGAAATATTGTAAGAAGAATTTTATTATAAGTATTAAATGTTACCCAAATCTTACTCTTTAAAATAACCCAAGGTCTTATTTTAAAGATTTGAAATATTTATAACATACCCATAAACTACAGTAAAATGTTGTAAAGCATACTAAAATCAAATTACTTTGTGAAACGAAATATTTTGACCTAATTAGGCATTTCTCAATAAGAGAGTTTTAAAATTACATTTGGAAGCAAAATTAACATCATGATAAAAGAAAATTTTCCCTTGAGACCCATTTTGCACTGCAACACGTGGAGATGAAAATGTAATTTATCCAATTTAAATTATTTTAACTGAGAGTAATTTAAATATCTTCGTTGAATATAAAGCCATTAAATAACATACAGCTTAATATTTGAGAAAATTAAAAATTATTCTCAAAATTGTTTTATGTTAGGCACTTTCAGTTCAGAAAATTTCTAAATCACTTAAACTGCATGGAATTATTTGAAATATAATATTTCATAAAATATTAAAGTTATTAAAATTTTAAAATATATTAATAAGAATATTTTTTTTCTCCGAAAAAGGTAGCTTTTTAAGGTAAACAGCATTTAATTTTATTTAGTAAATTAGAAGATTACAGTATAACTTAATTTATAAAAAAGGAATTATAGGAAGCAACAGAAAAAGTTCACTGCTGTCAATATCTTGTTTGTTCAAATTCGAATACATATTCATCATTGAAAAATACTGAATTTCGCATTTAAATTTATTAATTTATATAACTTTATTAATTAGTTGTTTTAATTAAGATTCATTACAAACCGACACACAGACGCGAATATATATATATATATATTGAAAATATGCGCGTGTATGTGTATTTACGCATGTTGTATTATTTAAATCAATCGCTTAATAGTCAAAAGAAACCAACTTCAGAAAGCAGAATTTCGTAAGAAATACTACCTATTAAAATCTCCCCTAAGTTGGAATTCCTGAAATATTTTTGTTGATCTACACTGATCATGACTTCTAGAACACAAAACCACCCCCCAGTTCAAAACTTTTTTGTAATCAATCTGTCTATCTGTCCATCTATCTATCTATCTATATCACTTTTTTATGGACACGATAACATCCATAATTCTGCACAAATCTCTTCCAAACTTATACACAAAATGAAACGGCATAAAATCACGGTCAAGTTCGTTAATGAGCAAAATAAAACCAAGGGGGGACAAATGGGGCGGTCTTTTTGTGAAAACAGTAAAAACCCCATAACTTCTTCATTTTGATACATATCGAATCCATTTAAAGTTATTATTACTTCTAGAAAAAGCGACAAAAATTTCTGTATGATAGATTTTTTATTTCATTAAAAATGACCCCAAAGGGGAGGGGAAAAATAGGGGTTTCAGAAGAAAAAAAATTACAACTTCGTCAATTCACAAGATATGAAATCCGCTTAAATTTATTATAAATATTTTTAATATTATCGACAACTTTAATTTTGACAAGTTTGTTATAGGAACAACTCTTACAGTAAAAAAAATCCCTGCTGGCTTCGCCTACAGGCAGAGGTATATTTCGAAGTGGGCGGTCCCAACTGCCGCATCAAGGTAAATAGGTCTTTCATCTGCAATTCCCGATAAACAGGTGTCCCACGGTCTGCGTCTTCGAAATCTACCTGTGCCTGTAGGCCGAGCCGTCAAGGATTTTTTCTTTATATTTTTGTTATATACGTAGATGGTGAATATGTTATAATGCAATTATTTTTTGTAATCACAAACAGAAAAGGAATGTTGGTAACGAAGGTATGGAAATTTTAAAATCGAGTAAAACTCTTCTGAAATTTACTTTAAATATGGTGTTACTTTTTATTAGTACAATATCTTTGTAGGGCATTTTTAGTTATTCTGGATAGAATTCTATACAGAGCGGTTCCAGTTTCTTATTTATCAAGAAACAAATATTTTGATATCTATCGAAGTACAATGCACTTGTGCGTGGATATGATATTTTTAAAGTCTTTCAATTTAATAAAACATTATAGATTTAATTAAACATATAATCTCTTACATCCGTTCAAGTTTTACAAATACATAACAAATAAACAAATTGTTGCATCAGAGTGTGGTTTATACCATAAGATTTCTCAAAGTGCAGATTGTGTGTGGTAAATGAACACAAAAGTTTACATTTACGTTGAACTATTTTTTGTCACAAAAAGGCCTACAAATGGACAAGTTTTATGGAACAAATTACATTCGTATACGGTGATAAGTTACATTATATGACTGTTTTTAATGTAAACTAGAAAATGGGGTTCTTTATTTTTTTCTCTTTTGCCACAAAATTTCTGTTTCCTTGGCTAGTCTGATTGTGGGTAAGGCATTATATAAGATATTTTTAATTTGTTTTATTAATTTAAGAAATGTGAATGGATTGGGAACGGAATGTTGGAACACACAATATGTGTCAATACATTTGTACACTTTACATTGTCAAATTTAGGTTGATAATGTTTTTTTTCCTCCTTTGTGACCTCGTATATGCTTTAAATAAACATGAAAATCATATAGTTGTTTAGATTTTTGGAGAAAACTTTTTCCAAAGATAAATCTTCGCCGTATTTAATCGTAAAAATTTCAAATTAAATAAGGCGAAGTTATTTTAATGAAAAAGGTGGTGCTTAAAACTCGTAGCAGTTGGAAGCTATGTCATATAAAACATCCATTGCTCAGTTACTTGGGTTAAGTAAAATTATATATATATGTTTTTACTATATTATGAAATTAGCAGTTAAGACTCAAGAAACATCGTAGACCTTTTTCATTGGATTGTTTGCATTTAATAGGATTTATGTAATATGCTACAAGAGCCTCCCTTCTCGTTTAAAATTTCAAAATTGGACTACCAGCGACATAAATGTGCCCCAGCACCATTTTATTTTACCATAGCACCTCTCGTTTGAATTGATTGAAAAGATATTTAATGGTTTTCTACAATCTCAAAGCATTCCTGAGATAAAGGGTTGTGGTGCAGTAAGATAGCTAGAGTAAAAAATGTATAAACAAATAAAAATAGAAAATTATAGGTATAGATTTAAAAACTATATAGAGTTATGTATTTCTTTTGAAAAGAGCAAAAGATCTAAATAAAAAAAATCATGAATACAAAAGCAGAAGTATCGTTCAAAAACTGAATTAAGAAACATCATTCATTCACTTATCCACATTAAAAGAAAGACTAACAATGAAAAAGATATCTTTTTTCAAAAATTATCAGATCTAACAGAAACAGAAAAAACTACGTAACACACTACTCGTAAAAGGAATTACTGTAATATTATTATGAAGTTGCGTTCGTGACTTGAATCAAACAAAGCTATTTCTCGTATACCAATGTAAAAAGCAATATATAATGTTCTCATTCAAGCGAATGCATTTTATTTCTGAAAATAAAGTTTTACACCACGTTTATGTTTAAAATAAACATAAAGTCACGCAATGTATTATTTTTTTCCTGTGAGTAAAGCTAATAAACCAAATTGAAAGAAAAAGGTAAGCTCTTTAAAAATATTATAAATTGTTTATTATAAAACGTTGTTTATAAATGCATTTTGTGTTTATTATTAGTGTAAAAATTATTTATTTCCTTTTAAATAAAACAATAGACTAACATTAAGTCTCTGTACTTTAATAAAATATATTTTTAAATAAAACCGGTGATTAATTGTCAGTATTGCTAGTAATAAATCGCTTAAAAGATTTAACCATTTTTGCCTTTAATAGGGGTTATGTAATATGCTACAAGACCCTCTTTTCTCGATTAAAATTTCAAAATTGGACTACCAGCGGCGTAAATGTGGCCCAGAATCATTTTATTTTACCATAGCAGCTCTAGTTTGAATTGATTGTAAAGCTATTTAATGGTTTTCTACATTTCAAAGCATTTCTGAGATAAAGGGTTGTGGTGCAGTAAGATAGCTAGAGCAAAAAATGGATAAACAAATATAAATAGAAAATTATAGGTATATATTTAAAAACTATATACAGTTATATATTTCTTTTGAAAAGAGCAAAAGATCTAAATAAAAAAAAAAATCATGAATGCAAAAGCACAAATATCGTCGCAAAAACTGAATTAAGAAACTCATCATTTCTGCACTTATCCACATTAAAACAAAGACTTAGAATGAAAAAGATCTCTTTTTACAAAAATTATCAGATCTAAGAAACACAAAATACTACGTAACATACTACTCCTAAAAGGAATTACTGTAATATTATTATGAAGTTGCGTTCGTGACTCGAATCAAACAAAGCTATTTCTCGTATACCACTGTAACAAGTTGGAAATTGTACGTCAAACGTGACAAATGAGGTGCGTTCGTACTATAGCTAGTTATATAAATATTCAGATCTTTTCTGATTTTTAATTCTGTGAAATGAATTATATCGTCTGCAGATTAATTTCTGCAATAAAGTAAGTATCTCGGTCGCTTGACGATTCAACTTCGGAAGCTCCTATAACAAAAAAGCACCGATTTAAAAAAAAAAAATTCAAATTTCTTAATAAATATTTTTATTAATATCTCCTAAAGTTTTGATTCGATTTTAATAAAATTTGAAATGTATCGACAAAATTCTGCAAAGATAATATATTTTAAATTGCAAACCATTCGGTTGGGTAGTTTTTGCGTTGTTATATGCAGACGGACGGATGGACAGACAGACGGGCGGACGGACCAAGCGACGACAATAGGTGCTACGTATTTATAAAATTACGAACGCACCTAAAAAGCAGTATGTAATGTTTTCATTCAAGCGAATGCATTTTATTTTTGAAAATAAAGTTTTACACCACATTTACGTTTAAACTAAACATAAAGTCACGCAATGTATTAATTTTTTTTTCATGAGTAAAGCTAATAAACAAATTGAAAGAAAAAATAATATCTTTAAAAATATGATAAATTGTCTATTATAAAATGATGTTTATAAATGCATTTTTTGTTTATTTTTAGTGTAAAAATTATTTATTACCTTTTAAAACAAGAACGGAAAATCATGCTTCAAACATAGATTGTGTAGCACTTTCCAACGCTTCCAAAATAATTTTACAAAACATACCGTTTAATAAGCTAAAAGATAACATCTAAGTAAACAATTTGGAAAACGCATAACATATTTAAAAACATAATTTCAGGAATTTCCAACAGATACAATATTCGGAAAAATATCCGAATACTTTTATTCAGCCCTGTATAGGATCTATAGATTTGTATATATACAACATAGGATGCTAAATTTTAGTTTAGTTAGGAAACGCGTACCACAGTTTAAAATTATCCTTCTGGAGTTTCTGTCAGTAAACGGAAATGTGTTCGCGAACTTTTGTGCTGCCCTGTATAGGATCTACAGAACACATAATAGACAAAAAGCGAGTTAAAATTAAAATCGCGTTCAGTAGCTTAAAACGCACTTCCAGGAATTATTGTTAACAGGCAGTATAGAATTCTTTTGTGTGTCCTTGTAAATGAACGATGACTGCTATACACACACTATTCTGTAGTAAGCCTCTTGTAATACACCTTAGTAATATAAATTTCAATGCGTTTAAAATAGTGAAACATTATTTAAATAAACCGCAGACGAGTTTTCTCCATAGACGTAATGTAACGGAATTCTTTGGACTGTCCCTGTAAAGTAAGTATAAGTGCTATGCACACCCTATTCCATATTAAGCTTCTTCTAATGCACCTTAGTGATATACATAAATTTCAATGCATTTAAAATAGTTAAACATTATTTAAATAAACCGCAAATGATTTTTCCCCATAGACCTCAATGTAACGGAATTCTTTTGTGGGTCCCTGTAAAAAAACTATCAGTGCTACACACTTCCGTTGAAATAGAGAACATGCTATAGATAAAGACAATAACATATAAAAATTGCAGAGCAATCCGAGCATATTTACGGGAGTTAGAGCACGGACAGACGGCAGACGGCAGACAAACCGAAATCATAAGCACTTTTCAACTAGGTTGGAAAGTGCTAAAAATGGGCTAACATTAAGTCTCTGTACTTTAATAAAATATATTTTTAAATAAAACCGGTGATTAATTGTCAATATTGCTAGTAATAAATCGCTTAAAAATTTTAACCAATTTTTCTTTATGGTATTTAAATGCATAAAAAAATTAAAGGAATTTTACATTTATCACCTATTATTGAAATATTGGTTTCCAATTTGCCTAAACTAACAGTAAATGTTTATTTAATTCATAATATTTTAACAAACCCAAGCATTAAATAATCCATTATAAATTTCATTGATTCTAGATTTCATTTAAACATTTAAAGATTTAACTATTTTCTATTCACTATTTAACTATTAACTTTTTAAACTTTAATAACAAAATTAAAAATTAAGGAATACATCAAACGTAAGCAATTATACATTGCTAAATTTACATTTGAATAAGTGTTATTCAAGTCTAGTTAAGTATAATTGATTTTTCGTAAACTGTATACGATAATTACTTAATTCCATTTCGCCTAAAAATCACTGATGATCCGTGTTTATCTATAGCCAAGATCGTGGTGGCTAGGTAAATTAAAATAGACATGTGCTACATAATGATGTATCTAGCGGTTTCCCCTCGGGCCAAACATTCCTATAAGGTTCCTAAAGCGGTTAGCGTTCCTATCTCAAAAATGTTACGATGAAACGGTAAAACGTCGGTTACAAATTTCTAGAGCGTTCTCGATTTGGTACAAGACTTACATGTAAAAATAACTTTTTTTAGACGCCCTGAAATGTAATTGTTTTATATCCAATCATCATATTATATAAGCCACTAATTGAATGCAGAAGTATGCAATTATAACCCACACATTTACTAATAAAACCAACAAATGTAAGCAAGATACACTTTATTTTTCCATCTCAAAATATTATGTTGTTCGTTTTCCCTATAATGCCAAACAAGTGGCTTATTTCAGTTAGTGATAAGATATAAAGCTAATCACAAATTAGGGCTTTCAATAAAGCTATTTTCACATGTGAGACTTCATTTCATACTAAATCAAAAACGCTTGATAAGTACAAATTAAAAACAACATAAATGTCCAAAAAAAGATATACGTACCATTTCATAAAATATTTTTCTGAAGGTGCTTGACTTCATATACAAAACTGTATTTTGCATAGACAACCGAGAGCTTTCGAGAAAACTTTTGAGCAAAAGTTTGCTCGAAAGATCTCGGTTATAGCTTTTTAATTAATAGTTATAGCACAAGGTGAATATAGATTCAAAGAGTATGTTTTATCATAACTCAAGTTTTTAATTACGCTTGATAAGTTTAAAACTTTTTTTGTTTGTTCACTTCTTTTCCGTATCCCGAACCGTTTTCGAGATAAGAAAGCTAACTAAAAAGTTTACCACAAGGAGGAGGGGTTTACTGTTACCTTATCGTGTAGCGCATACCCTGTTTTACTGCATCTAAGTACCATGTCCGTGACTGTACCTATTTCGTTTCATCACTCGTATATCAATGATGGTTGTTACGTAAGTGATAGTCGTAGTAGAAGTGACGTCACTGTGACGCCATTGCAAATGACAATGGTCCCAGCACATTTGTTATCAAAATGCTACCATGTATTGACGTCACATGTAAATAAATTTCTTTAAAAACTTTAAAAAAGGGCCATGAACACTTCAAAATCTATTATTTATTGTAAAAAATATTTTTCGTGACGTTACAGATACCTTACTACAAGTCAAATGCGTCACATCCCAAATCTGACCACAAAGGCAATAGGATGCGACGACACATTGTGACGATAATATGATTTTTAAATATCTTTAAAAATGAGAAAAATATTCTGAACAGGGACGTGTCGATTCGTTTGCGGACCTCAACATAATTTTTGCGATCCCCTTTAAAATTAATCTATATTCACTTATTTATCACACTACAGGAAAATGGACAAATTTTAAATAACTAAATAGATAAACTTTATTTAACATGTAATTGTAAATTACGTTGCACATCCTTTAGCTGATTCAGAATATAAAAACAATGGTAATAATAATACTAATTTTAATATCTCTTTAAATAGTATACTTAAAACAAAAATTTTATTAAAAAATGAGATGAGACTTAGTGCATAATAAACATCAGTTTATAAAGAAAGATTAGTGGAAAAGAATTTATGGACATTTGCTCAAATTGCGACATGTGTTTAATAAGATTTCAGTCATTCTAGAAAAGGCACTTGTCTCAAAACAGAACTTTTCAGGAGACACAAAAAGTGTTTTCCTGAGGAATATAAATGTTTTTTTTTGTCTACCGTAAGTTACAGTAAATATATCTTAGTTGACGTTGTTGAAATTTCTTCATGATCTATAAATCATGCAATGAAAATAAGTTAAAATTTTGGACAAGTGCCGCTTCTGTAATGAAATGAGGATAAATTATATATAAAAATATAATTTGACTTAAAATAGATAAATTATGTATTACAAAAGTTACAAAAGAGATTCAGTGAGAAAATATTAATATAAATTTATTGATTGATACATAATATCAAACATTTAATAAATATATTGTAACTGAATCACTCGTTAGAAAGGACAGAAGTCTTATTTGTTTATTATAGGGCAAGTGTTATTTCTAGAATAATGGATAGGATTTTGTTTTTCAAATTTATCAATAGATTGCTCAAATTCATTGTTTGACAATAATGAAATAGTCATCATACTGTCTTTTAGATTCGTCAGGAGTATAGGTGGTGAGACAAATTAAGTTCTCAATCTTTCTTACATTAATGGGAACTTGTCCTTTATATGCTTTTTCAGTTGACAGCTCAACTTTATCATTAAGCTTAAGGCAGAAAGAGTTGCTGTCTAACCAATTTGTTGTAGTGACAATCGCCGTATTATCAGACTTATATTCAAAGATCCTGGCTGAAATCGTACTTTAGCATTTTTTGAGACATTTATCCCCGTTGATTATTCTGAAATACTTTCTATTTTGTACAGGGATGGCCAACAAATAACAAAATTTAATATGTCGTTTATATAGATATAGATTATATAGACTAGTGTATCTGAACAATTTCTTATATTCGTATAAATTTGTCTATAAAACAAGTAAACAAAAATATTTCATACAATTTAACTACGAAGTCATTTTCGAAAAGACATCTGTCCATGTGCCTTTTCGATACTAAAAGTTGTTTTCATCTCCCTTAAAACATATATAAATAACTAGCGGCCCATTCTCGGCTGCGCACTGGTGGACAATGTGTCAACTACGATGTAGGGTGGGGATGGGTAGGTAATTTTAAAAAAAAATCTAAATCTGATAAAAGCAGGAGTGAGACAAAGTTGCAGGACTTACAAATTTTAAACTATAAATAAAAGTTTGTAAAAATGTGATAAATACTTTTTTCTGTGTTTGTACATATTCAAACTACTAAATTTATTTTAGTATAGCAGATCCACCCAGATTCGTCCGAGTTAACCTTGGTCTTCCGGGTAAACATAAGTAAAAATATAATATGCTAAAAATACGCCGATCACAATAAGGCATTCGTGTCCTTAAACGGTCAAAATGACAATCAGAAAAATTATCTTATTTTAATGCAATCAAACTAAATCAATCAGCTTTATAAATGATTTAAAAAAAAATCCCTTCTAAAAGTGACTTAAACAAAATATCTACTCAAAATTCAACAATGGTTGTCTAATTCGTCTAATCTTCCATAACTGGATTCATATCCGATGTTTAACCCCCTTCGTGGGTGAATTTCTAAAATCGCAGAAATGCGTGCTTAACTATTTTTTAATGGATTTGTTATCCTCAATTTCATACCCCTAGCTACACCTGCTACTGAGATATGGCGAAATCACCTAAAACGTTCGACACTCCTTATAAACCCTTAGTGGGTGAATTTCTAATATCTGTTTAAATTTTCTTTAGTAGATTTGTTAACCTGAATTTCATGCTCATACCAAAAGCTGCTGCTGAGATATGGCGAAATGACCTAAAACGTTCGGACACCCCCCCCCCCCCATTTAATCTTTTAGTTGCGGAATTTTTAAAATCCCTGAAAAGTGTTTAATTATTCTTATAGTAGTTTTGTTATCCTGAATTTCATGCTCCTACCTAAAACTTCTGCTGAGATTTTGCGAAATTACCTAAAACGTTCACCCCCCCATTTAACCCCCTTAGGGAATGAATATCTAAATTCAATGAAATAGGTGTTTAACCATTTTTTAGTACATTTGTTATCCTGAATTTCATGTTCTTTCCTAAAACTGCCGTTGAGATATGGCTAAATTACCTAAAACGTTCGACACCTCATTTAACCCTCTTAGGGAATGAATCTCTAAAATCACTGAAATACCTGTTTAATCATTTTTAGTAGATTTGTTATCCTGAATTGCATTCTCCTATTTAAAATTGCTGTTGAGATATGACGAAATGATCTAAAACGTTTGACCCCTCCATTTATCTACCACCTTCGAGGCTTAAATTCTAAAATTGCTAAAATACGTGTTTAACTATTTTTTCAGTAGATTTGTTATCCCGAATTTCATGCTTCTACGTGAAATGCTGCTGAGATATGGTAAAATGATATAAAACGTTCGACCACCCATTTACCCCCTCAGTGAGTGAATATCTAAAATCGCTGAAATACATGTTTAACCATTTTTTTGTAGATTTGTTATCCTGAATTTCATGTTCATACCTAAAACTGCTGTTGAGGTATGGCGAAATGACCAAAAACGTTCGACCCCTCCCCTATTTAACCCCTTTAGTTGTGAATTTCTGAACTCCCTGAAATACGTATTTTACTATTCTTTTAGTAGACTCGTTCTCCAGAATTACATGCTCCTACCTAAAACTGCTACTGAGATAAGGCGAAATGACGTAAAATTTTCTACCCCCCGTTTAACCCCCTTCGGGTGTTAATTTTCTAAAATCGTTTCTTGTTGCTTGCCTAGATCATAACAGCAATCTACTTCTAAATTTGACTTTAGTCGTTTCAGCTGGGCGTTGGTGAGTCAGTCACTCAGGCTCTTTATATAATAGTATAGATGTATAAAATCCCGACTAGGACTCTCTCTTTTGAGAAGTGATATAATATAAGAAAAAGTATCATATTCTGCAATAAAACCATTTTTGACAATTTTGAATTAGTGCCTTTTCTAGAATGACCGATCCATTTGCTTTCAAAGTAAAAAATAATATATACGCATTCTGATTTTTTCAACTTTCTGATAATGAAATAAAGATCTAATAAGGATCTACAGTAATAGATGATAAGTTTCTCTTTTCTAAAAATACATCTTTAGAAAACGTAACATTCAGTAACATGAAATTTACGTTATTAAAATATGTAATGGACATTAAAATGCAACCCGTGCTTCCAAACAAAAAAACTTCCTTGAACCAGTCATGGATTTACCAATAATTAAAGTTACTTTCAGATATATAAATATTTCAATGACGTATTAAAAAACGAGTTAGAAAAGCTTACTTAATAAGGAATATATAGTCATTTTTACAACAAATTTGATTGTACTATGGAAAGAAAATTCAACTTACTAACAATTGCTCACCATTGCGTTAAACTATAAGGCAAGCATTAATTTTACAAATTGATACATATAATTTAAACCCTAAACTATTGATGCTAGTTACTGAATAAGATAGTATTGAGATGCGGATTAAATGGAATAGCTTTTAGTAATTATAGGCATTAATACAGTTACTGATATTATCTAATTTTATTGCCACGAATGCTAAATGCATTTATCCATATTCTTATTGTAGGGATAGTTTTACGAATAAGAATGTAAAATAATTTAATTTGGTTACAGATATAAGAATTAGAACAGCTGAATTTTATGTAACAATGCTTGGAAAAATAATTTTTTAAGGGTTAAGATATACCATTAATAGACATGAATTGTATATATATATATATATATTTAATCATATTTTAAAAATGTCATTTGTAATATCTTATAAGAAAAATTCATTCAAAACAAAAGTTATTCTAACAGGAACATTGGCTATATGGCATGCAGATACGACATAACGAATGACCATTTTTAACACTTTACAACATAGTTCAAAATGTTTATGAATTCGGTTTGTCTATCCGCCTGTCTATCCTTCCGTGCTATATAGTTTCGCATGCCGTAGGACATACTGAACGACTCTACATTGAAAAACATTTGTAATATACATACAATTTTCACCTATGTCCTGGAAATTTATCGTTTTGGCACACTGTACGTATTCTGAATGCTACCGAAACTGGTATGCAATACTAAATAAGTAGATATTTTGGTGATCAAAGCGGTGTTTTATTCTCTTATAGTGTAATACGGTTTGAGTAAGAAGATTCTACTGGCATGTGCATATAAAGGAAGAATTTCATTTGATAATAATTTTAACATCTAAAATATAGAAATGAAATACACGGTGAACCGAAAGCCTTGCCCTGATTATAAATATTTATTGTGCTCAAACTATTATAATTAGACATATGTTTCTTTGGATACATTGTAAGTAGTGTTATTTTTTTTTTCATAAAACCACGTACCTCATTAAATTTCAAGGTGTGCCCCCTTGGTAGATCGGAGAATGTCTAAGCGGTATTCTTGTTCCCGCCAAGTGTTCTTTAACATGTCTTCTGTTACAGTACACTTAGCAGATTGTATCCTAGTCTTCAGTTCTTCGAAGTTAGCAATTGGTGTGGCAAAGACTCTATCCTTGATATTAGCCGCAAAAGAAAAAATCCAGAGGAGTAAAATCTGGAGACCGCAGAAGACAGGGTGTTGGTCCATCACTTCCAATCCAATTCACGTCATCTATTGCACACAAACAATTACTAAAACTGACCTATTCAATGACATAACAAGTTACATTAATATACAAACAGTTATAATGAATTATTATTTTCAGGGCAAGACTTCTGGTTCACTCTATATCTTTTTATGTCAAATAGGAAAACAGGTAAGTTAAAAAAAACCTAAGTTTGAAGACTGTATAAAAAGTTAATTTAGGTTCATTTCGCTTAATTCAGTCATTTAACTTTATCATAATTTAAAAGCAACTCTAATGTTTTGGTGTTCATTAAGTGATATTTTATTTTCTACAAATCTGCATAAATGACAGTCAGTAATGAACAAACTATTTCGTGATTAAAGGTTTATGTGTATCGTGTTGAATATTTCGTCCGAATCAATCTGTTTCAAAATGCTTGAATACCGATGGAATGCACATCTATAAATGGTATGGCATTATCGAATTTCTGACGCTATTCCATGTCTAATTATTTAATTCAAAGTTTATGTTATCTACTGGGACGTTTTAGCTTATCTGCAAAGTTTTAAATGGAAATCTGTAGTAAAATAACTGTTGTAGTAATAATTACAGTTTAATACTGGTTGCTAAAATAATTTTAACTGTACGAACATTTATACATTTAATTCATTTAGATTAGATTTATCTATCATAATAAATATGAGAAATAGCAATCCTCGGATAATATTCTTTACTTATCAACGAGTGAGCTATTCCAGGTTCAGAAAATGTATTCATTAATAAAAGTTTAATTGTAGATTGATAGATATACTTTACTATTCTAACTGCTTTTCATATTTTATAATTTTTTTCTTCTTTTACAAAAGTTTGTTTTATTTTGTGTTTTATGGAAACAGAACGTTTTACCATTTCAAAACTTTGCATTCTTCTAATAATTTCGTTTTGTTTGAATAACAAAATTAAGCTTGTGTTCGGTACAAACACGAACGTTCGCTGTTGTATTTAAAGACGGCGCTGGCAAATACAATTTTGAAAAAATAGCCGCTCTCTTACACACTTGGGTTTGTAAAATTCCGCATCCTGATTTTTTGTTGATTATTCTTAATGGTTTTATTATATTCTTAAATGTCTACTGTAGTTTGTTACTTGATCATACAAGTGTCTCGCGGCAGAAATCATGTGACCATACTTATATACCTGTCCTTTTACATCTTTAAATATGCTTTGCTTAAAAAAAGAAAAAAAAAACTTTACATAATATTGCACTGAAATGAAACTTTAAATGTTAAAAAGTAATGTAAAATTTTACACACATTTTATCATATTTAAATAAGCATTTTATTTTATTAGTAAAATAGACCTAATTGTTATTAATATCAAAATTAACTTTTATTAAAATATTCCATGTATAACATTTTAAAATCAAAAAGTCAAAAAAAAATTCCGAAATGGAATATTTAAGTAAGTATTTTATTTTTTAAGTAAAATTAAATCTTTAATTGTTATTAATATCAAAATTTACTTTTATTAAAAATATTTCATTTATCATGAAAAATATAAAGCGGCCGATAAAATATTTTTAAATAAAAAGTTGAAAATAAAACGGAATTAGAATATTTTAAACAATAAAAGGTTTTTAAATAGACATCTAGTAGAAAAATTTGAAATAAAAATAAGACGCGGGATTCGAACACATGCTATCAAGACTCAAATGAATCGCTCTAACCATTCAACCATCAAGCCCATAGCCGCTAGAAACATTAAAATAAGTAGATAAATCTGTGATCTGAAGCAGGAATCTAGTATCGTAACGTGATGTCAGCCGCAAGGCCGTTCGGCAGCGTGGATGGTAGCGGCGGCGTCAGCCACGGTGAGGGCCCAGTTTTCGAATCCCGGGTGAGGCATGGATGTCATTGTGTATGTATATTCAGTGCTGTCAACTTTCCTGTGTCTATCCTGTTCCCAAGAAAAAGATTTATGTAATGTGTCAAAGTCATGTATGTATTTCTGTGAATAAAAAATAGGGATCATTCGAGACAACAGCCTTGTAGCTTGTAGGTCTCAAAGCAACCTCTGTCAAATGACAAAATGTCAGCCGCGAGACACTAGTCTTGAACATTAAGGATCAATAATTCTTCTTTGCAAGATGTTGATTACCCCCGAGGTTTTAGCTCGGTTTGGTAGCTGATGGCAGTTGCAGTACTTGTGGTTC
Source organism: Maratus michaelseni (assembly GCA_963931845.1). Classification (NCBI taxonomy): domain Eukaryota; kingdom Metazoa; phylum Arthropoda; class Arachnida; order Araneae; family Salticidae; genus Maratus; species Maratus michaelseni. The sequence goes on from OZ007589.1 coordinate 326,904,500, forward strand.
AACAGACTGCCTGGAACATATTTTGTTCTCATGCTCGAATTACCAGTCACATCGCAGGAGTTGTTGGGATAATAGTGTTTTGAATAGTGGGTGCTTCAGTTCTTTTGTGTTTTTTGTTAGCAAATTTGGTTCATCTAAGGATTTCCGTGTTTCCCTTCTTAGTATAGATCGTTTTTAGCTGGTCTGCCTTCCTGTTTTTTTTCTTTTGTTGATTGCACCAGTAGTGGATCATTCGGAAGTACAGCCGTGCAGCTATAGGTCTCAACCCCCCCCCCCCCCAATTCAAAATTCACAGGATCAATAAGTAATAAAAATAATTGTGATACATTCATTATTTATTTCTTTATACTAGTGTCGTTTGGATATCGCATTCTGTTACACAACTCTGTCGTAGTTTGATGAATGTATATAGAATTATTTAAAATTCATTCCGTAAAATATTGGCGTTGAAGATTTTGATATTGTAAAAAGAATACATACATTGAATGAAAGTTTTTCGGGAAATTTAAAATTAAACGCATGTATAAATGAACTGTACGCTTGTTTATGGAGGTCTCTAAACCATATAATTTCGACAGGGAATATGAGGGGACGACTGAATGTAAAATGTTACATCCATATGTATATGTATGCAAAAACATACGAAATGTGCAAAAAACTGTTAAGGTGACGTTGGATGTTAAATTTCTTTTTTAATTTTCATCATATATTTTTTGCATACATACATTTCATCTTATGTATATAAAACACATTAAAAGAAAATTCCAATCTTTTAGCAATTTTAAGATTTTTTAAAAAAAATTTTTATTTTAAAAGGAATTTTTAAAATGCTCCGGGCGTCTTAATTTTTTAGATATGCCCTTGCGTTTGAATTTTAATCACTTAAAACTATATTAAAAACAAATCTAAGCACTGATTTTTTAATCTCTTGTATAGGTAATTTTTAGAGTGATTTTTTCTGAATTTCCTATCGATTTTCATCAAAATTTTGCCTTTTAACAAGATAAAAATTGAATTTAACTATCTTAATAAAGTCAAATTTCAAAATGCATGCTTAGTTTCCCTGTACACAATATGAGTATGCTTCCTTATCAATTTTGTGAATTTTGATCAAAAACTAAGACGCTCGGAGCATTTAAAAAATCTGAAATTGTTGAAAAATCAGTTTTGAGAAAAACAGATTTAGAGTATATTAAAAGGCCGAAAAATTGTTTGTGTACTAAATTCAATCGCTTGTAACTTTGTGGAAAATAGTCGCAGCTGCATGCGGTTTTTCGTAAATGGCTCAGAACAAAGTGGAGAAAAATAATATGCACCAAAATAATTTTTGATTTTTGGGTCGATTTTTGCACAAATGAACTTCCACTGTCCCCAAGAAAGTTTGAAATAACATGCTCCTTTTAATAGAAAACGATGACGGTCGTTAAGAGTGAACAAAATGGTCTGTAATAATACAATCAAAATAATATAGGTTATGCTGGGAGCAATATTCCATTTATCAGAAATATACTAAAGAAGTACGAATATTAGACAAATATTGGTTTTACAATTTTATATTTGCAATAAAATGCCATTATTAGAGACATACTAGATTTGAATTATAAATATTTTGAATAAAATGCCCATACTTTAAAATTATTGGCTTTATATTGCAAATATTTTCTGACAATATTAGAAAAATGTAAGCATTCCAATTAATAGCTAGAGAAATTAGGTTCTTGCTTTTTATAGAGGCTGTGATAGATCCAAGTTGTTAAATATGTAAAGGGGTAGCGTAGAACCTTTACGATGGACCAACTCCAGTAAAACGTAGAAAATAGTTTTATTATAAATTCAATTCTCAAATGAAATAAAAATTACAGATTATGTAGGTTTTCGTAGAGTTTCACAACAACATAATTAGAGTTCTTTCGGCTTATAATTAGTCTGCAGTCAACAGAATGTGTCCAGCATCAAACATAGTTTATGTTGTCAAACTAACCGGGATTACGTTTCCCTTTCAAAGAATGGGTGCGGGAACAATATTCCGTTTTCCTGGACCTTTACGAAAATATAACTAGTTCATAAAGACGATCAATCACCTTCCAAAATGTGAGAAGGGATTCCAGATTGTTTCTTATCCAAACGATGTAAAGTTCACGTTTGCTTTTCAAAAATGGTCTCACGATGACTTCATTGTTTGCTTTAGAGAAAGGGTCTCTCTATTTAAGGGTCTCTCTATCATTTCAAAGGAAACTCTGTTCCTACAAGATTGAGAGAAATCTCCAACCTTTTCCCCGAGTAAATTCATTACTCGACAATCTCTCAGCTCGAGGCTAACAAAACTCACTCCTTTTTTCTCTTCAACCTCCGATAAACTTTTTGAACAATCGGTTTTCCATTAACCACTAAAAGAAGTTTTAGATGTCGTCATAGTGTATAGTCTCACATGATAGGATGAGGGGTTCTTTTTGGGAGGTTTCTACAAAGATTCGAATCAGCCCAAACTTTCTCACGGTGATGGTGCGGGCTGCTTGATGATAGACATTCTCTTTTGCCCGGTCTATTCTTGTCACTGTCTACAAAACTTCAAGTGGCAAGAATGATAATGATTTAGCGAAACCTTTGTAGTTGTGCGACATTTTTAGGAACTTAGAAAAAATATGGGATGAAATCCCAAACATGTAGGAACTCCTATACCTTGTTATTAGGCTTAACTAGCAGCGTACTGTGTGAGATTTAAGGAATCTTTCACAAGGTCTTGGCTCGAGAGATAAAACTGTAAAATTGAATTTGGCGAGAAAAGTCCTTTCCTAAATACCGTCATGTATATTTTAAAGATTCATCAGATTGTTACTTATCTTTATAAAATAATTATTAATGTATCAAACGTACAGACAATTTGTTCAATATTTACGTCATTTAATGTATGTATCGAGAAGATATTTATTTAATACAAGTTACCAATGCCCGTGATAATAAACCTTAAATATATATGAAATCAGTGTTAAGCACTGAGCTCTATATGTAACAGGAGTTCAGAATCAGCGGTCAGAAGGATGAAAGGCAAATGAAGCTAGCAAGGCAAAAGTAAAAAATAGTCTACGTTGTCAATGACGGATATATCCCATTTACTATTATACTAATTTATGCTTTTATAATTAATCTGTGCTTATCTAATTCATAAATAATTCACTAATCATGTAAGAGAATACGATAGACAGCATGGTTTGCCATGAATGCGAGCTAAAATTATCGTCACTGTATCCTTCCACGCTGACCACTGGAAAGCATGTTGGGCATTAGAAAGAGAGATCTCCTGTTATATTTGGAGCTTAGTGCTGTTAAGTGATTTCATATTTTAGAAGAAAATCTTTCCAATTAATTAATTTTTCCTAATCTTGGGCCCCACTGCTTTCGGCAACGTACACCCTCGATTTTCTATGATATCATTCTTTATTCAACTTCTACCCAAACGAATCTAGCGATGAGGACCCCACTGCCATCGGTAGCTTACACTAAGAGTGCTACACAATTTTGATTTTCCATTTTTAAATTAGCATTTTTAAATTAGCGTGGCAAGGGCCCTTGGTAATTAAATTAAACAGACCTAAAATCTGTGTTGAAGGAATTTATATTTTTAAAAGCAAATCTTTTCAAACGAACCTAATGTTGGGGTCCCCATCCTTCTTCAGCGTATACCTTCAAATTTGTATGGTTTTATATTTTTAAATGAAAACCTATCCAAACGAAATAAGGCGTCCTCGGTATAGTGATTGCGATTTAATTTCTGACGTTTAGACATAATAAATTTTCAGTTCTGAACAAAAGATTTTAGGAAAATTTAAATAATATAAAATGTTCCACACCCTCCCTGTTTTTAAACTCCAAATGATATCTCTCACTGTTGAAAATGTGGAGGTTACTCAGCGCATCAGTAAAAACGAAAACACCTACGAAAATGTTCTACAGCAGAATTAAAACGGAAAATAACGTCGAAGGCACTGAGAGGTCGAGAAAATAATGTCTGGCGGATTCATGAAAGGACTTCGGGATTTTTACTTTTTGAAATAGTAAATATTTATATAGATTTTAACCGAAGACTTCGTTAGAAAAGAGAAAGTATGATCTGTAAGAGAGTTTTTTTTTTCATTGAGGGAATCAGGTGCAGATAAAACTAAAATCCGAAAACGGCTTTCAGAAAATATTTTTTGAAAAGTTTAATATTGATATATTTTTTAAAAATAAATCACACCGTTGGGATCTGAAAGGTACCTCGAATATTTGGGTATGTTTAATTTTTTCGCATTTTGTTCAGGTAGGCGGATATGGAAAACCCCCCACGAAATAGACGTCTGAAAAGAGATAGATATATTTTTAAAAAGCAAATATTAATATTCTCTTATACGGATAAAACCTTTGAAAGCCGAAAAGTACGAAGATTAATTTGGTATTTTTCGTTTTTTCCGTGTTTGTATTTGTTAAACACATGAGGATTTGTAAAATCTCGAAAAAAACGGAACGATGGCTTCTCTTATTTCTTCTACGTCACAGAATACTTCCACAGAATACAACCATCGGCAGCGGTACGTCATTTTGCAGTTTTTAATTAATTTTAGTTTAATATCTTGGCTAATTATAAAAAATGAAAAATCTAATCCTCAGATGCATTTGGAACTGCCTTAGACTAACCCCATCCAAATTTTCAGACCTTTAAGTGCGGTAGATTTAACAAGCCAATGGGGACACAGAAACAGGAAAAAAACATTTATTTTATTAGTGTAGAATATTTATATAGAAATAATCTATGTGATAATTAAATATATATATATGTATAACGTTTGGCTACATAAATAAGACATCAAATAAAAAAAATTACATTTGTATCTGTACCATTTTCGTGATTTAGATTATTTGATAGAAATTGCAATTTTTTAAGACTGAATTATACCAAGGTCGTTATAAAACCGAAGTACCAAAAAATATACTTCTTTCAAGAACATTATTTTCGGCATTTAAAATGGTCTACAAAGAAATTAGAGGTAAAAACTATTCTGATTTTGAATTCAATACGAGTTTTAATAAATGAATATTTTCTCTCATTAATTACATAATTATTTGTAGGCCTATATTATAAAATTTACTAAAAATGAAAAATCATTATTTGCTGCTAGACTATATGGGGTATTTTTTATATCAGTTAAATAATTATATCAGTTAGTTTTATATCAGTTAATATTAGTCTATTTTATAAGGTAACAGAAAAAAATAAAAGAAATAGTTTTATAAGAGAAAAATAAAGAACTCATTTTCTAGGTACATAATACGTCAATATGAAATCATCCCCAGAGTAGAAATCCAATTTCAGTATTATAACTTTTTCTGCATTAGACATACGTTTTTCAATTTCATTCATATTTGCAAATATTTCATTTCTATGTTACTCGCAATTGCTTTTCCGGTTTAAAAGATCTTGTCGTTTTGACCAAAATCATATTAAAATATTTAAAAAAAAAGTAAAATAAAGTAAAACAAAACAAAATTTCTGTACTTTCATCATTAAAATCAGATATATTTTTTAATCAGTAAGAAACTTTCCATATTCCAATTCATTATGCGGGTCGTGAATGTACCGTAAATAAAATATTAATTTAAATTTTTTAAATTTTCTGTATATGATATCTCTTTTTCATTTTTTTTTCGTATTTGTAAAGGAATGAGAGATACAATATAAAAAAATGGGAAGACAATCCACTTTTTATCTTTACCTTTGTATGTTCGAATCTAATTTATATTCATGGGATAATCAATTGATTTTTATTTCATTTGATCGTGCGTGAACTTTAAAATTATAAATTGTACAAGAGATATTATTAGATGTCTTTCGATTTCCATAACTATATAAATGTGCGGGAGTTAACGTCTTAATTTTGTAACGAATTTTAGCGTCTATGATTTTCGTAAATATGTTAGATTTATGTTAACCCTTTAAGACCTGAAGAGTTTTGGTAGAAATTAAAAGCATATAAAAATCATATTTGATTGAAAAGAAATATTTTTAAAACATTACGTTGTTAGGTTATGTCAAGGTGGATTTACACAATTGTGTGGTGCGGGCTAAGCTTTAAATCACAGGGAAAGAGGAAATTGTTCTTTTTTCTTAGGATCACCTACATAATTGTGTAGGTTAGGTCTTAAAGGGTTAAAAATAACAAAATTGCCAGTCGGCTGGCACACCAGTAGAGTGCAGTTGTTGCTGCCATAAAAATTTGCACACTACCCTAGAACGTGAAATGAATGACAGCCCAATTACTTATTATATCACAGGTAGCATTTTGTAAATCTTGCAATATTTTTAAAAATCGAAAAAAAGGACGGATTTACACGTTTCAGACACTTTAGATTCTGAAAAACATATTTAAAAAAAAAATTGCCATCCGTCTGTCTGTGTATTTGTACGTGTACACACACGTGTGTGTGTGTGTCTGTGTGTGTGTCGGTAAACACTCTATCTACAGAACAAATTGACATAGACAGTTTAAATTTGATATGTAGATAGTATTTAATAATGGAAAGATTGATTTTCAGTAACCTCGATTATACGGAACTATTTTTTTCAGACTCTTGAAATTTTTGTTCTGATAAAAGGTATATAGAAATTTTCGAAATTGTTTGTTTTAAGAGTGAATATAAAAGACAATAAAAAAACATAAATTTTACATAAAGAATGAAGTCGATCGAATAATGAGTTGCAGAGATAATTAGAATCATATTTCCCACACTCTTCGTTTTTTCGTGACTCTCTATTTCATTCAAATAGCAATTCAAAGATATATTTTAATTGGAAATGAGACGCTTAATCCGACGAAGTAAACTGTTAGTTAACATAATTAACATTTTTGAAGTTATGAGGATGTTTCTTTTACGCAATTCAGTAATAGAGCATTTATAGTTTATGACGTTATAAAGTCACGATTTTATTCGAATTGCAATGCATTTTATAAATAGTTTACACATGATTTATTTTCCATTTTTTATATTATGCTTATCCATGATGGGTAAATATTACGGTTGCAGCCAACGACTAGTTTTACCTCGATTTGAAGGCTGTCATCAGTAATTGGGTTTCCATATATTTTATATTGCAGAGGGGTGTGTAAAGTCACTATGGAATTGGCAATACCCCCTTCGTTAGTGCACCAACTGATTGGCAGTTTAGTTTTCTGTAGAATCTAAGCTTATGATACATACCAAAATCATTCACTCTAAATTTGGTTGCAAAAATGTGACGCTTCTCTCAATTAAAAATGTTTTGTTTTATCTTTGCAACGCACATTCTGTCTATCAGTAAGTACAAAAATTTGCCTTCTATTGACAAGTTAAAATAGACAGTTTAAATTTCCAATCCAAATTTCTTATTTTATTTTTGCAAGGCACATCGTCTCTAAAATATTGGATACAATAACAAGTTATTTCAAGGCAGAAAGTGTTTAAGCTCAATATTCTAAAATTTTAGTACATCTAAGGATAAAGTCACTTTAACCACCCAACTCTCATAAGTAAACTTAAATTCAGGCAAAACTTAATATGAGACTTACTGCTTTTATGATATTTTTATCCCTCAAAAGGAAGACCAACTACAGTCCTTGCTTGTTTGGAGAATATGTGAAATTTTGAAAAGTTATAGAATCATATCAGAAAATCCGAGAGATTTGAGACTTTGTTTATGAATAGATAAACTCTTCTAGATCCCAATTAAGCCAACGTGGTACATATTCACCTAAAATATAAACCTAGAGGTCCTTTCAAAGAAGAGTCACTTGGGAATGGCGATGGGCGATGGTGGGTTATAATAAGAAATTTCCTGTCTACTATATTCGCCGATGACAGAGTTTACTCTCTAGAAAAGGAAATTACTAATTCTTAATATGTAGTTTGCATTGTTTTTCATAGCGATTTTGTTTTTAATATAAATTATTATTTTTATTGTTACATAATTTGAAAACTATTAATTTAAAGAGTCACAGGACATTTAAACTTTCAAAAAGTCAATTTTCTGTTTTTGTTTAATTTTGAATTTTTAAACATTTCTGAACGATATGCAAAAAAAAAAAAAAAAAAAAAAAAAAAAAAAATACGCAGTCGAAAATCCGCATTATTTCTTGAGTTATAATTATTTATAGAAAGTGCTTGTAATTAAAGGTAACTGGATATGCAAGTGGAAATGTAATATGCATTTTTCTCATGTTGAAAAATTTTGAATTTTTGCTCGCGTTCAAATACGTCACTTTCAAAATATATAAGCTAAAGTTATTTTATTTTATTTTTTATTTTTTATTATTATTTAGACATGTGTGCGTTTCTTTTTAGTCTACACGCTGAAACAAACAGAATTGTGATATGTAGGTTTTTTATGTTTTTCGCTTGAAATATCTGATGTGTTTTTCTTTTGAAAAATTGTAATATTTTTTTTAATTGTGCTAAAATTAAACTTTAAACAATACTTTTTGCATTTATTTTGTTTTTAAATTAGAGGAAAGTGTGTTATGATTATATTTTGGTCAAAAACTGTATTCTAAATGTATAATTTCTAGTTTTATTATATGCGCAGCCCTTTACGATATCATTCACGAGTTAGTGATATCAATTTTTTTAAATTAAAATTTAAATATTATTTTTGTATCTACAGCATTTGTTTTTTTTCTGTGTAATATACGTACTTAAAAATATATACTTTAAACAGAAAACAAAAAAATAATCTTAATTGCACATTATTTGAAATTTGGTGCTTCGTAAATGGTGATGTTTTCGACTCAAAGATCATGTGGTCCCTTAAATATACGATTGGAACGTAATATTAATTATTAACACTATCCTCAATCAGGGTAATTTGGGTATGCAAATCGCAGATTCGTAAGTTTAAATTTGGCAGATAAGTACTACAATTGACTTCATCTCTCTTTTTTTTTTATCTAAGCGAAGTGTTTTCATAGAATTACACTGTATAATGGCTAAAGTCCCTTCTATTACGTGAAGTTACATAGTAGATGAAAAGTTAATAATGCTCAAATTACTCATTTGGTGGGGGAATTTGGGTATAAAGTATATTAACAAAAAATTACGTGTTTTATATTCTAACTATATTTAAGTTATCCATCTAGGTAATTTTACGTATGTTAAAAATTAAAGAAACACTTTTAAAGGTTTAGTATTGGAAATTTATTACGTCTAAATCTAAGATAAGTAGAATACACTGATTGCTACAGCATGCAAGGATACTTTCTTGAGATCTTCTACAGCCTTATTGAGAACTATCTCATCATATCTCATGAGGGGTGTTTTGCATACATGCGAGATATGTATAGAAGAGAACAACTAAATTAGTTTATAGACCAGCTTTTGGATTTAGACAAAATTGCCAAATTACCCCGCATTTTAAACATTATTATTATATTATCAGCCATACCATTTAACATTATACTTTTAAACAAATGCAATGTAAACATACCTGAATTTGTAAGCTGTAGATATGATAGTTTTGTAATAAAGTGTGTCTGAATTTCATGCTTTTGCTGACAAACATGTAAGCAAATGCCATTTTAACCTTTCTGTTATATGCAGTCACTTTTCTTTCAGAGCTTGTTTATCTAAAAAATTTCCACACTTACTAACACTGAGAAAAATGATATAAACATATATTAGAAATTAAAAACATCTAAAAAAAGTTATGTTTTATAAAATTAATGTACAATTTATACCAATTATGAAGAAAATAATGATAGGTTTTATAAAAGAAATATGCAATTTATACTAAGATTATTCCGAATGAACATATAATTTCATCTATTTTAGATAATAACTTTTTGTTTTACTTTGTTTTATATGTCAAAATTTTGAATAAAATTTAATATTACGACTCATGTTTTACTTAATTGCATGTATGGGTTATTTTTAAAATTAGAAAACATAAACTACACCATTTTCACAAGACCTTATGAATGATTTGATTCGCATGTTCAAAATAAATTTGAAATAATCAAAATAATTAAAATGTAATTTTATTCTTTTTATAAAATGTTAAAAAGTCATTATAACATTTTTTTTAAATATTTTTTGACAATGAAAACAAAATTGAAAAAAAAAATGTAAAAAGCGGTTCTTGATTTTCAATCTAAAGCATAATTATCACATTTAAAAAATAAATTGATTTGCTAAATTTTTAATTAATTTATGTTTTACCATTTTTCTCATTAATAGAAAAAATAAACCTTTAGAATTTCCATAAATTACTTTCAACAGCATATTATTTGTTTCGATTTTTTTAACAGAAAAATGAAAGCAAATAGGGGAGACCGGGCAAGATGACTATGTTAACAATTTTTGTTGTTTATTAATTTATTTTTAAGTAACAGTAAAATTAATTTTACATGAACTGTTAGAGTATTCCTTTGTAGTATTAAATATATTACCATTTAATTTTTCAAATAAAAAAAACAAAGGATAATTTTATTTTTTCATAACATTAACAAATCGTTATGACTTTGGCCTTGGGGCAAGATGACAACACTGAAAAAGGTTGAACATATTTTATCATTTGAATATGTTACATGGTTTAACAAATGATAACTGTGTTTTTACATCTTGCAAAGTATCAAACTAGGCATAATGCACTGTAACGTAATGTTGAAGTGTTTAGTTGTGTAGCTAACAAATAAAAATGCTATTTTCATAATTGGAACATTCCTCATGCCACCACTCTTGGCACTTACAGCACTGGATCCAATCTTCTGTTGGTGTGTCACAATATTCCTCGTCACAAGCAGGACATCTGAAAACACCATCCTTTGAAGTTGATGCAACTGGACGGTTTGACCTGGATTTAATAGACTTAGGCCTATAGGAACTTAGTTTGAGTTTTTTACTCTTTTTTAGCTTTACGAGCTTCTTTTCTCTGTTTTTTAAGCATTCCTGTTCTAGGAGGGTGGCTTAGTGGATAGCAAAAATGTCTTCCTCTGGTCCCCCCTTTCAAACGACACCTCCCCTGATCCGATGCGCCCCTTAGCCCCAGGGAGGTAGAAGCACAAGGTGGCGCGGACAAACACACAGACAAACAAGCGTTAACAGAATTTAAATAGAATGGACAACATAGTTTAATAAATTTCGAAACACTGGGCAAGATGACGAGCTCGTCATCTTGCCCCGGACTGCCTGTTTAAAAATATTCGATTTCATTGCCATGAAGGAAGGCGATTAATTGACATTTATTCATGGTAATAGGTAGTATTTAAAGTAAATTACTCATAAATATTAAAGAGAAACGACATATCTTACCTGTATCTGTAGCAGAGCTTATTTACACATGCATAAAAGTTATAACGTGGCAGCGGTAAACAATCAAAGCTTCACAACTAACACAAAAATGGCGATTTCAGCGTCTCTATACTATTGTTTAACGAACGGCCGATAGGAGGGCCAGTAGTGTCCGGTTGATGTTGCCACCTAGGGGAAAACGGAAAAATTAAGACATTCGTCATCTTGCCCCGCTCTTCATCTTGCCCCGGTCTCCCCTACGACAGTCAACGCATTTTTGAAATATAAATTTAAAAAGCTAAAATACATTTGTAACAGAAATATTATATTTCATTATTTTTCCAACACAAATAAATATGTTTGTGTCCAGAAAATATATTAAGCAAACTATATATCGTTCTTATGCAGCAACTGCAGGTTTACATAGCTTTATACGGTTTCTATTAGAGAGAATTCCAGCTAATGCAGTCAGTTTTTCTTAGGTGATCCCTAGATTAATGCGGGAGCGAATTTTGATTAGTACGTGGAAAGATCGAAAGAGTAACCCTATTTTTCAAACCAAATGTTGTGCCTAATTTTTTGAAAAATAAAAGGAAATTTCCCCCTGGAAATATGATCAACAGCCAGTCAATAGGGCAAAGGCCTCAGTATGGAGAACAAAAAAAAATGAACCTTTTTTGATCGTCAATTATTAAATTAGCACACACTTTAATTTTAATGGAAGCTGATGTAAATTAGATAAATTGTATTTAAAATTTCTCAATCAAGATACAATTTGTTCTTTCGAACAATCACACATCAAAAACAATATTGTGGTACATCATTATAATGTTTATTTATGTATATAAGATTTTAAGAAAGATGGTTGTGGATTTTCCAATTGAATGTACGTTTAAGTTAGTGCTGTAATATCGGACAAACGGATTATACACACTAATTGAGGGAAACACATGTATTCGTTTTTTATTAGCACTTGAATAAACTTCTTATGTAAAATATTGGTGGTTAGCTGCTACGCTGGTGCTACTCGATCGGACGATTTATATTCATTTCTATTAGAAGTGTTTTTACAGTTTCTGCTCTATCATTGATATTTTCATTGAGAAGATAAATTTTGAATGTAATATTTAATGCTGAAAGTATTAGATGCATATTGAGTTGTATTGTTATTTCAAGCATTGTCTTCTTTCAATTTTACAAAACGCTTGAACATTTGACATTCTCATTCGCTCAACTATGCATGTTATCTACTATTAGATTTCGTGGAAAATTATTTTTTTTATTCAAAATGAAAAAATTAATACCGTGGCTACATAAACATTCAGTAACTTAAACTTCGCAAAGACATATGCTTAAAAAAAAAAATCCCAAAGATAGGACATCTTGCACTATGTACACTCTAAAATTGGAAGGAGTGAGAAGTTGACTCTTTGGAAGAGTGAGAGGCATTTTCACTCTTTTAGGAGTGAATTTTATAAATATGCACTCTTTAAAGAGTGGAACTTTCCACTCTCTAGAAAAGAGTGAAATATCTCACTCCGTTGTCGAGAGTGACTGTTCACTCCGTTGACAAGAGTGAGATATTTCACTCCGTTGAAGAGTGAGGAAAAACAGTTTTTTCCAATAAAATCACAAGATGGCGCCAGCTGACGGATGAGAATCCGAGTAATCTCCGTTATCGAACGAAACACCTAAAATGAAATCCTTTATATATAGTAGCACGATTTAAAAAAAAAACTGAAAAAGGCATTGAAATAATAAATGAATCGATAGAATTATGGACAGGAAATATATTTTATGCTTTACAAATTGCAGGATTTGCCAATGCTAAGAAAAGTGCAGGGAAAATAAATATTTGAAGTAAATTTATGCTTAGCTGCAACACAATTTTGCTTCTATTTTATAAACAGAAATTTAATATCTCTGAATGCTAATTATTTTCCTCTTTATTTAAATAACCTATTCTACATATTTTATATCATTTCTAACCTCTTTATGAATATAAACAAAATATAACTATACAGATTAAATTTTCTGGTATTTTTAGCACGTTTGAAATTAAACATAAGAGAAATGAAAAACGTTGCATTTAATCACTGATTTAATAACATTTATTATAGAAAAAAAAAAGAGTATAAATGTGTCGGAAATAATCTTAGGAAAAATTTAACAGCTATAATTTAAGAAAAAAGAAAACGTTTTTTACCCTGACTAAAATTTCCCCTCTAAAAATTAGTTTTGAAAAGTAAATTTGGGGGCCCCTTTGTATTTCAGTGAGTAAACTTCGGCTTCACGGGCCTATTTGGTAAACAGGCCCTGGGCCTCGGACAATCTTAATCGGGCTCTAATTATGAAAACATTATTAGCAAGAAAAAATGAATGAATAAATAAATAACTGCTTTGTTGTAACGGAATTTTTGTCATAGCGGAAATTGTACGGACGGGTGTTCGCACATTTTTTAGACGATTTCGGCGTTGTTCTTTTTAACGTTTAAAATATGAATATTGCTTTCTGAAATAATCTGTATGATAATCTTGTTTCTTGATTCTAATTCTGCATAATGCTTTCGATGGATATCGATGGATGTTTTCGATGTACGATAAATTTGCGATAGTTATAAATCCTTACTTGAAACTTCGTTTTCCGCCTTGAAATGGGCTCTTTTTTTCCCTGTTTTTTTTTTTTTTTTTTTTTTTTTTTTTTTTTTTTTTTTTCATCTGATATCTTTTTACTATGTATATGTACTGATTTTTGGAATAGCACTTTCCAATCAATTGTTATGTTTATTTCGCACTAAAAAGTTTTTATATTATGCGCTTTGCAATCATTTTAGACTGTGGAATTAGCATACTTCTGTTCGGAAGAAGAAAAAAAAAACGCAAACGCATCTTCCCATTCACAGCTTTTTTAGCAAGCGCAATCTTGAAATAAGAATAAATTTGAAATTATCAGACGATAATATAAATTACACATAATAAGTTGTTGTCAGAATTTTTTCCTCTAAAAGAATTCCATCTTTTTAAATAATTTATCAAATTTGTCTAAAAAATGTGCGAACAGTCTCTGTATTATATGATACAAAAAGAAGGTTTCAGTTTCTTATTTACACAGTTGAGAAACACCGTAAATATTTATGATTTCTACACAAATTTAATAAGTGTGTTCGAATATCACAAAAGAAACAAAGCTAAAATAATGTAATAAGAGCTTTTTAAATTGTAAGCGGCTGTAGCAAGCTGTAGGTACCAGCTCTCGTCCGAGCGCAGATGTCAAGCAGCAGCGAGCTCGGTTACTACTTGGGAGGGTGACCGCCTACGAACAAGCGTGTGTAAAAATGAGTTTCTCTTTTTTATTCAAGAATTTTAGTCACTCCTGAAAGAGTGACTGTTCACTCCTATCAGGGGTGAAACAACTCACTCCTGAAAGAGTGAGTATTCACTCTTTCAGGGAGTCAAGAATTTCACTTTTTCCTAGAGTGAATAGTCACTCTAAAGAGGTTGGGCAAATTTTGACTCTGCGATAGAGTGAATATCCACTCCTCCAGAGTGAATAGTCACTCTTTCTTATTTAGAGTGTACAGAAGAGCACTAACTCGCATCTATAGAAATACAACTGAGATCAGAACAATATATACATTATTAAAGAAAAATAATATACATATTGTAATTCAATAATGTCCACCCTGTAACTGAATCATTTAAAAAATACAGATATGCATGTTTGTTTTTATTCAATAGGCAACTTTCCATAAACACCACATTTTAAGACTGCGTGCCAGTCGGTAATATCTGTTTTTTTGTTCTGATAATTTAGATTTTTGATTGTAACCTACATATATTTGGGCAACAATGGATAAACTTATGGAAATGGAAGTTTTTCAAAATATCAGACGAAAATGAAATGATACATAATTTGAATCTAAGTGAAATAATTGTGCAAACACGTATGGTATAGTGATCAAAACACTTGTTCTGTACCTACAAGAAAGGCTACAGATTGCCGCAAGCATTTAAATATGGGTATGTAAAGGTTAATGACTTCGATTATAGCTTACATACTTTCTCTAAAAATTCCTCTATTAAAGAATTAAAAGTATTATAGGAAAATTAAAATATATATATATATTGAAAGGACATGTCATTTTCTACAGTTTATTAAAATTATCAGAAGGTAGTTCCTTTCATAAAGTAATTTTTTATTATGATCATGAAGTTATTCAGATTTTTTTTTTTTTTAAATGTACAGGGTGATCAAAAGACCGTTAGTGGTAATTTAAAAAAAAAAAATACGCTCGTAAGATAACCGCAAAATACTTTTGTCAGATGACACTACACTGTAAAAAATGACCGATGTTTCTTATTTTATGAAAATATGCTATAACCACGGACGAAAATATAATATAATCTTCTGAGTTATCCGAAATTTCAAATAGCATGTTACATTGTCTTTTGAATCCCCAGAAACGAATACATCTTCAAAATTTAAAGAATAATTTATAAGAACAAATTATTTTTAGCTGCCCGAATTTTTCAGAAACGTTTCCAAAGGGTTTCTATAGTGTATTAATTAGTGCCATCAGGCTGGAATACCTGTTTTTCGAATGTTATCCATTCTCAAGTACACGTTTTGAGCCGCATAAGTTAATTTATACATGAAAGACTATATAAATAATCTTAATTTTAATGTTATTGTTACCGCTGTTAATTTTGCATGTTTGTTTGTTAAACATTTTTTTAAGCATGAAAATGTTTACTTCATAATTGATAGCATTCGAAAAAAAGGTATTCCAGGCTAAGGACACTAATTAATACACTATAAAAGTCCTTCGGAAACGTTTCTGAAAAATTCGGGCAGCTAAAAATAATTTGTTTTTATAAATTATTATTTAAATTTTGAAGATGTATTCGTTTCTGGGGATTCAAAAGACAATGTAACATGCTTTTTGAAATTTTTGATAACTCAGAAGATTATATTATATTTTCGTTCGTGGTTATAGCATATTTTCATAAAATAAGAAACATCGGTCATTTTTTACAGTGTAGAATCCCTATGTTGGCGACTAAATCGGAGTAGCGAAATTCATAATAATGTCGTGAAACGTGCATGCATGTGATATGTTGTTAACACGCTATTTTCTCCTGTAGATTGTTGTTACATTAATCAAGTTTATATAACCAACAAGAAATCGTTCAAAGAAGCGAGAGAACTGTTTCGTGAGATATAAGGTGATCAGTACGCGCCATACCACTGAATAAGTTAAGGAACAATGCAGCTATTTCGAAATGACTTTGACATGCTGATGCTGAAACCAGTCTTCGTATACACGATTAAGCATGAATATGCGTGTCTTGAAAATGAAAAGGGTGATAATTTTAATATCTAATGCAATTTAGAACAAATAAACAAGTTTTAAGTGATTTTTTGTAATTTTTTCGGAATTTCACTAGCGTTTTATTTGTGAACATTCTGTATTTTATGAATATATAATAAATATGTTATTATAAAATGTATTGATGATGTAAAATAACAGATTTTATGAATGTTTCAAAGAATGTGGATTCTTACTTACTACACAGCGTACAGCCAACAGAGTGAAAAAATGTCCAGACGGGTGATCGAACCCGGAACCTATGGTATCACGCATCAATGCTCTAAAATTTGACTTATCCGGACCACATGCAGTCTAGCATTTCTCACTCTTATAGGTTGGCAAGGCTGCAAATTTGTAGCACCAAATGGAAAATCAATTATGAGCACACATCTTCAGTTGCATGAGACGAATTGAGGGGGTCGGGGCAACATAGTGCTAAGCCACATTTTTGAACTTCTGAGATATTTCAATTTGGAAAATTGATCAAATACTCAAAAAAGATATATAACAAAAAAAAATTTCTCCAGTGTCTTGATTTGAGATATTTTGAGTAACAATATGGCATTACTTTACTGATATTACTATTACGTTTATTGTAAATTAGCTATCTTCATTGGGGGCATAAACATCTGGGGCAAAAAAAAAAACCTTACACATATGCTGTCACCAAATGACATTATAAGCAAATTTTGTAGGATATTATTATTTACAATATTAAGCAACGGATTACAGTGTTAGATTTATTTCACGAAAAGTGTAGCATTGCACTTACTTGCCCCGACCCCCTCAATTAAATCACAGTTTTGGTGAATATATATATCTAATTACATCGTTCAGCTGTGTTGAAATTACGCTGAAAATTAATGAATTTCTGTTGTGCTAAAAAAATAATTGGATATAATAAACAGATTTTATATTATGAATTTATATGCCACAGTAAATAGATACAGTTACAAAATAGTTCTAATTTTTAATAATTATATATAGCTGTTCATATATATATGCTGTTCTAACAAATAGATATATTGTATATGTTTAATGTATATATTTATTCGCATATATACTATGTTAATAAATAGATACATTATGCATGGTTGAATACATCTATATGTTATATACATGCAGGCATTAAAGTTTTGAAGTGTCTTAAACAAGGCTAGTTTAATTTTATTGTATTAAATCGAAAAAAAATATTATTTCCATAATATCTAATTCTTAATTTAATGTGAGCTACTATGATTATAATTATTATCGATTGTGTGTACTTTTAATTACAACGTAATTAAACTAGACTTGATATTAAATTTAGCTTTTTTAAATTAAGTTCTTTGAAATTATGTCAGTATCGTCTTTAATGTATATCATTCCTTTGATAAAAAATAATGTAAAATATAATTTTAAAGAATTAAAACTTCAATGTAAAAAAAGATGCTTGAGTATTTTAATTTATGTAATCAAGTTTAAAATTAATAAGGAAAATAAAACTTAATTACAAGGACATTGAAGTTATAAAGTGAATCATTTTTTAGACATATAATTAAATAGATAATGTAATATATGAACTTAATTTATTTCGTTTATAATTAATATAATGCAAACATCTACTTTTAGTTTTGCTAAGATCAGTTGTATGTTTTTTTAATAATGGAAAATAAACATTTCACTTTTATGTAGTAATTGTTTTTCTATGTGTAATTTTGATTTATACACAAAAGAACTGTACATTTTGATGTGATAAATAATAAAGTCAATATAATCCTTAAAACATTTTTTTCGCTTCATTGTTAAAATTATAATAGATTAAAAATAAGTGTATTTCCTACAAAATGATAAATGTATTCTAAAGATACATAATGTAGGGAACCATTAAGTAGGAAATTTGCATTATGTAGGATATATTTGAGAAATTATTTCAAGCATTTAAGGCCACTCTCTTTAAGTTTTCTTGATTAATATGTTTGATATTCTAACAATATTAAATAAGGATTTATGTCCTTCTATTTCATAAATATATTTTTACAAAGGTAATTATATAAATTAAAAATAATAATTTTTTTCGAAAAAAGACTGATTTTATGTTAAGTGATACTTAATTCCTTTTATTTATTAATTAAATGTCACTGCTATTCTATATGGTCTTATTTTGTCACTCATTTTGCATCGCATATTAATCAGAAGAGTAATAATTTCTCAATTTTCCTCACATCATTCTTCAAAGTTGACGAAAAATAAACCAGATTGTCACTTCAAGGACTAATAACTCCAAAGGAAAATGAGATATTAGTATAATGTTTTCCCACAATTATTAAGGTTATTTTACTTTATATGCATATGAAGTTTCTTAGCAATTGTTTAATAAAAACAGTGTATGTAGCTGTATCAGAAAAAGCAATTTCTTTGCATCAAGGTGACTGTTGTCTGCTTTTTATAATACAAATAATTTGATAGCTTAACTCCGTGATTTACAAGAATGGAGGAAAACATCTCTGAGAGTTTGGCAAGGATCCACCACTCAGATAAAATGCATTGTTTCATAGCACCAATCAGAAATTGCACATTTCAGTGCCAATCAAATAATGGGGCAATGAGCGTAGAGCTCTATAGTAAGGTTTAAAAAAAAGAGAATATCTGTGGTATGACTGCTCATTCTGTACTTAGTCTTTTTCATTTAGCCCATTCTATCATTTATTCTCGTCCTTACGATGTGAACCACATTAGGTTATGCGAGAGTTCTGCATTAGTTGTAGCACTATGTATTTACATTAGCATTGCACTGTGAAAGCGTTACGTTCATAGGAGTCTTGGAGTTTTACTTCTATTGCTTCTTTACGAACAGCATTATTGATCGATGTACTACGCAATTGCATGAATAAGAGTTACGATGAAATGTGATTACATTTTTTCATGAAGGCTCATAAAATACAGATTGTACTATTTAGTGTGAATGCAACATATGAAGTTTTCATCCAACATAAAGATGATGACTGCGATTTCGTAATAATCTTACAGCTCTCAACCAATGACAATATATAATTTTATTATTTATGTTCTAGTCAAATTGTGTAATATTGTTCTCTAAAACAATATCCGAACCGTTTAGAGTAGCGGTCTCAATGGGTTACTTTTGTTAATTATTAAAATTATTTATATTTAAGTAAAAATACTCAAGGAGTATAAATTAATTATACGAAGCTTAAAAGTTTTATAATACTTTATTTGTTATTAGGAAAAGGCTGTATAAAGTGTATCTCAAAACTGCAACGTCATTTACGAATTTTGAATGAATAATTTAAGAAATCTTTTAATTAAAAAAAAATTACGAATGTAATTTTTTGGGTTTAATTACAGTAGATAACAAACTGCAAACGATTATTTTCTTTCTGCAATTTAATTTCTTTACACAACACTGAGATACTAATAATGATGCCTTTTTTTTTTTTTTTTTTTTTTTTTTTTTTTTTTTTTTTTTTAAAGGTTAATTAGGTTATTGTAGTAAGAAATGTGAAACTTACGGGAGAATTCTTCAATTTCGTGAGTCGTAAGTAAAATTCATGTATAGAAATGCTCGTTTTCTTTTTAAAACGACTAAGTTTCAATGACGGATTTTCATCATTTAGCTACTTTAATAGCTTCGCGGCTTGGTTTATACGTGGAAATGTATAAAAATTACTTTTCTAATTTGGGACTTTAATATTATTTTAATCTGAAAATAAAATTTAAAAGTACATATCTTTATCGATATAATATGTTCCATTTTTATAAATGAAATTGACCATATTCACACCTCATACTCATTGATGTAAGCTTTGTGTCTTTCTATGTTAAGCAATGATAAATACTTTTTTTTTCTTTCTTTCCGTGCGAAGACAGGTTTTACTGCTAGTAATAAATAATAATGATGTTTTTATAGATTTATTGAATTTATATATTGTTTTAAGTTAAGTTATATAATTGGGATATTAGTTCAAATACAATCCTATATAGGCTAATTCCATGGTAACTTAGTACGTTACATGTAGAATAATTGACTTCTGTAATTTTAGTGATATAACGCCAAAAGAAATTCAAAATGTAAAGTTGATGTGATTTGTAATTAAACATATCCAAACAGTAGTTTGGATGAAAATTACTCAAATTTAGTGCTATTTCTTGAACAGTGGCAATTAAATTTCTTATGGTAACTTACGTTCTTTTTTCAGTAACATAAGTTACCATAGTAAATATAAATCCCAGAGTTCAAGAAATAGCACTAAATTTAAGTAATTTCCATGCAAATTTTCCTTTGGATAGGTTTAATTAACAAATCAAATCAACTTTACATTATGAATATTTTTTGGTGTTATAATACTAAAATTACTGAAGTCAATTATTCTAAATGTAACAATGTACAAGTTACCGTGGAATGACCCTATAGCAAAATTCTAATTAATATGTATACTAGTAAGTGTTGGTGGATGTCTATGTTTTTATAAAACTTATATTAAATGCATATTTTCAGTTTGTATATGGTATTAAAACTAGATCCGTTATATATTTTTTTCGACATAATCCTTCTAAGGAAGAAGGATGGATATTTTATGATTATAACACTTATGTCTATAGACAACACCTTTTTACGAGAAAAACAGGAGACACGGGATGTAAAACAACAGTACTGGCAGCTCGGATGACTGCATCACATTTCATCAGCGAGTTGGCCGCTTTTCTATTTTATTTTTTCAATAACAACTGCATAAATGAGCTAGCTTCTAAAATGTATTTATTTGCAGATATTGGCATTCAACATTTTATTCTTAACTTAAATAAATTTAATTCATCGTTATTTTTATAGCTCATGAAAACCTTGGTAAACAATACGAACTTCATTTTTGGCAGGCAATAAAATCAGAAAATATCTTTCACGTCTTCCTCATAAGAACCAATGATGTCCAGTTTCAGTTTTGGAAGTGAAGATTTAAGCAACTAAATTTGCTTTTTGCGTATTGATTTATGGAATGCAAAAACAGAAAGCTGTGTTACAAAATGGTTGATACTCATTTGCAAAAAATGTTCACACCGGAAAAAAAAAAAAAAAAAAACTTTTTTGGATTGCTGATACAGGTGATAGCTCAGGAATTTATGTGGATTAGACATGCGTTCCTAATGAATCTAAATCGCTTTGCAATGGATGCTTTCAACATTAAAAGACACCTACCGTTGGTACATTGCATATCGTTTTCCTACATTATTGTCGGGTTTTTGGATGGATTATTTAAATAAGTCTTTTTTATTAATGCTTCTGTATATAAAACGACAAAAAAAATCTTGTTTAAAATATTTTGTGATTTTTTTTTAACGAATGGATGCAAATTTGTTTAAAGAATAGCTTCTGTGCTATGTTAATGTATTTGTCTGTGTGTGTGCTTCCCCAGTTTCTCATCGCATAACGTAATAAGAATACACCTTTAAAAAAGACATTGAAATTTAATGAAATTTAATAAATCTATCAATTTTTTTAAACAAAAAATCGATTTCTAGGAAAGTAAAATATGCGAGTCAAAAATTACAGCTTATACTGCTAAGTTCTGTTTAAGTTATTCTTAAAAATCTCCCCGCATTGCAATTGGTTTTGCAACGATTACACATGAATTTAACGTTAAGTATTGCAGAATTTAAACCAACATAATTCCCAAACTACTTGACCGAATTTCTGCCCGTTTGGAATCCGGAAATAACTGTTACTAAATAATCCAAAAATATATTTAAAAGTAAGTGTTAGTTTTGAAAGAATTAAAGTTTACAGCAATTTCTATAGGTACTTCGCTATTATCTCGTCGACCACTTTTCATAACAAAAAACTATCGCCAAACTGTAAGATTAAACGCCAAAAATGCAATCCCATTTACTTGATGTCAGAAGCATTATACGTGCTTGTTATGTCATCAAGTGGTTTTTAATTTGACATTTGCGTGTATTTTTAATTATGTTTTACTGATTCATTAGTTATTTCATTAATTAAAATAACACTTGTATCCTTAAATTCTTATATTTTATTTATTTATTTATTTTTATATTCCAATGGCAACGTTCTCCCGTTTATTTGGCGTTACAGTTTGGCTATAGTTTTTTTTTTTTTTTTTTTTTTTTTTTTATGAAAAGTGGTCGACGAGATAATAGAGAAATACCTTTCTATATGTAGCTTACCCTCCAAAGCAAAATTAAGTACGGATGAAATTGATAGACATATTACTTATTCGAATGAGTAACATTTTATACGATGAATGTCGGCAGACTTAGCAGGGGTTGTTCCCTTTTTATTTCAGGACTGCACAAGCCATCTTCGTTCATAAAGGTACCAAATGTTTTAGAAAGATTTCGGATTGGTTGAAGAATATTTTATAACGTACAGAACCACAAATCTACGAATTTAAGTGTACATCTTTAATTTATTTTAAACTTTTGCAGTTACATTAGTTCAAAAATTATATTGAATATTGTTTAAATGATTGTTGCTCATATGAAGGATGCATCATCGTTTTGATGGATAATAAGAGCCTATGAGATGCATTTTTATCTGATAGGCCTGTGAAGGGTTTATAGTTGCCGCATTTGGTCTGAAACAAATCACCACGTTTACGATAACATTCTTAAACAATGTGGTGTATTTTTTGCTTTAACTTTTTTTTTTTACCTTTGATCCTTTCCTCATCGAAATAATTTTAGCCTCAGCGACTGAGAAGAAAAACCACTGCGGCTTACTGTAAGTGGTTCAGGTATGGAGCCTTCAGTACATTTGTAATAGTTTCAGTTCAGCGGATTGATTAGTGGACCGTTTCAAATGTTATGTCCGGCGATCTTACCCAAACTAACTCCCTGTTTATGTTATGTGTGCGGCTATTTAAGAAATTTTGTTTGACAAAGCAAAAGTTTTAACTTTAATGTGTAAAACAGAAAACAACACTACACGATTTACATTTCCAGGCATTTGTATTTCCTTATGCAGTCGAAGAGGTAGTGCATTGATTAATTATTTTTATTGTAAAAAAAAATGAATGAAATGTGACATGTTATAAAGGGGTATGTACAATTTATCTTTTAAAAAAAAGGAGATATAGCTGTGTTTTATTCGCGCCACATAAATAAGTAAGTAGATCCAAAAGAGGACTAAGAGACTCCCGTTATAATTTCACTATTTAAATTGATACATAAAAAATAAATGGTTTATTATATTATATTTGGCGTAGAAAAAACTGCGTATTAATTTTGGTTACAAAGGAGAGTCTTTGTCAATTTAAAAGGGATAATTTGTTTCATGAAACGATAATTAGATATTTTAAGTGCAACTCTTTAATTATGAAAGAAGAAAAAGCATTTTTTTTCATTATCTAAATCCCGAAAATTGCAAGCAATTATGAATTTCAAAAGCATCTAGTTTCAAAGTGTTATTTTGAATAATTAAAAAAAGAAATAAGATATAGCTTATTAATAACATCATATTTCACGATTCATGAAAAAAAAATAGAACTAAGAAACTCAAGGTATTTTAATAATATTAATTTCTGTTTATTATTTTAAGATATTAATAATATATATACAAGAACACAATAGATTCCGTTGCATGGATTGTTTGCGGTATACAAATAACTTAAGGTGTGTTTAAGCTATTTAAATGCGATATATATCCTCTTAAACTCTGTTTTGTACAACCTGATCAGTTGTATTTTTTTTAATTTTCTGTGAAAATCTACGAACACGTTTTATTTTGATCTGATACGATTAGAAGTCTCTTTTAAGTCATAAACTTTTGAAAAGTGGTTCTTTATTTTTATATGCCTCGACATGTATCGTAAATTAGACTAAAATTTTACAAATGAAAACATATTGCATAAGAACAAGCTTCGTTATCATAAAATCGTAACATTCTTTGTATTTTTATCTCATATGCGACCAGAATGTATTGTGTATTGTGAAGAAAAAACTTATGCATTTCTTAATTATTCAATATTTCATAAGTTCAAAGTAAGTGCTGATATTTAAAAAAGTAGTGAAAAAAATTCTAACTCTTATAATACGTTTTTCCAATATGTTGTGATAAAGTCTATATTTCGTATCTGTATATACAAGATATATATATATACAAGAAATTAATGCAAAAAAAAGAGCACGCTTTTTATTTAGAAATTGTACTTTTACTTTTGTTTCAGAATATTTAAAATGTACGATAAATAAATGTAATGAAAGTTTTGTGCTTAGTTCCCAGGTAGGTATTTTAAATGTATATTTTGAAATGTAAAATGATCATACAATTAGCCACTAGTAAACATAAAACATTTTATTTTATACTGCGCTAAAACACCATCCTTTGAATTAATTAAATCTAAATTTTAGAGTATAGAATAATTTTTAAGAGGGGTATGCATCATTTGTTCGTAATTGAAAATGCATTTCCTGATTTTTACAGGAAAAAAATAAAATTTCCAGTCGAGATCATTAAAAAACATTCCTGTTACTTAGTGAAAATGAATAGTAATTATGGTTTTTACATTGTGAAAACTTCCAACAACGCACGTTATTATATATACTATATTTATGTGCTACAAAAATATTTTATTTTATAGAGAAAATATTAAACAATTGGCAAATTGTTACAAAAGTACACATTAGCAAATACTTCTTTATGCATTAAAAAAGTATATTTTCTAATACTATTTACTTTGAAAAGTAATTTTAATTATAAGTGTTGAAATATCTTTGACATGAGAATAATATTAAATTTAGAAAAACGAGACTCTCAGCTGAAACGTTAAGAAACATTTCAAATATTAAATGTATCAAATAGTACCTAGAGAAGGCATAAAATATCATTTGAAGCAGAACACAAAATTTTTATTTATTTTCCGACTCGGTGAATCCGCTGTGAGATATCACACCTGATCGGGAGATATATATTTTTGAAAGGTATTTTCTTCAAGGATGAAAGTATACGATCTATGCTATTAAATGTGTACTTTAGTAAAAAAGGTTGTAAATTTCTCAAACATACAGTAAATATTTAACAATTTGAAATGTGTTTTGAAAATGAATTTTAATTTGAAAATTTAATTCCTTTTTTAATCAGGGTTCGTACACTTTTACCACAATTTTTAATAGAATTTTTCGTGTTATTTAAGTGCAGAAAAGTATTACAAATCCTGCAATTAAACGAGGCGTCTATGATTTCTGCTATTTAAATATTAAATAGAAATATTGTATTACAATTCTCGTAAAAGCGTACAAACTATCGCTCCCGACGCGATACGTATTTCAGTTATACATTTAACCGATTTACGTATATATGTGTAACACGCCGGTTTGAAATACGTATACATAAAATTATACGTTTAACCCCTTCAGGGGCAAAGTACTCTTGTAGCTAAAATATTGAAACGATTGATTGACACCAAGATTCACGAACGAATTTATTTTAAAATAATTAAAAGCTTTTCTTCATGTACCTTATAAATTTAAAATTTGACTGTAAAATTCTGGTGTCAATGTGGCATTTTAGGATTAAAATTAAGTGGTATATATAATATACCGGTATAATAATAACCGGTATATATAATGTACCGGTGCCCTTCAAGGGGTTAAACGTATTCGGATACGTATAACCGTATACTGGTTAAACGTATAATTCATGTATACGTGTACTTCAAATATACGTATTTACTTTTAATAGGAATGGACGTCATCAGTCTTACATCACTGAACGGAGAACAAGCTGGAAATCAGTGGTATTACCGTAGCAATCTGGATAATATGTTTCATACATAGGTTCTTGCTATTTCCCCTATAAATATTTTAATTAATTTACGTTACTTCTAATTTTTATTGAATTAAGTGATAAAATGTTATATAAATTTGCTGGAGCAATTAAAATTGTTTTATATTTCTTAAATTTGCCATTATGGTTATTATATGCCATTGTGAATGCAGGACTCTAGCGGGTGTTGCTCAATGTCTCTGATCTGCAGAGCAGCAGGAGAAAATCATATTTTTTTCACACAAGGAATGAAAACCGTAACGTTTATACGTCTAACAACTGGTGTAAGATCCGTATATACTCACCGTATGTACCGTTCCGTATAATACCTATAACCGCCTTCGCCGTATCATACGTATCCAAAATGCGTACCCCGTATAATACGTATTATACGTATACTCGTATAAACGTTTAATAGGGAGCACTAGTACAAACCCTGTTAATGACGTTGTGTAGTATTTACTTCTAATTCTGTAAACCGTTGTACAGAAAGTTTAATTATGTTAAAATTCGCTTATGTATTGTAGCTCACGTGATATCGAGCCTCGTTACATTGCGCACCCGGATTTATGACGTTTTCTTATATGCATGCAAAAAAAATAGATGTTTAACAGTAATAAAATTTAGTTACTAACTTTATATATACACCGTTTGTAATAAGGGTCTTTACGTCTATAAATTTATTTAGAAAATTATAAAGTGGGTATAAAATAAAATTTTTCAGACAAATAGAGAACAGTTACTAATAGATTAATCCCTTTCCTAAATCCAATCTCTTTGTTATATCGCGCATCAAGAAAGAAAAATAATGCGTCCAACATACATTATGAAACACTTTCCATCACTTCCAAAATACTTAAAAAAATCTTCCCTGTTTAAGTAAGATACTTATGAAAACATTTTTAAAAAGAATAACACACTTGTAGTAAACCTCAGTAACATAGTTCAGTTTCATTATATTTTAAAGAGTGTAACATTATTTAAATAAGCTGTAAACAGTTTTTCCCGTAGGCAATTATGTACGAAAAACTGTTGTTTGAACCTCTAATTGAATAATAAATTATTGCACCCTATATTCTACAGAATGCCTATTTTAGGACAGTTCACAAATGCATATCAATTTTATTATGTTTGAAACGGTTTTGTAATTTTGTTAAAATGCACTTGAAATTATCTTTTCCCATTGATTGGAACGCAACGAAATAATTGTGACAGTGTCTGTAAATGAACAATCAATAATACACACTTCATTTTCAATAGCGGTTCTGCTATAGTAAACCTCAATAATATATATACAAAGTACATGGCAATCCGAGTATATTTGTGTGAGATACAGACCGACAAGTCATTAACACTTTTTAACTACGTTGGAAAATGTTAAAAATAGCATAAAATAAAATCATGAAATCCTTGTTTTAACCCTAGGATATATGAGTATGTCAATCACCATATTAACCTACATTTGAGTACAAATACAAAATACCCGCGTTATGCATCCCATAGGAAATTTTATTTTAACATTTAAAATACACTTTCTTAACATTTTAAGAAATCTTATTTGAAAAAAAAAATGTAATTTATTTTAAAAGAAATCCAAAAACAACTGATGTTATCTATTTTTTTTTTGGGCTAAAATTTCAATTTATAAATCGCTTGTATATACAGGGTGATTATAAAGAAACTTTGCCAACATCTGCACTTCTAGCGCCCGTTCTATTTAACCGATCAAGATGAAATTTTAAATATAGTTGTTTGAAGGTATGCGCTCGAGATTCTGTGAATGGCAATACAGTGGTGCTCACGGTTACGGTTATAGTTACAGAAACTCGAAAATTTCGAATGGCAACGCCTACTTTTTCCTGTCTCAAAATGTTCAGCGCATGCGAAAACCCTAAATAGCGTTGAAACGGTACCGATATGTCCAAAAACAAACGTGTTATGCATACACAAAGAAGAGTTCTGAAAACCGGCCAACAAAACACGATCTGTGCGCACGCAGTAACTTTGCATATGACACAGGCAAGATACCAATCACAGAACGCCGTTCGCCAGATATTCAGCGGAGGAAGCCTATAAAATACCAAGCGGGTATGCGAAGTCGTCATTCATGAACTCGCACATGCCGACGATATGACTCTTCCTGGGAAAGTTCGCGGTGAATTGATCAAACTCTATTATCTAAATGGGATGAACGCTGCGGAAGCCTTGCGTGTGTATCGCCGCAATCATCGACAACGACGTGGGCCATGTACTCTGCAAGCTGTGCGTGATTTAGTGCGCAAATTCGAAGATACAGGCTGCACCTGTGACAAACCGCGCTCCGGACGGCCAACAGTTTCTGAGGACGTTGTCATGGAAGTGCATCATACAGTGACTACAGGGCACACAGAAACTGCAAGAGGATTATCGCGCTTGTTGGATATTCCGAACACAACGGTCCGCAAGCTCTTGCGCTCAGTACTTCACATGTTTCCCTATCGATTTCAGCGCGTCCAGATGTTGCAGCCGGGTGACCCACAACAACGTCTGGACTTCGCAAATGAATTTTTATTACGATATGATGCTGATAACGACTGGCCACTTCGCATACTATGGACGGACGAGGCGCATTTCACCTTACATGGCAACATTAACACAAAGAATTGTGTGCACTGGGGAGAGACGAATCCTCACGCTGTGGCACCAGTACCATTATTTGACGCCAAAGTGACTGTGTGGTGCGGCATTACAGCTACATTTGTTCTCGGCCCGTTCTTCTTTGAGGAAACGACCCCAGCGGGTCCTGCAACATGTTCTGTAACAGGCTCTCGGTATGCAGAAATGCTGAAAAATTCTGTACTACCGGAGTTGCGTCGGCGGAATGCACTCAATGACGTTGTTTGGATGCAAGATGGTGCACCTCCACATATAGCGAGGTCAGTTAAAAGGCTCCTAGATCAGCATTTTGGTGATCGCATCATCTCACGCCATTATCCTATTCCGTGGCCTGCGCGATCCCCAGATCTGACGCCTATGGATTTCTGGTTTTGGGGATATCTCAAATCCAGAGTTTACCTGTGCAATCCGCAAACATTGTCGGGCTTGCAGGATTCTATACGGCGTGAGATTAGAAACATTCCTCGCGTCATGTTGCGTTCAGCGGTATTGTCCGTCGTCTCCCGCATGCAATGCGTAATTGCTTGTGATGGCACCCATGTGGAAAATGTTTGATGCCAATAAAGGTTTTCTTTTGTCTGATATGTGTTCTCATCATTCAGCAGTTTCTTGTCTCTGTCGAATGCATTATTGCTCGGTGCGCCTTAAAGAACGGTTTGTATGTCTATAACACGTCGGTTTTTGGACATATCGGTACCGTTTCAACGCTATTTAGGGTTTTCGCATGCGCTGAACATTTTGAGACAGGAAAAAGTAGGCGTTTCCCTTCGAAATTTTCGAGTTTCTGTAACTATAACCGTAACCGTGAGCACCACTGTATTGCCATTCACAGAATCTCGAGCGCATACCTTCAAACAACTATATTTAAAATTTCATCTTGATCGGCTAAATAGAACGGGCGCTAGAAGTGCAGATGTTGGCAAAGTTTCTTTATAATCACCCTGTATAAAAAAAATAACAAAAACGAAAATATTTGTAACAAGGGTATCGAAATTTTTTAGAGTCAAGAATAAAACTTTTGATATAGGAATGTTACATATCACTATATATGTCATAAATATCAAGCCAAACCTTTGGACATGAATAGGATAAAACATCGAAAGTAAGCCGCAGGGAGTATTTCAGAAAACACAAATCATGTTTTAAGGCAACTGTTTCTGTTCAAAACTGTATTTTTTATTATATTATGCCCCCGCGATAAAAGAATCAAGAACGAAAATTCTTGCATCAGGCCTACATTATAAAACACTTTCCAACAATAGAATATTACTAACAAATTTAATTATTTTTATACAATGAAATTAGATATCTAAATATACAATTTAAGAAAACTCATAACTCATCAAAAATGAATTTCGCCAATTGCTGTTTATATATATATATATACCGCTAACCAGACCTCTACCTGCCGGGCATGAGTGACTAGTTTGACGAGTTAGTACTTAGACGCGGGGCGAGCCAATATCTTGTTATATTCGGTAAAGTGTGTGAATTCTTTCGTGCAGCCTTATATATAAATCATGGAATCGATACACACCACGTAATACACTAGAAAATTGAAATTTAAAAATACATATCACAAAGGTAAGCGCATTTATCGCTCACAAATTATCCCTCATATTCAGTCCTATAACCGAATTTGTATGATTCGTCTCTGTAAATGAAGGGTAAATGGTATGTGCTACGCTCTAGGTAATCTGTAGAAAATTTGTTGTAGCAAATCTTAGTTATTCTTATTAATTTTGTTGTGTTTGAAGTGTCATAACATCATTGAAATGTACCGAAAACTATTTTCAAAATAGATGAAATTCTTTTGTGCATCCCTGTAAATGAATTATAAAGGCTACATATTCTATACTTTTACTGAAGAATGATGTAGAGCACATCATTGATGTATATCAGTTCATTATGTTTGAAATATCGTAAAATCAATAAAATGAACCGCAAACGATTTTTTTCCATAGACCATAATATAATGGAAATATATTATCCCTGTAAACGAACTATAAATTCTACACAATTCCTTTTTTTTTACTAATTAAATTTTAATGTTTTAAAGATTTTTCGTTAGAAAAGGAATATACATAAATATGCAACTTGTTCCACAAAATCGAGTAAAAAAAAATATAAATAATAATAAAAATTTGCATCTCAATCTTACTTTAAAAAAACAAACAATGTTTTTAAAAAAATAAATAAATTGAATGATATAATTGATGCAGTAGTACTGCATGGTACACGAATGGAAATTCGGTTACGAATACCTATTATTTTAATTCGATTTTCGTAATTTGTATATGCCAAAAAAGTAAAGAACGTTACGCAATTTTCTTAATACAACGAAGGTAAAGGTTTATAGGAAAAAAAGATGAAATTTTATCTTTGGAGTCCTTTTATTTTAATAGAAAAACAATCAGAAAATAAATAAACAGTAATATAATAGGTATGTGATACGTTGATTATATACCGTTTGTCATAAGTTTTGCATTTATACCACATGATTATTTATAAATGAACACAATATTGAAACATTTAGAACGATAAAAATCGATCAATTTCAAACTTATGCAACGTGCTATAACATCCAATTCGCATACAGTGTGATTCACAAAGATAGAGCCAATAGCCTATTTCCTTAAATGTTGCCGCTAGACACATACTTTTAATTGAAAAGTTGACGTAAGATGACATTTGATGATATCATATGTTGCGACCCCCCTGGGTGATCTCTTTAAGAAAATACACTAACTGAATTTTTATACGGCCCTCGTAGGGTAAAATGTCCAATTAGGAAAGTTTTCCTTATTCATCCCTGAATGAAACACACATAAACCTATCTTTATAGCTAAAAACTCACAGAGGTATTAAAATCCAAAATTCGTAATTCACACCACTTAAGAATACCCCTGAGAACTGAATCCTAACTGAAATAGGGCATAAATCTAGATAAAAGACCGAATATTGAGAGAATAGAACATAAGTTGAGTTTTTTACAGTAGCTGCTCAATATGTTCACCACCGACGCCAGTGCATAGTTTCCTTCATCAAGCAATATTTCTATGCATTCGATCCAATCCCTTTGGATTGATTTGGGTCACTCCAAAAATAGTCATTTTGGCGATTAATTGTTCCAACTTGCTTGAAACAGCATTAATATGTCCAAAGGACTTTTATCATAAAGGAGGGGTTGGTGTCCTCTTGGATTAGTCTGCAGTTCTAGAAATGTAGACGCCGCGCCGTTGATAATCTCATTGTACATGTGCATGGGCTGCACGAATAATGTCCCAGCTAGAAAATGTTTGCACTTTTTTTGGCAAAAAAGTTTCAATTATGTACAATTTGTGCAAAAAAAGTGAATATTTTTGAATATTTCAAAAAGTGTACACTTTGTGTGCACATTATATGCATTTTTTATGCATACAAAAAAGTGCATATTTTTTGTTTTCAAAAACTGTGCAAATTTTTTGCATAAAATAACTGCCTGTTCCGTGTTCGCAAAAAGTGTGCATTTTTTATGCACAAAAGTCTTTACTTTTTATAGATGTAAAAATTTCTATATTCCAAGTTTTGATTATTTCTATGCATAATGGTGCCAATTCAAATCTGTAAATTTTTTCAAAAGTGCATGTATTTCCTATGAGAATACAATATTACCTAAAAAGAAACACTTCAACGTCACATATTCGTGCCCCCCTACCAGCAATATTTTCCTCCCTCACCCCCTCGAGGGATGTGAAGGTGGGGCTGGGGGGGGGGGATAAAACATATTTCACAATTTCTGTTCTTCTATGACCTGCAATTTGACTAATAATATAAGATTAAATTCTTTTTCAACATTTTTTAATAATAATTCAATGGGGGGGGGGGGTAACCCCCTCATTGAATTGGACGTATGTACATATGTATATATTATATAGATATTATAAAGAAAAATACAGCTTTAAAACACATATTTTACTGTACATTATTTTTTTTTAATAATTTTTTTTCAAAAAAAAAAAAAAAAAAAAACTTTTGTTAAAATTTTAAGTTTTTAAAAATTACAAACTTAAATGAGTAATATCTAAAAATTTTCTTCTCGGTAAATTTTCAAAAATGTTAATTTTTTTTTTTTTAATTTAAATTTTTAAGATTTGAAATTTTATAATTTTACCCCTCTCAAATGCACAGTTGGGGTATTCTACATCTCCCAGAGACAGTGAAAATGATCTAAATTACATAAAGCATATATTCTAAAACTAATTAAATAAAATTCCAACTGCTAATTTTTTGAACAGTGTGACAGGCCGACAGGAGTGGAGGATATATTAGTTTCCATCTGCGCGTGCGCGGTGCCTTTCCTTCTGTTGTCGAGATACATGAGGCAAGCGTAAACAAGAATTGTATATACAAGATTCTAACCCAATTTTTCTCGCCTGATGTTGTCTATTTTACAGAAAAAAAGGTAAATTATTCAATTTTATGTTGTAATGTTCTCTAAAAAACATTGTAAATGAACGTTTGTTTGGAATAAAACCACCCTAATCCTAGTTATAAATGTTAGGCTTAAATGCTACGGCTTTTGGGGGAAAAAAAATCTTTTAGCTGCTTTTAGCGGTAGTGCTTTTATCAATTTTCACAGTAACTTGTGATTTTCAGTTTAACTATAGCAGGGGTCATACAGACGCCTTACACTACTTAGAAACTCCATAGAAATTAAAAAGTTTCCAAGGAGATACTTAAACTCCTTAAATAAACAAAACAAAATACTTCTTAAATTATCACAAAGTATAATTTAGCGTTCAACAATGATTAAAGAAAGTAAAATAAGTCTTCCCATGTTTATAAAAATGAAGTTCAAGTAGTTACTGTCCTTCTAAGAAAAAAAAATAATCAAATTGTGTTTTTGTTTTGTTTGTACATACCCATAAGTTTTCCCTTCAAAATTTGGTTTTTAAAATCTATCTGCATGTGATGTATGATGAGTATTTGAGAATTGACTGTCCTCTGTATCTGTAATACATGACTAAAGCTAAGATACTTGTTTTTATTTTACTTTAAAGTTAATATGTTTAAAAGAAAGCTATGAACAATATTAATATGATTATTTATTGAACTTCAACATGGGGTACAGTGGACCACCCACTCCTGGGGCACAGTGGTCCACAATCCACTCTGCTCCTGTAATGCAGAATGTTCAAAATATTTAATAATTGCTTATTTTCTATAAAGAAAGATTGCTTTAAAGTAGATTTAACTGTAAAATAAAGTAAACAAATAAAAATAACAATTTATTTAACATAGTAAGAAATATTTTGTTTTGTATTTACTGCCTTTGATAAATATAACTGTAGTCTAATTGTTGATGATTTTATTCAAGTAAGATTTATGAGACGCAAATTGAATGGAAATCAGTTTATTTCTTCTGAAACTGTAGATGAATCTGCTGTTGATGTCAATGATTTCATAATGTTGCTCTCAGACCCAAAATTATTTCTTGAAAATTCCAGGCTCAATCTTACTCATAAGTACTTAAGAATTTAATTTGCAAATTTTAATGTGAGCGGATTTTTTTGTACTTAAGTAATAACTTCAACTAAATTGCAATTGTTCCTGTATTAATCTGTTATTATTTTCAAAATATAATTTTTTTGTTTTTGCTTCAAAATATATATTACTATGTTATTTTGTGGGTGAAGGGGCAACAAAAAATAATTAGATTAATGAAAAATAGATTTATATTGTATTTTAGATAATACCTAATAGTGGCCCACTGTACCACGGTGGGTGGACCACTGGACCCCGCTTCCGGGGTACACTGGTCCACTTCACAAGTGTATATAATTTTTTTTTTTTTTTTTTTTTGAAAAATGTATTGAAAACTATGTTGTGAGAAAATTATGATGGATGTAAGAAGGTTTAAGGAATATTCAAAAATATTTTCATACAGATCGGTCAGTCTGTTAAAGAGAAAAAAAATGTTAACTGGAAAAGTGGTCCACTGTGTACCGGTCTCCCCTACATAAAGTTTAGAACAGAAGCAGTATCTTATTAGTTATTCAATCAAGCGGTCTTGGAAACCAAAACCACTCACAGTATGTATGCAACAGTTTTTGTGCCAGCAATTAAGGGTTAAACTGCATAAAGTAATAAAGGAACAGCTTTGTGATTAACCTGCTGTGTGCCATCTTGTTTTTTAAATCAAGACATATTTGTTTTGTTTCTCATTTCCTTTCATCCATATTTACTTATTATAAACACATTATTTAATTTTATTGGCTAATTTATTTATATTTAATAATATAAGTTAAAATGTTTTGATTTAAAAAATGAGATTTCTGACCTTGAGCGATAAATTAAAACATTTGTTTAGTTTCTGACATAATCAATAGGGTGGGTCGAAATCATTTCTATTACCGCTACAGAGGCAGTCAAAAATTTGAAAAAAACGGCAAAAATTTCAATTTTTCGTTTTTTCTAGAGTTTTTAACTTTTATTATATGTCTAGAATTAAATAAATTTACATTATAGCTTGTAATAACTTATAAATGTGTAGTAATTTTGATCATGAGCATTGCGAACCAGGGGCGAGAGAGCCCCCCCCCCCCCTTAAATTTGAGAGAAAGGGGTTTTTTGAAGTGATTTTCCGGAACGTTTTAGAGATTTTTTGTTGGGAGGGGGGAGAAAAAGTGAAAATTGAGGGGGAATTTATGTAAGATTTCTTCCTACTAAAAAAATCCTTAAATTTACCATAAAATCGCAAAAATTTCTTCAAAAACCCCTTTTTTCCAAAATTTAAGAGGGGCGGGCCCCTCTTGCCCTTGGTTGGCAATCCCCATCATCAAAATTACTAGACATTTATTAGTTATTACTAGACATAATGTAAATTTTTTTAATAGTAGACATATAATATGAATTTGAAAAAAAGTAAAAAACGGAAAATTGAAATTTTTGCCGTTTTTTTTTCAAAATTTTGGCTGCCTCTGTGGCGGTAATAGAAATAATTTCACCATAATGACATTTTATTGGAACATTACTAACATCTTGATGTAGCTTTTGCATTCTATTAGAAATTGTATTGGTATGGTTGGATAATTTAATTAAAAAAAAAAAAAAAGCGATTTTTTTTAAACTTTGCCCTTTTTGCGGCTGTAAAAGATATTTAAAAGATATTAACCATTTGGTGTAATATTTTGTGAATTTATTCCTTATTACCAATGGCAACTTTTCCGCACTATTACGTTTCGATTATATAAATTTCGGTTTTTTTCGACCCACCCTAATAACCAAGTTAAATCAAAACATTTTAACTTCTATTATTAAATATAAATAAATGATTCAATAAAATTAAATAATGTGTTTATAATAAGTAAATGTGGATGAATATTATTTTGGAATTATTAATTGAAAGTAAACTAAAAAATTATTTAAAATATATAAAATATGCTTTGATTTTGTTTGTCAAAATTTGTTGGGGGGGGGGGGAGGAACTCTACTGCAGGAACCCTCATTCAATTCCAAAACTAGCTCTTTTTTTTTTGGTTCACAAGAGGTAAACATACTTTTTGAAGGCCCCCCCCCCTTAATTTTATTGACTAATTTATTTATATTTAATAATGAAAGTAAAAATATTTTGATTTAAAAAATGAGATTTCTGACCTTGAGTGATAAATCAAAACATTTGTTTAGTTTCTGACATAATCAATCGGGTCGAAATCATTTCTATTACCGCTGCAGGGGCAGTCAAAATTTTGAAAAAAAAACGGCAAAAATTTCAATTTTTCGTTTTTAAAGTTTTTAATTTTTATTATATGTCTAGAATTAAATAAATTTACATTATAGCTTGTAATAACTTATAAATGTGTAGTAATTTTGATCATGAGCATTGCGAACCAGGGGCGAGGTAGGCCCGTCCCCCCCCCCCCCCTAAATTTGAGAGAAAAGGGTTTTTTGAAGTGATTTTCCGGAACGTTTTAGAGATTTTTTGTTGGGAGGGGGGAGAAAAAGTGAAAATTGAGGGGACATTTATGTAAGAGGTCGCCCCTACTAAAAAAATCCTTAAATTTACCATAAAATCGCAAAAATTTCTTCAAAAAGCCCTTTTTTCCAAAATTTAAGAGGGGCGGGACCCTCTCGCCCTTGGTTGGCAATCCCGATCATCAAAATTACTAGACATTTATTAGGTATTACTAGATATAATGTAATTTTTTTTAATAGTAGACATATAATATGAATTTGAAAAAAAGTAAAAAACGGAAAATTGAAATTTTTGCCGTTTTTTTTTAAAAATTTTGGCTGCCCCTGCGGCGGTAATAGAAATAATTTCACCATAATGACATTTTATTGGAACATTACTAACATCTTGATGTAGCTTTTGCATTCTATTAGAAATTGTATTGGTATAGTTGGATAATTTAATTTAAAAAAAAAAAATGTGTTTTTTTTTAAACTTTGCCCTCTTTGCAGCGGTAAAAGATATTTAAAAGATATTAACCATTTGGTGTAATATTTTGTGAATTTATTCCTTATTACCAATGGCAACTTTTCCGCACTATTAAGTTTCGATTATATAAATTTCGATTTTTTCGGCCCACCCTAATAACCAAGTTAAATCAAAACATTTTAACTTCTATTATTAAATATAAATAAATTATTCAATAAAATTAAATAATGTGTTTATAATAAGTAAATGTGGATGAATATTATTTTGGAGTTATTAATTGAAAGTAAACTAAAAAATTATTTAAAATATATAAAAATATGCTTTGATTTTGTTTGTCAAAATTTGTTGGGGGGGGGGGGACTCCACTGCAGGAACCCTCATTCAATGCCAAAATGCTGTTTTTGTTCACAGGAGGTAAACATACTTTTTGATCCCCTTCCCCTCTTCCTCCTCCACAAAGTAAATAATAGCCAACTTATTTTAATCATAAAGTACATAATATTTAACTATGTAATCAACTTTGTCAAGTATTTATTTGATAAAACCTCTGAAACCGGAATATTAAAAAATATCGCAGTATATGGATTTCCTTCTTGGGATGTATAATTGTTGATACATATGTTTTAGCATATTAGTTAGTAATCTGTAACTTTTAAAATGTAATTACGAAAATTTTAAAAGCTTATAAAGTAAATTTAAATTACTATAAACTAAGGATGCACTGAATAGCGATTTTGGCCGAATACTGAATATTCAGCCCACAAGTATACCGAATATTCGGCTGGCCTAATATTTTTATATTTCAGACTAAAGTATTAAAAGTTAAATTATAAAACAATTTTACATAATATTTAACACAGATACTGCCATTTTATGAACCAGACCTTTTTACAAGAAGCCTTTACAGAAAAAAAAAAAAAACTGTGCTTTATCTTTGAGTTATAACTTAAAAAGAGTATAGTCTTAAAACTTTTTTAATTAATTTAGTTAAACTTTGATTAATTAAACTTTGTAGCTTCTTCTGTGAATTAAAATAAATTTATAAAATGTTCTTATATTCAGTTATAAGCCATTTTGTATTGGGTTGTTATTGATTTTCTTCTCTTTCAGAGTGGAAGCTTAGCTGCTAGTAAAATGTGGTTGAACAGAGACTTGTTGATACATCTCATGTAAGTATTATTTTATAATTTAATAAATCTTATTACATTATATTTTATTACAGTGTCCAGTTTAATTACGCTGTTTAGGAATTTTGTTATCTTCTTGTTATCTTGCGGCCCTCACAATTACGATTATGCCAAGGTTGCAGCTATGTAGATATGCCATTAATGGACACCTCCTTCCCAATGTTTTTGGTTTAAAAAAATAACCAATTAATATTTTGCTTTTTTTTTTTCATCTCATAACTCCCCATTGCATGTTTTACAATCTGGAGTATTGTTGACACTCTAAAAAATCCTGAATTTCGTCGATCGACTGCGTAAAAATCCTGAATTTCGTCGATCGACTGCGTAAAAATCCTGAATTTCGTCGATCGACCGCGTAAAAATCCTGAATTTCGTAGATCGAACGCGTAAAAATCCTTAATTTCGTAGATCGAACGCGTAAAAATCCTTAATTTCGTAGATCGAACGCGTAAAAATCCTTAATTTTGTAGATTGAACTTGTAAAAATCATGAATTTCATTGAATTTTATCGACTGAGTGTGAAAAAATCATGAATTTTATCGACCGAGTGTGAAAATAATCATGAATTTTATCGACCGAGCGTGAAAAAATCATGATTTTTATCGGCCGAGCATGTAAAAATTATGAATTTTTATTGACCAAGCATGTAAAAATAATGAAATTCATTGACCGGGCGTGTAAAAATAATTAATTTTATCAACCAAGCGTGTAAAAATCATGTATTTTATCGACCGAACGCATAAAAATAATGAAATTTGTTGACCAGGCGTGTAAAAAAAATTAATTTTATCAACTGAGCATGTAAAAATCATGTATTTTATCGATCGAACGTCTAAAAATCATGAATTTCATCGATCGAATGCGTAAAAATCATGAATTTTATCGATTGCTGTGTAAAAAATCATGAATTTTGTTGATTATGCACAGAAAATCGTAAATTTCTTGGAATGGGCACATAAAAGCCATGAATTTCTTCGAACGGGTACATAAAAATTACGAATTTCGTCGAATGGATGCTGAAAAATCGCAAAATTTAGGGAAAAAGGACAATCAGGAAATCCTGCATTTGGCCAGTTTTTAAAGTTTAATCGATGAATGGCGACTGGCGAGTGCTTATTTTCACCTTTACCCTGAAAGCTGCACATTATCTTCTAGGGATGCACCGGATATCCGTCTCCTGCCGGATATCCTGCTTACTCGGCACTCAAACCGGATATTCGGTCCGGCCGAATACTTCATTATCCGGTTGCCGGATAGTGACTAAATTTTTAACATTATTAGAAAAACTTAGTGCGAAATTAATTTGCTTTTTGCCAACATTATCAATGTTAGCAGAAAAAAATATTCATATTTTCATAAAAATTAAATTATAGGATTTATATATAAAGAAAATATATTTAAAATATGACAACTAATTATTTATAATTAAAGGCAAGTTATGGTGCTGAGCATTTTCAAGCTCTGTTATGTTTTTGTTCACAAATATTTTCCTTCTTCTGAGAATAAGTGTTCACTCCTCTGGTTGTCTCTTTTTCTTGTGCTTTCAACAATTCGAAGTAAAAATGATTTTATTGAAACTATTGTCACTATTTTGTATATGGATGGAAGACCAGCTGTGGTAAAATAATACTGATAATGAAAAGAATTGCACCACTTTTTTTAATAGTTCACTCTCCCCTTTGTACTACAAAAGAAGATACTTGCAATGAGGAGCTTCTCTATTTAAATTCTGTTAGAAAACATTTGTCATAGGGAAAGTAAGTAATAATATGTACAAGTATGTAGGAAAAGAAAAATCCACTTCAATAGGATGTTTAGTATTTATAAATAACAAGGATTTATAAGTATGAAAAACAGAGAAATTACTTAATTGTTTGTCTTTTTATTTTCAATGACCCTGAATAAAAAAAAAAGAAAAAAAACTACCAATATGTATATTAGAATAGGCAAAAGACAAAACATGATTAAATTTCAATACTTAATTACTAAAAAGCATTTGTTTTAAATCAACTTAATAAATGAGTTTAAATCTATTATTAACATTTGAATGACATAAAATTATAATAATTTAAAGTTTTTCTTCTTTAAGAAGCATAAAATAGAAATATTACTATTGAAATTAAAAATGAAAGAGTATTCGGCCGGATACCGGATATTCGGTAAAATTTCGTACCGAATATTCGGTATCCGGTATCCGGCAAAAATTCATATCCGGTGCATCCCTGTTATCTTCCATTATGTTTGTTTAGAAACACTCAGTTTTGAAAAAGAAAACAATGTTCACGATCTTATATTTATGCATTATTAGTTCTTATGAATGTCATCATTAACAGTTAATTTTCTTAGTTGTTACTTTTCAAACAGGAAATACATAAATGTATAAGTAATCTCTCTTATTTGAATATAATTCTACTTCTTAATTTTCCGGGATATCTTTATTTATTAACAGTTAAAAATAAAATTTAACTAAATTTTTTGAAAATATTTTTAAAAGCCTGTTTGGTTCAGGGTTGACTTGATTTTGCCCAACCCGAAAAAACCCGGGTGGGTTTTTTCGAAAAAACCCACTTGAAAAAACCCTTGAAAAAAACCCAAGTGGGTTTTATCAAAATCTTTATTTAAAATTCCACTTATCTAACTAATAATAAATATATCAATTTAAACCAAACATAATATACATTTTATGTGTCACAGATATAGTTTTCAGAAAATTCTAAATCGGCATAATTGCTGTATCTGAAACAAACTTGGAAAATTCACAGAGAAAATAATTATCTTAAAAAAAATACATGTAAAATTATATAAACAATTAAAAATCAGGATTATTTGTCAATATGACGAAGACAGTGGGGGGTTCAATCAATTCTTAAAAATTAGAGGCACGGGTATTTTAGTATGATTCAAAATATAT
Organism: Maratus michaelseni; assembly: GCA_963931845.1. NCBI lineage: Eukaryota > Metazoa > Arthropoda > Arachnida > Araneae > Salticidae > Maratus > Maratus michaelseni. The sequence continues at coordinate 326,946,117 of OZ007589.1, forward strand.
TAAGCATAAAACTAAATTAAGTTGAACAAAACATAAAGGGTAGATCATTGATTCATTTCACTTTCTTTAGTGAAATAGTATTATAGTGCAGCACAACCCACCATAATAATGAATCTCTTCTGCATAGCTAAGAACATTCATTATCAGATGCAAGATTAAGATAGTGATAGTAGTTTTTTTTTTTTTTTTTTTTTTTTTTTTTTTTTTTTTGGGGGGGGGGGGGATTCTAATTTTCTGAAAACTTATTGTATTTTAATAGAAATTTGGTAAGCTGCCTAATTTATTATTATTTGAATTTGCTGAAAATTTTAAACACAATCGGATAGTTAAAAGTTTTTTTTTTTTTTTTTTTTTTTTTTAAATAAGTAAGGAAAAGAAAAGTATCGTTTAGTTCTTGGTTTAATTATTATTATTTCTATTTGCAGTTTAAAACTTTAATTAAATCTCAGTCATCAGCAGCCAGCTGGGGAAAAGAAAATTGACCTGATAAAAATCCATCAATAAAACAAAAGAAAGATACACTGGAGTGTATTTTTTTCATTTTCCAATTAAAGTATTGATGATCCAAACAAATTCAATTATAAAATATTCTTACGTAAATATAGTATTTAAAATATAATGTAATATAAATTTCTTTGTTAAATAATTCTTTAAAAATAATGATTTCTTATTCTTGAGATAGTTCTATTGTTTATACCCCCCCCCCCTCCTTATCTAATTTCGCCAAAAGCAGAAGGATGGGCGATCGCAGACTATGACACAACATGCAGCTATTCTGTGCTATTGAGATGCAACCCCCCCTTTCCCCCCTCCCATACATCAAGATCTCTGGAAGATTTAGGAATTTAAGCTTACAATTTAGATGGTTTAAAAGTGAATTCATCCCTCCCCCCCTAGTAGGACAATAATTCCAAACATTTGATAAAATTCTACTACATAAGAAAATTTTAATAAAACAAAAGTAAATGATTCACTGTTTAAATCTAATTTTTATCTATAAAAGAGAAATAAACAAAATTTTAGACTATTAATTTAATTATTTTGACTTTAAAAAATTTCTTTCAATTCAGTCATAAAATGTCTTTAAAATCATTACAAATTTTTAAACTATTTTTAATATTGAATAAAAATTCTAAATAATTGTAATTAAATAATATATTAAATAAAAATTATTAAAGTATTAACATTTATTTTTTAAAACTTCATCCCATTAATTATATAGTTGTTACAAAACAAACAAACAAAGAACGGCAAGAAGAAAAATCCTCAAAACCCTGAACAAACCCGAAAAAACCCTGAAAAACTCCCGAAAACCCCAAAAACCCACTGGGTTGGGTTTTTTCTGAAAAAACCCGGGTTTTTGCCAACCCTGGTGGTTGGGCCATATATAAAGATATTCAGCAAAACTGAATAGTTTGATATTTGGTTAGGCCGAGTGCGACCTATTTTCAGCCTAATTAAATATTTGTAGTATGGCCAAATACATACCAAATATTCTGTGAAATCACTAGTTGTAATTTTCCAACTGGACAAAAAATGTCCGGTCCAAGAATTTGAATAATTGTGTTAAAATTAATCTAGAGTAAATTTCTAGTTTGAGATTTGGAAAATGTTGTTCAAAATGTTTTTGAAAATGACCCGGAGTGAGTCAAAACATGTCGAACAACCTAATAAAAGTTGTATTTGTATTATGTTGTTAATTTACATCTTAGCATTTAAAAGAAATGCAATATGCAGTTGTTGCATCTGTTTTTTTTTTAGGGGGGGGAGGTATGAGAGGAAAAAGCCAAATATTAAAAAATATGTAGAAGATACAAAAAGAAGCTACTGGGGGAAAACGAGCCGGGCGCTTTTACAATATCATTATCTAAAACGGACAGGGTGCATCGGCAGGTTTAAAGGAAAAGGGCAGGGTGCAGCACCCTTTGAAAAACATCAAATGAGAACAAACACTATGTAAAAATGATCTTTTATTTAAAAATTAATTGAAAATCAAATTTTTCGTTCACATTCACACACAAACATTTAAAAAAAAAAATACTGTTCAAGCTTCCTAAATTTTATATATTTCTTCTGACAACTACTTCTTCCCTTCCCCCCTTTCCTCTAGCGACTCTGAATATAAATTGGCTGAGCAAAAATCACAAAACATAAACAAAATTCACATCACATAAAAAAAAATCTAATTAAAATTTTGGATTTTTTTTTATGGTCCTTCCTATTATGCAAAATTTTTCCTATTATAAAAAATTTCTCAGCTCTGCACCCAACAGTCTGAGCCTTTGAAGTTAATATAGATACATAGTTACACACATGAATTTTTAATAGTATAGATAGTAAATTTCAAGTTTGAGATTTGAGAAATTGTTTATATGAACAACATTTTCCAGTTTGTCCATATATTACACATGAAAATAAGTGAATTTTAACTATAATTTTTTCCTGTAGAAAGACAAACTACTTAATAAAATCTAATATTGAATTCTTATATTTATGTAATGTGTGTAAAGTAGTTCAGTTTGCATATTTTTGCATGATTTATTAATTTATTAATTTTTTTTTTTTTTTTACACAGGAAACAAACAGGATACAGCTTGAAATTGGTGTGATAAAAGTAAATCATCCAAAGATACACCTCCACAATGTGACTGTCAGACTGTCAGAATTTATTTTGTTTAAATCTAAAAGGAAGAAAATTTAAGTCCGGAACATTTACTGTATACATTACATTACCGGAACAGAGTACCATTAGTTTATTATTTATGTTGTGATTTCAAATAAATGCAGCAGCTGTACTGCAATGGTCATTTTTTTGTGTGTGCTGTGGTTTCTTTCACATTTTCCCAACAGCAGCTAGATTTTAGCAGTCGTCTATCAAAGCTCTTTGCAATCAGAAAAATGATTGCATCCAGTTGCAACAGTCAAAATTTTCAATGACTGGATTGGAAGTGAAATGATGAGAAAAAGCTGATCGCACTTGTGTAAATAAACAAAAATAAGTAAAGTTGATTTTTTTTTTTTAATGCCTTTTTCTAAGTTCAAATACATTAGTTAAAACATTTTCAACTAATAACTAGAATTTGGTGCAGCTCTTTTCAAGTAAGTGTAATAATTTTCTCTTATTGGGTTTTAACAATATTGGACATGTTTTTTACTGTATGCAGTGTTATATTTAATTATAAAATTTATATATTTAAATTTAAGCTTATTATCTTTTTCCGCATGTTGGTGAACTTGTACCATGTCTGATAAAATTATTGTTCATAATCCTATGTATAATTATGCATCTTTCCAAAACTGGGTTTATTATACATTGATAGCTGTAAATTTCATAGTAAGCTGAATCTTGATTTAAATATATGCTTAAAATGTTCGGTATGCAAAAAATCTACTTGAAGAAATGCACAAAATCTGAGGTGCCATATACGCTCAGATTTTGTGCACTTTATATTTTACACATTTTTTGCATGCTAAAAATATCCTAAATTGTGCATTTTTTATGCATAATCAGAGTCTCTGATTATGCATAAAAAATGCACAATTTAGGAATTATTTGGTATGCAAAAAATGTGTAAAATAAAAAGTGCACAAAATCTGAGCGTATTTGGCACCTCTGATTGTGCATAAAAACTGCAAAATTCAGGGATTATTTCGTATGCAGAAAAAGTGCAAAAAAAAAAGTGCACAAAATCTGAGCGTATTTGGCACCTATGATTGTGCATAAAAACTGAAAAATTTAGGGATTATTTTGTATGCAGAAAAAGTGCACAAAATCTGAGCGTATTTGGCACCTCTGATTATGCACTTTTTGTGCAGAATTCAGTTTGCACTTTTTTTGCAGAATTCAGTTTGCACTTTTTATACACAAGTAGAGGTGCCAAATACGCTCGGATTTTGTGCACTTTTTTTGCAAACTTTTTCTAGCTGGGGTATGGATGCCAATTGCTCCTCCATTGCAATATGCTCCATATTATTGATTGTGGAACGTTCGATTCTCAAGTAATACTTCATGTACTCGAGTGAGGATAAGTCACAAATTAAGAAACAACGTCAATTTCAGTATCACTTGACCTGGACATGGGCCTACCAGGACCTACCTGCCGCTGCTCGCATCCGGTAACTTTGAATTCGCTGAACAATTCGATAAATAAAATTCCTAGAATGGGGACGAGAATTCGGGAAACGGTGTTGATATTCTTCCGCAGTTTGTAATGCATTGCGATTACAAACGGCATTAAGTTTGCGCATACAATTTTTATGTTTAAAATACATCGTGACGATTGCATTACGTGCGCCTTAGAGTCAGAAATTAACATATCAGTCAATGGCTTCTTCGCAAAGATTCTTTAAATTAACAAGGTATTTTGCCTTATACGCATTTCAATTTATGTCTAATCCGTTAATACCTTTTAAAATATTTAAACGGGCATATCTCTGTGAGTTTTGCAGATATCAAGATGTATTTTTTGTGTTTTATTCAGGAATGGATAAGGCTATTTTTCTTAATTGGAAATTTCACCCTTCGGAGGCCGTGAACAACTTTAGTTTTTGTATTTTTTCAAATAGATCCCGGGAGTTGCAATTTATGTCAGCAAATTTAGCACCCTTTTATATGAAATTTTGCAATATGAAGCATGTGTCTAGGGGCAATATTTTAGAAAATATGCTACTGGTTTCAACTTTATGTATCATCCTCTAATGTAAATATTTTTATTGGATACTCGTTTCATCTCCTTTTAACACTTTTCAACATAGCTGAAAATTGTTTATGAATTCAATTTCTCTGTCTGTTGTCTGTTCGTCTGCCCGTAAATATACTCGGATTACCATGTAATTGATGTATGTTATTGAATTTTAAAATAGCATGATCTCTCTCAAAAATGAAGTATACAGCCGTCATACCTAGTTCACAGCACATTTAAAAGTATTGAATTTTATTGCGGTGAATGGGCAAAAATCAACTGCAAGCATTTTAATGATGTTGCCCTTTTTCAAATATAATCAAATTTTAAATTAGGATACCTCATTATTGTCTATTTCTAAGGTATCCTAAAACATGATTTTTGTTGAAAATGAAGTGCAAAGCATTTATCATTCATTTACAGAATCACACACGAGAATTCCACCACATAATTATCTACGAGGATAAATCATTTGCAGTGTATTTTAATGATGTTATACACTAGTTCAACATAAAAAGATCGGCATACATTACAGAGATGCACTATAGTATACTTACTGTGAAATATAGTGTGCATAGCATTTATTGTTCATTTACAGCAACACACAAAACAATTCGTTTAACGTGTGGTCAGTGAATATTTAAAAAAAATTCGGAATTCATCGGAGCTCACAAATTCTGCGCTTCGGAGCCCAGAATTTTGATATTAAAGAATATCACGCGGTTTTACATTCTGGGCTATCATGACAGTATTGACAATTTGTTTGTCGGTAGGGAATAAAGAAGAAATATTCTGCTGAATTTTTAATGAGAAAAATGCAGGATGATTCATATGTAAGTATACAACTTCCAGATGCTGTAAAACGGAAACAGTTTAAGGCACGTTCACCAAATGCATTCCGTAACGTAGGTGTACTCATAAAGATTCCCACTTATGTGCGAAGTGGCATAGGTGATAGCTAGCGTGTCACGTGAATATCAGTAGAAATGGCTAAGTCTGCCATGAGAAGGCATTTTGTATTCTTTAATTGAACAAAACGGAATCTGTCACAATTGTGCAACGGCATTTTCGACCACGATTTGGAAAATAATTTCTAACCAGAAAATCCATTTATGATAGTTAAAAAAAATTGAAACTATGAGCTGTACGTGCAAAGTACGCATAAATGGATTACTGGTTTGATGCATGTTATGTAACTAAGGGTGCACCCATAGAACATCTTTGACTGTCTCTAAAAACTTCAAACATTCACCTATACTTCTGCTACAGATAACATAAAATTTCTTACATTGTTGCTGTTGAACACAAGATGCCATCTACACTGCAGACGCAGCCATTTCTACTGATATTCACGTGACACGCTAGGTATTGCTTATGTGACTTCGCACAGCAGCGGAAAAACCTTATTAGTACACCTACACTGTTAAAACTTTGCAGCAAACTGTCCAGTCATTTGACCGTTTTTAGAGAAAATGGTTAAATAACCGTAATTTAACTCTATTCTGGCCATAATATGGGCAATAATATGGTCAGAATAGAGTCAAATTACGGTTATGTAACCGTTTTCTATAAAAACCGTCAAATGACTGGACAGTTTGCTGCAAATTTTTAACAATGTACCTTACGGCTTTCATTTGGGGAACGTGCCTTAAACTGTTCCTGTTTTTCAGCATCAGGAAATTGTATACTTACTTATTAATGACCCTGTATATATGTATTGTTATATTTAAAATTTTTGTACATATTTATTTCTGGTAATGTTATTCTTTAATAAAAACAATAATGAAATTCATTTCAACGCAACGGGTTAAATACTATACATTTTTCTTTTCACTTTCAGTGAATATAAAAAAGTAAAAGTTAAATTTTTAAGAAAGGATGCTTGAGGCTATAAAAGATGAAAACTTACAAAATGAAGCATGTTTCTCTTAACTTCTTTTTAGTTTCGATTTTTATTTCAGTTTTACATCTTACAAAAAATTAGCACAGAAAAATATGCAAAGACTTATTCATACAAAAAAGAAATCGGGGTATGTAAATACAGTTAAATCTAAATTAATATTTTTTACGCAAAAAACGTTTTGAAATGTTTATATTTTTTTTTATTTATTTTGTTATCTATATTTTTTGCATGCATAAAGGCACAGAAAGATAAAATTTTATTTAGATAATAGAAACGAAGAAAAATATATTTTAAAGCCACAAGATATGGAAAAATAGTGAAATGATTGCTAAGCAATGTCTCTTATAACATAAACTTTTGTTAAAATAAAGGATAAAAATATCTTTTCTCAGTACATTATTTTGGTTTATTCCTTTGATACGTCTTATGTAAGTGTGCAAAGATTCTATTTTGTTTAGGCACATAACTCTTACATAGTTTCGTATCTCTGCTATAATTATTTTTTTATCTTTATTTAATTACTGTAACATATTTGCGCATTCGTATAACACAATGGAGTTATCCTCATGAATATATATTTATTTAATATTTCGTATAAAATATGTTTTTTAAAGTCCGAATTTTGTTGGCTTTAAATAAGTACTACAATAGATTTGTAATAAATGAACAGAAAAATGTCTATGAATATGATATTCTGATGTGTTAAATTTATACTTATCTTGTAAACTTTTATTTTTTTATTTTTTTTATTTCTTCGAAAGTAAGTTTTCTAACAAATTTGTAAGCTTAATACATTTTTGAGTGCGAAATCTGAGATGTTGACGCGAAGTGTCTGCGATCTCATCTGTATGTAACCGGGTGAATTATATTAGCGAAACCAATGTTAGCTCACCAAGAAAAAAGATTTGATTAAAACTACAAAACATTTTTGTTGAGTACATTTTGCTTGTTTTAGCAAAATTCAAATAAAATTGGACCATTTTACTTGAATTAACAAAACATTTTTTGCTGACGATACAATCTTTTTTTTTTTTTTTTTTGGAATTGCAAAAAAATTTTTTTTTGTTGATTCAAACTAAATTTCCATTGACCTATATTTAAACAAAAATTTTGTTGGGTCAACCAAATTTTTGTTGATTCAACGAAACTTTTTTTTGGGTGCTTTATCCTTATAAAAATTAAATAAACTCATGAGCATTTTGCTAAACAAATCCTTTCATCTGAATTTCACATTCAAAAATAAGCAAAGCTTAACACGGTTTACTTCGTCTTATAAAAAATTAATGAATTTTAGACATGAAAATACTGTATTTTTCTACGCGGTTTACAAACTTGACAAGAATATGTATATTTTTAATTTACGGAGCTGAAAGGTATATATTGTTGAGTATTAAAGTTGTGGACTGTAATAAAATAACTATTTATAAAAATTTCGACGAATTAAATGTAACTAAACAGTTTTTTGTTAAGAAACGATTTTTTACGGATCTCCCCATTAGAGACTACTGCACGATACGAACAACAAAAAGCATCCGATTTTACATTTATCACCACGCGATACTAGAAGCCAGGAAAGGCGCCAACAGATATAAAAAAAAGACGGAGAAACTAAACTGGAAATTTTAGCAGAAATTCCTACTACATATGCAATGCAAAGCGCAAATATATCCGTAAATTACGCTAGCCTTTTCATCAAAACTAGCATTAGATAATGCAACATGCGATATCAATTTTATTTCGATGGCATACATCATTTCCATTACATATTGTGTATCTACAATCTTTGCTCCGACGAGAAAAGCATTTGAGTAGTTTGGTAGGAAAATACAGCTCTATTTACTAATTTTTATATTTAAAAAAATAATATTCAAGCATTTAATTTTTTAACCCATCAAAAGGAAAACATAACAATAAAACTTTTTATGTTACAACAATGTAAAATAACTTTTGTAGTAACATCTCGCAGTTGGACATCTTTATTTCCCAATCTTAACGAGGGTACTTTGGGAATAAGAAGAAAAGTAAACTTCGTTATACTGTATATATATAAGTTCATTCAAAAGTATCATACAAAAGTAAGTATCATATACATTCATCATTCTAAAAGTAAGTATATTTTAATTTAAATTTGAAGTGTACTTACAGTGTATTCTTTATTCGAAAAAATATTTTACTATATATATATATATATATATATATATATATATATATATATATATATATATATATATATATATATATAGTAAAATATTTTTTCTAATAAAGAATACACTGTAAGTACACTTCAAATTTAAATTAAAATATACTTACTTTTAGAATTATTTTTATAAATGTTAGTTCATTGATTTAAAAACAGGTACGTAATAAATTTCAGAGACATATAGTTTAAAACACTAAATCAGAAATTATCTTCCATAATACATTAATTATTTTAAAAAAAATAAAAATTTGTGTTTTTCCAACATTTTTTAGGGAAGGATATTTTGTTCATCATATGTAACATTGTACACAACTCAATGGCTCTGGAAACGATTTAAAAATACGTTTTACTGGCTCCATTGTAAAAGTAGATTGATTGATTTCTTTCTTTTTCTTTTTCTTTTTTAAAGGTACATAAAATTTAATATAAATTAGGGGAATTGGTCTCACTCCTTTTATGTTCGCTATTTTTGACAATAAAGGTGATCTGTAGCAAAATTTTACATATTATTTACTAAAAGTAATTGAAGGAATAAGAGGTAAATCTATCAAATATGTTAAAAATATATTGAAATCAAAGTTTTAAAATCGCTCAAGGGCTATACAAATTCTCAACACTCAAACGAACGCCGAGCTCAAACAATTTAATGAATGCAACTAAAAATCTTCAACATATCTTCAACAAATCTTCAACATATATTTGTACTAGTTTTCTAGAAATAATGACTCATATTTCACTCGCCAACGTATGGTACGGGGATGTAGTTTAAGTACATAAAGTTTGCGAATTTCTTTATGCAGTAGGCTAATGAATAAAAAATGGAAAGTCTGTCGAAAAATAATTTGTGTTATATGACAACACAGATACGTTATTGACATTATATTTGTTCTACAGTTATTACAAAAATGACTTGCTTCTTTCTCCAATGCTTACATTTGTTTGATAATGACATAAAATAAATATAAATATTTTATTTAAATCAATTATCTTTTTTGAAAAGTAAATAAAAAAAGTCAATGTGCTTATTTGCAATATAAAATAATTATGTTTAATATATGATTGTTCAAATTGACTTATTCGTTACATCTTTTTTTTTTTTTTTTTTTAATGCTTATGCTCATTTAACAGTCCAACTCAAAATTAATAAAATTTGTTTTTTTTAGATTTGTAGAAAATATTTGTTCAGACAATTTGAAATATTACCATTGAAATAACCGATTACATAGCAGCATCTCATTCTTCAATTCAGTAACTACTGAATGAAAAATGATTTGTCCATACGGCGGACAAACTAATCGCCATAAATCTTCTCGTTTTATTGAAAAAGTAGATATTCAATAATTTTTTTCTTTGACGTATACTTTTGATAAATTGCATAGAGAAGATTATCCAATAAATTTCTTTCTGACACATTGTGCTTCTTTATGCAATAAATTACGTTATTTTATGCCTTAAGTCATTTGTAATGGGATAATTAACGTTTATATTAACACATATGTGTAAGAATATGAGTGATCTTTAAAGTACATTTCAACTATAATTTTACTTTTTAAAAGTTATTACATTGTATATTTATAAATGCTTTTGCAAATTATCTTTATTAGCTATTTTTACTATTATCTGTATCAACACATACATATATGTATACAAAGCTCTTCAGAAACTCTGAGACAAACATTAAGAGATGGCACATAATACTTCGAAAGTGAAGTTTTGTATAAGAAACCAGGATCGTAATCCGTATATTTAGCTAACTAGTCGTAGGGGGCCACCGTAATACTTACCCATCATGGAAATGTATAATATAAAATATGAAAATAAAACATGTGTAAACTACTTATAAAATGCATTGCAATTCGAATAATATCGTGGCTTGATGACGTCATAAACTTTAAATGCTCTATTACTGAATTGCGTATAAGAAACATCCTCATACCTCTGAAAATGATAATCATATTAACTAAGAGTTTACTGCTTCGGATTAAGTGTCTCATTTCCAATTGATATCGTTGAATTGAAATTTGGATGAAATACAGAGTCATGAAAAATCAAAGAGTGTGGGAAAATAAGATTACAAATATCTCGGAAAATAATTATGTTATCGACTTCATTCTTTATGTAAAATTTATGTTTATTTATTGTCTTTTATATTCACTTCTTAAAATAAACAATTTCGAAAATTTTTATATACCTTTTATCAAAACGAATATTTCGAGAGTCCGAAAAAATAATTCCGGATAATCAAGGTTACTGAAATTCAATAAGCTTCTTCCCATTATTACATCTAAGTACATACCAATTTCGGGGCGATGGTAATTTTTTTTCGAGTTTCGGGTTAACTTAAATTTTCAGCTTTGGTTTGGGATTCGGGTTAATTTAAATTTTCAGTTTCAGAGCGGGTTTCGGGATAACTTGAAATTTCAGGTTCGGATCGGGTTGCGTTTCGACAAAATTTATTTTGTCGGGTTCGGATCGGGTTACGGTTCGATGGATATTTTTGTCGGGTTCTGGTCGGATTTCGAGTTAACTTAGATTTTCAGATTTGGGTCGGGATGCATGAGGACAAAAATTATTTTGTCGGTTTCGGATCGGGTTATGTGTCAATGGATTTTTATTTCTCTGGTTCGGGTCGGCTTTCCGGTGAACTTCAACTTTTCGGTTCAGTTCGGGTTGCATGACGACTTAAATTATTTTCTCTTGATCGGATCGGGTTACTGTTTGATGGAATTTTTTTCCTGGTTCGGGTCGGGTTTCGTGTTAACTTCGATTTTCAGGTTCGGGTCGGGTCGCGACACGAAGTGATTTATTTTGTCGGTTCAGATCGGGTTACGGTTCGATGTAATTTTTATATTTTGTTCGCTTTGGGTTACTCTTTAAGTTCGAATTTTTGGGTTCGGGTCGGGTTACGACATGAAGGAATTTATTTTATCGGGTTCGGATCGGGTTGCGGTCCGATGGATTAATTTTGTCGGGTTCGGGTCGGGTTTCGAGCTAACTTAAATTTTCAGATTTGGGTCGGGTTTCGGGTTAGCATAAATTTTCAGGTTCTGCCGGGTTTCGGGTTACCTTCAATTTTCAGGTTCGAGATGGGTTGCGAGACGAAGGGATAAAATTTTTCGTGTTCAGATTGGGCTACAGTTCGTGGTTTTTTTTTTTTGCCTGGATCGGGTCGGGTTTCAGGTTAACTTGAATTTTCTGGTTTTTATCGGGTTGTGACACGAAATAATTTATTTTGTTGGGTTTGGATCGGGTTACGTATTGATGGATTTTTATTTTTCTGGTTCGGGTTGGCTTTCGGGTGAACATCAATTTTCTGGTTCGGTTCGGGTTCGGTTCGATGGAATTTTTTTCTGGATTGGTTCAGGTTTCGTGTTAACTTCAATTTTCAGGTTCGGGTCGGGTCGCGACTCGAAGTGATTTATACTGTCGGATTCGAATTGGGTTACTGTTCGATGAAATTTTTAAGTCTTATTCCGTTTGGGTTACTCTATAACTTCGAATTTATAGGCTCGGATCGGGTTGCGAAATGAAGGAGTTTATTTTGTCGGGTTCGGATCGGGTTAACGATTAAATAATCCACGGTCCGGTGGATTTTTTTGTCCAGTTGTGCTCGGGTTCCGGGTTAACTTCAGTTTTCTGGTTCAGGTAGGGTTGCGATTCGAAGGAAATTATTTTGTCCTTTTAGGATCGAATTACGGTTCGATGGAATTTTACTGTAGGGTTTGGCTCGACTTCGAATGGAATTTTCAGGTTACAACACAATATATTGACAAAGAGCTGGTCTTTTTCTAAATAGGCATGGGCATTTTTAATTAACCTAACGGTATCTAGGCTCTTTGCAATAGTCCGGAAAAATAGCAGTCTGATTGGGAAAGGCCGGCACTTTGCAAACAGCATATGCTCTTTTCAAATAGCCGGATTTCCCAATCAGCCTACGACGTATGCCCATATATATATAGTAAAATATTTTTTCGAATAAAGAATATATGTTGTACACTTCAAATTTATATTGAAATATACTTACTATTGGAATGATTTTTATAAATGTTAGCTCATTGTCTTAAAAACTGATACGTAATAAATCTCAGAGTCATATAGTTTAAAACACTAAATCAGAAATTAGCTTCAATAATACATTAAATATTTGACGAAAATAACAATTTATGTTTTTTCAACCTTTGTTAGAGACGGATATTTTTTTTATTCTATGTAACATTGTACTCAAGGCTCTGGAAACGATTTTAAAAATACATCTTTCCGGCTCCGTTGTAAAAGTATGTTGATTTCTTTCTTTATTTTTCTTTTTTTTTTTTCATTTAAAGGTACATCAAATTTAATATAAATTAAGGGAATTGATCTCACTCCTTTTATGTTCGCTATTTTTGACAATAAAGATGGTTTGTAGCAAAAATTTTGCATTTTATTTACTAAATGTAATTGAAAGAATAAGAGGTAAATCTATCAAATATGTTAAACATATAATGAAATCAAAGTTTTAAAATCGCTCAAAAGCTATACAAAATCTCAACACTCAAACCATTTAATGAATGCAATCAAAAATGTTCAACATATCTCGCCTAAAATGTAATCACTTTATAACAATTTCATTGAAATCGAAGATTTTTGAACTGAAAATATAGCTCCATTGACCCTCGACATAATTCTATTCGAATTTTTAAAGAACGGTTAATTTCGTACGAATTACCGAATCTTCTTAAGAAACAAACTCATCCAAGATATTTTACAATAAAAAAAAGAAACAACTGGCTAAAAACAAAAACAGTATTCGAATATAAATATAATTTTCAAGAAGAAGGGTAATGGTATATTTTTTAATATTTTTATTTTAATATTTTTCTCAATGAGAAACTTTGTAAGAGGGATATATAAACATAATGCAATGTATTACGTGCAATATTTGTACTGGTATTCTAGAAATAATGACTCATATTTCATTCGTCAACGTTTGGTCCAGGGATGTCGAGTAGGTGCAAAAAGTTTACGAATTTCTTTACGCAGTAGGCTAATGAATAAAAAATGGAAAGTCTGTCGAAAAATAATTTGTGTTATATGACAACTCAAATAAATTATTGACATTATATTTGTTCTACAGTTATTACAAAAAGGACTTCCATCTTTCTCCAATGCTTACATTTGTTTGATAATGACATAAAATATATAAATATTTTATTTAAAGCAATTATCTTTTTTGAAAAGTAAATAAAAAAGGCCATATGCTTATTCGTAAGATAAAATAACTATGTTTAGTATATGATTGTTCAAATTGACTTATTCATTACATCTTTTATTTTATGCTTATGTTCATTTAACAGTCAAACACAAAATTAATAAAATTTGTGTTTTTAGATTTGTAGAAAATATTTTTTCAGACATTTTGAAATATTACCATTCAAATAAACGATTACATAGCGGCATCTCATTCTTCAATTCAGTAACTACTGAATGAAAAATGATTTGTCCATACGGCGGACAAACTAATCGCCATAAATCTTCTCGTTTTATTGAAAAAGTAGATATTCAATAATTTTTTTTTTTCTTCGACGTATACTTTTGATAAATTGCATAGAGAAGATTATCCAATAAATTTCTTTCTAACATATTGTGCTTCTTTACGTAATAATTTACGTTATTTTATGCCTTAAGTCATTTATAATGGGATAATTAACGTTTATATTAACACATATGTGTAAGAATATGAGTGATCTTTAAAGTACATTTCAACTATTATTTTACTTTTTAAAAATTATTACATTGTATATTTATAAATGCTTTTGCAAATTATCTTTTTTAGCTATTTTTACTATTATCTGTATCAACACATACACATATGTATACAAAGCTCTTCAGAAACTCTGAGACAAATATTAAGAGATGACACATAATAATTCAATACTGAAGTTTTGTATAAGAAACCAGGATCTAGGAGGAAACCAACGTATATAGGAACCTATATAGGAAAACAACGACTAGTTAGCTAAATATACGGATTACCGCATATTTAGCTAACTAGTCGTTGGGGGCCACCTTAATACTTACCCATCATGGAAATGCATAATATAAAATTTGATTTCAAATCTCTATCTCAAATTGTTCGAGATATAGAGCGGATAGAAACACACAGACACACAGACATATAGACAGACACACATACACACAGACGGACGGTTTTTTTTTTCTTAAAAATATGTTTTTTGGAATCTCCAGTGTCTGAAACGTGTAATTCCATCAAAAAAAAAATTTCGATATTTAAAACGATTACACGATTTACCCTATACTACGCATGATGGGTAAGTAAAAGTACGAGGTGTCTCACAACAATCGTATATAACAATTCCATTAATCATACATGGAACAAAAGTAGATATTTTAGCACACTCTTCCATAGACTAACATTCAGAGGTAGCATTATGACAATCTATTTTAACGTCGTTGATTTTGGTTTATATGATAGATTTCATGGTAGAGATAACGAAACTGTCAGTCACATGACGCATAGGCGGTGGGTGGAGATGCCATAGGAACATCAAACACCCCTCTGTAACGCGAAGTGAATGACAACGCGATTACTAATGATGTCTCCAAATCGGGTAACATCAGTAATCAAGTTGTCATTCCTTTTGCAGTGTAGCCTTATGTGGTTTATGGGGATTCTATGTAGCTTTATGTGGTCATGAATATCAATATGTTGTGTGATGTTAATATGGAAACAACCTATCACAACCAATATCCCAGCTGACTGAAAATTTCGTCTCTACCATATCTACCATCTAATCTATCATATATAACAAAATCAATGACTCTAAAAGTGACGCTGCTTCCGAAACCTTTTATTGTAAGGATTGAAATGACCTCAAGGAAATTGCTGAAACTTTACATTATTTTGGTTAACGCGATCGACTGTAAAGGCAATTACATTCGGTAATATTGAGCTCCCAATAAAAAGTTAAAATTTCAGTACAAATTCACCTTGTTTAATAACTAAAATTCATAGATATACAACTAAATGTAAATATGTTGCTTGAAGGTGCGTAAAAACATACATAAAATATTTAAAAGCACATTAAAGTCATTTTAAAAAATTCAAAACATTTTCAACCGAACTACTCGGTTATCATCAGTGAAAAACTATTTATTGAGTTGAGTTGTTGTCTCTTCGCATTTCTTGCTTGCCCGGAATAAACTATTTTTCTTCAAGGGTTTGGAATATAAGGTGGGATGGGAAAGCTAATCAATGATGTATTAATTCATTCCAGACTGTGTGGATATCATATGATAATGGATCGTTACATACCATTTCTTTTTTAGATATATTTTCTAGAGACTCTCTTATGACAGCTTCCAGGCGATCCAGGCGATAAAAATAATCGCCTGGAAGGTATCATAATATATTTACATTTAGTTGTATCTCTATGAATTTTAGTTATTGAGCTCCCAGTTCCAACATATCCGCTTGCTGATTGTGGCTATTTTTACAACTTCTGGTAATATTCTTATATTTAACATAAAAGAGATGTATACTATTTTTAAATTTCATTATATTATCCTAATCAATGAATTATGAAAGAAAGTTCGAGTTCGTATTGAAATGAACCCACTTTTATTTTGGCAAAAAAATTGTATCAACGCCTTATACAAAATTGCTGTCTATAGTGAGTTCCCCTTCCCTAAAAGGATTATGAGGCATTTTTGAATAACCCAGTGGCACAGTTTTAACATGATTGTGAGAAGTGTAATGAAATATAAAACAAGTGATAAGTGTGATCGAAGATCGCACAAAGGGTTTCGTTTAATATTCCTTTCAAAACACTTTATCTTTTCTTTAGTAAATCCAAATAAATTTCATTTTCCAAATGGGAAAAAAAAAGTCCTGTTTTTTATAAAGTAAAAATTTACTGGTCTATTTTTCTCGTTTTTGCCAATATCTGAAGCAACAAGATCGCTGGCGAAGCCCGATATTATACTCTGTCATAACAATAGCTGTCATGTGGACTAAATGCGATATTAAAAAAAATAATTTCAAATTAAACATGTTGCATAGAGACCTTTAAAATGTTAAAATATACCAATAGTTCCATAATCGGGTTTTTATCATGATTCAATACGTTCCTCAAACTCATATGATGCTGTAACCACTAGTTGAAGTCATATCTACTTGCTTTCTCTATTACCCATATGAATACTCTCTTTGTATTATTTTCAAACATTTGAAAAAGTCCGTTAAACTTCTAATATGACGTTAGATTATTTTTCTTTTTAATTCTCCAATGACATCATATTAACCTGCTTTCTGTACTTACACATACTCATACTCCTTGTATTATTGTGAAAAGTTTGAAAATTTCCATTTTATCACCAATACGACGTCATATTAATCTTTTTTCAATTGGTGAAACTTTTTATTTCATTTTCATTTATCACGTGGAAATCTTTCAATAGAAAATTAATTATTGTAGAAAGAATTTTATTGTGGATTTTTAATTGTGGCAACTGCTATAACGAAACATGTTTAAATTTAATAGAAAAAGGCTGTTAGATTTTTGGTTTTTTATCTCTCTATATTAAAATAATAGGATTTTTTTTTAATTTTATGATTTTCAGCTTCATAGTAGGTTTTCAGCTATAAGTACACAGAATTTATAGTGTGTAAATTATATAGTTTCTGAAAATCGACTCTGTGACAGACAGACAACGTAGCTAGACGAATATGGTTTCGTGAGATGAACGAAACCCTAAAAAGAGACTAAAATTACAACAATTCTCATATCTTACAGTGTGTTAAGATATAAATGTTACGAATTACAGCCTTCATAATCAAATATTGGCTAAATTGTATTTTTGAAAATAAATATAAATTTTGAAAAATGTAAAATAAAAAAATATGGTTGTGGTGGAACATTGTTTAATACCATTGATCTCAACTACAAACTCACGATTTTCAGATTTAAGTAGGATGAGAAAGAATTTGCCGAGACATCCTCAAAACTTTGAAAACGTCTTTATACAGTAATTAAGTAAAAACAACGTGACAGAAGGTTTCATCATTAAAATGACTTTCAACAGTAATCCTTGTCTTTAACATCCAGTAACAATCTGTGCACCTGGTTTGTCACCTGTTACCAGAATAACAGTAAATTAAAAGTGCTCTCTAGGCAGGTGAAAGCAATGTCAAATGTTGTTTAAGTCTTAGATTATATAATAATTGTTTGAAGGATCTATTTTTCTATTAGATCGATTTTTCTATAAATTGTATTATATTCTATAAAGCAAGAAACAAAATCTATATCCTTTGAAATTGAATGTTAGTGACATCTTTTGCTAACGAGGGATAAACAAACTTGGGCTGAAAATAGAACATAAACCACCACGAACACCCCAGTCAAAACCGACAATGAAACACGACATTTATCCAAAATACGTTCACAATTTAGATACACATGGAGTTAATTCCACTATGTTATAATAGTGATCTTTCCTTATTTAATTCCAGAAAATTATTCTATTGGGATTTTTGGAAAGTTCCTACCATTTGGGAAACTCAATTTGTAAATTCTGCCCGTCAATTATTAGACTTTACACTGTTAAAAATTTGCAACAATCTGTCCAGTCATTTGACTGCTTTTGTAGAAAACGGTTACATAACCGTAATTTAACTGTATTCTGACCATAAAATGAACAATAAAAAAGTCAGAATACAGTTAAGCTGCGGTTATGTAACTGTTTTCTACAAAAACGGTCAAATGACTGGACAGTTTGCTGCAAATTTTTAACAGTGTAGTTATCGGAATTAATGTCTAATAATTAAATGATAGAATTGTCCGGTAAGAACCAATTTTCCCAAATGGGAAGAACTTTCCGCATAACCCAATGAAATCTGTTGTTAAATAAGGTGAATGTTGCTGTTTGAAAAAAGTGACATTTCATTGGCATTTAATTTTTTCATACAATGAAGTGAGATATCTAAATAAGCAACTTAACAACCGTATAACGCAGTGACAATCAATTTTAGAAATTGCTGTATGTGTGATAATGTGTGTGAATTCTATCATGTTTCCCTGAATATAATTGATAGCATTTATACATACTTTATTATAAACTAAAAATTAGATGAGTTCAAAAATGTATATGTCTGCGAAAAACGCTCTTCCAGCAATTATCCATCACAGACAGCCATAAAACCGAATTATATTGTGCGTTTCTCCAAATTAACGATAAATATTACTTATTCTACACACCTGAGAAAGTATGTTTTAGTTCCCATCACTGGTGCATACCAGTCTCATTATTTTTAATATATCATAAAATCAATAAAATGCACCGTAAACGATTTTTTCCCTTGTACCATAATGTAACGGAATTCTTTTGTGTGACTGAACTATAATTTCTACACACTTCACTTTAATACCAAACCTTCTATAGTAAACTCAGTATTATATAAAAATTGCATGGTAATCCAAGTAAACTTATGCGAATTGGAGTCACACGGGCAGAGGACAGGCAGATAGACAAACAAACTGAATTCATAAACAACATTCACATTTGTCAGAAAGTGTTAATTAGTTCAAAAAATAAGTTCAATAAATACGAGAACTGTCAAATATCAAATTATCGCTTTCAACAGAGTGATGTTTTACTGCAAAGTGTCTATAAATGACTTTGTTTTTAAAATAACATGAAAAAATATTTTACAAAGCCTAATAAAACGTAGATGGCAAATATTATTAATATTTTCCAATTAATAATAACAAAAAAAAGGAAGAAAGAATGGTGTAGCATTCCATTTGAGAAACTGGTAAATTATTTCACAAAAGTTATGATATACAAGAAATCAATTGAGGGAATTTAATTCTTACTGTGACATGAAAGATAGATTTACTAGCGAAGTATTTCTGCATGGGATACATTTACAGTATTGATATGGATGCAAATTAAAAAAATAACAACAGAATAAGGGAATATGCAGTCTGCTTAAGGAAAATCTCCATAGAAATTAATTATGGGTTAAAAAGTTTCATTAAAACCCTTCGTAAAGGAGAAATTAAGAGATAAAGAGAGAAATTGTGCTTAAAAATGTACTTTGGCGAAGATTGATATAAAAGAAATTATTTACTATGTACAGTAAAAAGGTGATATACCAAACTCATTAACATAAATATTATAAAAATAGTTTCTTTTCTTGTGAATAATGTAACATTGTTTTCATAATGATATATTACTTTATGTGCCTTCAAAATCACTAACAGTAAAATGTTGATTTAAAAAAAGAACTGAGAGGGATTACTTCATTGTTATTAGGAATTTATCCAAAGTAATTAACTCTTGAGCAAAGAGTTCATTAAAACTTTCCTTTAATGAGAAATTAAGTGATCAACAGAGAAAGTTTACTTAAATATTTCCAATGGCCTTGAGGAAGATTAATATAAAAATAAAAAATATTTTACAATTTTTATTCCACTCATTTAAGATTATCTTGATTAACAGTAAACGAATTAACGAAAATTTAAGAATGTTAAATTAGGAAAGTTAAATAAAAATAATTATATTTTTTTATGTAAAAGTGAAATAATTCGAAGAACTGTCACTTTCTTTCATTCGTAAAATTTAAAATCATTTCATTAATTAAATTAGCAGAAGGAATTCTATATGAAAATCAAATGGAGCGATTCGGTGAAGAGTTTAGAAAATAAAGGATTGATTAATTAATTTCTTAAGAAAGTACTATAAACAAATTGTTTAAAAAAACTACAAGAAAATCCACAACCATTATTTATATGTGATATTTAAGAGATAAAATTTTGACATTTTCGTACGTACAATGTATATACAACGAACAAGACGAACATAATAAACCATGTGTGAAACCCATCGTAATCGCCTAGTTTCACTCCAAGTTATGTGAAATAATGTTCTCGTAGTGTAATTCTAAACGAAGAATTTGTATTGCTTATATATATTTAATTTCGTGGAATAAAATAAATTTGTTAGAAAATATTTTTTCTCGTTTAATTTAAACTAGGCATTTTATTTGCAATAAGCAGATTGTAACATTGCTTACATATCATACCAGTCATGTTTTTACGAACATGATACATGATACACCACTTTTATTGTGATTTATTTTTAAATTAACACTAAA
This sequence comes from Maratus michaelseni, assembly GCA_963931845.1. Lineage (NCBI taxonomy): Eukaryota > Metazoa > Arthropoda > Arachnida > Araneae > Salticidae > Maratus > Maratus michaelseni. The sequence continues at coordinate 326,967,056 of OZ007589.1, forward strand.
AATTACACGAAGAGCTGCTAAACTAATCGTAAATCTTTTTCATTTTAGAACAGTGTTACGTAACACATTTAATAAAATACTAAATAAACCGTGAAAATTTCCTGAAAAGAAACACGAGAACAGTAGGTATTAGATAAACTTAAAATAAACCTGAAAAGTAATTACAATGTAAAATCAATTTTATATTCGATAATATGGTACCAAAAACAAATATTATTTTAAACAATTTCAAAAATAATATTTACATTACTTTTAACATTTCCCGTTTGGGAAAAATTAAACTTCATTCATCTGATCTATGGTTTACTTTCAAATAAAGTATCCAATCTGAGTAATCAAGAATGTCTCGAATCTTTGCAGTTGTGGAAAGAACAATCTTCGAAAAGTGCTTAATTTATCACAGTTTTTTATTTTAGTTTTAATAAATGAAAAATATTTCAAGTTAAACATTGCGTTATTCTAATCGCCGTGATCTTTTATAGCTACTTTTCGTTTTCTGGATCCATGCACCATTATTTTCGGTGTTTTAACTTGCAATTGATTATTAATAAATATATTTCTTAACAATATTCATGTCATATTTTCTGTCGAGAATTTTGAAAGGAACTCATATTCAAACTCAACTTGAACCCTGAGGTCCTAATTTTAAAATCTGACAAATTTAATCAGTTTCATTTGAGTAAAAATGCCATATATTTCAGATATTTAAATGCATTTGTAGTAATATATTTCAGTATATATGCTTGTTTTTAATAAGGTATGACGTCAGTTTCACTTGCTCACATATTTCATTTTTTGTGCCCCAAACTTAATACCAGCAGCATGAGTATTTATTGAAATTCATTTTTAAATACATAACTAAGAGGTTCAATAGCATGTAAACTATATTGTTCACTAAAATTAGATAATAGTGTTCAATACTTTATTCTAAATACGCATGACAATTCGAGCTTATTTGCAAATATTTGTATACTGTTAATATGTGACTGTTTTATTGCATTCTATTGTTAATACAGAATGTTGTTGATAAAAGCTAGAAGCATTTTTACTGTATATTAATATTTCTATAGAGGCTTAGAGTCCTATGCTCCGTATAAAAACTCAATTCATTATGCATCTGTGGAGATGTTATCTGTTACATGTTAGCTTTGGGATTTATTTTTGTGGCACAAAATGCTACCATAGTTGATGATAAGAAGTAGCATCACTTACTCGATTGTTATTCTTACAGAAAATAATGCAATAACAGTAAATCAGAGTTTCACAACACAGCCCAGTAAGTTTTAAAAAATATAAGAAATAAAACAAATAATAATAAATCTTAGAAAGTACCCGCTTACATAAAAAACTGTTATAGACAAAATATTAAATATGTTAGAAGTTGTTAACACACTATGATAAAATGTTCGGAAATCAGGATTTGTTTTACTTCCGGATAACATGGCAGAAAGCCTTTCGTCATCAGGCATACAAAAGACAGTTATTGCATTGAAAAATCAAAGTATGGACTGCGATATTCCGACTTTGTTGCCAGCACAGTAGTGGTGTTTTTTCGCACAACTTACGCACTTCGGAGTGACATTTGGGGGTATCTAATTACGTCATAAGACAATGAACAGCAATAATACCAAGAATTATAGGATAATCAGATGAAATAAAACATACTGGGCTGACATTGCTTATGTGAAACTAGTTCTGAAGGAAGGTTGCCAGCCAAGAATTGTCCCGGAAAATAGACATAACCTTGTGTTATTGAGCACATGCTCGTGCTTCAGTGCATAAGCAACATCGTAAAAACCACAATACGAAAAACTTGGCTTACCTTCGCTCAAGTGGTCCGAAATTCTTATTATCACAAATTACATTACTATCGGTTGAGACTGACTTAAAAAAATTGTTGCGACTTTACGATTTTATGCACGATTTGTTTTTCACGGTTTGCTTTCGCCCATTTGGTCCAAAATTACGATCGCCGCCAATCAAAACTTTACCTGCTGAGACAGACTTGCGTGTGTCTCTTTTATATTAGACAAATATCATCATGTGTTTAATGACGTAAAGTCATACGGGAATCACTCTTCAAGGCCATCTCAGCAGGTACAGTTTAAATTGGTGGTCACATTAAATTCTAATCACTTGCGCTTACACATTTGACAACCCAAGCTAATAAGTCAAGAATTATGTCAAAATATTTGAATTAGTTAATTTAAGATCCTGTTTGATAACGTAAAGTCGTAAGGTCTCAAGATCGCAATAATTTTTCAACACCTTCTCACTTTTGGTAGGGTTTTAACTGTCGGACATTCAAAATGTATCTACTTGAATGAGTCTACCCACGTTATTCTTATCATGGTTGTCGAAACCTTTCGATGAAATAAGGTACAGTCATTTGCTCGATGACCTACGGTTGTCCCTACTTTCTAACAGACTTGGATTGACATTCCTTCTTAAAGACTTGATTGGAGCAGGCAAAACTGTATGTTATTTGACATACATAGGTATATAGCGCACATAATTACCCCAAGCTATCAAACAGAAGTGGGTCTGCTGTTTTGAATAAGACCGCTACTACACTTACATCCCAGAAGGAATAATTTTGTCTAAGTTTTGACTGTCGCTTAGAATAACTTTCGTTCATGCACACGATGGCGTAAGCTTTCCTGTCACGGAATACCTGACTACAATATAAACAAACAAATACATAATCGATTCAGTTTTTTCTTTCTGAAAATGCATACTTCTTAAAATTCAGTTTTTACTTTCTTCTATCTATAACGGAAGAAAGTATTATAATCGAATTTTGTTTCAACTTCCGGTTTCTGACAGATTTACACGTTTTAGGGGACAGAGATGAAAAAAACTTGTTTTTACAAAATGTATTTCTGTCTGTCTGTCTGTCATCATTGTATCATCGAAAAGTATATGAATTTACGTTTCAAATTGAACCAACATTTTTTTCTTCCATTTTGACTATGGCTTGCAGGGGTCCCAGTTGAATTTGGAGATATTACGCCTGGAGGGAGCGCTGTGATCGCCATTTAAAGATTTGAAATTCAAAAAGATGTACCAAAATTATAAATCCTAAAATTTTTTGGTAACTATTTGGCTATTTGAACTGTTTGGCTTCCAAGGATTCCAGAGATTTTTTTATTTTGCCGCTATCTTAAAAAATGGCAGAGATATTGAGGTTTGAAATTTTAGGGTGGCTGACATTTTGAAACAATACAGCACGCTTCCTCCATAAACGGGTTTGATTTATGAGTTTTAGCGAACTTCGTTTCGACAAATTCTCTGTCATTATTGTAACCATCGTTTCAACTCTCACATGCTTAACACTATATCTTTATGTTCGCCAACGTCAAATTCTCGCTAAGCTTGTCGACAACTGGCGAAATATAACCAAATTTGACGATAAAAAAACGTTGCTATATATGAAGTCAACTTGGCTAGGTATGTCTAATTTGGCGATATTATCATTCAATATTGACGAGAACTGGGAATGACTCTTCTATAATCGAGTTCTACGCATTTTAGCTTCACGTTTTTCAGTAAAATTAGCTGAAATTTAAAACCACGTAATAGGGAGGCTATCTTTTCCTGCCGGTAGAGACCAGAAGGACGTTTCGTAGTTTAGTAATGATACATCAGCTGTTCGCATCCAGGTAACCCGACGTTTCGGGATTGGTATATCCTACTAGTTATTATTATTATTATTATTTTAATTATTATTATTAATATTATTTTGAAAGCGTCTTTTGTTTTTGTTTTAAAACAAAATCGTGTGCACGGTAATTATAACTTTAAACAATCTTTTGAGATTTCACATTTCGCAAGCTGCCACAGCTGCATAAGATAGATGGTAGTTACAAATACTTGAGTATTTTCTTTGAAAAAAAATGTTTATCATTTTTTAAACGAAAACTTTCGATATTGTTTAAAAAATCAATACAAAATCACATCTTTAAATCCAGGAAAATCTTGCTAAATAGGATATTTTTTATTAAATGGATATTGTATTATTAGATTTTAAAATAAATCATTTCTATTTTTATTTGTTAATCATATCTCAAATATTATCTGAAATCAAATCAAATATTAGGGTGAAATAAAATAATTTCTAAGGAGCCTTTCTAGAGAGAAATGTCTACTTATCAAGAGGTTCTATAATCGGTGATAGAATACCGTTCTTCCGTTCTCGAAAACTCATATTGTTATACATAGAATTAACGAAAATTCATACATCATATATAAACACTTTGTAAAATTTTCGAAATGTTGTCTCATTAAAGGGATAAAAAATGATAAATCTCATTTTTATATACATTGAAATGAGATATCTCAAAAGAAAACTGTTTAAAAAATCTTCATAGCTAATTAGAAATACATTTCCAAAAATTGACACTCAATAATTATTGTATAAAAAAAGTAGCACAATAGAGAAAACTATAGAAACTAACTCTAGAAATGTTGACTCACAGTTGAACCTACCTGTATCATAACTGTATAACTCTGCCATTGGAAAATTTGTTTGAAAATACCCAAATGTGAAATTATTTCACTTATTTGACTTATTATTTTCGTATTGGTAGAACATTAACGTAGTATCTACATGATTGTGATTCGTCAGTGAACTTAGTGAAACCATGTGTGGCTTTTTATATCTGTCGGAAATATTCCGTGTCCTGCGGTCCAATTTTTTCGGACTGAAATATTAGATGAAACGTGTAATTATATAGAGATGAATATTTAAAAAATACATTCTGAGCTCACTTTTATTCCGCTAATTCTTCAAATATTATTTTTAATCTATTATGAAGTGGTCAGATAAAATAAAAATATAGATTTTAGATTTTTTTTAAAGACTTGCAAACTTAAAATATTAAACACTATGCAAACTTAAAGATTATTAAAATGAACATAATCTATAATGAAAAGTTATTTTATGTAACCGAGAAAATATTTTGTTATTTAAATTATAAAATATATTATTCTATTTCTGAAAACTGCATTCATTAAAGCAAATATATCGTTTGCTATCAAAAACAGAAGACAATTTTAAAAATATAATGTGCATATTTTGCAACAAATTGCTGAAAATTTCGCATTTTTATTGGAACATTATTTGTAGCATTACTGCATTATTTATTCATGACTGTGTATATTCACAACCATTTTAAAATTTAAAAGTCTATTTATATTTCTGTCAATATAAATGACATTGTATCTGCGGCTCATCAAAAGCTGCTAATTTGAAACGATTTCAAACAATTACCTGCTAACTGTAAATGTATACACTCATGCTTTGAATATAAAATTTTAAAATGGACAAAATATATTAAACTTTATTATTTTTTCGCTTCTTTATCTATGAATAACTCATTGTAAAAGATAAATTTTTTGTCATTAATACAGCAAATAATAATTTAAAAAAAATAAACTTGATTTGCTAAAGCGTTTTTCTCTGCTGTAAAGCACAGCAATAGCATGTTCTGATAGCTCGAAGAAGGTTTCTTAATTATTATTTTTATTAATTTAAATTTGTTATTAATTAGAAAAATGTATTTTAAATATTATTTGCTTGTAGTGAGGAATTTGCGTCTTATGACAAGCAAATAAAACCGTTTATATACAGTTCAGTTTAGTTAGGCTATTAATGCTTTATTGATACTACATATATTCCCCAATTTTACACAACAAGGTTTTAGATTGGTTTTTATTCTTATTATTTCAGAGCAAATAAATCAACATTTAATTAAATAATTGTGCCATATGTCCTAATTTTCATATTTAATGTTTACGAAGATTTTCAAAAAAGAATGGTAAAAGTGAAATAATCAAAAGTGCTGGTTTTATGCTGATACAAGTGAAGTATAAATTTATTGAAATCCAATCTTTAAGAGTTTCAAAAATATAATACAAAGCATGCTTTTCGCTACTTTTCTCATATTGTGTAACAATGTATAAGAGAGAATCACATGAAAAATGAAAAGTGGTTTTAATTTGGTTTAATTTTGTATGAGTGTGCTGACAAATATGTCTAGATTTAGAGCATGAAGTAAGGAAGGCAGCACCTTATACGGAAATGGACTCTCCTTAAGTAGTTGTGCATAGGCACGTGATATACGCTGGCTGTCGGCCAACAGTATCATCCGAAGGCAGTCGATTGTTATTCATCAACTCTTCTTGAATATATACGAGTAAACTGCAAGTACACTTCCAATAGTGTTATTTGTTTATTAGTGGCAGAAGCAGTTGGGGTTTGTGAAGTGCATCGACGAATGACAGCAGTGTACAGAGAACATACACTGTCCTTGATCCGTGTGCAGGGCTGACTTAAAGGTCTCTACAAGATGCGAGAATTTGTGAATGATGATACGCGACTCGTTCAGGGTCTTCTAGTCATCCCGCCGTCCATCATCATCATGTCTTCTCATATTTGGTCTTCTGAATAAGTCATTTAAGGGTCGCCGTTATTACTCTGACAGTGAAGTCATGGACAATGTTCGAAACTGGTTTCCGATCTCCGCCAAACAAGTACTATGAGACGGGTATTAACTAAAATAACTAAACATTTTTTACGTCTGATAAATAAAACTCTTCTATAAAATATCCCATTTAATCAGACATAAAAGTTAAAATTACATAAAATACAATTAAAAAATTTAAAATTACATGCAAACGTTTCAGGCTATAACCTAGTTCCTCATCAGTGCGAGTACGTACGCCGACCGGAGAATTTTTAACCATGTTTACAGTTAGTAATTTAACCAGTTAACACTTGAAAAAATTCAACGAATCTCCATTAGAGCAAGATCGTATATTCAGGTGGAACAGCACAAGAGTCATCAATTGACGAAGTCTGTTTCTTGAGAGTTCGTTTACTTGTAAAGACTTCGCCAATTAATGACTCTTGGGCTATTCCATTTGAATATACGATCTTGCTCTAATGGAGATTCGTTGAAAATTTTCAAGTTTTAACTGGTTAAATTATTAACTGTAAACATGGTTGAAAATTCTCCGGTTAGCGTACGTAGTTGCACTGATGAGGGGCTAGACTACAGTCTGAAATCTTTGCATGTAATTTTTTATTTTTTAATTGTATTTTATGTAATTTTAAATTTTATTTCTGATTAAATGTGATATTTTATTTAAAGGGTATTAACTGCTTGGTGAAACAGTAGACAAGTGCTTGTATAACTTTAGAGATTACGTTTGAAATAAACTATATCATTCATTCATTGTCTTCGGTTCAGTTTTTATTTGATCCTTAACTAATATGCTACTCTGAAACTTCAGATCCATTTTTGTACAGGATATTATAATTACTAATAATATATATTGTAAAATATAACATTCTTATTTAAGAAAAAAATGTTTCCTGAACATATATAAATAAATCCCTATTAGGTTTTCACAGTTTCTAAGATACGTGTATTATTTTTCTAAAATGTTGAAAAGAATCTTGCTATTATATATTACTTCTAGCTTTAAATGTTGTCAAAAGAAAATAAACTGGAAGCAAGTATTATGTAGCTCCTTTTAATACCCACGTACAGCACGTAAAATATGTTCTAAGGTTTTATTTTCGTCTTGCCCATTTTATTTTTTAGATTCTTTAAAAAAGTATAATATGTAGTTTCAGACATATTTAAAGACTGGTCAGTTAACAAAATGAGGCATTATTTTTTTTTCAAAATCTCTTTCATACACTATTTAATATAACCAGTATTTTTAGGACCACAGTTTTTTATTTATATTTTGAACGATGAAAAATGTATAAAAAATATGTGTTATATTTTATAGAAAATTTTATGCATTGATACAGAGAAAAAAACTTGTATCATAATCTAGCTCTTATCGTTTTTATATTTGACTGAAATATAATATAACCTCTTTCGAGTTACCCAGAATTCCGAAAAGCGTTAAATTTTTAAAAATTTTAGAGGCCAAAATATTTCTATAATTCAAAAGAAAAAACCCCCCATAAAATTAAGGATTTCTTGCTGGCCGTAATTTTTATTAACGTTTTTCAGTCGCTTTCACAGTGCATTAATCAGTTTTCTCAACCCGAAATATCGTTTTTATGCTATCAATTCTCAAATAAACAATTTCATGTTCAAGAGATAAGACAACAGAATCGCATTAACATTAAAATTAAAATTAATAGCGTTAACATTAACGTTAAAATTAATATTAAAAGGCAGAAAACCAATGTTAAAAATGTACAAATAATACAAGAAAGAGCAGCAAAAAGCTGTTTCAAATCCACAAGCGAGATTCTTCTTCAGTGCAACAAAGAGCAAAGTACAGCGTTCTAGAAAAAGCAAGACTGGGCAAAACGACAAAGAGGCGGTAGCTTATATACCCGATGCGGTTAAAAAATGCCAAAAAGCAGGCAATGAGATGAAAGGAGCATGAAACAACTGAGACATCTACCGGGGAACGAAAGAAACAAAAGAAAACTAAAAAAGGTAAATTAAATTAATGCTTTCGAAAAACTTGGAAAATGTGGAGTAATAGATACATCATTGACTAAGGAGTGAGAATTTTTAATGATGTGGTAAGCTTCCCAAAAATCAAGATCAAGGTTTGAAGAACATTTTTGGATAATGGTGGCTGATGAAAAAAGCACAGAAAAGTTGAGCTATAGAAAAAAGTTCAAGCTCCTGATTTTTTAAAATTTCTTTCATGCTCTGTTAAAGGAAATCTATCAGCACGTTTAATCTGACCAATATGAGAGAGACCACACTGACAAGAGATTTGATAAATAGCCCAGGTTATTTTACGATCAATAGGGTGTTTGATATTTTTAAAAGAGAATGTTTTAACATGAGAAAAAATAACATTGAATGCGAACCTGCTTAAAATTTTAGCAATTTGCTGACTGATTTTAGTGGAAAATGGCAAAATAACCGAAGTATTAGAGTTGGAATTAAAATTCTTTTCAGAATATATAGGTTTCGTCAGTTTCTTATAAATATAATCTATAATATCAGACAAATAACCACGATCAACAGCAATAGGTTTGAGATAATTAATTTCCGCAATAAGTAGCTGAGGGGTGGAACAAATATTGGAAGCCCGAAAAACAAAAGTATTGAAAGCAGCAAATATTTTTAACGTTGGTTTTCTGCCTTTTAATATTCTTGCATAAATGTTTTATTTGCTATTTTTATTAAAATTAATGTTATATTGTGACTCTTGCTGCATAAATTCTGTTACGGATCTGATTACAATAAGCGAGATTAAAGGTAGATCAAACTGATTCTAGAAGAAAACTGATTAATACACTGCAAAGACTATTCCAAAATGTTTACAAAAATAACGGACAGGAAAAAAATATATTTTATTAGAAATACTTCTTTAAATCTCGAAAATCCTAGCATTTCATTGACTTCTAAAGATAAAGAAAAACTTTTCGTAATCGCGGATGACTCGGATGAAATTATATTATATTTTGGTAAACATTAAGAAAGATAAGAGCTTGATAAACAAACTTTTTTTTTCTACAGGGTAGGCCACATCTTAGAACGTTCAATAAAAAATTAAACCTTTTCATTTGTAACATTCAGACTATAGCCATACAAAGTGTTCTTAAGATTATCCAAATAATTATTGTTTTTTAAAATGTATTGCACACCTAATAAACTAATAGAAAATTATTGTTTGACATTGTCAGTTGTAGCACAAATCCTTTTTTCCTTTGTGTTAAAATACAAATAATTCGTAATTTATATCAAAGTACTTTGTTTTCCATTCATGATGTAGTATGAACTTATAGAAGTAGTGTGTAGTCTGAATGAATAAATTTAAATTCTAAAAGAAAAGTCATTTTAAAACTAAATAAAATAGTACAGAAAAGCATAAATTGGTTTTTAATATACGAATTATAATATCTGTATTATAAGGGTTTCTAATGAATTCTTTACAGCTTTATTAAAGATGTTTCTACAGTAAACAATTAGAATCAACAATGGCTATTTGTGTGAGTTTATTAACATTACCTCCAATTCATTGCCATACATATTGCATCCATTGTCATAGTTTGAACATAATCTTCCTAATGGGGCACGCATTCTTGTATGTCGCAACACTTATAATATTTATAAAAGGAACTGTACTGGCGTGTTTCAAGTTTACCTATTCAGACGTAGGTTTGTGAAATGTATAAGTATCCAAGGGTGCTTCCCTTTCATCATTACCATGTTAAAGTCCACTTAACGATGATGAGATCCTTTCTGCGTCTTTGAAATGTAAGACATGCCAAGATATATAAGTTAAGGGTTTTGTGCTATACATATCAAACATAAGGGATATAATCCAATTTGCAATCTAAACTATTTATTTAGTTTTCAATTTCTAAAGTGACAATTTCCATAACACGACACCCTATTTCGCTGATACCTTGCATGAATACGATAATACCAAACATTTATGCGGCCATCTCAACGAATAAAGGGATACAAATCTTTTTAGAATTCTTTATATAAGTGTTTGTAGAAAGAAGTTGATACTTTTATTTCCGTAAAATATTATTAAGGTACGATACAAATTATTGCATGCCATCTCAGACATATGTCTGTATAATTTATAGTCATATTATCAGTCATATGTTAAAGAATTCTTAATCATGGTTAGAATTTTTCTAAGAAAAATAAACGGCTATGTCCTGTTATTACGGTTATGTCATCTATACTAATATTATAAAGGAGTAAATATTGTTTGTTTGTATGTAGGGGGTAATCTCTGGAACTACCGAACCGATTTCAAAAGTGATGGTGGCAAATTGATGGTGACAACCCCTGCTCCAACATCGGCTATATTTTATGTCGGTGCCACTAACCCCAGGGGGTGCAGGAGCAAAAAACGTTGTAAAATTGCGATTTTTCAGTTATCACACTGGCTGTCAAGCCCTGAGAGTTTGGCAGCCGGTTCTGTATGTATGTATGTACGTACGTAATGCGATAACTCTTCATAGAAATTTCCGTTTTCCTTCAAATTTTGTTTATAGGTTCACTGTGTTAAGGCGCTTCCCTTATTAGTTTTCGGGATTGATTGGTTAAGTATAAAAGGGGGGGGGAACAAGGGGCTAATTCCCCCCCCCCTTAATTTATATAAATGGGTTTTTCATGCAGAATTATTCCGTTTTCCTTCAAATTTTGTTTATAGGTTCACTGAGTTAAGGCGCTTCCCTGATTAGTTTTCGGGATTGATTGGTCAAGTATAAAGGGGGGGGGAACAAGGGTCTAATTCCCCCCCCCTTAATTTATATAAATGGGTTTTTCATGCAGAATTATTCCGTTTCCCTTCAAATTTTGTTTATAGGTTCACTGAGTTAAGGCGCTTCCCTGATTAGTTTACGGGTTTTATTAGTTAAGTATAAAGGGGGGAGATCGGGGGGGGGCTAATCCCCCCCTTAATTTATATAAATGGGTTTTTCATGCAGAATTATTCCGTTTTCCTACAAATTTTGTTTATAGGTTCATTGGGTTAAGACGCTTCCCTGATTACTTTTCGGGATTGATTGGTTAAGTATAAAGGGGGGGAACAAAGGGCTAATTCCCCCCTTAATTTATATAAATGGGTTTTTCATGCAGAATTATTCCGTTTTCCTTTAAATTTTGTTTATCGGTTCACTGTGTTAAGGCGCTTCCCTGATTAGTTTTCGGGATTGAATAGTTAATATAAGGGGGGGGTGATCGGGGGCTAATTCCACCCTTAATTTGTATAAATGGGTTTTTCATGCAGAATTATTCCGTTTTCCTTCAAATTTTGTTTATAGGTTCATTGGGTTAAGACGCTTCCCTGATTACTTTTCGGGATTGATTGGTTAAGTATAAAGGGGGGAACGGGGGCTAATCCCCCCCCTTAATTTATATAAATGGGTTTTTCATGCAGAATTATTCCGTTTTCCTTCAAATTTTGTTTATAGGTTCACTGTGTTAAGGCGCTTGCATGATAATTTCCCGGGATTGATTGGCTGAGTATAAAGGGGGGAACGGGGGGGCTAATCCCCCCCTTAATTTATATAAATGGGTTTTTCATGCAGAATTATTCCGTTTTCCTTCAAATTTTGTTTATAGGTTCATTGGGTTAAGACGCTTCCCTGATTACTTTTCGGGATTGATTGGTTAAGTATAAAGGGGGGGAACAAAGGGCTAATTCCCCCCTTAATTTATATAAATGGGTTTTTCATGCAGAATTATTCCGTTTTCCTTTAAATTTTGTTTATCGGTTCACTGTGTTAAGGCGCTTCCCTGATTAGTTTTCGGGATTGAATAGTTAATATAAGGGGGGGGGGGGTGATCGGGGGGCTAATTCCCCCCCTTAATTTGTATAAATGGGTTTTTCATGCAGAATTATTCCGTTTTCCTTCAAATTTTGTTTATAGGTTCATTGGGTTAAGACGCTTCCCTGATTACTTTTCGGGATTGATTGGTTAAGTATAAAGGGGGGAACGGGGGGCTAATCCCCCCCCTTAATTTATATAAATGGGTTTTTCATGCAGAATTATTCCGTTTTCCTTCAAATTTTGTTTATAGGTTCACTGTGTTAAGGCGCTTGCATGATAATTTTCGGGATTGATTGGCTGAGTATAAAGGGGGGAACGGGGGGGCTAATCCCCCCCTTAATTTATATAAATGGGTTTTTCATGCAGAATTATTCCGTTTTCCTTCAAATTTTGTTTATAGGTTCACTGAGTTAAGGCGCTTCCCTGATTAGTTTTCGGGATTGATTAGTTAAGTATAAAGGGGGGGGATCGGGGTGCTAATCCCCCTTAATTTATATAAATGGGTTTTTCATGCAGAATTATTCCGTTTTCCTTCAAATTTTGTTTATATGTTCACTGTGTTAAGGCGCTTCCCTGATTAGTTTTCGGGATTGATTGTTTAAGTATAAAGGGGGGGAACGGGGGGATAATCCCCCCCCTTAATTTATATAAATGGGTTTTTCATGCAGAATTATTCTATTTGCTTCAAAATTTGTTTATAGATTCATTGGGTTAAGACGCTTCCCTGATTAGTTTTCGGGATTGATTGATTAAGTATAAAGGGGGGAACGGGGGGCTAATACCCCCCTTAATTTATGTAAATGGGTTTTTCATGCAGAATTATTCCATTTCCTTCAAATTTTATTTATAGGTTCACTGTGTTAAGGCGCATCTCTGATTAGTTTTCGGGATTGATTGGTTAAGTATAAAGGGCGGGAACAAGGGGCTAATTCCCCCTTATATATACTAATATATAAAGTAGTAAAGATTGTTTGTTTGTTTGTTTGTTTGTTTGTAGGGGGTAATCTCTGGAACCACTGAAGCGATTTTAAAAGTGATGGTGGCAAATTAATGGTGACAATCCCTGCTCCAACATAGGCTATATTTTATGTCGGTGCTACCACCCACAGGGGGGTGCAGGAGCGAAAAACGTTCTAAAATTTCGTTTTTTTGTGTACTGAAGGAGATAGAAGTATCAAATTTGGTATGGTAGTTACTTATAAGATGTAAATGCTCTCTAAGAACAAATTATAAAAACATTCGCAATTTAAAAGGGTGAGATGAGGAAGAAGCGTTCTAAAAACATTCTAAATTACAATTTCTATGGAATCTCTAAAACTACAGAACCGATTTCAATAGTGATGGGGGCAAATGGATGGTGACAGTCCCTGCTCCAACATATGCTAAATTTTTTGTCGGTGCCACTGCCCGCAGAGGGTGCAGGAGCGAAAAACGTTCCAAAATTATGATATTTTCAATAATGAAGGAGTTAGGAACTTGACATTTTGTATGGTCGTTACTTACAAGATTTAAATGCTCTATAAGAACAAAATCTAAAAAAATACGAAATTTAAAAGGCTGAAATAAGCAAAAAATTTTCTAAAAACATTCTAAATTACAATTTGTATGGAATGTCTGTAACTACTAAAGCGATTTCAAAAGTGATGGTGGCAAATGGATGGTGACAATCCCTGCTCCAACATAGGCTATATTTTATGTCGGTGCCACTACCCCGAGGGGGGTGCAGAAGCGAAAAACGTTCTAAAAATGCGATTTTTGCGATGCTGAAGGAGCTAGAAACTTCAAGTTAGGCATGATTGTTATTTCTAAGATCTAAATGCGCTCTAAGAACAATTTCTAAAGAAAAATGATCTAATGATTCTGCGATTTTTCAACTATTGAATTTCTAAAATTACCAAATTTCACAATAGAGTACCATAGCGAAACCTTCACGCGTAAAAAGATAATGATAAGGGCGACGTGTCCTGACGTGTATATTGACTATAGCACGAGTCACAAATTATAGTATCCTTATTATTCTGTTAAAATATAAAAGTGAATTATGAAATGTCAATAATTTGTTTGATTAAAGGTTCGTTAAGAGAAATTGACCAGCGTAGCGGGCGTAGCTTGCTAGTACACATATAAAAGTTTATAGAGGTAACTGAAAGTGTTTAATTTAGTGTGAATTATTTTACTGGCATTTGACATAAACTGTAGCATCTCTTGTATCATGTATTGTTACTATTGTACCAAACATGCATGCCATGTTCTCAATGAAAAATAATGTGTTGAATTATTTGCGAGATTCTTTGTATAATTCTTCACTGAAGCTTAATTATACAGTCCATTATTTCACAACCATATAAGTTAGTGAAATATAAGACATAACGCAAGCTTACACACATACGTTCGTAGACACAGATTAACAACGTTTTAAAGCATGCAGAATAAGCGGATTTATGATCTAAATTCTAATGCACACTGTATTCTTTTTAAAAAAATTCGTAATTTAATAGCAATATTAGACTTTTAAATAGTAATACAAAGCTTTGTTTCACTGTTAATTTCATTAAGAGTTTTTTAAATATGAAATCAAAATGTAAATGATCAAAGTGATCATCATTTCTTATCTAATTTGATTAAACACATTCAACTTCAATTGCTAAAATGGATGTAATGAACTTTTCATGATTAATTGTAAAGTATAAAATCAAATATATATTCATTTTTAGTCATTCATATTTAATTTGTATTAATGAAATCATGAGACAAAAAAAAATATGTCATGATCTAAAACATAACAGACAGACGTGTTTTGTAAAAATCAGAAAACAAATTATTAAACTTAAATTACACCTATTTCTGCAATTACCCTGTTCAAACTTCTCAAATTTTAATTTAATTTAGTAGACATAGTAGACATAGCTTCTTTTGTTGACACTTAGTGGTGTCAGAATATTTTATAATGTCACTTTAAAATGCTTTCTATCTTTCGTTATATGTACTAAATATGTTTAAAGAATATATATATATATATATATATATATATATATATATATATTGGGCTGTTTAATAGCCTCTGCTTGTTAACTAGGAGAAGACCCTTTAAATGCCTCAGAGGAGGACTTAAAGGAATCGACTGGGAGCAGGGACTTGATGTCCAATCCGCACCTTCCATCGGTGCAGCCTGTTAGTACCCTTGCCTAGTGCATGGGGAACGAACGCGGATGGGCTTCCTCCAACCCGCTTGGCCAGCGTGGAGGAATTTGGCCACCTCCCCCCTTATTTTACCATGAATTCACAAAACAAATCACGGCCCTCAATTCCCGGCAGTCTGCATGTTCCTGATTACGGCAGCGATCAGAAAGACATGAAGACAGAGGGTGCTAAGAATCACCGGGCTCGGTTTGGCTGCCATAAGTTGATGACCTTGGCTACGTATAATGGACGATCCTTATCTTCTGAAAGTCGTTTACAGGAACTTGAAGAAGAATTAGAAAGAATCAACTGGGACATCCTAGGATTATGCGAAATAAGAAGAAAAGGTGAAGAGAAGATTGATCTTGCCAGTGGACATGTATTGTACTACAGAGGTACAGAAGATGGAAAAACAAGTGGTGTAGGATTTCTGATTCATAAAAGGTGGAAGAATCACATCGTAGAATATGATAGTGCATCAGATAGAGTTGCAAGGTTAGTTATACAAGTGTCAAAAAGATACAAACTGCAAATTACCCAAGTTTATGCACCAACAATTAGCTATACTGATGAAGAAATTGAGGATTTCTATGAAGAAGTAGCTTCAATGCATCAAAAAGGAAAATGCTACATAAAATTAATAATGGGAGACTGGAATGCTAGAATTGGGGAAAAAAAGAAAGGTGAGTTCTCAGTAGGAATTCATGGATATGGGGTGCGTAATGAAAGAGGAAACAGATTGATTGAATTTGCAGAATGTGAACAGATGTATATCATGAATTCATTTTTCAAGAAAAAGCCACAAAGAAAATGGACATGGCGTAGTGCAAATGGCTCAACAAGTGAAATCGACTACATCTTGACAAACAAAAAGCATCTTATTCAGGATTGCAGCGTTCTCAATAACTTCAATACAGGAAGCGATCACAGGTTAGTTAGATGCAAACTGCTTTTAAATACTAAAGTGGAAAGAATGAAGCTTTTGCAATGCTCAAAGAAATCAGTCGATATTATAAATCTCCAGAAACATAAAGAAGAATTTAATTTAGAACTTAAAAATCGTTTTCAAGTACTTCAATCAATCTTAGAAGAAGAACAAGATGTTACAGTAGTGAACAAGAAAATAACAAATACTCTACAAGAAATTGCAAGGACGATAGCTGGTGAAGCACAAGTAAAGCAAACAAAGAAAATAACAGAAGAAACAAGAAGACTGATGAAGAAACGCAGAGAATTTAAAATGAAGAAAAACTATCCTAAATCAAGAGTTGAATATGCAGAATTATGTAAAACGGTAAGAAAATGTGTTACAGAAGATATCAGAAAATTTAACTGTGATATTGTCAAAAAAGTTCTAGAAGATAACAAAAGTTTAAAATCAGCTAACCGCAAACTGTGTGTTGGAAGAAAAGGTATTTTTGCACTGAAGACAGCAGATGGAACAATCACCAAAATCAATAATGAAATAGTACACATTGTCGAAAAATTCTATAACGATCTATATAAATGTGAAGATCAAAGGGAAATCAACCTACGTGATCCACTAGTAAACATAACAGAAACTGAAGAGATAATCCCAGTGATGACAGATGAAGTTGTACAAGCCATTAGAGGCATGAAAAAAGGTAAATGCCCTGGCGAAGATGGAATTACAATTGATCTTATCAAAGAAGCAGGAGAAGAATTTGCAAAAATGCTAGCCTTACTGTTTTCCAAATGTCTCGAGAAATCAGATGTACCAGAAGATTGGAATAATGCTGTGATGGTGTTACTTTATAAGAAAGGAGAAAAGGAAAACATTAAAAACTACCGTCCAATCAGCTTACTGTCAGTGATTTATAAAATTTTCACCAAAGTTTTAACGACAAGACTTGAATCAGCTCTGGTCTCAGCTCAACCTAGAGAACAAGCAGGATTTCGAAGTGGATTTAGCACAATGGATCATATTCAAACAGTAAGGGAAGTTATAGGAAAACATAAAGAATATAGTTTACCTCTCTGTCTTGCCTTTATTGATTATGAAAAAGCATTTGATTCGGTCTACACATCTGCAGTAATTACTTCTCTGGAGAACATTGGTATAGACAAACCTTATATCAATATCATAAAGAAGATCTACAAGAAAGCAACAGCCACCATCCGTTTGGACAAAGGAAAAGCGAAGATCAAGCTTGAAAGAGGAGTAAGACAAGGAGACACCATTTCGCCTAAGCTTTTTACTGCTGTCTTAGAGAGTATTTTCAAGAAGCTGGATTGGGAAAACAAAGGGATTAGAATAAATGGGGAATATTTAAGCCATCTCCGGTTTGCTGATGACATTTTAATTTTCAGTAATAGCCCTGAAGAATTGCAAAATATGCTAAAAGATTTGGCAGAAGCTAGCATTAATGTGGGATTAAAAATAAATTTGGAAAAGACTAAGGTGATGTTCAATTCATTTGCATCAAAAAAGAAAATCGTCTACAACAACACTGAGATTAAAGATGTTGAAAGTTATGTGTACCTTGGACAAGAAATATCTTCAGACAACAGTATCATGAATGAAATCAATAGAAGAATAAGAAATGTATGGAGTGCTTTTGGGAAGAACAATATTATTCTGAAAAGTAACATGCCTCTTTGTTTGAAAAGAAAGGTGTTTAACCAATGTGTTTTGCCTGCACTAACTTATGGAGCAGAAACTTGGACACTAACAAAACGGATGGTACAAAGATTACAAACAACACAGCGAAGTATGGAAAGATGTATGCTAGGCATAACCAGAAGAGACCGAAAGAGAATAACGTGGATAAGAAGTCAGACGAAAGTTTTTGACATTATCGAGAGAATTAAATGGCTAAAATGGAAATGGGCTGGGCACATTGCAAGAAGACAAGACAATAGATGGAGCACAAACACCCTACAGTGGTATCCCAGAGATGTAAAACGACCAAGAAGACGACCTCAAGTAAGATGGAGTGACGAAATCAGAAAAGTGGCCGGTGTTAATTGGATGACTAAAGCACTAGACAGGCAACAATGGAAAAATCTGGGGGAGACCTACATCCAGCAGTGGATAGAAAACGGTTGATGATGATGATGATGATGATGATATATATATATATATATATATATATATATATATATATATATATATATAATGAACGTATAATATAAACTAACTCAATTATCATAATAGAAGAAGTGATATGAAATTTAAAATTAAAATTTTGTAGTAATGGATTAGGGGAAAGTATGGTAAAAACCTATGTACAGGTGGAACGGGATTTCTCAATCATGACTCAATTTAAGAAGATTTCTAATTTCTGTGTTTAAAAGTTTAGTTTGCCCTTTTTATTACTTATTTTTTCTTGTATTCAAAATTCATAAATACAAACATATTTGAAGTTACTGTAGCTTTTTATATTATCATGTGTAGCATAATTATTAAAGATTTATTTCACACAATTAAACTGGTACTAGAATTTAAAAGGGAAAAAAAAAACATTTGTATGGCTTGCTTCCGATCCACTCTCTCTGCAGTTAAAACAGATACACCACGTGGGGAGAAAAGGGATAATAGAAAACAATATCTGAAAAACTTATAAAACAATGCTTGAAGAAATGGCAGTAAAAACTACATAAACAAGAGTGATTATTTCTTTTATAAAGCCGACAATCAGATTTTTTCCAATTTCTCAACTTGTAATGAAAATAATTTTCCTTTTGTCTTTAAATACTAAATAGTTCGGTATATAATTGCAATATTATTAGTTTAGTTCCTTAGTAAAGGTTGTAAAATAAAATGCATTTTTCATTTTTAAAAGATAGTGTAACTATCAAGTGAAAGTTTCACATTTCCTTTACGATTAACATATCCATGTGGTATGTAAAGAAATTTAACGGTATGTGACTATATTACGGTATGTGACTGTATTTTTTAACTCACAGGTGAGGTAAGGCCGGGTGATTTGACTTTTATAAATAATAATGTATTTATAAAAAAAGATTAATAAAATAATAATAAATAATTATATTAATAAAAATGCATTTTGATTATTTTGGTCTTGTTATGGAAAAATGCTTTTTCTTGTGGTAGATACTCATAGCAAATAGCCAGATATTTTTCATTGTACCTAATACAACTTCAGAACATACAATTACTTGTCTTTCTTCATTTTTTGCTAGATACGGATATCCTATATTATTGATATCTGATAATACTAAACAATTTACTTCTAAAGAATTTGAGGTATTCTTAAAGAATCATGGTGTAAAACATATGTTTAGTGCTCTCTACCACCCAGCTATAAATGGTCAGGCTGAGAGTTATGTGCAAATCCTCAAAAGTGGATTACAATCCTTATTTTCAGAATTTGGTACTTTGCAAATGAAGTTAAATAACTTTTTCTTACAGTATAGAAATATGCCTTCTGTTACAACTGGTAAGAGTCCTGCATCTCTATTTCTAAAGCGGCATATAAGAACAAAAATAGATTTAATACTTCCAAACTTTACAAAGTTTGTTTATGATAAGCAAAATGCGAGAAATTCCAATACTAAATTAAGAGAATTTAAAATTAAGCAGAAGGTCGCTGTTAGAAATTATACTCCTGAAGTTAAGGGAAAATTTGGTCGCATTATTTCAAGAGAGGGCAAGTTATATTATATAATTCAGGTTGGTCCAAATATCTGGAAAATACTAATAATACAAATTTGGAAGAAAGTGATACAGAAAGTCACAGAAGTGAAAATACAGTAGTTAATCAATGTGATTCTCAACTAATACATCCTAGTGTCAAAGATCTTCTACCAGCTGATTCTTGCGTTCCAAATATTCCGAATCCTTAAACCAGCTGACTCCTGTGTCCCAACTACTCCAAGTCATAAACCAGCTGACTCATGTGTCCCAATTACTCAAAATCCTAAACCAGCTGACTCTGATATGATACCTTCAGTTCCAAAACCTATGGTTCTAAATAGTATATTTGATAATGCTGCAGATCCTTTAAAAATTAATTCTTCTTCTTCCTCTCCACAGATACCTGGACATTCTACAAGATTTCGAAGAGCTCCTACCCAAATGAAAAACTAAGTGGGAGAATTGTAGTTTTTGTATTTCAGATAATAAACTCTAGATGGCAGCACTGCGAAGTTTAAGGTTGTTCGCTAGCGGCCCCTTGTTCATATGTCTGATTGTACTGCAAATAGCCACTGAATGTTATGTCGTGATGTCGTGTTGTTACATTCTGTACTGCGATTTGTAAATAAATGTATAAAATTGATTTCATTCGTCCACCTTTATTAAATATGTGTGCTAACTTACTTTAATTAATAATTCAAGATTAGCACAATTAAAATTTGTTCAAATGCACTATAAAGGTTTCGTTCATACATAAACTAGTGGTTAGATCATTGAATGTATGATGAATAAAATAATGCCAAAGGAACTTTCAATTCGTAAACAACTTATCAAATTTCAATAAAAAAAATAATGATAAAAACTGTCTGTTGCTATTGAAAAAGTTTGTCTTTGATTAACTTTTGTAATTATATTTAATAATATTTAGAATTAGTATTTCTAAGAATGTGTTATAATTACATTAACTAATTTAATTAAAGTTAATTGCCATAAGTATTTATGTATAACTTGATATGAATGTTGAGATGACGTTTGCTAGCAATTAATAACAGAAAAATTAGAATTACAAAGGTCAATACCGATAAATACAATATTTATAAATTTATAAATTAATTTTGAAACAAGAAAATCGTGGTGCAGTCTTCTCTTTCAGCACATATATTCACATGTCAACTTTTATAAATTAAATAACCAAAGTTGGCTTAGCTAAAATTTATTTTAGAATATTGTCATAATTTATAACATATATGTTTTCTTAAATTTGAGGATATTTATAAATGATACGGAATTACAATAACGATTACGTAATAAAAATAATTACCATAACAGTATTAATAATTGCTTCTACAGTGAAGAGAAATTCCTTTATTTGCACTAATGAATTACATGGAAGAAATGTGGAATATTAACGAGGAATAAATTAATCAACATGTTACCACATATTTTGAATTTTCTTCTTTTTGTTTACCAGGGTGCAAATGAGTTATATTCTTTGGCTATTATCGAGAAATGAATTTTGAAAGGACCAAAGGAAAGAAGAAAAAGTGGATATACATTATTAGTATAGTTATTTATATTGATATACGATGTTTCATTTCGCCATTTACTAGACATTTTAGCCTAATGGATTTAGTTTTCAAGGAATAGAAGAAGAATATTATCATGTTACACATAGCAGTTAAAAACATTTATCACTTAATAATTTATTGAATTCAGTAAATGACTGCTAAATTAAACAAATACTTTTACCCATTCATATTTCTTTTCTGTTGACTAAGATGGCCGATGCATAAAGAAACTAATGTTTGAACATAATTTCATGAGCAGTTAAAGTAAATATTTTATTCTTTGGATAGATAACAGAACATTCTTAACCATGTTTAAAAGAAAGAAAGAAAATACCAAAAAAAGTTATTCCTCGGTGTCTCACAAAAGTCGTTGCATACATAAAAAAATTTAAAATTATCGAATCATTAAGGAATTGAAAAAAATAAATGTCTAATTATTTCTGATCCTATATAATATTCGCACTTGTGATGAATTAAAATATAAATTGGTTTTTAAATTTAATGCTTTGCGATAAATTTAGAAAATGTTCATGAAATTTACATATAAATATCTAACGGAAGTCTGCTATAGATATAACAAGAAATAAAATTAATGGATGATGCGCAGATTGTGAATCCTTTTTCAACACTTCCAGAATATTATAAGGCAAATCCCTTTCTTTATATGGTGACAGACGTAAATGCATAACATAGTTGAAAATCAAATTTCAGTAATAACCCCCATAGTCGATAAGGTATTCGAATTGTTCTGTACCCAGCACACCATCTATAAATTTTATACACAACAATTAATATGCCAAAGATTATTTCAGCTATAAAACGCATTTATATGTGCCATAACCAATCATAGATGGCAATATGATATTTTTTTTCGCAGCACTGTATATAAATTTCTTTTTGTTATGCAAATTTCTTTTGGTATACTAAAATATAGTTCAACTGAATAATGCATAACAATGTTAAAACTACATCTTAAGCCATACGTACCAGTAGAAAATGAAGCTTACAAATTATTTTGTGTATAGTTGTGATTGATCTATGTGAGTGAGATACATCATATAATATAATAAAATTTACTAAGCTTAAAAACGCATACCAGAACTGAAAACAATTCCAGCATTTATTGCTTATAGACACTATTGTAACCTACTTTTCGTGCAACCGTAAACAAATGATAAATTTCACGTACTCTGAATTCCATATAAAGTATGTTGTAATGCACCTCAGTAACAAATAACAATTTCTTTGTATTTGAAGTAATATAACATTATTAAATTAAACTGCAACTCTTTTTCCTCATAGACTTTAATGCAACGGAATTCTTTTGTGTGCCCCTATTAATGAAATATAAATAGCAGTTAATTTTTAATGGGGACGTATTATAATAAACTTCAATAATACATACTTTATGTGAAAATGAAGGTATGCTTACAGGAGATAGAGCGCAGACGGACAGGCGAATCGAAGCCATAAACACTTTTCAATTATGTTGGAAAGTGTTAAAAATTAAATATCCTATTTTATTTTTTATGAATAGCCAAAAGCAATTTATTTGATAATAATTGACTTGCAGTGATTTTCCAACATAATGTGGAAATTCAAAATAATTGTGAATGTTTTTATTATTATTGGTATTCTCCATAAAACTTTCACATAATATTTAATAACAGCTAAAACATAACTTAATAACTTAATAATGTGCAATATAATTTCAGGATACATTGCAAACATAGCGTGAAGATTCTTTTAACTGCTTTCAAAGTTTTTTTTTTTTTTACATATGCGAGAGATAGATGGCAATCGCTATGATAGGCATCCCATTTTCATTATGAGTTACAGATGTCGTTCAAATTTTATAGGAGCCCCACCAATGGCTGAGAAGTTCTGCTCTCAAAGCTGGTAGACGGGAGGTGCTGGGTTCAAATCCCTGTCGCACTTGTCTACCTAACCGTTCGGTGTTTTCCGTGGTTTTCTTCGAAGCTTGCCGTAAATACATGTTAGAATCCCTTAGAAAGACCCTTATGGAGGGCACCCGCCCTAGGGCCTATATCCCTCGAGTAAATAATCGGCCGTCATAAAATCAACCATCCAAACAAATTTTATAGGAATGATCTGCACAACTATATCTAGGCATAATTATCATATTCTCAGAGACAGTCTTGCGATATTCTTTGTTGATTTATTTGATATCTCTGACTCTTGGTTCTGGCTCACAATGTCCATAATAGTAGAATTATTCTTTGTACAATCATGCAATTTTCTCCCATACGTCTTGGTCGGCCTTCCAAAGTCATTTCAATGTATTCCCAACATTCACTTTAAGAAACAGTAAGCTGGTGCTGAATGAAAATTTACAGTACCACTAGTTTAATTTGCCCTTAAGTGACGGTTACAAAAACAGTGCACTAAAAAATCATTCGAAGAACAAACCTAATAAAATAAATTTCGGAAATTAATTAAAAGTTTCCGAAGACATTCATGATTACTGCTGTATATCGCTAGGAATATAAATAAAACTTAAAAAATACAAAGTAATACTATTGTAAATTCACTTTATTATCAGAAAAATATTTTTGAACCCATTTTCTAAGAAGAAATTCTAGTTTTATATAGAAAATACATGACTAATACCGAGCTTCATGTACACAATATCTCCAGTCACACTTTAAAATCAATTGAAAGAAATTTAGCGATAAAAGAATTATAAATGTAAATATAATGTGTCGAATAAATACCCGTACATTAAGTTGACGTTTACTACATTGGCACTTCTGCATTTGGCTTGTTAAAGCAAACGTTGTAAAAACACCACTTATGAATATTGACAAAAACTTTGGAAAGCCGCCAAAGATGTGCGTGAGAATATTGACATGACTGTAGTGAGAAAAGTTCTACTATCATGAAAATTTCGAGCCAGGGTTCAATTATTTCTTAAACACTGAAATTGTCGAAAAACAACTTTGCATTTTAGAAATTTAATGTGGTAATTGTTTCCATAATGCGTGAAAGCTTTTCTGCCCTTCATCATTGGATAGGCAACTATAACGATATCATGTAAATGATGATTTTCATGATAAATTGAAAACATAGAGAAAGGATACTTGTAAGTGGTTCAAGATTATTTTTAGTTTGATACACTAAGGCGGAGAGACGGCAATCTTTACGATAGATATCCCACCTGCAACTATATGTTATTTAATTGTGCTAACATTTTGATCCGTATGATGTTGTGTCAAGATAAATTGTAAGCATACAGTTTTACAAGGAATCAAGTTTCTGTTTAGTTTGATATACATACACTATATACAAGGACAAATGATTTTTAATCTCGCACTTATCCTTCTTAAGGTTTATTAAAGTAAAGTACAACATTTTTTGTGTTACAAAAGATTCCGTAAAGTGTTCCTTTATCTTCAGAAACAACAGAAAACAATAGATTTACGAGATATAAAGAAGCATTTCTGAAAAAAAATGTTTCTATTACTGTCCGTATTTTTCAGAAATATTTACGAATATTTTTATAGTGTATTAAATAATCCTTTGTATCACCGTGTTGCACATCTGAAACATATCCCAAAATCGATGTTATTTCCAAAGTGAGCTTTAAAGACGATTTGTCTTACTGCTACTATCTTCCAAAGTTGAAGTTAATATAAATCGTTCGTAGAATCTGCAGCAAATAGTGGTATTGAGTTAATTAAGTTTATACCAGAATCTTAATTTTGCACTTTAACTGTTTCACGTGATTATTGCTAAAATAAACTTTATGAATTTAGTGAAATTAAAAAGGATGGAGACGTCCATAAATAGATTTTACATAAAGGTAAGTTTATATACTTTATAATTTTGAATAGGAAAATTTACAATATTCAGAAAACATGTTGTGTGTAGATATGGAAGAAGCACTTTTTGTTAAAAAATGGGTATTTTTATTTTCTAATGTTTTGTATATTTTACAAAAGTTTTATGATGTAATCTGACATCTCTTAAAAATATTTTTCCAAACGGAGTTATTGCGCTACAAAGGGTTAGTATTTTGATGTTTTCTCAATCTGAAATATCAGTTTATGGTGTGCTATCATTTCTCAAAATAAACGTTTTTATGTTAAAAAAAATGGATAAATTAACAGCATTGACATAACCTTAAAAGTTTA
This sequence comes from Maratus michaelseni, assembly GCA_963931845.1. Taxonomy (NCBI): domain Eukaryota; kingdom Metazoa; phylum Arthropoda; class Arachnida; order Araneae; family Salticidae; genus Maratus; species Maratus michaelseni. The sequence goes on from OZ007589.1 coordinate 326,992,871, forward strand.
TATCATTAACGTTAATTTTAAAAGTAACAGAACTGGCATTAACATTAACATTAAAACGAACATTATTTTGTTACTTTTGTGTGTCGAAATTTTCATTATGTAGCTGAAAATGTTTAACTACGAATTCATAGCATCCGAAGAACCGATTGGGAAGAGAAAACTAGGTAATAGACTACTACTCGGAAACGTTTTCTAAAATAATAGGAAGCAAAAGAAACAATAGTTTCAGAAATGCTTCTGTAATTCTATGAAATATATTGGTTTCAAAGTATTCAAACATTTGCTAATTCTTTTACGAATCGCGAGTAACTTATTCGAAGATGTTATATATTATATAGAAAAATAAGATATATATAACGAAACATATTTGTCTTTATTTTAATAAGTGTGAGAAAAATAGTGCAAATCAGTATGGTAGACTTCCCATCTTCATTTTTACTTTCTTCTATCTATAATATATTACATGGCCAGCAGGTTCCAGTTGCACTTGTGGATATTCCGTATCTCCATAAAGGAAATTCAATTCCCCATCCATTAATCCTGGACTCCATAAAGGTGTTAAATTTCTACATCTATTCTCAAATTCAATTCTTATCCCACCCACTCCGAGGGCGTAGGGCGCCACATTTAATTTTCATAGTTTTCCAGGCTTCAACCTGAAATACACTCCCTCGCTCCTTTGCACATGTTCCCGCATCTCCTCACAATAGCGTCATTTTTACGGCCTTTCAATTTATACAATCAGCCTTGCACAGTATATCTCCCTCGGGTGCAGCTGCACTCGCTTTTTGCTGGACACTTATCTCTTCATGGGCTGGTCTCACATGGTTCTCCCAAAATTCACCCATTTTACTCTATCTAGTATTATCTTCATTATCTCTATTCCTTTTTTTTAATTCTCATAATTCTCTTTGCCGGAGAGAGTATCCCACATAACCTTTATCGCTAACGTAAATAAAGTTCTTAACTCAGAAATATAAGAAGAAAATATATATATATATATTCCAAGAAGAATAAATCAATCACAAAGTGAAAGCTCAAACTCATAACTCGAAGACAAGAACAACCCGAGATATACAAAATCGACCAACAGTCAACACACAAAAACAAGAAACTCACAACAAATAAAAATGATAACCCCATTAAATCAATCAGACAAAGGACCGCCACTCCAACAATTATATGATATAGAAACAGGTAAAAGAAAAAACCTTAACGTTCACGAAATCCTCGCACAAGCAATCGGCCACTACAGAAGACACAAAGGAAGAAACAATGAAGGAGCAGACAAATACCTACAGTGGCTGCAAGTAGAAATAACAAAAAACATCGCATACATCAAAAGAAATGCATCACAAACACAAGATTCAACCCAACAAACAAAAATAACAAACACACTGGAAATATTCAAAGATGTAGATCAAGACTTCATTGCCTACCTGCATAGGGACACCAACCAACAAAACGTGAAAGATTTCCTGGATACTAAGCCCACATTCAGAGCATCTTTTAGACAAATGTGCAAACACCTCAAACAACACTCACCAGCAGGCACGGAAGGGGCTAACACCTTGCAAGAAAGAATAGTAACTCATCTCAAAGATATGCACCAAATCAAAGAAGAACTAGAACAAATCAAGGAAGGCGAGGTCCAAACAGACAACATAGAAGAAGAGTCCAAACACAACACACATCACCAAATACAAGAAAACAACACGGCATCCCTAGAACACAGAATCCAATCCCTGGAAGAAGACACAGAACGACTACAAACCAACACACTGGAAAGAGAAAACAAACAGCAAGCAGACAGAAAACAACTGGAGGAAAGAATTGAACACCAACAAGCCACCATAAAAGAAAGAGAGGACAACATAGAAAAATTAACAGCAGAACACAAAAAAACCCTCGCAGATCTCTACTCCAAGATGGATCTCCTCACTCAAGACAATCAAAGACAAAAAGAAGAAATAAACCAACTGCATAAACAGCAAGAAAAGCAACAAAACTGCCAGATCCCGAATGAAGACGAAATTGAGCGGATGACCAAAGAAGAAGTTCAACAACTCCTGATAAAAATAAAGAACCAACTCCCACACGTCCAGAACACCAGAATGCTGAAAGAAGCCATAATAAAACAAAACACCACAAACACAGAAAAAATATTTCAAAAAATAGCAGATCTGGAATCAAAAGTCTCAGCACTTATCAAGAAACACAAAACACCAGCAATAGAAACACCAGAAGATAACAGCACACACGACTCATACGCAGAAAAACTGAAACAATCAGAAACAGGCAGACCATCACAACCACAAACAAGATTAACAGCATCTTCAACAGCCAGGAGATACTCTAAAGGGGCAATTTTACTATCTAGAAAATCAAACACGTCTCTAACGATGTTCTCAATCAGAGAACAAATACACAAAGCCCTTAAAAAACACAAGAATGTCCCACCTATACATTGTACAATAGCAAGAAATAAAACAACATTAATAGTGAGATCAGAAACAGAAGAAAATGTCGACACCCTGTCGGATATAATACACTAATCAGAAGACATATCACGTCTGGTATCCCAAGAATTTGTAACAGAAAAAAGGAAAAAGCTGATAATACTAGGCATCCCGAAGTCGATCACACATGACGAAGTATTACAAGAAATCAACAAAAAGACAAACGAAGACATCGAACAACGTTTACACATACATAAAGAAATATCAAAAGAAAATTCACGAACATACCAATTAGTAATAGACCTCCCAGAAGACCAAGCCTTGTTACTCCACAAAGTGGGTCGACTATCGCTCAGCCTCATAACATGCAAAATAAGGAAATACTCCCCAATAATTCGCTGTCAAAACTGCCAAGTCTTCGGGCACTCCTCTACCAACTGTAAGAGAAAAACGGCTTGTGCATATTGCATGGCAGAACATGCATCTGAAAGATGTCCGAAGAAAAACCACCTGCGACAACACAGATGCTTAAATTGCACCTACACGCAAGATCAAGATGGATACCCCTACCCAAATAACCATAGCGCCAACTCAGCCGGATGCCAAGTCTTTCAGGACCTCTTCCATAATCGCCATCGTGCACAGAACTTAACAGCAGAGAGTTCGCGATGGTAACAACCCCAAACCCAACAACCACACCAACTAGCAATAGAACAACAACACCAAAATTCAAAATAGCACAAATAAACCTTCAAAGAACAAAATCAGCAACAGCAGACCTCATAAATCACTTAATAGAAGAGGATTACTCAACAGCCTGTCTCCAGGATTGCGCAGTCACCAATAGAAGACCGCACGGATTACCATTATCCCTGCCTTCATATGCCTCGCAATCCAACAACTGCCACACAATCATACTGGACAACAACCTACAACATATACGAACACAGCAACACCAAAATTCAGTATTCATTAACGTTACACTCCAAGATATAAGTATAACAATCGGCAATCAATACTCCCCGCCGTCAGCAGATCTAAAGGAAGACCTTCAAGCCTGGACAAACAAGAGAGGCATGAGCAAACACCTGATACACCTGGGAGACTTCAATGCTCATAGCCAACTCTGGGGGTATCCATCGGACGACGACAGAGGACACCATCTCATCACACATATGAGCCAACACCACTTAATCTCGGCAAACGACCCACACAGCCCACCCACATTTCAGACAGAAAGATCACAAGGGTGGCCGGGCGTCTCTCTTTTCTCGTTCCCCGTATTCTCTAGATTAGAAGAGTGGACTGTGGAAAAAGACATGAATTACGGGGACCACCGCTTGATCACCATATATCTAAACATAACAACCCCAACTCTCCCGAGAAGAAGATACAGAACGAAGAACATATCGTTTAAAAAATTCAATCAACACTTAACCTCAAGACTAATAGAAAGAAACATTAACTTCCAGCAAATAAAAAGTAAAGAAAACTTCGATACACACTACAATGAATTAATACAAATCATACAAGAGACAAGTGAACACACTCTCAAGAAGAAAAGTAGCACACACAAACCCTCGATCAACTGGTGGTCTCCGGAGCTCCGAAAAACAAGAAACTACGTCCGGGCACTCCGAAGACAAACAAACTCTCCAACATCCACACAAGCCCACAAACAGAAATACAAACAGGAGCGAGCCAGATACAAGCTTCAAATCCAAAAAGCCAAACGAGAAGCATGGCTGAGATTCTGTCAGGCAACAACAGATCCCTATGGGAAAATGAAGAAAATTGCCTTCCAGGACTTTCACAAGAAAGAAACCTATGCACTGGCACACTCAACAACAATCACACACACCAAGAAATCATTTTACAAGGACCTCACAGAACACATATATGGATATTCACAGATTACAGACACCAGAACACCAACACCAGACAAGACGGCCCCTCCATTCACCGTAAACGAGTTAAAAACGGCAATATACAGCTTCAACAAAAACAAGGCCCCAGGAATAGACAACATAGACCATCCCATCACAAGACAAATATTCAAACATCACCCACAACTACTACAAGACATTTACAACACACTCCTCAAGCTTAACTACTTCCCGACAGCATGGAAGCAGGGGGAACTAGTCTTCTTCTTGAAAAATGGAAAGCCTCCAACAGAAGCGACTCATATCGTCCGATTTCCCTGCTGCCAATCCTGGGCAAAATCTTTGAGAAGCTAATACTAAAGCGTATCCTACATGAACTACACAACACACCAAAACTAGCACCGTCCCAACATGGATTCGTCCCAGGAAAATCGACGGAAACGGCAATCCAAGAAGTGCTGTCCATCATAGATCTAAGCAAACAAGAAGACAACTACACATATCTCATCTCTCTAGACTTCCACCATGCCTTCGACAATCTACCTTGGGATGCAACAGTGGAGGAGCTCGAAACCTTAGAACTGAGCAGACCATACATAAACACGACCAGATCCTTCCTATCGCTCAGATCTGCGTACACCAACTGGCTCTCTGGAGACCTTCACTGGTTCAAAAAGGGCTGTCCCCAGGGGTCGTGCTACGGCCCGTTTCTCTGGAGAATATTCATCAATAAGATCCTGATAATCCTCAGAGAAAAGGGATTCAAAGTGGTGGCGTACGCAGATGATATACTTCTAATCATAACAGGTCGCACCAGGAAGATCATAGAAGACAAAGGCAACGCAGCTCTCCAACTGATTCAAAACTGGGCGGATTGTCATTCCATTCAAATAACACACGAAAAATCAACAGTTCTGCAAATAAAGAATCGTAAATATCTCAAGCGTCCACCCACACTAAAAATTAATAACAGATCCATCAAACATAACCCCACACTAAAATATCTCGGCTTAGTTCTGGACAGCACACTTTCCTTCCTACCACATCTACATGCCAAGAGATCAGAAATCAACACAGCAGTCCAAAACCTCCTGAAGTTTGCAGCCTCACAACGCAGTATCTCAAAAGCAATACTAAAAATATGGAACAACACAATCTTAGAAAAGAAAATAACTTACGCTGCAGCAACATGGTTCCCCAAACTACAAAAATCCCACGGGCTGCGACTCCTCTCAGCAATTCAGGCACAGTGTCTGCTTTTGATCTCCCGTGCATACAAGAAGACAGCAACCTCAGCTCTCTGCGTCCTCACGGGAACAATGCCACTCTCACTAAGAACAGAGAAAACAGCAGCCCAAGGAGCAATCCTTAGGCTAGGCATCCCCATGGTTGGAATACAACCAGATATGTATCAACCGAAATTTATACCAACAGAAATTATACCATACAAAACATATTTTGAATGGGCAGAGAATGCAGAGGAGCAGCCAAATTTGCAAGTATACACGGATGGATCGAAGACTGACGCTGGTGTAGGATACGCTTTCTGCATCTACAACAAAGAAGACACAATAACAGAACATCAAATACACCTGGACACCTCAAACTCCGTTTACCAAGCGGAGCTGCTCGCAATTTCCGACGCAATTTCCTGGCTGCAAACATCCACACACGACAAAGCAACAATAAATTCAGACAGCCTTTCCAGTTTAGTGGCACTTACAGACATGAATACAGAAAATTATCTAATAGGTCAAATAATAAAGAAACTGCAAAACACAACAAAAAAGATCCTCTTCAACTGGGTAAAAGGCCACTCAGGAATTGCGGGCTACGAACACGCTGACAGACTCGCCAAGGAAGCCACACAACCGGACACATCAATAAAACACATCTTCCACCCAGCACCTCCATCCTACCTCAGAGGACAACTAAAACACAAATACACATCTAAATGGCAAGACCAATGGACAGCGGAGCACAGGGGACGAAAAGCCTACAGCCTCTGTCCAAAAGTCACCGAGGACTTCCTGGTCCCACACCGAAACATCTACCTGTACATAACCAACCACGGCCCGTTCCCATCATATCTCTCTCTCTTCAATAAAGCCCCATCTCCATTCTGCACATGTGGAAAAAGAGGAGATGCCACCCACTACACACTCAACTGCCCGCTAACGTCAGCATATCACATAAGGAAACCGGCATTACTGAGGACCTCAGTTTGGTTCCACCACGTCCTCTATACACCAAATCTACAACAAAAAATAATAGACTGTGTCCATCTCCTAGAACACAATCAGCAACTCTTTCAAATGCCTCCAACACACCTTCTAGGAAATGTCCTGCCCTCAGACGATGATGAAGAAGAATAACCCTCATCATTGACCACAAAAATAGCGGAAACACAGTAGTGTAAATAATTCCATTCTCTCAGTAAAAGCCTAATGGCCTATTGGCCTCATCTGTATTTTTTTTTTTTTTTTTTTTTTAAATAAACTTGCCAAGCAGGGCTTGTAGAGCTTAAGCCGTATGGTAGGCCACCCTGCTTGGTTGAATCTGAATCTGAATCTGTGGATATTCCGCCGGAAGGGTCGCTGTGAAAGCGATTTTTGTACCATTTTACGCATTTTATCATCGAAAAGTGTATGAAGCTATGTCTAGAATTGAACCAAATTATATATATATATATATATGTTTTTGGCTACGGCCCCAAATTTCCAATTGAATTTGGGAATATTCTGCTGGAAAGAGGTGCTGTGATAGCGATATGTGTGTGATTTCTCGATATTTTAATAGTTGTGTGCTGCTCGTGCAGCGAAGGGTGTTTTGCATTCAGTTAACCCAGCGATTCAAAATCATCTGACGTACAACATAATGAAGAAAAATATTCATTATATTGGAAAGTATGATCGAGATTAACTCGTATTTAATGCACTGGATGCTCGTGCAGCGACACATACTTCAGCATCTTGTTTGTTTCTGAAATGCATAATTAAAAAAAAACGCTTTTTGAAGTATTAGCATGTATAAGATCGAAGAAAGTTTTGGGATTGGCATATCCGACTAGTACATTATTTAATCGGAGAGGCACATATAACGGTATAGCATGATTTCCGATGCTCTTTATCCTTCTATAGCTATTTGGAAGTTGAAAAATATAACCAATCTAGCTTGGGAGACTATAGCTTGTATAACGTCAGGAAGATGAGGAAACACTGAGATAAGAAGAATGCTGCAAACGCATCTTTCAAGCTATATCTTACTTAAGCCACATTTAAAAATATAAAATATACATTGAAAATATCATTAAAGATGCTTATAATAGTCTAATTAATGTTCCTTTAAGTTATGTAATCTGACCATTACTTTTTTCAATATAAATCCCTTTAATTTTTTAAATAACTATTTTTTTTTATGTTGTACATAAGAAATGTTTAATTGTACAAAATAAAAATTAACTGTATTTTTTTAATTAGTGGATAGACCAATTATGGGCCATTTATGGTTAACCATTTTTTATAACGTTATATTTTTCAATTGAAAAAATGATCATTTGTGGAAAAATTTATATTTTGATGTTCTAGTTTGAATTTTTACTTTTTGTTTGTTTCGTTTGTTCGTCTTTGTGTCTCTTGCTACAAAAAGCCTATTTTGTTAACATATTAAATTTCAACACATTTGTATAAATTTTTCTCGTTATCATTTCCACTAATTCTTCTTATTTCGATATTCCAAAGTCTGATATTAGTTTAAAAAATATATAAGAAGCATTTTGCACTCAAATGAATGTAATGAATTTATTTATAAGACAAAAACTTCTACTTATCTCATATTCAATGAATCATCGAGAAATATGATAATCTCTGGTATTTATTACAGTAGAAAGTAAATGCAGTGTAGATATTTTCATTTTTAATGATTATCCATAGGTAATTTAAACAATTTGAACAATTTTTACAATTGTTGCAGAAAAACGCTGTAAGATATAATTTTGATTTTATTATTAAAATTTAAATTCTAATTTAACCCAAAAAGCATAAAGTAAGATGTAAGAATCTCATTATTTTATATATAACCAATCTATTACAACTAATGTTAAAAATGATTAATTTAAATTAAACTTATAATCGTGAAGAAAAGTGATTTTTTATTTATTAAGTTTACAAGATTTCTCAGATTTAGTATAAAATATATGATACATCGTTAGTTAACAGAAGCTGTACGTATCGATATACATTAGTTTTAGTCACTGTTACAGAATCAAATACATAAAAAATAAAAATATGCATAAAATAAATAGCTATTTCTAAATAAAACACTCATAAACTCTATGTCTAGACGTCTTGTATCGACAAATATGTACATTATAATATTTACATTTCTTGTCTTTTAAAGAAAAGTTTTCGAGTTTTCGAATTTTGTACGTTATCGTTTTATTGAGTGATGAAAAGGATTTTGTATCTTCATTTAGAAGAACATAAAGTTTTCTAATGATAAAAGTTTTCTTAAAGTTATTTTCTTCTTTTGAATAAATGGTTAGAAAAAGTAAATAAAAATATCTTTGCATATTTTCAAAAGTTTCCCATAAAAAATTTTCTTTTCAATTTTCATTAGTTTAAGTATGCTGTGTGTACTTCGAGTAATAATTTCAATAATAAATAAAGATAAGTAGTTTTAACGACGTTTCATAATAATTTTACCGATTGTGCAATTTTTTTCTTACTTAAGCATATGTGAATAATATTAATTGTTATAAGAATAAATGATTCATAGTTCTTAAAATTGTATTTAAAAGGTAACTTCGCACACATGTTCTGCTAATTATACATAAATAATGTATTTAAAAGTGCATAATACAGATAACCTAAATTAAAAGGATCGTTTGCAATTTATGCTTCAGTTGCTATGTAATGGTGAGAGTCCGCATGTGAGCTGTGTAGTTGGATCCACCGGCATGTCAGATATACTATAGCGTGTCGTAGTGTGTTGAGATAATATGCCGAAAAATTGAAACTATCGCAGCTTGTGACGAATGTTCAGTCATTCAGTTTTGAAATCATAGAAAGTGTCAACAAATGAAAGTCACTTTCAGATAGAAGTCTATGGTATATATATAATGACTTATTAAACGGTTCGGATATCAGTGTTACTGTATAAGGAAAGATGGAGCAATGTGCACGATATAGGAGCACAGTGAATGACAATGAGTGAATGACAAGAGTTTGTGTGTCACGTGAAAGTGATCTATGAAGAGAAAAGTTCATTTTGAAAATACTACCTTCATATCTTCACTAAATTTTCTGTCGTTGCTTCGTCACATTAAGTCAGACTGTGCAAACCTCCACAAAATATGTAGCTGCCGAATCTATGGATCGTTTACAGAATACGTAAACAAGAAAAGAAGTGCGGAGTGCATTCCAGTTTATGTCACGATACGTTAACAAAGGTAGCGATTTGTAAAATGGCATCATGAAAAACATAAAATTATTAGGCGATTATGGTCTTAAACAACCGCTGTTTCCTTTGTTTTCATCAATAGTGGCATCGCTTTTCAACATGGAGGTTTATGATATACAGTGTCGTTATAATAAATATTTCATAAGAAAAGCTATAACGAAACGTAGCAAAATATCTACTTTTGTGTATAATAAAGTATATTGCTCCGTTACATTGTGTACTTTTTAATTGGCTGGTGGAGTTTCCTTCTTTGGATGCTCCTATAATAAAGAAATTAACAGATGTTTCTGTCGTTAGGAACAGCTTATTTCTGACGCAGTGCAATGAAAATTTTTTATATGTCAGAATCTGTATCTTTATTCAGAAGACAAGCAGAAACTCAATTCTGCTTTCAACAAATAATATTCCAGTTTCTATTTAAAATTTTATAATGTAAACTTTATGATACTAAATTATTTGGTGCATGTTATGCTGTGGTGTTGTAGTTTCTGCATTGCTGTCAAATTAATAAATACTTCTTTTTCACATGTATATCATAATTTAGTAACTGTAATATCATCATCTGCCATTTTAGTTTCAATATATTAATTTATTTTGTTAATTTTCTAAAATGTTTCGTGATTTATTTACACTGTAAAAAGGATTCCTCGATACAAGATGTCTTTTTAAAAAATATATTTGTGGCGTTATAATTATACATGGCAATATCGGCAATATCGGCCACAGTCTCGGACACTTTTAAAAAAATTATGTAAAAATATTAATTACATTTAAAAAATCTGCAAAGCAGTTCAGCGTTAAATGTGTCAAATTTATTTTTCATACTTTTTTTTTCACTAACAAAAATATATATCCAATAATAACAACACAGTGTTTTATTTAATAAAAATAACAAATCATCATTCATAATTTTTTTAACTGCAAACCAAACACGAGTTTTACTTAAACGCAATCATATATAGAAAATAATCAAAACTATAAAATACGATTATATAATCAAAATTGCATATTTGCAGCTGATAGCTTTTCCACATTTAATCCAGAAACATTACTTCATTTTAAAATGTAGCTATTGATATCGCAAGATTAATATACTTTTCCAAGACATAATTTTACTAGGGAAATGTCTATATTTCTATCGTTTTTAAATATATTATGACTTAAGGACTGCCTTATAGAGTTATTACTCAATAAAAATTGATTTTTAAATGTCAGTTTTCATAATAATCATTTTTAATATTAATTAGGGACATTAATCTTATCTGTTTTACATGTAAAATACCTAGGCTGTTTGCTAAGAGCCAGGAAAATTGTAGAATTGCTTGCTATTTTGCAATCAGTGTGAACATTTCAAGTTTATTGCAAAGAGTCCCTACAACTTTTGCTAATTAGATAATTACCACTAGTTTCCCAATCTGACTGATAATTTTCAGGCACATTGCAATGCGGCAATGTAATTGGTTTCATGCATGTCTATTGCAATAAGTTCATGGTTGTAAATGTTTATACAAAATTATTGTATAAATAATACTTTTAAAAAAAAGGAACTCAAACTTATGCTTATAAAAATGCATAAGAAAACTGTCTTATTAAGAGATTTGATAAGTGTCTAAGATTACTGAATACTTTATTTGCATTTTAAGGGTATATATTTGGCGCAAAAACCATGGGCAAACGTAACAATACAAACTGCAGATGAGGCAGTAAGAAAAGTGTTTTATTCATGAAATCTGCAGATGAAGCAGAGTTAAGGGGTTGCTGAATGAAACTGACTATAAGAAATACATAAGAAAAGTACTCTATCAATAAAATCTCCAGATAAGACATATTTTTAATTTCTTCCCATTTCTACGTAGACAAAATGGACTGTTGAATGACATTAATAATAAAAAAAATATAACTGCCTATTACAGATATGATTTACGCTCGGGAGTGAATGAGATTAGTTACTATTTAAGTCTATATCGCATCTAAAAAATATAAGAGTGTAGTAATCCTGACTGCCATAGATTATGGAATGATTTAGTTTTATTTTAAATGTATATTTAGACTTTGCCCACAAGCAGGTGTATCAATGACATCCGATTTTGAGATATATTTTAATATTTTCAATTTTCTATTCCTTTATATATATATTTAAGTGCACTTTGTATAATATGGATGTCCGTGTATTTTCTATGATTGGAGTTCATTTTCGTCCTACGGAGCGATAAACAAAATTTACATTTTCAAATAGAAAAACAAATATTATTGTGCAGTTTAAACAAGCAACTGCACATTTTTAATTTAGTCGAAAACTGTTTAGACTCTTTGCAATAAACTTGAAAAATATTGTCCTGATTGGAAAATTTTACATGTTATCCCAGTTACTCGGGCTCATTGAAATTGCTAGAAAAGGGTTTTTAATTTGAGCCAAACTTGTAAATTGAACTACTACATACATAATTTTTTCCATTAAGTTAAGTTCATAACAATGTTTTCATTTAATTTAATTTTAAAAGATACATTTGCATATAAGTCTATACAATCGAAAGGAACTAAAATCATGAAAAACAGTCAAATATGCCAATTATGTAATAGAAAAGAATAAATAATACAAAATGTTTCAAAATGGAAAACATTACAAAATGCTTCAAAACTGAAAACATTAAAAATATTACTTATGTGTGGTTTTATAGATATGTGTGCGGGGAGTGAGATGTTTTAAAATATAAAATGATTTATTTACTTTTCACTTCCATTCTTGAAATTTTCAAAATCTGGTCATTCGGAAATTGTGTTGCCATCTACATTTTTGTAAATGTTCAAAACTATTAATATTTCAGGATTGTAAAACAACTGTATGAAATATGTATATGTGGTCACTTTACATCTTAAATTTGAACAAACGTAACAAACATGCCTATAATTTTGTAGCAAGTAAAAATTATACATTTTCTATTAGAAAAATGTATTTGAATTTTTCTAAAAAAAAAAAACAATCACGTTGTGCAATTTACTATTCGTTTTATTTAAAGTATTATTGAAATTCGGCAAATGACTTTTGATTATTTTTACGAAACATCCCTTTCTCTAAACTTCTGTGCATTTAAACCTCATCTCCGTAATGTTATTTGAAACGGAATGGTTGTATAAAGGTGCTTGAGAAATGCGTGCGAAGCAACACAAAAATTCAAACATGTACACAAAGATTTCGCTATTTTTCATTTGGTAGCACATATTTCACGACTGTTTAACAAACACTTTTAGCTCGTATGGAAGTCTGAATACACTAACTTACTAATATATGTCATATATATTACATTTAATATACTAAATATATGTATATATATATATATATATAATATTATCTATTTATTTAATTGATACATTTAATATAAAATTTCAAAATTCTCTAATTTGTTAATTTTAAATTTGAAGGTTGATAATTTTCATTTAATAATGCATTACAATAAATTTGAATGGAAGCAGAAAAATAGCGGCAAAAAGATTAATGTATTTCGGCCAAAATCATCAGAAGGTCGTTCAAATATCATTAAATACGGAAATTATCTATGATTTTTAACAAAGCTCCCTTCAGTTCGATTCAACCGTCAGTTAAATTTGAGTTAAATGTCTGCTAATTCATTTGTGAACTTTAAATAGGTAGGCTGAAATACCGTTTAATAATACATTTAGATATACTATGAATGATGATATAATGATTTTATAGCATAATGTGGAATTGTATCTAGTGTGCTTTCTTTTCATGAATTTTTAACAGTCACTCTCTATTCTATAATTCCATTAAGATTCGATTTAAATAAAAAGCTATTTCAGTTACTTAATATAATAAAATTTGTTAATTGTATGTGTAAAACTTCGTTATGAATTTTCAAAAGAGAAATGCATTAAATAACTTAAATGCTTTATTACCAAATAGCATGTCTTAGCAATAAAGATATATGATAAAATTAATTAGCCTTATAAGAGAACATAAAAAAAATTCTAGTAAAACATATTGAAATGCAAATTGCTAGTTTTGTGATGGCAAGACTTCTGAACAAATGTGTTAAAACATCTGGACCGTGATATTGGCGATTAGACAATTTGATAAAACATAGTGTTTTATTACTGGGTATAATAACTCACATTTTATTAAAATCTCAAAAACAATCCTTTATATACGAGATAAAATGATTTCCTGTGGTATAATATATCTGGGTTCTATTTAAAAGTAATATTCATTAAGTATCAATTATACTGATATTTCTATCCACATATCTATATGCTGCTATGTCTAAGTCTTATTTTTGCACAAAATTAATTTTTTCAAACTTACTAACTTACACTATTCTGTCTTTAAACATCTGAAATATCGTCACTAACGCAGAAAAAGCAAATTTCCAAGCTGTATAAATACATGTATTTTTTCAGGAGGGAACGGACGGCTGTTTTGATGACGTAACACAATACAGAACATGAAAAATGATATAGGAAAACACAGGATTACACATGGTTGAAAAAAGCTAAACTTGTGAAAATGTGGACTAAAATACGTTCATGGAGAGAACTGTATCTTTACTGAACAAAAGCCAAAATCAGGATGAAAGCCTTTGAGGAATCCTACGCAGTCCTGAACAAATCAGTAGGTGACATATTCATAGCAATGTATTGACTGATTAGCTTACAGGCTGAAACTAGACAATCACATTTAGGGTGTTTTTAGTAGCGCAATCGTTAGTCTTATTCTGCGACCATATGTCTTTTTCACGATTTAAATTCCATCCTAGGCCCCAAAGGATATACACTATATGGCCATTAATGACCGGCAACTTTCAATTTTAGATATTTTGTCGAATATTTAAAAATATACTTGTCAGATTCTTCTGGAATTTTAGGATCCAAAAGAACAGGTTTGACTTCTTATTTATCATTGTTGATTTGATAAGGAGGACAAATAGGGGACCAAAAAAATTAAAGAAAAAAATAATACTTGGTATCACTCTGTAAAATAAAATGCACCAAATGATCTATCGCTACAGAATATACATAGGCAGACATTGTACAATATGTGTATTCATTTGTGTAAGAATAGCATAAATAGTAATAGAAATATAGCGATTTTTAAAAAAAATAAAAAAATTCTTGCATGTTTTTTGCTTATAACATACAGGGTTTTAAACCAAATTTAACGCTAGTTTCAGAAACATTGACAAAATGTAGTAGAAACAATATAGTGCAATTGAAATATAAATATATTAAATATTTCAGGAAATATGAGCAGTTGTATAAAATAATTTTTATCTGCGCATGCGCGAACGATAACAAGGAACTTTTTGCATAATTTAATAGTGAACTCTATGGAGCAACTTATTAAAAAAATCAGTCAAATATCGTAAAAATTCAAAGAGATGTCGGCGTTAGAGTGAGCTGTTTTTTAGTTTCTCTCTAAAACTCGCTGAATGATAAGGGATTTTCCACAAATTGTCATTTTTTATTTTATACTATTTTCCAATTTTTAATGATACTTTAGTTCTGGTTGAAAAACTACCCTAACGAGCTTATTCGAACAAAAAAAGAATTATCAAAATGAAAGGATCCATTCCAAAAGTATTATAGCCTGGTGCAATAAAGTTTTCCAAGGCGAACTAAAGTATCAATAAAAAATGAAATATAGTATAAAAATTAAACATGACAATTTGTGGACAATCCCTTATCATTTAGCGAGTTTTATTGAGAAACTAAAAAACAGCTCTCTCTAACGCCGATATCTCTCTGAATTTTTGTGATATTTGACTGATTTTTTTAATAAGTTGCTCCTATTAAGTTATGCAATAAGTTTCTTTTTATCATTTGCGCATGCGCAGATAAAAATATTTTATACAACTGCCCATATTTCCTTAAATATTTAATGTATTTACATTTCAATTGCACAATATTGTTTCTAGTATATTTTGTCAATTTTTCTGAAACTGGCGTTAAATTTGATTAAAAACCCTGTATGTTATAAGCAAAAAACATGCAAGAATTTTTTTATTTTTTTTAAAAATCGCTATATTTCTATTAATATACATGCTATTCTTACACAAATGAATACACATATTGTACAATGTCTGCCTATGTATATTCTGCAGCGATAGATCATTTCTTGCATTTTATTTTACAGGGTGATCCCAAGTATTATTTTTTTTCTTTAATTTTTTTGGCCCCCTAATTATATACTCCTTATCAAATCGACGTTGAAAAATATGAAGTCAAACCTGTTCTTTTTAATTCTAAAATTCCAGAAGAATCTGGCAAGTACATTTTTAACTATTCCACAAAATGTCCAAAATTGAAAGTTGCCGGTCATTAATGGCCATATAGTGTATATGAGCCTTTTTCTTTTTTTCCAAGTAATATTAATCTTGAAAAGCATTAAAATATAGTTATTTAAAAAAATATTTAGCTTTTCATACAAAATTTAATAATTTGGAACTGTATATTATTAATAAACAATATCTTTAAATTAAACATTTACGTCATTTGGATCTAATTAATTATCACTATACGATCATGTTGCAATATTTTGAAGTGCTTGTGCATAATGCAAACTTAGATGAAGCACACTCAGATCAGTGGATAGCATGCTGGCTAAGGTATGACGGCCTTGTGTCGATGCTAGCGTGTTCTATCCCAACGCAGTGTGGGCGGGGTCTCTGGGAAGATTTTCAGGGGTTTTTTTTTGTACGAGAATGATACTTCGGGCCACTTTGCCTGCAGAAGACCTCCCTGAAGGCATTATCCTTCTACGAATACTACGCAATCCTGAACAAAGCGGTTGGTTGTTTAAATCCATAGCAATATATTGGCCGATTGGTTTACAGGCTGAAATAAGCTAATCACATTTAGGGTGATTTTATTCTTATATTTAGGCCGTTGTTATTCTTATTCTGAGATCCGTGTACTTTTCACGATTTGAATTCTATCCTAAGCCTCAAAGGGTACATAAAGACCTTTTCCATCACAGAAAACTGGCAGACGCTTAACCGTATAAACCACCACCATACATAGCTTTTTGCGTTTAGTTGAACAATGTCACCAGTAAAACATACGGCAAAACGGAGACAACACTCTACAATTCTTGTTCTCAATGATCATACATTTTTTGTCTTTTTTTTAGAGAATTAAAATAGATTTATTTATCCTAGTACAACATACGCTTAAGACATGCTCGTGCTTGCAGTTTTTTGAAATGCTGTCTGTAACGAATTTTCTACCCGCAAATATGGCTACAGTAAAACAAAAGGTAAAATATTTTTGACAGATTTCTCGATACAAATACATTTTAGTTTTGTTCAAACTTTCAATCTACATGCAGAACGAAATGTTTCTATTTAGAGTAATTTCTTCTTCACCACTGTGTTCCACTGCATATTGATTTTTTGCTTGACTATTTTCATTGTATAACAAAACATGTGCCAATCGACAAATTACTATTCAAAAATTTACTTCTAAGGGGTTTTTCATTTTATGTTTTAAATAGCTTTCAATACAAAAAGCTACCTATTGCAACCGTTCGGTGGAAAGCAAAAACCTCCCCCGTTCAAATGTTGATTTATATATATATATATATCTGACATTTGTCATGCTGCAACTATCTTATATATGAACCGACTTGGATGTGACTGATTATGTGTATAGGACATACCAAGGTCTCGACTGAGTTCCTTGGCCAGCTTTATCCGCCATCTTAATTCAAAATGGCGGCCAGTTATCTTTTTTTTATTTCAAAAAATTCAAAACGATTTACAAAAAAATTATAAATTGAAAATAATTCTTTCCGTGAAGTAATAGTCTAAGTAACTTCCTAATTAAAAAAACCTAAACTAAATAATTCTAAGTAACTTCCGTTAAGTAATTCAGAACGTGATACAAGAATTCTGGAACCTTTTTGTTTTGGCTATATATTAAAAAATGGCGGAGATATGGCAGTTTGAAATTGTAGGAGGTTGAGATTTTGAAACAATCTGATATTTCGTATGCTGTAACTCTTGTATTTATTAACCGATATGAATGTGACTGATCATGTGTACAGTGCATACCAAGGTCTCGACCGAGTACGTTGGCCAGCTTCATGAGCAAACTTGTTTCAAAATGGTGGCCAGTTAAATTTGTGTTAACTTTTTTTAATTTTAAAAGTTATTTCCGTTAAGTGTTAGACCGTGATATAAGGATTCAGGAACATTTTTTTTTGGCTTTATCTTAAAAAATGGCTGACATATGGCAGTTTGAAATTCTAGGGTGGCTCACATTTTAAAACAATCTGATTTTTGTTGTGCCGTAACTCTCATGCTGAAATTCACATTCAAATTCAGTATTAACGAAAACCGGGATTGTATCTTCTATAATCAGGTTCCAAGCATTTTAGCTGCGCGTTTTTGAGTAAAATGAGTGGATTTTTTAAAAACGTAGACTATGAAAAATACCTTTTCCTCATGGTACAATCCGTAAGGATTTTTTTAATTAAAACTAAACATGTTTACCCGCGATGTTCAGATTTTGCAGAATCTATATACGCCGGTATAATATATGATCTAAGAATGATTAAATTTTTTGAAGAATTTTAAGAAAGGTCAATTTATTCAATACGTTGGTTTTAGTGGACTCGTGATATTCTGGTTTATTATGGTTCTATCTGCGTAATTTTTGTTTTCGTGAGAAAATGTTTTTGAAGAATTTCGAACTATACACGAATCTATTACAACAACTATTTAAAACAAATGTATTACTTATTGTAAAAATCTCAAAAAATCTGAACAGATATGCTGTTATATACTACAATATGTTTTTAAAGATGTCTTGAAAAACTCAAACATAGACATGGTCAAATTTAGTAGCACGTGAAACTAATTATTTAAAAATGAATTCTGTTTGAGTATGACCGAATTAAAGAAATGACGATATTTAATGCATTTTTATATGAAATAGCTGACTGTCAATATCCATAACGTAATTTAAAAAATAATTCTTAATTTAAATAATCAACCGTCCGTTATGAAATTTAAATGAAAAAACTTCTATTGCATTTACAGAGCAGTGAATGAGGAAATAACTTAAAGCACTTTCGAATTATAAATAAATAAGCATGGAATTTCATCAAAGAAGTGATTTTTTTATTATTTTTTAATAATATGTGTCACAATAACACATATAATACACATTCATTATTTTTAGGAATTCAAAATATACAAGTATATAGGTTTGACTGCATTACAAGAAAGAATTTAAAAAAATTAAAGATAAAGTAAAAACAATTTATTTTTATGGAAGAATTGTTAAGGATATGCTGGCCTGAGAAAGAAGTGATCGTTTATTATTTTATTCAGTTATAAGTATAACCACAAGAACATATATGATAAATAGCTTTAATTTTTAATAACTCCAAATACACAAGTATATATTAATACATACAAGACTGAATTATTACAATAATTTAAAATGACAAAAAGTTTAAACATTATATTGTAATAGAAAAATTTTTAAAGAAGTTCTACGCTTATAAATACAGTGGCATCTAGATACACAAGCACATATCAATACATATATTACAAGAAGGATTCGTTCCAGTGACTTAAAATAAAACGAAAAATACAAACAATATATTGTTGTCGAAAAATTGTTAAGGAATCTTTATACGAAAGTATTCGTTGGCATGGGGAAGAAGTGATGTTTTATTATTGTTTAGTAGTAACTGTTTTATTAAAAGATACAACAGCATATATGATAAATAGCCATAACTTTTAGAAACTCCATTTACACAAATACATATTAATGCATGCATTACAAAAAAAAAACCTTTCAATTAAAATAAGACAAAAAGTCCAAACATTATATTGTAAGTGAAAAATTGTTAAAGAAATCTCCCAACGTCGTTGCCACGGGCAAATTTAGCAGCACGTGAAATTTCTTATTTTAAGGTAACTTCTGCATGAGTGAAACAGAATCAAAGGAATTTCAGACTAAAACGCTTTCGGCCATGAAATAACGGATTATCGATCTTCATCTTTCACAGACGAGGTATGTCTCAAAAACAAAAAGAAAAAAAAACAGATTTCTGAAGTTATATGTTCAGTCGCCTGTTGCAAGGTATACATAAAAAGAATTATGCTGCAGTTAGAAAACAGCCAAAGGGGAAATATGTTATTTAAAAAGTTAAACCATTATTAATTCAAAAATAAATAGAAAAGTTTTATTATAAAAAAGTTCACTTTCTTAAAATTTTACTTAAATAATTACATGCTATGTTCTACGAATTCCAGAAAAAGTCATCGTGTATTCAGATGTTTACACATAAAATGTTTTTTATGAAAATATTACTAATACATTTGATTGCTAGAAAAATATTGAATTCATTTTTAACACATATTTAATTTGAAAAACTTTTTTTTTACATTTTTTTATATAAATCGTTTCACATATTAGGATAATAAATATACAGAAATGAATAAAGTACAGGGCTAGAATGAATAAAGTACATTGCTAGAAAAATATTGAATTCATTTTTAACACATATTTATTTTGAATAACTTTTTTTACATTTTTATATATAAGTCATTTCACATATTCGGATAATAAAGATACAGAAATGAATAAAGTACAGGGCTAGAATGAATAAAGTACATTGCTAGAAAAATATTGAACTCATTTTTAACACATATTTATTTTCAATAACTTTTTTTACATTTTTATATATAAGTCATTTCACATATTCGGATAATAAAGATACAGAAATGAATAAAGTACAGGGCTAGAATGAATAAAGTACATTGCTAGAAAAATATTGAATTCATTTTTAACACATATTTAATTTGAAAAACTTTTTTTTTACATTTTTTTATATAAATCGTTTCACATATTAGGATAATAAATATACAAAAATGAATGAAGCACACACATGTGAGTACAGGTTTACACATGTGACAGGGGTTCATGTAATGCAGTGTTCCGTGTTTATGTGACAGGGTCTTTGTCACATGAAACAGAATAAAAGTGCTGGAGATTGCTTCAGAGTACTCGCCTAAAAATACACAGAAATTAAAATTTTTCAAATTAAATTTAAGTAAAAACCTTTGTTAAAACTCAGAAATTCTATAATTACTTATAAAAATGAGAGGGTATTTATACTATCTTAGGAAAACGCACAAAGCAAACATAAAAATGCAGTTACTTATATCATTTAAAAAATATATGTTGATTTCGATTATATCCTTACGTCTGTTTCTCCTCAAATAAGTGGTAAACCGAGTTAGCTGCAATAATGAACGTGGTGCTTATCTGCACGAAAATGGGTATGCGCTACACGATTAGTAAAAATATGTTTGTATCTAATGTAAATTTTATATATCGAAATCATCAGCTTAAATACATTATATGGCCAAAACTTAGAGAATATTTTTGATTTTCAACGTGTTGTAAAATTTCTAGAGAGATTCTTGGCGAATTCTTCTGAAACTTCAGATATGTAAAGAGCGTCTTATATTTCATATTTCTTTTTAAGAGCCCAATCTGAAGACCAACAACAAATTGAATAAAAAATTAATAATTTACGATCACCCTCTAGAATAAAACTCTTGAATTTTTATGTAGCTCCAAAAGATGCCTATGGAAAGGTTATAGAACATGTCTATTCATTTGCGTAAAAATAGTGTATATATACAAGAAGATATAAAAGTTTCTTTAAAAATGTCTTACAAATGCGATATATCTTTTGCTTATATCAAGCAGGGTTTTCAACCAAATCCAACGCCACTTTCAGGAAATTTGACAAAGTGCAGTAGGAAAAAAATACTGAAATTAAAATATAATTGTATATTAAATATTTGATGAAATATGTACATTTCTATTATATAGTTAGGATTGTATATTAGGATTTATTGTTCCAAAAGGAAATCATTCAAATAAGTGAGAAGACTTTCTAAAGATGTATAGTATGTACTATCCGATGCAAGAAGTAACCAAATAATGCAACGATTCCATAATAATCCTTTCATAGTAATCTGACATGCTGAAACAAGCCTTGAAGAACATGATTAAAAATGCATATGTGTGTCTAAACAATGGAGAAGGAGAATGTAAATAAATCTTGTATTTTATAACAAAAATTTTTAAATTTTATTTTCTGTAATATTTTAGAAATTTTACTAGCTTTATTTTATTTTTATTTTTTTGCATCCATATTTTAGTATACATATCGTATCTATAAACACATGTGTATATATCGTAATATCGAAAATGTCACAGCTATATTATAAAATAACAGAAAATACATACAACTGAGGGACGATAACGAACAAATCAATAACAAAATGAACTATTCCAATATGACAGGATATATTTTTAATACGTTAATTGACTGGTATAATAAACTGCGGTTTAATAATGTTAGCAATTAACATTGAATTAGTTTAGAATTCCGGACAATATACTTCATTTCACATTCAAGATTAAATTTAGAAACCCTTTAATACATATAATTCTCAACTACGTATATAGTTGAATGCTCCACTGAATAATATCTCATTAAGTATTTAATTATAGATAGATAATTATTGATATTCGTCTTGTCATTTAATATATTTAATACTTCGCTTGTAGTTAAGTAATGTATTTAAAGCTTTTAAGAAGTAGAATTTAAGATAACCA
This sequence comes from Maratus michaelseni, assembly GCA_963931845.1. Lineage (NCBI taxonomy): Eukaryota > Metazoa > Arthropoda > Arachnida > Araneae > Salticidae > Maratus > Maratus michaelseni. The sequence continues at coordinate 327,015,342 of OZ007589.1, forward strand.
AATATGATCAGCAACGAAAGGAGAAATATCGATAAAAATAGATAAGACATACATTAGAATGTAATTTTATATGTGGAGTTGGATTTCTGTGCCTATAAAAATAATTTATATTTAGAGTAATCTCCAGTAAATATGAAAGAAGTGCATTATTTTACATACATACAAATGTCGTTGATCTTAATAAATAATTAAGGCATATAACAACGCAAAAACTACCCAACCGAATGGTTTGAAATTTAAGATATATTATCTTTGCAGAATTTTGTCGTGACATTTCAAATTTTATAAAAATCGAATCAAAACTTTACAAGATATTAATAAAAATATTTATTAACAAATGTGATTTAAAAAAAAAAAATCGATGCTTTCTTGTTATAGGAGCTTCCGAGGTTGAATCGTCAACCAACTGAGATACTTATTTTATTACAGAAATGAATCTGCAGACGATATAATTCATTTCACAGAATTAAAAATCATCAAGATCTGAATATTTATATAACTAGCTATAGTACGAACGCACCTCGTTTGTCAGATTTGACGTACAATTTCCAACTTTTTTCTAATTTTAATCGGTTTTATACTTTTTTCTCGTTTTTATTTTTTCAATGATTTTCTTTAACATGTTTATTAATGTTGTTTATTTCTCTCATATGCATTAAGTCATCACTCTCATAGCATCGGGCTACGTTTATAAATATTCATTAAAGTGAGTCTTTGAAGTATAATTTTTATCATATATTTGTATCATATATACAGCGTGTCCACGTATAACCTGACCGACCTTTATTTTCGCAACCGTTGGTCCTAGATGCATACTTCCAATTACAAAAATGGTTTAAATAAGGTAAAGAATTATTTCTAAAGTGATTTGGGTCAAGAAAAACATTTATTTAAAAATTACGAAATTTAAATTTTTATACGGTCCCCCGGTCCTATAAGTGATATTTAGTAAATATTTACTGTGACACTAACAAGTAAGATAAAAAAAGTCCCATTCATCTACGATTAAAACTGACCGACTTATAGCTTTTTAAAGTTGGAGTATATTTTTTGTTGCGAAATAGGGGTCATTCACAAATGTAGTAGAAATATAAATAATCGTCAGATATATCAAAAAAATAGTTGAGAGCAAAATTAACATTGCAAGCTAATATAAATGTGAAATCTATAATCAATCTAACATATTAATGCAAAATATACAGTTTGTACTGAGCATATAAGAGGATAAAAATAACAGAATTTTTGTTAAATAAAAGGATGAAAAACAACAGCCTCAATTAAGATTTTAAAATGCTGTTAGATTACACTGTCTTTCATATTTTGAGTTGTTCCCTGTTTTTTAGCTTTTGAAAATAGATTCTAATGTATTTTTTAGCGCTGAATCCGAAAATGACCTTCATTTTAAACTATCACGTCAGGATTTTTCTCAAATCGAAAATTTCAAAGTTAAAAAGCTCAAAGTTAAAATTGACCCCCTTCCCAACCTCATCGGACCCCTGAGCCTACTTAGTTGTAAAAAACCCAGTATAAGCCAAAAAATTGAATAAATTATTTAATTAAATAAAATTAAACTGAATAAAAAAGTCTTACATCTATTTTATAGTATCAGATTTTTCGCTATTTTTTAACCTTGAAACTTACGATTTGCGAAAAATCTTGACATGATGGTTAAAAGTGAAGGTAATTTTTTTATTCAGCGTTAAAAAATACATAAAACTTATTTATAAAAGTTAAAAAACACAACCATCGCAGGTTTATGTTATCTAATCTAAATTTTTTTCTTAAACTTGCTGGCGGTAATCTATCCGAATTTTTGTGTGTTATCCTCTAATATGCTAAGCGTCGAAAATCATAATAATATTACATTGTCATCGGATTTAAGTCAATATGTAAAATTTAACTTCGATCGGACATTTGAAAGTGAGTTAAACTTCGAGTACAAATTTTAAACTGGAAAGACGATCGTTGAAAGTTAAATAAAACCTTATGAAGATAACATAATTTTTGTTAAAAGAAATCATAGCCTCAAATCCTTTCAAAATAAAACATATGTTAAAATACAATTATTTTAATTAATCTGAAACTTAACTAATAAAAATTAACTCAATCGTAATAGTTGTACGATTTCTTTCAAAGCGCAGATACCTTGAAATAAGTTTAAGTACTTTGTATACGACCCCTGAAAGCATGGCCGAAATCATCTCTTTTTAGATGCAAAAAAGTGGTATAAATCATGCATTTCAAAGGTTCATAACTCGGTCCATTTTCATGTTAGATGAATGGGACTTTCTTTGTCGTACTTGTTAGTGCCACAGTATTTTTTTTCTAAATATCACTTATAGGACCGGGGGACCGTATAAAAATTTAAATTTCGTAATTTTTTAACAAATGTTTTTCTTAACCCAAATCGCATTAGAAATAATTCTTTACCTTATTTAAACCATTTTTGTAATTGGAAGTATGTATCTAGGACCAACGGTTGCGAAAATAAAGGTCGGTTAGGTTATACGTGGACACGCTGTATATTTCCTATTTGTGGCAGGTTTTCTTGCTTACTGTACTTTTGATTTTTGCAGTAGTTAAATTAAGCTGCTTTCCTATTAGGCGCCGCTGTATATATTAACTTATTTTTTATGGAACGGTTGTTATTTCTTTATGAATGGGAAAAGTATTTCTTGACAAAAAATCGAATATTTAGGAGGAACAGTGTGTTCCCAAAATGGAAGCAATGGCGCCTGGTGAGGGTAATTCTTTCAAAATTTTTACTTATGCTTCCGGATATTTATGGTAGCTATTTTCCAGTTCCTTAGCTATAAAAGGAATAATAGCATTCTGAAACTGATATTTTACGAAGTATTGATATAAATAAGGTCAACATCTGCACTTACGATGAAAATGAAAAATTAAATTACCGATTCCATACGCATTTTTCTATATCCACTTCTTTATTTTTTTTATCTGTACATCATTTGTACCCTACTATTTTACACGAAAATGATTGAAGATTTTTTATGCAGTATTAGAATGTATTTTTTTCTGAAATTGTTTTTTTAACTTTTTTTTCGTTTATTTTTTTCTACATTCCTATTTGAATATTCGTCTGAACTTTCGTCTAAAATATCAAGTCTACGTTTAATACTTTGTCTTTTTTTAAACACCCAATCAGATATTTCTTGATTGACTGCTGATTTAGAATCTATGGAAAGTTCTACTTCACCAGGTACATTATGGGGTAAATCGTCGCATAAACCATTTTCTATTGCATCTTCCTCATCTGGTACAAAACTGCGATCAGGTGGCAAACAAACGTTTTAAACGCAAATAAAAAAATCATCCAATACTAAAAGAAAAATTGTTCAATCATCTTCCATGTAAATTAGTCAAGAAAATGATGTAACGATGAAAAATACAGAGATGGATAATGAAAATGCTTATGGAACTGATAATTTATTTTTTTATTTTTATTATAAATGTAGAAGTTGAACTAACGTATATGAAATTTTCTTAAATTATCAGTTTCAAAATATATCCTTTTATCCTTATTTTATCCTTTTATCCTTATTTTAATATTATCCTTTTACAACTAATAAACTGAAAAATAACTTCCATAAATTCACGGAGGCATATGTAATTTTTTTCAAAAATATTACTCCCATTAAACGCCAATGCTCTCATTTTGGAAACAACTTATGCTTTTGGTAATTATGATTGATCTATTATATATATTAATTCCGTATTGATGATTTTTTAAATATAATACACAGTAATAAACATATTTTAACTAAAAAATATTATTTTTATTATAAAGTGCTATTTTACAAAGCAGTTTTCTATACAATCATACAAAACTGTTTTATTCTTGTCTGAAATGTATTAACACATTCGTCTTCTACACTATATAAAATTTGTAAAACGTTTCGTAGAATTAAAACCTATTTTCAAAACTTCAGCTTGACTTAAAATTCTGCAAACGTTTTTTTTAGGAAGATCGAGGAAAAAACCTCATCGCAAAACTAATATATATATATATATATATATATATATATATATATATATATATTGTAATTAATAGAAACTTATTTTCCAAAACTTTTTAGCAAATAACTCTTATTACTTCAGAAAATAACTCTTATTGCTTCAGAAGCGTTTTAGTAAACCTCTGAAAGCTATTGTTTTATGAAAATTATGTATGATTGCCTTTTTCTTAAAATAATTTCTAAAGGTAACTGATACATTTGATGAATCGTTTGGGAAGACGAATCTACACTGAACATTTGTAAATATTTATCATATTTTATAATCGTTTTTGTAGGATTTGCACCATGTTATTTAATATGTTGTATAACATATTGCGTTTACGGGAATTAGGATCAGAATATGTAAGAATCAGAATCAATAAATTTCTTTATATATATTTTTTCTTTGTTCTAAAATACTGCTAAAAAAACAAATTGTTTTCTCAAAGAGTTTTTATTCTCGAAGAGTTTATTAAATATTAAACTATTTTAGAAACGTCCGTTATTTAAAAATATTCATTTAAAAGATTTAGTGAAATGTTATTAGGAGATTATTGTACAGATTTTAAATATATATATTTTTTATTTTAAAGAAAAAAATCCTTATGTAAAGAATACTGACATGTTTTAATCTAGTTTAACACAATGAAATATACACAGTCATTCATTATAATACAATTCTGTATAATGTTTTAAGAGACTAAGCAGCGATCAATTTTATGTAATGCAATTTCATGAACTAACAGATTTTTTTTTATTTTCTTTAAATACACACGTTGCAAATATATTTTTAAAACAGAAAACATCATAAGGAAATTTCATTATTTTTTTTTAATATGAAATCATTAATTAAACAGAAATATCGAGTTGTCGTGCGCATTTTTAAAAAGAAAAATAAAACACACGAATAATGTATAATGTAATATGATTTGTGGAGAACAAATATTCAAAATAACCTGTAAATAAATAAAAGTCTAAATGCTTTTCTGTCCTTTCAGATATTGTAGTTATTTCCTGCTTTCTGGTTTCTACTGGGTCCATTTTTTAATACCACTTTTTTTCAAGCAGTTGTCTATTTTAGATTTTTCTTACAAATGTTAAAGAAACGTATCCCAAAGTTTAGTTTATTTCTGCTGCATAATGTTTTAAAATACTAATACCACAGATAATATGCTTTGGAAATAGGGATATTAAAAAATGGAAAAGTGGGAACTCTGCCGTTCGTAAGAAAGATATTTTAAGTATAATGTGTAACGTAGTTCGCGGTTTAAAACCGAAACCTACGTTATACACGGCCGGTGCATGCCGTTTAAAACGTCACATGGAGTGGATTATTTTTACACGAATATTGATGCAAAACGGGCTCGCCGCTTTGCACCAATCGCCGTGTAAAAATGATCCACTTCATGTGACGTTTTAAACGTCATGCACCGGCCATGTATAATGCAGGTCGCGCTAAAACTGTGCTCAGAAAGAACTTTTTGTCCAAATTATGGCAAATGTATATTCCAGAACTTCACGATATTCTCCTAGATGAGTTCGATTAAAAAACTGAGCTAATTTAACAACTAATCAGTCAAATTTTATAGACCATATGTCTTCACTCTCAGATAGAAGCACTCTACTAATGACTATGATATTGATATTGGTCAAGTGCTCTATATTAAAAATAAATGTACAACGTTAAATTAGCACAAATTAAAATCATTTATAATGGCAAACAGCTGTTTCAAAGCCCTTAAGCTCCATCTTCAGTGCCAATTCAAAAGGTAAAACGAATTAAAAACTCCTAAGCCATGTCCGCTTGCCTGCCATCTCTCTCCCGCGCCCAGATGAAATGGCGCTGAACTTTTCAAAACAACAGCGGAGACGAGGAAACACATGTGACAGATAGACCAATAGGAACACTCCGCCCGACCGGGAAAGTTTAAGTGTGGAGGCGAATAAAGGAGGAGGTGACGAAGAGAATGAATTAATCGAAACGCAGCCAGATGTTTGAAATGCTTTGTACGGCGGAGAAAAAACCAGAAAGGGGGGGGGGGAGCATAAATTAAATGAAAGGTAGCCAGACATTTGAAAAATTTGGTGTTTAATCCACCTTTTAGAAGTGCTCTATAAACTAGTGCATAAAAGTAGATTATTATACCAATTACATAATGTATGAGTATGTCAGTTTACAACTTTATAAATACTTTATCCATATCTTCAAATGGGGTTTTAGAACCTTAATAAACTCTTGGATCATTTTTCAATAGATTGCTATTTCTAAAACAATCAGAATATAGTTTATGTGTTATAAGATTCTTTTACTAATAACATTTAAGAAATATTTCACCATATACTTTTGAAAATTTACTAAGATTGCAAATATAAATTTTTTCAATTTTTATCTTTTAAAATAATTAACCTAGAAAAATGAATATTTATGCAAAATATCATTTTCGATATCATGCCAAATCATTAATAATTTTAACCATACGGTATATTTTAAACAGTGTGCATATTTTAAATCCACCTTTATAATAGTTAAATGATATTTCTATTATTTCATTCATTCGGTAATGAAATCAAATACTGATCTTCAGAATTGTAATTAAATTTGGAACTTATTTTCTTTTAATGTTACTACTTTCTGAAGAATATTAAGATTTATATTAATTATAATTGGATTAAACCCTTCCCAGTAAATGATTTCTTTCTATTGCATTAAACATTTCAAAAGCGTTGTACCGAACTTAATATCAAGAATAAATACTCTATTCTCATTATCGAAGCATTTATGATAATGTAAAATAGTTCTTTGTTTACGTAACTTTTGAATGTTTAGAATATTTATAATTTTAAACATTCGGCCAATTTTCACATTTGTTGTCAAATATTTTAGGCTGTGAAACATAAAATTTTAATATGTTTGTGGAATACAGTTTTATGACTTAAGTGTATTATGCTTTTCTGAAGATTTATACAAAAATTTACTTCAAGAATTAATTTATTTTTTAATAACTTTCAAGAATCCATGCACCCGGTTACGTTTAGTTTGTTTGAAGACTTAATTTCTTTTATTTGGAATTACAAATGCATGTTGACCTAATGCATAATGTATGATTTCATGTAACACATTTAATAAAAAAAGTAAAATGCAATAGCATTTAATTGTCCTGTCATGAATATAAGAAAATAAAATAAATGTTACGTAAGCTATTTGCTTAAGTCACAAAAATAATTAATTCTAATGTAGAATTATTACTAACATAAAACCAATATTCAAGCAATATCAACATTTTGTGGCCACCTAAAACCATTACTTCTGGACCTTGTGTTTCCTTCTAAATATATCGGATGTATAGCTTACATTTAACTTATATGTGTATTTCTTTGGTAATAGATTCTACCTTCAAAAAAAGGGCTTGTTGTTTTTCTCGCAAAAGTATCCAAAATCTCTGCTGCTTTCATATATAGAAATGCTTTGCATATGCATCATGAAGAACACGTATATACAAATAATTACAGATGGCTAGATGAAGGAAAACGTTAAGTCGCGTGCGTTTTGACAAATAATGTTTTTACAATTTTGACAGAAAAGAAACTAACGTTTTAAAATAAAGTTTTAAGCGGAAATATTAGCGGTTGAAGAAGCAATTAACTGGGCTCATAATTCAGTATACATAGAATTTCTCATTTTCACAGACTGACATTCTGGACTCCAATCTATGGGAATCCTACAGAACTTAGGCAAGTAAAGTTTGTTTACTAGGTTACAAGCATGGAAATGACATAGCAGATATTTTCGCAAAAGGAGTTAAAGAAAAAATAAATACATCTCAACAGCAAAATCCCACCTACCTTTATTTTTAAAGAAAAAACTAAAAGAAAAGATGCCAAAGAAATGGGAACACGAATAGAATATTGGTGATACGAAGAGATATATTTACAATTTATTGCATAAATTTCTGAGGACTGCTTACTTCATCACAAGAATTTAAATTTGTTCGCAACAAATCACAATCCCTTTTCAAGTTACTTATACAAATTTCATGAAATCATATCTTCACTGTGTATATGAGGGCGTATGCCAACTTCTCTGCATTATTTCTTAAATTGTCCTCTAATCTCTATATTTCATATAAAGAAGCCATCAGACCAGAGATTATCACATTGGTTTCTCTGGTGTATTTGTATTTAAAAGAAATGATCTAATAAATAAAGTAATTAAATTCATCAAAATAATAGAAAATAACCAATATAATTTTCATATTGTGTGTCCGTTTCCCAAAATAGTATAAATGATGTTTCTATCCTTCTAGATATTGTATTTTAACATTAATGGGCTAAAATTGTATCTACATCTCATATCTATGTAGTCTGTACTTACTGTAATTTTTTTTTATGATTTTAATGTCTCCATGTTCTTTATAGAATATTTGTTGGCTTGTATGTCTATATGTCTAGTCTATGTACCTAGATGTCTATTGTAAATATATATATATATATATACTATGTCGCCTATGGCGCCAACTGGTGGAAAACTGTGGAGTTAGCATTCCTATCTCGAAAACGGAAAGATATAGGGAAAACAAATGATTTACAAAGTTGTAGAGCATCATCGATTTAGTACAAAAAACACCTTGTGGACGTTAATGTAGATAATAGAATGGTTAAAACGTGCATTTGTTTTTTCGTGATTTCCTACACTTTGACGTAACAAAACGATCTTAGAAAGAAAGAAACAACCAGTTATGAAACAAAGGTGTACGCGACCCCTCCACAAACATTGCAGGATCTTAAACGACGCATTAGGGATGCTTGTGCCAACGTGTGACCGTCTATGCTCCAACTTGTGCAACGTGAAATTCAAACAAGGATCCAAATATTCATTGCAGCTGACGTTGAGAAGTTTGAACATCTAAAATAAATGTTTATTATAACTAGTTGTTTTTTTCTTTTTAAAATCGTTTTGTCCCATTACGGTGTAGGAAATCACGAAAAAAAAACAAATGCGCGTTTTAACTGTTCTATTCTTCGCATTATTGTCCACAAGGTGTCTTTTCGTACTAAATCGATGATGCTCTACAACTTTCTAAATCACTTTTTTTCTCTATCTCTTTTCTTTTTCGAGATAGGAATGCTAACTCCGCAGCATCCCACCAGGTGGCGCCGTAGGCGATTTCATTGAATAGCGCGTGGCTACTTTACTATACCTAGACACTACTTTTATGAATATAGCAGCAGCCGTTCCGAAGTTCAGAGGGTGGCAAGGGACTTTATTGGGCATACTGTATATAATATTGTAAAAAAAAATAAATACCGATGAAGGATAGAATATATAAACTTTATAGGCTCCACTCTGTCTGACTCTAATTCTTTAGAAATATTTATAGTGAATGCAAATTTGGCGTATTATTGAGCAAATGTTGCTTTGCTGCTAGTGGCGTATTAAATGTCATAGCGTTGCATAGCAAAAACGGGACAGCTTTATAAACTGTAAATACAGCCTAACTTTCAAAACTCTTTATAGTACTTGAAATTTACGCATGTAAGCGAAGACACACAGGAATGAATTTCTGCCAAAAAAATGCCTTTTATTGACATACTGTATTTGTGTTTTGAAGAATGGATTATAATAAATTCTTTCTTAAAACTTAACCGTTTTATAAAAATATTTAAAATTTTTAATAGATTAAAAAATAGAAAATCATTCAAGGTTTAAATACCCATGTTATAAAATTTATTATAAATGGAATGCTTTTAGTCTTGCATTTGATATACCAAATTTTAAAATGAAAATCACATGAAAACTTCATTTACTGACATTGTAAATTTTATTTCTATACATTTTTAAAAGCATTAGTTCAAAAAATACCGAAATATCTTATCATTATAAAATATAGAATTAATAAATGCACTCAAAGTAATAAGTAATTTAAAAGGCTTCCTTTAATAACATTTTTTTTCAAAATATATCTTGTTTTGAAAACTTCATTAAATGACATTTGCCGAGATTTCACTCACAATATGTCAGTATATAAAAAGTAACAAATTACGTCCGAGATCGTGAAAGACGAAAGGGCATCGCGAGATCATTTATTTCTTAAAAAGTAGGTTAATGTTTCATGCCATTACTAATGGATATGGCACACAAAACGAATGCAGATTTCAACTGATATTTAATATATTTTAGTTTGTAACGTTGCATTCCTTTTTAAATTTTTACATCTGTAGATCCATTTTTAATTCATAAACATTTTTTAAATAATAAATGCTAGAGAACTAAAATTGCCGATTTCCCATATGTTTAAAATCATTTTTTACTCAAAAGTAATGATATTCGATGCTTTGTAATCACGCCAACAAAATAGAAACAACCCATAACTTTTATGATTTTTCTTAATTTATAATTATTATTATCTAAGATCTTTTACTAATTATTATTTTTTATATTTTTTTAATTAACTTGATGATCAAGAGGAAAATAGATTGTTGTACCAGATAGTTAGATGCTAGTTAAAAATTGTTCTTTCTTTTACGAATGTCAACTTTCATCATTTTTCCCATTTATACCAATTCTCAAGTGTGTTTTTTTCAAAAGCTATTAATTGACCTTCCTTTTTTATACTTATCAGCAATTGTGCTTTTCAAAAGATCACCTTCATTTGTGCCTTGATCCCAGGAATTTCTAAAACACATTACTATCGTATTTTTCTTGGCCTTTTACCTGATTCTGCCGATATAATGTAAATTCTCTAAACATTGTTTGAAGAGTTCTTTTTAAAATCTACAAAAAATCTATTATATCTTTAAATAGATCCAGGGAAATGTATATATTTCCATCGACGTACTTTTAATTGAAATTATTTATAAATAAGTCATACAATTATAATGGATCACGCTGAAAACATGGCATATTTGGTATGATTAATCAGTCGATTAGATGTAACCCTCTCAGCGGAATTCGTGTATTTTGTCGTTTCCGAAAAACAATTTAAATTGGCTGCAGGCAAAAATATTATGTTTTTAGAATAAATGTAAAATTAAGGGATATACATAAGACTTTATAGTCCGAAAGGTAGCGAAATTTTTTAGATAAACATTTTATGCAAGATGATCGTCAAATATGTTAGTGATCTTATTTAACTAATCACAAAAAGCACGTCAGCTGTCGCGAAAGCGTTGAAAGCGGCCTTGGGACCCTCAACCATCCCCTGTCAAAGCGAAATGGACGTAATCTTGATTACGGTCATTATGTCGCCGATCACAGTAATATCAGTAATCGAGCTCTTCATGCTCTGGCCGTGGTTGTTGCGCCCTCGAAACCACACTCACCGTTGTTGTGAAAGATGGCGGTTGTTTTTGTCATTGGTTAAAAATGATCAATTCGTATTTGAAAATCAGTTTTTATGAAAAGATTAAATAAAAATTGTCGCTGCCTCCAAGACTATTAGCATTCAACTGCAAATTAAAATGTAACTTAATATTTATTAGTTTTGAGATCATTTTTATGAAAATATAGAAAAGATCTCAGAGGACAGAAAGCTGTTTGTTTAAACATAAATATTAGATTACGTAAACCATAAAAAATTGTTGCCAATAATACTGTTTGAATGCGTTTTATTCAGACTCTTTTAACTAAAATCAAAGAAAGAATATTGTGTATACTGTATATGAAGATTTTGATTATATTGACAAAATTATAGTTATCGAATCCATACCTTTTCCATACCCATTAAATTATGGGAATATTAAAGGGAATTTCATAATAAGTAATTGAAAAAACTCTAAAGTCTAAACACTGAGTTTATTATAAGATAAACATGTATATATTTAATCTTAGTTTTTAGAAAGTCTTTATAATTGTATTATTTATGTATTTATCTATGCAGATATTTATGAAAAAACACTCGCATATATTACTGTCATATAAATTTGTCATGAACATCTTCAGCATAAAACAATGTAGATCTTATAAATATCTCAACTGTTATTTTTTAGAAACATGCATTTTTGTAATTTTGTGAATAAATTTATGAATGTATAAAAATTAAATATATTGATATTCCAAAACTTTTCATGTTGGCAAAATAAACTGAATACAAGAACTGAAAATATTAAATTTAATTTTATACTTTGTTCACATTATTGTATTTCGTTTTTTATGAATAAAAACAAAATAATTATCAATATGATTAAAAAGGCGATATAAAGGATTGTGAAATATATATCGTAGCACTGAATTAGATTAAATCTATGATTTTGATGATTTTCAAAATTATACTTCTCAATAAACTTTATAAATAAATGTATTTTTATTGTTATTAATTGTAATGCGTTAATAAAAATATATCAGATTTTCATATTTGCCTAAAAAGTTAATCAAATCTTGTTCAGAATGCAATAAACCTGCTTGAAAGAAAAATGTAGAATTATTCGTTTTTCAGAATTGAATATGATAATCAAGAGGAGAGTAATTCATATAAAAAAATGCACTAGAAAAAAAAGTTATAAATATACAGGATCGGCAAAATGTCTTTGAAAAAATTTAAATAATAATTTTTAAACTTGGAATTGGTGTATGAAAGTCCGTTTTGGACGAAAATACTTATCATGATCGAAAGAGTTTTTCATTAATCTAAAAAATAGATATTTGTGTATATATATCAATTATCACATATTTTACCACGTAAGTTTTAGAGACCGTAAGCATACAAGAGGATCAGTTTATTAGTAGTTATATGCTTAAATTTTTATATTTAGAAATAATTATTTTTTTCAACGAATTATTATATACGGTAATTTAGCTGTATAAAAGCTAATCCAATCTATAATGTACCAAAACATTAAATTTTCTTCTTATTAAGTAAACAAAAAAGTTCTTACGTCCAGTTGTATTAATTGTATTCTCGCTAACTCTTCATTTTTCAATTTTTCATAACTTTTTTTAAAATTTCCATATATTTCCGTAGATATAGACGTTTCTTTCCGCCAAAGAATGTGTATATGTTAATTAAATTGAAATAGATTATAAAAATAGCATTACTTAATATTCATTTTATAAGCTGTAATTGTATATATATATATATATATATATATATATAATCATCATTAAAAGAAAATAATAGAAACTTATACAAATCATTCGCAACATTATTTATAATTAAATATTTAGGTATAATTATGGAATTTTCTTATTTAAAAAACGTATTAAGAAATGTTTTTTACAGTATTTTTTACGGAAATATATTTCTTTCAAAATAAATAAATTAATATGTTACTTTGATTTCCGATAATTTTCCAGTATATGTAAAATAATAGCTGAAAACGGATAAATATAACGATAAAATGAGTCATATTTTCTAAAGGATAAAAATAACTGGATGGCAAAATTAAACTATTTTATAACATCCTTTTTTGTTTTCCTTATATAGAGTCCCATGACTTTTGTGGAAAAGTAAGAATTCTGAAACTGATCTTAACTATGACTCATTTACATATTTTATCACCATTTAAATCATAAAAACGTTTTAAACTTGGACCTTTTATTCTTCTAATGTGTTTGAATGTTCACAAGTATTGGCTGCGAGAGCAAATTATTAGCTGTTAACTTTTATAAGGCCAAAACAAAGAGATTTTCAACGAGAGAGATTTACAAAGAGATGCAACCCCGGTAAAGGCTCACACCGATTGTGTGAGCAAATTTTAAATTATTTGTTATATATGTAGAAAAGAAGTAGATATCCACTTATTTATAAACCGTTTTCGTTTAGGAAGGAACGCACGCCGCAAAGTAACGAAATTTCCGAAAACGTTGGCCATAACTCCGGAAGAAAGTTACACCTTTCTTAGACAGAACATTCCATAATTGTATATACCTGTTCTTAAAATTTGCTTAACTATCCTTTATAACATAAAGTAAAGGCATTACAATTCATTTTAGTTCATGCTATCGTGTTGTTAAATATCTTCAAAATTAATGATATTTATTGCTCGAAACGATACACTGAAAATTAATCTTTTTGGTGATGCCTTTTGTGTTTTATTATGGACAGTGTTTCGGGAAAGATTTATCAATATTTGTATATCGTAAACATTTACAAAGATATAAAAAAGTAGCCAGTTAGTATTTTCTCATATATCTTTAAGATTTTTTTTAAAAATACAATCGGATCCTGTCGAATTATCAAATGAGAGAAACAGTTTGTAATCAAACTTTGTAACATGGTTATTTGTCATTTTCTGCTGTTTGGAGAAAAGATAAGCTGTCTTATTATTTATTTACTCAATAAATGTACAAAATAACTTGTAGTTGTAAACTGACGTACATGTAATTACGCTAAGTGATGCTCGTGAACTCGGCCTTTCGTAAAAAACAAATCAACCGTTGTATCAACCCTTGTATCAACCCTTGATCAACAGCTTGTATTTGTGAATAGAAATACATGTAATTGCACTATGTGATACATGAGAACTTGATCTTTCGTAAAAAATAGATCAACTCTTGTATCAATCCTTGATCAACAGCTTGTATTTGTAAAGTGAAATACATGTAGTTGCACTATGTAATACCCGTAAAAATACCCTTTCGTTAAAAACAGATCAACCCTTGATCAACAGCTTGTATTTGTAAACTGGAATACATGTAATGGCACAATGTGATACCCATGAACTCGACCTTTCGTAAAAAGCAGACCAACCCTTAATGAACAGCTTGTATTTGTAAACTGAAGTACATTTAATTGCGCTATGTGATACCCGTAAACTCGACTTTTCATATAAAACAGATCACCCCTTCCCCCCTCCATTTCTTTATTAACATATTTTTAACTTCTGACTATGAGATTGTTTTCAAAGATGACTGAGAAATGCAGAATAAAAGAGTCCACTTTTGTTCCAGGTTATTCTGAAATTAACCACTGTGCGTGTGTGTGTGAGAGAGCAGAAAAACACAACCACCTGCGCGTCTACAAATACAGATTAGACGGGATAACCTATCAGTTTTCACTAAAAAAAAGAAACCTTTTGCTGTCTGTAAATTTTAGAAAATATATTCTGTTAAATTTTGTAAACTCCTAAATTCAGTGATTTCTTATCGATTCTCCTCCTAAAAATATCTGACAAAGAGAAAAATATCTATACTAATAAAATAAAGTTTCGCTCTGTGCGTGTGTGTCTGTCTGTGTGTGTGTCCGTCTGTGTGTGTGTGTGTCTGTTGGCGATGGCTAGGAAAATTTAGCGCACCTAGAAGTCTGTAAATTTCGATTTAGATAGTCCAAACCCTCTCTTGGTGCACCTGACCCTCAGAATTTTAATATTTTGATAATTAGACTAGATATTAATTAGATTCTCATTAACCATCGCTTTTAAATCAAAATGGCAAAAGAAACGAATCGTTTGCAAGCGGAAATGAACTAATTCGAAATTAATTTACTAATTAGCGAATTTTAAGAAAACTAATTAAGATATCAGTTTGAAAATTTCTGAGCTTATGTAAAAAAAATTCTGCATCCGTCTATGCAATTTTTGAAAAATTCGGCCGGTAATTTTTCTTAATTTATGTAAAAAGCTACTAAAAATCTACTGGCGCCAGTGAAATAAATCCGAGAAAGTTTCAGACAGGAATCTTCTTTCATTAAAAACTGAACTACAAAGAGATTTGTTTCTCTGGCCGATCTCTCCATTTAGTTTGCGAAAATGAAAGGAAATAATTGTCAATTTTTACTAATGAACAAAAATTTAGATAACTAAGATATAGATTTTAAATTGAGGATGGGAAGTGTTGTCATCTGCCGGCTATTTTAGCGTAGTGCCTTCGTTATGTTCTAATTATCAGAAAAATTTAATTATTTTTTAATGATCGCGTTAATGTAGATTCAGGTGGTTTTCTTGAACAAATTATTCCTTATATTTGCGGGTATGGGGAAGGATGGGGTTAACGCATTGCACTAAGATTGTTATTATCTCGGGCCCGGGCAACGCCGGGCGGATAGCTAGTATAGGAATATTTTATATCTACAATGGTACACTGACTTTTTGGCAACATCTATGAAAATATTAGTGAAATAATCAGAGTGTCTTTGCAGTCAGTAGGTTTCTGAAAACGTATTTCTCATAATGTCTGAAATCATTTGGACTCTGATGTGTGTGATTGTTTTTTTTTTTTTTTTCTTCTACGGATTTTTGAAGATAAGGTTACCAGAAGAGTTGGTAACTGCGACGTTACATAATTTATTTCTTCTATATCAAGAAACTTTTCAGATTTTTTATTTATTTATTTATTTATTTATTTTACAGTTTAGATACATTGACCAAAATTTAAATATTAAAGAATAAATAAATGGAAACTGTCAAAAATGCGTTTAAAGTTATTATAAATTGACAAATTAATAAAGATCATGTTACAATTTACCACTGATCGGATTTTAAGAAAAATAATAATAAAGGAAAAATAACAAAACAAAGAGAAGAAAATATTTTGCATTCATTATCCTTTCAGAAACTGTGGTATTATTTTTCTCCGTCAACAATGAAATGAAAACATTATATGTTAACTGTATTATATTAATTCAAATTACAATTTATTTAAAATTAGAATTTTCCATGTGTACTTTACCTATGGATTTATTAAATATTTTTTAAGCTAATGATAGCGTTACAATATTTTAAACATTTAAAATTCTAGAAATGTAAAATTATACATGAATAAATTTTACTTGTATCATTATTGTTATAATGACGAGAAATAAATCTTTGGGCTTCAAACTTTCGTATTATAAATTCAAATTAATTTCAAAATAAACTATTTTTATATATCAAATAAACATGCCTGCTTTATACTTTTAAGATATTTTGAAGATTAAAGTTTTATGATTTTTACGAAACATTTCGCGAGATATTTGACAGAAGGTCTAAAATCGAATCTTTCAGATGACTTTTAGCCATATAGTGCATTTGTGTCGAAATTCAGATGATAGGCTTTATTTCATATTCAATATTTCTTTTTTATTTACAATTAATATACAGAGTGTTCGAAAATTCCTTGACACATTTTAAGATTCAATAAAAGATCCAGCAGTTGGCGTACGAAAGTGCGGTTTGAACGAAAAGGCTTCCTATGATCTGAAATTTTGTTTAAGCAAAAAAAAAAAAAAAATTCCAAAATTTTCTCATAGATGGCGCTGCTTCTGGAAAGTTATCGAATATGTAGAATGCCTTTATACATAACAATAGCGTAGGAAGCACAATGCGTATTCACAGTTTTTGTCCAAACTATGGGTACCCACATTCCTGAACTTACCAATACTCGACTTCATGAGTTCGATTAGACGAGTCAGTCAAGCCAACAATAAACATTATTCTGGCGATAACAGAAAGCTCGCCAAGATGCCTGGTGATTCGTTTTTTTTTTTCGAAAATCGTAACGACCAATCAAATGTTTTTGTCCGTAGTTCGATATTATCTTTCAGAGCCACCCTATTAATCTTGGCGCACTTTCAATTATCACCAAACTAATGTTTGGTGACTTGTATCACTTGTCTAATCGAACTCAGGAGGGCGAATATTGTTAAGTTCTGGAATGTGGGTTGCCATAGTTTAGACAAAAACTGTGCTTATTGTGCGTCTTGCACTATTGTTATGCATAAAGACATTTGACGTATTCCCTTATAACTTTCTAGAAGCAGTGCCATATATGAAAATTTTTTAAAACTAATTTTAGGTAGCTTTCAATACAAAAAAGTATAAAGCTACCTATTGCAGCCGTTCGGAGGAAAGATGTTCCGGAAAATTTTGATATATTTTCACCGATCATGACCCCCAGACCCCAAAACCACCCTCCGTTCAAATGTTGATTTATATATATATATATATATATCCATATATATATATATATATATATATATATATATATATATATCTGACCTATGTCATACGATAACGCTCGTATTTATAAATCAATTTTGATGAAACTAATTGTGTGTATTAAGCTCACCAATGTCTCGACCGAGTTCGTTGGCCAGCTTGGTCCGCCATTTTGTTTCAAGATGGCGGCCATTTAAAAATTTAAAACTAAAATAAATATACAAAAAAGTTAAAAATTCAAATTTATTTTTTAATTCAGTGTTAGGCCTTGAAACGAGGATTCCAGAGCATTTTTTGTTTTACCTCTATCTTAAAAAACGGCTGAGATAGAGCAGTTTGAAATTCTAGGGTGGCTGACATTTTGAAACAAGACAGCACATTACAAAAATTTTCATTGTTGTAATAATTTTCCCAATCAAACGCATAAAACTATATATTCATATCTGTTAGCGCCAAATTCTCGCCAAACTTGGCGACATTTGGCGAAATATCGCCAAATTTGGCGACCAAAATAAGTTTTCATAAATGAAGTCAATTTGGTTATTGCTCAATAATTTGGCGAATTTCTTATTCAAATTCAGTATTAACGAATCTTTTGTAAACGTTTTATTTGCATTTTAAGTTGCTGTTTTCGTGTAACATTAGCTAAAATTTTAAAACTAAGATATAGGAAAGCTACCTTTTCCTCCCGGTACAGGCCGGAAGGACTTTTTTTTATCCACTTAAACAATATATTTAGATCATAACATGCATTATCGTCCGACCCGCACTCTCGTACGCCAATTGCTTGATTTTTTTATTCAATTCTAAAATGTGTCAAGAAAATTTCGGACAGCCTGTATATCATTCTACTTTAAACATATGATAAACGATTACTACAATCGCAGCCATTAAACCAAATATATTAAAAAACGTATATGGTGTAAGCAATTATTCGAACAATGAAATGAGAGAATTCCTCCTAACTTGTTATATTTTTAGAACGGAACAAGATAGCTATACAGTCTTGTGAAGTCCTTAAATAAAGAGAGAATTCGAAATGGGGATAATAGAAAATATTTCCGTCAAATAAGGCCTAAAGTTCTTTACATAAACATTCAACCTAGTCATATAAATTAATCATGTCTTTGTTATAAATTAGCATGTAAATACAACCCTTTACAGCATAATTTGTAATTTATTGGTCTCATTTTATAGCCTAAATTTGTTTTAAAAATAACATTAATTGTAAGAAATTTTCATTGACGTATTAGTTTTTTCGTAAATAAAAAAAATCGGTATTTCTCCATTATCCCGTTGACCAATTTCATAAAAAGAAAACTATCGCCAAACTGTAATGCCAAATAAACAAATGGAAGAATGTTGATATTGGAATATCAAAATAAATAAATAAATAAAATACAAGAAATTTGGAAAATTCCCGCTCACCAAAGTATTAACTATCAGTCAGTTTAAACAAAAAAAAAATATATTACATTATATTAATGAAAACAGAAAAAAAAAATCTTGGATATTTTTTTATTTACATTATATTTCTTAATTATCCCTCTCGGCCTGATCTGTTGCACGTAACTATCCATCGCAACATTTTTTCAATGCTTTTTCCCTTTTAATATCATGACACCGAGGTTTAAGGACGTAATAGTTATTTTAATTAACGAAATAACTAATAAATCAGTAAAACATAATACAAAATACAGGTAAATGTGTAATTAAAAACCACTTGATGACATAACTAACACGTGTAATGCTTTTGGCGTCAAGTGAATTGGACTGAATTTTGGTCGTTAAATCCTATAATTTGGTGATAGTATTTTGTTATGAAAAGGGGTCGACGGGATAAAACGGGATAATGGAGAAGTACCAAAAATTTAAACTTTACAAAATGTTTTAATCATATATAAATATAAAACAACATAAAAAGTATTATTATTTAACATTTCATCTTTTTTTTTTTTCATTGTCTAAAAAATTTAATAAGAAATAAACAAACATACACTTTAAAATAATTGTCTAAGAAATTATTTTTGAAATATTAATTTTCTAATATATTTTTTATATACTTAAACTGATGCCTTTCTGAAAGATTGTGTTCACTAAACTATAACCATTCATTAAGATCTCGTTAAAATTGCTAATTTTTAGAAACAGGAAAATCAGCTTTGTTACATAATAATGACATAATAAGAAAATTTCGTAAATTGGAAAATAGCAGTAATTAATAGTTTCTGTAATCATGAGAAGTATTTTTAAATGCTTCTAAAAATATAATTTGTACACAGAAAGAAGATAAATGTTTATTTTTACGTAAGAGAAAAATGCGAAAATGCGTACGCGGCAGGAAAATGTGTGGCAAATTCAATTTTTAGGGTTTCGTTGATCTCACGAAACCCTATTACCCCCGCTCCGTTGTCTGTCCGTCACAGAGCCATTCTCAAAAAGTATGTAACTTACAGAGTTGAAACTTAGTGTATAAATCTGAATAGCAGCTGTGAAGAGCTCAAAATATTAAAATTTGAAAATTTCGTATTATTTTAATAAACACAGATAAAAAACCAAAATTCTAACAGCCTTTTCCTATCAAATTGAAACATTTTTCGTTATAGCAGATGCCAAAGATTTAAAATCCACAATGAAATTCTTTCTACAATTATTAATTTTCTATCAGGCGATTATCACGTGAAAAATGAAAATGAAATAAAGATTTTCACCCATTGAAAAAAATATAAATATGAAATAAATTTGATTGACGTCATAGTCGTAATAAAACGGAAAATGTCTAAGATTTCTCAATAATACAAGGAGTATGATGAGTATGTGTAAGTACACAAAGCAGATTAATATCACGTCATTAGAGAATTTAAAAGAAAATCTGACGTCAATCTGAAGTTTAACTAATTTTTCAAATGTTTGAGAATAATACAAAGCGAGTATGAATATAAATAATAGAGAATAGTAAATATATGAGTTTGAGAAACATATTGAATCGTGATAAAAATCTGATTATGGAAAAATTCGCATATTTTAACATTTTGAAGGTGTACAATTTGTTTAATTTTGAAATTATTTTTTTAAATATTGCATTTAGTCCGTATGACGGATATTATTATGACAGAACATAATAGCGGGCTTGGCCCACTATCCGGCTGGTTTAGATATTCGAAAAAAACGAAAAAATTGACCGGTAAATTTTTACTTTATAAAAAACATGGCATTTTTTTCGTTGTTGTTGCTAAATGAAATTCGTTTGAATTTATTAATGAAAGGAATATTAAATGAAACCCTTTGAGCGATCTTCGATCACACTTACCCACTTGTTCTATATATGTGCGTCTTTATACATTCTAAAAGTTTTGATACAACATGAATAATTTCATAATACATTCTGAATTTAATTTTAGTGTTTGATAAAAATATATCGTTTTTTAAAATTTGAAAATACACGCATATGCAAATATAAATGTATGTATATATATATATGTAATAATAAAAATTTTCGCCCTATTTCTTTAGTTAAATTATTCCAAATTCTTCAATTCTTTTTTCCCTCTCTTTTTAAAATATCTCTTAAATCTATTTTGTATTTTATTCCATAACTTAATCAAAATATTCTGTTATTTATCATTCTAAAAATCTTAATCTGTTAAAAGCTACACGTATTTATTAAAACCTTATTCTCTTAAATTGCAACACTGCCTCTAAACGCACCTGCCTAATTTCTTCTTTTGAGACATTTAATTTTTATTCTTTGGAACTTTTATAATACCATTTTTATTTCTATTTAATTCATTCGGCATCCCATGATTCCAAGCGGTTTTCGCGCCCAAAGGCCTTTTTACCTTTTTAATTTGCCGCTTCTGTTAAAGAGTTTTAATCATACGTCAGAGACATGTCTTCGTGGCCTCATTTTTTCATCCATTAGCGAGAAAGCTCCGCCTTCTTTATCCCCCTAGCGCCCTCCGAACATGGATGGGAGTGGACCAGCTTGTTCGCGCGTTTTGTACCTTTGGGCCAAATTTTGAAGTATTTATACGGTTACACTGGCTTCGGAGACAGAATTTACACGAATTAGTGGTTGTCATCTAATTGCCGTCACTGGGGAGTCTACACTAGTGCATCGGTAGTATGTTCTTCAAGCTCTGCTAATTCTTCCAGATCTTCAAATGTGTTCAGTTTTAATGAAGCGAAAGTTGGTGGAGTTGCTTTCATCTCTGTGATCACAATAAAGCCACTGCTCATCTATTAAGTTATTAAGTCTTCTTTTTAATGTTTTTGGGAAATTTCTTCTGGATTTCACTGCCTCTGCTCAATTTTTACGACTGCTAATACACTACGATTTCCGATGTGATATACTTCGAGATTTGTCTTCATGGTGAGCGACTCGAAGTGATGCCCTGTCCGGGTGTCAGGACTACATTTCAACGATCGCGACTGCGGCTACCTCGATATGATTATCAGGTAATTTTAGTGGGGTCGGACTGAGATGTTCCGATTGTCTGGTGGAAAGAACGTTCAAGTCGACAGCAATAGCGATCGTCTATAATGTGCCAATTTTCGACAGGAATGTATCATATATATATATATATATATATATATATATATATATAGAACATGAAAACTTCAAAAGACACTAACACATGAAAAGAACATGTCAGGATTTCGTAACAGAATCTCTGACACTGTTATACATATATTATATATCAGTGGTGAATCCTGCTACCCAATACAGGCATTTTTTTCCACCAGATTTACGTATAATTTTGTCGCCTTATTTAATCGTAAAAACTTCCTAGAAAACTTAATAGTAAAAGTTAAAAGAAAATATTATTGGGTTGAATAGGAAGATTTTTACCTGATTTATGGATATTACATAACTGCCAACTTGTACGGATTTTCATTACCACGAAAATTTAATAGAAAATTTAACCTTATTTTATCGTTTAGAAACGGTAGATTTTAGCAGATAAATTTGGCAAAATTTACTGTTAAATTTTAGTGGTTACGGAAATCCGTACAAGTTGGCAGCTATGGGTATATAATAAATCTCAGTAATCCAGAACAAGTTGAGAGTGTCTTTTTTTAATCCGGACAGTTCTGTTCATAGCAGATGAAACAAAGCGAAATCAAATGCTTGAAATTATTAAAAAATAAACTTAAGACAGTAGAAATGGCACATTCCTGAGTATTTCAAATATTTTACGTATCTGCATAAATATTTCGTCTACAAATGATTAGTTGTATCTCAAACGAATAATCAAAAATAACTGTGAAATTTAAATATCATAAATTCTTTTCTTTTTCTAGAAAATTTGAATTTTCAAATATTTTGACTTACCTTATATTTTTGTTTAGTTTCAGATTACACTAAATTTTATTATTAAATACCTGTATATAAAACTGAAAAGAATATATGGAATAAGAAATATTTTTATGAAAACTGTCTCATTCCAACCTATTCTTATATATATATATATGTTTGTAACCATTGAATGCTAAATATGATGTATGTATTTTTGTTCAATTTCTTATATATATATATATATCCTCAAGTAAGATGGAGTGAAAATCAGAAAAGTGGTTGTGTTAATCGGATGACTAAAGCATTAGACAGGAAACGATGGAAAAATCTGTGGGAGACCTACATCTAGCAGTGTATTGAAAACGATTGATGATGATGATGATAATTATCATGATGATGATATATATATATATATATATATATATATATATATATATATATATATATATATATATATATATATATATATGTACTATGCACGGCGGAGATAAAGAAATATTTATGTGCAAGATATATAAAATTTACATTTTCTGAAAAGATTGGAGAAGTGTCATACCAATAGACTGAAATTTTGAAAAATATCCAGAATTAATTTTTCTATATATGTATATAAATCATTGGGTATATGTTTCTTTGTCAACTGCACAGTTTTTGAATGATCTGCACGAAACTTACGTTTTAGAATATCAGTAAAAATACATTAAAAATTTTTCAAACCACGCATTACCCTTTTTTGAACGACTTGACATAGTTTATCTTTATACAAATATATATTTTTTTTTCTAATGCAATTTGTCTTTTTTGTTGCCACAAAGATAAACTTAGTATGGACAATATTTTTATAACCCAATACAAATTCTAATTCGTTCGCTGTATTTTCTCATTTTAATCTGACGTCATTCTGCGTAGATAATGCGTATTTTTCATACTGAATAGTTTAAACATTTACTATAAGTGCGTTAACGTGCCGTAGTACCTTTGTATAAATGTATTTGAAGTTAAAACATGTAGTATAATATAGACATTTCAAATAAAAAAAACTATTAATATGGCGTACTTTCTATGAGATGCTTCTTTCACTTACGATTGCTGTGTTTTACTCATTTCCCTTGTATATCACAGCTGTACCTTATAAATATGTGTTTTAATACTTTAGATGGAGTGGTATTTTTGTCTACGATTTACATAACACAACAAATTAAGCATAACAAACAATATTTTAGAGTCAGTTCTTTCTGTTTTCAAAGAAAAACTTTATGACTGACGTCACAACTACATGTGTCTAGAAAATGACGACATGTCCATGTAATCGTTGTAGATTTAGTTTTTATTGATGGCAATGTAAATTTCCATTTAAAAATATTGTCGTGCGAAAAAGACTTCACTAAATATTTGTTTGAATGTTTTACATTTTCTTCCGTTTTAACGAGTCGTGGTGCTTACCCGTGGTGCTTACCCGTGGTGGAATCCGGAAAAATACACTGGTTTTCTCTGGGAAGTCTACAGTGTTCGTGCCTCAGCTCTTTCTTATGGAGAATATTTATGGATGGTTTGATGACGATTCTCCGAAGACTCGGTATAATAGCAATTGCATATGCGGATAACCTACTACTCATTATACATGGTCTCACAAGAAAACTTCTGGAGATGATGGGCAAGTTGGCCTTGGATCTCATCAGTGACTGGACAAAGGTAAACAAATTAATTATCTCATATGGAAAGTGTAAAGTTCTAAACCTTCGAAGATTTGGATATTTAAAGCGTGACTACACTCTCAGAAAAAACTGTAAATTTATGAGCGTTTGCCCTTCAATTTTCACGGGCAACAGTCTTATTTGATGAAAAACGATCTGATCCACTAAATAAGCGGCCTTATCCCTTAGATACTTAAAAAATTAAGAGCAATCCACATATTCTTACAGTTCTAGCCCATATGTTAGCAAAAATATGGTACGACCCCATATATTGTCCTCCGCTAGTGTGTACCCCTTCATTTTACTCGTGTTTCGAAAATTTTAACCCGCCAAAACAGCGATTCTGTGATGATTATCTAACGTGGTACGTGCTACGGAACAGTAAACAAAGTGTTATTGTGTTTTGAAGTGCATTATATCCTGTGCATTATAATGCTATATTACTTTGACCCGTAAAATTACGGGCTGCACAAAATGATGACTTGGTGGAGGTTGAGGATGAAGTGAACTTCTACTATGCATTTCTAATATGCATTAAGGACCTTTACACACTACATAAATTCTAACCTTAACGATTTAGTTATTCTTAATGACACCATACAGTGTTATTTAGTATTTTTCGCATATTTTTTCATTGTTTACTCTAGTATTATTATTCATTCATTATTGTTTATTTAGTACTTACTTTTATCCATTATTATTATTTACTTCAGCATCTTACAGCATTATTACATGGTAGTATTATTGCACAGTATCACATAGTAGTGTTTCGTACTGCTAAGTAGGATTGGCAAATTGCATTTTCAGAATTTGTATTTTTGGAATCTTGTATATTCTGAATTTGTTTTTCAGAATTACATAGTATAATTATTGCTCAATATCACAAAATATAATTTAGTAATGTTCAGTATAATTAGGTAAACAAACCTGCTGGGCGGAGCCAATTGAACTTAAGCCGAAAAGTAGGCCATCCTGCCCGTTTTGATCTTGACCTTGACCTTATCAGGGTATTAAATATTGTATTAAGTATTGCATTTCAACTGTAAAGAGTATTGAGCCGTAATCTGTAACGTGAAAGAATTGATTTGTAATCGATCGTTATTGTTATATTGAGAAACACAGAATTTTATTGAATTTATTAATAGGCTTGCCCGAATGTGTTCAGCCTCCTGTGCAATTTTGTAATATTTACCTCATGTTCTTCAACAAAATTTCGTCGACGTTCAGGATATCGAACACTTGACCTCTCGTGCTCCCTCGAGAGTCTTGACGGGTTTTTAATGTTTTGAGACCCGGGCCCCTTATGGCGCCTTTAAGATTTTTGCCCTAAATTGATAATAACTTGCTCCAATTTTTAGCCTATCCTCTTCGTTTTTGGGGCCCTTTCTCCATATAGATGTTACCCCTTTCTACGTTCCAGTTAAAACTCTGGTCTCTTTTCGCCTGGTACGGGACCCGTTGAAGTTTTTCTTTCCTAAACTGTTAATAACGTGCCCCTTTTAATTCGACTTTCTTAGATTTCGGG
Organism: Maratus michaelseni; assembly: GCA_963931845.1. Taxonomy (NCBI): domain Eukaryota; kingdom Metazoa; phylum Arthropoda; class Arachnida; order Araneae; family Salticidae; genus Maratus; species Maratus michaelseni. The sequence goes on from OZ007589.1 coordinate 327,041,724, forward strand.
GCCTTTTCTTCCTTTAGTTATTCTCTCATTTCTACTTTTCAATTAGGACCTTTCATCTTAGGGCCTTGCTCAAAACTATCAGCTGGCCGCTTTCGGACCCCCTACTACAATTCCTTTAAAAATCGTCCTATTCACTAACTTTTTTTCAAATTCTTAGTACTTCCAGCTATTATATGAACGACAAAAAAAATTCTGACTTCAGCTGCCACCAATTTTGAATATCAAACTCTTTCTTGGGGTCCTTGGTGCAACTTCTTTAAAAATGATCCGATTATCTTGTAGTTTTCCTTAACATAGTTCTGGGGTACCCCAACTACTTTATAAACTTTTAAACATCTCCTTAGACTCCCAACTACCACATTTTTTTAATATTAATCTTCTTTTTCGGCATCAACTTACGTTTATTCACCACAGACGTAAATTCAAATTCGCGTTGCGGTTAAAGAAAAGTCAAGTTAAGAGGGAGACAGGGAATTTCATACGTGAATTAAATATTGCGTTAATGTTAAAGGAAACTCGTTAAATTTACAGGGGGGGGGGACAAATTTCACCGCCTGAGGGCACATTCTTTTCTTGGGTTCTACGGTCTCGATTTCAACAGGGTTTGGGTCATTCGACTTGATATTGAAAACTTGAGATTCTGTTATTTATTTATTATCACGGGCCCTGCCAACTCCAGGCGTGTCAACTAGTTTAAAATAAAATCCAATGTAAAACTCTTATTAATTTTTATGAATTCTGTGAGTTTTGTGAGAACATTCATTTATTCAATTAGGTAAAAAGACTTTGTTACTTGAAAATATATCTTTTTTTTATTAAAATGTTATGCTTACGTAATATATAATATGCTGCGTGCTTGTTTTAAGAAATTTTAATATCAACCCACTATCGTAGAATTTTCAGTTTCCTTGAGAATATTTTATTACAGTTGTAACAAATTAAAACCTCATTAGTTTCAATAAACATACCGTGTATGTATAAATAAAACAACTGGAATATCCTTTAAAATAATGATGAAATGGTCTATACTTTCTTATCAGATAAATGTACTGGGAAGAATAATTTATCTTTTTCAGTTTTATTTATTTTTTAATCTGATATCGGGGTCATTTAAAATCATTCTATAGTAAATTCAATAAAAATGTTTTCAGTATTAAACTTTCCCCCGATAATATCGATTATTTATAGCTCATATAAAATGTTTTTTAACGAACATTTAAAAATATTTTAAAAGTAAAGAGCTTTTTGTAAATTTTATTAGAATTTCTATTCCGATTTTAAATAATAAGTTTCGTCTTTTAAATTAAACATTGGGCAAACAATACTTCCCATATAAATGAATTACTTTTCATTTTTTTCATTACAATACTCATTTTCCTACACATATACTGTTGGAAATTATAATAGCATTATTTTAGTATGTACAATAATCGAAAGATAAAATATGACACTAAATGTTTCATTTTCCTTTAAAATATTTTACTAAAATTATCCATATAAAATTTTATGTAATATCTATTTATTAATTTCGACATATACTATACAAATTTATCTAAAATTGCTTTATGCAAAATGATAATTAAATATCGATAAACATGTAGGTTTTTTATCTAAATAATACAAAAAATTTGACATATTTTTAAATTGAAGTAAAGCATACAAAGTTATTTATTATAAGTTGTATTTAAACCTTAAGCACGGTAAACATTTTGTAAATTATTACACAAAATCTGATATAATATGAATTAGTTATAAAATATGTTTCTACATAATTAATGGGTCTGCTTATCATTTTCTCACATTTTTTAACTCGATGATTTTGGAATAAATTTGTTATACGACGTTAATTGCATTTCATTAATAAATATAATTAATGTGAAAATATTTTCCGCTGATAATGATTAATTTTCGTTCATTGCCGTTCATCTATTGATGAAACGATAGTATTATAATTTATTATCAATCAGTAAGATGAAAAAAAAATGTGATGGGAAACGATATATATTTAAAATGTTACAGTTACCATATAATGCTAAATAATCTGAATTTCATTTAAATAAAATAACATTGTTTTTTTTTAACATTTCGCAACATAGTTGAAAAGTGTTTATGAATTCGGCTTGTCTTTCTGCCGTCTCTCCATACTCCAACTCTTGTAAATATACACAGATTCTCATATAATTTATATATTATTGAGGTTTAGTATAACATGATGCCTATTGGAAATTGTGCTTATAGTTAGTTTATAGGGGTACTCAAAAAAGGAATTCCATTGTGTTATGATCAATGGAGAAAACCGCTTGCAATATATTTTAATGATGTTACACTATTTCAAACATATTGATATTTTCCTGCATTTCTGAGGTGCACTAAAACATACCTTCTGTAAAATATGAAGTGCAAATCTTTTATCATTCGTTTACAGGGTCACGCAAAACAATTCCGTTACATAATGGTAAACAGTAAAAAATATTTCAATGATGTTATACTATTTCAAATATAATGAAATAGATATACATTGCAGAGGTGCACTATAATATACTTACTGTAAAATATGGTGTGCATCACAGTTATCGTTGATTTGCAGAGACAGACAAAATAATTCGGTTACAGGACCGACTATGACTATGATTGATAATTGATAGAAGTTCGTTTTCTGTAAGTTGTATGGCTGTTTTAGACTTATCTAATTTTTTGTGCATTACGCAACCGTGCCTAAATTTAATAGATTATATACTGAGCTCAACGAGGTAATTCACAACGTTACCAGATATGGGCGACAAGTGCTGAAAATGCAATTTTACAAAGTTATGTGTTTTTTAAATAACTTATTTCATTGTATGAAAAAATGAAATTCTTTAGTACAATTATCTTGGTGTTGAAAATTATTTCATAATCTGACTGTTGAATTGTTCGTCTTTGTTTTAATTTTTAATTTTTTATAAAGAAATGCAACAAACATTTTCTTGCTTGCGCTAATTTTAGATGCAATTCAGTATATGGTGAGGTCAAAGCATGTGGTCATTTTTAAAGAAAATATTTTCAGGAATGCTTACGCTTATTTAGGCTCGTGAGTGGTGTATTGAGAGGGTGGTGGACAGACGGTGTTGTAGACGCTTTCACACGATATCACATGGCAGCGCTTATGGCACCTAATTATCGCTAAAGGCACCCCAGGTAGAGATCGTACGGGGTCAAGTCCCTCTGTTATTGTGTGCCATCATGGACTTGTGGTAATCTTTCAACAGTACTGTAGTATGCTAAGTGTAGAATGTAATAACACAGGTACATCTTCTCACATCAGTTCAAATGCTTATGGAATGCATTAAATATAATGTGTTTATATCTTACTTTCTAATAGGCTTATGTACACGGATACTCTGTTAATCAGAATTCACGTAATAGTTTCAGTCCCTAATCTAATTTTTTTAGTTAACACCTATTGCCGTTTATAATGAAAAGTAGACATATATTATAATATTTTACATAGTCTTGCGTTACTTATAATATATCAAATAACAAGCAGAATATGTATTAAAAATCATACTTTTGTTTGATACTAGCAAAACATTATTTCCTATGCCAATATCTTCTATTATTGCTCCTCAGTCGGCAGAGCATTGTCTTGTTTAGCAAATGTCCTAATTCGACTTCTGTCCTAAACACTTTTCACTGTGTTGAAATAAACACATTGGATTTTATCATCAAATTTAATTTTCCCGCTTTACAGGTTTGTATGCCAGACAATGGATTCTATATTACATTTTATTTTTACGTTTGCCATCATCAATATTATAATATGACTTTACCTGAGTGGAGGAATCCTGTTCAGGTAAATACATTACTTTTAAATAAAAGTTATTTTTTATACTTTATTTTACCTTTTTATAATTACACTTTACGTTTTTTTATATTTTATGCTTACAAGTTATTATTTATTAGGATTTTTATAATTTTATTTTCATTATGACACAGAATGTACAATTAAGGGCCTTGTACCATAAAACCTAAATAAAAAATCCACCAGTTGAAATTTACAACAAATCTTGCTCTCTCCTTCGCGTGCTTTAAAAACTGAATTTTCTTATTCCACGTAAGTTTTTCAATATCTGCGACAATTATTATTTAAATGCAATACGAATGCAGGGTAAAGCAAGAAGAGTTATCACAACACAAAGAAGAACTAACACATGTCAAAACAAAGAATTTCTTTATAGAAACTGACATTCGCAGTACACTAATTCAATCTATTACAAGATGCCTTACTTCAAACTTAATCTCCATTCTTGTTCTTCCCAATATTTAAAAATATCGGGATCGGATTCGTAAAATTTCAGTAGGTGTACCGTAAATTATCGGTACTTGTGCCGTTTTCACTCTTTACGGTATGCGTATTGTACTTCTAAAGTACATTAAGCGTATAAAAAAACGTATATGAACCATTTCGATTATAAACGGTATTTATACCGTAAAATAATTATTTTTCAGGAAGAAAAACGGTGTACGGCAACCCTGAAGTGATGATCTTGCTCTTGTTACGTAATGCATGCAGGCCTGAGGAGAGGGGGTGTGCAGCCGGTACATATACTTTAAATATTTTATGGTAAATATACCGTCAAGTTAAATTACGGTATATATACTGGTCACAAAGTTGCCAGTATATGTACCGTAATTGTTGACCAAATTTTTTTACAGTGAAGAAAAAATTGTAACGGACTTTTATCCTGTAATAAATTCTAAAGAGATATGACAAAATTTATTAAAACACTGAAGTCATTTAATACTATTTGAGAAGAGGTAGACATTTCTAACTTTACTCTACAGTCACTGGATGTTATAAAATTTTAATTAGTTAGAACCTAGGCAATACAAGGCAACGAGTTTTCAAGGAAACATGATAATTTTTCGTATTAATAATATATCTGTAAACTTATAAATAATTGCTGATAATATAACATATTCCATGCCATCGAATTACAACATGTGTCCTTGTTTCGACTGAAAATTCAGTAAAATTTTGAAAATTTACATGAAAATGGCTTCGAGAAAATATTTAAAATTCGAGTTGCTGTTTATTTTAGTTTTATCTAAAAGGGTGATATTTTGATGAAAAACGCTTTGGAAAATTCCAGAAAAACGTTTATAGCACAGACAATGAAAACTGAATTCCTTACATTGAGATTTTATTTCGACGTAAATATTTAATTAAGCGTATATATGTTCGGAATTTCATTAATTTCATAAATAATTAGTAAACTATATTAAAAAACAACTAATTTAATAGAAGATATTTTTTGCAAAAATTGCTTATTTACATAAAAACTAATTTTTAAAAATCTTCTTGAATGAATAAATATTATTTAACTAATGACAATTCGGGAAAACTGCAACTGCAGTTACATTTGTTTTGATCATTATTTTACTAGTTGAAAAAAATTATTTTTCGCGAATGTAACAGAAAAAAAAAGAATAACGTGGCAAGTACTCGAAAACAAACCCTGCTGGATCAAAATACTGAATAATGAGTTGATTCACACAATATTATAGAAAATATACACTTCAGAAATTTAAAATAGCAATATTTAATTTATTTAGTAACAAAAATTCCGTCATTAAATGAAGCTAAATTTATTATTCAAATTTTCTGACATAAATTCACATTTTCTGAACTACGGAATTTCTACAACGTATTCTACCATGGAAATTAAAGGGTTAAATGCATTTTCCTTTTTTCTTGTAATACAAATGTCATGGGAACATAGTCGAAAATGGTCGTAAAATAAAACTCATTTGCGATTGGCAGGATACGTTAAAAAAAGCTTCATTTCCCTAAAATAAATTAATCTACTTATATAGAATCCAAGTGTAGGAAAGTATATATAACCATTCTGGGACTAACCGAGTCGGAGTTGCGAGCGTAGCTAAACGCCATGTTAGCCTTAATCAAAAACGTATGCTAACTAAATGATAATTTATTTTACCCCAAATCATGTCAGCATATTTTAATATAAAACATGTAAATTAACATTTCTGTAAACATTTTTTTCTGTAAAATCTTTTTGAGAAATAGTAAATGAATAGCGGTTTAGTGAGTCATTCATTTTTTAGATTAATTAATTTTCATAAAAATAATATATTTTAAAATTAAAAAAACTTCAACGCATTGAATATTTAGTGAAATCTTCACTTAGAAATTGTGTCTCACTTTGCTAATTATTATTATTGTTTCAGTAAATACTGCTTTGTGCTGAGTCACTCACTTTTGAGACACATTCATCAAACTAATTTGTGCTGATTGGCAATGGGTGTTTAAAAATCTTTGTTGTACTAACTAAACAATGTGTAAGATTTATTATTTTTAATATTTACAGAATACTTTTATAGTGTAATCTTTAAAGTATAGAATTTCAATCAAAGCAGTTTATTACTATTGAAAGTCGTTTATATCAAAGGATTTCATATTACTTCATAAAATCTGCATACTGCTTGTTTGTATGAAGTCTTATGAAAATGAAACGCAGATCAAGGAGGTATACTAGTACATAAATAATAGCATTCAACTTATTTTTATAATTATAAGTCATATGAACATTCTTTTTAATAATCATCACTTTTAAAAATGCGAGAAACAACCTTTTTCACAAAATACGCTTAGTAGTATATATAAAAATAAAAATAATATCACTTTGATATATGTGAAACAAAATACATGTTTGGTGATTTAAAGGCAGTAGAGACACATCGCAATATGTGAATAACAAGTATTAACGTGAAATACTTTTTCCTATTAGATAAATGTTCCTTTCATTTTATTAGTTAAGTCATACAATATCATAGAAATGGAGATTTTCATTTTCTGTTAAATGCATTATTGTAATGGAAATCACATAATATAATATTTTAATAAATTCAAATTTTCTAAACATTCATTTCAGATTTATTTTACTTTTAACTAAATTAAATATTTTCTAGATAATGAGTTTCGTATATTGCTTCAAACATTTTAAAAGTTTTCTAATGTAACATAATCTTGCAAATAAAATTTATTCTCATTATCGTGTCTCTTGGGACAATGTTCTATTTGTATGAAACTTTCGTATGCGTAGCAAATTATTTTATAGTTTTAGAAATAAGTCATTCTTATATATCAATTAAACATTTGTGAATTTGTAAGTTTACAATAGATAGAGAAATGTATTTCGACGATCTGAGCAATGCATGTTTTGACTTAAACATTATTTTACTTTAAAAAGTACTAGCGTTTTCCTATTAAAAGTTGTTGGTCTAGAATTTTTAATTAAAAAAAAGAATTGTAAAAATTTGTTGATGCCACTCGTCAAATGATACCTAATTGTATGTAACATATAGCGTCAGTCTAGCAGGTTACATCTACGTGTTTGAAATTGTATCCCATCTGTGTCTATAGAATAGCTCCATATTTAAAAGTCCATTATATGGAAAAAGCATAGTAGCATGTCTCGCAGTAGCGCGGAAGAATAAGCTCGGTTCTCATAAGATCACCGAAAACGAAACAGCATCGACCGTGGTCAGTGTTTGGGAGGATGTCAACCTCTCTCGACTGCGGCTGGTGTGGGACCGTGTACGTTAATAGAAGCTCCTGTACGTTAATGGGAGCTGGTGCACGTAAAATCTGTTCGTGGCTCCAATATCCTCCAATGTTACCTCTGGGGGTACCAATCCAGGTGCAGGTCTCTCATCTGCAATTGGTTCAAAATTAAGAGATCAGCTCTAGAAGTACAACCTCTCTTGAGGCTCTGGCTCCCCTTCTTTCAGAGAAGTGCCAAGGCACTATCTCTGACTCCACAACAATAACATAGTAGTCGGACTTATTTTAAATAATTATAATAATTATTACATTTCATTAAATGTCCTTCAAATTTAAAATTTATGAAATGGAGTTCACTTGCATTTAGATAAATTTAAATTAGTACTTACCTGAGACATAATTGAAAACAAATTCAAGTTAAACTTCTCAAAATAATTATAATCACGAGAAATTTATATGTGTGTCGCTTAAGTAAATGTATTTGTAAAAGAATGTGCAAACAGTCGTTCTTCTCTGAGTGACAGAGATTTTATATAAAACATTTTATTTGGATGTAGCTACATTATATTAAAAAGTTAAAATTTGTTTTGAAAAATATTCCAAAGTACATTCTTTAAACATATTATATGTTTTTAGCGGACATATTATTGTTAATGTTCAAGACAAGTTTCGGAAATATATATATGAAACAACAGTATTTTTTGCCATTATAAAACAAACGCAAAATTTTTATAATTATGTTGGTTATAACTAAAAATATATCAGGTATTCTCAATGTGAGCAATGATTAAATTTGTAATTTAAATTGGTTGACCTCCCAATGTTAAAAGAGCGTTTCTTCTCCCAATTAAGTGGAAGATTTCTTTTGGACTACTTAATATTTTACCATGCATTTAATGACTATATTTATATCATAAGATTAAACCTACAATTGGGTATATTCTTGCACAATTTATATTTATAAAGTGAAACTGAAAGTATTGCATTTTTGAAGTATATTTATGCATAGATTTATTTTTCTTTTGGGGCTCGACGAAATATCAATTTACGGTTCAGTCTTAAGATACAGACACAGTTTTTAAATCCATTAAGATTACATTTAAAAATAAATAAAAATAATTAAATGAATAAACACTTTTTTAACATTGCAATATAAACCACTTCAATGCATTCTTTTAATCATTATTTACATTAAAAACATCTGACACATATTTAGTAATAACTAGTGTTATTCTAGAAATATCTTGTTTATTATTATTATTATTATTATTATTATTATTATTATTATTATTATTATTATTATTATTATGTCTAGAAAATATTTTTATTTCACAATTTTTTTTTTGAAGATTTAACATTAGTATGCCCTATAAGTAATTTGTAAAAAAAAAAAATTAAAACATTACTTTTTTCGAGTAAACCGCATCTAGGAACTACCGTCAGATATTATATTTCGACATATATTGTAAAGAATTAAACCTCTATATTTTATGTTTTCTACTCGTTTAAAGTTATTCTTTCAACCTTTTTGTAATATACTTTGGTTAGATAAACGACTTTACAATAAATAAAAACAAAACTTTTATTCTTCTACAGAAGATAAGTTAAGGAGCAAACTGTTTTCTTTCCCTTTAGAAGATTCGCTTTTCTTCTTTTGTTTGTTGTATACACAGGATGAAAGTTGTTATTCGTTATTTTATAGCTGTAGATGTCGAAATACGTTTTGTAGGTTTTATAACCGTAGAAAAAAATGCAAAAAAAAAAAAAGTCACTTTAATCTCTCTACCAGTGCAAAACAATATTGCTTGAATAAATATAACAAAAAAAATTTTGTAAATAAAATTGCTACAAATTCATAAGGTAAAATCGAAAAATCGAGACTAGAAAAATCACATTAAAAAAATATATACTTATATTACACACAGAGTATATAGTTATATATATATATATATATATATATATATATATATATATATATATATGCATAACACAGTGTCATGAAAAACTTTTAGGGTCTATTTTTTAAAATTATCAGATAAAATTTACGTTTAGGTTTAAAAAAATAAAAGTAGCGAATTGTTAATGCGAAATATTTATATGCGTACCATTGATATGACAATAGGTAAGGGAGGAATTTTGGAAGATATTTGGAAAATGTCTTAATAGAACAGGATTAAATGGGCATGACAATAGTCAAGGCATGAATTTTGGAAGACAATTTGAAAATGATTTATTAGAACAATTTTCTTGCGTTTTATTTTTTTTTAACATTATTTGTTGGTTCGAACGAATAACCCCTATTTTTAAATTTAAAGAATGATGAACTTTTCACATAAAACTCTCAGAAAACGATGTAGTGAGTTATAAGTGTATTTTATAAATAATACTTAATACTGAAGTAAAAATAATTTAATAATAGAAATTTTTAAAACGTGTACAATTGATACTGTATGCAGGTAATAATAAAATAAGCGTAAAGACAAAATACAAATAAGTGCAAAACGATGCTTTCTTATTAGGAAACCACAACGGAAAGGATTAATTATGGGATACCTCTTCAAAACAGGTAAAAACATAAAATATTTGTAGTAGACGCCATTAAATGAAGTAAAATGCATTTAAAGCTCCAAGTATATAATATAAAGAAGAAAGGAAAATCTTGTGTCAAACACACTTTCTAATTGATTCAGAATAGTGCAACAAAATTTCACTGTTTAATAAAGGGAAAGAAAATACCTAAGTAAACAATTAAAACAATATCAAAAAAGGATAAGACATTTGAAAAACTAATTAAGCGTTATCACATTTATGTATAATTTAAACAGTATTACTTTACATTGCATTACATCCGATTACGTAGAAAATATTTCCTTGTAACTTAAAATTACAATTATTAAATACATTATTTATTATTCATTATTATTATTATCCGTGTAGAAAAATCCATGCCTCTATTTCTGAAATATAACAATAAAATATAAATAATTATCTTTGTCATTTTTCCTTCCCTTACTCTATCTTGGACTTAAGAGAGATTTTCAGAACCACATGAATAATTTATGAATCAATTGAAATCTGGATGCTCCTTTCTAGATAGTATAAAGAGAAATCTCAAAGGTTAAAATCAATAACATCACTATCAATTTATATTTGTCGCACATGAATTGCATAAATTAGTGTTATTGAATTTTTCTTATCATATTATAGGATTTATTACTGCCCAGTAAAAAGTAATGTAATGTACAAAAATGAAAAATGCAATGACAAAAACATTAGGAAAAAAAATTCTAATATTTTAATTCTGAAAATAGATTTATACATATATAAATGTCAAGAAAAGAAAAATTATTTTTATCAGAAAAAAAAAACAGATTTCATGATTTTCTTAGTCTTACATATGAATTTTAATTGCATGCACGAAATGTATACATAAATGCACGAATCCACGTATACATATAGCTATATAAATACATTGTACAGAAAAGAACAAAAATTAGTATCCAATAGGTATTCCGTTATAATTTACCGTAACAGAAAAGTACCAAAAAAATATTTTATTAGACGTATTTTGGATATTTAATAATATGATAAGTTCGTTTTTATATTAAAACAACAGCAGGTTTTATTATATATTTATCCAATAAATCGTATAATAGCTTTTTTATTATCATATAGATACTGAGATAGAATTGTACTGAATTGATTAAACCAAACCCAGTTCTATCACACAACTTTTCAGATATATTTTGTGCCATGTGACTCACGCGAGAACATACGCTCGCTAATGTTTATCCAATGTGACAGTTTTTTATAATATCTTGTTTGCATTTCAATATTTTTCAACGACTTTTTTTCTCATTGCATAGCTGAGATTGATCTCTACAATTGCCGTTCTTTATTTTTACGATTTTGTTTCCAGGTTTTTTTTTTTTTATGAAGATGCTTTCACTTTCGAAAACGGTTCCGAATGTGAAAGTATCATAATAAAATAAATCTACAAACAAAATCGAAAAAAGTAAAAAAAGGCAATTGTAGAGATTAACCACAGCTGTTCAATGTAAAAAATAAAATAAAATATTGTAATGAAAACGAAATATTATGAAATAACTCTGCCGTACGAATGACATTTTTGAGGGGGTGTTTTTGCGTGTGTGAACACTTATCTTAGAATAAAATTTATTGTAATGCTACATAGTGAGATATTGTTTAGTTACACAGCAGAGTTTCATGCTGCACTGTGTACCAATTTTTAATTAATTTTTTTAAATAAATGGTTACATACCTGTTCGTGTAGCTTTGTTCTAGGTATGTCCGTGCTGCTCAGTGGAAAAGTAGTACCACATAAATTAGACTGAATATGTGTTCGAGAGTAAAAACTATAAAACGAAAAGTTCAATGGACATTAGGTAATTCTCAGGATTATTACGAAAATTTATAGCGAGAAATAAATTAAGTTTAAAAACAAAACAAAATGACGTAATAGTTCTCAAAACCACCAGGACTCAAATTGCTTAAATTTCATGTATTCCTCTGATTACAAAGATAAAGAAAATGTGACATACTCCCCAAAAATTTAAATATACCGAATTTAGAAGCAAATAGGGAAGAATTCTTTAAAATGTTTATTTAAATATAATGTCAAGTTAGACTTTGTTGAGTAAATACTCCTAATAAAATTGAAGATGTCTACAAACCATTACATGGATTTGAAGATAAAACCAAAGTAAAGTATTATGAAGATTCGCAATTGGAAGAACGAAAAAAGAAACCTCCTAATAGAAAATAATTTCTAAAAAAAAAAAATTAAACAAAATTGGCATTTATTCCAACGCAGACTATGACAATTATGCTGATTTTCACAAATACCATCTCGATCTTTGCAAATACACAATTTAGATAAATTCAAGTAAATTCTTGGATTAAATAAGGAGGAAATTACAAAAATATTGGTGCCCAAAAAGCGTTAAATGTATTAAAGATGCTTATTAAATCACTCATTATGAGCTTAGCATTAGACATATATTTTAACTCACATACGAATTCATTCAAACTAATTAAAAACACCATTTTTATTTACTGAATAACGAAATAATCTTAAAGACTATTATTACATTGAATAAATTAAATTTATAAAATTCTGTTGTCATAAGCATATCACTAAACAGAACAGAGGGGGGTAATTTGTTTTTCTTTAGCAATCGAAAAACACAATTTATTATTTGTTTTAAAGAGAAATATAAATGATATTTTTGAATTAGATTTGATGAATGAAAGGACTTTTTAGCTAAAAGAAAATATGATTTGACATTTAAATTGATGCACTCGTACAATTTCCTTTTTATGCTTGATAAAATAAATATAATGTTAAGAAGAAATGTCATTCGAATTTTTCTGAAATGTTTAATTTAGAATGTATATATTAGAGAGTCCCAAATACAAATAGACGCAAAATATACGCAACTTAATGACTACTTTATGAAAAGCAATAATAGGAAGCGTCGTGAAAATAATGTATTTTAATGAAAGAAAACTGCCGATAAATATAATGTGCCAAACTTACTTTATCATTCATTATCATAAAGAGCATTAGCTAGAAAAATATTCCACAGTCAAGATTTAATTTTAAATTTTAATACAGAGTATCTTAATAGAATATTGGAAAGTATTTTTTACGGCAAATATACACGGTATCCTTATTTTTTTTGTAATCAAATAGCTAATTCCTAAACCATTAAATTTATTGATAAAGTTCCAGTTACAAAAATGTTTCAAATGTTGTTTTTTATCATATTAAAAGCAATTTATGTCATAACAGTTATTTTCTAAAAGTAATGAAATGTAAACTGTACACGGTCTCTAATTTATATAATTTATACTGAATAACTGTACCAAGTCAACCGTTTTGCATTTTGCATTTAAACAATTAATGTTAATGTTGTTTTTGTCTTTTTGCACAATTTTTTGCACTTCTGTGTTTTTCATTTTTCCACTAATGAAATTATTGCCAGCGGTGTGTCCAGCAGTCATCCTCAAGCAGTAATGTTCCAATATGCTTCTTCTTATGAGTTGATTTTATCATTTATGTATTACCTATCTGATTCAGCTCTATATAGCATAATAAGCTCTATCAAAGAATTGACTACATCGCTCCCCGTGCATCGAATAGTGGATATACTACATAGTGTTAATTCCATTTGGAAGTGAAGTGAGTTAAGGATAGTTCCTTAGGTGAAAGATAGTTCATTGTATAAATAAATAACTACCCAAAATATCAAATTTAAAATTTCTATATTTTCCGTGTCTCAAATATTTTTTCGTATATTTCCATCTCAGATGTTTCATTTTTCTCAACAATTAAAACCCAGATATATTTGAAAGCTGTTTTTTATTTTATTCAGTTGGACTTAAATAGTGTTTCAATATAACGTGGATGTAATCTGAGTACTTGTCAATGTTTCTATTTGATTTATAATAGAAATCCGCCGAGAACAAATATATGAAATAGACATTCTCTTTGCATTGTATAGACAGACGTTTCAAAAACATGCTTAAATATCATTAAACCAAATTAATGCAACATTCTCTTAAATATTGTGTACTGCAGAAAAAAGGTAGTTTCCTATTTTTTTTCCTATTACAACTAAACTAGACAATTTAAAAACTGTATATTGTATAGTGTCTGATAAAAAATATTTCTTTGAAAGTCAAGAATATTATTTTCAAGAAGTATATTTACTGGAAGCTGTTAAATTTTAGGACCTAGATAACGTAAAACTGCCTGAGAAAGAGCGTAACAATCAGGCATTTGTCAAAAGTTGAAGAAAGAGAACATTCAACACAATATTGCCTAAGATGAAGTATATTTATATTTTAAAGTCGAGACATTATTTTATGGTACTTAATATTCTGTAAATTTTTATAAAACGTTTTACTTAATAGTATATTTCATCGTAATATTATAAATAATAACTCAAAAGTTTAAAACTAAAGAGAAAAATAAATTGGTGAAAAATAATTTTCTAATTAAAAAATTGATAACTTATTACTAAAATTTAGGAATTAAATACACATTTTTATAAAAGAAATTTTATATAAAATGTCCAAACTAATTAATGAACTGAAAGGAAATGTATAATTTATAGTATATTTTAACAGAAACAAGAGATTAAATATTTCTCTTTAAAATATTCATTTGCAGTTTTACGTCTCGTTTAATTAAAAATGGCCTGCTTAACAATGAAAACTAATAGTCAAAGAGCACTGTCAAAAATTATAATACATTTCCTAATAAATTGTGGGTAAATTTCTCAATTATTTCCCATTTCTCGAAATAAGACATTTTGATATAAGATTTTGAACCTCAAGTGATACTTGAAAGACAATAGCATACGTGTGGGCCATGATAGACTCGATAAAAAAAATTAACACTCTTTATGAAAACTATTTTTAAGTTTGTTTTTACAAATCCACTTACCATATTCAGTTTTGTAGAAAAGTCTAATGCAAAGATTTGAATGGTCAATTTTGCTGAAATAACTTTCAAACATTCAAAATACAGCAAATCCATCGTTAAGTTTAATTCAATAAATACTTATATTTACACATAGTTTACAAGAGTGTCACGCAAATACATTAGTTGAAAGAAAAATTGGACATGTCTATTATATCAGTAAATTTATCCATCTGATTTTCCGTTTAATTTTATATTGCTCTTGAAATGCGGTAATGTCAAAAACAATGTAAAAGCAGAAAGCAAATTAATTTTTTCCGTAATCACCCAAAGTTAGTACATATAGCCAATAAGTTGATATTTAATACTATATGCATGTTAAAATTAGTTAATGTATTCGAAAGTTCAGCACCTATGCATGTAGGATTTTATGACTACATTTGTAGACACCTTTATTTCTTACTATTCAGATAAAAATATGTTATTCTAACATGTGAATATATTTGTATATTCTTTATCATTACGGTCTCAACTTCATACGAAATATACATGTTTTTTTTTTCATTTTTACGTGGCCATAGAATCGTATTTCCCGTGCTTCTCCTTCATCTTTTCTTTTAAGTTTAGAGTCCATGTTATATTTTATGCATAAAGTATGAGATTTTAGTACAACATTGTTCGATATTCCTCGCAAGTAAATTTTTTGCTGGATAGACAATAGTCAGAAGCCTTCAAAAACAATTTTTTGCATATTACAAGATTATTTTGAGAATTTTCATTTCTGCATAACTCTGTTTTCCACTGTCGATTTATTATCAGTTTTATACTTCGTATGCTTACACTGCGTATGATTTTTAAATAGTTTCATATAAAAGTCATGCACTCCACATTATTTAAACTAAACAATCTAGATATTCCCATGTTAGCTCATAAATATGCCTACATTGACGATAGGTGTGAAAAGTATTTACTGTTCGTCCAATTACATATGTATTTTTGAAAAAGAAAATGCAATTATGTGATTAAAAATTTCATTTTTAATGGCTATTCAGTTTTGTGTTTCATAAACATTACGGAAAACCAATAGAAAAGTGTATTAATCAGAAAATTTTACATGTCGCATGGTGCGCCATCAAATTTCATGCTTCAGATACAATGTGGCTCTTAGTTGTTATAAAATTAATTGTAAATCATTCGCGCATGTGTCTTGCCGTCAATATTGTTATTCTCTAAGAATAAATGTCATAGAAAGTGAAAACGGCAACATCCTCTCTGTTTTGAAGCGCCATAGAAAATGTCATGAAATGAATATATAGTTCTTGCAATATCAAAATGCTTTTTAAATGAAACTATATTTATAATTAACTAATAATATTCAACAAAATTTCTACCAGCATTCCTTCATTCATAATATATTAAACACATTTTTTTACAGTGCGAAGATTTCTTCTAACATTTCTACTGTTGTAGAAAAAAGTGAGCTATGGCATCCAATTAATTATTAGGTATGGTTTGGTACCAAATGTAGAAAATAGGTTTGCATTAAATATTAAATGATACAGGTAACAATATAGAAAGAAGTTAGACAAATAATAAAATGGGAGAATTGAATAATTTAATTTTTAAAATATCTGTTCTGAATTATTTTTAATTTATATATTATATTATAACCGTATAGTGGAAAGATTTAAATGATATAGAAGAAGATATAGATACATGATTTTGAATAATGAATTAAGAAAAAAAGTTAATTTTAAATTAATTAAAACAACTATTACTTTTACTGCAAATGAAACTAGAAACACTGAAATATTACTTCAATTAATATATTAAAATAAACATAAAAACTAAAAGAAGATATTCAAATCAAATTATAATCATGTTAGATTATGAATTCATTAAGAGCTGTGTTAATTAGATTATGTGTTTCACATAGATATGAAACAAAGCAATTGAATAAGACACATTAAATATATACATGAAATAATCAATAAGGAGGTAAGATCTTGGTTATTATATTTGTACAATGGGTTTAGTGATGAGTATTAGAAACAGCATTTCTTTTGTAATCAGCAAGTTAGGCCTTGTATTTTTTACGTGTACAACTCGTTTTGAGATCTCTCTTCTGGTATTTTGACATCAATGTTTTTGATGATCACAATTTAATAATATTATATTCATTCTGTTTAGAAAGTTTATACTTTCATACACCGCTGAATATATATATATATATATATATATATTAACACTTTAAATGAAGATTAGATCAACAAGATCACCAAGAACACCTAGCTTAATCATGAGGAACATTATTATTTTGATGCGATCGTCGCAATTTGTAAAGACAAAAGATGGATCAGCACTAAACTTGATCTTCTTGCCGTAATTGTGTAAGTGAAAGATCCACATTCTGTCTCGTCACATAAGATGACATACAACTAAGAAACATGAGAATTTCTGTTGAACAGTAGCACACTGGATATCCTTATCATTAAGACATTGTAGTTCTTTGAACGTGCAGTCAGACACATTGAAACGAATTCACACAGTTTAAATACAGAATTTTAAAGAATGTTCAGTTCGAATGAATCTTTTAAACGGAAAAACTCCGAACCAACGCCAAAGAAAATGTTTCTCAACATACGTGGCAAACAACACTTCCTCTTCATCCTACTCAAGAGACTAGGTTAACTAGAGAACGACTGTTGCCAATCTCCAAAAGGTTAAAACCGGTTTCTGCATTCTCTCGTTCCTTTACTCAACGGTCCAGAAGAACGAAAACGCGGAATTCAGGCAACACAGAGAGGTTTCGTGAATAGAGTGCTTGTATTAAAAAGATTGAATTCACTGCAGTGTTGTTTATGTTTTGAATCAGTGATTCTAGGCGCTGGTGCTGGTTAGATGAATGTAAAGACACACCGATCAAAAATGATGCACGACAGATGAAATACGAGATAGTTCACATCACTAAAATTTTCAAGCGAATGTTCACAATTGTAGAATGTTCCTCATATGAAAAACTTTTCATATTGTATAAAGTCATTTCTGCAGAAATAAAATTGAAAAAATAGTTAAATATACACACATAAAATAAAAATATTTACATTTTTTACATACTGTTATTAATAATAATCGCATGAAAATGGTTATGTTCCTCAATAGAAAGGAAATCTGCTACACGTTCATTGTGTCTACGCGTCGTTGATGATTTGCATAGTTGATGCTAGACGCTTGTCTGATGAATGCAGAGACTTTTTCTCCACAATTTTTTAGATTCTTATAAATCAGAATGCATTTTTATCTATCTACTTTTAAAAGAATATAAGTTATTTTTCATCATGTTTTTTTCGCATGTTGGGTCTGGAAACAAGAGGTAATGGTATTACAGAACACCTTATGGACTTTAAAGAAATATTTGTTTACCTCATAGTTGTTAGGGTTTTTTCACTTCATCGTTTACTTATAGTAAAATTGTTTTGTATAACTTGATAGATAAGTTACCTTTTCATCATATACAATGTTTCACTTGCTTGGTAAATATTTAATAAAAAAAGGAGTATTTTTTACTAAAAATAGTAATGGATGCATTCACATTTAATACTATAAAATGTGAATAAATTAATTGAAATTGTAAACAGTTAAATAATTCTTTAATGTTTACTAATAAAATAATTCAGTTGCAAAAAATGATTTTTTCTTTTTTCAATTTAAAGCACATTTTTTAACAAGTTGCAACTGAAAATCAGTACATTGCTTTCAATAATTTTAATACTAAAATCACCGAATGCTTTATTTCAGGCATAAATTTTCTTATAACTAAAAGGTACATTCACCACGAATAATAGAAAATCAAAAATTCAAATTAGATCTTCAATCCATTTATATTTAAGCAGAGTGCATTTGAAAATACTGATCTCTATGCAATAATCCGCAGCGCTTGTTTTCTTTTATGCTCAATTATTCAGCTCTTTTTACCGATAAGTATTTTTTTAGACTAAAATAAAAGATAAGGAAAAATATTTTCAAAATGCGAATAAGAATTTTAGGGGGGATTTATAAGCGTCAAATAGGGTTAATAAAATGAAGAATTCATCCATTTGATATCTACATTTTTATTCAATTTAATTCCACAGTCTAGATTTTCTCTTTCTGTATGTATTTTCCATTACTTTTATTATAATTATCATTTTTTCGAAATATTTCTTTCTGCAGTGCATTTTCTGTAAAACGTATTCAGTTATGGATAAAGTAATAAATAAATATTTTGAAACAAATATTTCTGATTCCCGCACTCAGGATTCTTTTCAGGATCATCAGGATCATTTTCTTTTTTAGGAAAGTGGATAAATTTTCATAAAAATTAATGACTTAAAATGAATTCTCCTATTTTTATTTTGTACTAAAATTATAAATAATAATAATTGTTGATTAATATTATTTAAAAATATAATAATTTATTCTGCAATATTATTCTCCATACTTTCTTGATAGTTTCGGCGAGCTGGGCAAACGAGGCAAAATGAAGATCATAGATTCATATTTTCCCCGCGTTATTTATTAAAAAATAATCCTGTTTAGTTGTGCAATTTTAAAAACCGATCTTATTATTTAACCCAAACTTTTTAAACCCTTCTATTTTTATAGAATTCATAAAATAATTCTTATTAGTTACAAACTCAAAAACGCGAATTTGACTTCCGATTCATATTTTATCTACGTAACACATTTAAAAGTTTCTATGTCATTTCCACAATATTAACAAGCACTCTACTTCTTTAGCTAAATTATTTTGACAATTTTCTTTCCCCAGTATCAGTAAAATATTTCCAGAGCAACGAAAAGATATAAATTCATTAAAAAAAATGCAAATTAAAATTTTAAGGTGAGTTTTATCAGCGTCTAATCATATCTAACCATGCTGATAAAATTAAAAATCCTCCTGTTTAATATGCGTCATTTTTTAACTTTTTCCTGTATATAAGCAGTTAAAACAACGTTTTCAGCACCAGAACATCTTATATTATCGCAGACTAGTTTCCGTAGCATTTAGCAAACCTTCATAAGTGCAAACAATGGATGGAATTTTGCTAAAATATATGGAAGAGAAGCGGATTCAACTGACAGGTTTATTGACCAATAGAATTACAGGAAATTACAAAGAACAACCAATAGGGAAAAAAGCGGATTCAACGGATAGGTTTCTGGACTAGTAGAATTACAGAATATTACAAGGAAACGACAATAGGAAAATTGTATAGAGAATGTAACTGGTAATGTAAAATAATGCTAATAAAAGTTAAGAAAAAGAGGTTTTTATGTAATATGTCTAACAATTTGATAATGGGAAAATAGCAAAGTTACAATTATCAATATTTTTCTGATTTTTCTGATTAATTTTTATTTTTATTGATTTATACTTCGTTATTTCCCCATTATTAGATTGTTGAAAATATTATATATAAAACACTTTTACTTAATTTTTACTAACTTTATTTCATATTACCTGTTCCATTTTCTATACAATTTTCCTAATGGCTGTGCCCTGTAATTTCACGTAAACACAAACGAATTTGGTTACAGCACTGTTTGTAAGCAATAATAGCTGGAAGTATGTTTTAAATTGTGTTATGCGTTTTTAAATGTAACTATTAAAAAAAAAATTATTTGGGGCACATAAATTCTATAGATCATATACAGGGCTGCACAAAATAATTCCAGTATATTTTTGCTGATTAACAGCAATTGTTGAAAAAGAATTTTGAACTGTGTTATGCGTTTTCTAACTGAACCAAATTTCAGTATACTAAATAGTATACATAGAAATCTTTAGATCATATACGTAGCTTCATAAAAGAATTTGTATATTTTTCCTATGGTAGAAGGTAGTGCTGAAACGGGGTTTTCAAATGTGTTATGCGTTTACAAATTTTTTACTTGGACATCATCTTCGCTATTTCACCATTATCAGATTGAAGAAAATATTATATAAAAACATCTTTTTCATAATTTTTTCTAACATTATTACCAGTTCCATTCTCTATACAATTTTCCTGATTGAGGTGCCCTATAATTTCCTGTACACACGAATGAATTCGGTTACAGCACTGTTTGCAAGCGATAAGTCCTGGAAGTATGTTTTGAATTGTGTTATGCGTTTTTAAATAGTTTTATTAACATCTGATTATCCTTCTGATAAAATTGTAATACTGTATTATTATTATATATGCATTTTTATGAAATATATTTCGCTTCACATTTTTATAGTGCGTTTTCAATTCGTTTATTAATCTTTTCAACTTATTAAACTAGAAGTGTTGGAAAGTGTTTCATAATCTATGCTTGACGCATGCTTTTTCGTTCTTGTTTAAAATAAAATCTAGCAATAGCATTAAAACAGAAAAACTGAAAAAGAGAGTCCACCACCAGATATAAAGGAAAATCTATTTTGCAACTGTTGCAAGTGAATTTAACATTAGTAGTACCCAACTTTAAACTTTCGTAACTCGTAAACTACTAGAGAAAATGGTTTTCATTTAGTATCCTGATGTATAATTCAACGAAAAATCCAAATATGATGTCAAAATTAGGTATTCGTATTGAAAGTTTCTGAGTTCGGTACAACATCTGTTTGAAAACCCGTAAGTTTATTTTTTAACAATGAAAAACTAGTCGTTGGGAGCCACCGTAATACTTACCCATCATGGATATGCATAATGTAAAATATTAAAATAACAAATGTGTAAACTACTTATAAAATGCATTGCAATTCGAATAAAATCGTGGCTTGATGACATCATAAACTTTGAAGGCTCGATTAGTGAATTGCTTAAAAGAAACATCGTTATATCTCTAAAAAAATATTCCTATTAACTAGCGGTTTATTGCATCTGATTAAGCGTCTTATTTCCAATTAAAATATATTTTTGAATTGAAATTTGGATGAAATACAGGGTTATGAAACATCGAAGAGTGCGGAAAATAGGATTACAAATATCTCGGTAACTCATTATCTGATCGACTTCATGCTTTATGCAAAATTTATATTTTTTTATTGTCTTTTATATTCACTCCTTAAAATAAACAATTTCGAAAATTTTTATATACCTTTTAGCAGAACGAATAATTCAAGAGTCCGAAAAAAAGTTCAGGATAATCGAGGTTACTGAAATTCAATAGGTTTCTTCCCATTATTACATACTAAGTACATACCAAATTTCAAGTCTGTATCTCAATTTGTTCGGGAGATAGAGCGTTTACAGACACACAGACGGGCGCAATTTTTTTTCTAAAAATATGTTTTTCGGTATCTCCAGTGTCTGAAACGTGTAAAACCGTCAAAAAAATTATTCGATTTTCAAAACGATTACAAGACTTACCCTATATACTACGTATGATGGGTAAGTAATACATAAATTTCCGGTCGATTGACTAATTTTTTTTCGGACAGTTTGGTGATTATATTTGTGTGAGATGTTCCTTCTTTCTTTATTATTTTCTTTTTGGCCATTTGTATCTTAAAGGGGGAAAAGTTCAAGGACAAACAAATTCTTTTGCGTCTTTGGATTGAAATCACAAATCTAACAAACCGATTTTGCTCATATTTTGAGCAAAAGTTTATTGTCTATAAAAACATGTATTTTCAGTTTTTTTAAATTATTAGATGAAGGGACCAAAAGCGAAATTGTTTTAAGACTGTTTGACTGAAATCATATATTTTATGATCCGATTTTGTTTAAAATTTGCATAGAATGACATTGCCGATGCAAAGGCACATTCAATGCAGTCAATTTTAGTTTAAAAGTGTGTTACCTCAATTTTTATGGGACTTTTTCCTGTTTACTTATATAGTTCACCTTTCACAAACTCTATTAAATTATATAAAATAAAATACAGAATTATTACAATTTTTTAGTTTACTGTAATTAAATAAAAAATTATGCATTTGCGTTCTCCAAACACTTCTATGACTACTTTAAAGAATTATGCGGATGTGGAATGCTCAGAAAAAAAGAACAAAGAAAAATTAAATGTGATTAATAGTAAAACAAAAATGCAAATTAGATTTCCAATCCATCTTTTTTTACGCACAATGCATTTTAAAACATTTCAGATCACTTTAAAATACTCCCAAGCATTTTCGCTCATTTAATTCGGTTCATTTTGCCGATATCCGTAAAATCTTTACAGACAATCGATAAGAATTTTTTTTAATGTAAATTAGAATTTTATTGTGAGTTTTATTAACATCTGATTATTCTACTGATAAAATTTTTAAAAAAGTTATTATTATACATGCATTTTTATCAAATATATTTCGCTTCGTATTTTTATGTTGTTTTATTTTGTATTTTTTTTCCTTACCTGATGGTTCTTTTATCATATATTTCACATTTTGTTTCTGGAGTAGGATAAAAATTAACAATAGTTAAAAAATAAAAAATAAAAACCACTTTAAATGTATTCATGTTGAGAACTTCGAACCATTCTCAAACATTCATGACATTTACTCAGTTTGTTACTATCTTCGTTATTAAATTAATATTTTATATCACCATGTTGCATATCAGCAACGTACACAAAAATTGATGTTAATTCCACAGCAAGCTTTAAAAGACAATTTTATTGATTGCAGCTATCATCCAACTCTGCATTTAACATAAAATTATCGCTTAATCCCCAACAGACGGCGATGCGGAGCTAATTTATTATACCAAAGTTTAATATAGCTCTTGAACAGTTTCATGTGGTTATTGCTAAAATTAAGTTTGTGAAATTAGTGGCATTAAAATGTCTTGAAATACCCAGAAATAGATTTTACACAATGGATAGTTCATATACTTTATAATTTTGCATCAGAAATCTGCAATATTGATGAGAAATATGTAATTTTCTCTTTCTGATAAATATGAAACAAGAACATTTCTGTTTATTAAATTGTTATTTTTATGTTCGAAATGTTTTTATTGTTTTTTACTTGGTCAAAATGTTGTATTATAACATACAAGTACATATTTTTGAAATCTGAGCTGTTGCCATACAAAGACATAATATATCATGAACCATAATGCTTTTTTATTATACCTTTTACAAAAATAAAATGTTCACAACGGTAAATTCATATACTTCATAATTTAGTTTTAGAAAATTACATTACTGGTGAAAAATGTCTAATCCTCTGTTTGTTATAGACATGAAACTAACACATTTTTATCAAAAACTTGTTAGTTTTTGTTGGAAATTTCCTTAATTGTTTTTTACTTGGTGGTAGTGATGCTTTATAACTTTGTGTACTTATGTTTTAAATCAAAATTCTGGATATACAAAGGGTTAATATGCCAGAAAGAGTTAATATCTTTATTATAACAGACATAACAATAAAATCTTTACAAAAGTAAAATAATATAGTTTATAATTTCGTATTAATAATTTACTATATTGGTGAGAAATATTTGATGAATTCTCTGTTTGTTACCTTTATGAAACTAGCATATTTTTGTTAATGAATTATTATTTTTTGTTCTAAATTTTATTTTTTATTTTTTTTAGTCGAAGTTACATATTATAACATATGGGTAAATATATTCGAAATCAAAGTTAAAGCGTTACATGATGTCAATATGCCATGAATAATAAAGTATCTTTATTACAAGTCGTATATAGATTTTTCGGGTGCTATCAATTCTCAAGTAAACATTTTCATTTTCAACAAAGATCGTTTAGAGTCAAACATGTTAAATTAACAGCATTACATTAACAATAAATTTAACATTATTTTGCCACACTTGCATGTATGAATTCTGTTAGACAGCTTAAAATGTTTAATTGAAAATTGATAGTAACCTAAATACCGAGATTCTAGTTTGAGCAAACTGATTAATACAGTACAAAAATATAATTTCTGAGGTTTCTACAGATAAAAAAACGCATTTCGGATTCGTGGATAACTAGGAACAGGTTATTGTATATTTTTGTACTTGGTTATAATAATTTCATAGATTACAAAACGTTTGTCTTTTTCACAGTGCATGAACAATAAAATATCTTTATTATACCCCATATAGAATATAATATATTTAATAGGAACTTATATAAATATGAAAATTTTGTCTTTAAAAGTATAATTTTAGATGTCATAATTATTGGGTAAATTTTGAAAATAAATATGTTCACTCTAAAACACACTATTAATATTGAGAGAAAATTTCAACTGTATTAGATTTAAAACAAGTTTTCAATTATTCAGTTACGTTTTTGTGAATCCTTAATTTCCTTTAAAGTTTGTCGCAATTGTTTTTCTGTTTCAAAAGACGGTTTTTATACGTTTGATAAAAAACGATTTTCACCAAAGATTATTATTATTATTATTATTATTATTATTATTATTATTATTATTATTATTATTATGTGAGATGTTAAATTAATTACCAAGAAACGAGACTAACGAAAGGTTTTATTTTTTTTTTGTCTCTTTAGACATAATATTTTGAAAAGCAATAAAATAATTATATTATAAGAAGTATTTTTAAATACGAAATTTTATTTAATGTTTACATAAATTTTCTTTTCAGAAAATTATGTCTTCTGTTAAATATTTAAATCTGTTAACTAACTTTATCAAGAATATAAAAGAAATCAAAAGAAATAACTATCTGTGTTTGTTTAAAAATATTTTTCAATAACTCAAAAATCTACATGTGTTAATATTAAAGACACATACAACAACAATTTAAATAAATAGGAAATATTTCAATTGTTTTCATTTTTTTATTATATCTTTTTAAAATTGAGAGTTTTAATTTAGAAAATGATTTAGTCTAATACATTGGAACATCTTGGTATTTAGCGCAATTATCCGAAGATTAATTCTAAAGGTATAGACAAAATACTGGCGGATATGCAAGTAAATTAAATTTCTTTGAATTTGTGTACTGTCATTTAATTGAATAGTAAGTTACATAGTAAGTTATAATAGTAAGTTAAAAACTTTTATGAGAAATAGAAGATTTCGGGTACTTAAACATTTCACATTTGAAAAGGGTCACCTTTAAGAATACTACATGACAAAACCACCACTTTACGAGAGAAATCTCTCTAATTCAATTTGAAAGCTACTTACATTTAGGCACTATTGGAATATTTTTAAGCATTTTAAAACGGAAAAATAATAAGTCCGACGGACATAATCTTAAAACAAACAGAAGACCGTGTTTTACTGCAAATGTTTACATTCAATGTGGGAAATAGTGCATGTATTTGTATATAATAACAACCTAGTATAAATAAAACGTGATTCGATGTACATATTGATCATAATAAGCATGAAGTTTCTTCTATATAGAATTGTTTTAATTTCCTTCACATATTTAATATTTGCAAAATTGTCTTATAAATCTATAAATAAGTTAACAAAATTGAATTTTAGGATATCAAATATTATGCAGATTATATTAAACATTAGTGAGATCATTGAAGAATGATTTGTAGATCTGACGTTGAGGTCTCTGATCTGTAGATTTACTAGTCATACACAAGAAAAAAAACTTGTGCATCAAGCATAGATTGTAAAACCCTTTTCAACACATTCGAAATGCTGTAAAGGAATGCACAGTTTAGAAAGGTGAAAGATGATGTCCAAGAAAACAATTTGGAAAACACATAACACATTTTAAAATCCAATTTCTTAAAATAATAGTTCATTCAGGACACGCATAACGCAATTGACAGTTCACTTTCAGCCTTTATGATGTTTATAATTTGCATACATCAAATAATATATAAAAAATTACTCAAATTTAAAAACGCATACTTCAATTGAAAGCGCACATTCAACAATTATCGATCATAGACAGTACTGTAACCGAATACTTTTGTGTGTCCCTGAACGATAAATTCTATGCACACCATATTAAGTAGTAAACATTTTACAGCGCACCCGAGTGATGTATATGAATATCAGCATGTTTGAAAAAGTGTAACATCATTAAAATACACTGCAAACAATTTTCCCTATAGACCATAATGTATTTTCAGTGCACGAAATTCTTTTGAGTACATCTGTAAAATAACTTTAAATGCTACACACATTATTTTCAATACCGAACATGCCATGGTAAATCTTAATAACATATATCAATTACATGGCAATCCGAGAATATTTCTTCAAGTTCGAGCGTGGATACACTGCCAGATAAACTGAATTCATAAACACTTTTCAAGTATGTTGGAAAAGTGTTAAAAATGGAAAAATGCAATTCTGTTTAAATGTGGTCGAATTTAAACTCGCGATGTTATAGGTATTTATTTTTTTTATCTTATACATCTGTTTGGAAAAATATACTACGAAAAATACCACTAATTCACGAATTTTATATTACAGATGATTTCAATCAATTTTGTGGACGTTCAAAACATGTCAAAGAATGTTGTAAGACTCACAAGAAACAAAAAATTTACCTTAATTTTAATGTTAAAATTGTGTAACGCCAAGAATACTAAAATACCAATTTGGGGTATTAAAATACCAAAAACATTGTTAAACTTGTTTTTAATTTCAGTCTACTATTTTGGATATGTCAGGTAATCTTTTTCCATATCAGATTTGTAATCAACAAGATAAAAAAAATAAAAAAATCTCACTTTCGAAACTACATGCTATATATTTATTTCAGTTCAACATTTGTGTTTTCAATTTTGTCTGCCATAATGGATTCGCCGTTTTAAATTTTCTCTTTTTTATATCATATTTGTAATCAGCAAGGTTCAAAACACTCAAATACCAACTTTCAGAAACATGTGTCTAGATTTTTATAATATGACCACGTTTTTGACATTTTGAACCACTGGCGTCTGGCCATAATCAGATACAGTCATTAACATAGATGAATTTGTAAGAAAATAATTAAATTAGGACCGACACACCTAAGAAAATGCTTATTATAATAAATTAGGTTTTTAATTGTCACTTAACACACAGTTTGGAAGAAAACTTGTTTCGAAGACTATTTTTTTGGAATTCATTGTATGCATTTTTTTTTAAATTAACATAGATTTAGAAGAAAATTTTATGTCAATTTATTTATTTTTCGTCAGTTTGTTACTTCGTTGTTGAAAAATTAAGGTCTACTTAACAATATAGTTCTAATTTTTTATTATTAATACAGTTAGATGACGCGAAAAATCATTTTTTATATCATCTCTGCAACATACTACCTGTAAGGAATCGTTATCTTTGTTAATACACTCTGCAAAGTGTAATTGTTAAAGAAATTATTTTTTTCTATTTGTTAAAATAGCTGTAAATATATTTTTTCTTTTATTTTTAATTCATTTTTATTTAAACGGTTTACCATGCATACGTAATTTCCAATAACTCTACTCAACGTACCTCCAAAGCTCTTCACATATTGAAATAATGTGTCGTAAATGTGTGTGATAAACCTTTGAAATAGTAATAACATATATGTTTCACGAATTAGGCTGAACTGTGAGCATATGTCACAGTGGACATACTATCTACCATAATTGCCTCTCACTTTAGAAGGTATGTTGTGTTGAACACTGGTAAAAGTTCTAAATATGCTTGGTTCATGCTACCAAAGCGACATCGAGCCACATTAAGTTTTAAAGCATTACTATTCATATTATTATGTGATTTTTGTCGTGGTTTAGTTTGCAAAAAGTATAGCGCATACATTAGAATGCTTTTATATAGCTCAAGAAGCATATAGAGCTGAGGAATTAGCACAATGTTTTGAATTTTCAGATTAAATTGAAAAGATTGATATGCCTAAAATGTACTTGATACAGAATAAACTGAAATTGGTTTTAGAACTGAGTTGTTTAGTAATGTCGTAAATATAGATAAATTAGTCAGGTTATAAAGTTCATGTTGATAATTTTGCTATTGTTTTCACTTGAAAAGGAAAATCATGTCTATTTCTTCAGTAGTACAAGGAAAATTATGTCGATCTATCAAACTTTTTTACAATAGCTTTATTCCATACGAACTTTAAATTATCAGTAGATTCCAGTTAAACTGCTGCATATTACATAGAGTTGTGTAATTAGAGTTGCAAAGGCTAGAAAAAAACCTGGTTTAAACCTGGGAATAAACCGGGTTTGTTGGGAATAAACTTGATTTTTTGGGAATAAACCAGGTCTTTTGGCAATAAACCTGGAATAAACCGGGTCTATTGGAAATAAACCTAGGAATAAACCGGTTTCTTGCAACTCTATGTGTAATACACATATTTCCAGTTATATATATATATATATATATATATATTAAACCCTTGATATGAAATCTCGACATTATTTATATTCGCAATATTTTTGAAATTTCTCTGTGCTGCATATATTTATGTTTGCCTATTCCGATTTATTTTCTAAAGAAAACTTTAAAACTTACTCAGAAAACGTCAGTATGATCGTTTCTGTTTCCTATCAATCATTCGTGATGGCATGAATAGCTGAAAGTTGTTATGGTAAAATTATGTTGCGTTCCACAACAAACATTTTACCTGAGGTACAGAGTTAAGATTCATGACTTTCGATGATTTATTTCCTAAACTTTATCAACTTCTGTAACATTGAATAGATAATATTTAAAATGCGAAATGTTTCTAAATTAGTTTAAGGCAAAAATTTGATATTTATATCCTTATTATTTTACTGCTTGAGGAAATTCATTGAAATGAATATGTAGTTTAAAAAATATATACGTAAGGAAACAAATGATATAATATATAGTTTTAAAATAATATGTTTTAATAATTGCAGTTATCATGAAATTATTTCCACAGATTATTACTTAAAGTACGAACAAATCTGTAATACACATTGTTATCGTTACATTCAGCAGAATGTGTTTTTTAAATTAACCAATAAGGAACTGTTATGTTATCCTTTTTTTTACTAAAATGTAATCTTTAATTATATTTTTCTTATGTGACAATTTGATGTACATGTGATATTTTAAAATTACTCTTTCAGCTACTCCCATAAGTTATATAATACACAAATATATCAGTTATATATTTTTTTAAAATTCATCAAATGTCGTTCCTAATAATATTTACTTTTTCATTCTATTGAATACTATATAAATTTACATATCAAAGTTTCGATTTATTTTATAAAGGAAAATTTAAAACTTACTCTGAAAATGTCACTTTGATCGTTTCAGTTTGATATCAATCACTTGTGATGACATGAAGAGCTGAAATCTGATACGATAAAATAGTGCTCAGCAATAAACATTTTATCTCAGTGGCCCAGTTAGGATTCATAACTTCGAATGATTTATTCGCTAATTTTTATGAACTTCTAAAAATATTTAAAAACTAAAATGTATTCACTACAAACTTCATTACAGTTTTCACGTATAAAATTAATTTAGGACTAAATCAATGTATAAATCAATTTAGGACAGACATCGGATGGTTACGTCACTACTATAATTTGATCATGCAATTAATTGAATTTACAATGTTAATGTAATGTTTAAGGTTTCATGTTTACAATTTTAAAGAAAGGTATGCATGTCAGAAAACATAACATTAATTAAATTTTAGTTTTTAGTTTTACTTATTAAGAAAACCTAGTAGCATATTTTATATTTAAGACACATACAATAACTTTAATATATTTATTTATATTATCTGACAGAGTGCTCAGTGAATTCCGTAACTGGGAATTGTTTGGTTTACATTTACTGTAATGTTTTACTTTTAATGATTTACTTTTTATTTACTATTATTTCTTCGAGTTGTTCTATTCTAAGACAGGGGACAGGTGAATTATTTCGAATTGCGTTTCAAATAAACAATTTGAGTATGTATAAAACATATACTCCAATTACATATTTTTAAAACTCTGCACATGTATTCTTAATAATATATTAATTTTTATTTTGTTAAATTTTTACTGCACTGCATATATTTATGCATGCCTAGTTTGATTTATTTTCGAAAGAAGAATTTAAAATATACTTTTAAAACGTCAGTTTGGCCGTTCTGTTCGCTATCAATCATTCGTGATGGTACGAAAGTCCGAAAGATGTTATGGTAAAATACAGTTGATTTCCAAAACAAACTTTTTAACTCAGGTATCCGAGTTAAGAATCATGACTTTGGATGATTTATTTGACAAAATTTATCAACTTCAGGAAATAATTTAACAAACTAAATTTAATAGACTAAAATTTCATAAATGACATGTTTACGAAATAGTTTAGAACAGAAATTTTATATTTATATCTTTATTAAAACTTTTTTAATGTAATCCGTTGAAATGACCATGTAAGTTTTAAAGAATTTATGTGTAACAGAAAACTTTATGTATTAAAACTATATTAGTTGTAAATATTCAGAAAATCTAGCGGAATGTTTTTGTTAAGAGATGCAAAAATATGCATCACATTAATGACGGGTCAAGTAAAGTTTTCTGTAAATTAACTAATTAGGCTATGTCGTATTTTTTTTTATACTTAAATTTTAATATTCTTCTAATTTCCCGTATATCAACATCTGATATAGATGAATTATTTCATAACTGCTCTTTCAACTAAAATTTTGCGTTTGGAATTGCAAACATAAAGAAATCCTGACTTCCTCTAAAAAATCTCTTCCTTTAAAAAAGATAATCTCTAATAATAATAATAATCTCTAATAATCTAATAATAATAATTAATCTCTTCCTTTTAAAAAAAAACTGCAACATAAATTAATAAAACATCGAGCAGAGTGTTTTGTGAATTAACTGAGTAGAAAGTGTTACATTTATGTTTTAATATATTATTTATCTTTAAAACTTAATAGCTTTCGTCTTTTTAATAGAATTTCGTCTTTCTTCGCGGACATCCAGAATTTAAGACTGAATTTATTTATACTAGGGCATCCAACTCGGACTTCCCGGTTTACAGAATATAGGTGAAAACCACTTTTTTCAATGAAAACTCTAATAGAATTTTTTACATTCAATAAATGCTTTAGATTGCTCCCTAACAATATAAAAAAGCAATATAATATGAAAAATATAAATTATGCGTTCAAAAAAGTTTTGAAAAATTTTAATAGCGATATTTTCGTATTAGATTCATGCAGAAATTAATAGCCGAAGATTTCGATACTTTGAGCAGCCTTTTACATTTTACTAATTTCAGTGGTTAAAGCGCGTAGTTCGATAACATGTCTGTTAATCTTGTGTTTTATCTTTATTATTTTACTTATTTATTCATGAAGTATTCCTTTCTTTATGTAAAATTTGCCGGAAATCATTGCTGAACTGTTGATATTGTTTAAAGTGTAAACGGGTTGATTTTTCGTAATTGGGCTTCTCGCAACGGGGATAGATGTTTAAAAAATCATGCTTGAAAATTTATTTATAAACCATAAAACGTCAGTAAATTGAGATGAAAGTTTTAAACAAATTGATTTAGAAACAACGTTTTCTTTTTTATTCGACGTTGTAAAAACTAAAATTCTGCGATGTTTAGAAGTTAAAAAAATTGCAGTAAAAGGAAAAGTTATTGGTCAGGTGTTGCAATCATCAATACGACGTCAGCGTTATTCACGGATATGTGTTTAATATATAATATAGATTATTTATAATATCAAATGATGGATATATTTACTAACAGAGATACATAAACTAATTATACAATACTTTTAAACCGCATTGGTAGTATTTCGGTTCAGTTTACTCATGAGATTTCTGTCATATTTTAGATAAGTTTAATTACCTTGAAATAGAGACCTTTGCAGACAACCTTGAATAACCGCTGTGGTCTCGTTGCGGTCTGTGGAATATGTTCGTGCACCGCTGCCGTAATTATTTTATTTTAAAGCTTCATGTAGGTATGTTATTCCGAAAGTACGTTTTCAGATAAAATTTCCATAAAACATTCTCGCATTACAAACAGCTAGACCTGGCCTATCGGCATCTCTATTTATTTAGTTCTTGGGATTACATAATTCTTGTCTTCTGTTTTACTAACAAATATCCTGTACAATTTGCTTTGGTGCCATCTTGTGTTTAAAATAAACCAAACGATTGTTAGTTATGTTTACAATTAATACGGATGAAAATTTTTAATAAATCAATCAATATTTAAAACTGTTAAATAAATCAACAGAGGAATCAACTATAAATACAATTACAATTTTGTAAGAGGAAAAGTATTATCTACCTAATCACGTTTAATTATGTGATGTGTGATATAACAAAACATAATTAAAAAAACATCATTTAACAAAAACAAAACCCTTTAAAGTTTTTGTGAAACCATTACTTTGATCTTCCAAAAATTAATGTATACGTATCAAAATGACGAAATATAAGGTGTACTGAAATTAAACGAACATGTCATTTACCGAAATATAAAAAATACAGTTCTGTTACGTACAATTTTATAGTTATGGAAGGTTTATTGAAGACGTGTGGAAAATGTTGTGTTTCAACATAACTAAATAGCCATAATAACTTTCCAGTATTTTGCTTCGTTTTTATCATAAATTATTGTTTTGAAGAAGATTTCCCTATTGTAAAATTTATAGAATAAAACATAAATAAAAGCTTTGGCTATGGTACAAAGATCTTTAAAGGGTTTTTATTTTTATTTAAATTTTTATTAAATGGTAAAATAAAATTGAAATGATAATATTAAATGCAAAGACAAAGACGTATAGTTTCATTACAACATGCTGATGATAACAAAATAACCGCAAGGATTAAATGAAAACCAATGTACGGTGATGTTCTATTATTAGGATGACCGACTCAAAAGATCTAATAGAGATTTGTTAGTTGTACTATATTACAGAATATTTCATCACAATAATAAAATAATAAACTCAAAAATCTCAGACTTTTGTGATACTAAAATTTGTGTCGTCTAAATGAAATTCAAAGATCCTTTGTACATTTTTTCTTCGAATGGAAATTATTAAAAAAATATTTACACTTTACATCATGGCTGTCGAACCTCCAACACGCCCGCGAAACACCAAAAAAAAATCTTACAGAAATATTTGTTTTACTGTTTAATCTCCGAATAGTTCCAATTAAATCAGACAGAGATTTCTGCAAGAAATTTCTACTAATGTTCGGGTACTACGTTGGACTACATCGTACTACATGTGGACTCGTTCTCTACATTTGATTGAAATTGAAAAATGTTGGTATTCGCGTAAACGTTTGCTGCTGCGTTTGAATGTCAAATTGTTATTGAATTAATTATATTTTTTTAAATTTTATTTCTTACCTCCTATAATAAGCAAATAGTATGGCAAAATGTCCATACATTTAATAACAAACTTAGCTTCAGCTGATGATTGCAATTATCAAGTGTGAAGTGATATTATTACTTCTTCACTAAAATATACAATTTTGTAAAACATACGAGCTCTGAGAAGAAACACACATTCGTTAAATGGAGAATTTTGCAAAGAAGCCAATTATTAAAAAAGAAAGAGTGCTAAAAGTAATGGGCTATGTATTGCCACGTGTTCTCGCGTTTAACATGTAAAAGTTATGGGGTTGTCCTTTTAGTTTTACTAGGGTTTTTTACTGCGAAACGTAAAATAATTTCCGTTAAAAAATACGAAAAATTTAAAAATTCTAAATTTGGAAATGGAACTGAAAATTTGGATAATCATAAAAATATTTTCATTTTATTTTACATTGTACTTAATAGTTTTCTTTTAAAATCATTTAAAAAAAAAATTACATTGTCATTTAAAATAAGTGTTTCAAGAAATATAATTTTATCTCACAATATTTTTTTTGTTTCAATCAAAAATATATGTTAAAATGATTGAAATTTCATTCATTCAATTTCATTCGCATTCAGATGTTTTATTGTGCCAATGTTGTGACGATGTCCAAGTTTATGCTACGTAAAATTCGACACAATAGTTAAGACTTACAGAAAAAATTGAAAATTTAGTTTTGGGTAAATGTAAAGAAAACATTTTGTACATTTTGTTTATAATTTCCTTTTCATTTTATACTATTCTAAAATATGCTTGAAACATTGCAAATTATTTTTTTTCTTCTGATTTTGTGATAAAAAAGAAAATATATTTAGATAAATGAATATATGTGTAACTTTAATTTTATATTTTAAATACAGTAAAAATTAAATTAATATTTTAAATTGAAATACTCCTTTATTACAGTTTTACGGAAATTTTGAACACATGCTTTAAAACTTATCGAGAAGGAAAAGCATTATAATGCTTAAATATTTATTCACAAAAGATTTCAAAAGGAATTATGAGCTAAATTTACAAAGACAGTTAAAAGAATTTCATTAAAATTAAGAATGTTCCATTCCATTAAGATTAGATTTATCTAACTAAACTTTTTAATTTGATATTTGTGTTTCATAGGCGATTACTTTCTAGCAATTCATTAAAATTTAATAATTTTCAAGCAATTCATCTCAGTTTTTCTAGCAATTCATTTCAACATTTTATTACGCCGTCAATTGTTTAAAGAAAAAGGAAACTGATTTACAAGAAAATTTCTGTTTTCTATTCCTTTTCTTAGTTTTAAAAGTTATAATTTTATCATTCATAAATAAATTATTTATTGTCCTAAACTTCAGCTGTTCTTTTATGTAAATTTCGTAAGAAATACTACCCATTACATTCTCCCTAAGTTGGAATTCCGGAAAACTTTTTGCAGATCTACACCGATTATGACTCCTAGAACCCAAAGCCACCTCCCAGTTTAAAACTTTATCTATCTATCTATATCACTTTTTTATGGACACGATAACTTCCATGACACACAAATCTCTTTTAAACTGACACATAAAATCAATCGGCGTAATCTCTCAGTCAAGTTCGTTAATGGGCAAAATCGAACCAGAGTGGTGGGGAGGCAAGAGTGGGAGGCTATTTGTGAAAACAGAAAACCCCCATAACTTCTTAATTTTGATACATATCGAATCCCTTTAAAATTATTATTACTTCTAGAAAAAGGGCCAAAAATTTTTGTATGACAGATTTTTGATTTCATTACAAATTCCCCCAAGGGGCAGGGGGAAGAGGGGTTTCAGATGAAAAAAAATCA
Organism: Maratus michaelseni; assembly: GCA_963931845.1. Lineage (NCBI taxonomy): Eukaryota > Metazoa > Arthropoda > Arachnida > Araneae > Salticidae > Maratus > Maratus michaelseni. The sequence goes on from OZ007589.1 coordinate 327,077,819, forward strand.
TAACTTCGTCAATTCACAAGATATCAAATCCGCTTAAATTTATTATAAATCTTCATAATCTACAACTTTTATATTGACAAGTTTTTTATAAGACCAACTCTCACAGCAAAAAAATAAAATAAAATAAAATAAATAAATAAAAACAAAAAAATCCCTGCTGGCATCGCCTACAGACACAGGTAGATTTTGAAGTGGGCGGTATCAACTGCCGCATCATGGCAAAAAGGTAATTTCTTCTGCAATTCCCAATAAACAGGCGCCCCCACGGTCTGAGTTTTCGAAATCTACCTGGGCCTGAATGCCGAGCCGTAGGGGATTTTTTAGTAATATTCTAGATACGTTCTATACGCTTTTGCCTGAGTCGATTACTTTCAATTTGTTTTTCACTTTCACCAATAACATTAACAACAAAATAAAATTTCATTTTAAACTCAAATTGTAATTTAATTCTGACAAATTTAAAAATCAATACGAGATAATATTTACTCCCGTTTCCTTTAAATTTCAATTTACTCCCACTTACAGAGAAGTTTTACGCGCTTGAATCGCTTTAGAGTAAATGGATATTTTAAATTATATAAATATCATTACGGTTATGCTAAATTGTAATTAAAATGCGTAGTATTTGCAAATCAGCATTGAAAAAAGAACTCGATTTTATGGGAAAGCATTTTTAATTCGAAGAATAGAAAGTTGAAATAATAGTATTACTTTAATTGTATCATATTAATTTGAGTACAAATTTAACGAACAATATTATGTGTCATAATCAGAATGAATATTTTGTTTACAATAACAACTAATGTAACGAATGAATAGGTGAGAATATTGATAAGAATTGTGAAATAAAACGAATTATTAGTAAAACGAAAAAAGAAAAGAAATTTCGTCGTTAAATGAAAAATTTGGTTTTTGGAAAATGTAAAAGTAAGGTATTAAAACAATATGTTTAGTGTTTAATATAAAGGACTAAAAGGGAAATTATACAAGATAATAATGTAGAAACGTTCTTTTAAAAAATAAGTCAATCGATATTAGTAAAACTAGAATAACTGATAAAGAGAGACCACCGCCCGCTATAAAGGATAGCCTGCCAGAAGAGAAACAAATCAAAAATTAGTGTAAAATTACCATGGGAAAAAATAATAGATATGTATGAAATGTATATGGCAAAGACTTTTACTAAAATTGATTTTAGATGAAAAGATGATAATTTTTATGTAAAAATATTTTATGCTTCCATCATAATCAAACATAAAACATTTTGCTTTTGAATATTATTTTAAATAAATGATGATATTGAAAGACTATTCATTGAATTTAAAAATAATAATGCCTTTTTTTCTGTTACAAACAGATAAGAATTTGAAATTTAGATATATTTGTCAAAAATATCTACGACCTAAACACGTATTTGCTTTTCTAACTGGACATATAGATTTATAAATTGCCATTGTTAGAAGCACAAGCCGTGGAATTTCACAAAGTTTGAAAAAAAAATAAATAGAGTTTATTATTTTAAATATCTCATCGTCCTGATGCATATGAATTTCTAAAAAGTTAATTCTTATTCTTTTTTTTTATAAAAAAAATCAGAGGTGATGAAATTTGAAACAATTTGCTTAAATTGTGTGTGTGTGAAATTTATTTGTATATTAATCTGACAGGCGTTAATAATACTTGACAAATAGTAATTATTTTTTAAATATGTTAATGAAGTAAGGGGAGATGTTTTAAACTCGGTTCTATAGTTTCCTATGGTGTGCCGTTTTTAATCACTATTTAAGCTATTGTCCATGACAACTTGGAGTATCTATAAACATTTTTTAAAGAAATCAGGGAAGAAATAAAGTATATGAGATTATTTACGTCTCAATAATGATGGAGTTATCATTTTTAATATAGATTTTTAAAATTGGATTATTATTTACTTAATTGTAAGTGCAGTGAAAAGTTTCTGAGTTATTTTGAGAAATATATTCATACCGTGTTTCCCCTAAAATACACATTTAATAAAAAGTTATGTTAGGGAAAATAGGCGTTTATTTGTTAGTTAAATAGTCATGATAGGGAAATAAAGTCCAAACATGATACATAAGATGCTTGCAATATAAGCACTTATTTAGAAATAAGTCCTTCTATAGAAATAATGTCTACGCAAAAAATAGGTATTCAAAATGTTAATTTATAAGATATCATCCTGACTTTAAATACATACATATATATTCAATTATTTTGAGACATTTAAATAAGGTATATCTAGTTTTAAGTAATGATTGCAAAACCAAATTCAATTTCTTTAAGAGAAACAACGAGAATAAAAAACAATTTTTTTTGCATCACAAAACTATGGAAGCATTTGTTTCTTTCAATCATTAGCAAAACATCATGACGTTTATGATAAAAGTACCACAGATCACGGACAAAAAGCGTCCTTGTAGCGATTGTTGTGTTGTGAATTAGGAATATCGAAATTTAATCAATTATCGCTATTTCTTTACGACATTATTATGTTAATGTCCCAGAAGACATGACTGAACCCAAATGAAGGTAGATGTTTGTAGAGTATATAAATAAATGTATATTATGGTACATGCATGTATGAATAAATGTAGATTGTTATAAATAAATAAATAAAAATTGTTGTGTTCATACACAAAAAAAATTATTTATTTTATTTATAACAATCTACATTTATTCAGCAACCTGCATTTATACTACCATAATATACATTTATTAAAGTAACAAATTAACAAACATTTAAAGTAACACATATCTTGAAAGTTTGCCTTATTGAGTATTGTTTTAAATGCCTTCTAATTAAAATCATAGGGCGAAATGCAAAAATTCATCTTGCGTTATTCATAAAATAGCAACATGGGACTCAGAAGAGCTCAACTTTTACGTAAGTAAATAGATGTTAAAAGATGTTAAAATCATCCTAGTACTTTTAGTTGGGTCCGAAACCATCATCAAGGAGAAAAAAAGGATGTGCAAGATGTAACTAGAAAGAGAGAAATGCATATGGGCAAGATGTTAGTAGAAAGAAGAAAGTGCATTATGGCAAAACGTTAGTAGAAAGAGGGGTATGCATTATGTAAGACGTTAGTAGAAAGTGGGATATGCAAGACGTTAGTAGAAAGAAAAGTTTTTCTTCCTGATGATGGTTGTGGATCCAACCGAAAGTACTAGGAGGATTTTAGCATGTATTACTTTATTTAATTTTCACCTTTTAGGTAACAGTTGAGCTGATTTGAGTTTCATGTTGGTATTTTATGCCTTCTAATCTTTCGGAGTGATTTTTTTATTCAGGGTAATGTTATAGAAACTGACTATTTTAGGAACGCGAAACGGAGTTAATTTTGATCTTGCGCTTATTTTTAAGTTAGGACATAGGGAAGGTTATTATGGTAGAACGCAGATGCTTTCCATAACAAATATTTAGCTCAGCTACCCGATATAAGATTCATGAGTTTGGACGATTTTTGTTTACTTTATAAATTTCCGTAAATACATAATATATATAAGAAAATTTGACAGACTAAAATTTCATATGTAAAATTTACAAAATAGCTTAGGACAGATATTTTATATTTATATCTTCATTATAATTTTCTACTGTAATCCGTTAAATTGACAATATAAGTTTAAAGAAATTTATGTGTAATAACAAACGGTAGGAATTAAAACTATATTTGAAGATAATCTAGTGGCATTTTTATCTTAAAACATGCAAAAATCTATAGCAAATTAGTGATTCGTCAAGAAAGTTTTCTCTGATTTAAAGCAGATTAGTACAAAAAATAATAATAAACATTCTGTAAATCACTCTATATTAGAGTTTTTGAATCATGTTTCAATAAAGAAAAATCCTCACAGATAATAAAATGCCTTACATTGTTAATAAATTAATAATTAATTTTGAAAATTAGATTTTTTAGGGTTTCGTTCATCTCACAAAACCCTATTACTCCCGCTCCGTTGTCGGTCCGTCACAGAGCCGTTCTCAGAACCTATATAACTTACAGAGTTTAAACTTTGTGTATATATATAACTGAATACCTGCTATGAAGCTCAAAATATTAAAATTTGAAAAAATCGTATTAATTTAATAAATAGAGATAAAAAAAAAAATTCCAACAGCCTTTTCCTATTAAATTTAAAAATTTTTCGTTATAGCAGTTGCCAACAATTAAAAATCCACAATAAAAATCTTTCTACAATAATTAGTTTTCTATTTTAATATTTCCACGTGAAAAATGAAAATGAAATAAAAAGTTTCACCAATTGAAAAAAAAAGACTATGACGTCATATGGGTAATAAAACGGAAATTTTCAAAGATTTCTCAATAATACAAGGAGTATGAGTATGTGTATATACAGAAAGCAGATTAATATCACGTTAATAGAGAATTAAAAAAATTAATCTGACGCTATATCGGAAGTTTAACGGATTTCTCAAATGTTTGAGAATGATACAAAGCGAATATCAATATGAATAATAGAGAATAGTAAATATATCAGTTTGAGGAACGTATTAAATCATGATGCGTGGGTATATCGTTGCATGTTTCTGAATTTGATGTACATATTTCAATGGCTTCTCTCTGTAATGCGTAGTTTAAATTATTATAATTGGCTAATTTTTCAACATTATTGAAATCTATTGTAATTGGGGATTTGTAGTTTAATCTGGCTATTGCAGTGGTTGATTTATTTAAGTTTATATTTCTTCTGTGTCCTTTCATTCTGTCTTTTTTCCTTTTTGTCATACCTATATATGGAGTAGCTTTTCCTTCGTTATCGTTGAAATTAATCCTGTATATACCTGATGACTGTTGATAATTAAATTTCTGTACGTCTGATCTGGCTAAATTGAAAATGGATGGATCTGGGGTGATGGGAGTATTTATTCAAAGTTTTTTTAATTCTCTTTTTAATTTTAGGGAAATGCCTTTTATAAACGGAATTGAATTCATAAATTCGTTTCTTTTTGAGCTGGTTGTATCCTATCATATCTTGACGTCGCATTTTCGATTAACTTTTGTATTGTTTTGCGGCGTATCCTGCATCCTTAGCTATTGTTTTAATTTTGTTTATTTCAGCGTATAAGAGGTCTTCTGTTGAACATACTTTAAGGGCCCTATGAATGAATGTATTTATTGCAGCTATCTTGTATGGGAAGGGGTTTCTGAAGTATTTTGAGATTATGTGAACATTTGCATTTGTTTTCTGAATACTGTTGTTAGTAGTTTATTTTCTGATCGAATTAGTTGTACGTCAGGAATGCTAGTGCCTGGACGTACAACATCAGTTATTATACATTTTTAAATTAAAATATTAATACTTTCTTATTAGCCGCATGCTAGAGGTTAATAGTGTTGTTAATAATAATGAAATATAATGCTCTCGGTAGCTTAATGCAGAATTTAAACACAAGACTCGTTATGCTTATAACTAGGATATTTATATTCAACAATTAAAAGGAAATAATAATTCTTTACCTTGTTTTTTCTTCATAGATAGCTAGTAGCTGCTCATTATTGACAGCTGAAATGATAGTGATGATTGATTAATATTTTTATTATTATAGTAATGGATTATCCAATAATGTTCGGCGATCTTTGAATCTTGATTAAATAATTTTATTGTTGAAACGGATGATGAAAAGGATGAAAATAAGGATATACCTTTGAAACACACAATAATTAAATCACAAATATGGAGCACATACGCTTCCAGATATTAATAAAATTAAGTATTTCTTAACAGAGGCTTGGCCATAAAAAGCCAGCGTGATGTGAAAAAAGCATGTACACATATATAAATTTTTGAGTCCGATCGAATAAAGGAAAAATGTTTATACAGCACTTTTTACGGCAGAGTCCAAAGTCTTTTTTCAGAGTTCAATGCGATTCCAGATTGATGCTTCCATGTGGTGGCGACATCTACTGTTCACCATCGCCACTGAACAATCGAACAAAATGAATGGTATTCTTTCTCAGTTTCACTAACACCCCTACTTTTGATTGGAAAGTGGTGATGGTAGTAAATGCAGTTTTGACCTTAGGAATTCAAACTGTGTCTTTGGCAGTGATTTCGTGAAGATGTCTGCTATCATCTGTTTTGATGGACAGTACTGTAAAGAGATAATTCCACTTTCTTTCAAGTGTCGAATGTTATGATATTTCACGTCGATGTGTTTTATACGTGATTGATGTTTATCATTGTTTGATAACTTTATACAAGATAAGTTGTCTTCATCGACAACGATGGGTAGAGTTTGTGATAACTCAAGATCTTCTAAAAGAGTTAACAACCATTGTACGTCTTGTGTTGCTGTGGATGCGGAAATACATTCCGCTTCGGTAGATGATAATGTCACGCAGTTCTGTTTTCTAGAGAGCCATGCGATAACATTGTTCCCTAATTTGAAGAGATTTCCTGTGGTGGACTTTCTGTCCATTTTATCACTTGCCCAATCGGCATCACTATATACTGTTAGTAGTGGTGGTTTTGATTTGTCAATTATGAATTTTAAGTGTCTAGTAGCCATCAGGTATCTGATGAGTTTTTCAACGGCATCCCAGTCTGCTTCTCTTGGCGACTCGTTCCTTCTACCCAGAATATTTACAATAGCTGCTATGTCAGGTTGCGTTAATGTCGCTATGTATAGAAGCCCCCCTACTGCCTGCCTATATTTTTTGTTGTCCTGCATCAATTCACTATCTGGGTTTAAGTTATAATAATTGGTGTTCGTAAAAGTGTAAGTAGGTTTTGCGTTTATTAAATTAAACTTTTCCGCAATTTCCATTATTTTATTTTGTTGGTCGAGTTCTAAGTTACCGTACTTCAATTCTTTAATATTTATTCCCAAGTATTGCGTACCATTTCCCAAGTTCTTTATTTCGTATTGTTTACTTAATTGTGTGTACACATCGTCTGTGTCATTTTTATCTCCCGCAATGAGGATGTCATCTACGTATACGATTATGTGCGCAATTTTTCCATTTTTATTTCTTTTATACAGACATTGGTCTGAAGTACATTCTTCAAAATTTAGATCTTTGAGGGATTTACTAATTTTGATATTCCAAGCTCTAGCGGCTTGTTTGAGCCCATATATCGCTTTACTTAGTCTACACACCCATTCCTCATGCCCCTTCTTTACGTATCCTTCGGGTTGTCTCATAAAAACTTCTTCCTCGAGATCACCGTGAAGGAAAACTGTTTTAACGTCTAGGTGCGTTATTTTTAAGTTCTTATATACTGCTGCATTTAAGAATACTCTTAACGTGGTGTGTGCAACTACGGGCGCGTAAGTTTCGTCAAAATCGCATCCATATTTTTGTGAGTATCCCTTCGCGACCAATCTTGCTTTATATCTCTCAACAGTTCCGTTAGCCCCTCTTTTCGCTTTGAATGTCCATCAACATCCTATGACGCGTTTGCTGGGAATTGGTTTTACCAGTACGCATGTTTTATTCTGTTCTAAGGAGTTCATTTCTTCTCTAGTCGCTTCTAACCATTTGTTTTTAATTTTGTCGTCTTTGATGTTTAGTATATCTTCCCAAGATTTCGGTACATCGACTTGGCAAATATTTGCGCTAACTCCCAATTGGTCCGGAGAGACGCCTCTGTTATGTCTTAGCGACCTTCTAGGTTCCATGGGGACCTGTTGATGGACTTTAACATCGTCTTGTTCGTCGTCGGTTAGGTCTATTTTTATGTTGTCTAGAGGGATCTCAACATTGTTTTCGTTGGGATTGTTTTCGTTTACTCCATGTTCTAAAAATTTGACTGTTCGGGATATTATACTCTGTTATTACCGATGTGTATGCGGTATCGCTTGCTTCTGTTGTCATACCCCAAGAAATTACCTTCGATGGCGTTGTCGTCAAATTTTCCTCTTTTGACTTTTTCTATGTAGGCGTAAGCCTTACACCCGAAAATTTTTATGTGCGACAAATTTGGTTTCCTACCGTTCCACATTTCGAATGGTGTTATATTGTTGTTTGCCTTTGTGGGCAGACGGTTTGTGAGATAGTTCGCGGTGAGAATTGCTTCCCCCAGAAAGATTTTGGTAGGTTTGCGTCGGAAAGCATGGTACGTGCCATTTCGACTGGTGTACGGTTTTTCCTTTCAGCAACGCCGTTCTGTGGCGAACAAAATGCTACACTGAGCTGGCGCTCAATCCCGTTAAGGGTTAAGTAATCTTCAAAGTCCTTTCCGAGGTATTCACCGGCGTTATCAGATCTGAACGCTTTAACTTGCTTTCTAAATTTATTTTTGGTAAGTGCGACAAATTCTTTAAATTTTGTCAGGGCTTCTCCCTTATACGAGAGTAAATAGATCATGGTGAACCTGCTGTAATCATCTATAAAAGTGATGAAGTATTTCTTTCCTGTGAAGGTTTCTGTCTTCATCGGACCACAAATGTCACTGTGTATCAACGATAAGATTTCGGTTGATCTATTTAAGCCTTTTTAGGATAGGGCAATTTTGTAAGTTTTCCTTCAATGCACTTAGTGCATATAATGTCGTGTTTGCATTCACTTAACTGTATCCCTTCTGCGAGGTTTTGGTTAACTAGACATTTAATGGAGTCATAGTTTCTGTGTCCAAGGCGTCTATGCCAAATTGTTATACAGTTTGGGTTGGAACACAATGTGGGGGTTTGAGTGGTATAACCGTATTCGTCCTTGGGTTCGATTTCATATAAATTATTGTTTAGTTTTGCTTCTAAGACCGTATTTTTATTTTTCACAGAGCTGCAAGTTTCTTTATCGAAAATAACTTTAAAGTTGTTTTCAGTGGCTCTTTTGACAGATAATAAATTACTTTGCAGTTCAGGGCAATATAAAACGTCTTTTAGTGTGACCTGATTTATTGAATCAGTATTTAATTTTATGTCACCTAGGCCATGTGAATTAAGCCTTTTTCCATCTGCTATCATGATACTCCCAAAATTACCGGATTTGAAATTTTCAAATTTTTCTCTTGCGAAGGCAACATGTCTAGTACACCCTGAATCTACTATAAATTTATTTATGTTTAGTGCCTGAGCTTCATTGATAAGAGGTGGTTCATTTTCCTGATGGATTTGTGCGGAGTGCTTATCTGATGCATCTCCTGAAGAAGTAGGAGGGGGTGAATCGCTCGAAACTTTGGTTGCGTTGGCTTTACTTTCAAAGCAATAATTTGATGAGTCTTTTGAATAGTTCTGACTGCTTTTATGATGATTAGAATTGTTTCTAGAGGTGTTCGAATTATTGCTGAATTTATTTCTATTACCATCGTACTTTTGGAAGTTGTTAAAAGTTTTGTTTTTGAGGTAAAAACATTCTGATTTGAAATGACCGTCCCGTTTACAGTGACTGCAGAACTTTTTATTTCTTGCGTTTTTATTTACGACTTTGTATGCAGAATCACGCGAGTTGGAACCAGTATCGCGGTTTTCAATTCTATGTCTGTACTCATCGATTAATTTATTTTTTATAAATTCTAGCGTTAAATCGTTATCGGGCCGTGCCTCTAAAGCCGTGACAAGGGGATCGTATGAATGCTGCAGAGAGCACAATAGTAGGGCACAAATATGAGTTTCAGCTATTTCTTCGCCGATTGCAAAGAGCTTATCCTTTAAAGACAATATGCTATTAATGTGTGTGTTCATATCACCTCCTTCACTTAATTTTTGACCATATAGTTTTCTTAACAAGAATAATTTTGACGATAAGCTTGACCTCATATGCACATTTTTTAATGCATCCCACACCGCTTTAGCGGTGGATAAATGCTTGACATGAATGATCTGGTTATCTTCGATACAAAGATTTATGATCGATTTCGCCTTAATATTTTTCTTAGCCCAATCGGTGGCGGGCGGGTTAGTTGGTTCGGTCGTGACGACATCAAATAAGTCGTCTTTCAAAAGGAGCATCTCAATTTTAAAGCTCCAGTTACTGTAGTTATTATCATTTAATTTTTCTATAAGAGCTATTTCTTTACTAGCGGCCATATTTCCAAATCTTATTGTTTTATTGTTATGATAAACAAATAATATTTACTTTTATTTTCGTTTCGCTATAAGCTGCACATTATTTCTGTGCTCTTTTAATTCTTATTATTTATTTCATATATACACACATTATCAAATTACTCATGCATTTTATTTATTAATATATATTTCAGGACTCATAATCTGTTGTTAATAATAATGAAATATAATGCTCTCGGTAGCTTAATGCAGAATTTAAACACAAGGTTCGTTATGCTTATAACTAGGATATTTATATTCAACAATTAAAAGGAAATAATAATTCCTTACCTTGTTTTTTCTTCATAGATAGCTAGTAGCTGCTCATTATTGACAGCTGAAATGATAGTGATGATTGATTAATATTTTTATTATTATAGTAATGGATTATCCAATAATGGTCGGCGATCATTGAATCTTGATTAAATAATTTTATTGTTGAAACGGATGATGAAAAGGATGAAAATAAGGATATACCTTTGAAACACACAATAATTAAATCACAAATATGGAGCACATACGCTTCCAGATATTAATAAAACTAAGTATTTCTTAACAGAGGCTTGGCCATAAAAAGCCAGCGTGATGTGAAAAAAGCATGTACACGTATATAAGTTTTTGAGTCCGATCGAATAAAGGAAAAATGTTTATACAGCACTTTTTACGGCAGAGTCCAAAGTCTTTTTTCAGAGTTCAATGCGATTCCAGATTGATGCTTCCATGTGGTGGCGACATCTACTGTTCACCATCGCCACTGAACAATCGAACAAAATGAATGGTATTCTTTCTCAGTTTCACTAACAAATAGCCGAATAAATGGCGATAAAGATTTCGCTACTTACTGCAGCTTTTTTTATTTTGATACTTTCAGTGGTTAAAGCGCTTAGTTCGATTACATGTCTGTTAATTTTGTTTTCTATTTATATTATTTTATTATTTTAGTTATTTATTGATGGAGTTTAAATTTTGTTACGGATGTTTGATAAGAAGATAGTTTATATATGTATCATCAATCATTTTTTTAAATTTCGTTCGACATTTTACTGTTCTAATTGATTACCGATACTTGCAAAATAAATTATTTTTTACTTTATCAAGACAGCAACAGATGACAGCAGGTGCAATCTAGACAGTTGATATTTTTATTCTCTCCGATTTTCATGTGAGGGAAATTCGTAATAAATTCTAAATACGAGTTGAGAATTCAATTGAAATTAACAATATTACTCATAATTAAAATGAGGAATCATCACAAATGCCTTGGATTACGTACATGTTATTTTATTTTTAATAATTGCTAGTTTGAGTTTCACTGCTCTCACAATGGCCGCCATATTGGAGGTGGAACTGATCTTACCAAATCTAGTCCGTTCATTAGTCTGAGCTCTGGAAACTACGGTTGTTGCCAAACGATAAGTTCGAAATTCTGCCTTATTTCCGCACCAAGTAAGAGAAATATATATATATACCTACCAACTGTAATAAATAATCCTTATGGAAATATGTCCAATTCGTTTAATAGCAATCTATAAAATACAATTTTGGGAAATATACGAGCTCTGACGAGATACAAGCATTCATTCGTGAAATAGCAAAATTTTCAAAAAAGCCAATTAAAAAAAAAAAAAAAAAACGTACTAAAATTAATGAGCTAGGACCTCCCACTTTTTTTCACGTTTGACATGTAAAGTTTGCGTTGTTGTTCTTCTTTTTTCTACTATAGCCTTTTTACTGTGGAAAGTTAATTTTTCTTTTCTTGAAAAGCACAGACAAAATGTGTAAAATGTAAGTTTGGTTTGGGGTAAACGTAAAGATTATTTTTTTTCATTTTAAATTTATCTGGACCTAATGATTTTCTTAAATAATTTTTTTAACAAAATATACATGATGGTATAAATAAAATCTTCAAGAACTATAACGTTTTCTTACATTAATTTTATTGATTAAATCAATGAAAATAGATTAAGATGAATTAAATTGTAATTATTCACGTTCAATTTTTATTCATAGTTTTATTGTGTCAATCGTGTTACGATGCTCAAGTTTTTTTTTTCTCTCATTTTATGCTCATTTTAAGCTTCTCTCATTTAGTTACGTAAAACTGAATACGATTGTTAAGAATAACAGAAAAAAAATGTCAACTGCTTTAGATAAATGTAAAGGTATTTTGTTTATAATTATATTTTCATTTTCTTTTATTTTCATGTTATTGTAATCTAAAAAAATACTTGAAAAATTTAAAATTATTTTTTGTCGTTATGCGATAAAATAGAAAAGATGTTTAGATAAATGAATATATTTATTAAAGATTAATTTTTATATTAAATTGACAGAAACTTTAAATTAATATTTTAATCTGACTGATATTTCATTGAAATTTTGCTGAAAAGTTAGATGCATGCTTTAAAATTTATTGAGAAGGGAAAATATTAAATGATGAAATATTTATTCACTAAGGTTTTCAAAATAGATTATGAGGCAAATTTTCGAAGACAGTTAAAAGATTATGCAAATATCCCATTAAGATTTATCTAAGTAAACTTTTTAATTGGATATTAGTATTCGAAAGTCGATGATTTCGTAGCAATTCATTTAACAATTATTGTTTTTCTAGCAATTCATTTTAACACTTTATTACGTTGTCAGATAGCATTTTTTTTAATCAGCAATGGAATTACAAAAAGTGTTCTATTTTAGAATCCTTTTCAGAGTTTTAAAGTTTACGATTTTATCATTCATAAAAAAATATTTACTGTCCTAAATTTCAGCTTTTCTTTTTAATATTATTCTAGATACCTTCAATTCACTTTAATATGACTCGATTAAATACAATTTGTTTTTTTACTCTGACAATAAAGCTTCGTTTCTACAATGAAATTTCAGTTTAAATTGATATTGTAATTTAATTAGGATAACTTGAAAAATGTTTAAAATATAATATTTACTCAAATTTATTATTGTCCTAAATTTCAGCTTTTCTTTTTAATATTATTCTAGATACCTTCAATTCACTTTTATATGACTCGATTAACTACAATTTGTTTTCTTTACTCTGAAAATAAAGCTTCTTTTTTACAATGAAATTTCAGTTTAAATTGAATTTGTAATTTAATTAGGATAAGTTGAAAAACCTTTAAAAGGTAATACTTACTCATATTTATTTTTTAAGATTTAATTTACTCCCACTTAAGAAACTTGTTATGAGTTCGAATCACTTTAGACATAATGGATGTTCTAAATTATCTAAATATCACCAAGATTATGCTCAATTTTAATTAGAGAACCTAGTATTTGCTAAACAGAGTTGAAAATAATGTAAATTTAAAACCAGTATTCTTGCTATAAAGGAACATTTATTTCATAAAAAAAATGTCACGATATGTAAAAAGTTGTTTCTACATATAAAACGGTTATAAAAACTTAAAACTTTAATATCCCTTGCCGAGTACTTTCGATCACAAACGTGATCATTATCACGAACGTGATCTGATTCCATATTGAACGGCTTTGCTTTTCTTCGTTTTCGGTAGGATGGTCATATTAGTAAGATAGTCTTATTTACTCTATTAGAAGATGGATGCTTTCTTAAAACTTCTTTTTTCAGCTTAAATTACCTCTGTAATGTTTAAAAACTTAAACCATATCTCCAGTATGCTATGTGAGAGATTATCCTTAACTGCTTTCTTTGATTTTTTATTATTCAGATACGATAATGCAACATAGGAATAATGATTCTTCCTTCATGAAAACATATATTGAAATTCTGCTTTTAGTAAACCTTGATAACGCTGTGGCTAGTCTATTAAACTTGATATCACATATGTGCTCTTTTAATCTGTCTTTAAACTTTCGTCTGGTCATTCCAACATATAATTTATTTTCTTGTGCATCTGTTATCATTGATATTACCCGCGATTTCATTCTTTGGAATTGGAACAATTTTGTTATGGATTCACCCTTTTAGCTTTCCAGTGTTTTATATACAAGATTAATTTTAAATTTGATTAATGCGGAGCTAAGTCTCTCATACAAAGCCGAAATATAGCCAAAGGTCCAGATGAAACAACTCAGATAAATCCATTTTATGATAGAACATTGTACGTCGCGCAATATAAGACAAATATTCGCGCAAATGTTCGAGTCCAAAAGCTACATTTTGCAATTAAAATTAAAGATAAATTTGGTTATAAAATTTAATATTTTTGAGATCTCATTTTTCATTATGGTTTTTATGTTTCATTTCATAGATGAGTTTATTAATATGATGAGGTGGGGGGGGGGACTTTCACTGGCAATGTACTTAATTTTATTCAATAATTATCCAGATAAGTGCCTGTGAAGATTTGAAATGCCCGTTTGACTTAAAATCTATACACTGCCGGTTTATATCCAAAAGAGGAGGCACTGACATATGGTTTAGTGTTATTTGAGCTATTAAGCTTCCTATATACTTTTCTGTCTAACTTGTCTTCACTCATTGTCAATTCGACATCCAAAAACGTTAAATTATTTTTATATTTCTTTATATTTTCATCTATTGCGTTGATATATTCTAAAAAATCAGTTCAATCATCAATACTGTATTGGCACATAATAAATACGTCATCTATGAATCTTAACCAAATTTTGGGTTTTAACTTACATGTATTTTAGATTTCATGCTGCAATCCAATGTGACATTCCTATTATATATATATATATATATATATATATATATATATATATATATATATATATATATATATATATATATATATATATATTCATGTGTATATATGTGTGTGTGTGTGTGACGATTTCACTGAATCACCTTGTTTTTTGTAAATCACACTATCAAGGCCAAAGGTTTCGACCTAGGAATTTTGCAGTCGTAGCGCCGATCATCTCAATTCGTGTTGTGTTTAATGAATGAAATAAATAGGTAGTCGATTCCACTCCACAGCTTATTAAAATCCGGAAAAACTCTGAGGTTATGCTTTTACTAGTTCACACGATAATACCATATATAATGACTTTTTTAACCAAGAGAGGCTTCGTGAATTAAATTAAATACTCGGAGAAGACATAAGATGTTAGGCAGCGTCGTATGGTCTATCGGCAGCCAAGGACATATATTCCACGGTCGCGAAGTCCGCGCCGGGTTTCCCTATACATCGAGATCAGGAATAATCTGCGCTCCAGACGGGATACGAAAATAATCCTAAATACGAAATACGGAGCAGAGCCACTAAACAGTCTTTCGACCAGTAGCGTTACGGGACTCTATTTCTTGGGCACTATGATATGAAGGATATTAAACTTCCGACTGAAAAAGCGCGGGAAATACATTCTAGGTTGATCTGGAATGAACCTGATTTTTTCGAACAAATATAGAAATAAAAAGAAAATACGTACCCAACTAACACAGAACTTGCGGGCCACTGATGGCTACGTTAGCCTTGGCCCAAACTAGTAGATGAGGGGCCGCAATCGTTTGCCGTAACGGCAACTTAAAAAAACTGTCACGCCGGCCACAATGTGGCCGCAACAGAATTGGCCATAACTACATTAAGATGCCCATAATTGTGCCACAAGTGGTTAATCATAATTGACGGATAGCCTAAAACTGGCCACAGTTATACTTTAAGTGGCAATTATTAATGAAAACTAGCCACAGTTTGGCCATTAACGATCATCGTGAATAAAATCTAGCCAGAAGATCGCCACAGCCATGCCACCTGCGTTTGTTAAGAATAAAAGCTACCCCAAAGCTGGCCATAAATGTTAATTTATTGGTCATCATAAATGTAAACTAGCCTTAAGTCAGCCATCCACATACCATCAATGCTATTCATTAATGAATGCATGCCGAAAGCTAGCCACTTTGTTGCCATGAATGGGCATCATTAATGTATGCAAGCCGAAAGCTAGCCACTTCGTTGCCATCATTAATGAATGCAAGCCGAAAGCTAGCCACTTTGTTGCCATCAATGGTAATCATTAATGAATGCATGCCGAAAGCTAGCCACTTTGTTGCCATGAATGGGCATCATTAATGTATGCAAGCCGAAAGCTAGCCACTTCGTTGCCATCATTAATGAATGCAAGCCGAAAGCTAGCCACTTTGTTGCCATGAATGGGCATCATTAATGTCTGCAAGCCGAAAGCTAGCCACTTCGTTGCCATCATTAATGAATACAAGCCGAAATCTAGCCACTTTGTTAGCATCAATGGTAATCATTAATGAATGCATGCCGAAAGCTAGCCACTTTGTCGCCATCAATGGGCATCATTAATGAATGATAGCCCAAAGCTAGCCATATTCATGCCACTATTAGATATCATGAATGGAAGCTGGCCAGAATTTTACTTTTTATGGTCCTCAAAAAAGTAAAGTTGAGCAAGAAAGGCTCATTTTTACTCCTTTGGCAGGGACAATTTTTTTCTTTTTTTAAGTTATTTTAAACTTTAGAATCTAAATTTACTGGTCCATAATTTTTGTCTGAAAACTCTAAATATTTTATTCAAAATTTGAAAAAAAAAATCTATTGGAATATTTTTCTTAACAAGAGCTCATAACACCAACCTGACTTTTATGCATACATGTTTCACTTTATTATAATATTTTTCAGTTAAAAACTGCAATGGTGTTATAAGCACCCCATATTAAAAAGGTCAAAATACAATAAAATCGAAAGTGTTTCAGATCTTGTATAGAATACTTTCAATCTGGAAGCAATAATAATAATTAAAAAAAAAAAAAGTGTCCCAATGGAGGCAAAAATTGGCCGTATCCACTCATCTCATTAGATCGGAATAAAAGGCCATATGGTTATGATTTATTTTTTAATGTTATTCTGAAAAAGTTGCAAAAGCCATAATTGTAATTAATAAAAAAAAAGTTGATAACACAAGGTGTAAAATATATATTGAGCGTTAAATTACCAATGATGGTGAGAATACGAAAAAAAAAACTAATTTTCTTCAATTTTTAATTAAATTATAGGTTTAAACATACTATTCAAAGGAGTAAATTTTTAAGTAGTTTCAATTTATGTTTCTTCAAGCTAATTCACCAGGTGGATTGTCCAGCCAGAATTTCCATTGAAAATTGTTATCTAATGATTATATTCAACACCCCTTTTTCGAAGCAAATAAAAAATGCATAATGTTAAATGAGATACCATATGAAAGGATTTTCGAGCGACTTCTGACATAGTACACTCACATTTCTTTAAAACATGTATTTTGGTTAAAATTGCAAGTAATAAATTAAATAGGCATTGTTTTCAGAAATGAAATGAAAGTTTTTCCTCAAATTACTGTTGCCACAAAAATTAAATTCCACAACAATGATTATAAAAAAAAATGTTCAATAAAGATAAAGTGGACATGGTTGCTGCATGGGTTTATTTTATATTTATGATAAAAAAGCAAAATTTAAATTCAAACGCTCAATTTTTTTTTTAAACATTATGTCACCCTCTAATATAGTTAAAATACAATATATATCGCTCTTGATATTTTCAGTCAGTTTTTACTGTAAAATGTGAAAGAATAAATTGGATTATATTCTGGCTTTATTTTTTTTTAGAAGTTTAAACATGCATCTAAAAAATATTAGGCTGCAGTGTGAAATCTTCACACAGGCCCACTAGTATATATTATTTCTGTTATCAACATCCCCTTTTCTCAGAAAATATGAAATGCAAAACAATGAACGAGATGCCATAAGAAAGGATTTTGAACCAGCTTCTGACATACTGCACTCACATCTCGGTAAAACATATTTTTTGATTAAAAATTACTGTAAATTAAAAATTAAATCTGCATTGTTTTCATAAAAGAAATGAAAGGCTTTCCTCAAATTAGTGTGGCCACAAAAATAAAATACCACATTATATAATGCTTAAAATGATTATAAAAAATAAATACTACAAAAAAGATAAAGTGGGACATAGTTGCTGCACGGGTTTATTTTATATTTATGACTAAAAAGCAAAATTGAAATGCTCAATTTATTTTTCTTTGTCCCATGTTTTTTCCGAAACTGATGTTATCCTCTAAAGCAGTTAATTAACTATAGATATATATATATTTTTGTCTTTGCTATGCTCGATCAGTTTTTACTGTAACTGTGATGGAATAAACGAGATGATATTCTGGCTCGACTAATGTTGTTTGAAGATAGTTTCAGTCCTTAATTTTCCTTTACAAGTTTAAACCTGCATCTAAAGAGTATTAGATATTGCTAAAAAGTATTAGACTGCAGTGTGAAATCTTCGCATGGGTCCACTGGTGCTTTTATAATACAATTTCTTACCTGGATGTTTCTTCCAATTATCCAGCTTGAAAATAAAACAAAAACGCAGGAACTCTATTTTATAAAATTGGTAAAATGTTGACATTACTGATCATTGAAATTTAAGAATTTTTTTTAATGATGTAACTATACATATGTAAATTAGGTCCGTTCAAAAAATGTCATTTCACTATCTTCATCTCTTTGGCATATAATATCAGAAAAATGTAGCAGTATTCCTATAAAGTAATGTTTTAGTCTGTTAAGGACTCTTCCCCCCTTATACACATCATAGAACAAAATTTCAATGTATATATATTTACAAAATATTACTAATTGACAGAAAGCCAATTGTCACTATTTTCCTTCTTATGTAATCTTAAATATTCTCTTATTAAATAAGTTTAATATTTTTTCAAAATAGTAGTGGCAGTTGATCTTCTAGAACACGGCAGGTTCACCATTCATACACTAAATCTTTTTTTTTTTTTTTTAAATGGACTAAACATTACTCATAAATAATAATATATCATTTTTTTTATTTTTTAAAGATTAGCAAGTAATGAGTACTGATTTTTTTTCTTTTTTTTTTTAAATATATTACCAATAAAGAAATCTTTAAAATATTTTTCCTTCCAGCAGGAGGTATGTGACTTTTTGACTAACAAAATTTCAAACTGATTCATACAATATTATGTACATTAAAATTTTAATCTCAACTTTTAATGAGATTATGATGAAATTTTTATTAAAATTTTCAAAAGTATTTATACAGCAAATTATTTTTAATACCTGATCTCCAAGCAATGCTAATTTATAATCAACCAACAAAAGCAGTTTATCAGGCTGTCAGTTTTTAAAATATAGCCTACATAAAACACTTTTATTGAATTATATCTTAACCTGTAAAAAGAAGGGGGAATGTTCTTAGAATGAGAAAGGGGAAAATATATAGTACATCCTTTTTAACAACATCACTTGCATAAATAAATATATATATTTAAAAACACTAGAACTGAATGCTTTTTTTCATATAAATTTTATTTTTCACAACAAATGTAAAACAAACCAACCAAAAAACATTTATTTATGTATTTACAAGATGCTCAAAATTTATCAGAAATATTTTACAAGAAAATTTAATCCTGTTACAACTAAATTTCTGATGTTTCTTAATTTAAGTTGATAAACAAGAGCTGAAAATCTACAGTCATCTTCACAGAGAACTTTTTTCTTTCCAGATTTTTATTCTTCTTCTGAAAAACAAAAAATAAATTTTACAAAACAAAATTAAAATGCCTTACTTTAAAAACACCACTTATTAATTAGCCATTTATAAATATAATCGGAACAGAAATTATAATTAAAAAAACTATTTACAAAAAGCTTTGTAGTTCAAGTTATTTGTACACAATGAAACTATTTTATTGCAGTATACCTATATTTGCTTTTAACAAAAACTCATGAAAGGGCAGCGTTGTCAAATGACGACTAATTCCTTTTTTTTTTTTTCTAGGTGCGAAACTGCATTTCATGGTGGCAATTTTATGTTATACCATATTCTCTCATTTCTTTTTGCAACCATGTTAACAATAATATTATTTCTATTTTTATGTGTTAAGAGCAGGGGGGGGGGGCTGTATATATTAAATACTTTATCTCTGTGTTAATCACTAAAACAAAATAAAAACAGGCTTTCTATAAATTCTTTTTAATAACTTCAAATATATAAATTCATATTCTTTACATATGATGTATGGGTGCTCTTTCTTTCATTTCATAAAAGTCGAATTGCTCACTTTGTCAATGTTTCTAGAATTTGTATTGCTAGAAACCAGCAGTTCTTTATTTTCTTCACTTTATATTTTCACATAACATTTCCTTCAAAATGGCTTTGTAAAGTAAGAAAATACATTGTGTACCTCCAAGCTATAAATCTGATATTATCACTCATAAAACAATAGCATTTCAATTCTCACCGTAATTTAGTTCAAAATAAGGAAAAGCAATTTTTCAAATTTTCCCCGTCAAAGTTAAAAAAGTAAAATTTAATTCAAAGTTTCTGGTTTGAATCGTATTAAAATTAGGTGGGATATAATATATCCCACCACGCCTCAAAGGGTTAAAAGACAATAAAGAAAAAATGAAGTTACTTTGACACAGGGTTGGGTTTCTTCCGGAAGAAACTGGAAAAAACCGGAAGAAATGGAAAAAACTGGAAGAAACCAAAACAGATGCTCAAAATTAAAATATATTAACTATATAAAAGAATTAAATTCAAAACCTAATTATATGAAATTTAAATTGGAAATTTTAATTAATATTAAAGATATTATTTATGGAAAAATAAGTTATTTTTTAATAACAAACTTCAGGTTCAGCAGGTATTTACAGGTTATGTTTTTTACAACTTTAGAGGTAGGGGGGTATTTTTTTTACAACTTTAGAGGTAGGGGGGTATTTTTTTTATTGTTTACTAGGGGGCTCTGCCCCCTACGAGCTGCGCTCGCCAACCCCCGTTCTGACACCGCATGATTTAAAAACACTCTGATTTGATCAGCTCTAAAACGATTACGGAAGATTGTATTATAATTAAACAACCAGTGGCGATCTGCTGTAACAGGGTTTCCATTCATTTTCCTTTGACTGAGGGATTTTAAGGTCGAATCAACTGCTGTTGAAACAGATTACAACTGTAACTGTCACCAAAATATATCATTTAGCGCCAAACGTGCATAATCGTGGCGTCGCGTCACTTTCAGTTAACATCAGATGCGTTACACGAGTTAGTTTTTTCATCGGGGAATTTTTAATTCAACGCTTATTTGTCTTTTGATACTTCTTTCTCAATCAATTTTCATTAAAAAAAAAAAAAAAAAAAAAAAAAAAAAAAAAAAAAAAAAAAAAAAAATCGTTAAACTGTAACACCAAATAAACAAATAGAAGAATTTTGACATTGGAAAGGAAATATTATTATTTACGCTGTTTTAAAATTTGCAATAATGGGTAAAAGATATGTCGAAATAAATTGATCTCTCATGAAAATATAATAATTAATTGAAATTGTTTGGAAATATTGTTTTTTTTTAATCATTTTAAATGTGACGTGAATTTCCCTAGTTACTCGTATTTCTCTTTGTAATATTCACGCGCAAGTATATTTTTATTACGTCATTTTCTACATTTATTGCTTTTAACACGTGATCATTTAAATATTATTTTAAAGTTTTATTTCTGTTTTTAATAGTCTCGTTGTCTCGTGTAAATACATTTCTTAATTGAAAGGGAATCTTATTACGTGCGCTATTTTACAAATTGGCAACGGTTCAAATAATGGAATTTATGAAATATGAAATAAATCTTCGTCAAAATAATGAAAATTTTGAATAAAAAATTGGCAACGGTTCAAATAATGGAATTTATGAAATATGAAATAAATCTTCGTTAAAATAATGAAAATTTTGAATAAAAAATTGAAATATAACCTGAAAAAATTACTCAAATTAAAAAAGTGATTGCAGTCTGCACTCCGCAAACTTGTCAACTATATCCTTACAAATTATGGTTAAATTCCTGCGGATAGTTTTCGTTCCTATAAAACTTTTTTCAAAAAACTGTTTTGACGAACTTTGATTTTAAATATCTCTTAAAATAATTCTTCGATTTAAAAATTGTTTGCTTCAGCGTGTTTATCGAACATTTCTTTATAAAACTACCAATTTTTAAAATTTTACATGCAATAGTTTTCTAGATATCAGTCCAGAAAGACTTCAAGGCACAAAATCTTAATTGACAGCGGCGGCAGCGGTGGTTACTTTTTTTTAATATAGAGAGATAATATAGAGAGATATAATTTCTGTAAAAAAAATAAAATAAAATAAAATAAAAAAAAACCTACCAATTCTTTATTTATCATATAAAAATGTAATATTTTAAAAACTATTGTGTAAAACTTAAAACAAACAAATTTGTAATTATGTATACTAGCATGCTGATTTAAAAGATAAATGTTCTAAAAATAAACTCTACAGGGATAAGAATTTTTTGCATCTTTTGCATTCATCCATTCTAAGTTGAGAAATTGATTGCAGCATCTTAAAGCTAAATTACTTCTGTTTTGTTATACAATGTTGCACTGTAGTAAGGAAAATGGAGATTTTAATGAAATCCTTCAATACAGTAATTACTGTATATTAGTTTCCTTAATAAAATGGGCGTAAATTCAAAGCACTGTCTTTTATTTAAAAGAGTTTCATTCTACAATAGGTAAATGATCCACATACTATTTACTACTGGTTACAGAAGTTTAAATTATATATATTAAAAAAAAAATGTGCCTCTTTTGAATTGAATTACATTTAATTGATTTTGTGTATTTTGGATAAATTTATTTGGTACATTTCCGTTATAACCAACACCATTGTCGTCACCAAGTGCAATAATTGGCACAAAATGAAATTCATGTGAAAGGATTCAATTGGGGAAAAAAAATGTTGGCACAAAATTGAGCATTTAAAAATATAACATTTGAAAATTACAGACTTTCACGAACTATTTTATTAAATCGACACGAATATAGACTTAAAATAAAAGAACAAATAAATATTATATGATAAATTAATAAAATTAACTCAATTTAAACTACAGGCATTGTAAATGTCTCTTAGCATTGCAGTAAGCATTTCACTTTTTGAATGAAGACGTTCATACTTTTTTTTGAATAAAAACTTTTTTTATGTATCCAAAGTCCTGAAACAATTTTATTGCAGCGTCCTCATCATCTGGTAACTGCCAAATGGTAAAATCCACATTAGTGTCAACAATAAATATAAGTTACTACTTAATATTAAATATTTTCTATTTGAAAAATAGCAAATTAAGATGTTTTGTGAGGTTACAGAGTAAATTAAGTAATAATAATAATAATTAAAAAGTGTCATGTTCAATAAATAGCAAATCACAATGTTTGGCACGGTTTGCAATAAAAATATTTACACGTTCAGGGTTGAAATAAATAGCACATTAGCATACATTTTGGCATGGTGTTAGAAAAGTCCCATTTATTTTATTCAGGTACACAATGATTGGAAAGCTTTAGACAGGTGTGTGATCTTGGCTAAAAAACTGGTGTAATTATCAATTTATCATACATAATTAAATTTTTATAAGTCTAATTAAATTTATGTAAGGTTATCTATTAGAAAATACATTTATTTTTATTGTATTTTACAAAGTTGTAACTTATATGGTAAATTCTTAAAGAAAAACAGTTTCTTCAATTTTTTCCACTTGGAAGAAACCTATTTCTTCCAGCTGGTTTTTTCCACTTTGGAAGAAACTTGCCAACCCTGCTTTGACACATCATAGACAATCTCTGACAAACAGATTTTTCCATTTTAATTTTGTTTTTTTAACAGTTAAAACTGTTTTGGCCAATAATTGAAAATTTTTTAGTAGCATTTGGGGACTCCTGAAAATCGGGGACCCTGGGCCCGTGCCCCGAATGCCCTGCCCATGACAGATATATAAATTTCTCTATTTTTGGCCGCAATCGATTGACAAATTTCGCAATTTTTCTCATGCGATCAATGGAAGAATTTCGCTATTTTTCCCATGACTGACTGAATAGTTTCGTGATTTTTCCCGCAGCTGACTGATGCATTTCAGAATATTTTCTTGCTACCAATTGCCGAATTGTGCAGGGAGGGAGGTTTTGCGACAAATAAGCAAATTTCCTGATTTTTTTTCCTACAACAAACTACCGAATTTTGAGATTTTTGAATTTTGTAATTTTTCTTGCGACGAAGTGACAAATTTTGTCATATTTTACTGTGACCGATAGACGAATCTTGCGATATTTTCTCACGACCGATAAATGATTTTTGTGATATTTTCCCGCTACATTTTGGTGAAATTCGCGAAAGCAAATTCTTGCGAATCCACAATAATCAGGGCCCATTTCCAGCTATATAAAAACAGGCAGGGTGCATTTACAACTATAAAAAAATGGGCAGGGTGCTGCGCCCTCTCGAAAACGTCTAGGGGAAACACTAATTACTCCAATACAAATATTGCCACAGTTATTTTATTCTAAAAACTTGATATTTGAGTAATTTTAATTAATTTTCAGCAGTGAAATTAACTCGAAATTATTGAATAACAAACATGTGAATTTTTACATTGCTAACTAAGCGTAACCAAGCTTCGAGGCTCGAACATTTTTCACACTGTCAGTTTTACGCTTAGTTAGCAATGAAAAAAAATCACCATTTTTATTACTTGATATTTGATTTAAAGGAAAATTTAAAAACATGGATTTGAGCCTTCAGCTCTTCTCCAGAATCTTACATTTGCAAAATATTTTGGGCAAAACATAAGAATGTTTTAAAAATACCTTGAATTTAAATATCATTTTTTAAAGTTTCTTAAGAAAAAAGGGTCAAAGAAAGTATTAAAGAAGGTCCCTTTCTCCAAAGAATCTGCTTTATTTTTAATTTGTTAAAAATTATACATATAATCAAAATCCAAATTAATTTATATGACAACATATTAAAAAAAATCCTTAATTTAGAAGTCAGTAGATTAAATAAATTTTATCACCTTCTCCCTTCCTCTTCTACATACATAGCATAAATTAAAAAAAATTATTTAGCATAAATCTGTGTAATCTTAAGTATTTTCAAAGTTCATGAAAGTCAAAAACCCTGTTAACAAAAATTATTTGACACATTTCTGCAAAACTTTAAAAAATACTCAATCTTTTTCTATTAAATTTTACATTTCAAAAATTTAAATTAATTTAATTTTTATTAAATGTAAGTCCAGATTAGATGCACTATATTTCCAGAAGTGTCACAAAAATCACAAAACTGAATCATCACTCTTGAAACAAATATTAAAACATTTAAAGCAAACATTTTCTAAGCACATGAGCTGTAGCATCAAAATTTTGAGTAATTTGAAGGACCCATTGTACAAGATGTTTACATTTCGTGAAACTCTGCTAAACTGTTTTAACAAACTGTAAAATAACAATTTAGAATAAAATAATTTTAATAAAAATGAACAATTCCTATGCAATTGGTAATAGACGAAGATTTTTTTATGATAACGTTTTGAATACAGTTTTGTTAAAATATTACAATTTAACTAAATTTTAATATGAAAAAGTTTACAAAATGATTTTTTGGCCATTTAAAAGATATCGCCAAATTTATCCGCCAATCGTGGTAAAAAATCTTAAAATTTGTCAATGGATTGTCGGAGGAAAAAAAAAAATCTCAAAATTCTACAATCAGTCACAGGAAAAAAAATCACGAAACTCGTTAGTCGATCATGAAAAAAAATCTTTAAATTCTTCAGGCGCTTGAGAAAAGAAAATATGAAATTCGTCAGTGGATTGTCGGAAAAAATCGAGAAATTCTTCAACCAGGCGCAGTAAATAAATCGCAAAAATCGTTCACTGGTAGCAAGAAAAAATTATGAAATGCACCTGTCAATCAAGGGTAAAATCTAAAAAACATTGTGAAATTCATCAGTCTATCGAGAAGAAAATCACAGAATTCTCCAATCAATCACGGGAAAAAATCACAAAATTCTTCAATAAGTCGTAGAAAAAAAAAATCTTGAAACTTTTGCCATTTGCCCTGTGGCGATTAAAAAATTGTCATTGATATCCTGCCATCCCTATGCGGTCACTTCCCAGTTACAAATTCCATTGCAATCCTTGAGTGACTGACGAATTTTAAGATTTTTCCCCCCAAGAATGTGTTAAGAATTTTGCGATTCCCCCCCCCCCCCACTCCATTTGTTTGACGAATAGCACAATTTTTTTCACCCCTGACGATCGAATTTCATGATAATTTCACTTGACCGACTGGCAAATTTTGCAGATTTGTTCCATGATCGATCGACGAATTGCACGATTTTTTTTCCCTGATCAACTGACAAGTTTCACCTCGTGAACGACAGAAGAATTTGGGGATTTTTTTTCTTAGGATTGACGACTGACAAATTTCTCAAATTTTCCCTGCTACCCGATTGACGAATTTCACGCTTTTTTTCCCTCCTATCAATTGGCTTATTGTTCAGTTTTTTCTTGCGGCCAATCAGCAAATTTACGTGTTTTTTTCCTGCAGCTTACTAGTGAAATTTGCGGGGGTTTTTCATGCGACCGACTAAAGAATTTCCAGACTTCAAGATTTTTTTCATGCAATTGATTAACAAATTTAGCTATATTCTCCTGCAACCAATTGACGATCATTGCAATATTCTTCCCGCATCTAACTGACGAAATTTACGGTTTTTTTTTTTTTTTTTTTTTTCCTGACCGACTGACGAATTTCGAGATTTTTTCCCTATGACCGATCTATACGAAAAAAAAAAGGCATTCTGGTATTGAAAAAGAAAAAAATACTGCAATTCCAGTATATAACTCGAACACTATCACCCCTGACAAATAATCCATGTACATATTCTAAAAAAATTAATGTGATAGACTTTCTGATTTTAAGGAAATTTTCCTGAACTTTGACTTCTTCCCTATTTTTATCATGAACACTTCGCTGGTATAAAACTCTGATTTATACAAAAATATGTTTCTATATGATTAAACTTTATCTAGAAAATTTGAAACATCAGTCAGTACTTTAAAAAGTGGCCATTAATGAAAACGAGTCTACCGGTCACTGGCTACTAATCCGATTTCCCAGTTTTCACCTATATTGATCGGTTGTGAGAAAAAATGGTGAAATTCGCCAGTCGATCGAGTGAAAAATCTCAAATACTGTGAAATTTGTTACTTGGTCGTGAAAAAAAATCCCATTTGTCAGTCGGTCGCAAAATTAGTCAATTGGTCATGGGAAAATATCGCAAAATTCTATTGATAAGTGGGGATAATAAACAAACCAGTTCAAAATATATCTTTTGAACAGGATGCAAGAGTGCTCTTTTGGAGAACAGTGTGACCGTTTTAAAAATATTTCCATCCGGCTACGCTTTAGTTCTAGAGTCAACACTATATTCATTACTAATAAAAAATTTGAAATCTCATGTACAGTGAAGTTGCTACAAAAAATATTACTAATAACATGTATTCAGTAACAAAAGAAAATCCCATGGGCCTCCGCTTGGATATAAATCTGTTAGAAAATATCTAACAGCTGGACTTATAACTATGTATGGACCAAATTTCCAGACTTTTCCTCTATAAAGGTGATATCTCAAAATATATCTTTTGTATAGTTATTGACAGAACTGTAAATTCTTTGTCAATGCGACAGTTTTAAAAATTAATCTTAACCCAAAATAACGTGTTTTTGGTGTGTATGTGTCAGTGCTTTATGAAACGTCTTTTGCATTTCTATAAAAGATGAAATTGCACTCCTATATATACGTATACAAGGACATCTCCCTGTTTTTTTTTTTTTTTTTCAAATTCTCACAGAACATTTTTGATCAGCTGAAGATTCGTTGCAGAACATTGTAAAATATTCTGCTTTGGGGCACAACATATTTTGAGTGATTATTATTGCAGACCCATGAAAAAAGCAATTTTAATATTGTTTTCGGCTGTTCACTCAACAATATTAAATGATTGGGTTTTTTTTTCCAAGGAAAAAAAATAATAATAAACACGAATGCTTCGTATACACTGTACTGGTAGATATGATAAGGTATGGCTGCCGAAGGCAGTCGTACTTCACCGCCGATTCCAGGCTCTCGTGAGCCTATACGAGGTCACTACCAAAAAGGGCCGGTTTACCCGGACACCTCTAAGGTGGTGCTCTTCGGCCAGGGGAGAAGCAGGGGCTTAAGCCTCTTGCGCTTCATCACCATTTTCCAAATGAATGACGACAGAGGTCGCTGTGATGATACGGTGGAGTCTAGAGCTCTCATACTACAGGCTGAATCATATCGCCATTTAATAACCCAACAGACCAAAAACCAAGCTAAAACCGGTTAGCTTACCATACTAGTGGACGGCGAGTGACAGTAACAGGGACGGCAAACACCTGCTCAGGCGGTTTCCTAATGCTGAGCTGGGTTGCAATATGGCGGTTATTTTGGGAAACAGAATGGTTATGCATCAGCTCCCCTTATAGGAGCCGAAACTCAGAGGACACCACCCCAACACACTTGGGCGGAACGCGGAAGTGAACAACAGCTCCGTAGCCGGGATCCCATAAGGGAAACAGAGTCCTCATCCAATGTTGAACACTCCCACGACCCATTAATGTAACCACATCTTCAGATTATCAAATGCCGCACTGGTAGATATAGGTAAAATTTTATTTTTAAACATGTATAAGCCCAAAATTGTGGTATTTGTTAAATATTTTTTTTCACATATACAATTTTTTTAATGAATGAAAATTACACAGTTATATTTTGGATACTAAATAAAAATACTAGGAAAAGTTCTTTTCAGCATAAAAAATTATAATATGCCACAGTTATTTTATTGTAAAAACTTTATATTTGAGTAATTTTAATTATTTTTTCAATTAATTTTCAGCAGTGAAATTCACATGAAATTACTGAATAATAAACATGCGAATTTTTACATTGCTAACTAAGCGTAAACAAACTTCCAGGCTTGGACATTTTTCACTCTGTCGGTTTTATGCTTAATTAGCAATGTAAAAATCCACATGTTTATGATTTGATATATGATTTAAATCAAAAATTTATAAAACATGGATTTGAGCTTTCAACCCCTCTCCAGAATCTTACATTTGCAAAATAATTTTGGGTAAAACATAAGAATATTTTCAAAATACCTTAAATTTAAAAAATGATTTTTTGGTCACTTAAAAGATATCATTTAACAGCTTTTTTATTATAGTTTTAATGATGTATTGAGTATTCTTCAATTCTATAAATTACATGAATTAAATAACTTCTTTATGAAACATGTAATTTGTGTACTCATTTTATATATTCCTTTGTGATTAATTTTAAATCAAGGTGACAAGAATATTTTTGTCTTAAAAGTTTTAAATCAAAGTTAACAATGACTTAATTATATTTTCCCATATATAAAACACAGTAAAAACTCTATAAAACTCACACAAGAGATAGAAATGAGGATTTCCTTTTAACCAACATTTTAATAAATCATTTTGAAAAACTTGCTTTCTAAAATTATGTTACATATGTAAGTTGAAACTCACCAGAAAAATTTAAGTATGTGATGTGCATAATACAAAATTTTATTAAAGTAAAACAAAAAAACCTTTTATTTACTATTTTTCCTGTCAGTTTTCTTTCTTTTGTAATGTATAATGAATTTTGAATTCAAACACACCTTACCCTGCACATGTTAACATTTCTGCACTATAATATCAAAATTAGGCAAACTGAAGCAAACATTACTGCACACACACTCAAGTGAAAAACAGAACTAATAGTATCAGTACATGATCATGTACAAGATTTAAAAAAAAAAAAAATACTTGGTAAAATTGTGAACACCAGATAAAAAGTGGCAATGTATGTAATGAATAATTATTTTAATGTTCAACTGGAGTCAACAATTAAACTTAAGTTTTAATCACTTTGAATATATTGGCATATTATATATTAAAAATGCATTTTATTTTAGCCCTCTTCTCGCTTTTTATATTTGTATCATGATTTCTCCACATTTTTGTATCAATCTCTAAAACACACAGCTTTCATTTTTAAACATTGATATTGATTTTCTATGAAAATTGAGAAAAGAGCCATGCTTAAGAGAAACTAGAGCTGTACCAAGTACTTGGTATATACTCGTTAATCAGCCATATTTCAGCCGAGTAATTGCAAGAATTTCATTTTTTAAGCATATTTAAAGACAATAAATGATCTATAAAAAGTTATTTGAATATAAATGTATAATATATGCCATATTTCATAAAAACTATTTACTCGGTACATAAAAAAATTATCTATAACACATAGAAACAGATAAAGAAAAAAACCTCATGCAAAATTAAAGTTTAGTTTTATATTAAAAAAAAAAAAAAAAAAAAAAAAAAAAAAAAGTCATTTTTAGAACTGTTGGAAAAGACTATGATTTTGGATAAAGAAGCAGTGTGTAGAAACAGAAAATACAGTAAATGCAAATGTAAATTTACTAATGTAAATTGATCAATACAGACAAAATTTGGAGCCTATTTAGGGGACCATCCCAAAATTCTTCCAAGTAAAGCAGGTCCCTTCACAATATACCTTTTAATAAACAGGATCTCTTCCCATTTTTTTTTTAATAACACAGGCACCTTAAAAAAAATTGAGTTTTAAAAAGGAAGAAGTCTTTAAAGACAAATTTGTTTTTTGGTTCAAATTGGAGTAACTAAATTTCATATTCATTACAAAATGTTATCTTTCACAAAAAAAAAAAAAAAAAAGAATAAATTTCACACAAATAACTTTTACTTTTTTCAAAATGGGCCCTAAGATAAAAGCCCTGCATTACAAACTGAGTAAATTGACAACTTACGTTTGCTTGAATGCCAAACGAGTTTATGCTGCACAGTCATCTTTTCTACACTATATCTCTGCTGCCATCTCTGAACTGCGCCACCACAGTCTCCTGAAAAATATGAAAATAAATTGTAATAGGTTGCAATATTAAGCATTTATCATATTCAACTAGAAAATTAAAAAGAAAAAGTACAACTGGAACTGATTAATGTATATAACTGATGCCAGTGAATCATTTTCTTCTTCTTTTAAATCAAAACTTATTTCAACATGCACACACACATAATTTGCATTAAATAAAATGGCATCTTATCTAAATATTGCTATGGGGAGGAAAAGAAAAAAAAAATTACTGAATCAGCCACACCAGCAGAAGTGCTGTGCACTTAGACTGTTTTAAATTTTTACACGCATATGCACTATAGCGCTTTTTACTGAAATTATGGTACTGAAAAAGAAAAACACTGCAGAACATAATATAAAAGATGGAGATAAATTATAATTCCAGGAAAGTAATTAAGGAAGATAATTGATACAATGTTTGGTACTTTTCGGTTAGCCGGACACCAGTGATATATATACATGTATGTACTTGTACACATCATTGGCACCTGGCTAACGGAAAAGTACCCAATGTTTTATTTAACAAAATTAAAAGTATAATATCAGACAGGCTCTCTCCTCTTAATATTTTGGATGGGTGTAAAAAAAAAAAAATGTAACAGTATAGTATAACAGTGTGCAACTATTTTGGATTCCAAGAAAGAAATTGCATGCTTTGAGAGTATGTTGTCACAAACACAGAAAGAAAATTTCAGACACGGGGGAGATGAGGTTAAAAAAAAAAATACTTACAAAGGCTTAAAACAAGTTTTAAAAAGGAAGACGTCCTTAAAGACAAATTTGTTTTTGCAGGAGGGGTAAGGGACGATGCAATACTTTGAAACAAAAAAAGGTACATTTCGGTTAGCCGGGTGCCAGTGATATATATCAACATATATAAATACATAATGTATATACCTATATATGTATATACAGACATATATGTACATAAATATATGTATGTATATATATGTATATGCAGACATATGTGTATATACATAGATATGTGTATATATACAATACTTGTATATATATCACTGGTGCCCGGCTAACCAAAATGTACCCAAACAAATTATGTGCTTTCATTAGGAAAAAAAAACCCATTAAAAATTAATCTGGTTTGTTATTAAAAAAATATTTACAACATGAAAATATATTAAAAGCAAATGTTTATAAAAAGTTTGGGTCCTTTTCTGTTATACCAACACCATTGTCGCTAAGCGTAATAATCGGCACAAAAGGAAATTCACATGAAACGAATCATTTGAAAACAAAAATAACATTGTTGGCACGAATTTAAGCACTTAAAAATAAAACGTTTAAAATTGCAATACAAATATGCACTTAAAATAAAATAACAAATAAATATTACATAAGGTAATAAAATAAAACTCTATTTAAACTACAGGCTTGAAATTGTAAATGTCTCTTAGGATTGCTGTAAACATTTCATTTTTTGAATGAAGATGTTTATGAGTTTTTTTGATAAAAACTTTTTTTTTATGTATCTAAAGTCCTAAAACAATTTTATTGCTGCTTCTACATCATCAAGTAACAGCTTAATGGTAAAATTCATTTCAGTGTCAATAATAAAGGCAAGTTATAATTTAATAAATATTTTCTATTTGAAAAGCAGCAAGTTAAGATGTTTTATGAGGTTACGATTAAATAATAATAATAATATAAAAGATTCACGTTCAATAAATAGTCCAATCAGAATGTTTGGTACAGTTTGCAATACAAAATTCTTTACATTGTTCTGCTGTAAACATTTCATTTTTTAAATGAAGATGTTTATGAGTTTTTTTGATAAAAACTTTTTTTTATGTATCTAAAGTCCTAAAACAATTTTATTGCCGCTTCTACATCATCAAGTAACAGCTTAATGGTAAAATTCATTTCAGTGTCAATAATAAATGCAAGTTATAATTTAATAAATATTTTCTATTTGAAAAGTAGCAAGTTAAGATGTTTTATGAGGTTACGATTAAATAATAATAAAAATAAAAGATTCAAGTTCAATAAATAGTCCAATCAGAATGTTTGGTACAGTTTGCAATAAAAAATTCTTTACACGGTTAGGGTAGAAATAAATGGCAGATTAGCGTATATTTTGGCATGTGTTGGTATAACAGAAAAGTACCAAGTTGTGTTCCTATTACACTCTGATAAGTGGAATTTAAAAATTAAATCAGATTACTTAGCTTTTCGGCTAAACCAAAACATTTTGGGCACTATTGCCATGACATGATTAATTAAAAATCACATTAATGAATTAAAAAGAAATTACCTACTTTATTAAAATCTTAAAAATAAGTGAAATTTTGCAAATGGTCATTAATTAGTACATAAAATTCGAAGTTTTCTATTACTATCAAAAGAAAAATATGCCAGTATCATCAGAAAATACAGAATATATATATATTAGTTAATTAAAATCAGATCTTAACATATGAAGTAAAATTTCACTGAAAGACACTGGAGCTGTAAAATATTACTTTCTGCTTCCTGACTGGTTTAAGATTGTCAGCAATAAAGCAAATTATAAAACAGGCAACGGAGAATTATGAAAAAAATAAAAGCTGAATTTTTTTATAAACCAAAAACTTCCGAGATTGTTCATTACGGACACATTTTACTCTGATATATATATATATATATAATTACAATCAACTTATTAATAGCATATTCAGGGCAGATGTAAGATCAGTAAAGAACTTTTTTTTTATTCACTTCTGTAGAATTAAGTCGCATAATAAGCAAAGCAATGCAGTTAATTTTACACAATTGCTGATGCTTTTTCTCAGCTTTCTTTATCTTGAACTTAAATCTGTCCCTGAGAATGATGAAAGCTAATTTTTAACTAACTCTTGGAATAATATAGAAAAAAAATCTTACCTAATTTGTAAATCTAAATATCCAAAAACCAGTGAATGACGAGACTTTTAGACATAGACGACGCCACGAACACGATGCAATGCCAGGCAAGGAAAATGTAAACATTGCTGCGATGACGCTGCAAAAAAGACATAAAAATCCCTACGAGACCGCAGAAAAAAAGCTATATTTCAATAGATTTATTTTTTTCAAGGGTTTTTTTATCTTCAAAATTTCTCATACAATATTAAATAATTTTAAAAGTGGAAATTTTTCAATGCTGATTATTACAAAGCGGAAAACATTTAAAAATATATTTACAAAAATCCCCACTGGGAAAAAAAATGTGTCGGAAAAGGGGAAATCTTAGTTTATCTTTCCCTGCATTCCTCCCGGTCCCGGCTTGCCGTGTGAAAGGAGTGGGAAAGGGAAGGTATTTGCTATTATTGCTTATTTAAGATAGTTAAGATTTTTTTTTTTTTAAATCTAAATTTTGAGTGTTTCAAAAAATGAAAATAACTTATTTTTTGGAACTGATTTATAGATAATATACAGATAATATAAAATCACCCCCCCCCAAGAAAAAAAAAGATTTTTTTTTTTTTTTTTTTTTCTCTCGTTTAACAGTAACTGCTTTTTGGCAAAGTGGCATTTATTTCTTTTGACAAATATTTTTTCATTGAAATTGAAATTGAAATAAATTCCCATTTATCATTAATTTTTTTAATATGTTTATATAATATGTATGTCTAAAGATTGCAATATTCATTTTCATTCTAGGTGCTCACAAAAAATATTCATTTCAAGATATTAATGCATACTTTAAAAGCAAAAAAAAAAACAGTTTTTATGATTTTTTTCCATAAAAACTCTTTAAATTAAAGAAGGGTACTTTGTGTATTTTTTATTGCATTTATTTAAATGCAATATTAGATGTAATATTTAAATGCAGCATATTTTATAGTTTCAGATAAATCCAGGTTTAAAATAGCGAAAATCATCTTATAAAATGTGAAGTAAAGATACTTTTTATTTCTTATAATAAAAATGTCGAGAAGATTATACTGGGCCACTGACTTTTAAACAATGATAGATTTGTATATCTTGGCCGCAAACGTACTTTCATTCGCTATTGGGCACTGAAATTGCATTAAGTTTCCCCGCCATTTGCCCGTTAACGATTTGGCGATAAACATCCGGTGTGCGGGCGCTTCAGTTAAAATACACTAATGGCTGGATACAAATTGCCGCAAACTTTTTTGGCCACAACGTTTACAACAGGTGGCCAAAAATCTCGTGTTTGTTGGGTAGGTTTTACTGGGTCTTGGCAAGATAAAATTTTACATTGAAACTGAGATTAACTTTTATATTTGAGAGAATTAAAATATTTAGCTGGGAAAGTGATATTTTAAGAGGATTAAATTTTAGGAGGCGTTATTTTAATGGAATAAAAAGTCAGTAATTTTAACAGAAAAGCATACTAGCGCCATTTTTTCAAGAGAATAAATTTAGAATAAAGAATTTTTAGCTATGCGGGATTTTGACGATTTAAATAATAGAACGAGAAAACATTTTAGAATAATGGGAAATAAACAGAATTATAGAATTGGTGAGGCCAATGGCGACAAAATTAAAATTTGCTTCATATATATATATATATATATATATATATCTTATGAAAAATGTTCATTTTATGAGAAACCAGTTTTAAATTAACCAGTTAAAAGGGTTGGAATTATTATTATCTGAATTGTTTCATACTAATTTCGCTAAAATTTAACGAATAAAATCACATATCATAATCAGATAGAATATTATATTTCCTATAATAATTAATATATAGTAAGAATGGGTAAGAATATTGATAAGAATGGTGAAGTAAAACAAATTATCAGACAAAACAAATTAAAATTAAAAATGCGTTATACATAAAAATTAAAAGATTATTTTAGGCAAAATGTAAAAATAAATTACTAAAAACAATATGTTTAGTGTTTAACATAAAAAAAATTTAAATTACATTACACTTGTTAATAATGTAGTCAATGCTCCGTTTTAAACTAGCATTAAAACTAGAGTGACTATAAAATAGAGTCTACCATCAGTTTAAAAGGACATTTCTAAAAAAGGCAATCCATTCTAAGTAATAATTACGAAATTACTATGAATAATTGTATAAAATGTATCTGGCCAAAACTTTAATAAAAAATTATTCTAGAAGTAAGGTTGGTAGTTTTGATGTGTAACGATTTACTGCTTATATCATAATCACACGCAAAACATATTCAAAATGTATATTTTACAATTGATGAATTCACAATTTGAAAACGCAGAAAATTATGTTGGGATAAAGTCTTCAATACATAGAACCCAAATTTCAAAATCTATTGTTATTAGATTTTGTTAACGTCTTTGAAAATGAAAAGGTGTTATGTGTTATCATTTCCAGTAGCGAGTATTCATATTGCAGGAGGCTCTTGCAGTAGTCATGTTTTAGAAACGGATTAACCCCTTAAAGGGCACCGGTATATTATATATACCACTCAATTTTAATCCCAAAGTGCCACAATGACACCAGAACTTTATAATCAAATTTTTAATTTATAAGGTACATGAGGAAAAGTTTATACTTATTTTAAAATAAATTCGTTCGAGAAATCTGGTGTCAATCAATCATTTCAATATTTTAGCTACAAGAGTACTTTGCCCCTGAAGGGGTTAAAATGCTGCTGTCCTTCAGTTTATTATCGTCCGATAGTGTATCAGTGCTTGAAACTGTCTTTCATATATGTGTATTTCCTAAAATTTTCATTTAGTAAATTAAAAACATATAAAAAAAATATAGAGATTATTATAACACATTGCATGGGTTAGCGGTACTTTTTGTGCAGTGATTTTTTTTCTACTCGATTAGAGAAAAATCTTAGCAACGGTAGAACCAGTTTCCTTACTTTTTGTTAAATGAAAGCGTATACCTTTCCTTAGGGAACATGCTTTTTTAACTTTTGATTTGTTCGTTTTTCTAAACCAAATAATATGAGATTTTTTTGTTGGAATACAATAAATAATAATTGATAGTCAGGTAATCTTTTGAAAACGGAAAAAAACGAAAAATACATGTATCAAAAACTAAACAATTAAATACATTTTAACGTGAATTTTTTATCTTATGGTTCCAGATGAAACAACTCAGATAAATCCATTTTATCACTGAACGTTGCACGTCGCACAGTATAGGGCAAATACTCGCACAAATATTCTAGTACAAAAGGTACATTTTGCTATTAAAATTAAATACAAATTTGGTTTTGAAAAGTTCAAAATATGTGCAGGATTTGTTATGCAGAAACCTATATATTACAACCGTCATCTTACACGTCAAAAACATTTTATAAAATTTATTTAATTTTAACATGAAAAAAACCCACAAATACATAAATAGATTTTATAATTTAATGATAATTAATATTTTAACGTCAAGATTTTTTTTTTTTAATATTGACGCAGCTTATTTATTTATAACCTATACGTGCACAGAACGGAAGGGTTTTGAGGCAGGTAGAGATGCCAAAATTACAGGAGGCGATCCATTTATTGAAAATAAATGACGCAGTTCTTATAACTGTAAAAAAATAAGAATGCACAGCTGAAATTTTAAATTAAAATACGGTAAAAATGGGATTTTAGATGAAATTCACAAACATTTAAATTCAGAAATCATTTCACATATTTTCCCATTTTTTGTAAATTTAACGAATAAATTTAGACAAATTACGGTTGAGAGATCCATTCTTGGAAATTTTCCTTTACTTTTAACATTTTTTGAAAGATCAGTAAAAGACCTTCAAGCAAAATTTGTTTAGTTTTTCTATTGAGAATTTGAAATTTATTTTTCAGATCCTTTTAACATGAAAGAGTATAAAGAATGCTTCTTAAAAGTAGTTAATTTAATTCCCTAAAGAGTATAAAAATGTTAGTAACGTTAACTTTTTGTTTCTTGTACAGTAAAAATAAATTAAATGGGAAGATTTTCGACAATAATGCAAGTGTTCTTTGTACTTTTTATGGAAATTATTTCCTAGGTTACACAGTAATAGAACTAATTGAACATAAAAAAATGCATAAAAAACTTCTGAATGTAAGATTTAAAAATATGATGAGAGGAATTATGAATAACATTTTAATTTTATGAACTGATTATTAATGAAAGTAACTTTTTTTAATAATGTACATGCGTGCTAAATCTGGGGATTCATAAGCAAGTGCAAATCTAAGGGACCACGATCAGTTATCTATAGGTTTTTAGATGGAACAGGTTTCGTAATTGAGATTGCACTTATCAAATTTAATATTAACGTACGTTAAAGAATATGAATCTTTGTTAAATTTATACGCCTTCACGTACTTTTAATTTAAAATAAAGTGAACACATTTTCAAATTTCAGGAAATCATATTATCCTTTTATTGCACAGTTTTATTTAATTTAAATATTCTTTGAAACTAAAACTATATAGTTAGAAGCAAATTTGTTTCGTTTTTATTGGTTTGAGATTTTCAAGTATAATTTTCATTTTCTTTCAACATGGAAGGCCATAAATAATTCATTCTAAAAGGTGCTAAATGTACTTCCTAACAAAATATGAAACTGCTAATAGCACTAATGTACAAGTGAAATAA
Organism: Maratus michaelseni; assembly: GCA_963931845.1. Taxonomy (NCBI): domain Eukaryota; kingdom Metazoa; phylum Arthropoda; class Arachnida; order Araneae; family Salticidae; genus Maratus; species Maratus michaelseni. Next base: position 327,116,261 of record OZ007589.1, read on the forward strand.
GAAAAAATTATTAAACAAAAAAGTATTTGAATGCACAGTTTAAAAATATTGTAATAGAAAAATAATTAAGAGTTTAATTTTATGAAAAGAATTTTATGTAAAATTTTCTTATGTATTATTTATAACGTATAGGTGTGTCTTATCCCAGGATTTATAGGCAGGTGGTAAAACCAAACGATCACGAAGAGACAGTGATTTACAAATTAAATAGTTTCAATAACTTAAAAAAAATGGAATGCACATACGAAATTTTAATTTAAAGTACGTTAAAACATGGTTCAGTAAAAGCTTTCATGCTTTTCAATGTAGAAACAATGTTTCCATATTTGTTTGTAATTTCAGTAAAATTAACGAATTACTTAACATGAAATATTTTCTAAAATATTCCTCCATTACAAAGTTAAAATTATTTTAAACATTCTTTGAAACTGAAGCTGTATAGCTTGAGGCAATTTTTTTTAGTTCTTCCGTTTCAAATTTTAAAATGTCTTTTTCAGTTATTTTTCAACATAAAATATTATAAAGATTTCTTCCTAAAGGTACTGAATATAATTCTTCAGAGAATATGAAAAAGTAAGTAACAGTGTCTTTCCCTTTCATACAAAATAAATATAATATAAAATATGATATATACTTTATTAAAGCCTATCTCATATTTTATCATTATACAAGCAGTTTTAATTTTTATTTTTAAGATAAAGCATACTTGATCCCATAGGCATTCCATAGTTGTAGTGAATAATAATAATAATAATAAAAACCAAAAGCTTTTCAATGTAAATTTTGAAAATATTATGAGAGGAAAAATTTTTAACATTTTAATTTTATGGAAATAATTTTATATTAAGTTCAGCATTTGTTTATTTAAATACTATATAAAAGTGTCGTATCCCAGGATTTACATGCTTGATGAGGCCCAGCCACAGAAGAAAACCTTATGTATTTTATTATACATGAAACTGTTTTCGTAATTGAAAAAAATAAGAATTCACATTTGAATGTTTAAATTAAAATACGCCAAAAATATGAATCCCATTGAAATTTGTAAGTCGTTTGATATTTCAATTTAGACTCGACCTCTTTAAAAAATAGATCAGGTCCTCACTCCTGAGTTAAAATATCCTCTCTTTTGCCTCTCAAACCATAGTAAAAACAGCCCCATTTTCGGGGACTCATCGGATCTTAATTTTTTGTGCTAAAACGAAGTTTGTCCCAAATTGTCGTGAATGGCTAACAGTTGTTGCTGTAAAACCATATTATGTCTTTTCTATATTCTGGCGTTTTTGAAAATAAAGGAATGGTTTTCCTAATCGAGTGTAAGTAGGAAGAGGTTATATTATATTTTCGTAAATATGCTTGCTCGATCAAGAAATATTTCTCATTTTCTACAGTGTAGTTATGATTTCTCTCTTTGTCCGTGTTTCGTAATTCTTTGCTCATGTTTTTGAATCTTTTATATGGTTTCTTCCTTTCAGTGATGCTATGACATGTTTTGTACTAATCTGTGACACATTTTTGTAAAACTATATGTACAAACATATCCCATTCATAATATTTGAAAGGCGAAGCATTTATAAAAGTAAATTTTCTTCGTATATAAAAGTAAAATATTCCAATTACTTTACTACCTATTTACAGCTGGTTTTTTAAGTGTTGGAAAAAAATAATTCTTATATACTAAATAAAATAACATTTCTGTAGAAAACTACAAATTTTTTGTGAAACTCAAAAATAAAGAATAAACTAATATATATATATATATATATACATATATATATATAATTAAATTTTTGGAATTTTTTCCTTAGAAATTCCACGCTACTTTCAATATATTTTGTACAGTATAGAATACATATTTCTTATGTTCTAAGTAAATATAATGATATCGCTGCTTGCTTTTTACAAAATAAAAAAAACACACTTTGAGGCAGTCATTTGAAATCTACATATTTTCATTCATTAAATAAATTTCTGTTTAGAAATATGTGATTTTTTTTAAGCAAGACGTTGGCATGTATGGCTATCGCTTTTTTAATGAAAAATAATTATGCAAATTTGTTTTCCAATTTATCTAGAACCACACCACTTCTTTTGAATTATTTTTTAGATATTTTTCTTTTGATCCTCCGCAAAGTGTTTTATTTTTTAGCGCAAATAATACAACCCTTTTATCCGATAAAATAATCTATTTATAAAATAAAATGATAAACTGTAAAGCATTTCTATGCATTTTAGCTTTCACATGTTTCGAGTTTTATGTAAGTTTCACGTTATTTTCAAGACACAGTGCACACTATGCAATGTTTACCGTATTATTTTTAAAGAAAATAATATTATTCTGCTTAATGGAAAATGAAATATGCAAATTAGCTTTCCATTCTATCCAATTATTCACGTTTCTTTCACAAAAAAATTTTTGGATATGTCTTTTAATATGCCGGCGAAGTTTTTCTGTTTTCACTAATCTTACCTTTAAGCTCAATTAATTTATGTTTTTTTTTAATAAGTGAAAAATATTCTTTGAGGGAAGAAATAACAAAATTTATGCAAAGAAAAATAAATCTTAAATATGAATTTTTGTGTGCGTTTTATTACCGCTTAGTCATGTTATTAAAATACATATTTTTTATAAGTACTGAATTTTTATTCAGTTTATTATGAATTTTTTTGTGTTTAGTCCTGATTTCTATCATATTTAATCCTTTATAAATCTTTTTATCACCATTTACATAAAAAAAGTAAGGCCATTATTTGAACTAGCTAATTTTAAAAATTAGTAACATTTATTTAAATAAGCTAGAGACTTGCACTACCTAAACCTAGAAAGGTCCGCAATGTGGTCTTTAGCCGAAGTATAAAATTCAGGTTATTTTTTAATCATCCTTTTATTTCAATTTAAACTAGATTATCTTTTTTCACATTTTCATTAATAAGTCTTCATATGCGTAACTGTTTCAGCTATTCATATTGTTTTAATGTATTCCAAGTTTTACAGACCATGTCATCCGAAAAATGCTGTGCTTTAAAATTTTTGCTTGAATGCGCATGAAATATTCTTTTAAAATGAATATTAATTGTAAGATAATTTTAGTTAAGAATTATTACCAATTTTTCCAGAATATTAGTTGGTCTGGGAAGAGTCGGTGCTTTCGTTATTTATTTTTGTACAGTCCGATTTATGAACTGGAAGTACTTAAACGGAGCTGTCATACCATGAGACTTTATGCAAATATAGGCCTGATGATATTACTTTAATACAATGCTATTTTAGCTAGCGAACATAATTTGTTCAGAACCGCATTCAATAAGCGAAATTTTCGTAAAGGAAACATAGTAGTTTTTCGACCTACTAAACTGCCACGTGGCTGTGTAATGTTAGGCGCAAACTGCAAGTAATTACTACAAGTCTTACGTATCAAGTAATTGCATTGCGAGATTGGAGTTTAAACGGGAATTCGTCTCATGTTTAAAGGTTTTTTTACGCGAATATAAAGTTTAGTTCTAAAGCTTTTGCATGTATGTTTATACTTTTAAATGTATACAAAACATCATAAAAATATCAAAATAAGCAGCTACAGAAGATTTACTTTGTGCAATGTACTACTATATTTCACGTAGTACGTCTTTTGCAGGTGGAATCTCAACCAAATGATATCAAATCTCATTCCACATGTTCAAAGTTTCAAGCTTTTTGAGACATCCATTTTTTACAAGATGTGTAGAAAATTGCTGTTTTGTTCAACATCTGTAGTCACATTGCACTGTAAACAATTTGGTGTAAAGTCCCTGAGAAAACCTGTAGCACCTTTTTCTACCACAGGTTTTCCCAATAATTTCCCCAAGAAATGCCAGGAAACTTAAACAAGACAGTTACACACAAAACATATGGAACTTTAGACAGATCACCGATCACTCTTTTACAGTAATTCCGAAAAGTTACACAAAAGTTCAAAAGTATACCTGAGAAAACTAAGGAATGTTACACACAAAACATATGGAACGTTTCACAGTTGATCAGTAAATTCCACTTTCTCAAGTATTCCGAAAAGTTACACAACATTGTGGAAGAAGATGTTGCACCAGATATCTTGGTATTCTCGGATCAGCAGAAATAATCCAAGAAAATAAAGGAATGTTACACAGCAAACGTCATGAATATTACGCAGATTTTTTACAGTGTGCTAAAATAATTCAAAATGTTCTTATTGTCTAAATAACATACATTCTTGTAATAAATAAATAAACTGATCTTTAATTTTTAAGAGTAACCTTATATAAATCGCTTCCCTTGCTTTTATATGATAAAATATATTTCACAGAGTAGATATAAATGATATTAAAATTACTTGTACAAAACATCATACAAACTACACATAAAGTACTAATAAAATTATCAGTGGTGTACAAGGAAACAATTTTCCTTTCTAATTTTTTTAAAACAGAATTATTAGATTTTGTTAAGATATTTGGTTAAAGTCAGGTTAAAGCGTTTTTATATACGAAATTTCCCCTTTCAGAATCAATGTTGACAGACTTCTTAGAACCAGCAATTGCAAATAATTCACTCGATTTTCTTGTCTTTTTTTTTCTGTTTAAATGAAATTAACAAGTTTGTTTAGTGGGATTCTAAAAGTACGGACGTCCGTATATGATTTTCTTATCATTCAAATGTTTACTGAATGATTCTATATTTGGTTAGCTTCCAGTATTTGCAGAGGAAATTATCTTCTTTTCTTATACAATTGTAAGAGTTTGAAGAGAAGACAAATTAGTCTGAGAATGATTTGAGATTCAATAGCTTTGAGTTAAACTAAGTGAACAAGGGGAAATTTAATTGTACGTTGTTTATGCATATAATCAAAAATATTTTTTGATGGACACGTATAAATACTGTATTTCTTTTTTTATTATTATTCTTTTTTAGCTCATAAATGTACGTTGCAAATTCAGACCATGTTCAAAACCTGAATTAATATCAAATTTCTTTAGCAAAATTACCAATCGTTAATGTTTGTTCAAAGAAATATTTATTCTGAATTTTTTTTATTTCATTCAGGGGAGGTTCTTCTCTAGCGTGGAAAATAATATAACATCTGGCTCTTCAGCAATTAATCCGAAAACAAAAACTGAAAAGTTGGAAATTGTACGTCAAACGCGACAAATGAGGTGCGTTCGTACTATAACTAGTTTTATAAATATTCAGATCTTGGTGAAATAGCTGTTACACTCTTATGCAAAAATGCATGAATACACAATTTATTTTATGTGCAGATGTCCATATTATAGATATTAATTTTATTTTATGAAATTAAGTTTCAATACACTTTTACAAACAATTAATTACAATTCTGTGACATTAAAATTATACTATGCGCAAATATCCAATACAAGACAATCTAAAAAAGTTATCGTTATTTTTTCAGTGAAATGAATTATATCGTCTGTTATTATGATATGAATAATTTCCGCAATAAATTAAGTACATTTTAAGATGGCAACACTTTATCTTCTGTTGACATTTACTGAAAATTCCAATGGGAAACTTAGTCCTAGCATTGAAATCTTCCGAACTTGAAATCCATATTTACACTCTTTTTCCATTATCTATTTCTCCGGAAACATCCAACCAAAAAAATTGTCGGTAAATTATGTGATTGCTATAATTAAAAACTTTAGTATACAAATTCGTTTTTTAAATTCAGTAATACGAAAATAATATGACTCTATCTTAAATATGACGCTATATCACTATAGCAACAAAGAATCATTACCTATCATGGGATATCATTGAATTAATGATGTATGAAAAGATTTAACAGAATGAATAAAACATTTTTTAATATCCTTTTAAGTTTTAATTCGATTTTCATAAAATTTGAAAAGACTCGACAAAAATTCTGCAACGATTATATATAATAAATTTCAAACCACTTGGTTGGGTAGTTTTTGCGCTATTACATGCGAACTGACGAGAATATAGATGCTACGTATTTACATAATTATTAACGCACCTAAAAAGTTTTTTTTAAACGATATCAGATTGCTGAACGAATTATAAGTAAGGTAAAGCCAGGAGAGATTGCGCACATAGAGGTTCGGGGGGAAGGAGTAGAGTGAGCGCGCAGCGAGTCCAGGTAGTTGTACAACAGCAGTAGTGGACTGTTGTTTCCATTAGTTTCTATGCTAGGAAAGATTACGCAACTTATTTTTAAATTTGTATAAAAAAATTAAATATTAAAATGGACTAATTTTAAGTTAAACGTGTTTTCAAGTAACTTAATATAATTTTGTAATCTTATCTGGACTTGTTTTTTCTAATTCTTTAATTTTTTAGCCTTTAATTAAAATTCATTAATCGTTTTTAAAATTATTTCCTTTTTCTGATTCTTTAATCATTAGGTTGAAATATTCCCTCCTATTACAATAATATTCGTTAACAAAAACATTACAACAATGTCATTTAAGTGCAATTATTATTGTTAACAATTTAATTGTAGTTATTATTAGTAACAATCTCTCCTACCCATGTGCGCAATCACACCAACCCTGTAAGGACAGATTGTGCAAAATAACTTTTTTGGTTTTATTACACCTGTTCTATTAAATTACAACATAACAACAAAATAGCAATGGTAATGCATAAAAACAAATGAAGGGAAAATTATTCATGAATAGTTTAGCAAAAAATTAATATTTAGATTTTTTATTGTTATTATTTTGAATTGCGCGCAGACACTCCTAGCTTTACCTTATATAATATATATAAATATATATAAACAACGTTTCAATATTTTCTGGCATTTTAACAATACATTTTGGGATATTTGTTTGCAATTTTATATGCTTAAAAAGTAGCAAATGTGCATTAACATAACATATTACACGTTGACTGCCTGCGAAAAATACAGGGTGTTCATAAAATCTTGTCGCGGTCTCCTTGCCTCATAAAATCTGATATAAGAACAGGACGAAAAATATTATTACACATTTGTAAAGTACAACTCAAAAAGGTTTTTTAATAACACAAACAAATTAAGACCGTGTAGACCAGTAACCAGTTAGACCAGTAGACCGTGCGAGGTTTTTGCACTGTAGTCTAATATTTTTTAGATATACCTAATATTTTTAAGATGTGGGTTCAAACTTCTAACGTGAAATTAAGGATAAAAATATATGTAAACAACATTAGGCAAGCCAGAATATTGTCTCATTTATTCTGTCAAAAAGTTTCAGTTAAAACTGATCGAAGATAACACGTGAGAAAAAAAATAACAATCGTACTTTCATAATATTCAGAAGTTGCATTTAAATTTTTACACATGAAAAGTTAATTAGTCTTATACTCTAATCTGCGAAACTGCACTGTAAAAATTTGCAGCAAACTGTACAGTCATGTGACCGATTTTATAAAAAATAATTACATATCCGAAATTTAACTTTTTTCTGATCATGATACTGGACAATAATATGGTCAAAATAGAGTTAAATTATGGTTATGTAACTGATTTCTGTAAAATGGTCAAATGACTGGGCAGTTTGTTGCAAATTTTTAACCATGTGGGTCATACATTAATACTTCTGTATCTTTATGAAACCCTTTCATAACATTAAACATCATTTTTACACGTTTTCTACCGGTAAAACATGGTATAAAACCCATGCGGCTGCCATCTTGGTAACTTTAAGAATTAAAAAATCTTTTAAATACACATTGTTTATTTATTCAAAAAGTAAAAAATGCAATAAAATAACTCGACAGAAACTTTACTAAACAGAAATTTTACTTAAACAGTTATATTTATTATTGTATTTAAAGCATAGTATTGTATATAAGGTAAAGCTAGGATAGTCTGCGCACAATTCAAAAGAATAGCAATAAAAAATCTAAATATTAATTTTTTGCTAAACTATTCATGAATAACTTTTACTTCATTTGTTTTTTATGCATTTCCATTGCTATTTTGTTGTTATGTTGCAATTTAATAGAACAATTGTAATAAAACCAAGAAAGTTATTTTGCGCAATCTCTCCTTATAGGGTTGGTGTGATTGCGCACATGGGTAAAAGAGATTGTTACTTATAATAACTACAATTAAATTGTTAACAGTAATAATTACACTTAAATGGCACTGCTGTAAGGTTTTTGTGAACAAATATTATTGTATTAGGAGTGAATATTTCAACCTAATAATTAAAGAATCAGAAAAAGGAAATAATTTTAAAAACGATTAAAAAAAATTAATTAAAGGAAAAAAAATATGAATCAGAAAAAGCAAGTCCAGATAAGATTAAAAAATAAAATAATGTTACTTAATAACACGTTTAACTTAAAATTAGTCCATTTTCATTTTTCATTTTTTTATGCAAATTTACCAATAAGCTGCGTAATCTCTCCTACCATGGAAACGAATGGGAATACTGCGCCATCTCTCCTAAGTAGCAAATGCGCAAACTCTCCAATTTCGGTAGGAAAGATTGCGCGGCCTTTTATTTAAACATGACCTCTTCTAAAACGAACCGTCGATGTTCACATTGTTAGTCTAGATTAGTAGCTTATGAGAAATCGTTTAAGTTTAAAATATTTTGTACTATTGACATTGTATAGAAATTCTGATGAAGAGCTATGAAAATTCAAGCACTTACTTTGGGAAAACAAAACAAAATAGCAATACTTTATCTTAGACGCTCAAAGCAATCAACGTGCACTTTCAAGTAGACACTCCATTACTGTTGTTGTACAACTACCTGGAGTCACTGCACGCTCACTCTACTCCTTCCCCCCAAACCTCTATGTGCGCAATCTCTCCGACTGCGTCATCTCTCCTGGCTTTACCTTATATCGGAACGTTTAAATTTTTATATAAAAACTTATTTATATTTACATTGTATAATTAGTTCAAGTCTTTTTCAAATGGATTAATCAAGATAATACTTGCAATATTAATGACTAATTTCTTTACGTGTTGTTATTTTGTTTTTCGTTTTAAATCTGCCTTGCATGGTCACCTAATATTACGATGAAATGTAAAATAGTTTTCAGAGAACTTCGCGTAGATAACCATAACATATTTTAACCACTACAGAATAATAAATAAATTAACAAGAACGAAAAAATATGCATCAGGCATAGATTATGAAACACTTTTCAACATTTACAGGATATTATTAAGAAATTTCATTTTTTCATAGAATGAAATGTGATATCTACATAAGCGACTTAAAAAAAACACATACATTAGTAAAAGTTCCTTTTCAGCAATTAAAGTCCATATCAGGTAACGTGTGCAAAGTCTTTAGTGTAGCACTGTATGTCATCTATAGAATATATACACACAACCTCATTCACTCAATCTTAGATCAATTTAAAGGGGTCCGGGACACATTTAAAAAATATATATATTTATTGAGTTAAAATTTTGATTATTTTGTGATGGTTAAGCATATCATTTGTAAACAAAATCACATAATAAAACGTCTCATAACTTTAAAAAAAATTATTTAAAATTTATTAAAAAAGTGGGGTAATTTAAAATCGTTATAACTCGAAATATTATTTGTAGAATTTCATTTTTTTTTCATTTAAATAAACAAAAATATATAAATTTAAATTTTGATTCAGCATTTAAAAAAATATTAATTTAAAAAAAAATAAAAATATTTAAATTCAAAACTTTAAAAACAATGATGTAACTTTTTTTTTAAAATCATCTTTTCAAAAGTAAATATTTTCTTCAAATTTGCTGAATTAAAATTAAAGTAAAATAACTGAAAAAGACCTGTTCCAAGTTTGAGCCATTTATCTTTAACTCTTTTTGACTTATAACGATTTAAAGACGAGAATGCGTGAAAGAACCCATCATGCAGAGAAACGCAAAAACATTTTCATGACAACCACTACTTGAAAGCTATATTTTTAAAACAAAAAATTAATATATCCTGTTTTATTTAAGACAGAAACATGATTTAAACGTCATTTTAAGCAGATAAAAACAGAGAATTTTTTAATACAATAAAATAGTCTTCAAAAATTTGAAGATTTTCGTGTTTCGGACCCCCTTAAAAATGCATATTACAAATGACGCACTTCCAACAAGTATCAATCTAAGTGAGTCCGTTAACCGAATTATGTTGTGTGTCTCTGTAAATGAACAATAAATACTAAACACTCAATCAACACTGTAATCTATAGAATTATTCAGTGCACTCCAGTGTTTTCGTTCTATCACGATATCACTAAAATGTCCCCCCCCCCATAGATCATAATGTACTTACATCCTTTTGTGCGTCCCTGTAAACGAGCTATAAATACTACGCGTTCTATACTCCTGAGAAAACATGTTGTGTTCCATCTCATACTAAATATTAATCTCATTATGTTTGAGGATGCATTATGTATATTGATCTCATTATGTTTGAAATACGTAAGATCAATAAAATTCACCGCAAACGATTTCTCTCCATAGACCATAATGTAATAGAATTATTTTGTATGTCCCTGTAAATAAATTATAATTTATACACACTTCATTTTCAATACCGACCACTCTACAGTAAACTCAATAACATAAAAAAATTCATGACAATCCGAGTATATTTACGGGAGTTAGAGCACGGACAAACAGACGGCAGACAGACAGAAAAGTCAAATTTATAAAAAATAGTGTATTTGTTTGAATATAACTGTATTAATTAATAGTTTAATATCTTTTAAATTCTGACTAAACAATGAGAAAACTATTTAGAAATAATGAATAGATAGTTTAAATAAGAGATTTTTTCCCTTCCTGTTGCCATATCTTATAAATGAAACAGGGCAAAAGTTTTAATTTGTAGTGAATTCACGAGTATATGCTTTCTTAAAAGTGTAAATAAAGCGGCGAAATTTCCATAACTGGGGCCAACACCAAATTGACGAACTGTAATGGATATATTTTGAATAAACATGACTTGCAGTCTTGAACGTAAGCATGATTTTTAAGATAAACATTGAAAGCTTATAAAATAGCGCTTAAAAAAAACTATTTTACATTTCCACATAGTGCATGACTAAAAACGGTAACATCATTACATTTCATTACACTGTTAAAAATAAATCCGTCAATTCACGGTAAAACTACTGGCAGCAAAGTTGCCGGACTTTTTCCGTACCGTTAGTACATTTTTCGTTTTGAAAGATAAAAGAAGGGTAAAATTTTTTATTTTTAACAATTTTATATTTTTATTTCTTATTATTTTTTTTTATTTATTTATTTATTTATTTTTTTTTGTAAATAAACTCGATTTTAAAAAATGTCATCTCTATTTGTGCTGCCATCTATTGATTATTACGGGAGTATTTAATTTAATTTAGTTTAATTTAATGGAAGAACATTTTCTGTCAGACCTGAATATTGAACTGGGGACGTTAGCAGCTTGAGCTAAGTGCGTTACCGCAAGACCAGCGGGTCCTTGCTAGAGTGAGAGTAGGAAACGATTATACGGGATATCATCAAATCGCAGCTTGGGACTTCAACAATTTAGTGTTTAGAAAACTGGTAATTTTGAAGCTAATTGCGGTGATATTTCGTAATGAGATGATGGTTGAAAACTAGAGTATTAATAGAGGATAAAAACATGAATTATATATATTCTTAATTTGATTGTTAGATGTAAAATATAAATATTATATTTTGAATTAAATTCGATAATTTTTTTTTTGCTTTTTTGCGAAAATCGATTTTTAGTCAACTATTATGTATTTTTTAAATGTGTTCGCTTAGAATATATTTTCAGTGTGAGTGTTTTTTATAACTTTAAAAAATGAATTGCGAATAATTTTAAAGGAAGGAGTTTAATTCAAAAGCATTACTTTTGTTTGTTGCTTTTTTAAATAGAATCGATTTCTTTTTTTTCACTTAACTTAGCTATTTTATATATATGTTATATAAAAATTTATTTCCTTCGTATCCTTCCATTTTATTCGCATTAATATTTTAAAATTAATCTAACTTCTGTCATAGTCAGTATTTCCTTAATTCTTAATAATATCTATTCCTATTTAAAGTCCTTTTAAAAGTAAATATCCGTATATTAATAATTATTTTATTCCAAATCTTAATCTAAAATTTAAGATCATTCGTAGCTTGTATCAGCTCCCCAATCTATAAAATTCTGAGACGCGTTCTCATTTCGAATGTTTTTTAAAAGCCATTTTCTTATTATTATTATTATTATTATTGCTCTGATTTTTTCGCGCGCTTGGGATTTTAACTTCAAAATTTATCCGCGACCAGATTCGGAATTCTTTACTGTCTTAGCTTCTCCTTAGTGCCTCATTCGCTGGGCTGGAGCTAGCTTATCACTCATTGGTTTGGGCGCTCGTGACGTAATTCTGTGTATGTCTCCGCGGAGAGAACAAAACCAGGTCGCAACGGTCGGAGCACTAGATTTTTTACGTTTTTGGAAGTCTAAACAAATATGTCTGGTATTTTTATGTCCGTAGAATATTCAACTGGCCCAGTAACATCTTAATTCAATGAAGTGAAGCAACGTTAGCCCGAGGGCTATAAGTTTTAGACCTTTGGGAATTGTTTCTGTGTTGTTCGTCTTCTAATAAAATTATTTGTCTGGAGATTGGCTGGATTTATTGGAAAACTTTGGTGGACTCATTTCATTGCCTTCTGCTTCGCCATACTCGCTAATATCGACTGCAACTTGCTATATCGTTGAAGGACTGCCATTTTTTTTTCATCGAATATTATTCATCGTAATATCTCAACTTCGTCAAAATGCTACAGATATATATATTAATCTGTTTGTTTAGAATATATTTTAAGTGCGAACACTTTTTTATAACTTTAAAAAATAAATTGCAAATAATATTAAAAAAATAGAAAAATTTAATTTTTGCTTTTTTAAATTCGAAAGCACTATTTTCTTGTTGTTGTTTTAAATAAACTTGAAATTTTAATGTATTGAATTTTTAGTTTTACTGTGCAGCAACATGTCAGTTTTTGAAACATTGAAAATAAACATGCAGCAAATAACGGAATATCTCCGTTGGCTGCTTTTTTCTCCGTCCGTTCCGTTCTGACATCTTCTATGAGACACTGGTAAAACAACTTAAATTTTAATGGTGTTTACTACAAGATAAATTAAATTTATTATGCATTTTTAAACGGTTCAAATAATAGATTAAAACTTTCTTCAATATAACCAATAAAGAAAACCTCTTTAAGAGAATGCTGAAATGAAATTCTAGAAATCAATAACTGGCACCCCCCCCCATTAAGCTAAATTAAATAACTATAAACGCTAAATCATAGACATAATATATCATATGCATCTTTAAACCCTTCGCGACGAACGTCCTTTACAGAATTTATGATCTTTTACCACCAGTTTTTCAAAACAGAAATTTTTGCCTAATTGAATTGCAGAAATGATTTGATTTAATAAGGCAAAGCTTATAATAATAAAAATTAACTGGTGGGAATAATCGAGGATTCTGAGCATTTTACGCGTCACGTATTATTATATCGCTCGTCCCCAAGGTGTTAAACTAATTTCTACTGGTATAAATTTAAGAAAAATGTTTAGGATGGTTGCATTACAAACAGATTCAAAAAACACTTTTTAGGTGCGTTCGTAATTATATAAATACGTAGCACCTATTGTCGTCGCTTGGTCCGTCCGTCTGTCTGTCCGACCGTCCGCATATAACAACGCAAAAACTACCCAACAGAATGATTTGGAATTTAAGAAATATTATCAATGCAGAATTTTGTCGAGACATTTCAATTTTTTTTAAAATCGAATCAAAATTTTAGGAGATATTAATAAAAATATTTATTAAGAAATTTGATTTTTTTTTTTTTTAAATCGGTGCTTTCTTGTTAGAGGAGCTTCCGAGGTTTAATCGTCAAGCGACCGAGATACTTATTGTATGACAGAAATTAATCTGCAGACGATATAATTCATTTCACAGAATTAAAAATCATCCAGATCTAAATATTTATATAACTAGCTATAGTACGAACGCACCTCGTTTGTCAGATTTGATGTACAATTTCCAACATTTTTCTAATTTTAATCGGTTTTATACTTTTTCCTCGTTTTTATTTTTTCAAGGATTTTCTTTAACACGTTTATTTTATATATCCCCAGATATGTGCCCAGTTTCCAGACTCCAGCTATCCTGATCAAAAAATCCATTTAAAAATATTAATATGCAAAGGACAAATTTCAAAATAACTTTCCCATTGGTTTACTTACATTAGCTTTTCAAAATTATGGCTTGCATTTTATTATTTTAAATGATTTTTTTATATAACTGAGGTCAATGTCTATCGTGGTACGTTCGTAATTTTTAATTATTATTATTATTATTATTATTATTATTATTATTATTATTATTATATTTAATACAGTCTTATGTTTCGAAAGTGAATATATCGTCGTAAAAAACTGCAACCTACACACACACACACAAAAAAAAGGCAAACAATATTTAAAAATGTTGAAATGCAAATGAGAAATTTGAAAAGTACTCTCTCACAGGTTTAACATTCGCTTGCGAGTGCTTTCGCATGACTACCGTGGTCGCCTAAACCTATGGGAGCGCTCTTTTTAAAATTTTCTCTTCTTTTTTAATATTTATTAAATGGGTTTTAGTATAGGGTATATGAGGTTAATGTCTAACTTTATGCGTTTGTACTTTTTGTATTTTAATTGCAGTTTTTTTATGAGGACACTTTTCCTTTTGGAATCGCTATCGCTTTTAAATTTTGATCAAGAATGATTCAGAATAAATACCTGAATTTTACCGGAAATTATTTTGGGCAACGATCTATCCACGATTTCTGAGGAATGTTCCTGCAATTTAACAATGCACTAAAGCTTTATTTAAGAAAAAAAAATGATAGTAGATGTAGTAAATTTCCAAACATTAATTTGAGTCTATACAAAAATTTACTGCAAAAGGAATGTAAAATTGAAGTTGTTTTCTGTTGGGTTCTACCGCGACATTATTTTTCGAAAATGATTCTTATCAAACTTAAAACTGAAATTGAAATTGACACGTCAAACATGCTATATCATGTAATGTTCTGGTGGAAACTGTAGTTACGAGAATAAATTTGTATATTCTATATTACTTATTTAATTGTTATTGAATCTCAACATTCTGTTGTGAATAAAAAATATAATTTTCATTTCACATCGAAGTATTCTCGTAAAATAATCAAACTTCAAAAATAAAAATTGAATTACACGCATTTAACTTTTCGAAAAATATTTTTAAAGATCGTGTGTGTAATGAAGGTGGCTATTCTTTTTTTATGTATATTTAATTATTTTATTAATGTGAATATCAAGAAATATCAAGTGAAGGGAAATTTATGAAAATGTGTTTTTTATTGTAGCCTCGTCAGACAGATCCATTACTTACACAAACAATCACCATTTGCGTAACTGGCATATATATATATATATATATATATATATATATATTGTCATTTAACGTTATGGACTAGTAACAAATATTCGCTTAATTCAGAATTTGTTTTGCATAGGTTTTAATATATTTTAATTCTATCTTTAATTCGTCATATCTAAATCAACATATTCGAAAAAATCGCTTCTCCATCTTCTTCTCAATGGCCATTTATTCTTTAACGATATAATAGGTGTCGAGAATTTTTGAAAGTAGCTAAATAAATTTTGTTGGTGTGTGCATTGTCTGAAAAATTATTTTTGCAAAATTATATAGCAATTAATATACTTCTGATGACTATATATAAAATCAGTATGTGATTATGTCATTATATATATTTTTTTTCAGATAGACGGTTTCACACAATTGATAGAATTTGTTTATTATAATTTTGAAAAATGTATGACGATTTTACGTTTTAATATCGTAAATACTGAAATTTAAAATACATGTTGATTCTGAGCTCATGGGCAAAATCTTAAGATGCAATAGAGCACTTTTAGAAATATTTAAAACACCATACAATGCATAATATTTGATCAAGTCGTAAAACGTTGCAATGCGCTTTCTTATTTTGGAGAGAACAATATTTAATACAAATTCGGACTTAGAGAAGCAATTGCATCCACAGCACCATACATGAAATGCATTACCATCTTTACTGATTCGTAAAAACAGCTATGTCTTTTGCAATTCCTTGTAGAAATGACTGTGCTTGTGGACAACCAGCGGTCCGCCAGGGGGCTAATTCTGTTCGGTCACCTTCGCCTTAAGCTCCGAAAATATGCTTCTAAATTAACGTTTCTAGGTAAGCTGGAACTCTAAATCATGTTTATTCTCTTCCGTTAATTTTTCCTGATCATTTTGACACCTATGTGATCATAATCAGTCCATTATTTCCGGAGATATGGCTTTTTAAATTTTTGTTCTGTTATGTTAATCTCGTTCCCCTATCTCCAGGCTTAGCCATTGCAGTGGACTGATACAAAACCAATGCTTATATTAAATTCCCCAGATTTTTCTTAGTGTTCTGGGTATTTTTCATGAATTATTATAACTTTATTGAACATTTTAAAACCAACCGGACTTTCTGGTATTATCTATAACTGAAGTTGTAGTTGTTTGAATTCACGTTGCTGTTGCACTCGGAGTGTCAGTTTGTCTTCACAGTGTTATTAAGGAAGTTAAATAAAATGTTAATTGTGCTTCAATTAATATAATGTGCTATAATTGGGACCTTTCAAGGTCATCTCATTATAAATCAGTGAGTAGTTTAGAGTTTTTGTAAAAATAAAGTGTATTAATATAGTTTTTAAATTTTCATGTCTTGCGCTGTATTGATTTGTTTACATTTTTCAGAATGCTTTAATATATATAAAAATAAGTATTTACTTAATACTAGTGTTTTTTGTGTGTTCGTTAAATCTCTTGCTATATTTTGCCAAAAACTAGATTTAACAATTTTAATTTCAAGGTTTTAAAATGATTATTTGAAAAGTGCTGTTTCTATGTTTTTGTTGTTTAACATGGGGCGGTTACATTTTTAGGCATGAATATGAAGTAAATATTTTGTGTATTTGAATAGTATTATTTGAATAATATATAAAAGTATGCTTGATAGACATTCCAAGATTTTTTCTGCCATATTTTTTTATTAATTTATCTTGTAATGAAGTGTGATAAATGTCTACTTTAAAATTGCTGTTTTTTCGTTTTTATTCTCATTCAATATGGCGCTAGTTTTGGTTACGGTTTGCATTCTTGTTCATATGAAGTCAGAGTTGAGGTGTAATTTTCAGCTTCGCATAAGAATTCTGTTTATTAATGTTTTCTTGGTTCTGTATGGGATGGGTATAATAATCTTATAAAATATTATTATTGTCGGTTTGTAAGTTATGAAAACTTTTGTTATTTTTGTAATATTGGTTCTGTTAAAAATTTTAGTGTCAGTTTACCTCCGTATTTCATTCCTTATTTTAATTATTGTTAAAGAAGATGGGAAGGGAAAGGGGATTTAAATAAAAAGGGAAAAGAAGGAGGGATTAAAAGGGATTACAGGTAAAGATTTTTTTTTTCTTTTTTCAATTAATGTTTGTGGGTATGGTATATCAGAGACACTTTAACACTTTTTTTTTTTTTTTTTTTTTTTCAATTTAGTACTGCAATATAGCAAATCAATGAAACATCATTTGGCCGTTGGAGGGAGGGGATATAGTTTTGTCACGGTACGGTTTTGGTTCCCCCCCCCCTTTTTTTTTTTTTTTTTTTCTTGGCCTTTCGATAAGTTCACAGTTGGTGTAATTTTCATATGTAAGGAGTTAACCCCAATTGTTTTTTCCTCAACTTTTTTATACCAATCGTGCTTTTTTTTTTTTTTTTTTTTTTGCATGTTAGTCGTGTTTGGTGTCTACTTTTAGGTACTTTTACACACTTCCAGTTTTCATTTCATTTATGTTTTTCTATCCCTTTTTGTGTCCGGTAGAGGGCGCTTTTTCAAAATTCTTAATGTTTTTTTTTTTTTTTTTTTTTTTTAATTTATAGCTAAGTTGTAGCATTTTGCTTCTTTATTATTTTTAGGGTCACTTTTTATTAAATATTGTGTTAGTTTTATTCCGTGTGCCACTAGAGGGCGTCTTATTAAATATTTTCATTATCTTTCAATTTTATTCTTTTCATTCCGTGTTGCATATCATTTTGAAGGTTTTGATGTGACATATTATTTTTTAATAAGCATTTTCATCTACACTTATTTAGTGTCGCTAGAGGGTTTTATAATTCCCGTCTCTATTACATCTCTTATGCTTCTCAATATATTAACTTAATCTCATTCGCTATTTTTTTTTTTTTTTTTTTTTTTTTTTTTACCACCTTCTCCCCCCGCCCTCCTCCCTCCACATTTACAAATGTTCAAGGGTTTATACATTTTCAAGTGCAGCGTCGATCTCCTTCCTTCTTACAGGCGAGTGAAAACTTTTTTTTTTTTTTCTCTCTTCTCTGGCACACTTTTAATACTAAACTTCTCGAGTTGTTGTCTATTTACCTGTTACAGAGTCAGAATTTTCAACAAATTCGTTAAATTCATCAATTTCAGTTTATTATTTTTTTTTCTCTCTCTCTTTCCACATGGCGGAGAAATAATATAGAAATTGTAAATAAAAGGTTTTTAGAATATAGACTCTCCATAATATGTCTTATCTGGTGAATGTCTTTGCATAGCAATACTAATCCAAATGGCCTAATCTTAAATTTAAACTATATTATTAGGTTTTGTATGATTAATAAAATCTTTTTCTTTTTTTTTTTTTTTCCTCCGGGTGCAGCGACGTTCATAAGCATTGGTCACTAATGTTTTTCTGATCAGGATTCTTCAAAAAATTTCCCCTCTCACCACCTTTTTTTTTCATTCTATCATTTTTATTTTATTTTATTTTATTTTTATTCTTTTATTATTATTATAATCTCCAAATTTGCCCCACATATAACATTAAGTTTTTATCTTAGTCATTTCCAGTGATTTAGATCACTGATTTTTGCTATGACCTTTCCTATTTACCCTTTCCTTCATTAAACATGATTAGACTCCAGTGATGCCTAGTTTAATAAATGAAAAGTTTAATATAAGTGTAAAAGTAACAAAATATAGTAATTATTCACATTACCTCAAATTAATCAAATTCCTCAACTTATAGTTGGAAAAGTTAACAAAAATAAGTTGTAATCTATATCATTTAGTTACGTTAAATACTTCTAAATACGCATTTGATAACAAATTATAGTACTGGACAAAAATAAAACATCATGGAAGACGAACTAAAAAGTTCGCCAATTCAACCTCAGGACTCACATGACTCAGATGACTCGAAAACAACGGAGTCTGAATACAAAATTGCACATTCAAGTCCAGAAGCAACTACGGCTTTTAATACTTCACGAACAGTATTAAAACGAAGATCCAGACGCTATAACACCCAAAACCCAAGTATAAAGTATCAAAAATTCACACAGAAAAACGCAATAAGAATGGACTTAACAGCATTGATGAACCAATACAACGACTTCCTACGAAGAATGAAAAAAGGTGACGCAGACGAGGCGAGTAAATACAAAGAAGAAATTAACAAAAGACTGGAAAAATATGAAGAAAGATTCAACTTCACAGAAAAAACAGCAAAGGAAAGGACATTCCAGAAAGAAAAGATCTTAAGCTTAGAAAAAGAGAAGAAAGAACTAGAAGAAAAACTGGAAAAATTAAAACAGGACACTACAACACAAAGACAGAATCAACAGGATAAAACCGAAAACGAGGCTCAACTAATAAATCAACAATTAGAAGGAATCAGAAAGACACAAGAAGAAAATAAAAAATTAAAATAATCATTGATCTCAAAAGATGAACAAATAGCTAAACTCATCCAAGAAAATACGAAAATAAACAATTTCTTAACAGATGTAAAACTCCTTGAGCAGGTAGGGAAAGATCTTCAAAAGTTAGTAAAAGAAAGAGATCAAACGATACAGCAACTACTCTGCGAAATTCAGGAATTAAAATCAGAAAAACCAAAACCACAGAGGTTAACAATAAGTACGGGCATTGCATCAATAGAAGAACTTCAAAAAACTCTGGAAAACATAGAAACAAAGACGAACAAAATATTGGAAAAAATGGACCAGACGGGAGAGTATTCACTTATAGAACAAGCAAAAATAGATATATCCCAAACTAGTTACTCAGAAGTATTGAAGCAGTCAATGAAGGAAAATATCCCAAAAAAGAATAAAATAGGCATCTCTAAAGCTGCAGTATTATTACACAAGAAGCCAAACACGACAATGTCAATGGCAACAATAAAAGATATTTTGAATAGAAAAGTTAAAGAAAATAAAGATCTTCCACATATTGTATGCAGTCCAGCACGTGCTAAAAATCTTCTGATAATACAATCTGACAGCCCAGAAGAAACAAAAGCACTTTGGACCTTCATTGACAAAGTTGAAGCATTGAAAGGTGTTATAGAAACTCAATATACTCCATATAACACGAAGAAAATTATAATACTTGGCATTCCTAACATTACAGACCAAGAAGAAATAACACAAGCAATAATAGAAGATCTAAACATGGATACACCAATAACTATTTTTAAAGTCATTCAAAGAAAAACATCTAAAACATATCAACTTGTTCTAAGTGTGGAAGCCAACATAGCCAATTACCTACTGAATAAAGGAAAACTCCTTATTGGTTTCAACTCGTGTAGGATTGAACAATATCGCCCAGTAATACGTTGTGGATACTGTCAGAGATACGGCCATGTATCAAATAGATGTCAATATCCAAGAGCATGTACGTACTGCACGAAGTCTCACAATTCTGACAAGTGTAAAGTAAAACACAATCCAACAGAACACATATGTGTAAACTGTAAAGATACAGAAAATGACTTTCATCATGCAGCAAACACAAGTCAATGTCCCCTATATCAATATCATCTCTACAATAGAAATAACTTCGTTAAAAATAGCATTTCCAATTCAATATTTTAAATAAAGAAGATATACAATCTCAACATACACCAACAATAGCACCTTTTAGTGAAAATTTAGAATGTCTACAAATTAATCTACAAAACAGTCGAGCAGCTACAGACCATCTCTGGGGCTTTGCCAATGAAAATAAAATTACAATATTACTCATCCAAGACTATTACCACATCAAAAACAAAGTTTGGGGTATTCCATCAACAGCATGGAAAGTCTTTACATCCAAAAATCAAACAGCTGCAGTTGTGATAACTAGACCGGATGTTCCAGCCATCCACACTTACTCAGATGAAAATGCAGTGTTCGTCAATATTACTACAACAACAGGAAGACTCACAGTGGGATCATTGTACTCTAAACCAAAAAGTAACCTGCTTGAGGATATGAAATGGTTAGATCAGTTTAACCCAATGACAAACCTGATACTGGGTGCAGACCTTAACGCCCACTTAGCACTCCTGGGTTAT
The DNA here is from genome assembly GCA_963931845.1 of Maratus michaelseni. Classification (NCBI taxonomy): domain Eukaryota; kingdom Metazoa; phylum Arthropoda; class Arachnida; order Araneae; family Salticidae; genus Maratus; species Maratus michaelseni. Next base: position 327,137,741 of record OZ007589.1, read on the forward strand.
CAAAAAGAGGATGAGAGGGGATCAATATTGACATACCTGCTATTGGCAAGAGAACTGATTCTTATAAATGATTCTGAAGCACCAGCATCATTCATTGGACAAATTGACAATCCCTGTGCCACTAATCCGGATGTGACGTTGTGCTCTCAGGACATTTCTGAAAGAATCCAGACGTGGTATGTGGACGTAGAAAATATGAGTAAGTCAGACCACAGGTACATTCGATTTTCTATAGCACTTTCAATTAACTACATAAAATTAGGTAGATTTAAAACCAAATATACAACTTTTAAAAAATTTAACAAAAATTTTAAGAAATATGTATCTGACTTACAAAATGAACTTGACATTATAACAACAACGCAAGAATTAGACAACTGGCTAGATACCTTTAACAATAATATTTTAGAAACATGTAATTCCACTCTCAAAAAGAAACAATTAAAACTATATCCAACATTTACATGGTGGAACGCCTCTCTGAAGTCCCACAGAAACAAAATAGCCGCATTAAATAGGAGATTTAAACGAACAGGTGATACTAAATGGAAAATACTACTAAAGAAAGAAAGAGCACTATATAAAAAACATATCAAATCAGAAAAGGCCAAATCTTGGCAACAAGTTTGTACACAGACTATTGATAAATTTGGAAAAACATTCCAAATTGCAACAGCAAAAAATACAACAAACCAACATTTTTTACATACGACACTTACTGGCTCTAATATATATTCCACAATCTCAGATACATTTACAAACTTGCTAAATCACCATTTTCCCACACAAGAAAATCCTGATCCTCCTTTATCTAACTTTGTAAGGGAAACACAAAATTCTCCCACCCCACCACTTTTCTCAACTAAAGAAATAAATTATGCACTATCAGAACAGAATAATCTGAAAGCTCCGGGCTATGACAAAATTGATGCATTTTTAATCAAAAACTTATTCAAAAACTACAAAAGTCTTATTCGCGATCTTTTTAATAAATGTCTATCTTTAAATTATTTCCCAGCAAATTGGAAAATTGCCCAGGTTATCTTCTTTGCAAAAAACAATAAAGACCCAAAGCTCCATTCATCCTATCGTCCAATTTGCCTTCTCCCGATGCTGGGAAAGATAATGGAGAGATTAATTAAACACAGAATAATACATTACCTTGAAATTAACAATCACTTCCATGAACAACAATTTGGCTTCAGAGAGGGACGAAACACTATTCAATTATTACAAGCCGTAAACGATGAAATTCATAAAAAATTACAGTATAACAAATATTGCATCTTGGTATCTTTTGATATACAGGGTGCATTTGACAATATAAATTGGACTATCCTCGGCAAAACAATACAAAAACTACCCATTCCACAATACCTGAAAAATATATTACTAACATTTTTAACTAATAGAAAAATTATAATAGACTATCATAGTATTAACACACAAAGAGAAACATACCAAGGTTGGCCCACAGGGTTCATGTCTTGGTCCCCTGCTCTGGCTGCTTATAGCGAACATAATATTAATCACATATTCTGAAAAATTCCATAACTTATAAGCTTTTTGTGATGATTTTAATATGATCATAGCGGCAAATAGCCGACGAGAACTTGAAGATAAATCAAATAAAATGATATCGCTGTTTAGTAATATCTGTACAAAACTAAAACTTAAAATATCGACAGACAAAACGGTTTATATAATACTGGGTAAAAACATTTTAAGGAACAGAGAACCTCAAATTAAACTAAATGACATTAAAATTAAACGTGTTGAAACACTTAAATTATTAGGTATCCACTATGAAAGTAATCTAACTTGGCATACACATATATTAAATATCAAAAGTAAAATTTTATCATTAACATCATCCATTAAAAGAGTTTTTTCAACGACATGGGGGGTAAGACGAGATTTTCTTCGAGAATGGTACCTTACTGTCCTCGAGAAAATTATCGATTACGGCTCGGAGGTTTGGTACAATAATCTGAGAATAATTGATAAAAGAAACTTACAATCAATACAAAGAATTTGCTTAACATCAATAACAAAATGTTATAAGAATGTATCGACGCACACACTTCAGGTGCTCCTGGGCATTCCACCGTTATTATTTACATTAGAAGCAAAAAATCTTAAAAACAAAATTAAAAATAATAAAGACATCTTAATATTTAATAATCAAATATTGGAATGTAACAAAATTGAAAAACAAGTCTATAAATTTCAAACAAATCCTGAAATATATATTAACAATTTAATTTTGACGGATGTAAACATAAACAAACCTAACATAACACAGATCTATACTGATGGTTCTAAAACAGATAACAAAACAGCATATGCTTATGTGGCCTTTAAAGATCAAATTAAAATTAAAGAACAATCTTGCAAAATTCAAAATAGCAACACAGTCTTTCAAGCTGAACTTACAGCAGTTATTAACTCGATAAAATGGGCTATATCAACAAATCAAAAAATAACCCAAATTTTTTCAGACAGCAAATCAACAGTATTAGCATTAAACAATATGTTCCCTAAATATAAACAAATATTTGACCTTCATAAATTACTAAAAGAAAATAAAAATAAAATTTTCTATATCACGTGGGTGAAAGGACACGTGGGTATTGTGGGCAACGAACTGGCGGACGAGCTGGCGTACCAGGCCGCACAGTACTGCAACTTGCCAGTAAGCAAGGAAGTTAAACTTCCATGCTCTTTACTTAATAAGCTTATTAAATTGCAATTGCTGGACAGGTGGCAGCACAACTGGGACTCCTCAGGGTGCGGCAGGTTTACTCATAGTATTATTCCAAAGGTTCAATGCTCACTTATATGTAAAGATAAAGTCTCACTCTACTTCCTCAGTGGATGTGGAAGTTTTCCTACATTCTTGCATAGAATTGGCAAAAGAGATGACGACTTGTGTCAGTGTGGTCAGAGAGGTGACCCACTACATTATTTATTTGACAAATGTAAATTTATGAAGTATAAATTCACATATAATGAAACTAAAACAACTCTTGACAATATTCTAGATATACTATCTGATAAAAAGCAACTATTTCAACTTTACGAAAATTATAATATCTTAAATCAAAAATATTCATTTATTAAATACAAATTCCTCTTATAGTAAAAATAAATAAATAAATAAATAAATAAAAGTTTGTTTTATGTATTGTATCAGTACCAAATTGTAAATACAGTGGCCTCTCACTTATGCGCAATGTTCGGTGGTTGCTTAAAAAAAAAAAAAAAAAAAAAAAAAAAAAAAAAAAAAAAAGGAAAACTTTTTATTTTTACATTTGAGTACGGGTGTTACTTTTTTTTTTTTTTGGGGGGGGGGGGGGGGGGTTCTGGTGATGAGGTTTGCTTGCCGTGTGTCGCGTGTGGGTGAGGGGTCACTGTATATAGTGTATTTCAAAAAGTTATTGTGTGTAAATAAAATTGTTTGAATTTTATATTATAATTATATATTGTAATCATATTTAAAAATATATTATACCTCTAAAGGTTATTGTATACGTACTAATGCATTCAAAATGTACGACTACAAATAATTGTCATCATAATGTTAATCTCAAAATGCTATATAAATAACTAAAATTAAAGTTTATGTAAAATATCAATTATTGTAATAATTTTAACGTTCGCCCAGCCTTGTGGCAAAATTGGGTAACGTTTATACTTTGTAAAAATTGTAGTTTAACTTGTAATTATTGTAGCTAGCGCCGGATAGTAATATTTTTCCCTCCCTAGGCTTAGGGGTTCGTCCTGGCCATTAGCCAAAAGCTGGTCCCTAGGGTGGGCGCTGGCTGTCTGTCTGTGGACAACCAGCGCTTTATGTTTTTAATAACAACGCTATCAAACGGTTCACCAATGCGGTATGATCATGCACTGTAGGACGGAAATTGATTGTTTACATGTGTTCTATCACCCCTTACAATGTTTCCTGTGAGTTCTGATTCACTCTCGATTTCTCTAAAGTAACTTTGGTCCAATTTAACCGCAACCAATCACATGAGATCAATTGTTAAGTTATCTAATTTGCCATTTCTTGATTTCATATTGTAATTTACATCAATATTAGCATTCTAGATAGTAAAAATATTACGCATAAATAAAATTAGCAATCATTTACTAGATATTCTGTGATAAAATGTATTCTTTCTACATTCTAAGTGCTTCGCTGCTTGAGTTAAGATCATGTTTTTTTATGGCGTATAGAGGTACGAATTTCATGTTTACATATGTTTTATCACTCCTTAAAGTTTTTCCGATAAGTTCCGATTCATCTTCAATTTCTCTGAAGGATTTTATTTCCAATTTAATCACACCAACTTCTCTTGAGTTTCTCTATTTGTCAAATAAAGTTATCTCCTTGCAATTTTTTGATTTCATCGTCTAATTTCTATTGGTATTATCATTGTTGACGGTAACAATATGCTGCATTTTATACTAGTTATTGTGTTACAAACAGCTTTCTTTCAACAATCAGAAAGCGCTTCATGGCTTGAGTTATAATTATGTATTTTATGGTGTTTTGAGTTTGTTTAGGTGTTTTCTATCTATTCTTAAAATTTTCCCATGAATTAAGAGTTACACAGTATATATTTCGTCTTATGCAATATACAATACTAGCTGTAAAAAAATAAAATTCTTGCAAATAATCATTAATTACTTGGTACGTATAATATGCTTAGTGTAATTCTAAGTTTAAAAAATATATAATTTGGAAAAGAAATTTGAGAAAAAATAGATTTAAAAGTTGAAAGTAAATATATTATTTATTTGCGATTCCATTAATTAATGGAAATGTTTTTAGTGAATGCGTTTGTGAAACATTGGATGTCAAAACATGTGAACAAAAGACCAAAGTTTTGTGAAAGTGTATTGAAATTAATATCAAATACAAGAAAGTGTGTAAAATACGCTAACTGAAAGTTTATATTTTGCTTCAATATTTACAATTCTAGTCTAATGTTCATTTTCCTTTTGCTGCAATCATTCCGAGAATTTACTTTTCCTAAAACATTATAAGAAATCGAAATATAAATGAATTAAATTTATGTATGAAATTCAATGTGTACATTGTATGAAAGATTATTTTAATAATAAAAAAAACCTTGAATAATTAGAATAATATTATGATAGTTGAATGGATTTATCCAAGATGATAATCCTTTTCAGGCTTTTTTTTTTATTCTCTGAAAGCAAATATATCCATTTATTTTCTTCTGATTTGAATTACACTAAATTTCGGATAAGATACATATAACAATAAACTGAATATATTGATTTCAATCTTATAGCTTATCAATCTAAGGGATGTCTTAAAAAACGATTTACGAAATAATTTATTGACATCTGCCAGGTGAAATCCGTGATATAAATTATGATGTTATCTTTCTATTAAAATTTTATTGCACTCCTATATCTTTACGCATCAATGCCAAAATATATTTTCGTTAACGAAATTCAGAACTACTTTATAAACTTCAATTTCATGTCTAGTCTCATATCCATTATTCTAAATATTGTAAGACAACGTTATTGAAGGCTAGAATAAAGACCATATTCATTGATAAATATCTCATATTTCCTTTAAAATTAAGTTTTTCGCTTTAGATATAAATTATTTAAATCAAAATAATTTTATTACATATGTAAAAATTTGTCAGATTATATTAAAATTTGCTAACCTTATTATAATGTTAGACTGAACGAAATAATATTTCATTTCAATATTTTGCTGCATGTACTGGGAATATCATAACAAACTTTCAGAGACTTTTTAAAAGCCTTGCTGGAGAAAATTATGTTTTCATTCCATTATATTAATAATAACACCCCCTTAAATTAACTATTTTATGTAATTAACTATTTTCAAGAGAGACTTTGCAGAGACTGTGAACCCTTCATATAATCATATTTTCCATAACTTGTTCGTTTTTGGAGATATTATTTCCTTTTATATGTGTATTCGGAAGAAAAAATAAATATTTCATATATTGTGCAGGTACTGTGGGAAATGCATGTAATGCAAATCAACACTCAAAATAGCTGCTTCCGACATAAGCCAGTTTCTGAGTTTAAGACTGAATTTAAGATTGTGCTAATTCAATTCGGATAAAATGCTAGTGACTGATGTAAAATGTTCGCAAATGTTTTAAACTATTATCAAATGTTCACACAAATATGAAATGTGCTACAAATTATTATCAAATGTTCTTGTTGGATGAAGAAAATGGGTACGTGAAACGTTCTACATGTTTCTCAGTATTTTCACAATTGACAATTTTTTGAATCGCTGATGTAACACAATTCTTTATCGAGGAAGCATTGATGCTCCCATTGATGATTCCGCTCTTCTAGCACGCAACGCCTTCATAAATGAGTGGTTGCGTGCAAGAATAATGCATAATTCTTTGATCATAAGAAAACTGAATCTCCTGCAATCAGCTTTTTCTTAAATTATAAGGAGCAGCTTGCCAAGCTTTTATTCGTTTGGCATTTGCACGCCGTTTAGCTTCTTCCACTTCTCGTATCATTGTAAATTATTGTAAGAAGTTATTTTGAGACCGAATGATAAACTCTAGCAATTTCATTAATGCCCAGCTATTTCCATGGCTGAGAGGAAGTTAAAATACTTCGTTAATAGTGCTTTTAAAACTTAAAATATACGTCTAATCATAGTGTGGCCGTTCCAATTCATCTTCGTTGATTTGTGTGAACTGCCATAATCGTTTTACGTATATAATCTGCTACTTTGCTTCTTCAAGAGTGAAGAGGTAAAAAAGTTTAAAAATAATTTTATCACCAGAAAGGTGCACGTGACACCAATAATTTTGTATGGAAAGAAAAGCTGAGTACCCTGAAAATCAATCAAAATAGTATTTACTGACATGAGAAATATATATAAGAAAAAAATCGTAAGTATTATCTTAATGACATTGAAAAATTGGGTTTTATATAATAGATATAGAAATACTCAAAAACGTATTCTGAGTATTTCTTCTTATAACTTTTAGAAACTAGAACTGATATTTTTTTGCAGAAAAAAATGCGTGTGCTTAAAAGCGCACAGCCGAAGTGAAAATTTCTCTGACGATTGTCATGCATTCAAAGAAATTTAGTTATTATATGAAGAGCCAGAAATTTATATATTATATGAATGAAACCAGTAGTATGTTTAATAAAAAACCCGTAAAAATCTAAGACAGAAACCTCTAAATTTTAGTAAAAAATAGCGCCGATCTATAGTGCTGCTGGCAGCATTACGGGTCCCTATAAAGATAGCTCAGGCCCCAAGAACGATCAGTAGTCGAAAAGTACGCCCTTGAAACGTAATCGCTATTAGCATACAGTGAAAGAAATTCAGGACGTGACAATAAAGGACATTATTTACAGCAACAAACCTTCAACACTCGACGAGCTGGAGAGCTATTTGTCAAGCTTGTGTGTTGATTTCGGGGGAAAAATACACAGAGTCAAAGACAATTTGATTTTTCATTTGAGACTTGTGTGTTGTGTGAAAGGTACACATTTTGAATTTCTTTTGATGCGATACATCCTACGTATCGTTATGCCACCTGCAGCGCCATCTATCGGTCCAATTTGTTACTAAAATTTTGAAGTTTCTGTGACAGATTTTTACAATTTTTTTAATAAACCCACCACTGGTTTCATGCTTCTATCTATCGATTTTTCCAAGTTATTTGTTTTCAAAGTTAGAGGTCCTTCGTAGAACACTCGGTATAATGTGTATTATATAATAAATAATGAACATATTAATAAATTAAATTCCGCTGATCATATAGAAATACTAATAATTAGGGGCACTTATTTCTTCAAACGTGCTCTGGCATTGCATGTTTGAATTGACATACCTCTGTCAAAAAGTAACTAAATATTTTGAAGAAAATAAGTATCTATGCCTGTATTTTTTTTTTCTTAAAACTTAGTTACGGCATAAAAGTGGAGAAAAAGAGTTCATTTTAAAAGTTTCATTACATGACAGTGTAATTCAAAAATTTGCAAGACAAAAGAAATGAAAACTTCTTTTGTTGGAGTTCTTGGGGTGTTATCATCATCATTTTTATAATTTCCTGGAAGTCAATTTCTTTAAATTACACAGTCCATTAGCAATGTTCAAAATGAACATAATTAAGGGAAGAGTCGACACTTCTCGGTATAAAATCTCATATACAATGGACTTGGGATAGCGCGGAGATCATTAAGGATCTTTAACTAATGAGAATGTTAGAAATTTATTCAGAAAAACGTAATTAAAAGACCCTAGAGAATACGTAATAATTTGAAGCATTTTTTTGAAAAATATTTATAGAGGAAGAATAAATATGAATATATAAATATGACGTTTAAAATATACAGTTTATAAACTATAAAATATTTTCAAAATATTTAATGAAATACGTGCCATGTAAAATTACGAAATGAGATGACACAAAATTAATAAAATCATTTTGTTTATTTTGTTCATTCAAAATTTTTCATTTTTATATTACAGTTACTTCAATAAAAGAAATGCTCACTGCAGAAAAAATGATTATTTATTAAATTATCTTAAAAAATATATTTATCTTTTATGCGTCGTTATCGATATCTACATCATTTTTTGTCAATGTCAATATATCCCTATATATAAAAATATAAAAATATTAAAACATTTGTTTATTAAATTAAAACTAGGTAGTTATATGATTTATTTATGATTTATTTTCCATACCTGGTCTTTGTTGAATCTTTCTCATTTTGCTCGATGGTTGCTATAAACGTATCAAAATCGTCTATGAAATCTTAATACTATAATTAAATATTTAAAACAAAATTCGTGCCGTGGTAATGAAATGTCAAGCCTTGCTCCAAGAACACGTGATGAAAAAGGATATTTGTTTAACAACTGAGCTTAGAGATGTTGAAATACTAAAGGTGGCGTGGCAAATAATATGAGTAATCGTAAATAAATACGTCATGACAACATGTTGTTTAAAGGAATCCCGAAAATAGTCAATTTAACAACTTAAGTATTGTTATGCTCTTGGATATTTGTTACTCTGGCATTATAACCTAATTTATTAAATGTGCTTTGTCACATCCCACCTGACACTTGTCGTATCATTTACTATATTCTTAAGTTTTTTTGTCTAGTAAACTTGTATAGTAAACTAATATTTTTTTACTTTGTATCGTAAACTAATAGGCTTTTTACTTTGTCTAGTAAAGTAATAGGCTTTTGTCTATGTCTCTATTACATTCCATTATTTATATATAAGAAGAAATTAGTTAAATGATAATATAAGTAATTATTACAAATTGTTCAGTTTTATATTTATTTTCTTTTACTATATCTTTTTCAAAATTCAGTAAGTGAACATAGATCTAGTTTTGTATAGGCTGTATTCATAGGCAGTGTATAGTATACAAATAAATTGAGAAAGAAAATGTCTGATAGTCTAATCGGATTAGAGGATAAGAAAATTACTAACGGTATAAAATAAATAAAAATTGATCTGGTATTTTGCACAAAAAAGATGCTGAAATAATAATATGGGAAAAATATGAAACAAAATTAAATTAAAGTAAATAAAAGTTTTATGATCGAGGGCTAGTAGGAAAAGTCTGGCATTCCACCTTACAAATATTCTACTGCAAATCGGTGATACATTTATCGTTTCCCAAAACATACCATATTGTGATATTGTAGGTATTATTAGTATATAACCAAATACAACTCGTTATTTGAATGTGAAAAATAATTTGAATAAAATCATGTAAATTTTAATGTTATTATTTTTGTTATTTGTGCCACGGTGAAATTATGAATTTAAATTTAGTGATAGGACTTACATAGAATATTACAATAATAGTTAAGGGACACTTGCTCTTGGCTCAACTATATATAAAAGAAAGCGTATTGTCAAGCCATCTGGCATTTCCACCAATCAGGAACATGTTTCTCCATGTTCAAATGATGTCATAAAACATACTGGCATTCATGAAGCTCATTTTTTTTATTGCATTAGATGACGCAAATTGCTTCCTACAATGACCTAATTTCAGGGTGACAGAATGAGGTAAATGTAACATCTTCCGCTATAGATAAGATAATTTTTAAACAAAAAATACAATATTTTACCGTTATTTTGATAATATGACATCAAATTCTCTGGCCTTTATTTCTGAACTAGAGATTAAAACCCTTACTGTTTGATGAAAGATCTTGAATGTGCATACTTGATATGCATACGGATATACAGTTTTATTATATTAATTATGTAGTTACAATGTAGAAAAAAAGTTTACTGTAATTAGTATTATCGTCGCCATTTTCGACGGAATTAATCTCCCTGTTTCGAATAATGAGTAAAAATGTCATAGTAGTAGATGGTCATAGTAATAATGCCAAACGAGTAGTAATTTTTACAACTGAGTGAAAAAGGTCTCTATGTCAGGATTTGAACCCAGTATCTTGGCTTATGCTGTCAACTAATCCCTACCAACTAAGCTAACCTGCACAAATTCAGCGAACACAACAGTTAAATTTAATAACAGTGTAAAGGATGGCGTACTTTTTTCTAAACATTTTATCTTATTATTCTTAACACCCAAAGTGATATTTAAAATCTTTTCTTTCAAAATATGCATCCATTAGTTTATTTCTGTTTTAAACTTATGATATTTTCTAACATACAATAGAAAATTAGGTTTAGAATAAAAGGGTATAAAATATTAGATTAATTTAATAATGAAAGAGGCTATGGAGAATGAAAAATGGATAATTTCGATAGGGCATTTTTTGATTATCATTAAAAAGGGAGAAAGAGTAAGATGAATTATTGAGCTTATTGTTCAATAGTCCCTACTTAAGTATTATTATTTTTTTACACGACGACACAAGAGACTTATAACTAAACATATAACTTATTTATGCTGTAGGAGTTAAATTAATATGCATGAAATAGAAATATTAAATATGTATTTGATAGATATAGATATATAGATAGGCTGATAGATCTGTAGATAAACCATCATTTACTCGTTTTACTAAAATATATAGCTTTTCATTCGATTGTTTTTACCACTTATTTTTAAAAAAGAAATACGAAGAGAAATGTCTTGCTGTTGCCCAAACTAATCATAAATTTCATTTTTTTTTCAAATAAATTACTAGTTAATAAAATAATGAGTTTCTTTCTAAATATAGGTCACACTTTATTTTCTCTTAAAATATTTTTCTACACATATTTTTATTCAAATATCTTCTTATGCACTGAAACCATTGAAAACGAATCTATCTCTAATTAAATTCAGTCTTAAACGGAAACATTCCATAATCCTTGCGAAAAGAATATCAGGCAATTTTCTCTAATAATACAGAAACCTACCTGAGACGTAAATTTTCTCAGATGTCCTGCAATTCTTTGCTAAAAGGTTTTTAGGTAAACATGTAATTTTAAGCAGAATTTAAAAGAAATTATGAAATTATTTATTGGTTACTATTTTTTTCTAAAAGTAATTTATTGGCAGCCTACATATGCAATTTTACTTTTGAAAACCTCTGAAAGTGACATACATCGCATCACAAGACTGATAATATCCATAAAAGCGTAAGGGGGAAAGTAGTCTTTTCACCACTTCAATCATTAAAGATATTTAACATCCTAAGTAATTTTTTAAAAATGCTTTATTCGTAATTTATTTTACATATATAGATATATATATTACATTATATTACGTTCAACATATTCTTTGGACATTAATGCATTAAAATGACATATATGTGTAGCAGAGTATTGGATTGATGTCGTAACGAAGTAAGTTACGGAGATGTGGGATGAGTACTTTTTAAGTTGTATATGTATATTATTGGATAATCATAAAATAAGCTAGAATGGGAAACTATGACTTAGTGAGCTGTTTTTCCAATATTTACCATTTAAATTTTACTTTACATGACTGTAAGAGATTTAGACATTGAAATATAACGTATGCACCCAATGAGAAGTAAACATATGGATAAAAATAAAACGAATTACTTAAGACTATTTCAGAAAATAATGTATAGATAATAACGTATCCTTTACTCGTTATCGTAAAATATTATACGCTTTCATGTATCTATGTTTGAGAAGTAGGAATGTCTTGTTGCACCGATGTCTGTGAAATTAATCAGAAACATTTATTGTATACTTGTCAAAAGCGTGGCTTTGCACGTGTTATTGTTGAAATATGCCCAGTGGTATTTAGTGCCTTTGAAAAGTATGTGGAATTTATTAATTAACAAATATTATGTAAAATTCCTCTAAAATAGTAATTTTGAATGGTTTTTGCTTATTTCACATTTTTAAAATTTGAATTTTATTAGAAACCATTCTTGTCGTGCATTTGTATCTTAAAAGCAATGACAAATTCTAAGTTTCTAGTCTCTTCAGTGTCACAAAATAGTAAGTTTAAAACTTTGTTTCGCTCCTGAACTCTTTTAAATTTCAAATTTTTTAAAAACTAGTCTGTGCGTATATTTGCGTCTTAAAGACAGCAGCCATGTCAAATTTCAAGTTTCTATCGTTAATCATTCCACAAATATCGTAATTTAGAACGTGTTTAGAACACTTTTCCACGGATTTAACCCTTTTAAATTTCGTATTTTCTTAAACACTGTTCTTTGTGAGCATTTACGGCTTAAAAGTAGCAGCCATGTCAAATTTCAAGTTTCTATTCTTATCAATTCCATAGAAATCGTAATTTAGAACGTTTTTAAAAAGTTTTTCGCTCTTTCACACTTTAAAATTTCGAATTTTAAAACAACTTTCGTAGAGAGCATTGATATCTTATAAGTATCTACCATGCCATTTCCATGTCTGTCGGTACACACAGAACTCACAATTTTCGAACGTTTTTCTCTTGCACCATTTTTAAAATCCGATTTTAAAAAAAAACTGTTCTATGTGTGTATTTGCAATTTAAAGATAGCAGCCATGTTAAATTTCAAGTTTCTATCCTTAACAATTCCATAGAAATCGAATTTAGAACGCTTTTCGCGCATTTCATCCTTTTAAATTTCGAATTTACTTTTAAAATTGTTCTGTGCGACTTAAGAGTAAATAACATCATAATCATTAATGACTTAAGAGTCACTAATGACTTAATAACCACAATGTCAAATTTCGAGTTGCTATCTCTAACAATTCCACAGAAATCGTAATTTAGAACGTTCTTAAAACGACTTCCGCTCATTTCATACTTTAATATTTTTAATTTTCTTAGCAACCATTTGTAGTGTGCATTATGTTTACTTAAAAGTAACCACCATGCCAAATTTTTAAATTTGAGTCCCTTCAGTATCAAATCATGATTTCAAACATTTTTTATCTTCCACCCTTTAAAATTTCGAAATTTTTGAAAAACTCTTTTGTACGTGTATTTGCGTCGTAAAAATAGCAACCATGTCAAATTTCAAGTTTCTATCCTTAACAATTCTCTAGAAATAGTAATTTAAAGCGTTTCTAGAACGCATTTCACGCATTTAAATTTATAATTTATTAGAAAGCGTTCTTAGAGAGCATTTGCATCTTCTGTCATGCCAAATTTCAAGTTTCTACATCCTAAAGTGCCACAGAAATTGCAATTTTAGAATGTTTTTTACTCCTGCACATCTTTTTGTTAGTGGCATCGACATTAAATCTAGCCTATGTTGGAGCAGGAACTGTCACCAGCAATTGGATACGATTACTTTTGAAATGGGTTCGGTAGTTCCAGAGATTACGCCCTACAAACAAACAAACAAACAAATGTTATAATATTAGTATAGATATGAATTGCTAGTAAAAGATAATTAATTAATTCAAAAAATCTATTACATTTTATTTTCTGTTTATTTTTTTAATTAAAATAATATTTTATGCTACTTATACATAAACAATTTTAATTTGGAATTTAAACATAAAACGATTTCTTAATTGTTTATCTATTTAGACCTATGAGAAAATACATTTTTGGTTGCTTAAAATAATACGAACTGAAATATATTAAGCTGTATAGAATTCAAGTCAATTGAACTAATGTCTAAAATTTACATTAAAGAAATCACAACACTTGTAAAATTCATGAAAGCATAAATGTTAGCGAAAATCGTTAAGCACGTGAATTATTAGTTTTTTAACATCTAAAGCTATTTCTAAATTGTTTCTTTCAAAATATATCCATTAATTTATTTCTATTTTAGATTAAAGAAAAGTTGATTTGATGTGAGCTAATTAGAATAATAAATATTGTAAAACAATATAAATTATTAAACTACTCTTCTAGTGAAATAAGTTACGGGGGGTGGAATATGAGTAATTTCCAAGTATTTAAAGAATTCAAGGAAAGAAAACAAATATGTTTTTGAGCTTATTGTTCACTAATTATTCTTATTGTTCACTATTGTTTTTATTTATGGTACGATACTTTAATGAACGGAGACATCAAAAGATTTATGTTAGATAATATTTTTACATAATTAAATATTTAAGAAAAAAATTATCGCAAAATTGTTTTACTATAAAGTATCCCCCTCCTCCATTTCTTTTTAAGAAAGGTACGAAGAGAATTGTAAAAGCTTGCTGCGCAGCTGTCAGACGAATTAATCAAAAATATTTAATATCATAATGAAATGAAAATATTAAACTTTATTAGAAAAATAAAATTACATATTACTTTTTTTCAATATTTTTATTATTCGAACAATCTGTTTTTCAATCTGTTCATTTAAAATTTAATATAATTTTTTGTTAGTTGATCGAATTACAAATGTGTAAAAAAACCTTACTCGTAGTCTACATATTATGAAATTTAATAATAATAATAATAGGTAGATGATGAAAGTTTTGTGGACCCCTCGGAAAACTACCTCAATCGAATTACAATACTTACAACATCAATTAAAGCAAAAAGGAGTAAGCATATATTTAAACTCTTGATATTTGTTATACATAAAGTTCTAATCCAGATGTTAAAATCTTTCTTTTAAAATACGTCTATCATTTATTTTTTTAAATTCATGATATTTTTTTGCTTAATGGATTAGAGGTAAAAATATCATGTTGAAAATATTGGAATGATGTTGTAAAATGTTATGAATGATGAGAAACTTATAATTTCCAGATTGTATTATTGGATTATGAAAGCGAGAAAAAACTTGTCACTGGGGGCCGCCGTAATACTTACCCCTGATGGATATGCACAATAAAAAATATGAA
Source organism: Maratus michaelseni (assembly GCA_963931845.1). Lineage (NCBI taxonomy): Eukaryota > Metazoa > Arthropoda > Arachnida > Araneae > Salticidae > Maratus > Maratus michaelseni. The sequence continues at coordinate 327,153,010 of OZ007589.1, forward strand.
AATAAAACATGTGTAAACTACTTATAAAATGCATTGCAATTCGAATAAAAACGTGGCTTGATGACGTCATAAACTTTAATTGCTCTATTTACTGAATTGCGTAAAACAAACATCGTTATAACTCCAAAAATGATAGTTATATTAACTAACGGTTTATTACGTCGGATTAAGTGCCTCATTTCCAATTAAAATATATCTTTGAATTGAAATTTGGATGAAATACAGGGTCGTGAAAAATCGAAGATTGTAGAAAATAGAATTACAAATATCGCGGCAACTAATTATCCGATCACCTTCATTCTTTATGCAAAATTTGTTTTTTTATTGTCTTTTATAGTCACTCCTTAGAATAAACAATTTCGAAAATTTTTATATACCTTTTATCAGAACGAGTATTTAGAGAGTCCGAAAAAAATAGTTCCGGATAACCGAGGTTACTGAAATTCAATAAGCTTCTTCCCATTATTACATACTATGTGCATATCAAATTTCAAGTCTCTATCTCAATTTGTTTGGGAGTTAGAGCGTTTACAGACACACAGACATACAGACATACAGACACACAGACGGACGGCAATTTTTGTTTTCTAAAAATGTGTTTTTCGGAATCTCCAGTGTCTGAAACGTGTAAATTCGCCAAATATATATATATTTTTTTTTTTTTTAAGACTTGCCCTATACTACGTATGATGGGTAAGTAACAAGAACGACAACTCATGAGTCATACATATACTATGAAACACTTTTCAACATATTCCGAATACAACAACAAAACTTCACAGTTTAATAAGGTGAAAGATGATATGTACACAAGAGATGACAAAGGATGACCGCCCCGGGAACCCAGTTTTCACTTTAGAGTATAAGTGCAAACCCGGGGCAAAGACACAAACCCGCTGTTTACTTTAACATACACTATTACCAAATTACAAGTATAAATTGTAAATAATAATAAATGTTTTAAAGAAATTAAAAAATTAAACAAAGTTAAAGAATGTTTACGTGAAATTTGCGGAAAAATGACTTGATTTACCATTAATGGTTTTAAAAAAATGTAGTACTGCTGAGGGAAAAAAAAAATAAATTGAGAATAAAATACTTAATCAAAAAGAAAACAGACCCGGAAAATGATTAATAACATAAATTGCCAGTACTAATAAATTTTTTAACCAAAAATAGAACCGACTTCAAAAACTACTACAAAGTAAAAAATAATTTTTTTTCGATAATAGTTAATAAGAAATTAAATTAAGAGCATTGTATTTACCATGCATATTGTTATATTTATGTACATTAATTTGATTTTTTGGAGTCGGTGCCAGCCAAGCAAGTTAAAGCCATGTTACCATTTTTAAACATTTCATCTGATGTTATAAATGTGTATTTTCAAATGAGATTAGCAACTATATGTCGACAAACATTGCTTTGGAAATTAGTTAATCATTTAAATCATTGTATTTTCTACCATTTGATGAGTTATATGTTTTTTTTTATTGTCTGGTATTTATGTAGATATAATTTATAAGCGTGTTACAATTTATATTGGATATTTTGTTTTGAATTTTGTGCTTGACTTGGCTGGCACCGACTCCAAAAAATCAAATTAATGTACATAAATATAATAATATGCATGGTAAATACAATGCTCTTAATTTAATTTCTCATTAACTATTATCGAAAAAAAAATTATTTTTTACTTTGTAGTAGTTTTTAAAGTCTGTTCTATTTTTGGTTAAAAAATTTATTTTTCGCTTTTTAGTAGTTTTGAAGTCGGTTCTATTTTTGGTAAAAAAGTTTATTTTTCGCTTTTTAGTAGTTTTTGATGTCGGTTCAATTTTTGGTTGAAAAGTTTATTTTCCGCTTTTTAGTAGTTTTTGAACTCGGTTCTTTTTTTGGTTACAAAGTTTATTTATTTATTTATTACTTTAGTGATATCCATATTTACATTAAACCATATTGTTGCTAATATCTTTTTTTATTTCACGTTAACCTTGGCAGTAGACTCGAGTATCGAAGATTAGAAAATTAATCATTATTCTCATCTAATGTCTTTAAAGCGTTTAATGATATCTATATTTACAACAGTAGACTCGAGTACGGAAGATTAGAAAATTTATCATTATTCTCATCTAATGTCTTTAAAGCCTCTTATGATATCTATCTTTACATTAAACCATATTGTTTCTAATATGTTTTTTATTCCACGCTAAACTGGGCACTAGACTCGATTACGGAAGATAAGAAAATTTATCATATTTTTCATCTAATATCTTTAAAGCCTTTAATGATATCTATATTAACATTAAACCATATTGTTGCTAATATATTTTTTATTTCACGCTAACCTTGGCAGTAGACTCGATTACGGAAAATTAGAAAATTTATCATTATTTGCATCCAATGTCTTTAAAGCCTTTAATGATATCTATATTCATATTAAACCATATTGATAATATATTATTTATTTCACGCTAACCTTGGCAGTAGACTTGATTACGGAAGATTAAAAATTTTATCATTATTCTCACTTAATCGTCTTGGATAATGTGTCATAATCGGGCAGTATACTACAGTTTTGATAACTGTGTAACTCACTGATTTTGATTCTTATGTTTAATGTGTATTGATTTTTACGATCCGTACAAGGTAAATACACTGCGTCAACAATGTCGCCTATAATACTATATGGAGTAACCCCTTTCTTTCTTTCTATATTGTCACTCTATAGTTAATATTGTGTAGTAGAAATATTAAAAGACAATTGCAGAAGCATTTATATACAACTGTATTGTATAATATAATATAGATAATTGGATATTTTAAAGACAGTTTCCAACTAGTGCGCCACAGATAAATCGCCAAATATTTTCTGTAACTCGTACATTTGTATGGGATTTGAAACAACAATGTAGTTAATTATGCGCCAATAAACGCTCGTCAAAATATGCCAAACCGCTGTGAAACTGCAACAATGGAACTTTTAAAAGATTCAAAAGTAGATTTGTTGTGGCCTAATTTATAGTTTTTTTATCCGTACGTTATATTATATTTATCCAATTCACAATTTTATGTAATTTTGCTTTTCAAATTTGTCAACACTCAAAAGTTTTAGTTTTAGTTTAGATCTTAAAAAGTTTGTTCTATGGAAATAAACCCGATAAGTTAAAGCTGATTTAAATATATCAGTCTTTTTATTATTTGCAACATGAAAGTCGTCTGCCCAACAACTGGTGACGCGGACGTAATAACTCTTGATAATATCCAATTTGATTAAAATTTTGCATATACAGTGACCTCTCACTTATACGACTCTCAGTTATACGACTCTCTCGGTTATACGCCGAATTCTCTTGATCCCGTCCACGCTTTATTGGAAATAATGCTAAACTTCTCTCAGTTATACGACTGCTTCTCTCACTTATACGACGCTTTAAACGGTTCAGGCGATTTTACATTTCTCACTCAAGAATTCATTTTTATAATCTTTACAAATCATTCACGTACAAAACATTCACGTTTTCTTAGCTTTATTCTTTCACTATTGTTAAAATGTTTATCAATAATTAATAACATTTGTTATCTACTTTCGTGCGTTAGTAACGATGAAATCTATGGCGGGAGGGTAGTTGTTTGAAATACCATTTAACAAAAGCCAAATGACCATCTGGAATAATGTGACATCGCAGACAATTAAGAAATGTTTTAGGAAACGTTGTGTTTCACAAAAACAAACTGCTAGTTCAACTATTGAACCCGATTTTGAGAACATATGGGAATCCTTTAATGACGAAGACTGGGATGAAATAATTATGGACGAAGTTATTAATTTCAAAGATTATGTAGAATGTGATGAAAACTTCTTCTGTCAGAACTGAGAACTGCCGAGGAAATCTTTGAGGATATCAATAAGGAAGACTCAAGCGAGTAGGATGACAAAGTTGAGAGCAATGTTATTGCTGGTGTAAATTTTTCAGAAACATGTGCCACTTTAAATACATTAAAGAATTATGCTGATCAAAATGATTATTCCCAAAATAGCTTAAAAGCTTTATTAGACTTAAAAAACACATTTTCTCTGTTGGTCAACGGCAGAGACAAACAAGTATGACTTCATTTTTTGAGAAAATATAATTTGTAAATCTTTAAAATAAACATAGTGGTAAGTGAACTATTTTGTGAACTTTTTAAAAATATATTTTACGTTTTATTTTTTAATATATTTTATATATTTTGTTAAAATATGTTCTGAGTACTCAAAACTTATTGTTTTTAACATAGGTAAAATAATTAATGCATATAAAGTTTGAAACTTATATAATAAGACGGTCTCTCACTTATACGACTCTCTCAGTTATACGACTTTTTTCTACGGTCCCATGAAAGTCGTATAAGTGAGAGGTCACTGTACGTTCATTGTGATAAGGAGCTCACTGGTTAAGTATAAAGACGGGGGGGGGGGCAGTGGCTAATACCACTTTAATTTATTCATGCAGAATTATAATTCGATAAGTTAAAGCTGATTTAAATATGTCACTCTTTTTTATTTGCAAATTCACGTAATGGAATATTTTATGATATTAAATGAAAGTCGTCTGCCCAACAAATTAACTATTTTTAAAATGCTTATTTTTTTTTCGTTTTCGTTGAATTTCTGAAAAAGTACTGAACCAATATTCATAAAATTTAAATAGGACCAATTAGAGAGTATTCTCTTTCGAATAAAAAAAAAAAAAATACAGAAATAGGACGCATAGTTCCGGAGTAATCGGTGTACATACATAAAAAAAAATACATACACGACGAATTGATAACCTCCTCCTTTTTTAAGTCGGTTAAAAAGAATGGGAAATACTTATCTATACTAATAAAAGAAATTTCGCTCTGTCTGTGTGTGTGTGTGTGTGTCTGTTGGCGATGGCTAGGAAGATCTAGCCCACCTAGAAGGCTGGAAATTTAGGTGTGGATAGTCCAAGGTCTAGCCATGTGCACCTGAGACTCAAAATTTTAATATTTTGATAATTAGCCTACATATTAATTAGATTCTCATTAACTATCGCTTCTAAAATATCATCTTTTAAATCAAAATGGCAAAAGAAACGGACAGGCGCATTGGATTTGCAACCGGAAATGAACGAATTCGAAATTATTTAACTAATTAGCGAATTTTAAGAAAACTAATTGAGATATCAAATTGAAAATTTCTGAGCATATGTAAAAAAATATTCTGTATCTGACTATGTGATTTTTGAAAAATTCGGTTGGTAATTTTCTTTTTATTTACGCAAAAAACTGCCAACAATCTGCCGACGCCAGTGAAAACGATCCGAGAAATTTTCAGACAGGGATCGGCTTTCATTAAAAACTGAACTACAAAGAGATCTGTTTCTCTGGCCGATCCCTCTCATTTAATTTGCGAAAATGAAAGGAAATAATTGCCAAATTTTACTAATCCTCTTTAATAAAAAGGTACGTGTTGCTGACGACTGGGATTTTCGATAATCGTTGCCACAGATTAATCTCGGAAAATGAAACGTTTGAAGTTACTGAAAAAATTAATTGCTCGAAAAGTATTTGTCAGAAAATTGTTAGACAAACTGCGTTAGAAAGGTAAAAAATTGTATTTTTCTTGATATAAATTTCGAATCCACTGATTATGCACTTTTTCAAATATTGAATTTCAAAAATTACCAAATTTCACAATGGAGAACCATAGCGGAAACTTCACGCGTAAAAAATAATAATAACAGCAATGTGTCAGCACGAGTCACAAATTATAGTAGCCGTATTATTCTGTTAAAATATAAAAGTGAATTATGGTGTCATGAGAGCATGATTTTTATTTAATTTTTCGATAAATAGATGCGCCATTTCTTTTTAGCTGTGAATAATATAGGTTAATTGACGTTATTAAAAAATGTAGCTATAAAACATATAAATCAATGGAAAACAGTAAGTAATAAATTATAAACGTAATAGTAAACCGTATTAAAAAAACACAACTTAGTGATATAAGTATCCGTTTTTATGTTATTTTAGGATATTCGAGGTAAAGGTACATATTACTTTAAAATACAAGGTTAAATTCACCGATATATTTATTATTGATTCAAGGTTCTTTTGGAGAAACCGACCAGCGCAGCGGGCGTACTCTGCTAGTGAACAAATATTTAGTTAACTAATTAAGATATAGATTTGAAATTGAGGTCGGGAAGGGGTGTCATCTGCCAGCTATTTTAGCGTAGCGTCTTCGTTATGTTCTAATTATCAGAAAAATATTATTCTTTATTTAATGATCGCGTTAATGTACGTGACGGTGGTTCTCTTGAACAAATTAATCATTATATTTGCGGGTATGGGGAGGGGGGGGGGTTAACGCCTTTCTCTGAGATTGTAATTATCTCGGGCCCGGGCAACGCCGGGTGGGTTAGCTAGTAAATAATATAGTTAGAAAAAGATACTAACAAGGTGATGCTTTACTTATGGAAAGAGAATGCTAAATTACTTAAAAAATCATGAGCAATACTGATGTAACTTAATTATGCAATTCAAAATATTAATTCTAAAAATATAAAGAAAATCTGCTCAAATACCTTACTAAGGTTAAAAATCTATTTTACAAGTTAAACATTAAAGCAAATTGAAAATTAAATTTAAGAATGAAATTGCGATGGAAGATTTGAGCAATTTTACGTAAACTATAACGCAAAGTGATAATGTTGTTGTAAACTTATTAATAGTTAAAATAAACATAAGTTAGAATAGTTAATAAAATATTGAACTAAATTAAAATAAAGTTCTTTAAAATTTATAAACATATTAAAACAATTATTTTTTAAACTTACATAAAAATAATACAGTTATAACAGTCACTTAATAAAACGAGTATACAGATTTTATAGTCGGTTTTAGTTTCAATCGACTGTTTTTTTTTTTTTTTTTGTGATAGTCAGACATATATTCAAATTCTTTTGTGCAAACCTGTATGTGATATAGATATATTTAAATATATATACTATCTGGAATCTTAAATTTTTGTTCAGTTACGAAACGCATAGCAAAGTTTAAAATTCTCCTACTGGAATTTCCGTCAGTAAACAGAAATGTACTAGAGATCTTTTTTGATGCTGTGTGTATGGTCTATAGATTTTATACGCACCAAATAATAGGCAAAAAATTAGTTAAGTTTAAAAACGTGTTACGCAACGGAAAGCGCATTTCCAGAAGTTAATGTTAACTGACAGTACTTTAATCGAATTCTTTTGTTTATCCCTGTAAATGAGTGAAGAGTCCGATACGCACAATTTTATGTAGTATACCTCTTGTAATACACCTGAGTGATTTATATATATTTCAATTATGCTTGAAATAGTGAAACATTATTAAAATAAACCAAAAACGATTTTTTGCTATAGACCGTAATGTGACGGAATGCGTTTGAGTGTCCTGTAAAGGAACTATAAGGGCTATACTCACCATATTCTAGAGTAAGCCTCTTGTAGTACCCTTCAGTAATATATATAATTTTTAATGTGTTTGAAATAATGTAACACCATTAAAATATACCGGAGATTTTCCCCCATAGACCGTAATCTAACGGAAATCTTTTAAATACCCCTATAAAGTAAACTATAAATGTAACATACTTCAATTTCCATAAATAACATTCCATAGTAAACTTCATTAACAATATATCGATTGCAATATATCAACAACATATATCAATTGCATGACAATCCGGGTATATTTACGTGAGTTAGAGCAGGCTCAGTTTCAGCTGAGCCGAGTGGCATACCGATTGGCTAAATCTCTATAAGCCCGATCAGCGGGGATATCCACTATACAAGGACCATAACCAAGAGGCATGGCTTGGCCAATCCCCGAAGAAAGCCGGCCCATCTTTAAAATATTTCTACAAATATAAACAAATACAAAAGAGAAACAAAATGAAACTATCAAATTAGTTACAATATAGGTCTAAATAGAAGTACAGATAGTCACCAAAGTCACTAAGCTTCTATAGCATCAGCATTTGCTGCATTTTAAAACAATAGCTGGTTATTTTCTATCAGTTTAACACAGTATATTATATTAAGATGAGGTTGGTTCGCGTTATAACGTATTGGAGCCAATTGGACAAGGGCATTGTAGTAGACTTTCTAATATGATATGTTGACGTTAGAGTGTAGTTCAGCAAATAATGTAATGATGTTCCACGATGTCCACATACACATAATGGAGAAGGAGATTTGTTAAAAGATGTAGGTACGAATGAAAGGGGCCATGATTTGTCGTGAAGATGTAGATGTTTCTGTGATGTAGCTCAGATACCGACGTGAGAGTTGGTATGTGTACCATCCAGTTTCACCATTGTCCCATTCCTCCTGCCATTTTTGTCGATATTGCATCTGTAACGGAAGAACCGAATAATATTCGCAACATAAAAAGTTTTCAACTAAGTTGTGAAATGTTAAAAAATGAGTTATTGAGCTTGTTGATCTCTATCGCCATTTCACTTTTATTTTTTTAATATTCTATAAAAAATTATAGATTAACATATAATTTATTTATCCTTAAATCTGTAACTTATTGAAGACAAAAAAACGTGATGTTTAAGAAAAATGACATGAAAAATGATATATTCTATACAAGAAAATAATATATAATGTATCTTTTTTTTAAATGTATCTTCCTATTTATATAATGTATTTTAATGTATCTAGTAATGTAGAGGAATGCAAAGAATATTCTCTTTTGCACAGCTGTGGAAAAATTAATTTTGAATATTTATTATTTATTTGTTTAACATTTATATTACATGCTGCAAAAGACTTTACATATAAACTATTTATCGTATGAAATCTCAGTGAATGAATATAGGAAAACGAAACATAAAAGAATATAGAACATGGAAAATAATGTACCTTGTATTGTTTTTTAAAGGTGTCTACTGTGTAGTAATTTTTGGGAAAGAAAATGAAATATTTTTGACTTCTTGCACAGCTGTAAGAAAAATTAATTCTGAATATAATTTTTAAATAAACTGTCATTTAATGAAAACATTACTGCTTTATTCAAATGACAAATTAAATTATTTTTTTAATTACTTTTTATATATTATTCACATTTTTTAGTTATACTTGCACATGTCTTATTTTATTTCAAATAAATATCATTAGCACAATTTTTGTTACTTTATCTGGTTATATTATTTATAAAAAAATAGGTTATTGGTAGCTGTCATATTGTAAAATTTGAAAATAACCATAACAAGATGATGCAAGTTTTTTAAGCATCTCTGAAAGTTATACAAATCAAATCACAGCAAATATAAATACTAATGAAGCATTAGGTCGTAAATAGATTTATAATTTTCCAATTCTTTCAAATATTTAATATTTAAAGCTATATTTAAAAATATTTCTTAAGAAAAAATCAGTCCGTTTTATTTTTTTTTTAAATCACGATATCTTTTGACATTGATGGATTGGAATAAAAAGTACGAAGTATAAAATATTGGAATGATGTCATAATGATATTTTATGCAGAATGTAAATTACGAAGGTTTAGGAATGTGCAATTTCTAATTTTTATTATTGTATAATCATAAAGAAAGTGAGAAAAGAAAAATATGACTTATTGAGCTTGTTAAAATTTATCTCCCATTTACGTTTTACATTCTGAAAAATATTTATATCTGAATATATAACTCATTTATCATATGACAACTCAATGGACGAATATATAGAAACAAAACATTAAAAATATTACATGGGAAATATATATATATATATATTTAATGTTTCTTTTGTCTGGTTATTTTTAGGAAAGACAGTCGAAAAATAAAGTTTTGTTGCGCAGCTGCGAGAAACATTAATCCTGAATACATGTATTTCAGTGAAACATTATTTTAGCAAAATAATTGATTTGTTGGAATGACGGAATACATTTATTTTAATGTGAGTGATTTTATTTTTTTATTTATACACTTTTAGTTCTACTTGTACGGGAACATCATTAAGTAAGTCACAAAAGATAATTAAATAATAACTTACAATGATATTCACTTCAAAACTATTTTTATTTCTCAACATATTCTCCACAAATATATATGCACTTATATCACCGTTTTATCAGTGTCCCAACGCCAGCTGCATAACATTATTTGGGTTGCTCTCTCAGCCACATTAGGACTTCAAGTTGAACCTTTTTATCATCTGTGAACATTTTTTGTGGACTAAACAGATGGAAATAGCTTGGGGCTAGGTCGAAGCTGTATGGTGGATGTTGAAGAAGTTGCCAACCAAACATTTGAATAGTCGCCTTCTGTTCAATTTGAAGTCCTAATTTGGCTGAGACAGCAACCCAAAGAATGTTAGGCAGCTAGTGTTGGGGCATGAACGGTGATATAAGTGCATAAATATTGGTGGAGAATATGTTGAGAAATAAAAATTGCTTTGAAGTGAATATCATTGTAAGTTATTATATAATTATCTTTCGTGACTTACTTAATGACTTACCCTCGTATAATTTGAATATGAATTAAAAATAAATAACGTCATTTTATTTTAAATTATATTTACTAGGGAAGCAAAAGCGGGACTTTCAGAAATTTTAGCTGAGAGAGTTAGCTTTCAAACATTCGTTCTCATTTTTACTAGTAAGGCAAATAAGTTAAATTTTTCTCATAAAACCTTAAAGTGACCACTGCATTGCCACCATGAAGTAGAATCCCCAATTTAAAACCTCACGTATACTAAATAATGTGAACAGTCGCGCGCTGGTTCCAGTTTCAAGCCGAACTGCTGGCAATACTAAAAGCAGCAGAATGCGGAAATAGCACAGGGAAGGAATACAGCATTCGCTCGGACTGCATGTCAGCCATCCAATCACTCAGTAAACCCTTCAATGTAGCAAAATTAATCAATACAATACAAAAAACAGTAAAAGACTCAATCCATAAATTCAAAATTAGCTGGGTCAAAGCACATGTGGTTATCCGAGGAAACGAGGATGCCGACGAATTAGCAAAACAGGCTGCAGAAAACCAAACTAAAGAAATTCCATACCATCTAGAAATACCGATATCAAACTTAAAAATAAAACTAATAGAACTCACTATCAAACAATGGCAGTTCGATTGGAATTATGGGAAAATGGGCAGGAAGACATATGAATACTTCCCAAAAGTAGATTCTCGCATAATCATCAGCTTCAATCTACTAAGTCAAATTTACACGGGTCACGGAGCATTCCCGGACAACTTACACAGGTTTAAGCTCAAAGCACCAAACTGCTCATACGGGGAGTTGGGAACCCCCAAACACTATTTAACAGACTGCTCACTAACCCAATCACTACATCTGATCCACATCACACCGAACAACGAAAAAATATGGCACAACCAGTTAGCGAACAACACACAAGTACAAACAAAAGGAAGAGCAGTGATGAGATGGTTAGTAGAAAACATTGATCTCATATCAGAATAAATACACCTTCCCAGCAGCGAGATTCCTCAAAAGCATTTCCCACCCTCAAAAGCCATCCCTGTGGTAAGTATATATTCTAATATATCTTTACAAAAAAAAAATAAGTACAAAAATAAATAAATAAATAAAAGAATAAATAAATAAAAAATATTAAATATGAAATAAAAAAAGTAGCAATGGAACCTCTTTGCTACGCCAAAAAAAAATCGATTAATTTTCAGCACTAGTGAGAAGTGGAAGTCATCTGTGACGGACTGAATTTCACCAACTTATGAAGGCAAATAGCCAACAAAAAGTGAATTAAACACAACAAAATAATTAATTGGTGAATGCACAAAGCACACCTGCCAAAGAAAGTGAATAGGGAATAAAAAAACAGTGTATCATCAAGTGAATACAGCCTCATAGATATATGACGGACTAACGGCCACGGAACAAGCCCCACTCCTTTAGTTCGACAAGTTTAACAAACAACAAATCAACAAGTTGCACTAAATTTAAAAGCAGTGATAACAGCCATTAAGATTCAATGGACTGATCGCAATAAGTGTATTCACGAAAGAAAAAAAAATTAAAATCAAAATCCCCAATGCTTGGGTGAGATAAAGAGACAAAGACAACAAAAATGAGTGTGCAACATCCAGAAATGTGACAACCACCTGTAACAAAAGTTACAATGTGACACGATTTGTGTGAGACTTTTTTTTCTTATTCGAGAACCATGGCAGATATATCTATGCTGAATTTGATGGTTGTCTTCCAAACAGTTCGGGAGGAGAAGAATCACAAGGTTGCAATGAAGTGGACGCATAAATTATTCGATCACTTCTCTCGCTTAACTAACAGAAAAAAACATCATAAGTAATCTTCATAGTATGAAACAAAAGTAAAATAACCCTAAGTAGCTGATGCAAGTCTTTTGAGAATCCCTGAAAATGCAGTCAATTGTATCAAAACACTGATTAAAGATCATGGAGGAATAAAGGAGTGAAAAATTTTCTTGAAGCGTTTCATCATTTGTAGCTGTTTAAAGCCCACAACAACAACAACAATAATAATAATAATAATAATAATAAATATATGAATAATATATATCATATGCTAACTATTAGATTGATGTCACAGTGAAAAGTAATGAAGAATGCAAGTAATTGCCCGCATAGCATGCATGGTCACAGTGACGTTACTGCGAGTCACAATTGTCACGGCACATCTGTGACCAAAATGCCACCATTCAGTGAGGTCACATTGTGACTTAAGTGTGAACTTCTTAAAAAACTCTAAAAAACATACAGGACTATTTCAAAACATGATATTTATAGTCAAAAATACTTTTCTGGTCAATTTTTTAAATTTTTGTGAAGTCACAGTGACGTCATTGCAAGTCACGCATGTTACGTTATCCCTGTTACTAAAATATACTACCATATCGTGAACTCACACTGTGACAAAAATGAGAATTTTAAAAATATTTGAAAATGAGAAGAAGAATTTTACTTAGTGCCATCTTTTTTCATTTGATACATTTGAGAGCCAATGACCTTAGTAATTTTTGTTGCCCTTGTAAATTAATTTATAGTCACTTATTCCTTTATCTAGCTAAAAAAAGTGATCTGCATATATATATAATTTTTTGTAACTATGCAATTGTAGATTACCATACAAAGGTAATTCGATATGAAAACTAGAAAACGTTTTTAATTTTATAATTTATTTTTTTAATTTAAAAAAAGTTTTATTTTTTATGAAAAATTAATAATTTGTGTTAAAACAACTTCAAACAATTGTATCAATTATAAATTACTTCTACTATTGATAAAGGCTGAAAAATAATATAGTGGAGGGAGGTGCTTGTTCATTGCGAAGTGCCATTAAAATGTGAAGCCACAATGTGGTCAAAATGTAAATACAGATAATGGGATGTACTGAGAAAATTAAAGTTTATTTTTTGTATGCTAGTGCTTTATTTAAATTGTTGTGTACCTTTATGGATGAAGTAGCTTATGAATATCATAAACGTATAAAATAAGTAATTTGCTCCTTTTACAAGTATAAAACTATTTCATTTTATCTCCAGAAATTTCCATATAATTTTTTTAGCTATTCAAGCCTTATTTTTAAAAAAAAATCAATTCTCTAGGCATTATTTAATTTAAAAATTACGTTTAGTAAACCTGACATAAAATAAAATAAAAGAAATGGAATTATTTCAGTGAATTGCACATCTGTTAACAGGAAGTTGAAAACATTTTTTTTTTATGATTGCTAAGAAAATTGACCAGCTGCTCAATATCTGTAAAATGAACTCGTCCGACTTATCGTCTGCGGTGAAGCTATTTCGAAAAGTGGTTGGTTTCATTGGAAGGGTTTATTTATTAAGACAAAGAGTTGCATTTTTTTTTTTTTTTTTTTTTTTTTTTTAGTGCCAATACAGACCACTAAACAGTAAAACACGACATTTAATTGTTGGAACGGAACAGACAAGAAATGTTCTCTACAAAAAACTGTCGTTTTATCGGATTTAAGAATTCAGATTAAAATATAAGTCCGAAAATACTTACAATTGCGTTGGCGGTTATGATATGTATTCGTCAATGCTATTGTAATGTTTTTGTACTTAATTTACTTGAAAAACACTTGTATTCCTCGGATTACTTCCATGATGCCATAAAGAATTACATTTGCTAAAAAATGGTATGTAAAAATATTATTTTTTCAATCTACATAATTAAAGTGTAGAAAGAACAACAACGGCAAAGATTGAAATTTTTTTGTTGTTTTATATACTAGTAAGAATTTAAATATTAATTAAATGTTAACTACTTGATATTAATATTAGATTTATTATTTTTTAATTGTATCATATAAATTATCTGTATTGTTAAAACAATGCAAAATATCAGTAATGTGCACTAAACTGCATTCTAAAACTTATACAGTAGATCTCAAATCCGATTGTACGGTATACTATGTATTATGGTATCAGAATCACAGAAAATGTTACTGTGGTTCTTGCCCCGGAATCAAACATCAAGCCAGATAGATATAATCAGGTGTCTGTTCAGACTTTTTCCCCAGGGTCCTGTTTTTGTGAAATTGTGAGCAACTTTTTATATTTGTAAAAAATCTAATCCTAATTTTGTGAATTCGAAATGATCGATATATTTAGGTTCTTGTTTATACGTTTTTAAGAAGATATATGGATGTAAAATACATATATTTCTTTATATATGTAAAAGTGACATGTCAGATTTTACTTTTAAATGATTAATTTATGAAATGTTCTGTTTAAAGATAGAAAAATTTTGTTAAAAAACCTATTTTTAAGACACAGAATTTTGTGAAGGGTCCTGTTTTAGGGAAAATAATTTTGTGAAGGGTCCTGTTTTGAAAAGAAAAAAAATTGTGAAGAGTTCTTTAAAGGACCCAATTTTTTCCTAAACAGATCCCTGATCATGTCATTAGCGTCATCATATGTTACTATCGATGAATCGTAAATTATTAGAAAATTGTGCAATTTCTTCACATCAGATGCTAAATAGAGTGGCTGCGGTGCAGTGCGTTATCAACAAAAAATTATCGGTGTTTCCAAAAAATACTCTATTGCAAAACTTATTATTTAAAAAAGATAGCAGTTTCATAAATATATATATATATTTTAAATAGATTAATATATATATATATATATATATATATATATATTAATTAGCAAAAAAATTTTCTTATTTTTTATAGTTATCATTTATAGATAAAGTAATACCAGTCAAATACTGAAGTAAACGTAATAAAACGCATATAGTATTTAAAATAGAGGTCCCATGCATGATTTATAGTATATCTTATTTTGAAGGTTAAATTTTTGCTTTTCTCTTATTAAAAATATAAGATACTGTTTAAAACATATTGAAATATTTGATAAAAGGTATTTTTTGTAAATTTCAATGCTTAAAGGAGAGAAAAGACCCCCTCCAAAATAAAGGGGGGGGGGCAAGTATCAGTTTTTTTTTTTTAAATTATGAACTCAAATTACATAATATATAATTTTTGAACGTGGTTTAAATGTAAAATCTACCGCTTTAATATTGCTATATGTTTTATTATGTACAGAATTGTAGATCAATCAAGCCTCCTACTCTGTCCATTTTTGAGTACCACCTTTTAAACAAGTTGGAAATTGTACGTCAAACGTGACAAATAAGGTGCGTTCGTACTATAGCTAGTTATATAAATATTCAGATCTTGATGATTTTTAATTCTGCAAAATGAATTATATCTTCTGCAGATTAATTTCTGTCATAAAATAAGTATCTCGGTCGCTTGATGATTAAACTTCGGAAGCTCCTATAACAAGAAAGCACCGATTTTTTCAAAAAAATTTCTTAATAAATATTTTTATTAATATCTCCTAAAGTTTTGATTCGATTTTTATAAAATTTGAAATGTCTCGACAAAATTCTGCAAAGATAATATATCTTAAATTTCAAACCATTCGATCGGGTAGTTTTTGAGTAGTTATATGCGGACGGACGGACAGACGGACGGACCAAGCGACGACAATAGGTGCTACGTATTTATATAATTACGAACGCACCTAAAAAATAATCTTCGTTTTAGATTTTTCTTAGAAATTCTGTAGACATCAACATGGAACGTAATTTCTTCTGCAATTATTGTAAAAAACCTAGTACAAATACTGGTATTGAAAAAAAAAACGAACCAGTGGGAGACCTGTTAAAGGAGTTCTTTTTCACAAAATATATCTGTAAATGGCTTTTTATCGATACTATTTTTTCCCTTCTTTTTCATATTTAAAAAATGTTGAAGTTTTCTTTCTTTTTTTTTTCTTTTTTTTCTTTTTTTTTTAAGGTTGAGTTTTATAATTTTCTGTAAATATTTTTTATTATGTATTTGATAAAACTGTGACAATTTAACGCATTAAAAATTTATTTGTCAAGATATGTCAACATTACGTGCATAAAAATAATCAATATTGATAAAATAATAAAATAATTATTCAGTTTAGGTAATTTTTCCAGTTGTGTTATCGATTTTTTTTACCGTAAAAAGTTTATATTTAAGTTCTGCATTTAGTGTTCTATCAAAAACTATAAATGAAATAATTTGTAAAGAAATATATATATATATATTTTTTTTTTTTTTTTTTGCGTTTATGATCTTAAGATTTATATTTCATTTGCTTCGAAAAATGTTTTACTGCTTGATACAATGTTTATTATTTAATAATATCTCACAATAGATAGATCTATTATTTAAATAGATTCCTAACATAAATATTTCACAATGCTTATTTTAAAATCCATATTTATATTTTCATTAAAGTTGTTCTCAAATCCAAAATAACTAATTTCTGACATATTTCTGAATTAATTTTTATTCGGAAACACATGAAATTGGCAGGTGTTCTTAATCAGAATATATTTAATAGAATGGCGTTTTCCATTTTTTGGTAACGGCAGAAGATGTTTCAGAAAACACTATCAAAGTCGGTGTCTTCAACAGACGCGCAGCGTGAGAAACGGGAAAAACGTGACCGAAATTGATCTTAAGTATTTCCTTTATCTAAAAATGGAAAACGCTATTCCTTCCAAATCGCTTTAATAATCAGGCATGCAAGTGCCATGCGTTTAAAAATTTGTTCATAAATGTGTATCAGAAAGTTTCGTGATACTGAGAGAGGGGAAATATGACAAAGTATAGACATTCACAAGACTTCAATAACATAACAGCAAAATAGCGTAGTTTTAATTATTGTCAATATTTTTCGTGGTTACATAAAACAAATGGAAGTAGAAATTAATTTAAAAAGTTGTTATTTGAACAATAGAATTTCATATTATTGAAATATTTACTTTTATTATAATTTTTAATAGATTCATCTATTATTTTTAATTTAGTATGCGTTTTTTACATTTATAATTTTCTTGCTTAACGGCTACATTAGCCGGTTTCCCAATCAGATGCAAAGTTTTAATTTGAATACGAATTGCATTAATAAAAATTATTGCCGATCCAATCCTTATCGTCGATTTTATGCGGATTTGGTAAAATCTTGTTATCCGAATCTATGCGAAATCATTTATCAGGTTCGGTCGGGTTGTTGGCATACAGATTTTTTGTTGTTGTTGTTGTTGTTGGGTTAGGGTAAGAATATGGGTTGAATCGAAATATAATTTCAGTCAACCACCATTCATGTTCAAGTCGACATTCAACCATGTTCAAGAAGTATATAACCGGATTCGTGCATGACTCTATATCCGCGTATGGAAGATTCTATTCCGAACAAGACTTACAGTAAAAACATTATACCCGACTCGGGCAGATCGGATTCACGAAAATCAGGTCACCCGACCACTAATCCAAATCTATTCTGGAGCCAAACAAATCCAAAAATATCGATCCGAACTTTTTGGATTGGATTCGGGTAAAATCTGGTCACCCGACCGGGTGCAGTGTCGTCAGAAACGTCACAAACTTGTAGCATAAAAAAATGTCGATCCGAACAATCCGGATAGGTTTCGGGTAAAATCTGGTCACTCAATCCTATGCAGATTCTTCACATTTTTCGCACAAATCGCACGGTGACTTCACAAAGTAGTCACATTGTGAGGTCACAGAAAGCCTTGAAAACGGCCATAACGACTTCACATTTATGTCACAGTGACTTCACATCGACGTCACTTGACGTCACGACGACGGTTACAAAGTCACAGTGTGACTTCACACTGACGTCACCGTGACGTCACCATGCCTTACGGGTGGTCGTGTGAGATGAGTAATTTTTAAGTTAGAAAATCGAATTATGAAAAAGAAAACCAGAAACAAATGAAAACTTATTAAGATCGTTGTTAATATTCCCCATTTAAATTATTGTACTTCAAAGTGCAGGAGATCACTAGATTAACATATAGCTTACACTGTTAAAAATTTGCAGCAAACTGTTTCTTCATTTGACCTTTTTATAGAAAACCTGAAAAATATTAGGGTGGATCATATGAAAACGGAACGAGGCTAACGAAAAAGAAAGGCTACCGCGGTGCTTTACGCGTATCGTTTTTTACAGACCGTCGGAGACACGTGATGCTCGAATGCACCAATGCAAGTGTACGAAAAGAGCACACGTCACTCTAGTGGTCTGAGAAAAAAAGATAAGTGGAATGCACCGCGGTAGCCTGTCTTTTTCGTTAGCCTCGAAAACGGAACAGGAGCCACAGAATGAAATTATTTTAAAAAAATCTCCAAAGCTACACAAGCACTTGTTCGACTGTTTCACGCACTTATCGATACCTTGATCGTAGAAGTCCTTTCTCTGAAATCGGAGCCAGTTTCGAAAATTATCCATAACTTCGCTGTCCGAGTAAAAAGGGCAACCCTTTAATGTCGTTTTCAGCGGACCAATGATGAGAATGTCATATGGCGAAATATCTAGGCCAGCCATACTCAACCTACATCCCGCGGGCCGCATGTGGTCCTGCGACATTTTATGTGCGGCCCGAGACACATAATCATTAATCCCTATTTATAAAATTTATTGAGATGCGCATAAAAAGTTTTTAATATTTTCACTGCTTTTTTATATATTTTCATGGAAAGACAATTTCCTGTTATTTATAACTTACTAATTTAAAATATCCTTAAAATATCTTAAATGATGTTTCCTTCGTCAAAGTTATTTTTACATGTAGTTTTACTTGTGCTATAGTAATGTATATCTTAAACCTGAACACTAAGCAAACATTATTCCAAATTAATTTAATTTCCACTACATATTTCTACATTTAAAAGAAAAAGTCTTTGCATTGAGAAAAAAATATTTATTAGTGATTTATTATCCCTTGATTTTTTTCTTTTTTTTTGAGAATTTGGAATTGCTGCATTGTTATATTGTTACGTTTTTTACTTATCATATAGCTAATAAGGCTTTTTATGATAAAATATTCGTTGCAGAAAAAATTGGCAGCAAAAAGTTTTATACCACTATTTCAAAAGAACACTATTCACGGCATTTGCAATAGAAATCTATATCTTTGTACAATAATTACAAGTGTGTTGCGGCTCGCCTAATGTCGCAAATATATATTTGCTGCCCGTGAGAAAAAAAGATTGAATACGGCTGATCTGGGCTATACGGTCGATATTCCAACCCTGTACACCAAAACTTCACCAGATTACTTCGAGGAAGTTCTTGTTTCCGTTCGGTACACGAGTCAATGACAGTGCAAGTTCTCCGTACACTGTCTTCGTTCGCCCATGTACTTCGGGAAATCCAACTCCTTCTGCCACTAATAACGAATAACACCGAGTCTCTCTTTTTTACACGCAACCATTCTGCAGACACTGATGAATAACATCCACAGTTTATTGCCTTCCGGCGATACTGCTGGCCTACTGCCGGCTCATATCACGTGCTTCTGCTTGACTATTTTGGGCAAGTCCATTTACGCAGTAGAGGTTGCTTTCCTTACCTCCCGCTCCAGGTTTACACAAAGCTTTACCACACTCATACAAAAATAAACCAAATTATAATCATTGTTCCGTTTTCAATTGATCCATCCTTTTGTTTTGCGTTCCACTATGTCAAAGAGACGGCTTAATTAAATTACTATTTCAAAGGTGAATAAGGACAGTGGTAAAAAGAGTTTTAGAGGCAACTTTTGATGCATTTATTGGAAGATGCGCAGTTTGGAGATCATATTTGCAACATGCCGTGATATACAATAAGTGGATTCATTTTATTTAAAAAAAAATAAATGCATATAAATAGTTGTCGCGTTTTTAGAGCCAAAAAACACTGAAAATTCATCAACTTTAAAGTATCATAAATCAGTGTGTTTTGTTCACAATTTTTTTTTAAATATCCTTCATAAGACATCCTTCTAATGTTCTTCCTTTTCTAAATATAAGTTATACTAAAAGTAGGCAGTATAAAACTTAAATTTCCTATTTTAATGTGCATGCAGCCTCTTTGTAAACAAATGCTATTTCTGAAATATGTACTTGATTTTTAAACTTTTTGTAATTACAAGTGTCTTTCTCTTATCAGCGGTTCAAGAAATTGTATCTATTTTGAATTACTCGGTATAGTTTACGTAAATAGTACTAGAGTCCTCTGCGTTTTACTTTGTAGTAAAATTCATGGCAAAATAGTATATATTAGAATCAGAGTCCATAAAATGAAGATTTCATAAGAATATAATTGAATGAAATCGCTATTCTATATTCTACACTAAAAAAATCTAACTTCACATATTATAACTCGAAATATATTTTGCTAAACTTTTAATGATAACAAAACAACAGCGTCATTTTACCCTAAAATGGTTTTGAGTCAACCCAATATTGTATCAAAAGTTGGCGGCATTGGTTATTTCTCCCTGAGTTTTAAAAATACAGCTAAATGCTGAAAGTCGACAGATCGTAAAGTTGCCGTTTAATAGGAAGCCCATGAAATGCCTAAACTATTTAACTTTTCAACTATGATTGATTAAATAATAAGATTATTTCGTAGAAAAAATATATCAGTCATAGTTTAACGCAAGAAGACAAAAGAAAAAGAAACTATATTTATTATTTTCAAAAAGAGATATTTTATTTTGAAAAATGATCCAATTTCATCTTCTATATTATTCTCTCTCTCTCTCTCTCTGTGTGTGTGTGTGTCCTTTCTTTTTACGACGTGGAAATATTTTTTTACAATTTTTAACGTTTTCTTTATTTTTTAAGTTTGTCTTGGCATACTCTATTTTACGCTGTTTTATACTTTTATATTTACCAATATATATATATATTCAATTGATTCTTTAATGTCGTGATATATATATAGATATCTATTGAATATATTCCATGTGTTGAAGTTTTGAAACACAACGGCAAACTTTAGCAAATAATGCTTTTAATAGTAGTATATCTACTTTCATTGGTGTGCACCCGTCATGAATTTTACAAAAGTGTGCTAAATTATCGTTTTATAATTTAATAATCGTGTCACCTTTATTTCATTCAAGGCGGTTCTTCTTTGCAAAATCATTTGCACTGCTAGGAAGAGCAGTCCTCTTTATCAAGTAAAGAGGCTTTAAAACAACCAGATTCCCATTTTGAAGAACTGTTGGTGATGCTATTTCTACAGAAGTTGCAAAGACATAGTGAAGAAAAACATGACATTTACCATTGGTAAATCCTCTACAAACGAGATGAAGAATTGCGTCAAGTCTATGGAATTTATTGATGGTCTGATACATGGAACTTTCAAGGAATATCATAAACAAGATCATGTCCAGCTTTCTAGAGTGTAAGCGTATATGGAAATAATAGTGGGGCAAATAATCAGTGTAACAGTGTAATGTTCCAATGGAAGTTAAAAAAAATACAGGGTACCTCCAAAATTATGCACTATAGTATATACCTGAAGAAGAAATACTATTTTGTGACCGAATACTTCAGTATCCCACGATCAACACCGGAGATGGTGACGAGTGGAAAACTGCAAAAAAATATATTTTTTAATGTTTGAATAGTAGTAATAATAAGTGTTATTATTGATTACAATTGTTATTTTCTACACTTACTGTAAATATTATATTTCATTTTAACTGTTGAATAGAGATGTAGTGCTATAAAAATGTATTATTTGCTATATTACTAGATCTCAGGAATTTGAGTGAAAAAATGATTACATTCCAACAATTTAATTAATAATAACTAATCAATTAATGAGTATTTTTTTATTTATAGGATAAATTCTCATTGAATAGACCTACAAACGAATAATGGTGAACATTTCTCTAAAATCAATATTTTTTTTACATAAATGTTTTTTGTGTTTCCTCAACATTTACATCAGCTGGAATGTTATCCTTTTTCCACTCACCCGTCCATTTGCTACTGGTTTTATCTATTATTTTCTTTAATAAGTGGTTTAACGAAATTTTCAAAACTTTCTATGTATGTTCTAGCCACTTGCAACTTCTTTCCACATGCAGAATGACTAACGGGTTCGTTTTTCACACTGAAAAGAGATTTATACTGCGATATGTTGAGTTATGTTTAAAATATTAACTTTCTGTTCACACTGTAAAATAGATAATTGTTTCTTAGTTAAAAATTAATTAGCCACAAACGAAAATACACAATAATTTTTTTTTGCGTTTCTCATTATTACGAAAAGCAATCTTTAACTTTAGAAACTCCATAAATAATTTTATTTTAGAGATTTAAAGAAGCATTTTAAAAAAAAAGTTTGTTTTGATGCCACTGATTTTCAAAAACATTTACCAGTAGTTTTGATGGTGTACTAATCAATAATAAAATGTTATAAATTTTCAAGTAAACATTTTCATGTTCAAGAATGATATTTTACAAGCAAATGTAATAAATTAACAACATTAACATAGGTATTAACACTAATATTATTTTGTTACTTTTGAATGTATAAATTTAGTTATGCAGATGCAAATGTTTAACTCAGAATTGATAGCATCCTAACAACAGATAATAAGGCTTGAGAAATTTGATTAATACAGTACAAAATCTTCTAGTAAATGCTTCTGAAAATCAGCGCCTGAACGAAAGTTTTAGAGATTATTTAGAGATTTGAAAAAGTATTTTAAAAACAGATTGTTTTGATGCCGCTGATTTCCGGAAACGTTTACCAGTAGTTTTGATGGTGTATTAATCAATAATAGGATATTATCAATTTTCAAGTAAACATTTTCATGTTCAACAATAATATTTTACAAGCAAACGTGATAAATTAACAGCATTAACATACATATTAACATTAATATTATTTTGTTACTCTTGCATGTATAAATTCAGTTATGCAGCTGGAAATGTTTAACTCAGAATTGATACCATCCTAACAACAGATAATAAGGTTTGATAAATTTGATTAATACACTACAAAATCTTCTTGTAAATGCTTCTGAAAATCAGTGCCTAAAAGAAAGTTTTAGGGATTACTTAGAGATTTGAAGAAGCATTTTAAAAACAGTTTGTTTTGATGTCGCTGATTTTCGGAAATATTTACCAGTAGTTTTGATGGTGTATTAACAGTGTGGCTAGTGGTCAGGGAAAAAACACTAAAAAGAAGTGATAAACACCAGTATATTCTTCCAGTATATTCTTCCAGTATAAAATTCATGTTGATTATTCAATCAAATAATCAAGATGAATTTTTCTCTATGAATATACTGGTGTTCTTCACTTTTTTTTACTGTATTTTTCCCTGACCACTATCCACCCTGATTAATCAATAATTGGATATCATCAATTTTCAAGTAAACATTTTCATGTTCAACAGTAATATTTTAAAAGTAAATGTGATGAATTAACAGCATTAACATAGATATTAACATTAATATTATTTTGTTACTCTTGCATGTATAAATTCAGCTATGCAGCTGGAAATGTTTAACTCAGAATTGATAGAATCCGAACAACAGATAATAAGGTTTGAGAAATTTGATTAATACACTAAAAAATCTTCTTGTAAATGCTTCTGAAAATCAGCGGCTGAAAGAAAGAACAGTTTTTTTTATAAATGCTCTTTTAAATATCAAAAATACATTAAATTCTGAGGTTTTTAATGATATGAAATGCTTGTCGGAATCAGGAATAACTCGGAAGAGGTTATTGTATATTTTCGCATCTGGTTAAATTATATTATAGTCTATAAATAATTATTCATTTAATGTGCCTTGTTTTGGCAGTTCATGCATGAACATAAGCTAACTTATTATTACATTAGTTATTTAAAGGAAAGAAAATGTAAATACCCAACATCATACTTTGAAATATTATTTGATATTTTTTTAAAAAACGTACTGAATTATAAATAACAAATTTATCATTACAAAAAACTAATTAATTTTATACAGTAAATGGTGAAAACAATTTCTGTGAAAGTCCATGGATGTCATATTTATAACTCTGAACACATGTTTTTAATGATAAAATAACCTCTTTTATTTTTTATTTCATCATAGGTATTTTATATATAAGTATTTACACCCCATTTACATTATTACCTATTTTCAACCGCAATTATTATTTTTTTTTTGAGAAATATTTCATAAGAACCTTTCGTACGTTTATAGGAGAATGACCCATCTTTGCAGTTTTATTCAGTGATAAAATAATTCTGAAAATTAATGTAGTGATAGATGAGAAACAAAGCTGTCAAAAACATCTTCTTCGTGAAAGGCGGATTGATATAATATGAACTATCTTATAATAACTTTTAAAGAAATATTTCATTAATGGCTCCACTCTTCAAAGCAAAACATTCTTATTTTATGTTTGACTATCTGCGGAAGTGATGACATGCTATGTAGTTTAGAAAATGCGTTTAATTAAATATATAATTTTATGTAAAAAAGTCTTTTTTTTCTGTGAATCGTGAACTTTGGAAGGGATTTTATTATTTCTTTAAAAGGGAATTTTGATTACGATTAATTTGTGGTTAATTTATTAGATATATTATAGTCTATAAATAATTATTCACTTAATGCCCCTTGTTTTCACAGTTCATGCATGAACATAACCTAACTTATTATTACATTAGTTATTTAAGGGAAAAAATTTAAATACCCAACATCATACTTTGAAATCTTATTTGATATATTTTTAAAAACAGACTGACATATAAATAACAAATTTATAATTACAAAAAACTAATTAATTTTATACAGTAAATGGTGAAAACAATTTCAGTGAAAGTACATGGATGTCATACTTATAACTCTGAACACATGTTTTTAATGATAAAATAACATCTTTTATTTTTTCATTCACCATAGGTATTTTAGGTATAGGTATTTACACCCCATTTCCTTTATTACATATTTTCAACCGCAATTATTATTTTTTTAGAAACATTTCATAAGAACCTTACGTACGTTTATAGGAGAATGGCCCATCTTTGCAATTTTTTTCAGTGATAAAATAATTCTGAAAATTAATGTAGTGATAGATGAGGAACAAAGCTGTCAAAAACATCTTCTCTTTGAAAGGCGGATTGATAAAATATGAACTATCTTATAATAACTTTTAAAGAAATATTCCATTAATGGCTCCACTCTTCATAACAAAACATTCTTATTTTATGTTTGAGTATCTGCGGAAGCGATGACATGCTATGTTGTTTCGAAAAGGTGTTTAATTAAAATATATAATTTTACCTGAAAAAGTCTATTTTTTTTCGGTGCATCGTGAACTTTGGAAGGGATTTTATTATTTTTTTAAAAGGGAATTTAAAAAAATTATTTTACAATAAAAATGCATATATATACAATTCTTTTCAAATGGTCACATTATTTCACACTTTTAATTGATTACGATTAATTTGTGGTTAATTTATTACGATTAATTTGTGGACTTAAATACTTTTTTTTAATTCTCATTAATACTTTGTACACACTGTATTTAAACAATCGGTTACAACATCTGACCCCGTTGAACCAGTATTTTCCTACAGAAATATCCGACATATTTAATCACAAAAATTCTGTGATTAAATAAAGTGAAAATTTATCAAAAAAATATATACTGGTTTAATTGAACCCTATCGCAGTAAAGTAAGGAAACATATGTGTACGGGTATACTAGAAACCTCCGTTATATATACTGATGTACTACTGAATTAAAAGAAAGAAAAGGTGGTATAGTAAATCCTAAAAAAAAAGACTTGTCTGTAACCAAATCCTGCCTTTAACGGAAAATGCTCATGGTTTTGTTAAAATAGAGTAATTTTATTTTATAATTAATTGAACTAGAACAAGTTAAATAATAATATTAATAATAATAAATAATAATAATATGTAGATACACAGCGTAAACATTGTAATACGAATAATTATATCTTCAATCCACATTACATTATCAAATTATTAAATATCAGCAACCAATCAGTAGGCAATACTGGCATTACCTGTTTGAAATAGTAAAATATAACTGCTTTTTTAAAAACGTGTTGATTTACATCCTAAATTTTATTACAAAAGTTAAAATTCCTTAGTAGAACAATCTGTCCCTTTCGTGGGACAAAGATGGGTCTTATCTATGCCCATCATTTTCTTTTCTTTCTTCTTATTTTTTTGTTTTTTTACACAGTATATTATTCAAATTGATTTTTTCAATATTTTGTTTAGCGCATATCAGATTAATTACAACTTTATTATTCTTTCTGTATAGTATGTTTTAACAATTGCTCTATGTCTTGAAATTTAAATATGTTATTGAGATAGAATAAGGGAATTAATTATCATTTTTTAAATTTTAAACAAGTTTTCTAAAAGCAATATTTAACAAAATCATCTTCGTGCAATTGAATACTATAAAGGAAGGGTTTCTCTTTAAAAAAAAAAACTGATTATTTGTAAAATATTAAGAAATTCATGATTACTTCATTTTGATGCTTCCATGATTTTTTAATGTTCTATGTCGACCATGTGAAGGCAACATGTTCATAACATTTCCCACACATGAACTTAAGTTTGTTCAAATCAAAATATTTATTTCGAAAATATACTCTGAAAGAGAATTGATACTACTGACACTAAATCAAAATTCATTATTAATAATACCAGGAACTACAAATTGCATGAGGACAGAACTTAATAATGTAATATTATTTAAAAATTGGGTTTTTTATTCATATTGCTAAATGGACAGTTTTTTATATAGATAACATGATAATCACAGTTGCTAATGCTATTTAGGTAACATTAATAAACAAATAAATTTTCTTTTCATGCAACAAAAGTTACGTCTAGTTTAAAACAAAATTGTGGTAAATATACACCTTAACTTGTCCAATTGCCATATTTGTATTTTTATATAAATGTATATGAATAAACTTTGAAAAAGAAAACAACAATTTTAAGTGTAAAATGTAGTTTTGAAAGTAAAAATATAATATTCTAGTCTTTTTTTAATTTCCATCCTAAATTTCATTTCACCTTTTTACTAAAATTATCAAAAAATCAATAACAAAATTTAATACGATTTTCTCAAGTTTTGCATAACCAAACATTTCCAAACATTTTAAGCAATAAACCAAAACTAAATAATTATTTAGATATTAATTTATTTTACACGAAATTAAATTATAGCTGAAAAAATATATATTATTCTAAAATTAACTATTAAATAATGGAAAATTTGAATACTGACTATATCAATAAAAATCCACGACGTGTCCCTTGTCATGTTTAATCATCCTACAAAATTCGGCTCCATTCTCGCAATTAAGATCGCGCTACAGAACACCCTGAGTATGGTCAGTTTAATTATGGCCAACATGTATTTCCAATCCTAAAAATACCACAGTTACAACTCATATTTTTCTGCAAAATTAATATAGAAAATATATTTTTTAATTAATTTTCGAAACAAAAATAGCTAAAGCACTAGTTACTTTGTTCACTGTCGGATTTAGTGAGTGCTTCGGAATTCGTAAGTAGGATTTTCTCATGAGCTAAACCTTTACAACCTTAAAAACACACAAATTCAAAATAACCCAACATTAAACATTTTAACGTTGTAAAGATTTAGTTAATGTCTCTGTACCCGCACAAAGTGAACCTTTTCTGGTTAGGATTTTCTCGTCCAAGTTAAGTCTTAAACAAGTACGTTGTTAAGCAGTGACAGTAATACCTTAAAACGACCAAAGATCTAATATGTTTTATGTTTTATATTTCCAAAATTTCAGCTATCTGTAAAAGAGAATTCTCTCAGTAACAAATTAAAAAAGTAATAAAAGTGCAAAAATATTTAAATTATGTTATTGTCATCTCAAAATTCAGGTCGACCTACATATATATGCGTTGTTTCGGCTTTTTTGAAAAATAAAGAACATACAAATGAATAACTTTTGTTTCATGCTACATAAAGCTATGCGTTATTTTATGCGTTACACTTTAATATTGTTGAAATTATTATTAGTTAGTAAGTTATTAGTTAGTAACACTTCTAGTATATTTTAAGTATCTTTTACATTCATATCCAAGAATTATTAATTTAAAATATATGTTGTAAAAACACCTACATAATACACTATATTGCCAAAGGTGATTGGTCACTTGCGATTTTAGACGTTTTGTTAACTATCTAGAAAAATACATGAGGAATTAACCTGAAACTGCAGGTGTGTAAACAGTATAGTATAGTTTATATATTTCCGTGAATATTTTTTTCCGAAACCCCATAGGGGACTGTCAACAAATTGAAAAAGAACGAATATCTTTTGGATTACCCTGTAAAACCTAATGTAGCAAAAGTGTTCAAACTCGAGATTATTAATAAGTGGTTTATTGTACTATACTGTGTTGATTTTTATGAAGATAGCATGTATACTCGAAGAGAAATTAAGGTTTTTATAAAAACCGACCCAAATTTCACCAAGTTTTTTGCTTATAATTTGCAGAGTTCTTAATATAAAAAAAAAAGTTATTTTGAGAAAATATGTCAAACAACATTGTACATAATACGCTGCAATCGGAATTAAACAATAATAAAAATTGGATGAAAAATGAGCAGGTGTACTAAAAAATGTTTCACTGCGCATGCGCAAACGCAATCAGACGTTTTGTTAACTATCTGTTAGGAATATAATATGCCTAATGTACTAGCTAAGTATATAGAGCAACTTTTGCAAAAGTCTCAAAATCATAGCTTGAAAATTCTGAAAATTATCATTGATAGAATAAGCTCGAAATCCGTTGTTCCCAAAAAGAAGCAAAAATATGAGGGGTTGTATCAAATATCTGTTGATTAGTGCCGAGATAGCGTACACAATATTACACGCACTATATTTGGATACAACTCCGCATCTTTTTGCTTCCTTTTGGGAACAACGGATTTCGAGCTTCTTCTATCGACGATAATTTTCAGAATTTTCAAGCTATGATTTTGAGACTTTCACAAAATTTTCTCTATATACTTAGCTAATACATTATGCATATTATATTTAGATTGCATTCGCGCATGCGCAGTGAAACATTTTTTGGTAAACCTGCTCATTTTTCATCCAATTATTATTATTTTTTAATTCCGATTGCAGAGTATTATGTACTATGATTTTTGACATATTTTCTCAAAATAACTTTTTTTTATATTAAGAACTCTGCAAATTATAAGCAAAAAACTTGGCGAAATTTGAGCCAGTTTTTATAAAAACCTTAATTTCTCTTCGAATATTCATGCTATCCTCATACAAATTAACACAGTATATTACAATAAACCACTTATTAATAATCTCGAGTTTGAACAATTTTGCTACATTAGTTTTTACAGGGTAATCAAAAAGATATTCGTTATTTTTCAATTTGTTGACACTTCCCTATGGGGTTTCGGGAAAAAATATTCCCGGAAATATATAAACTATACTATACTGTTTACACACCTGCAGTTTCAGGTTAATTCCTCATGTATTTTTCTAGATAGTTAACAAAACGTCTAAAATCGCAAGTAAACAATCACCTTTGGCAATATAGTGTAGCACATTTTACAACATCAGATTTTTATATTTTGAATTGTAGAACTGAAACTCTTAAGTCTGAATTTTTAAACAAAACTAAAACTAAACTAAATTTTAAACCGAAACTGAACCTTTTAATTTCTGAAAACTATTTTTTTTTAATGTGAATTTGTAAAGCGTATATAAGCGATTTTGATTTTCTATTATTTTAACCAAGCATTTTTACAAATATATTGTAATTGATTTTACTTAAAAACATTATATTCTACTTAATAACAAAATCAAACAAATCATCATGGCACTTCACTGGTAAGTTTGCGACTCGTTATTCAAATTCGGAAAATGAATAATGATCAGACAATAAGCTCATTACAATGCTCGATACATAAGTTGTTAAATTGAAGTACCTAATGAACATAAAATGATTAATTATTAATTCACATATCACCACTTGTAAATACAGAAAACAAGCTTTTCCTCTTAAAAGATTAGAAAAGTCGTATGAAATTAAAGCGATTTTGTAGATAAGAGTACTAGGAAATGAGGGGACTTTTTTTCGTTGACATTGTTATAAATGAAAATAATGTACTTTCATTAAACTTTGTCATACTCTTATCGTACGATGTACTACTGGTTACTGCATATTAGTAGTAGATATTAAATTTTATTTTTAATGAAAATAATTTATTTATTTTTAGCCATTTAACTGAATAAAAATTGATAGTAAAATTGAAACATAACCCTCTAGAAAATTTGTTTGGATATTAAAATGTAACGATATTATGAATAGCGTAAACAAAACATAGTCAATTAAAAAATAACTCTCCATGCTATTTTGTGACCAAAGTCTCTCATAGAGATGAATGAAGTACACTCTGACTGGCAATTGTGCCTTCTATAATTACGTATGAGCAAAGAAAGAGGATAAGAGTGAGTAGTAAGTGATAAATCATATCCTTTGTTATACAGGGTGATTTTTTTTTTTAAAGTTGTGAAAGCAAAACCCTATAATAGAAGAACCACTGATCCAAATGAACTGAAATTTTACCAGTATGCTCCCAAAGCAGTGGGAATTTTTTCGGCGTAGTTAAAAAATACTTAAAATCGCACCGACATATGGCGCTATGTGTTAGCATGCACTGGTTTCCTTCCTCTACCTGGTTTTAGGATCAGTGAAGCAGTCTGTTCAAATTTCAAAACCATCTTCCCTAAGTCTTCTGTCGTCATTGACCATTTTCTTAAATTCTTAAGTGTCCTAAATCTCTTAAGAGCAGTTACTGCACTGTCATTAGTCTGATAATACAGTTTCACTAACAACGCACGGTCCGTCAATGAAACAGTCATTGCGAGGATATCCGTAGAATAATGAACAAGAAGTTTGCGTGTTTCACGTTTTTATCGCCACTGTACGTGTGTCGTTCACAAGCTTGTTCCCGATTTTGCTGCATATACAGCGCCATCTGTCGGTGGGATTTTAAGTTTTTTTAACCACATCTAAGAAATTCCCATTGCTTTGGGAGTACACTAGTGAAATTTCAGGTCATTTGGATCAGTGGTTCTTTTGTTATAGAGATTTACTTTCACAAAAAAAAAAAAAAAAAAAAAAATCACCCTATATTAGTATTGAAAACTTTTAACGTTTTTCTCTGTTTTAATATGGTGTTTTTATATGTTTTAATATCCCTAACTCTTAAGTTCTTTCTTTACTCATACGTAATTATAGAAGGCTCATTTGTCCGTCGAAGTGTACTTTATTCATCTTTCTGAGATACTTTTGTCACAAAATTGCAAGGAAAATTAATTTTTTTATAATAAAATTTTGTTAATAAATAAGTTAAATGGACTATAAATGAATTAAAAGCCCTTTAGAATTTTTGAATATCACCATATATTATCTCATATGACCATATAATGTATCCTACGTTTAAATATCGAAATATTTTGTCACAAGAACAAATAGATTTATTTTCAGAATATTTATTCTGGCGTTAAGAAAAAGAGACATTAAAATAAGCTATTCATGAATGAGGTAATGATGCATTATTGTTGAAAATTTATTTCCAGCTATTTATTTGGTACTTTTTGTGTTATTCTATCCAATAAAATTGCATCGAAAGTCATTTTCAAAATATATCACATACTTTGTTACCACATCATCTGAAGTATGTCTGTGCGCCATATATGGCAGCAAAGTCATTAATATTACATTAATACGAAATGGCGTTAGTACAGCTTTGTAGGTCCGCAAATGAGGTAGTGATTGTCGTTGTTCTTAAGCAAACACAGACAGTATTATAAACATTACAGTGTTTTCTTGTAAATCGCCGGAAGCAATTGTCGTATTTTCATTTTGTTTATAATACATTTAAATTATTATCAGATTAGGATACTGTGGTTTAGATTGGGATTACTTTTAATTAGACGATAAAATATATTTTCTTATCGAAGTAAACCTGAAAATATAAACTAATTAGACCTAGTAAATAATTTTAATTGTTGGGTTTCTAAATATATCCCTATTCAATCAGGAAAACGAAAGATTAATATAAATATTAGTACTCCGATTTTATTTTACTTTTGCATTCGCAGTTTTAGGCAACTATTGTTAATATTGGTGATAGAAATAAAGTCATTTGCTCTATAAAGTACAGTAGTGGAATGAAAATGGGAAGATAGAGATATTCCTTATATCCTTATAACATAAAAAATATCTCTTTTTGTATGTAAATTAATAAGGATATTGTCAAAACGGATTGTTTTGTCATAAATGGATTATATTGTCAAAACGGATTGTTTTCTAAAATAGCTGAATAGCAGTAATTTAACACTGATTACTTTTCTGTAGTTATAAAATGCATCTGAAATTTCATATTTGATTTTATAAATAGGAAAATAGAAGATTTAGTAATTATTATAATAAAATGTTCTTACAATCATCCTATTTGTCTGTTTACGTTAAACTTCATTTATTATCACATATTATCTGACAAGAAAATATTTATTTAATAAACCACAAGCATTCGTAAAAGAAAATTTACTTCACCAACTTTTAATTCAGCAGGATATCTATACTTCAGCAATAGCAGGATTCATTTAGCCGTAAATTTTCGGTTTCATAAATCAGGCCCATAAATTTATAAAACCTATTTAGTGAAACATAATATGATTAAGGTTTAGTAAACTAAAGTACTATGGAAAACAAAATTCCCTTTTATTAAAAATAATTCTTGCCTCCTCTTTTAAAAATTGAGTATTTCATGCAGGACACTTTTCTTATCCCCAAATGTGAAATCTCTTACACTTTATAAAGAATCGTTTGAGTACTGGAATATCGAATTTAGAATATTTAGAATATAGTTACATTAAAGTTACATTATGGTATTTACAGCTTTAGAAGTAATAAATCTTCGACATATTTCATTAAATATATTCTTATGAATAATTCAAAAGCTTTATATAAGAGAGTATTAAAATTTAAAAATTTTTATGTACAATGCAAATGAATATCAAAAAGCTACACTCATTTATGTCGTACATAAAATCTTCCACAAGGATATTTTCTTAATGAGTTATTTTTTTTTCCATATTTTGTGCAATGAAGCTTCAATCTTAGGTACAAAATGCTGAAAGTTTGGGAATAGTAAACACATAGGATCGTTACTTGAATAATAAACGAGATTTTCTGACTTGATCTGAGATTTTCTGTATCCTAATTCTCTATTCTGATTTCATCTAACAATTTCCTTAGTTAACAGAAATATATTTTGATAGCGGAATACACGAGCATAAATTCTCTATAAATATGACTGCGTGAATAAAAATAGATATAAAACTAATTTTAATGTAATGCGTTTTAAATAATTAAATATTTCATTAAATAAAAAACAAATACAAATTTCTAATTTGTAAGATATCTGATTTTTTATATAATATATTTTGTTTTTTGTTTTTAATTTGTCTATGAAAAATTTCTATATATTACCATTTTTCTAAAATACAAAACTGTAATATTATTTTATACATAATATATAGTCTTTATAAAATAATAATATATATGTATGGTCTTTGAGAACTTTAGTAGAAAATTTACAATGTTTATGGAGGAGCTAACACTTTTTCAAAAATGAAAATCTAAAACTATATACAGGGTGCCAATTCGTATCTTTGTACAATATATAATTGCTAAACCGTTAGTTTCAGAAGGATATTTCTATTTGCAAAAAATGCTTTTATTTTGCGTTAATTTTTATCAAATTTTACTTTTGAGGACGGATGTTGTGAGTATCAACGATATATCATTCTTTCTTAATCTTTAAAGACACAGGTGGCATACGGAAAGTGCCACTCAGTGCAAAACCAAATGTGAATTCTAAAATAATTACATGATTAACAATTGCGCTCCATTTACCCTCTTCCGAAATTCCCTGTTAATCTTCAGTCAATGTTTAGAGTTGAAGTTCGCAATTTTTTCTGTTGCATTTCATTATTATTATTGGTAAGTCCCCACTGGTGTAAGGAATTTGAGAACGTGTGTTTTTGTAATATATTTTATGTTCTTTCTTAATTAATCTTTTTTTATATAAAAATGTGATGCCCATTACTTTTATACTATGACTAGACATTAGACATATTCTTCTTTAGCATCAAAAGTTTATGTTCATCTTTAAAAGGCGTTGGCGCTGAGAGTACGCCACCCGTGTCTTTATGTTACTACAAACGTCCCGTGTTATATTACTTCCAATAAATTAGTTTTTTTTAAAAATAATTTCATATTTATTAATTTTATACTACTACTGGACATTGAATTAACAAGGATATCATTAAAATTTGTTACTTAGCCATTAAAAAATCGATGGTGCGTAGATTGCGCCACCCACGTCTTTATGTTACTACAAACAGCTCGTGTCTTTAAAAGTTAAAAGACAGAAATCAACCTTGAAATCTAGCAGGTGCCTATTTTCTTCACAATTACTGTCACTCCTGTCACCACAGAGCCCATGTTAACGATAAATATAGGGAAAAAAGTGATTTTCTAGATTTAAAAAATATTACCCTATTTTAAGAAGAGATGCTTTTTGGACAATATTGAAGCCACCGATCCTGAAAAAGTTAAAATCCAACTATATGTCAAAATAGTTATGCAATTAATAGTAGTACCAAAATTTTACACACTAACTTTTAAGTTCTTAATTCAAGAAAATGCAGAAAATTACAAAACAAATTCAAAATATTATAACTTGGAAAGTTTCAGTAAATGGAATTTTACAGAACCAAGTAACATATTAAATTTCATAACTTTTTAAATAATAATTATTTTGATGTAAATGCATTTTCATATGATGAAGAACAACATTTGAAACAATTTGTTCAATTGTAACTATATTACTACAACTGACGGGAGCTGGTAATGTATACTATTAAGCAAATAATGAGTGTTTATTAATTCAAATTAGGAACTAAGCATGTTAATAAAATATGTGCTTTGTCGTGAAAAGATCGCTGCGCTACAAGATTTGAAACAAATCTGTGTGTCTTGAACCTGTGCGTCTGAAGTAATGCACGTCGTAGCCAGTTTTTATATATTTTTTTCAAAATCCTAATGAACATCGCAAAATGATGAACTTCCAGAGTGCTTCTGATATTTTCTGCGCCTTTCCGGGCTTTCCTCGTTTCTTCAAGCAGACGAAGGAAAAAAAGTTCTGTTTAATCAGCATTTTGAAATCGCAATCGTTGGATCACCCCTGGAGTTACAAAAAAGTAAGTAAGAAAGACAAACATGAATACTTTTGATGCACCTTTCCAATTATGACGGTGTCATTGTTGTTAATAATTATTAGTATTTACTATTGCAAAAAAAAAAAAAAAAAAAAAAAAAAAATTGGAACTTTTTTCACGAAATCGCAGAGACAGTCAGTATCTTCACAAATATCATTTCGCGTTTTAGGGGAATTGTGGTTTAGCTTACGCTGCCGACGGCAGTGGGGATCCCAACTCTAAATTCGTTTAGATATATTTTCGTACAAAAATGTAAAATGTAATCATACAATTTCGAGGGTCGTTTGTAAAAACAGTCGGAGCATACGTAGCACTCCCGAGTATACACCGAAGGCAGGGCGAGCACCTCTAGGTTTACTTGTCATTTAAAAATATTATTGTATACAGATTCGAGGATGTACGCTGCCGGAGGCAATGGTGCCCCAAACACTAAATTTGTTTAGGTATCTTTAAGGTTATTTACCCGGACCCAGTCAATGCCGAGCGGGTTAGCTAGTATATATACAAATTCACTTACTGACACTTTTTTTTATAAATATAGATATGCATTTAAGAAAAGCTTTGTGGTAACGATAGAATTGCACTCTCAAAAGATAATTTCGTCCAAAAACGTAAAAAGTACAGGCCGCATATTGTCGAACATTTGTGTAATTGAAATTTTTTTTTATTTTATTTGAAGAAGTGTCCATCTTTTGTCTGGTGAATTATAGGAAATTTTGACATTTGAAAGGCCGAAAGTTTGGTGAAAATGCTGTTTCGAATACGAAAAAGTAGCAGGCAGCAAACTTGCCGAAACACCCGAATAAATTTATGAAAACACTTCTTTAGATATGGGGAAATAAAAACGGAATTTTTCGTGTTTTAATGGAAAAAAGGCAACAGAAAAAAAACTTCAATTCACTTATTTTTCTGAGAGCGTATACCAATTTTCTTAAGTTAAATTGATTAGGTAAAAAACAAAAATCGATATCATATCGATTGTTTGGATAAATTCCGTAAATAAATAATACAGACAAACACTCTGAGAAAAAAAAAAAAAAAAACGTGAAGAATAGACATAAATCAGAAGAATATAAAATTCCAGTAAAAAACGACACT
Organism: Maratus michaelseni; assembly: GCA_963931845.1. Classification (NCBI taxonomy): domain Eukaryota; kingdom Metazoa; phylum Arthropoda; class Arachnida; order Araneae; family Salticidae; genus Maratus; species Maratus michaelseni. The sequence continues at coordinate 327,189,865 of OZ007589.1, forward strand.
ATATTTCAAATATTTCGCAAAATATGCGAAAGGAAATTTCTTAAGATACTTGTTTTATTTCTTGGATTAATATATGTGCATTTATTATGTGTGTGCAATGAACAATAAGTTTATTATTTTCGATTCCATTTATATTGCAGTAGAATATTTCTATTGCTGAGAGGATTTGGGCAAAAATGTTTCACAACGGAATATTTACAATATTTATAAGAACTTCGGACTATTCACATTTTCTAAAAAGGAAAACCAAATCTATAACAATTCATTTTGTAACAACATTTTTTTATATATAAATCTGGATATTCATTTAAGGAAACCTTTGTGCAAACGATAAAAATTTATTTACGTATTGTATTAATGCTGATGATGTGGAAAAAGAAAAAACCGTATTATGTTGATTGTTAGGTCTACCTCAATTAGTACACATCTCGCAGAATAGTAAATAAAGGCGAACGTTCTGGGGTATGTCGAAAAATTGCAAGATAAGTATAGGCTTATTAAGAAGAGATAAATCAAACTAAAATGAATTCCTGCAAAAGAGCCGTGATATACCAAATACATTAACAAATATAATACGAATAACTATACATATACTTGTTTTATTCTGTAGATGGATATACTTCTTGGAGGTTTTTTATAAAGAATAATTAAATTGCACTTGATATCATTTACACTTCAATGTAATATTTAAATTTAAATAATTTTGGTGACAAATGAATTTTTCATAGTTAACCGTTTACAATTTATATTTCAGATATTTTACAAAATACATCAAAATATATTTGTACCAATAGTTTTTTATAGCTGACTTTTTCACAATTTTCATGAAAAAGTATCATGTTATTACCATGTTTTATATGTCGTTGTTATCAAAATTCATTTGATAACAACGTTTTCTTTTGAAATAAAACTATGCATTTAATAAAACATCTTTGCAAGCAATATACTGTTTTTTACTTAAGAATATCTGTATGTTTCCAATTTTCTTAAAATAAGCAAAAGTACATACATATAGTAATTCGCTTGTTAAAAACATTTCTTTATTAATAAATATAGATATTTGAGAAAATAAATTGTGGAAGGGATAGAAAAATATTTAATTCGTGCAGTTAAATTGATGAGGTAAAAAAGCAAAAAGCGGTGTTATGTTGATTGTTTGGTCGACTTTAGTAAAGAGAAAGTAAAGACGAATGCTCTGGGGAATGTAGAATAATTGCAAGAAAATAAATAGCCTAATAAGTAGAGATCAAACAAATAGGAATTCCAGCAAAAGAAAAGATGTGATTGTGAGAAAGGTTTCTTCATAGTTAACAATTTACGATACTTATGAAGAATTTCTTCTGCATGTGCACATTTTATTAAAATGAAAAATTTGTTTATACATAAAAAATTCATTTCATAACAACGTTTTCTTTCGAAATAAAGATATACATTTAATAAAATATATTTTCAAGCAATATATTTTTTTTACTTCCTGTATTTAAGCGGATTAGGTGAAAAAGAAAAGACGCTATTATGTTGGTGCTTTTTCGACTTTGTTGAAGAGTAAACAAAGATGAAAGCTTTGGGGGATGTCGATTAATTGCATAAAAGAAAAAAACGTAATGCATAGAAATAAATAAATAAAAAAAAAAAAAAAAAAAAAAAAAAAAAAGATGTGATATTCAATATACTTTACAAAATACACCAAAGAATATTTCTGCCTATACTTGTTTTACTCCTTAGATGAATTTATGTTTTTTGCGTGTAATAAATAAAAAAATTGTTTTTGTACTTCAGCGTAATATCTTTTTTAAATGTCTTTAATGTGATAATTTCTGAAAAAAAATATCATAGCTGAAAGTGAAAAATACGAAATAAGCGGTATTTTGTTGATTGTTTTACCAACCCCTGTGAAAAATAATAAAACGAACGCTTTCAGAATTCTGAATGAGTGCGAAAAAAGAAAACGCATAAAGAGTACAAACAAATCAAAACAATATTAAATTCCAGCAAAGTTAAAGAGACAAAGAAGAAGTGAAATTAAAAAAAAAAAAATACGAAATACATCAAAGAACATTTCTACATACACGTGTAGTATTCCTTATAATAACAGATTTGTTTTATTTTTGTGCTTTATATTCTTAAAAGAAAGACCGGCGTATCCCGGGTCTTAAATGTATCTAAAATAAGTGAAAAATGTTTTTATATGTTCAAATGAAAATCTGTTAAAAGAACCCAATAATGTGGACCCCACTGCCTTTGGTAGCTGAAAAGTATTTTCTTCTCGCTTGGCTTTCTTCTCACTTGGTCTCAATTTCTCACAGGAAAATTTTCTTCATATCGGGTCATCAATTATTTAAAAAATAGTTGTTATTCTTCAAACGCTTTGAAATTTTCATGAGTAATAAATGTAATTCTTCCGAAGACTGTGAATAATTTCCGACCAAAAATATTGTTATTTAGTGCAAAAGACTGTGTTTTTTCTTATTATTTAATTTTTTTCCGATCGAAATCCCATTGAATATTGAAAAACCAAAATTTTACATAAACAAAAGTTAAAAAGTTAGTTTAAGGTATTAAAATTTTAGAAAAATAACGCAAAAATAAATTTACGTTATAAGTTTAAATACGATACTAATCTTATCGGAATTCTTTGCATTTGCAAACTGATTATTTATTCTCTAATTTTATAATTTAAGAACTAAATTTGTACTCGATCATTAGTTAGAAGATTAGTATAGTGTATTAAATCTGAATGAATGATTGTTAAACGTATGTTTATAGGATTTGTTTTTTCATATTTTGGTTAAAAAATTTCAGGGGCACAACTTTAAACATTTCAAAAATAAAAACGGAAGAGCGAATGTGAATTAAGAAAACGACTGTTTTTGAAAAAGGTTAATATTAATGTTGTGTAAAATCGAAGACAATGTTTTATAGGAAAATAAACGTAGATATAGTTTGGTATCATTGGTTTGCTCGTATTTTGATTTCCGAAGCCGATCTCGATTTTTAAACATGACAAAAAAAAAAGAAAAAAAAACGAAATTTACGTAAGTGAGTTTTGAAAACAGATTTTTTTTCAAAGGGCGAGTATTCATATATTTTTGAAAGAATTCTGATTTCGAAACGTAAATGAACGTGGATATAATTTGGTATTTTTACTTTTTTCGTAACTTGACCGGAAATGCTGATACATATGTTTAAAAATTGCAAATCGCAAAAATCGCAAAAGTTATTTGTTTGAACGAACGTGTTTGAAATGTTTAATATTAATAGTTTTAGAAAAGCGGCAAAAAACAACTGATCTCAGAATTTGAATCTTCTCAGCGTGGCCGCTTCCGAAAGCTGGGAACTGAACATGAGCGGGTACATTAGCGGATTTCCCCAAAAATGAATGTTTTTTTTTCTATGAGTGTTTAATTAATATCTCAGATAATTATCAAAAAAGGATAAATATGAGCATCATGTGCATCACGACCTGCCTTGGACTATCTTCCATAAACTTTTCAAATTTCTACTTGCGGTAGAATTCTAACCCATGAAATATGAACGTGCGGTTTTCCTAGTTATCGCCAACAGCAGTGACATATACGCCCGTAGAGCGAAAATTTCTTTCATTACTATAGATGCCTAGTAGATTGGTAGGTAGTTTTCACTAAGATAAAGACAGCAAAGATTTTTTTTTTGAAGTGGTGGAAGGTATGTATACCACACTCACGCATACATACACGAAACACGATTGGATTATATTCACAACAACTGCCCGTCCCGAGACACACACCTTTTTTATGTAATATAAATATTTCACTGTTAAATTCTGTTCACTGTTATTTCATATTAAACTGTTCATTAATTCAAAAATAAGCATTTACGATATCTAAATGGAACACAGTAATGAATATGAGTCAATGACTCTTTTTCAACTTCCAAGGCTGTATCTCGAAAACTTCTTGAACAACTCTTGAGCATTTATTGAGCAATTCTTTTGCAATAGTATTGAAAGCCTTATAAATGCTAATAATGTTGGAGTAAGAATGCGAATACGTTAGACTGCGTAATTGCACTTAATTGACGAAACGTCAGTGAAGGCGCACTGTGGAGACTCTAAAAGGTTTTGGTTTCCGTCAGTTTGTCTGTCTGTTCCGCGACAGCTACCCTAAAAATCGTCCTATTAAGTGGCTTTTTGGTGGGTATGTTGGTGAGGTACCCGGAGCTGTATAGTTTTTAGTTACATTTGGTTCATTCGTTCGAAAAATACAGAATATTTCTTTTTAGGTCATAATGCTTTCCTATGGGAATACAGACGATTTTTAAATTTCATTTTTAACTGAAATGAAAATCAAATATTTGAATAATGAATTTAAACGTAAAATTACGAATACTAAATTTTTGATATGGAGGTCTTAAATATATGCAATAGCTTTGAAAATTTGCTGATGCATCTATTAGAATTTAGAAATTAATTGTTTAAATTATTGGAAAATTCTGTTCGGGAAATATAACACATTTTATTTTCCTATTTTTTACAAATTTTAAAATGCATTTATTTTTCTTTGCTCTTTATTTTATTAGTGGCTTAGTAACCACATTTCAAAGAATATCAAAATATAAAATGCATTTTTTTTATCTAAAAAATTACAAGAATCAGAAGTTTATAAGAAATTCAGAATATCATTGCATAAATCATGTTTAATTTAACGCTTCTAATTTCTGAAACCTCCGAAGTATTTTATATGCCTATAAATATGTATGTAACTAAAACAAAAATTAAATAGGGAATTGTAAGATGCTAAATAATATGAAAAATGAGATTAAAAAACAATGACATTCAGAGCTGACGTTGAGGCTCCTGATCTGCAGATTTACTAGTATGTTTATTATGCAATATTTTGATTGTCTCATAAAATATATAATTACCTTTAATGCAGTGGTTCTCAATCAGACATGCGCGAAGTCCTTAGGTTTGCTGGCGAACTTCAAAAGGGCCCCGTAATACTTTCAAACACTACCAAAACATTTTTACAAATCTTTACCGTTTAATACGGTAAAATATGAAAAGTAAACAAGGTCAAGGTGAAAACAGGTGGGGAGGCCTACCTTTCGGCTAGTTTGGAAAACGTATAGCATACAGGGTGATTATAATTAAAGTTTAAATTTCAAAACGCTCTAAAAAACGAACCAATGATTAGAATGACGTCAAATTTTAACGGCGTATTATTGAAGAAAGGGGAAAGAACATGAACAAAAAAATAGTTCCAAATTTTAATGAAAGATGGCGCTGTAAGCATCAGAAGATGTAAATTAAAATACCTGGCATGCGCACGGCCATTTCAGGTGTTATAAAAGTGTTGGGTAAACGGTGTTTCCTTATTTCGCGTCTCAGACGTTCGCCATGAATGTCTCAATGAAGGACTGCGCTCTGCTTGTAAAGCTTTATTACAAGAACAACATTTTGCACCAGTAATCTCTGCAGAAGTTCAGGACCCTCAAGGGTATGAAAAAAGGCGTTGGACGGAGTCGAGCGGTGGTGTGCAACCATGCAGTGCACGGAGAATTGACCGAACATTGGACAGGCCTATGAGCACGGCCTGTAGGACGATTTTTCCCATCCGATGTGATACGACCTTGCCGTGGTGGATGGGCTTACGTAACTAACAGTATCACACCTGTACAGTCATGCATAGTGAACAGTACAGTTGGTTTATCGTGTAACTTACGCCTTAGCCGTTGTTTTACGATTTATCATTTGTAGTCGAAATTCTGACGCTTACAACGCCATCTGTCGCTAAAATTTGAAACTTTTTTTTGTTCATATTCTTTCCCCCTTCTTCAATAATACACCGTTCAATTTTGACGTCATTCTAATCAGTGGTTCGTTTTTTTGAGTGTTTTGAAACTTAAACTTTAATTATAATCACCCTGTATTTAAAAATCCAATTTCAGGAATTACCAACAATATTCGGAAAAAATATCTGAATTCTTTTGTGCATTCCTGTATATGATCTATAGTTTTGTATATATATAACATAGAATACTAATTTTTAGTTCAGTTAGAAAAGGCATAGCACAATTTAAACTTCCCCTTGTAGACTTTTCATCAATAAATGGAAATGTTCTCGAGAACTTCTGTACTGCGCTAGAATTTATATACACCAAGTAATAGACAAAAAATGAGTTAAATTGAATAACTTGTTCAGCAACTGAAAATCCACTTCCAGAAATTATTGTTAACATACAATACCGAATTCTTTTGTCTGTCCCTGTAAATAAACGATGAATGCTATACACAAAATATTCTACAGTAAGCCTCTTAGAATGCATCTTAGCCATGTATGTCAATTTCAATGTGTTTGAAATAGTGAAACATTATTAAAATAAACCAGAAACGATTTTTATGCAACTAAATTTTTTTAAGTGTCCCTGTAAATGAATTGTAAGTACTATGCACGCCATATTCTATAATAAGCCTCTTGTAGACCACCTCAATGATATTTATCAAGTTCAATATGTTTGAAATTGCGTAACATCATTAAAATATACAGCAAACGCTTTTTTCCCATGGACCGTATTGTAATGAAAATATTTTGTGTGCCTAAAACTAAAAATGTTACACACTTCATTTTTAATGCCGAAAATTCCATAGTAAACATCAATAACATATATCAATCGGATGACAATACGAGTGTATTTACGAGAGTTAGAGCATGGACAGACAGACAGACAAACCGCATTCATAAACACTTTTCAACTATGTTGGAAAGTATTAATAAAAATAATTAAGATAAATTGAACCTGATATTTGAAAACAGAATAAAAAGCACCCGGGGATGTTTTTATGCACGGACAAATTTTGACCATAACATGTGTATTGGTTATAGTTGAAAATAAATTTGTGTATTATGGTTTATCTAAAAAGTTAAAATTGCATGAACATTACACAGTTTATAAATATCTCTTTTTGTTATTTTACCTCTTACTATTTATCTCTATTTAATTCACGCAATAACATTCCTCAAAACACCATTAGCATGTTAGGCATAGTATACAATCTGCCTAAATGGTAGTTAAAGATTTTCAATATAAAATAAACTCCATGCGTGAAAAAAAATACCTAGCATCAAACATGAATGGAAATTCATTAAGGGATGCTATTTATTTTATTTTGCTATTTACATTTAAAAGCTATACTAATGAAGAAAAAATGAAATTTATTGAAATGCTTCTGAGGTATATTTCTTCTTGTATTTAAACTATTTTAAATACTGCACATCAAACCAGACCAAATGATCTGTAAATATAAAAATAGAATGTAAATTCTAATCTTACTCGAAAATACACATATTTCACGGACAAGTCGAATATGAATATTTTCTCTTTTGGATAAATAACTAGATGTTATGCTTCCAAATAACTGTTTTAATTAATTCATCGAAATCTAAAAATTGTTTATGTAAATGTTCTTTGATCTAAAAAGGGAAATTTTAGAAACGTATAACTGCGATTTCTCATTATATGTAAAATGGACCGAAATATATTCGTAAATAATAAAAGTTATTAAGGATACTTACAGTATATTCTTGTTTTTAAAATATTTTTAATGCTGCATAGAGAAAGATATATTTGATTTAAAATTATTTAATATGAAAAAAACGTTGATGAAACTAAACACACATAAAAATAACGAAATACTATTTATTCAAGATACTGAATATAAATTTAGATTTAACTAACTAGCATTATCTTATTCATGTGTAACATCTGAGTATTGAGGTACACATAAAAAAGATAAATCAATGAAATTACATTGAGATTTTATTGAGATATGAGATTTTAATCAATGAGATACACATGAGATTTTGATCATACGTTCAAGATACAAAATGCTTCCCAAAGTGTTCAATCATCTGTAATAAAATAACATTAGACTTAAATCACTATATATTTTCGATATTTTACTTTATGAAGATAAATGAACCAATTTACACGCAAACATATTTAACCTCTTGAGACCGGAAGATAATATACTACAATACTACAAATACTAATTCGTTGTTTTCCCCCAAACAAAATGACATCATTAATGACAGAAAGAAGTCCTTTTTCTGCAACTGGTAGATAATTTAGGTTCACAAATATGGATATAAAATTACTAATCCCATAAAATATCAATTTAATTATGAATAACGTAAATTCACGTAAAAAAAAATTTAAGGACATTAAACAAGTGAATGATTTTCAATTTCTCAAGGATTTTTATTATTAAGTATTTGAGTTAAATAACTATGAAAATTACTTACCTTCTTATCCATACTGTCTTGAAGGCCTTTTACAAAATTAATATAACATTTATTTTATGAGGACATCAGCATCGATGTTTCTATTTATTTGTATTGTTTTAAAGCAAAAAGCATTCAGCTATATAGAAAGGAAGTCAAAATGTAAAAAGATCAAACAGTTTTGTTTTTAGGAGATAAAGAATAGAGGTATACATTTGTGTAGCTCGTGTCGGAAGAGTTTAAATTTAATTATTTCATTCTTTTACAATTGTATCATGCCGGAATATAAGATGAATTAAAATATTTGGATTCATTTCTGCATTAAAAAATATTCTATCATCTGTGGATCCTGTTCTAAAGTTTGTTTCTATTTTTATACTGGAAAATAATGAATGAAATTCATTTAAAAGACATTTAAAAGTTCATCCTGATTCAGAAAAGCTTTTATACATTTACGTAAGATTTCAAAAATTTTAAAAGTATAAATAGCCTTTAAAATGCATATATTATTATATAATTTTTTACTTATATATTTGATTTATGAAGCTCTTGAAACCACTTTGCAATATTTTATAAATACTAATAACTGTACAAATCGGGACTAATGTTTTAAAATGTCAGTTTCAATACACTGAAAACTCGGAATTTCGATTACTTTAAAATGTACTTTTACAATGTTAAACTTGTGTAAATTACTTACAATTAGTAAAAACTTCTAACACATTAGAAAATCTCTTTTGTCTATCTCAATTTAAATCGTATTAAAGGGGCAACAACAGTTGCGGATTTTCGTGTAAAACAACTGCATTCATGAACCTTTTGATAGACTCTAGAGGATTTCTCAAGCGATTTTAATACTGTTTTAAAATAGCTTTGGAAGTAGCTAAAGTAGAAATTTAGTGGTTGGAAAAATTAAAAAATAAATAAATCTAGTCATCTAAATAAATCTAGTCGTAAATGTTTATCTACTGCCAAAACTATTAAAAAACAGACTGAAATTAATTTTGCAGCTGTTTCCGTCCCCTTTAAGTAAAAATATATGCAATAATAATACAAAATTCTAATTATCGATAATGACGCATTAGCCATATCGGAAATGCACCCCGTTTAATGCAGTTTGCATATCATCTGTCACTTTAATCTTGATAAAATAGATTGATTAATCCTAAAACCAACGCATTTCACGTTGGAATAGAATTCTGATCATGCAGATAAGTGTCTGTTGTTCACCGATATTAGCTTGCATTACTTGATATATTGAGTTGCATAATTACAAGAAGGTGTCAATAAAGTTTTTCGTAGTGAATAAATGTATCCTAAAATAAACCATAATGCATCTATATACTTAAGAAAAAAAATACATTGATATTAATTGTGCTCAGTTGAAAATCAAAATGAAATTCCTGGGATGAATTAAAAAAAATTCTACTAATCCCTAGTACTTTCTAAAGTAAATACAGGAATAAAAATGGTACCGGTACCTATCTACTAAGCATAATGACTACTATTTAATGCTGTGCATAAGTTACATTCTTTGATCAAAAGTATCTCGACAGTTTGATTTTAGACGTTTTCTCGATTACCTTCAGAAATACTTGAGCAATACTTCTGGAGCTTCACGAATGTATCGAACATGTTTGAGGTAACCCTTTTAGAAAATATTTAGTATAGAGGGCAATTAGGAGATCAACAATTAATTGAATAGAAAATTCATCTAATTCGGCTGAAAGAATTCAGCTGAAAGAACTTTTTATAAATATGGTAGTTTTAAAAATAAAAAATAAAATTTATCGCAATTTGTTATTTTTATAGTTTATCATACGCACATTAAATATGACAAAAATTATATATTTGTTTACTACTTTCAAATATTAATCAATAAAAGCTATTGTCCATATAAGTAATAAATGAAATTCCTTTCAGACAGTAGGACGTCATGAATTAATCTTTAAAAAAGAACGATATATCTTTAAACTGTGTTAATTGATGAGGTATTCGATCGTAGAATGCTAAATAAAAGATAAATTTCAGTTTTTCCAATATTTTAAAATAAAACATTATTTCTTACGTAATTTTTTGGAATTTAACTTGTTTAAAAAGTGCAAATTTGCATAAACATGAGATTTTAAGGTCCACTGACTCTTAGAAGGTATGGCGATAATGATAAATGTATTAAAAACGATCAATTAGTTTTTGAGATATTTGATCCACCAAATCAAAAAGAAACGCTTCGAAAAAATCGCATTTCAAGTTACAGGAATGATTTTAAAATAGCAGGCACTTGCTTCTTAAATGTATAACTTTATTAATATTAAGATTTTAAAAATATTATATTACGTACACATTTGTGATATATTCAACAAATAAACATTGCAACAATTTTAACCCTCTCACTGACAAGCCAGTATTAATACGTTAACTAAACTCCAGATTTCAGTGCAATGCAAGCAATTTTTAAATTAATATAATTATACAAATATTATGCAATTTTAATACATTAAGTAATGATTGATATCCTCAAGGTTTGCATTCATACGCATATAATCAAGTTTTTTATGTAATTTTGGAATAATCAATTTTTATTAGCATTTAAAATAAAATAAAGGGAAAACAACATTACAATTTAGCCCTTTTGCTGGGCTGTCAGAGGGCTAGAAAATCAAAAATATCACGTTTTCAGTTCTAGAATAAAACTTTTTCATAAAATAATTTCCTGTATAATTAAATTATATTTTCTTTTAATATAAGATACTAAAAGATATGTGGTTCCTATAAAATTCAAAATAAGTATAGAAAAGTTTAATTGTTAAAAATATTGAAAATATTTGTTTTTTCGTTTGCTTCACTCATTGCTGAAATTTGATATTTCTAGAAAAAAAAAATTCAGAAAACTATACACATTAAATTCAAATAATTATATTACTAAACTAACTATTACAAATTAAATAATATTGAAATAATTTTCGTAAAGATATTTTTTCTGTAATAATATAAATTTTCCTATCTACAATACAACAGAATAAAATAGTTTTAAAGATAAACATGCACATCATGAAATAAAAATAGTTCTTTACTGATTGTTCTATAATTTATAAAATGAACTTTAAATGAGATTAAAATCGAAAGAAAGAAACATAATATTTGTATTAATCAAATTCACTAAAAAGTTGCAGAAATAATTAAACAAATATTTTTGAGGATTTCAACTCCTGTTTTATTGATTTTTTGAAATTTTTGACGTTGTTTATTTTTGTTCTTTTAAAAATGTAATATAAGGAACATTTTTTATAAAACTAATTTAAATAAAATCAAATAAATATAAGTTTTATAGAATCTTACATTCCTTAGAATAACTTCTTTAAAAACTATAGTTATAGAAAATTTCACGTTTTCAAGAGTAATGAGATATGGCATACTTTTAACAGCTTTTGTTCCTCGGAAAAAAAATATTCATCTTCAAATACGGATACGAATACAATTACAAAGAGATTTATTTAATAACTTTTTTTTATTAAATTCAGAATATTAAAATAAAATGCCTGAGTTAGTTTAACGTCTTCCCTACAAACTGAACAAATTAGTTCAGACATTTTTTCCACTCGTGAATGTTTGAGAAGTTAATGGTTTTAGGATAAATATTTAAAGGTATCTTTTTAAAGAAGATGTTTTGAAATAAGTTTGCTATAAATTCCTATTTCGTCAAACAGTTAATTAATGTGATTTTCACGTATAAAGACAATCAATATTAATTACGAATCCTAATGGATATTTTACATTAATTTTGTGGGTATAGAAAATTCTTTAGAATTAAAATAAATTCCAAAAGATAAAAAAAAATATTAATTCATATAAATTTTAGATACAATAATATTTGATCAAATACGGTACGAGATAGGATTTTACAATGGTTATTTCAATTGTTTTGCATAAAAGTTGTGTTCTCAATACATTTAACCCGTCAGCACACGCGCCCCTTTCCATTACGTTACTACACGCGCGGGATAAATTTTACCCCAATGTGTTTTCTTGTGTTAATTTCTCCCCGGTTTGATTATAAACAAAAAATTATGTTTTGAAATAAACTGTAAATCAATAAAGAACATAGTTTAACTTAAAATAAGAAGTTCTTTTATATTTAAATAAAAAGAAACATAAAATCTAGCACTAAGATTTTTTTCAGCATATCATTAAATACAAAGCTTTTACAATCCAAATTCAGCTATGAAAATACAAAAAAATATAAAACTGATATATAGAAACTGTATGTGCAAGAGTTGTTAACGTTTAAAAGAACAATTATATTATTATTTGCATTGCATAAACATTTGCATTAACATTTTCCAATCATCATGGGTTACGTTAAAACACGCGTGGGGTAAATTTCCTCCCACGTGACATTTTTATAACAAAAAAAAAATGGAAAATCCACAACCGGAGGTAAATTCTTTTTGGACATATCGTGATATCTTTCATCTTGAAAGGTTCGTTGTTTGGCCTCAGAATGATCACGAACGATTTTCGCACATTTTTAAGTAATAGTTTTGAGTTGGGGTAGATTTTATCCCAGCGCGTGTGCTGACGGGTTAAGCAAATTTAATCAAGCTTGCACAAGAAATTTGTAATATTATTCTAAAAGAATTTATTAATATTTAATTTTTAAAACTAACATTAGATAATCATTGTTTCTGGCAGTAGTCTTTAATTTACGCCGACCATTCAACTGACTTATTTATCCGAGGAAAACTGGATGTTAAATTTGAAATAAAATGTGCGCATCTCGAAATTGCGCAAGCAACGCTTGGTGTCCTTTCATTAATTACGTCACGCGAATTTGGAATTTTATTTTCGCTAAGTTTACCTCTTTAATCTTACTAGTTGTTGAATAACACTATCGTCTTTTCCACCAATGCTTCTTATAATTACACTGGTTTACAAATTTAAACTTTTTTATATACTTTTGATGAAGCACCTATTTTCTTATTATACTACCTCTTACTAATGAAATGCGGTATTTGAAAAAAAACCAATCACGTCACACTTTTATAATTTTTACATTCTTCAATATTCACATTTTTAATTCTATAATATATCTATCACGTCACATTCAACCTACCCGCATTGTCAACTTGGATTCCATATTCTGTTTTCTTGTGTTTTTGTGAACTAAAGTGGTTTTGTTTTTGATAAAATGCCTAATAGAGTGTGTAAAATAAATTCTGATAGTTTTGTTAGGTTTGTGAACAATTTATATTCGCAAAAAAGGGGAACACAGATATCAGACCGTCTTAAAACAGCATATATGCATTATTTTGGATTCTCAGTGAGTAATCAAGATAAAAATTGGGTCCCACATGTTTTTTGTGAAAGCTGTAGGCCCACTCTTATATGCTGGGCATCAGGAGAAAAAAAGTATCTTCAAGTTGGATCACCAATGTTGTGGAGGGAACCTTCAAATCACAAAAATTTTTGGACTCTTGTCTCTCGTCTACAACAGTGGAACTTATTAACACCAAATACCAAAGTAACTTATTATTACCGAAATAGAAGTAAAATTTTCAGCAGTTATTTCACCAAAAAGGGTTTTTTTTTTTTGCCATGATGATCCTGGACATTTTAGGGCGTTGAATCAAAATTATGATTCAAGTGAATGGCGTTTATTTATCGATTCATCTAAATATAGCTTGAAAGCTGTATTACTTCATAACGGTAATATAAAACCATCTTCTCTAATTGGCCATGCCGTAAACAGTACAGAAACCTATCAAACAATGTATCTTTTAATGAAAATGATAGAATATGAACACCACAACTGGAAAATATGTGGTGATTTATAAGTAGTTATTATGTTACTGGGCATACAGGGCGGGTATACCAAATATTCATGTTTTTTCTGCTTGTGGGATAGTTGAGCTAAAGAACACCATTACATAAAAAAAATATTGGCCTGTCCAAAATGAATTTCCTCCAGTAAAAAATAATTTGAAATATACATCTTCAGTGGATCCGCAAAATATAATTTTGCCACCGTTACACATTAAATTGATCCTAATAAAAAATTTCGTCAAAGCCGTGTTTAGTCAATACAAACAGTGCTGCTTTTAAATATTTACACAAAATTTTTCCACGTATATCAGACGCAAAATTAAAAGATTGAATTTTTATCGGTCCACAGATACGTAAACTGATGCAAGATAAGGACTTTGAAAAGCTTTTATCTACTAATGAAAAAAATACTTGGGATTCCTTCAAAACGGTCGTCCATGGATTCTTGGACATCATAAAGATGAAAATTATGAAAAAAAATATTGCTGTTTTATTAAAAAAGTGTGAACATGTCTCTGAAGATACATTTTCTCCATTCACACCTGGATTTTTTACCTGAAAACTTGGGTGCCCTGAGTGACGAGCAGGGCGAGCGTTTTCACCAAGACCTTATACTTTTTGAAGACAGACACAAACGTTTTTGTGACGTAAGTATGTTAGAGAGCTACTGCTGGTCTATTTTAAGAGAAATTGATCAAGAAAATTAAAAATAGAAGAGTAAAATCAATCATTTCTAATTTTTTTCTTTTTATATTTCATGTTATTATTATTTTTAAGTATTTAGTAAATAATTTTTAAACTAGACGTGACGGATTTTTTTCAATAATTTTCCCGTACTCAGTGCACTACAATCTATGAAAAAATACACATTTCGGCGAAAGTACATAAACCGTGTAAACCAGTGTTATTATTACAAGAAACAAATTGTGTATCTTAATATTAAAACAGTCAGATATTTTCGATGTCTTTCTTGTGAAATTTGGGGAATTTGCGAAACCAAAACCATATCAGAGGAAAATTAAGCGAAATATTGCATCTCCTTTGAAAGAATCGATGAAATGACTGAAAATGATTATGTAATAATTATCCATACATGTTTAATTTCACTAGGTTTCATTAGATTTATTTAATTAGTTTTATTTATTGTTAAAAATGATTATCGGTCTTTCCATTAATATTTATTAAAAACGTTGCAACAAACACAATTTTTTAATATAAAAATATTTAAATATTTTTAAATTTATTGTTTTTTAAGTAAATTCTATCTTTATTTATTTAAAAATATAAACGATGACATACTTAAATTAAAATTAAACTATATAAAACAATTATAGCGTTTCTAACAAAATATTTAGAAATTTCTTTACTGACCTTTTTTATATGCTATTTATGACTTGATCACAACGCTTACTGTTTATTTTTGAAAAAAAAAAAAAATTCATTTCCGTTTTATTAATTAATATTTTCCATATGTGCAAACCAACTTAGTTATTACTTCTGTTTGTCACAGAATAAGAAATCCCCCAAAACTACTAAAGAAAGTTTCAGAAATAAACTAATTTAGATAAGTGATATATTTCGTAATTAGAGAGAAAACGTACCTGTCTTCAGGCACTCTAGAAAACTATAGCAGAAGATCCAATTAATTTATAGGTTATATAAAGTTACCTAACGCTTTCTAATATTCTGAAATGAAGTATTCTAAGAAAAGTTTGGGGTGGTGTTAATGTTTTCCAATAAATTTATTTATAAGATTGCATTCAACAGCTGGTGTCGGTTACCTAGAAAGAAGTATGTGTACTTAAATCTTTAATATTTTCCATGTCGAATATAGGCTGTTTCAACGTAATTATACTCAGCAATATTTTTGTTGAATATTTGTCATTAATATGGGGTAATATTATATAAATAGTGCATTGTTAATCTATAGTACACATACATTTGACGTCTATATGACTTTAATAAAATTAAGCAAAAGCAGACAGACTTGAATATACTTAAACATAAATTTGAAAATACAGTCGAACCCCGCTATAATGAACCCGGGATATAGTGAACACTCGGATATAGTGAACTTTTTTGCTGGTCCCGTCCGAACTTCCATTTAACTAATGTTATTTTATACGCTTATAGTGGACAGCTGAGATTTTGGTAGTTCGTTTATAGTGGACTCACATTTTATTTCCCCATATTTCTTTTTTCAGTTCTCCAACTTTACACTTGCACTAGTTGTGACTGCAACTGATGACATGGCTTTACATTGTGTCAAATTTCACTCTTTCACGCTCATCGACTAAACAGCACATGCTTTTTCTTCTCCTCCTCTCCCTATTACAGTAACAAACTTCTCTTCTTCGTTATTCCCTAATTTTAGGAATAAGCTCTGGGGTTCACTTGCTAATTTCGTTCCCCGCCCCTCGGTGTAATCGGAACAGTCCAAGAATGTCCCTCGTTTACAGTGTCTCTTTTCATTATTCTTTTGAATGATTTGAGATAAGACGTTTTTTCAAAAGCAGCTAAAATTTTGTAAAAATGGCGAATTCTTTGAAAAGAAAAGCATTTTTAATTGATCATAAGGTTAAAATAATTAAACCTATTGAAGATGGAACAAATCAATCGACATTGTGCAAGGAATTTTCCTTGTCAAAATCTTCAGTTTCGAACATTTGTAAAAATCGCAGCGCGACTTTTGCTGGACACAATAAAAATTTGAATTCTTCGAAGAAACTACGTCGGGCTGAAAGAGAAAATGTGGAAGAAGCTCTATTAAAATGGTTCACCATTCAGCGGGATAGAAATCTTCCTGTGATCGGAGCCATGCTTCAAATTAAAGCAAATGAGTTTGCCAAAAAATTCGGAGAAAACAGTTTTGTGTGCTTTAATGGATGGCTGGATAGGTTAAAAAACGGAACAATATTTTTTGTGGAAAGATTGATGGTGAAACAGCAAGTGTTTGTGCATCGGATGTGGAAAAGAGAAAAGCTCAAGTGTGGCCGGATGCAATCCAAGATTATGAAGAGAAGGATATTTTGAATGCTGACGAACCTGAATTATTTTACAAAATGACTCCAGATCAGACATTAAAATTTAAAGGATAAAAGTGCACTAACGGGAAGCTTTCGAAAGTGAGAATAACTGTTCTTGTATGTGCAAATATGAACGGATCAGAAAAGCGAAAATTAACTGTCATGGGTAAATCCCAAAAACCAAGGTGTTTTTAAAATGTTAAAAAACTGCCCGTCAATTACAAAGCTAATCAAAAATCCTGGATGACTTCGAGATTTTTTTATGAAAAACTTCGACAATGGGACAATGATTTGTTGAAGCAACAACGTAAAATTGTTCTCCTTGTCGACAATTGCACAGCTCATCCCCACTTAGAAAATCAGAAATGCATTAAGTCGTTTTTTTCCCTCCAAAAACGACTTCTGTGCTACAGCCCATGGAACAAGGCGTTATTCGCAGCCTGAAGTCCCACAATAAGAAACAGCTAGTGATGCGTATTTTGCAGAACTATGAAGAGAAGAATACGGAATACAACATCTCACTTTTGGAAGTAGTCGTTTTGTTAGAAAAGTCATGGAGACAGGTGACATCAGCAACAATCCGCAGCTGTTTCCGGCGCACAGGTCTTTTGAAAGATGTTTTGTGGGAAGGAAAAGATGCCAACGTGGAGGACGAAGATGATGAAGAAATCTAACCAATAGCTCTGTGGCTAGAAAAGCATAATATGAACATTTTTCCAAAGGACGTTACTGAGCACTTCGAATCTTGTGATAATGAAGTGAATACTTCTGGTAACCCCACAGATTATGACATTGTATCTGAAGTTAAACAAAATAACGATGTTGAAGAAGACTTAGAAGACGATATTGAAGAAGAATTCAAAATTTCGACACCTTCTATCTCGGAAGTGAAATCGGAAGAAACTATCCTGAACATGTTTTTCTACAGAAAAATACTAGATTCTTTACTAATTGTTGATAAGAAAATTGATGAATTCTACTTAAAATCGAACTGCATTCAATGAAAAATCACAAATTTCTTCCATAGAATGTAAAATTAAAATCAAGTTTTATTAAGTAACATTTTTCTTTTTATTAATTGATTTTTTGTCAATTTAATTAGTTAATATTTTGTAAGTAAATAACGTATTATAGCAATCATTATTTTTAACAATACATCATATACAAAAAATCAATAATAACAATCATATGCAAAAAAATATTTTCTTTTTAAAGAATTTGGATATAGTGAACCATCGGTTATAGTGGACATATTTCTGGGTCCGTAGACGGTTCACTATAGCGGGGTTCGACTGTATACATAAGAACATTAAAAAACTTAAAAACAGACAATTAAAATCTTTTAAACGTTTCACCATATAATCACTAGCAACGTTTACAAGTTTTGTAATTGTCTCTTTTATATGTCATTATATTGTCACTATATTGTATCTTTTATTGTCATAAATATCAGGTGATATTTTATAAATAGTGCATTGTTAATCTGCAGTACACATGCATTTGACGTTTGAATTAAAAAAAAAAAAAAAAACTATATGACTTTAATAAAGGTAAGCAAAAGCAGACAGACTTGAATATACTTAAACATAAAATTAAAAATATGCATAAACACATTAAAAAACCTCAAAAGAGACAATTAAAAATCTCTTAAACATTTCACCATGTAATTACTAGCAACATTTACAAGTTTTCTAATTGTCACTTTTTAAGTTTTTTAATGTTTTTATGTATAGTTTTAAATTTATGATTAAGTGTATTCAATCTGTGTGCTTTTGCTTAATTTTCTTAAAGTCATAAAGTGCATTGTTACTTGTAAAAATAATGAACGGAAATCCATTTAAAATATATGTTGTACTGATTTAAATGTTATAATTTATAAAGAAACACATGTACTAGCAGTTCATATGATTTCTATAATTTTTAGGCAATATGAAATATTTCGAAATTATAAATTCTGCTGCAATATGGGTGGAGAATTATATAAAAAATATAGGAAACAATCGTACACAGTGATGCATATTTAAAAATAATAATAATAAAGAAGGTTTAATATGTCTGTTTTACAGGTTTAAATGTTATAATTTAAAACAAAACACAAGTACTATCAGATCATAAAATTTCTATAATTTCTCGAAAATATGAATTATTTATAAATTATAAATTCTACTGTAAGAAACAGAGTGAGTCATATCGAAAATGTAGGAAAGAATCCTACACAGTGACGCAGGTTTTAAAAATATAATAATAAAGAAGAGCTAGATATAATGGAAAGGGAAATTTCAGTTAGATTAAGCAAATAATAATAAAAATAAACAAATTTCGTAAAAATAAAATTCAACTGATCATCAGAAAATTCACAAAAAAAAAAAAAAAAAAAAAAAAAAAAAAAAGTTATTTGCAGTTTTTTTCTCAGCTATGTGGGCCCAGCTGTTTGTTAAAGGAAATTCACATACAATCAAAATGCGCTTCAAAATTGTTTATTTGAATTTAGAAATCTGGTAAATCATTCATTTTCTTAAAATATTACATTATTATTATTTTTTAAATATTAAAGTTAAATTCCGGAAAAGAAGTCAAAATATTTTCTTAGAATTTTGTATTATCTTCTTCTTTTGTCTACATTTATTTTTCTCTAATCGAAACTAGCAAGACACATTTAATGGCTCAACCTATACGTATCCATCGAGCGTTGTTTAATTTTTAAATTCGATAGTTTACTTACTTAAATGCTAACTTTGTCGCAATGTTGCACCATTTTAAAGAGGGGAATACAAAAAAACCGCCATCTTAAGGAAAATGCATTGAGACATTTTTTAAGTGTTATGGACGCTTTGGCAAACGGTGCAAACAAAACCCTGTAGAAACGGGGATTTTTTAGTTGAGCACAGCTGAACAAGGCGGCATTCGAAACGGAAAGAAACATTAGATATTTTAGGCTAAAACAGTGACTCTTTTAATGTTTTGCATCTTCTCTTAATTAAAAACTTCTATTCTACAAGTACATATAAAAGGATTTCATTATTCCTTTAAGCATTGTCCCTGGATATCCTTTAATAAACTGATAGAGATTAAATAAAATTAGAATTTTCAATTTAAGTTCTTATTTGCAAGATTTAAATATAATATCACAAAAATCTCTTAACAATTGAATATATATAAAAATAGTGATAGGTTTTCTAGAACATATCTACATAAAAATATATATAGAGCAACAGTTTCGAATTATGTAGATCTTTAATACTTTCTTATAGCACAAAGATAACCAATCATGAAAAGTGCATTTTCAAAATATTTCCAACATAAATCTATCTATTGGGGGAAAGACGGTTATGTCAACAGATTATCTTATATTAGAAGACTTTTATACAAAGAAAAATCCCTAACATCCAATATATGAATTATCGATGCATTTCACAATTTATAATTTTTATTTCCAGTATAAATAATTTTCTGGACGGATTTATAAATAATTTGCGAGAACTAAAGTTTTTATAACTCGAATAACTAAAACGATTTTTACTTACCCATGATACGTAGTATAGGGTAAGTCTTGTAATCATTTTGAAAATCGAAAAAGAAATTTGACGGATTTACACGTTTCAAACACTGGAGATTCCGAAAATCATATTTTTAGAGAAAAAAAAAAATGCCGTCCGCCTGTCTGTGTGTGTGTCTGTAAACGCTCTATCTCCCGAACAAATTGAGATAAAGACATGAAATTTGGTATATACTTACTATGTAATAATGGGAAGAAGTTTATTGAATTTCAGTAGCCTCGATTAACTGGAACTATTTTTTTCGAACTCTCGAAATATTCGTTCTGATAAAAGGTTCATAAGAAGTTTCGAAATCCTTTATTTTAAGGAATGAATATAAAAGACAATAAAAAAACATAAATTTTGCATAAAGAATAAAGTCGATCGGACAATTAGTTGTTGAGATATTTGTAACTATATTTTTCACACTCTTCGATTTTGCATGACCCTGTATTTCATCCAAATTTCAATTCAAAGATATATTTTAATTGGAAACGAGACGCTTAATACAACGTAGTAAACCGTTAGTTAATAGGATTATTAGTTTTGGAGTTATAAGTATGTTTCCTTTACGCATTTCAGTAATAGAACATTTAAAGATTATGACGTCATCAAGCCACGATTTCATTCGAATTTCAATGCATTTTATAAATAGTTTACACATGTTTTTTCTTTTATATTTTATATTTTGCATATCCATGATGGGTAAGTATTACGATGGCCCCCAACGACTAGTTTAAATATTTCGTAATATAACTACCTATTATGGAAAAAGTTGAACTTTTGTTATAAAGCATGTTCTTTTCATATATAGCATAAATTCATAATGTATATGTTTTACTATTAGTGGCAATTTCTAAATTGTGTGTCATAATGCATATTTTAAAAAAATATTCTTATCTGGCTTTCATCTTAGATATTTTAAATATAATGCACAAAATTCTAGTAACAGAACGGCCAATTTTTCTCTAGCAAACTCTACTATAAATGATCAGATAAAAGAATTGCTTCTTATTAGGCCGAATTTTGTCTTACGCATAAGATAATATAATAGCGCAGGGGCGTTTGTATTGTATTTAGCAATGCGGAAATACTTTCCATATGAAGGTCCATATTAATTTAATATACAAGGTTGAATTCACCAGTTTGTTTCATTCGAGGATCATTTGGAAAATGAACGAGCGCAGCGGACATAGCCTGCTAGTATTTTATCAAATATTCAACATATCAAGTTTCTAATTTCAATATAACGTTTCTGTTGCACTTTTTCATGCTTACTGTAAAAAACGTCAAAATTGGTTGAAAATGCTGCATGTTTTAAACAAAATTATGCATGCTATATTTTTTTTACTTTTAGATAGTCGTTAATATGTACGTTTTACAAACATATCCCATAAAAAATCCATATAAAAATTGTACAGATTCATTTGTTAATTCTACAAATCATTTCCAGTTTTTTTTTTTTTTTTTTTTTTTTTTTTTGAAATAGAAGGTGATTCCAAAAGTTGATTTTATTTATTATTTTTTTTTCTTAGTCCGATGGGGTGCTCTCGTGACTAAACCATTACAAAGACATATATGCTTTCAAACTTTTTTTTTAACTTGTTCGATGTTCAAGTAAAAATTATCAAGTATCTTCCTAAATTTTGACATAATATCCATACTCCAAAGAGGTTGGATATTTTTTATTATACCGAATCGTTAAAAAATAAAATAAAATACAAAAAAAATTGTAATGTAACATCATAAAAATACATTTTATCTCCACGATCTCTCCGAAATTAAATAAAACGCCCTTCCTTCTTCAAGTGAAAAAAGACTCATGTTTTTTGAAGAAAAACACACGATGACAGTAGCATGACAACTGGTAAAATTTTAAAGGAAAATGAAACAAATTATTCCAATGGAAAGTGGGAAACTATGACGAGGAGAATGATGCAATACGCCGATGAAGTGCAGCGTTTCAACATGGCTCTGGACATAAACAGACCAAAGTGCCTATTGAAATAACATGGACGTAAAAAAGTAAAATTTTCTAGGAATAATAATTTTCATATTTAAGAATTTTCAGGTACTGTTATGCAAAGTTTAAAGTAATTTTTTCATTATGAAGTCACCAAACTTCTCATTTTGTGCTTTAAATTTGAATAACTTATTTAAAAAATCATTAAAAAATCATATATATATATATATATATATATAATTAAATAATTATGAATTATAATTAATAATAATTAATATTATATTACTTATCAATATCAATTATATTTATTAATTATTTAAAATGATAAATAATTCTTAATCATTTATGATTAATGTTAATTAATCATAATATTAATTTGATATATTATATTTTATATTTATTTGTATAATTATTTAATATTTAATATTTTATATTTATTTTTAAATTTATTTAATATATTATATTTTATATTTATTTATATTATTATTTAATGTACTATAATTTATATATTAAATATAGCACTTATATATTAATTATAACTTATATATTTAATTTAAATATTATTTATAATTTATGTATTATAATAATTTTTAAATTATAAATAATTTTTTTAATATAATATTAATAAAAATAGTAATTAAAATTAGTAAAAGTTTTACTTAAAAGTAAAGAGAGAGAGAGAGATCTTGACAGACATGAATGTAAATATCATCAATTCAGCCGATGTAAACAACCACCCTGTTTGTCGAACCAGAGTAAGCTAATGAGTTTTTAATAAACTGATCAAATTTAAATCACAAAATCAGAAGTTTGGTGAATTCATAATTGAACAGCGTACCTCAAACTTTTTTGAACAGTGATTGAAAATTCGAACAGTGATCGAATTTTGAACAGTGATTGATTTTGAACAGTGATTAAATACAAAAATTATTATTCCTAGAAGATTTTATTTTTTACGTCCATGTTATTTCAATGAGCAATTCAATCTGTTTATGCCCAGCGTCCAGTTGATGACGTCACGACCTCAGCGGTAAGAATACAAATTTTAAAAAAACTTACTAAAATGATCGGACAAGAGAGAGTGTTGAAACTCTAAGCGTCGGAAATCCACGGTGACGATAAAAGACCATTTGCAAGATTTTTCGAATTTTTAAAGATGAAAAAATTTTACGAAAATCCAACAGAGAAAATATAGAAGTATCAATGTATTTTTTTTTGCTTATTATTGGTATATACCATAAGAGATTATTTGAGATTATTTCTATTGTGTTAAAACTCGAGAAAATAATACAAATTTAAAGAATAAATTTTATTTTCTGCTCTAGGAGAAAAAAAAATTACAACTCTAAGAATACATAAGGCATTTTGTTCATATTTAATCAGCATCTTTAAATAATTTCTTAGTAGATTTTGACTTATTGTAAATAATCGAACTGAATGAATTTACAGATTTTATCGAACAAAAATTTAAATAATCGTTTATGTTTAATTATCAAATTATCTATAAGGAAATCCCAGGAAACTTTAGCAACATTTATTTATTCATATTTAATCAGCATCTTTACAATAATTTCTTAGTAGATTGTGACTTATTTTAAATAATTGAACTGACTGAATTTACAGACTTTACTGAACAAAAATAAAAATAATCGTTTATGTTTAATTATCAAATTGTCTATAAGGAAATCACAGGAAACTTTAGCAACTTTTATTTTGTTTTAGTTGTTATTACATGTGTGTGCGAAAAATGTTTGTTAAATCGCACGCCACGAGCCCGCCACGAGTAAGGTGTAAACTTTTTTTAAAAACCTAAATAAATTTAAATGGTAGCAACAATCTAGGGAAATATATTAAAATACTATCCTATTTTATTGTGAAAAATTGCATTTTATTTTCATATTAAAAATTTCAACAATAAAATATTAAATAGTTTTGTGATAAAAAAATACTGTAAAGAAATACTGTAAATAAATTTTGCTACCAACTTAGAGTTTGTTTATACTAAATTTTATAATTTAAAAAGTGAAATGGAGGAATTGTTTGTTTGTTTTTTTTTCAAGAAAGTCCATATACTTTAAAAAGTTAAACAATCTTTAAAAAATACATAAAACAATTTTCATAACTTTAAAAAGGTTAATTTTTATCACTTTAAAAATTTTATTATTCCAAATCACAAATTTTCTAAAAAAAATAAAATTAACAAATAAGGCAATGTTCAAAAATATACTTTAAATTTTATATATAGTAGGACAGTGAATAGTCTTATTTTGATAGTATTTATTTGTTTTCATTTTTATTACTTTCATTGTAAATTTTAATTAAAAAATGCATATTTACATTATTATTTACATTGTTATTACATATTTACATAAATCGTTTGAAATTTTCGATATTGCAGAACCATTCAGTGTGCATGTATCTACCACGCATTACTTTAACATATTTTCTTTTCAAATTTTTTCGTTTCATAAAACTTAAAAAAAAAAATAAAAAACAGAATGCTACAGTGAAAAAAATATATTGCTGTGAAAATATTTTCTTTCCACATTCAAAACAGTTCTTTAAAAGAACGTTTGAGCAGCATTTTTTCACTTATCTGAATCTGTTTCACGTATTTTAAAACGATATATATAAAGCACACAAAAAAGATAGGGAAAAATTATGATATTTGAAAAAAAAAAATATCATTCTATAAAACCTTTAAATTATACTTATTTTTTGATTTTTTTTCTTTTTTGAAATCTTTTCAAGTATTAAAGTTCTATAAATACAGAAAAGAAATTGTAAGGAATTACAGAATTTTTAAGTTCTTATTTCCGCATAAATTCTTATTTTTGAAAACTTTAAATTACACTTGAAAAGAGTGGCAATTTCAGTCTTTTTTATCAAGAATGTCGGTACAAGTGATAAGGCATTTATTTATGCATAGCTTGACTATTCAGTGCCTAAGAGGGTGCTAGTGTCTTTTTTTCTTTCCCTTTAGAATTATGTAATAAATGGGGATCCAACCAGTCTTTCCCATATTAAAAAATGGATAAATAGAAAACTTTTTTTTCTTTAAATTCTAATATATATATACATACATATATATATATATATATATATATATATATATATATATATATATATATATATTCTTTTTTTTTACATGTAATATATTTTTTTAGATTGCACACTAACAACAAGAACAATCATTTTTATATAGCAAAAGTCAGTTATGTATTAAATAAACTTCTAAAATCGATTAAAAGAGAAACTTTCATATTAGCCGCATGTCTGGAGATAGCTGAAAACATCAGCAAAGATATCGTTACTAACAGCAGCCTATTTGATTCTGATAATTTCACAGGTATAAGCGCGTAGTTCGATTACATGCACACAGAAAAAAGTTTTGTTGAATCAACAAAAATTTGTTTGCCCCAACGAAACTTTTTGTTTAAATATGGGTCAATGGAAATTTCGTTTGAATCAACAAAAAAAATATTGTTGATTTTTTTTTGCAATTCCAAAAAAAAAAAAAAAAATTGTATCGTCAGCAAAAAAAATGTTTTGTTAATTCAAGTAAAATGGTTCAATTTTACTTGAATTAACAAAATTATTTTTGTTACATAGATATATGCTATGTGTTTTTTTAACAATATATTTCTCTTTTTTCAACAAACTATATTTTGTTTGTTTAATCAATAAAATATGATATATTACGAACTTGTTTTGTTTATACTACAAAAACATTTGTTAAATGAACCAATCTACATATGCAATTTTAACTATTTTTTAATTCATTTTCAACAGTGAATTACATTTGTAAACATTGAACAATAACAAGTGAATTTTATCCGGCCTTTTTTTCAAGCGCAAACAGAGAGAATGAAAATTGCCCATGCCGGGAATCGATCCCGGGTCCTCAGAACAGCAGCCTGACGCTTTACCACTGCGCTACCAGGAACGATATCTGAGTTCGGCATTTCTCACTCTTATATATGTCGGAACGGCTGCAATCGCAGCACAAGATGGAATGTCATACGGAGCACGCAAATTTCTGAGGCAAACATGAGACGACAGTACAAAGCACAGCATACGGCAACGCATAGTTAATTTTTTATTCATTTTCAGCAGTGAATTACGCCTGTAAAAAGCAGGATAAAAATTTCCTTGTTATTATTCAAAGATTACAGGCGTATTTGACTGCTGAAAATGAGATAGAGCTATTGCAGAAATCACGAAAACTGCAACATAGCAGCGCCACCTGTTGCGCGATTTAAAGTAAAAAGTAATCCGCAACAATTTATATCAGAAAGTAACTGAATAAAAGGTTTTATTAAATTCCGTGCATTAGTTCTTGAGATAAAAACAGCGAAATCGCGTTCAGGACAACCGGAAATCGAAAATTTTCATGAATCCAATTCTTTCTTCTTGCAAAGATAGAAGACGGTAATAAATGGGACATGGGGATTTTTAAAATTACCTTTGTCCGTCCCAGTGAAAAAAAGTTTTAATTACCCCAAAATTATGTTAATCATGTAATTATATAGCTATATAAGTCAAATAAATCAAGTTACGTAAGAGAGATATGGCTACTACATAAGAATTTAAATTTTTCAAAAATAACAAAATTTTGCTGGAATTACAAAAATATTGTAAAATTAAAAGAAACAAATTTTGTTAGTTCAAGTAAAATTGGTGAAATTTTGTTAAAATTTTGTACGAGTGTTAACAATATTTTTTTGTCCAAGCAACAAAACCAATTTTTTTACTTGAACTAAAATTTTGACTAAAACAACCAAAATGTACTCAACAAAACAGGTTTTGTTGTTTTAATCAATTCCTTTTTCTGGGTGTGTCAATTAATTTTATATTTAATTTATATTATTTTATTATTTTATTTATTTATTGTTGTTGTTTTTATTTTGTTATGGAGTAATTTCTAAAAACAAATGCAGAACTATTTTCGCTGCTTTAAGTGCAAACTTCTTAATCTTTAGGAATTTGGCTACACGCGATCATGATAGATTTTTAAATCATGTTTGTAAATTATTTTAAAACAAAAAATAATAATAAATTGAGATACAGTTTTCAAACAAATTGCATTTGAAACAGTTTTTTTTTCTATTTGTCGGTGTGAAAATTGAAATTGTGCTACATTTAGAAGTTAACAAAATTTTAAATAAGAGCAAAATTTATTAGTCAGGTGTTGTCACCGGTAACATTGAGTTAGTGTTACTCACGAGCATATTTTTATTTTACAATGTAGATTTATGTCCATATTCAGTGTAGATATAGTATAGTTGGTTTATTCTTAAACCGTGTTTAAGATTCAAGGATTTTAATATCAGAGCAAACAAATAAGTACGTAATGGATAATATTAATATATATATATATATATATATATAAAGAGTTAGATCCATAATTATATTTTTAATTAGCGATTTATTTTACATATTTGATAAAAAAAAAATATTTAGATTTATTTCTAAAATATTGATTGAATTTTTTGTTAATAGGTTAAAACCAAATCACCATTTGGTAAAAATCACCATTTTGGGAATTTTTAATCACCTATCTTTTTAATTTATTTGATTATGACATCAGTTACAAATAAAAAATCAAATACAACATGCCACATCTACTATATATATAGAATACAAACGAAATTTTCGTTCCAACTGCTTATAACTCAAGTTCGGCTGGATGGATTTTGCTAGAACATGCACTGTTCGATAGACAGATTTTCAGGAAAGGTTTTAGTACATAACACATTTTTCTGCGTAGATTAAATGTAGAAGTATGATGGGAAGTTCTGTTAATTTGGACGAAAACGTTGCCATTGGTCATTTTTTGCCGACCATTATCGTTGATAAAAGAGTTGAAACGGCTATATCATTTAGAAAATAATACAAACACCTCGAAAAATAAAAGTTAAAAACGTTACTAATTTTATTTAAAAAGTAATAATTATAAAGAGAAAAGGAAAAAAAGAAAAATAGTTTGATGAAAGACAATGTTATAAAACAAAAATATTTAATTAAAACATGAAAGGGAATGTTTGTAATACTTAAAAAATATTCAATGTGTAAATATTGCAATTGAGGCAATATTTGTCGATTTATCTTTTGCGTCAGGTAAAAAAAAAAAAAACTTTGAAAATTTGATTAGATAAAATCTGGGTAACAGTTTTCTTTTTGATTTGTTCTTAAAAAAAAAAATAAATTTTAATTTTATCTAAATCCTCCACACATGAGACTTGCAGAAGAAACTAGCAGATGTAATAAAAATAATTCTACTTGTGAACTGCATGTTATTTGTTTAGTTACGATTTTGATTTTACTTTTGTCACCAAACAATTTGATTTTAAGCCATAAAGGCATAATCGTGAAATCGGTCTGAGTGATTGTCACAATAAAAGTGTGTTTTTTTTTAAATGTACGACAACACTTTTGGAGTTATGTTTTATATTTAATTAGAAATTATATAAATTCCAATTTAAAAAATAAAAATGGAATCAAGTATTTAATTTTTTGCAAAATGTCTGCCATACTAAAATTATTAACACACATTTAAGAAAATGCTTCCCATTCATTTCTTTTTAATTTTCTTTGCATATATTTTCTTCTTTTGAAAGTTTGAAAAATATATTGGACTATTCTTCCAAAGTCGGGTCACCCGCTAATCGGCGTAGTCACTATATTGTTCGAAATTTCTTTTATATTTAAAAGGGACTCTGGATGGTGAATCCGACTGCAAAAGATTACACAAAATTTGCACTTAGCGATTAGTAAATATATTGCTTTTCATTATGAAGCAAACGGGCAAAAGAAGATTTAGTATTATAATATAGTTCGTCTGCAATTATTTCACTATCACTTAAAAGGCGACACTAGCAAAGTACGAAAAAAAAAAAAAAACTTTCAAATGCCAATGGCGGCAAATGGAAATTTTTCATAACTAATTTTATTTATCATTCTCAAGCAGTTTATTGGCGAAAAGTGTATAATTCAGTCAGCTGCGATTTGACATTTTTTAATGCAACGTAGTTTGGTGGATAATTAACTTTGTTTTGTTGATAACTCTGGTATATTTGTAACAAATTCCTACCAAACTCTTCTAATGTTTGACTTCACACTTGGCTGTATACCCGAGTACGGATGATTAGGAAGAATTCATTTGATGCAAACTAGGAGATTTATTTCTACCACAATTAGGTTTTTTTCCCATGTTAATGGTCACATGGTTGCAACTGGTATATAAAAATGAAAAAGCAGTAAAAATGACGTTTTTTTTAAATTTTATTAAAGCATTTCAGCTTTAAAAACACACTTTTTTATGATTCATATTTGTTTTAAATATGAAAGTTAAATACTGTTGTTCGTATGCAAATAATTTGTTACATTTTTGACTGTATCTACTCTGCTGGAATCCAAAGGTAGAAAACTGCAGTAGACCAGACGATGACTACTGCCAGAAGATGACGTATATTACGAAATAGAATGTAATGTAGAGTGAGATTATATTTAAGCTACCAGAACCACACTTAGAACCAAGCTGAGAAGCTCGGAGTTCAAGAACTAACAAACGGAAACGAATAACCAGAACATTATTCAATGTTTCCGAATATTATTCATAATCAGTTCAATAGACAATCTCTGCAATAGTTGTAACGCTCTCTTTTTTAGCAGTGTGCTGAGTAGAAAATATTATAATTTCTGTTAGTCCTAACAGCCAATTTTTTCTATCAAATTCTTGAATAAATGATCAAATAAAAGAGTTGCTGCTTAATAGCCCGAATTTTGTCTCACGCACAAGATAATATACAGTGGTGGCCAAAAGTGTGGACATTTCTTGAAAGTTTCATGTTTTTCAACTTTGTGTGCTTGTAGAATATATTAATTTTCACTTAAATACAAACTTTTATATATCCAATTGAAGGTACTTTAATGTAGAATTTAATAATAAAAACAGTATTACAAAATCTGTATTACAAAAAAAGTTATGAAACTAATAGTAAGATCTATCTTAGATTTGCATTTTTTTAAAGTGATACTTACACAATCAATCCTTATCTATGCCTTTATTTTGAAACCATGCTTTGCATACTTTTGCTGTGTGGCATGGAGCTGAATCCTTCTGAAAAATAAATGGTGTGTTGTTGGAGAAGAGATCCCTGATGGAAGGTATCAATTTTGGTTCCAGGACAGTTACGATGTATTTGTTGGCATTCAGGATGCCATCAATCACTTGAATTCGGCCCACACCATCTGCAGACATACATGCCCAAATCATGACATTTGTTGTTGTTTTTTTGTAGTTGCTTCAATGCAATTAGGATGAAGTGCTTCTCCTACTCTACGTCTCACGTATTTTCTACCATCACTACCAAAGAGCGATATTTTACTCTCATCTCTCCAGATTACTTGCTTTCATTGATTTTCTGACCATTTAATGTGTTCTTTTGCCCACTTAACTCGTTTTTCGCGTTGCTTTTGATTTAAATATGTTTTATTCCTTGGAAATCTAGCTTGTAGTCCAAATCCTGATAACCTTCTTCTTATTGTTCTTGAACTTGCTGCTATACCCGCTGCATTCATTTTATCTAATGGCATCTGATGAAATTTTTCTATCTTGCAGGCATAGCCGTTTAATTTTTCTATCGGCAGTAGCACTTGTGCATTTTTTCGGTCTGATTCGGCCTTATTTTCCACTGATTTCGTTTTTTCAGAACGTAAACAGAACTTTCGTACACCAGAACAAGTCACTGAACCACCAACTTGTCTTGTAATTTCAGCATAAGAGAGGACATTTTCTCTCAATATGACAATTCGGCTTTTTTTTGTAGATATACAAATAGTTCTTCTTGTTGATGACATTGTTTAAAATTAGTTTAATTAAAAAAAAGGACTTTAAATATTCAAAAACATCAATACTCCATTTAATTGTACTAGTATGCATCATTCCGCAAAATATTTCCACAACAATAACTCTTTTACCATCCAAATAACCAAAACTATAGTTACAGACATTTGATTGGTCCTCAGAACAGTGTTTGTGATTGGCTAGTATGCTTTTATTACAAAACACGTCCTTATTCAAAACGATTTGTGTTTGTTTGTTCTACTAAAATGAACATAACTTTTTTTGTGATACAGATATTGTAATACTGTTTTTATTATTAAATTCTACATTAATTTACCTTCAATTTTATATAGAAACGTATGCATTTAAGTGAAAATTAATATATTCTTCAAGCACACAGAGTTAAAAACATCAAACTTTCAAAAAATGTCAAACTTTTGGCATTGCAATAAGTTCAAGAACAATAAAAAGAGGGTTATCAGGATTTGGACTACAAGCTAGAATTCGAAGGAAAAAAACATATTTAAATCCAAAAGCAACGCAAAAAACTAGTTAAGTGGGCAAAAGAACACATTAAATGGTCAGAAAATCAATGGAAGCAAGTAATCTGGAGCGATGAGAGTAAAATATCGCTCTTTGGTAGTGATGGTAGAAAATACGTGAGACGTAGTGTAAGAAGCACTTCATCCTGATTGCATTGAAGCAACTACAAAAAACCCAACAAAGTCATGATTTGGACATGTATATCTGCAGATGGTGTGGGCCGAATTCAAGTGATTGATGGCATCCTGAATGCCAAAAACTACATCGAAACTGTCCTGGAACCAAAATTGATACCTTCCATCAGGGATCTCTTCCCCAACAACGCACCATTTATTTTTCAGCAGGATTCAGCTCCATGCCACACAGCAAAAGTATGCAAAGTATGGTTTCAAAATAAAGGCATAGATATATTACCATGGGAAGAAAATAGCCCTGATCTCAATCCAATTGAAAATTTGTGGCGACGTTTGAAAATTCTTGTACGAAAAAAACGTACATCCAATAAAAGACAATTTATTGAAGCTATAATTGATTCTTGGCACCATGTGATTACGAAAGATGAACTCCAAACATTTGTTCATTCGATGAAAAGACGCTGTGAAGCTGTCTTAAAAAATAAGGGTTATCCTACTATGTATTGATTGTGTAAGTACCACTTTAAAAAAATGCAAATCTAAGATAGATCTTACTCTTAGTTGCATAACTTTTTTTATAACACAGATATTGTAATACTGTTTTTATTATTATATTTACATTAAATTATCTTCAATTTGATATATAAATGTTTGTATTTAAGTGAAAATTAATATATTCTACAAGCACACAAATTTGAAAAACATGAAACTTTCAAAAAATGTCCACACTTTTGGCCACCACTGTACATTCTTCAGATTTTTGTCATTGCATATATATTCAATTTTACATGACATGCTACTACTTTAGAGTAACATAGTGCTTTAAACACTAAAAAGTGTAAACTATACACATAATGTACACTAAAATAACTTTTATTAGATTATTGACATCTTTCGGCTCACTCCAAGCCACTATCAAAAACAAATGAGGATATTCTATAATCGCAGATTTGAAGTTATTATTTCAAATGCCACCATTTAAATTCCATGTACTTTTTAAATTACGCACGTTATTTTTTTTATTTTTACTGTGTTGTTTATTTCCATATTTGAACGATGGAGTAACTGACCGAAAATGCGGCTCCAGTTATTAAAAATTGAGCCATTTCCTATTAAACATTTTAAGGCATTTATTTTTCTATTTCGAAATTTTAAATACATATTTAAGTACCTCGTAAAAGAAAAACACTATTGCAGGATCACGTTCAACTTTATATTTTATAAAGTCAACGCAGTTGAATTAAATGCAATATATGCTTTAAATAACCTTTTAATACACTATATGAAAGTACCATATAAACGTACCTCAGTTAGTCTCTTAAAAATCTCCCCGCATTTAGGGCATTCTGTTCGTTACTAATGGGGCTCTGATGAAAACCAGTTACCAAAATGCGTACAGCATTTTAGAGCTCTTATTTTAAAAATTGTCGCCTTTTCCTGAGCTTACACTTCATGTAAATGAAATACACGTTATATCCCGTGATGTCCACAAGGTTATTTGATCTTCAATAATATAAAATTTAAATAGTGAAACCATTTTCAGTATTTTTCGTCGGATTTAGGGAATATCGGTGCGCCAAATAATAAACAATGTATATTACAATTGGAAATATTTTAAAAGAAAATGTTTTAAACACAGAAAAATGTTTCGCGTTTTGTTCTTGAATTAAAGAAGTCTCATTATATAGCATTTATATACTATTCATGAGTTAACATTTTAAGTACAAGAATATTGTCGCGTTCATGGGTCTTCGTATTTAGGCACAATCACCTTATAGTAAGATTTTTGAAGATTTTTAACGTTTTTGCATTTTTCAATGTGCTCTGTAGCATTTTTTTGCCTTCCGGGGCTATTCTTTGACATTCGTAAAAGAAGTTTGAGTTCCAAAATTTTACCTATTATAGTTCTTTTTATCATTCGCTAGTTTGAATGCATTTTTTTTCGTTTTTCGAGTTTTGCATGAAATATTTTACATTCGTGAAGGAATTTCGGTTACAGTATTTTATTTTAGCACATTGTTTTATTTTAGCCCACGACTTTTGAATTTTTAAAGATATTTTTATGCGATTTTTTGGCGATTTTTTTCGAGGCTTTTGAATTTTGAGGTGCTGTATCCGCATTAGTTAAATGCATTCGGTTTTAATGTTTTAGTCCAGTATAGTAAATTCTGTCATCTTTTCAACAAAATTTATTCGGCATTAGTACCACGATTTTTGAATACCTTATAAGTAAACGAATTTAAGGTTTGGGATGTATATATATATTTTCTTAATCATTTTGTATTGATTACTTGCGTTATTGAAACACAATGCATGACATACAATATACACAATGCACAAACAGTAAATAAGCACTTGTTTCCATAGATGTACAGATAAATTATTAATCTGAAAGTTCTGTTACTAAAATGTATTACTAATATTTCTTAATATCCATTAATTGTATAGTTCATATAATATGTTAAAAATATATGTTTGGAACTATGACCCTCATGACTATGGACATGAAACTTCCTGACAAAATAAGCCACATACAATAATAAACGATTATATACTAATTACTACAATGGTTTTCAGTTGTTGTTTTGACCACATTGGGTCCGGTCAGCAGCTTTATATTTCTGTATAGCTGTCTAAATCCATATAAAGCACGATCCACATACCACAGAAACGAAATCTCCTAATTTTGAACCAATTCCAGATGAGAGACTTGCATCTCGATTGGCACCCCTCAGAGGTAACGCTTATATAGAACTTAGAGAACATTAGAGCCACGAACAGATTTAACGTGCACCAGCTCTCATTAACATACACGGTCCCACAGCAGAGGCAGACGAGAGAGGTTGTCACCCTCCCAAGCATTGACCTTGGTCGATGCTGTTGGTTTTCGGAGATCTTACGAGCTTTACCGTCCGCGACACTGCGAGACTGGTTTTCAGTTTTGTAACACAAGTAGAATGAAAGTTATATCCAGATCCGTTTTTCTTTTAATCGCCTAATGTAAAGTCAACAATCAAATATCGAAAAAAGAATGAATTTATAAAATAATTTTACTGTGAAAACAATTGTTAATTAAAATTGAAATTTTTATTTACTAAAATTAGAATATACTTTTTTTTAAATTATTATTATTATTATTTAACATATTATTATTTAACCTAATATATTTTTAACTAATACCAGATTTTGTAAACGTTATCTAGTTTTAGTTATGTTTATGTTTTATATTTTCTTTTTATTTATGTTCTTACGTTAACTTTTTAAAGTTTCTTTTCAACCTCCCTATATTTTATTCATTCTGAAATAAATAAAAAATGTTTACTAGAAGATTTAAATAAATGCACACATTTTGTTTGACAGTATTTTTTAATTTTTTTTCTACACATATGTTATTTTGGATGCAGAAAAGAAAAAAAAATAACTTTTTTGTTCAGTTATGAAAAAAAAAATATCATGCATTACACTCAGAATTTTTATGAAAGAAGCTTACATAAACGCAAATACTATATGTTTTGAAAAGAAACTTAATGATTTTCGGGAGCAAAAAATTGTAGCATTTTTACTGAGTAAATCTTTTCAGAGAGATGTAAAATTTTAATATGAATATAATAAATTTCATCCGTGTATCACATTGTAGACATGAAATCTTTGCAAATTTATTTTTAAGCATAATTTACCTAACCAATTTTTACCTAAAAAACAATATATATAAATGAGTATATGTAAAAGCTTTCTGTACAATACATACCGTTTAAATGTTTTAATGTAATTTCATGGAGAGATTCAATGAGAAACAAAATAAATTACAATAGACATTCAATATAAATTTACATAAATTTTAAATTATATTTTCTAAGATATAAAATTTTGAAAAAAAAAACAATCAATCTGAAAGAGAAATTTTGTTATTTAAACATAACTCGAAAGTTAATTTATAAATTTAATTACTTTATTTTAGGATACTCTGTAAAGACTCAAACACATTTCGTGTAGCAAGATTGCTACAAGGTCAGGGGATTTTTCAAGGTAAATACCAGTATTTTCTTACAGAAAAATTCGACAAATTTAATTGCGCGAAACTTTTCCTTCTAAAAGGCATGTTTGTCTATAAAAAAATATTGGTACTTACCTTCAAATGTTCCTTGACCTGTAGCAACACTGGTGTACATAACTTGAATAAATACGTTTTTTTCATATTATTTATTTGTTAATAATGCAATTATTAAATCTCATAAAGAGAACCACGTATTAGTTTGATATACATGACAATGCGAAAACACCCCTATATGAATATGTATTCATTTCTGATAATTAGTTGTGAATTTGTCAACGAATACGTACTATCGTAATACTTATCTGCAAGGAAACACTTTAGCTTAAAAATTACAAATATCTTTCTACATTTTACGAAAGTTAAATACAGCAAGTCAACGAATTAGTTAAGGACAGCCCGATTAGTATTGTTACGCCCGTTAACAAATAATTTTTACGTAATCATTGTGATATCATTATTCACAATATCCTTTAATCTTCAAAATGCATTTCTCAACATTGAGCCAACCTTCAAATATATTTGTACATCATATACGCTAATGGTGTATGTTAGCGGTGCATGTAAAATCCATCGTGGGTACAAAGTCCTCCAAGTTCCATCTGGAGGTGCCTAGTTTGGTGAAGGTCTCGTCACCTGATTAAGGTTCTAAATTTCGAGACCAACTCGAATAGCGATGGCATGAAGTATGGGTGTGCGATGCAGCGTGGAATTAGTAAATACTCCAGCATCTGACAGCCGTCATTCACGACTTCGCTACTCTGTGAAATGCTCAACCGTCTCATCCAAACATCAATTAGCAACCGGCCAACTAAGGAAAAGCAACATAGGCAAAAAAATGTACTTAAGCCACGTCGGCCTAAAGATTTGTCAAACATATCCATGCGGAGATCCGGCGAATCCTCGCAC
Organism: Maratus michaelseni; assembly: GCA_963931845.1. NCBI lineage: Eukaryota > Metazoa > Arthropoda > Arachnida > Araneae > Salticidae > Maratus > Maratus michaelseni. The sequence continues at coordinate 327,226,959 of OZ007589.1, forward strand.
CGTTGCCAGACATCAACTGTTGAGCTGGGCAAAAGCCTGGCTGGTAGGGCCCTGGTCAGCGGTCTAAAAAAATACATTTGTACTCATAATTAGCGCATTCAGCAATGCAATCTTGTAATTGGGGGTAAATGACGGATAGCAAATCGAATGAAATAATGAAATATAGGGATTGTCCATGCTCGTATAAAAATAAATATTTTTACGGCCACTCAAGAAAATTTTGCTATAAAGGAAGTATATAAAACAGTCATAAATAATGATTTTTAATGCAACGAGTTTTATTCTGCGACTTTTGGAATGTCAATAGTGATTATTTTTGGGATTTGTTTTTTCATTTGAACGTTCTGTACTGTGCATATTCTAATTTAAATGCATTTCAATATTTAATTTACTTGCAATGTTAACATATGAACAATGAAATAATCCGTATAATGATATTATACTTCATTAAATGCACAGCATATCGGCTATTTCTGCGATAATTTTATTTTTATAAGATTTTCCTTGTATATTACTTGTCTTTGCTACTTCTAAAATATCCTTCTTTCGCTTGAGTTTTAGTATTTATAAAAATTGGTTTAATCTTCAAATAGATTATTCATTAAAAATTTTTAAAAAGCAATCCCATTAAGATTAATGTAAACTTACAGACTAAGAGTGATATACAGATAATAGTATTTGTTTTAGTATTATTATGTCCTATTTGATGTAAAACGAAAAGAATTTCCGTTTCAAGTGTTATCATCAGACGCTTTATGTAAAAATCTTAAATAAAAGCAAATACTGTATATTTAGAAACGAATCGTTAATGACTATGTGTAGATAATATTGTAGAATTTCGACAGAGTAAATAATTTTTAAATGTAAAAACTTTATTAAAATAATATATACATTCTTAAAGGTTTTAAAGAAGTTAGAAAGTTCATAAATTTCATAGAGAGCTCTGATGACAAATAAAGCACAGTTTTCTTAAGATTTTACTAATGTTCTTCAATCATTCATTCAAATTTACAATAATAATTAAAGAAAGAAAATAAAGAACATTACAATCACATTTTTCATTTAATTCTCTTTATTTTTCCACCATAAAAATATTGTTGTCATATTAAGCGAGTTTAAATTTGATTATATGAGTTAGGAGGACAAAACTGTCAAAAAAGGATTTTACTAGATGAAAATATGATGCAAATAAATATATACACGCATTCCATATTTTCTTTCTTTATGTGAATAAAATAGAAGAAAAAAAATTGCTACTTAATAAATGATGTAATTTACTATACCATTAAAAATTGTATGACATTTTAGTATCAATAAACATAAGAATAAAGTAAACTCAGAGGAATTCATTAGTATACAATTTTATAAAAGGATATAACAAAATGCGAAAATTTTATTATTATCAATAATAGTAAAAATATTTAAAATTTTAGAAAACATAAATTTTTCAACCAAGCATTTGTTTAATTAGGAATAAATAGAAAATTGTCTTTATTTGAAACGAATATGTATGAACGATTAAATATTGTTCAAAGAAATTATTCATAATTGTGAATTATTCAACAAAATAATGATACACAACGTATAGACCGCATTTCGTTTATTTTTTATCTCATAAGACGTTCTTTATGCATCATATATTTTTCTTCTGTTTAAAAGGTATTTCACTGTTTTTAGAGTATTTACAAAAATGGATTTAATCTTCATACAGTTTATTCATTAAAAATAAAATGTGCTTCCTTGAAGATTAAAATAAACATTTTACACAATACTAATCTTTTTTTTTCTTACGTTATATTAGATGCAGAAAGGAAAAACGCAATTTATTTTTTTTCACTCTAATGCTCATTTCTTTTTACTCAGAATTTTTAAAAAAGAAGCTTAAATAAACGCAAATATTGTATGTTTTGTAAAGAAACTTTAATCACTCTCGGGAAATAATATTATAGCATTTTGAGTGAGTAATTGTTTTCAGAAAAATTTGAACATTTTAATATGAATAAAGTAAACTTTATTCACGTACGACAATGGAAATATGAATTCTTAGTAAATATATTTTTTAAGTATTCATTTCAAATTAAAAATAAACGACACATATTTGAATTCAGAACGCCTCTGGTAAAAGTAACCTTCTTAAGAAATGAAATATGTAGCCTATTTAAACAATACTGCATTTAATTACAAACAGCGTTTCAAGGTAAAACAAACAGAACAAAACAACAGATATTTTTTTGAAGGCTTTCTAGGAATTAACTTTTACAAACAATATGAAAGTCAGAAAAAATGTTTTTCATCTTATTTTTTTTCTTTCTCAGTTATTTAACGCTTATAAAAACGTCATTGCCCCCTTAAACGTATTATTTTAAACAAGGGGGGAAATAACCCTATAAAAATGGATTTGGGCAAACGAAATTGTGCTGTAAATAGTATATGTATGTATAGTTGTTATATTTTATTTACTCAAATAAATAAGTTTGAAACGATAAAACTTACATTATTATAGTGGTTTGATTCCCCTATACTCTAGAAAATTAAATGAAATTATACAATATCAGCGTATATCGAAAGAAATATCATTCTTTACAATAATTATAATAGTGTTTGCATGACACCAATAAAAGATACAACACAAAACGTTTTATATTTTGTCATAATAAAACTATAACAAACGATATTTTGATAGTTTTGAAAGAAGTTTATAAATTAAATGTGATTTTATCTTATTTTCTAATATTTTCATCTGATAATTTTGAATGACATATATTAGTTAATGTAATGTACAAAGTTTTTGTTAACTTATTTTTTTAATATATTTACATTATATATACACACACACATATATATATATGATGATGATTTTAAGGGCCGAGAAGATTTGTGTAACAGCAATGCCATTTTTCAATAAATGGTTTTTCAGTATTAGATGTTATCTTCAGAAGTCAACAGAATAAGTTTTTGCGCTAGGGTTTATGGCAGTCGTATTATAAGCAATAGATGGCGTGTGTGAGTAGACATAAAAAGAAACACTTCATCCAAGAATACAAACAAGCCTTTATTCAGAAGCTTAAAACGAAACCCATTAAGCGCCATTACTCCCATTTTGGGAACATTGATTTAGGATTTTTTTCCATAGTGAATATTTTATATATTGTTAAAAAGTTCATGTTATTTGCATTTTGAATATATTAGATGATATCTGATTTTTTTTTTTTTTTTTTAAGTTTCATTAGAATTTTCTATTTTTTAAAACGTGTTAAAAAGTCGAAAAATAGCTTTTTTGCAGTATTCAAAACTTTATAATACTTTAGTATAAAAACTTTATAATAAAAATTATACATTTTAGTTAAAATATGTTTATAACAGTGCATTGTATTAAACAAATTCAATCCGGAATTAATATATATATAGATCAATCACAATTACCGAAAGCATAAGTTGAGGAAGATATCTTCCTCATATGTATGTCGCATAAATTATTTTCTATTACATACGTAATAGAAAATAATTTATGCGAAGATTTATCCCATGTTATATTTGGTGGAGTAGAACTTTCCGTAAATTCTAAATCAACAGACAATCAAGAAATATCTGATTTCGTGTTTAAAAAAGACAAAGTATTAAACACAGACTTGAAATTTTAGATGAAAGTTCAGACGAATCTTCAAATTGAAATATGAAAAAAAAAATGCAGAAACAAACAAACAAAAATGTTATAAAATCAGTTTCAAAAAACAAAAAAAAATATAATATAATGCTGCATTAAAAATGTTCAATGATTTTAATGTAAAATAGTAGGACAGAAATGATGTAATGAAGAAAATAAAGAGGTGGATAATGAAAATACTTATAGAATCGTTAATTTTAAATTAAATTTTTATTATAAATGTAGATGTTGGACTAATTTATATGAATTCTTTGTAAAATATCAGTTTCAGAATGATATTATCCCTTTTATAGCTAAATAACTGAGAAATAACACACATAAAAGCACGGAGGCATAACTAAAATTTTTGAAAAAATTTAACCCCACTAGGCGCCATTGCTCCCATTTTGGAAACACGCTATTTTTCCTAAATATTCGATTTTTTTTTTCTCTTTAGAAATACCTTAAAGACTTTCTATTCACAAAGAAAAAACAACTGTTTCATTAAAAAATAGTTTAATATACCGGGTGATCCAAAAGTCACGACGAACTTTAAAAATGAATAATTCGAAAACGAATCAAGATGCAAAGATACGGTTTGCACCAAACGGATGGAAAAGAAACCGGGTTTTGTTTGGCAACGAAATAAAAAATAGTTCTGTTGGCGACCTACAGATGGCGCTGTTGGATTTCTGATGTAGGATTATGCAAAGCAACAAACGATATAAAAATGAGCAACTGCAGCAGGTAATGGTAGTCGAAGCTTGTATGCATCGAAATACTGTCCACAGTTGAGCACTGAAAGATGCCATCCGCCAAAATGTGTCTGCCATAACGCAAGAAATGCTACTAAATGATTTGAACGGTGTGGTGCCTTGTCTCACAGCTATACTTCTGAACGATGGACAGCGCATTGAACATTTACTGTAGTACTAATTAACTGTAATTAAGCTGACTTGTAAGTTGTCAACATTTTTTAATTTGTAAATCATCTTTTGGTGCAATAAAACACTACAGCGCCATCTGTTGGTCGCCAGAAGAACTATTTTTTTTCGTTGCCACACAAAACCCGGTTTCTTTTCCATCCGTTTGGTGCAAACCGTATCTTTGTATCTTGATTCGTTTTCGAATTATTCATTTTTTTAAGTTCGTCCTGACTTTTGGATCACCCGGTATATAGAGCCTAATGGGTTAAAACGACATCAGGTGCAGATCTGATTTCACACGAGTCATCTTTATAGTTTCGATGACAGGGATGACCACCTCAGGAAACCCGTCCTAAGCCTTAGAGTTTATGTGCAATCCTGAGAGGCTGACACGCCTCTACCACCAGTAAGACCACAGCCACGAAGCGACCATGGAAAATCCACATTGAACGAAGATCATCCGTGATCCCCGTGCCGTCAATGAAAGTTTATTTAGACATATCAAATTATACATGTTATGCAGCATAGAAATTTTAACAATATAACATTACAATTTTTCTTCTTCTCAGAAGTTTTACTTTTACATGTGATTTTCTTTGTAGAGAAATTAATTGAATTTTATCTGATATATAGTTATACGTTTCATACATGCAATTATTATTATTATTTCAATGTAAACAGAATATACAATTTCCAGATGAGCTATATACAAACACTGTGCAGACACCATGCCTAAAATTATTATTGGTTTTAATATGATGGACTATTCTTGGCTAGCATATTTTATACAAGTATTTTACTGCAATTGATGTATTTGGAATAATATGATGCACACAAACAGTTACTATTATTAATTCAATTATACAATTATTCAATTTAGACCATTCCAAAATAAGACTATACAAATACTGTGCAGACTTTATATTTAGGATTTTTAGTTATATGCTATGCAGATTCGAGGTTAAATACTTCTAATACAATATTAATAATATACAGACATGAATATAGAGATGCGAATACATGGGAAATTTACAAATAATATGCAGATACTAATAATATACAGATAGTGGGATGTTAACTCTCATTTCAACAATTAATGTTTTTAATTATAACATACATTTAATTATATACATATGTACAGAAAAAAACAGAACCCCTGCTAGACTAAGTACCAACTTCGAGTTTTATGAAGATGACTTGTTAAACTCCTCTCCTTCCATGCGTCGATGACAGGGCTCCCATCATAACAGAAACATGATGGTTAGCTTTTTAAAATATTCATTCCGAAATAGTATAAGAAAAGAATATTGGTCGCTTCACCAATACCAGGCAGAGATTCGATTTGATTACCAACTTAACAAACCAAGCACGGATCCAGCGTCCCTCTTTCGAATCCTGTCCGAAGCGAAGAGCGGCGGTGTATCATTTCAGGAAGAGTAGGTATAAGTGTGTCACGTGACGACTTGTGCGCGAATGGAGAATAGGGATTCATTGCGAAACGCACCTGAATTTTGAGGCACAGTGGTTTCCGCTAAGAAATAGCGCGAAAAAGCGACGGGAATATTCTATAATCTTCTATAAAATAGCTGTGCCCAGAGTGTTTTAAGCTAACTGATTATCGTTAGTTACTGGTTTGAGTATATGGAATGATTTTTTTCTTTTACGAAAAGGATAAAAGAAAATAAGAAAAATAAGTTATCGAACTTGGATCAAAGGCAGAATGGAATTAAAATAAAATGTTTTACATTTTAATATAAGAAAAATATTTTATGATTTTGAGAGTTACTTTTAATATCTGAAATTATTAAAATAAATATAGCCCTTTTAGGAGTTTAGAAAAATAAAAAGGAAATAATGCTGGTTTTTTTTAAAAAGCGAATATTAGGAAATTTTTTTAATTTATAGATATAGACGCCATTTATTGAGCCAACTAGCAGCAATTAAAATATTGAATTTATATATGAGGTTTTTGGAATAGAATAGAGTTGAAATACATTAATAAACGGAGGAAATAAATATTATAGAGTAATTTAGAATAGAATATGATAAAAATAATTTAGCGTATCACGATGAATATTAAATTTTGTTATATATATATATATATATATATATATATATATATATATATATAACAAATAGATCTTACATATATATATATATATATGCAAGATCTTTAATACATTTTAGTAATTTTTTTATAAATAATTTGTAACTTACTTATATGTGTTTGTTTTACTGGAAAATATACGTCTTCGTTATAATGCCTTACTTCTAGAAGCGATTAAATGCACATTTAAGCCTTTTATACAAAATTTAGGATGATGTACACTTTTGTAAGTCACGCGTTTTCGCTATTTCTCATATTTTCCGAGATAGGGCTGATAATTTATAAATTCCGTTACTGCACTCATACTCATTTGATAACATACAGTCGTTTTATTGTAGGTTCCATACTTTACCCAATCAAGAGTGCATCGGTACATTACTTTGCAATCGGATATGCTTGAGAATCTCTCGCAAAATAGGTGTTTTGAGACTTTTTCACCTTATCCGAAAGAGTCCAAAGAGCAGGATAAGGATATTAAAAAATAATTTTAAAAATCTATAAACATTGTTTATGATAAACGCTGTTAAGAAAACAACGCTGACCAGAAAGTCAAAGAAATACTGAATTACATATCATCTGTAAACGGATTATTTACACAGGGAAACTCATTTCGGAGCATTTAGTTTTCAGACGACAACGAAACAATCTACATTTTAAAGACTTTTTTACTTGTGGTCAGGATATTTGATTGGACAATCCTTTCCTCAAGAGTGTTATCTATTTCAGTTTCTGGATGTTTTAAAACTTGTGCCATAAAGAACGCATACAACTAAGCAACTATTTCAGGTTCATCTGTGGATCTATCTACTTAGTTACATCAGCACAGACTTCAGAGGCATTTTTGCCTTTGTATATCAATCGCGAAATCATTGGGTGTTCCAAATTGTGTTTAATTTTCGAAATTATGAAGCAATAGCCTGTGCATACTGTGTAATGGTAACAATAACTATTGGATCTTAATAGAATAAACTGTGTTTGCCTTTCTCTTATTTTATCTCGGAAAATAATTCCTATCAAGTGTGGTCTTAGAAATCAAGGTGTTCATATTATACGAAGACGCGGCATAAGCAAACAAATAAGGTAATTTGAATGCACCTGTTTTTGTATTCAATAATACCTTCAATTCTTTTAAACACTTTTAATAATGATAAAACCCTTCAATATTTTAAAATGCATTTTTGATAATCGTTTTGTTTTATGCTGTCTCATCTTTTGGGCATTAATGTTGTTTACTTAAACACACAAGCTTAGATTTCTACGAAATTTATGCACGAAATTAACTTTGGTATATATTATATATCTATTTTTTTACAGAACCTAGGTGTCTGCTGAGTTTATATTTCTTGACGAGGCCACACAAAATTTTCTAATAGAGTACCGTCGATGATTATTTTTTTATCAAAATGTCTTTTGGTAATGTTCTACTTTTTCAAGTTGAAATTTTTTTTCATACATTACGTAGTGTGAATTGCACATGTGATTCATAAATGATTATATAAACTCTAAGAATAGGTAGTGCAAATTACAACAAGCTATTTCTGTATAAAAAAAAAGCTTCATAAACCATTTTTTCAGTCAAATACATAAGGTGTCTCACTCGAATACATAAGGTGTCTCACCTAAAGTGAGGTAAATAAAAAAAATGGTTTTATATATCTTAATTTTTACAAAGATAATACACGATTGAGGTATTCGGATTGGAGTGAGACACCCTGTCTTTCTGAGTGATAAATAAATTACGATTCTGGTTTACACAAAAAATTCTTTATTTTCGTGTGCACTATCACATTTTAAATTTTGTCTAAAGTTATTAGACTTATCCTGTATATGTTATAGAAAAGTGAACAAATCCGTTACGCTCTCTGAATGTTGGAAAGTATTTTATAAGCTATGCCCCAGGTATAAATTGTTCTCTGTATCGTTTAATACATATTAAACTATCTTTCTTTTCTGATTGCTTTAGGAAAGTTTACATATAAAAATTTATTGGTATCTAAACAATCTATAAAATTAAGTAGGAATTTTCGTATCAAATTGCCCAGATCATGCCCACTTAATGTGTATATTTGTAAGTAATGCATATTAGTATGTATATACATGTAATATTTGTTTAAATCCAAATAACAAATTTTATTAATGTTATTTTTTTATTTTTATTTTTAAAGAAACTGAAATTCACGCATTATGTCCTATGAAGCATGTACTATGCTGATACATGCTATGTTGATACAAGTAAAAACGTAATTAATATTATGCATCTCGTATTAAACACGACAATGAGAACTATTAATGATACTTTTATATTTTGTAAATTGAACAACTTGAATGTGTTTTAGATGCGTTGTGTTTAGATGCGATATGAAACATTATATATAACAACGTTTTCAAATTAAAATTAAATTTATTCGCATATGTTCATTAAAAATTCTGTTATAAAATTATTTGCTAAAAACTGTAAAATATACGAAAATTAAGACAGTTATAGATGCAATTGCGATGGATATGCATCTAAAACACATTGCAGTTATTATTCACCTAATACAAAATATAAAATATCATTAATAGTTCTCATTGTCGTGTTTTCTAATTTGACGTATGAAGTATATCGGTGCACCATTAAGAGTCTTATCATTTAATGTTAGTATAATTAGTAAAATATCCTGAGCTCATTGGTAGTTTCTGGATGTTTCTGAAAATCATAAAACAAAAATGCCTTTTGTATATGTGATAGGAGGTATGTTTGATTCCATAATACTTTTCTTATCTTTTCTTATCTATCTCTTTCACTTATCTTTTATTTGCTGGCTTTTAGATAGCATATTATTATTCCGATATTAAAGTAAAAAGCGCTTAATCAAAAAATTATCTATTATATGACATAAATGAAAAACACATTGCTCATTCGGAAGAGATATATTAGTAATTCTTTATAGATTAGTGATTAAGTTTTTGCCAGTTTCCTAAAGCATCAGATATTTTCCTGTAATGTTTTATTGATTCTTTGTGTTTTTGGAAGCATAAAACATGAGTATAGATACTCAGTGTACGAAAAATTTTAACAAAAGCATCATGCACCATCATAAAGCATTTTTCGAACTTTCTTTATTGTATAAATTATCAAGCTTAAAATAACTTGTAGCCCTTGATATATAATGCGAAAAAAGGTTTAGTCGTGAAATGAAAGGCCACTTATTTTTCTGATTTCACTCAAAAAACATTTTCGCGCATATTTCCGTATGAATAAATAAAAATAAATAAAATATGTAAAAATAATTAAATATCCATTCAGAAAATTCAGAGACATTGAAAGATGAATAAAATATTTTTAGGAATTGTGTATCTCATATTCTTATTTTTATTAGTTTCTGTTTTCCAAGAATTCTTTGCAAATATATCACTTTTTACTTTTTAATTATTTTTCCTACGACTAAATGCAAACAAAAATAATGTACCTAGACGATTAGAAAAAATTATTGACTTAAAAAGGTATTTAAAGAAAGTTGTGTCACAAATTACTCCGCGATAGTAAGACAAGATAAGACATCAGTGACAGATGTTATTCAAAGTTCCAATTGCATATTTGAACTGTGTTTACCATTTTGTTTTGCTTAATAATCTGACAAATGTGCGTGATTCATCACATGAGCATTAACATAATAAGGAATGTTTTGTAGAATACAATCAAATTTCTTTTCCTTTACCCCCGAGAAGATGGCGGACTCACAAATCTACCAGAAAGTATTGTTTCTAAAAAGATGGGAGAGGTTAAATATCTACCGCGAACTTCTTCACAACTCACTTATTGTTGATCTGTTTTGCAGTGTGGAACGGAGAGTTTGTTCTACATCTAATTCTCTAGTGTAAGGAATCAGCTTACATCATGGGTGTGACAAAAACAGGTCCCATGTACGTGTAGTACGCATGCGACGATCTGGATGGCAAGAGACATTGTGTTTACAACTAAGGGTAGGGGCTATACAGAGAAAAAAACAAGAAATTATATTTTAATAGAAAAGAGCTTTAATTTTTTTCCGAGGGGATCATTCATGGGATGCTTTCTAGCTCTTTCCCAACAGCCTCAGTCTTCAAAGGTCTATTGAAAGGGCAGGATGTGGCGCGGTTCTGCCTGTTCTGATAGCAACGGCTGTCTTATACATTACCTATGGAGTTTTGTTGAAATAAAATTAAAGGTTAACAGTCATCGCGAATCACTCGTCTTTATAACATATAATTATGTTGAAATATTGTTATAATATATATAATTATGTTGAAATTTGAAGTTATACAAAATTGTCTGAATATATATATAACGTGAAAATTAAGAAGTTTTGTCTCATTTTCCTTTTCAGAATTAGATATATTCACTGCCGTATACACTGTCGTGTACGGAAATGTGTAATCCAAATATGAATTTCCTCATTTACACTTTCATTTGTTAAAATTACAACTGTCACGCTCCAAAACTAGACTATACTAGTGAACAGAGTAATGAAGGTTTGAAAAAGACACAAGCACATGCATAAAAGAACTAATAAAGTCGTGTTAACTGCATGGACAAGGCAGTACGAAGACAGAAAAAACTGTCCTATTTATAGAACACTTGGCTTTAGCAGTTAAATGAAAAGATAATCGTAGTTTTGGATGTAGCTTAGACGAAAATAATTTAAATATTCTGTTGTTAAACTCTGATATTGCCTAAAATTTTTTACTTACTTGCGAATATTTTTATTTTTCTACAAAAATAAAAATAGAAAATACTTAACGAAAAGTATTGTTATTTAAGAATATTGCCTCGAATTTGTGTATATAACTGCAACGTATTTTCGAATAATTGATTAAGCAGTTTTATCTTATATCAACATTTCTGTTTTAAACGGCTGTAACAAATTATGTTTAAATTGCAGTATCGCTTAGCATTTTCAGGAGTACGTTTTCTAGCTGCATCAAGTACTGTAGGAATGAGGAGGATTGGGGGAGGGAGAAGAGTTTTTTACCTGCCAGTACTTTTGTAAAGTGCAGTTCCTCTGCATGTTAATCATTTTTAAAATGCTTTAAAACAGTCCCAAGTAAAATGGCACTAGAACTCTGATAAACCTCAAGTGCAAAGTACATATACGTTTTTACTTTTCATGCAGTAAATTGAGAAAACATGTATATATATGTATATATATATATATATATATATATATATATATAGACATGTTTCCAGGATCACATAAAAAAGATACATAACCATTGTACTACTGAAAAATATTACAAAGCGACTCATTTTGAAAAAATGTTTTAAAATATTTCTCGTCTACTTAAGCTTGTTTCTAGTTTTGGATAATTACATTTGTGTTTGAAATGACAGAATTTTGGAATTCAGAAATTACCACATAAATAGTAGTTACAGAAAATATTTTTAAAAACTTTTTTGCTTCCAAACATTTTTTTTAAACAATTTCATAATTGGAAGAAATATGGAATATGTAAAAAAAAAAAAAAAAAATCTCAGTTAAGGCAAAATATTGATTTGCATGAATTTCTTACAGCTATGTAATTTTAAATTAAAGTAAATAGAAGTTTTCAAAAATAACTAATAATTTGTGATATTATAGTTTAAGAATTAAAGAAGTTCTTTAGATAAAATTTATGCATTTTATACGAGAGAGATGTAATTTGAAACCGTTACTATTGATTTTGAGTTTTCTTTACCCGTCATGGAATCATGCATCGGAGATTTTGTCTTCCTTATGAATTATTCATGCACTCGAGAAAAAGTTTTTATCCAAATGGACTGAAAAAATGAAAAACGCATGAATACAAAATATATGGTCGATACTTTAAACATTATGGAAGATGTGAATGATACATTGCAGCACAAGAGAAACTTCGCAAGAACATAATAAGGATATTCGATTTTATGAAGCATTAGCATTTAAATTGCACGAAAAACAGAATTGAATGTAATTAGATGTGAAAAATTCTGTTACAAGATACAAAATAAATAGTAAAATCTTTTTGTGATTATAATGCATAATTCATGAATTTCTTCGCCGAATTCGAAAGTCAAGATTTTTACATTTTTATGGATATTGGGGAGCAGTATTGTGCATACTTTTAAAGAAAATGAAATAGGAAATTGAATAGAAGAGATTGAAACTCACATTTCTTTTACATAAAATTAGCAATTTTCATCTAAAACACATTTTAAAGCATTAATAGAGTACTTAATAAATCGTTACCCGACAAAATTGTGCAATATTCATTTTGAAGAAAACAATACATTAAAATTATTTGCTGTTTATTTTATTTAAATTTTGTAGCAACACTGTTAACAGAAAAAAAATGCTCTGACATATCTTATGTAACCATCGAAGTTAGAACAATGTTTGAAAATGTTTACATAGAGAGGAACGAGATCGTTTTAGCATTTCATTTTAATCTGTAAATTAATAAACAAACAGCATAACTTGTTTGCATTTATATTACAATATGCAAGAAAATTATTTTTTAACAAACACTATTTTATTTTTCAGATTCCATGATAAAAATTAGAACAATGAAATATTTTTATAACATATGCTTAAAATACGTACAGCAACATTTTCGAAAATCAACAGCAGATTTCGCCAATCAGCAGCAGGTTACAACAGCAGGTGTCGCCAATCTAGAGCGTGATATCAGCAATATATTAAGTACTAATGTCATTTGATAACCCACGAAAAGACTGTACCGCAATCTTCGTTCTAAAGATTGATGACCATTCTTTAGATGGATCTTGTTTTATAGAAATTTATTTTCCAGTTTACTAGCAGAGTCTTCAATGATCGCGTTTTTGATCCATATTATTATTTCATGTCATCTTTCTGAGGATCCTGGAAATGTCCAATGAGGTTAATATCAAGAATTTGAATTCGTGTAGATTAGACGAAAAATTTTAAAAGTCTTCTGGATTTATATGTACATTCAAATCTAATACATCCTACACAATTTTGATGTAATCAGAGTCGCTCTTATCAGTACAGTAAAAACTTCAAGATATACGAGAGATTGTTTATGAGTCCAATAATTAGCAATTGAAAAAGTGTAGTAATGCTGTGTTAATACCTACCCTGTTTTTGAGTGAATATACCATTAACCGATATTTCAGCATTGCCTTGAATAAAAGATGTCTTAGTTTCGTGAAAATTTGCACATGTAATATTGCATTTTTGTAGTTCTGTCCTGTTACTGAAATTGTATTTAAGACTGATAAGTGCCCCTTGTATCGATATTTTGTTTCATAACACAAAATATTTTTGTTCATTTAGCAAAGTCAACTTTACTTTTTAATTTTTCCAAACAATCAATTTTTTTTTCATTTCACATCTGTCAATATCTCAGACCTTATTTCAATCTACGTTTTTGAAAAATGTCAACATCAATGCGAAAAAACTGCACAAGACGGTTCTTCATTATGTCTTATTTGCATTTCAACCGGTGAATGGCAAATGGAAAATGCAGTCGAATCATTTTTTTTGTGTGATAGTTAAAAATATTTGTAACTTGAATTTCCATAATTTTCCATGTAATATGGGACATTATGTATCATAGTACCTTTCTTTTGTTTCGCTTTGTAAATAAAATTGTAAATTTTACTAAGACAATTTTCAATATGATTTGTGAAATTGTTTATCATAGTACCATTTAAATTTAACGAAAGTATAAGCATATCTCTGAAAATTGGGGCATTAACAGTGAAGCAGACAATTTAAGGTGATAATTATATTTAAACGATATTTAAAAAAATAGACAGCTATGATTGAGTTCAGACATTTTAAGTTTCAATAAGTATTAAAAATGATAATGAAAATATACGTAGTATTTATTTCGCTTCTTAATTTAAAAAATATACATACTCGAAGTATTTCCAAATGAGAAAAAATGATTTTAAGTAATCACAATAGAGGAGTTTCCTTCACAAATTCACTTGTGGAATTTTTCCTTACATTTATGTTAACCATAACTCAAGTAATGTTTAACACAACGTAAAATATTGCTAAATGTTAAAGGTACACATATTGGATATTGGATATTGATTCTGTGTAATTGGTAATAAGCAGAATGAAATAACAAATCCTAATTTCAATTTTACATAACTGAGTGATTAAGCGACCTCACATAAAGAGACATTAGCTCAGCGATAGGGCTATGTTTTATATTATTTACCTGATTTGATTTTGTCCCAAACTCTACCTACCAATCTCATTATACTCTCCGTATGTCGCTAAACTCTTCTAAATATACTCTAGAAATAACTAATTAAGTTACCATAAATTGAGATTAATTGGATCCAAAACAGAAAATTTCGAATCAGTCATGTACCTACTGTGTTGAGAGTATTGGCGTAATTTGCCAATACTCTACAGGTAACTAGTAACCCACTGACTAGTAAGCCAGTAAACCAAATATTGAGTTCCTTAAAAAACCAAAGTTTTTACAGCAATTAGATTTTATATTTTCTACCACTATAATCTCTGTGTTTTACTTCTTGTAGAAATTTACCATAAGGATAACCAATTTGAAAAAGTGGTAAGAAAAAAAATAGTTTACTAAGGCAGTAACACGTAGTACACATCTGTAGCCTTTTTTAATAAATTAAAATATTTTTTATTTGGTCCAATTAGTTCTTTCCTGGATCGAAGTAACACTAAGATACGATACTTAACTTTTCATTGAATGAACTTTTCGCTGGAATTTGTTTTTCTTTTTTGGTCTATATAGTGCATAATTTTTGCTGTAAGGAACAATTGCAACTTTAGAATTAACTCGCATATTCAAAGTTCTCACTCTATGACAAAAATAATAATAATAATAATAAAACAAGTTGGAAATTGTACGTCAAACGTTACAAACGAGGTGCGTTCGTACGCACGTTTTAGAATTAAATTCATGATATCCCGTGCGTAGAACGGGTTAAACAGCTAGTTAAGTATATATTTTATGACACTGTTCATACAAATATCTTAACTAGTTATATAAATATTCAAATATATATGTATCAGCTAGTTATATAAATATTCAGATCTTGATGATTTTTAATTCTGTGAAATGGATTATATCGTCTGCAGATTAATTTCTGTCATAAAATAAGTATCTCGCTCGCTTGACGATTAAACTTCGGAAGCTCCTATAACAAAAAAGCACCGATTTAAAAAAAAATTTCAAATTTCTTAATAAATATTTTTATTAATATCTCCTAAAGTTTTGATTCGATTTTAATAAAATTTGAAATGTGTCGACAAAATTCAGCAAAGATAATATATTTTAAATTGCAAACCATTTGGTTGGGTAGTTTTTGCGTTGTTATATGCGGACAGACAGACAGACAGACAGACGGACGGACAGACAGACAGACGGACAGACAGACAGACAGACAGACAGACAGACAGACGGACGGACAGACGGACGGACCAAGCGACGACTATAGGTGCTACGTATTTATATAATTACGAACGCACCTAACAAGTTGGAAATTGTACGTCAAACGTTACAAACGAGGTGCGTTCGTACGCACGTTTTAGAATTAAATTCATGATATCCCGTGCGTAGAACGGGTTAAACAGCTAGTTAAGTATATATTTTATGACACTGTTCATACAAATATCTTAACTAGTTATATAAATATTCAAATATATATGTATCAGCTAGTTATATAAATATTCAGATCTTGATGATTTTTAATTCTGTGAAATGAATTATATCGTCTGCAGATTAATTTCTGTCATAAAATAAGTATCTCGCTCACTTGACGATTAAACTTCGGAAGCTCCTATAACAAAAAAGCACCGATTTAAAAAAAAATATATTCAAATTTCTTAATAAATATTTTTATTAATATCTCCTAAAGTTTTGATTCGATTTTAATAAAATTTGAAATGTCTCGACAAAATTCTGCAAAGATAATATATTTTAAAGTGCAAACCATTTGGTTGGGTAGTTTTTGCGTTGTTATATGCGGACAGACAGACAGACGGACGGACGGACGGACAGACAGACAGACAGACAGACGGACGGACAGACGGACGGACCAAGCGACGACTATATGTGCTACGTATTTATATAATTACGAACGCACCTAATTATTATAGAAAGGGTACTTGTCCTATAATAAGCAAACAGGACTAGTGTCCTTTCTAGAATGGCTGTTTCTAAAGTAGGCATTAAAGGATTTTAATCTTGTTTCATCTTATCAAAAATTAATTAACAAAACTCCATTTGATGTATAATATCTCGTCTAAGTACATGATTAAATTAATCATATATCTATATCTATATACAGGATGTTCCAAAATTCGACCAACAAATTAAGAGGGATTATAGAAGACATCAAGAGGATGAAAACTTACTACAGAACATTGGGTCGCAAACCACGTTCAGTGAGAGAAAATCTCAAAAATAGTTATGAAGGGTGTGACGTCGAGTGGAACAAGAAGGTTCAATAATAACCAGAAAAAAAATATTTATGCGACGTCAAGCGTGATTTACAATGCATTGCAATTCAACGTCAAAAAGGGGACGACGACGCATTTTTATAGAAATTGTTCGAAGTTGCAGCCACGAATATCAGTGCACAGCCGACAACGACGGACGAAGAATTGCCGGACGCGTTCAAACATATTCCTATAAAAATGTATCATCGTCTCCTTTCTGGCGTTGAACTGTTCTGCATTGTAATTATGCTTTACGTCAAAAAATGTTTTTTTTTTTAATTTATTATTGGCATTTTTTGTTCCGCTTGACGTCGCACCTTTCATTAATATTTTTGGGATTTTTTTCCTACTAAACGTGGTTTGAGAATCCATGTTCTATGGTACGTTTTCATCCTCCTGATGCCTTCTATCACCCCTCTTAATTTGTCGGTTGAATTTTGGAACATCAATATAATATATATATATATATATACCTAGTCCCTATATTTTAATTCTAAATTATTTATACACTATTTTTAAATTACTCCAAGTGTAATGGGAAAAATGAAGTCATAGGAAGAGTAAGAAAAGGAATGAAAAGAAAAATGCGTTCTGTGATTCTCTTATAGGTTGATCTATTAGTAAAATGCTTGTGACGTTAACCTAGTTTTCAAAAGATTAATAAATTCCATGTTACTACATTCAGTTTTACTATATTTGAATACATATAGAATAGTTTGCTGTTAAACGTTCTGACTGTTTTAATTATAATATATGATGTTTCTAAAATTATATTCAAAAAGAAAAAAAAAATACTCCGAAACGCTTTATTAAAAATCTTAATTATACTTCTCACACTCCATTTTAAATATTTCAAATGAAAAACAAAAATTAAAAATTGAAACCAAGCATGTTTTTAATAGCATACCTGTTTAATTATAAATTGTGTAAAAGATAGAACCGATTAGAATATAAAAATATAGAATAGATTGCTGTTAAACTTTCTGTCTATTTTAACAATAATATATGATGTTCCTAAAATTATATTCAAAAAGAAAAAAAACTAAGAAAAATTATATTAAATATTTGAAATAAAGAACGAAAATTAAATTTAAGACCAAACATTTTTCATAACTATTAGGTATAAATTCTGTAAAAATATCCAGCTTATCTTTTAGTCGAACTTTTACTTTAAACAGAAATACTAACTACGCTTCTCAAAAAATTATTGATACGTTTTTCAATTCTGGCGCTGTTGACTACAAAAGCGCCATCTACGCAGGCACTGCAACAGCGCCACCTGCTTGATCGCGGTCGACCTCTACCCAATGGTGCATCATCTTGCACGTTCGCGTTCACCTGCTGTGTGGTCTCTTTCGCCCATAGCCGTTCAACGCTTCGTCCGTATGCAAAGCCCTGATTTTTTTCCTGGAGGGATTTTTCAAACTTATAAAGCGGTATGGCAAATGTCTCAATGTACTTGGTACTTATGTGGAAAAATATAGTTATGTTTTATGTCATTACATTATATGTCTCATTACATTTTTTGTCTTTCATACACACCTCTGTCCACAGCACAGATTAAATATACATCTAGATACGACAGTAGAGCAAAACCCCGAACCAGCGCGATGCCGCTACTGAGAACAGTCTGAAACAAACGCGCATGCGCGGGATCTACAAATTGTTGGATTGTCACTATCACATGTACCTGTTGACAATTTTGTTTATTTTATCGGCAGCTTTTTGATAGTATTTAACTTATCTGCTTAGTTATTTGCTTAGTTAACTTATTTGCTCAGTTTCTAGTATTTGTATGAAAAAATAAAATACGTTTGATGTTTTAAATAATAACAAACATCGCCGAAACTGCTGAAAAAAAAAAAAGATTACTAAACAAATAAGATAAGTAAGACCTATCTGTGGCGACACGCCCGGAACGTTTGCGAGTGTTGTCACTAGGGGCTCTGAAGTTGCGATTCGGTTACCATTGAGCTTATGGAAATGTCTAATCTGGTGTAATATATTTAATCTGTGGTCCACAGTCGTCAGGGGAAACTTATTTTCCGACTGCCCCTCGTATATTTAATCACGCGATACATTCCGAATACTAAAATAGTGCTAAAAACAACAAAGCAATCAAATTCAGTATAAAAAAGCGTCATATTAATAACATTTTTAAATATAATTGTCTGAGTGCAACGAAGACTCATACACAGCGCAGTATTACTTTGCCGCATATATAGCTACGATGGATATTAAAGCCTTTTGTCAAGCATAACTCAAAAAATATTTAACGGATTTCGTTCAAATTTTTACAGCAGGTACCTATAAAGGTGACAACGACGTCTGTTTATTACCAAGAATAAATGTCAAACCGTTTGGAAATTATATTAAAAAAATAGATAAAAAAAAGCACAATTAAAGTACATACGTCACGAAATTTTGTACGTACGTCATTTTCACCGGCGGGAGATTTTCGTAGACAATCAGAATTGAAAAGTTCATGGAGTACATGGAGCAAAAAAATATGCACGCACTAATATTCAGCACAATAAAATATATTTCAATTTAGTAGAAATCGAAAATTAATCTGGATTTTTTTTCTGTTTGAAAGAAAAACCCCGCAATAACTCAGTAGACATGATATTAGAGATTTGGCGCAAATCTCAGCAATAGCAGCTTTTTTTATCGCGCGTGTGTAAAAAAAAAAATTCTTTGGTATTTAAATAAAAGGTTTCGATTTATGGCATTATTTCTTTTTTTTTTCTCTCTCTTTTAAGCATTTTAAATGGGATTAATGAAAGGCATGTATTTTAAATTAAATGAGTGAAAGGTTTATATTTAAATGAAATGAATTCAATATGAAAATGTTATAGGAACAATATTTGGCGATTTATCAACTGCGCCAGGATAACATAAAAGTACCAATTTATCAAATGGTATGTAGTATGTGAAATGAAACAATTATAAAAAAAAAAAAAAAAAAAGATATTCTGCATTCAGAGGGAAAAATCCATCTCCTGTGCCGTAAGATTTGGCGAGTTCTTTTTTGGTGATAAGTTTTTCGATGTGATTCCTGGGATCTGCAGGATTTGGCTTACTTTTTCTAAATCTTATTTTTTTGCAGATGTACTATTATGTAAATATATTTTTTTGCAGATATTTTTCTATTTTGTATATTTTTTATTTGGCATTTGGAAAAGAGATTTTCACCTTTTTATCTGTGCCTTCGGAAATATTAAAAAATAAGATTTACATATATCAAGCGTTTAATTTTTATACGGATCACTTCTCCATTTTTAGATTTGGTACTTTTCGGTTAGCCGGGCACCAGTGAAATTTATATATCTATGTATACATATATATATACATATATCTATACATACACACATTTATATATGCATGTATATATATATATACATACATATATATACACATACATATATGTGTGTATGTATACATATATATGTATATATAGATATATACATATCAGTGGTGCCCGGCTAACCGAAAAGTACCTTAGATTTTACCCAAACAGCACACACCCATCTATAAGACATCTACAAGCTGTAAACCCAAGAAAACCGACACATCTATAAGAAGTCTACAAATATCCATGATACACCCTTTTCACCTCTTATGGAGATGTTATGTGTGATCTCTCTGAGTTCTATTAGACGTCCAAGATATCCAGGTAGTCTATGAGACCACGTCTATAAGACATCCAAGCATAGATCACTTTTCGACATGCAATATGTCTTATAGCCGTGCTTAAGACTTGGATTGTAGATATCCAGGGACATCTGATATGCGTTTATAAGACGTCTAATGCATGTCTATTTATTGATACTCAGTACTTCTTATAGATATACTTAAGATATCCAAGAAATTTCATCAGAAATACAGCCTTAGGGCAAAAGTATTGAGCACCCCCATATTTATAATATATTTGGTAAAAATAATAGATGGATACAAATATTAAATTGTATACAATTAAGAATTTTCTTTAAAAAATAAGTTTTTTATTTTTTTTCAAAGATAGCAAACGCATAACTCATCTTTTAATGAAGCTATTTTCTTTAAAAAACTTTTTTTTTAAATAAATTTTGTTGTTCTGTTAAGCCAGTTAATAAATAATCAAGAAAATAATTACTGTAAGAAAAGACAAAATGAACTTAGTCTTCAAAAACGAAAATAAAGAAAGCTTATGTAAAAAAAAAAAAAATACATTTATATGTAATTTTTATTATTTTATTTTTTAACATGTGTTAATAACAAAAATAAATTTTAAGAAATATTTATGCTGCTGAAGAGATCTTGGCATTTCAGGCAAGAAATATTTCAATTTCCATGATGATCTGTTAACTTATGACATAACAATGAAACTTCTAGAAAACAAAGTAATTTATAGTTTTGAAAAAGTAGGTGTTTAAAGAAAATGACTTCATTAAATGACGAGTTGCTTGTTAACTGTATTTTTTTTTTTTTTTTTTTTTTTTTTTTTTTTTTTTTTTTTACAAACCATAAACTTAAAAAGAAAATTCCTAAATTATATGCAGTTAAATATTTGTATATAACTATTACTTTTACAAATATATTAAAAATATGGGGGTGCAGAATACTTTCAGCCAAGACTGTATTTCCAATGAAATGACATTGTTTCCTTGCATGTCTTAAGTATATCTATATGAAAATTAGAATAATTCTTGCAGAAAATGTTAAAATATAATGGAATTTGTCTTCAACAATGAAAATAGAGAAATCTTATTTTTAAAATATACTTTAAATTTATATGTTACTTTTATTATTTTAACTTTTAATATCTGTTAATAAAAATTATACAAGTTTTAGGAAATATTTTCATTGATGAAGATAAGTGATTTATATATTTTGGCTTTTCCGGTAAGAGTTATTCTAATTGTCATGATTACCTATTAACTTGCATAGCATAACAATTGCTATACTATGAAAGTTTCAGTTCTGAAACTTACTGAAAAACAAAGCAGTTTAGTTTTTTAAAAAACTCATTTTTTTAAAGCAAATTGTTTAATTAAAAGTCGAGTTGTTAGTTTGCTGTCATTTTAATTGTAATAACTTAACCATTAAAGACACAGACAGCAGTTGTGAATTCTAAAATAATTGTGTCACTTGCGCTTCATTTACTCTCTTCCTAAACATCCTTCAATGTTGAAGTTCAAAATTTGTTCTACTTTTTCATTATTTTTATCAGTAAGTCTCCACTGATGTACAAAATACACCGCCATTGAATTTTTATAAACTATTATATTTTCTTTCTTAATTAAACATTTTTTTTATATAAATGCGATATCTATTACTTGAATACTATCACTAAACATCAGACACTAGGACTAATATTCAGGCCCCTGCTGGCACTTAGGAATACGTGCCCTTGCACCCTCTGCCTGAACCACCCTTAATGATGGCACATGATTTAATATGAAAGTGCCAACATAACCCTCTGTCCACCGCCCTTTCAAGACATCCAGCATGGGCCTGCTAACACTTTGAAATAAGTTATGATAAAAATACGAGGGTGCTTAATAATTTGGGTAAAGACAACTGTAGATAAAAATACTAAATGTTTCATTCCAATAATATCAGTATATTATTCCCCCCCCCAAAACGAATATTTTGCAATGTTCTGCAACGAACCTTCAACTGATCACAAATGTTCTGTGGGAATAAAAAAATAAAACACAGAGATTTTCTTGTATATGTAGGAGTGCGATTTCATCTTGTATAGAAATGCTAAAGACATTTCGTAAAACGCTAACACACACAAAAACCAAAGAAATGACGAATTTCACAATTTTACTCCGATCGAATGACGAATTTCGCTTTTTTTCCCCCTCGTAATAGACGATTTTTGCAATATTTTTGAGATTTTTCTCTCTGGTAACTGGCGAATTTCACTTTTTTTCTCAGAACCAATCATCGAACTCCGCAATTTTATTCCCACGACTAATTCGAGAATTGCGAGATATTTTCCAACACTTCACTGATGAATTTCGCATTTTTTTTATCCGCGACTGATTGGCGAATTTTAAATATTTTTGATATTTTCTTTTCACTGACTGGCAAATTTGTTCAGCTCTTTCTTATTACCAATGGCAGGGTTCCCAGCAAAACATGAATAGCAAATTCCCTGACTAAATCTCAAAAAATTCCCTGACTTTCCCTGACCAAATCTCAAAAAATTATCTGACCAAACAGGCATACAACGAAATTTGTTACTTATTTTTGCAATCTTTTGTCAAAAATTAGCGATTTTTTTTCTGTAATTGCTCTTTAAAATTCTTTTTTTTTTTTTTTTTCCTGAGACAATATGATGAATTTCGCATCATTTTTCATTTTCTCTCCGAAACTTTTTAGAAAAGATTTGCAAATTCCCTGACTTTTTCTATATATTTTAAAATTTCCCTGACTTTCCCTGACTACTTTGAAATTCCATGACTTTCCATGACGCTGGGAACCCTGAATGGGCAAAAATTGCATTTATTTATTTTTTTATTCAAGCGACTAATATCCGAATGTCTCGATTTTTTTTAAAAATCCACAACTGATTGTTAACTTTTGCGATATTTTCTTTATTGATCGATAAATGTTGCGGATTTTCTTGTGACAGAATGGAAAAAATTGTGGGTTTTTACAAGACTGATTGACGAATTTTGTGATTTTTTTTTTCTGACAATCCACCGATTAATTTAGTTTTTTAACCTGCGACTGATAGGCGAATTTTGCATTATTTTCTTTTTATCAATTGGAAAATTTTGTCGCTTTATCTTGGAATTGATTGAAAAAAATCGAGGGATTTCCCAAAACTGATCAACTAATTTAGTGGGTTTTTTTTTTCAGCTGTAACTGATAGCCAAATTTTGCAATATTTTCTTTCTGCCGATTGGAAAATTTTGCAGTTTTTTCTTGTGACCAATTGGAGAAAATTGCGGTTTTTTTTCGCTACTGATCGACGAATTTCCCATTTTTCTCGACGATTTACTGACAAATTTCATGGGTTTTACCCACAACCGATTGAGAAATTTTTGCACTTTTTTTTGGCAAAAAACATGAAATTTCAATCAAAAATCATTCGGTTGATAAACATATTTCACATTTTTTGACCCGCGACTGATAGGTGAATTTTGCAATATCTTCTTTCTACAGGATGGCAAATTTTGTCACTTTTTTGCGACCGATTGGTAAAAGTTGCCGGGTTTTTATGTGACTGACCGGTGAATTTCAGATTTTTTTCCGATGATCCACTGACAAAATTCATGTTTTTTTTTTTTAAACTGCAGCAGTTGAAGAACTTCACGATTTTTCCCCATGATCGACTGACAAATTGTGTGAGCTTTTCCTGCGACCAATTAATGAATTTCACAATCTTTTTCAACGAACGATTGATGAAGTTTTTCTGGTGATTGACAGACAAATTTAGTGCTTTTTCAAATGAATGAATAGTGAATTGTGTTGAAAATGAGAATTTGAAATGTTCTGCAGAGAAGTTCATTGTTCTGCGATGTATGTCGCACTCTTAAGCATATTCTGCTTTGGGGACTGTTGCCATATTTATATTGGAATATTTTTATCAAAGCATCGACTACTTTTTTTTAATATTTCGAATGAAATATGTCTGCTGTAATTCACTAAAATCTCATAGCTAAATTAAAAAATCTACCATATTTACTCCTGAATAATGCACACATTTTTACAAAAATTTCAGGTCTAAAATCCAGTATACACATACATGATACACTGAATATTTCTAATTGTATACATACACATTTTCATCTCAACCATCATTATCACAACCATACACATTTTCACAAAGTATATATACATATTGCAGAAACTTTATTTTATGATATTTTAATAAGAGAGCAAAATATATATGAGCACATACAAAAGTAATTTAGATTTGAGAAAAGATTGTAAATCATGATTTCTACATTTTTTTTTTTTTTTTTTTTTAAAGTTAAAATAACATGGTACACATTATACACAAGTAAATATGGTACTTAAAATCAGTTTGATAACTTTATCTTGTGAGAAATTTCTAAATCCTCCAGTATTTTGCAACAAGAGGCTAATAGATTTGTTATTTCTCCCATATTATTTAAATTTAACAAATCTTTCTTGCAGAGGATAAAGACTTTTGGTAGATAAATTTTTCTTGGGAAAAAAAGAAATCTTTGTGATAAATGTCACACATACATTACACATCATGCATAAAATCTTTAATTTTTCATACCAATATTTTAGAATATTTTTTTCTTTATTTTATCATATAATTTCGTCAATTAAATTAGGCAAAGGATTCCATTGTATATACTAGTAATCAGATTCAAAATTATGTGTGGGACGCTCGTCGCAAAGTTGTTAACACAAATTAATAAATTTCTTATTCTGTTTATTTTGATAAAATTATTAGACAAATGTTTTAAAATCTATTTTGCATATTGAACTAATTTTAAATTTTTTTATCAGTACAAAAATGTTACTCCAATTAACTCACTGTATGAAAGAACCACTCAGAATTATTTTTTAGTCAATGTCTGCCTACATCAAAAACTTATTTCAATTATGTGAGCTTCAGATACAAAGGGAAATTTACAAATTGACTGCTACCTCAATTTTGCATTTTTAGAAAAACAAGAAAAATTTTAAGTTTTAAATATTGCAACAAGATTTAGATTAATACTAAAAATTATTGCATGCTTTCTCATTATCATATCATTTTTGAAACATGTCAGCTCTACTACTCAATAAAAGTTTTAATAAAAATGTAAGTCTTTTTTTTCCTTATCAGCAATATTAGTAACTAGGTGACAGTACTAGGTGGTACAGAATATAACTATAACAGAAAAAGGAAAAAAAAAAAAGAAGTGACTTTATTTTATTTGAAAAAAAAAAAATCTTTGGAACAGGACAAAATTCTTATTATTCTACTCCATTATCACTGCAATAGTAAGAGCTGATTTCTTCGAGCAGCACCTATAATAAAATAATAACACTGTTTTACTACATAACATTTTACGAATCACACAAAATGACATTTTGTTATATGAAAACTGAATTAATCTTCAATAAAGCAATTGTAAGCCCCCCCCCTCCTCCTTAATTTTTTGCATGTGATTTCTAGTGATGGGCATAATGAATGATTTTGATATTTGAATGAATCATTCAGGCATGCACAAAAGCATAGTTGTCAAGGCTCTAAAAATTCTTTTTGTTTTACAAAAGTTCTGGTTTTAATTGATCAAAAATAGCAAGAAAGTAAACAGCAATGCTTTTGTGTATGCCGGGATGATTCATTTCAATAACAATCATTCATTATGTCCTTCGCTATTGTTATTCTTAATTTTTAGGGTTACGTACTTAAAAAATAAAAACGGAACCATTGTGTATTGAAATACAAACAAGATAACAAACAAATATTGAAATGCAAACAAGAAATTTCAAACTAACACTCCCATAGGATTAACATTAGCCCATCTGACTAGCACAGACTCTTGACTATGGAAGATTTGGAATCAAATGATTTTTCCATTATCCCGTCGACCACTTTTCAAGAAAAATTAATTATCACCAAACAGTAATGCCAAATAAACAAATGGAAGAATGTTGCCATTGGAATATCAAAATAAATACAATAAAAAAATCTGGAAAAGCCCCACTCACCTAAGTGTCAACTATCAGTAAATTTAAACACAAAAAAATTACAATATAAATGAAAATAGAAAAAAAAAAATCTTGGATATTCATTTATTTACATTTTTTTCTTAATTATCCTTCTCGGCTGGTGAATATAACGTCAGTTGAAATTGATGTATTGCACTTAACTATGCAACATAACATTTTTTCAATGCATTTTCTCTTTTAATATCATGGTGCAGCAGTTTAAGGACACAATTATTATTTTAAATAACGAAATAACTACTAAATCAGTTCATTTTAAAGATTATATTTAATTAAACAATAACAAAACATCACCATCAAAAATGAAAAATTCTTACATATACTGCTTTTTACTTTTAAAATTGTTGTGGATTAAAACTTAACAATTTATATTATTAATAAATGAAATTAGCATGAGAGCATCCATATTTAGTTAGTAATCAGTATTCTAATGTCTTATAAAAATATATTTCAATATGTTTTTTTTTTTTACTAAACAATTATAAAACTCATGCCAGATAAGTCCATATGATGAGATTAAATTATGGAATGATCAACGTTGAAAGAGGAATTAGGATGAATATATAATATTTGAGGAGATTTTAGTAGATGTAAGTGTATAAAAAAAGAGAGAACAGTTAAAAAAATAAATAAATAAAACTTGTTGAAATGAAAAGCAAATGTTATTCATATTACTGTTTTTAACAGTGGAAAATGGTAATTTTATTAAATTGTTGTATGTATGATTTTAAAGATATGAGAAATATTAAAACTTGCCTATCAATAGCCCCAGTAACTAATTTGTGTGTGTATCAATCTACAGCAAAACAAAATATATCTATGACGCAACAATGTCTATCATCACAAGAAATAATAGTAACCCATTAAATAAGCAAAATTTTCAATTACAAAGAAAATACAGTAAGAAGATAACAGTAATCCAATGACAAAGTAAAATTTTGCTTTTTTTTTTTTTTTTTTTTTAAGTACAGTATTTTTTAAGCTATTAGATTAATCTTCAAAAATCTGCAATGCCCACTGTCATGTTGCATTATTTCTACTAGTGGGTTAATAGCCTTTAAAATTAGTTGAGTAATAAAATATGTAATTAAACAACTGTTGTACTATTTAATTATTTAAAGAAGTAAAACTGAAAAAAAAGTGTAAATTAAATTAATAATAATAAAAAAAAAGCTTTTATTTTAAAAATATAGCAATAGTTAAGCACTAAGTATGCCTTGTTAAAATTTAGGTAACATATTTACAATTCTGACTCAAATCACCAGTCTGCTATGTGTTATTCCAATATTAATGTCTTCATTATTGAGAAATTAAGTTATTTATTAAATCCTAACTCAATAAAATGTCTTTTAAATTAGTTAAAAAATACTTAAAAATCTACAGTTTATAAATAAATTGCTTCAACGTATAAAAGCCAATTTTGACCAAAAAAGGCCAATTTTGGCCAAAAAAAGCCAGTTAAAACCAATAAAAGCCACTGGCCTGGCTTTTATTAATTTTAGCCGGCTTTTTTGCAACCCTGCTTATCAAGTTATAAGTGCTTCCGGTCATGTGGCGACACTTTTTCGCACTTTACTGCCAACCACCTTGGTAATTTGGTTGAAAATGCCGACTTTGACAATCTTTTGTAAAAGATCTGCCTTTACTAAAAAATTGAAATCGTGTTTAGATTACATAGTTTCTGAATAAAAACACCTACCAATTTCATGCATTTGTAAGCAAAAATGAATTAAAAAATGTGTCATAAAGTAGCCTGTTTGGATTTGAGAACAGCCTTAATGGTGCCAAGTTGCACTTATTAAAATACATCAATTGGTTGCAAACCAAATTACAGAACTTTCCACTACATCACACATACAAATGAATGCATCGATGATACATAATTAATACATACATGATTTCACAAATAAATGAGTGAAACGCTTAGCAAAATGCTGGCATGCAGTTAATACGAAAGTACAGAAACAAAAATACATGCAAAATATAGAAAACTCATGCTTATACATGTTTTGAAGATACGACATGATGAACTTTAAATGTTTGTTTTCTATGTTTAAAAATTTACAAAATCCTTTAAAGTTAATAATCTTAACTTTAGCAGCTTCTCCTGCTACACCATAGTTACGGATTAAGAAATACATAAAAAAACAAGTCAGTTTTATGTTTATTTTTTATAACTCAGAAATTCATGTATATAACTTATTTTTTTCTGTTTTTTTTTTTTTACTCTTGGTTCTCAAATGATCTGCTCAACAACACGAAACTTTCTGACTCATTTTTAAACACAAAAGCATAAAATTGGCAGGTCTGATCATGGAAGGGATTTGGAATCTAAATGAGTTTTCCATTTTTTTTAAATGAATAAATCACTTATCGAGTTATAAGTGATTTGTGTCATGTGATGACATGTTTCTGACCTTTTTTGTGCTGCAGCATTGGAAATTTGAAAAATGGAAAACGTCTTTCAATTACAAAATTTCTGAATAAGAATACCTGTAAATTTCATGCGTTTCTGAACAAAAAAAGAATTAAAAAAATAAGTCATAAAGTGAGCCGTTTGGATTTGGACCTTAAGAGAAAAAAAATATTTTTGATGTGTTACATTATACATTAAATATTATGTTAAAAAAAATTAGGTCTTGTACTGTTATTTTCCAAAGTATAAACTTCTAAGATTTATAAATTATACATTAGTAAATAAATTGCCATTTATATCTCTCTTCCCACTCTGCTCCAAAAAATTTGAGTAAAAACATAAGATCTGATATTTAAAATTAATCTAGAATTTCATAATGCAATCTAGTGTAAATTTTGCAATCTCACAACAAACTAATTATTCTAAAAAACAAGGCATTTTTTAATAAAAAATATACTAACCAAATATTCATGCAAGTCTTCCTGTCTTCAAATGTTTGTGATGGTGTGTTTCAACTGGGAGTCTAAAAAGATTCAAAGAAAGTTTCATTAGTATTCAGCAACATCTATTATAGTTAAAATGTGACTGTTTATATTTCACACCAACTTTTCTCAAAATGATTAATTATGGGTTTTTCTTTTTTTTATTTTTTGGAAAAATTATTCGCAAAGATCCAAGGATGTCAAACTCAAGAAATCTCAAATTTTAAACCAGTTTGAGTTATTAAATTTTAATCAATAAGAAATTTCTTTAAAAAAAAAATTATTATGCATGCTAAACATCTTGAATCAGCCATACTCATCCTTTTATTACAGCAGGCCGCAAACGTATATTTGCGACGTTAGGTGGGCCGCAACACATACTTGTATAGTAATGTAAATATATAGATTTCTATAGCAAATGCCCCCGTTTTTTCCCATCTCAAAAAATGCCCAACACGCCTAAAGAAGTATTCACTTCAAAAATATAATTTAAGTAACATTTATTACAAGGACAAAGCCATTTTATAACATTAAAATAAAATACAGCAGCAAAAACAGAAAAAGAAAATCCATCCAGAAGATTAAACAATCCTTTTTTCATCAGGGGTGGGACTCTCATAACTTATTTCTATCCTTCCTCTGAGATTAAATACTAGAAGGAGCAACAGTTTGGTTTATTTACGTTTATTTTTATTGCGAGAATGAAATCGAAGTTGCCAAGAAAGCGATCACCGCCAAAACAGACAGTTTCTAAAGTGCCAAATCCGAGCTGATCCTGGGACTGGCTTTTCAGCAATATAACAAAGGAATGTACTCTCTAGTAGATTCTTTCTCTGAGGTCTCGGATCGCACATAAAAGGTCGCCAGGCCACATGCCCGCTTGTTGAGTATGGCTGTCTAGAATAGTCTAGTTTTAATACCTTCTGAGTCCCTTCAGTACTGTTTTGATTTTTTTTGTCTCTTCCTTTCACTCCGATTTTTCAGATTTGTGAGATCTGAAGTATGCCGAAATTACAAATTTATTCTTTTATTTAAATTTTTGAGTCAAAAACCTCAAATGCTACATTGATATGTAAAATTTTATATTAAATATCACACATATTACATGAAACAGTACAACATTACATGCAATGTTTAAAAAGTCTTTTACTGTATATCAATAATTAATATTTAGTAAAATATTACTGATACGTGCAAATTTTAACTTAATTTTGCGATATTTACCAGCATCCTATTGGCGAATTGAGCAGTTTTTTCCTGGCAACAAATTGACGAATTTCACTTTTACTTCCTGTAACCAACTGACAAATTTCGTGATTATTTTCCTCCTACCAATTGACAAATTTTGCTTTTTTTTTTGGCGACCGATAAACGAATTTCTCAAATTTTTTCTGCACCTTACAAATGAAACCGGCATGTTTCTTTTTTTTTTCTTTTTCACACACGACATATTGAAGAATTTCACATTTATTTCTTGTAACCAACTGATGAATTTCGAAAATGTTTTCCTGCGATTGATTGAAGAAATTTGTGATATTTTCCTGCTACCATTTGACAAATTTTGCTTTTTTTTGGCGACCGATAAGCGAATTTCTCAAATTTTTTACCACACCTTACAGGTGAAACTCACATGTTTTTTTGTTTTTTTTTACACGTGACTATTGATGAATTTCACGTTTATTTCCTGTAACTGTAACCAACTGACAAATTTCGCGATTGTTTTCCTGCAATCCATTGAAGAAATTTGTGATATTTTCCTGCTACCAATTGACAAATTTTGCTTTCTTTTGGCGACCGATAAACGAATTTCTCTTTTTTTTTCTGCACCTTACAGGTGAAACTCACATGTTTCTTTTTCTTTTTTTTTTTTTTTTTACACGTGACATATTGACGAATTTCACGTTTATTTACTGTAACCAACTGACGAATTTCATGATTCCTTTCCTGCAATCGATTGAAGAAATTTGTGATCTTTTTCTGCTACTAATTGACAAATTTTGCCTTTTCTTGGTGACAGATAAGCGAATTTCCCAATTTTTTTTCACGCACCTTACAGGTGAAACTTGCATGTTTCTTTTCTTTTTTTTTACATGCGATTGTGGTCAAATTTCATGATTGTTTTCACGACTCATCGGCAAATTTTGCTATTCACCTGCAATAGCTTAACAAAATTTATAATTTTCCCCCAACGAGTACAAATATTGGGAAATTTTTGTGCCCCTTCACAAAATTCCTTTTAACAAAATTTCCCCCTTTCATAAAAACTTACTATTTAGGGGAGACTGGTACACAGTGGACTACTTTTTCAGTTAATTTTTTTTTCTCTTTAACGGACAAACCGGGCGCATCCCTGCATGAAAATATTTTTGAATATTCCTTATACCTTTATACATTCATCATAATTTTCTCATAACATAGTTTTCAATACATTTTTCAAAATAAAAATTTTTATATGCACCCGTAAATTGGACCAGTGTGCTCCAGAAATGGGGCACACTGGTCCACCCACCGGGGCACAGTGGACCGCTGTTAGGCATTATCTGAAATGCAATATAAATCTATTTTTCATTAATCTAATTCTTTTTTATTTCCCCTTTATCCGCAAAATAACATAGTAATATAAATTTACAAGTAACATTTTGAAAAATATATATATATATATTATTATTATATTTTGAAAATAACAACAGATTAATACAGGAACAATTGCAATTTAGTTGAAGTTATTACTTAAGTACAAAAAAATCAGCGCACATTAAAATTTGCAAATGAAATTCCAAAATACTTATGGGTAAGATTGAGCCTGGAATTTTCCTGAAATACTTTCGGGTCTGGGAGCAATATTATGAAATCATTGACATCAACAATAGATTCATCTACAGTTTTGGGAAAAATAAACTGATTTCCATTCAATTTGCATCTCATGAATCTTACTTGAATAGAATCATCACCAATTAGACTACAGTTATATTTATCACAGGCAGTAAATACAAAACAAAATATTTCTTACTATGTTAAATAAATTGTTATTTTTCTTTGTTTACTTTATTTTACAGTTAAATAACTTCTTTTAAACAATATTTATTTATAGAAAATAAGCAATTATTAAATATTTTGAACATTCTGCATTACATGAGCAGAGTGGATTGTGGACCACTGTGCCCCATGTTGAAATTCAATAAATAATCATATTAATATTGTTTATAGCTTTCTTTTAAACATATTAACTTTAAAGTTAAATAAAAACAAGTATCTTAGTTTTGCAAAACAGCTGCTTTATAGGATTTATCTACAACCTTTAATTACTAAAAAAATTAAAATATAATGTTGAAAAATTTTACTTTTAGAAGATCAAAACAACCAATTAGGATAAAATAGTTCAATCTGAGCTAAACATATTTTCTGAACGTTATAAATAATCAGTACAGTGCTGTTGTCTATTAGGATAGAAGAAAAGCTTAAAATTTTTTTAAATAAACAAAATATTAGGGGGTTGATCCACTATGCCCATAGGTCCAGTGTGTACCAGTCTCCCCTATTATTTATTATTCTTTGACTTTTAAAATGTGTAATTTGCAAACAAACAAGTTCACCAGAGAGGAAAACTTCAGCAAAAGTATTTTAAAAAGTTTGTTAATAAACGCTTGGATCGAATTTGAGTAGCTGGATTTCGACTTTCATTACAAAATGTTATTTTTCAAAAAAATATAATAAAATTTTACAAAAATAACCTTTACTTTTCACAAAATGGGCCCCGCAAAAAAAAAAAAAAAAAAAAAAAAAAAAAAAAAAAAAACCTGCATTGACCCCTGCACTATAACAGTTAATTTTCTTGTTACTTTAAAAAAATAACCAAATAAATAATGTAAAAGTTATTTAAATATGATTCTATTTCTTAATTTTTCTGAATATTTTTATTTATTGACAGTTAAAAATAAAAGTTATCTAGGGTTTTAAAAATATTTTAAAAAGCATTTTCTTTAGATATTGAGCAGTATGACTAAATACTACATACTGAATATTCGGTGCATCCCTAATGGTTAATACACAAGTACCAAAAGATTAGTATCAAAGTGATTTGAAAAAATATTCTCAAGCATAAATATCATATAATACACAATTAAAATATATATATCTTTTACTGGGTATGTAAAAAAAAAAAAAAAAATGTGTCGGAACAAAAGTTAAACAATGACAACAAATGAAGAAAAAAATGTAAAATTTAATACATATAGGATCAGAATTTTAATTGTTATACAATGTTCACTCTAGAAAGAAAAGGGCAGGTTGTTAGAAAATAATAACAGCACAAATGAAGCAGAAAACAGTCATTGTTCAGTGAAAATGGGCATTACTTCAAGAAAAAAAAAAATTATTGTGTTGAGTAACGATAAAAAAAAAGGGGGAATAGACGAGATACTGTCACGCACTGAAGTTTGGTGACTTTTTGATTGGCCTGCTTTCCAAGCCCATGCCAAACCAATAATTTAAATACAAGCATAGTAGCCAACTTAGGGGATTTTTTCTTTTAAAAAGGAAAAAATCCCCTAAGTTTGGCAACTATTTTCCTTTTTATAACTGATTAAAGAAATAAACTGTGTGAGTGTAAGACATCATAGCCAAAAACAGTACAACATTTATTTAATAATCTCCTGTTTTTATTAAAGAAAGAAGGAAGGTCTATGATTTTTTGCAAGCTTCTGGATACATTAATTTAGAAATACTCTGGTATTGGGGAAGATTTTAACAAGAGACCTCTGGATATAATTAAGGATGCATTTCGATATTTTAAAAAGGGTACGGTGCATTTTGCTAATTTTAGAGCAGGCAGGATGCTGCGCCCTTAAATATTGGTCTAGAAGGGACACTAAATTATAAATAAATACAGGGGAAAAAAAGTAATTTTTTAAACAAGAATTACATTATTTATAGTATTAGTTTTAGTCTTAGCAAAATTTTATATATAGTTATTTTAGTGTAATTCTAAATTGTATGATAAATAATACACGAAACTGTTAACCCCTTTAAGGGCAAAGTATTTCAGTTGCAAACATGTTCAAAACTTTTTTTTTTTACCCTTTGAAATCTGAATTTGTCAAATAAATTCATTTAAAAATAAATAATAGCTATTTTTTCCGTTCATGTACATCGTAAAATCTAAATATTATTCGAAAGTTCTGATAAATATTATGGTTTAGTGCATAAATAATCTAACACTGGCGTTCAAAGGATTCAGTGGGGTCAGGATTCATAATGGCGATAAACAAAACAATATGTAGTTCATTAACACTCAATTACTACTAAAAACAATTACATTATTGCTTTCGTTGTACCTGTGAGATTATATTTCTGCATATACAATTTATACAGCGACATTTCGGATGTATTTTTCCTTTTAAACACAATATATATATGACTGATGAAACTTGTCGTAACATTAAGCCTAAATCTTGTATATATGTAAGATACAAGAATTTAGTAATTAAGTGTTATATAAACTACACAGGAAAGTAAATAAAGAAATGAATAACTTACCTTTTACAAAAGTTGTCAGTATAATTACATCCAAGATTGCCGCTGTATACAATATAAACAACAGCCCCAGCCGCGGCGAGAGTGTCTTCAAACGACCTTTGACTTTCCGTTCCCGCATGCGCGCAGTTGCATTGAAGTAGGAGTACTTTTTCCATAAGATGAGCATAATACGTGTTATTCGCAAATCCATTGGATGAATCGAAAAGTATTTCCACTGGAGGTTGAAAAAAGCATTTCCTTTAGACGTCGAAAAAGTGATAGATATAATACGTCTATTGCAGGTCATAGACGTCTAATAGAAATCTAAATGAGAAATGGCTTATAGACATCTATTTGTTTAATGCTATGCATATCTAAAAGATGTCATGGACGTTATAGATGTATTTAGACTATAAATCGACATCTTATAGATAGAGTGTGCTGTCTGGGTAAATGCTATTTATTATTTACTAGCCGTTTATTAATTGTTTACAATTTACCCCCCTGACAATAACAATTATTTATCACAAAAATGCCTCTTAGGTTTGTTAAATATGTTTGTTTATGTGTTTTCATTACTTATTAAAATATCAAATATGGCGATAAAATTTCATTTTAGCATCGTGCTTAAATTTTTAAGATGGCGCAAAAACATGCTTTAATAAACGTATGTTTGTAAATACTTGAAAAACATGTTTTACCGCTCTCTTAAAAAATTTTATAAGATGCCAAATGCACCATTTAAATTTTTTTTCGCCAACCGACATAGGATACGAAACTTTTCCCCATTCAGATACACAGGCAAGGTTGGTCTCAAACAAGAGTAAAGCTAGCAACAATATTGTTTTAACTCTATAAGAGTTACAATAATGATATTAAATACTCCGATTGGCTTTGGACCCAATTACGAAAGTTTCTCCTAAAAAAAAACTGTAGAAGAAGTCTTTTACATTTGTTTCAAATGAATCTCGGTCTACAAGGTGTTATTTAATAATACAAACAACACTAATTGCATAGAGGCAAAAGTTTTAATTTAAATGTATATATTTAAAACCCTTCCCCCCCTACCCCCCCCCCTCCAAAAAAAAGAAAAGAAAGTTACAGTAATGAATTTAAAATGGCGTTAAGCCACGCTTTCTGACATAAAACAATTGGCTGCAAACGCGATAACGAAACTTTCACTTAACTTAATAACATGCAACTAATATAGCCCTCAAGGTACTTTGCAGTTATACAGACCTTGTGGTTTTTTTAAAAAGCTTGAGACAATTCAGGTTTAAGAAGTTGAGATTTACTGTCAAATGATATAAACAACTATGAACACAAAACTGATGAATTATTATTCAGGTTTATGTATGTATTTAAAAAAAAAATTGCATCTGATTACACTTATTAGATAAATTACTTCTGTTTGCATTTAATAACTGATAAACGGCTTCTGTATATTAAATGAATTGTTTAAATATTGGGAAGAGGTGGCGAGAGGTAGAAGACGAGTAAACAAACGGGTAGACAAATGGGTAGTGAGATGGGTAGAGATACGAGTAGCGACATAGGTAGGCTGACGGGTAGCGAAATGAATAGACAGACGGCTAGAGAGAAAGGTAAAAAGAGGATTGACAGAGGGGTAGCGAGATGGGTCACAAGACGGGTAGCTACACCGGTAGACAGGAATGTAGCGAGAAAGGTTGCGAGACGCGTAGCGTGGTAGATAAAGTGACGAGTAGAGAGATGAGTACAGAGACGAGTTGACCGACGGGTGATGAGATTGGTAGCGAGACGGGTAAAGAGTCCGAAAAAAAAACAGATGGATAGTGAGACAGTAGATGGGTACGGAGATGGGTAAGAAGATGGGTAGAGAGGCGTATAGCCAGACGGGTAGAGATATAGATAGACAAATGGGTAGCAAAGTGGATAGAGACATGGCTAGACTTAGAAGTAGTTAGACGGATAGAGAGACGGTTAGAGAAATAGATTGGCGGGTAGCGAGACCGGTAAAGAAATATAGAGACGGGAAGCGAGACCGGTAGAGAAATATAGAGACAGGTAGCGAGACGTGTAGAGAGATATACAATCGGTTAGAGAGACGGACAGAAGAACGGATAGGGAAACATACATATTGTGGAGAGACAGACAGACAGGCAAAAAAAAAAGGTCTGCGGATTGGCGCAGTAAAGGCGCATTAAAGGCGCAGGGGGCAGAGCCTCCTAGAGAATAATCAAGAAGTATCTTTAAGCTTAACTTTGTAATATATATATTTTTTCATTTTTGCCGATATGGAGATTTAATGTAAAAGTTATTTTACAGAAGTCATCGAAAATTTTTGTATACTTTAATAGTAATTTAGACTGTAGTTTTGCAATCTGGTTTGTAGCAAAGCATGCTATCAATGTGGTTTGAAGTGTAAGAATTTCTATAAACAGTTATAGAAATAATAGATATATAATCAAGGAAGAAAAATTTTAAATTCACACACAAAAAAAGGTGCAACAATGAAATTAAATTTGCGTTAAGCCACGCTTGATAGAATAATCTATTGGCTTCAAATCCAATTACGTAACTTTAAAAAGCTAGGCGTTTTAAAAGATCCGGTGTTATTTTTTGTTGTTGTTTTTTTTAAGTTTTGCTCAATACGCGCTCAAGAAAATGAGATTCTTTGCCACATGTTAAAAAAAAAATTATGACAACACATCTGATGTACGGTACTTCTTTTCTATTTTTTAACAGTGTATATGAATTTATATATGATATTTTGTAATTCTATCATTTAATTTGCTCTTTTTCTTTATAATGTGATTGTTAACTGATAGAGATTGAGCAGAGTTGTAAAGCACAGTGGTTAAGGTATGTGGTGTGACTAAGTATATAGTACATTGAAGAAACAGTTTATGTAGAAATCAGAATTATATTTATTCATTCAACTTGAATGTTAAACTTAAATAAAGATAGATACATAGACCTCCAGCCATTGCTGGGAACTTTGGTATCACATTATAGCAAATAAACATTCAGAAAGGGGGTTAACTGTCCTTCCATCACATCACCACACCTTCCATGGAGTTGTTTCACCCTAGACATATACTTACTCCGTACCTCAAACTAGAATAAAATATGCATACAGTTACAGTTAAAAGAGAGTGCCTTTACGACCGAAATGCAAAAAGAAAAACCGGTTCGGAACGATTTTACTCCCGAACAAACTACTTGACAGAGAAAGTGGGACAAGATTTTGTCCAGATTTCCAACATGCGGCCCCATCGGTCGTAAAAACTTCCTCTTTCTTTTCATAGTCAAAATCAAAAATGTTACAAATGGCTCTCTGAAATTTTATATACAGTAGAGGTTTTGTTAGAAAATCAGCCTTATTAACTTTAGAACTTACATGTTTTAACTCAAAAACATTTTCATTTATTAATTGACGAATAAATTGACACTTTATGTCAATATGCTTAGTTTTAAAGTTTTCTTGACTATTTTTAGAAAAATAAATAGCAGATTCATTATCACAGTACTGAACTGGTTTTATTTTATCACATAAATTAAGTTCATTTAAGACATTTGCATACCACGTTAGTTCTTTTACACTTTCAGTTAATGAGATAAACTCTGACTCCATAGAACTAAGTGCAATGCATTTCTGCTTTGATGATTTCCAAGCAAACGGAACGTTACTAAAGTAAATTATATAACCACTACTTGAATGTCTTTTAGTAAGGTTACATCCCCAGTTAGCATCAGAATGTGCATATAAACTTGAGGATTTTACATTAGACAGGTTTATTTTATAACTTTTTGTAGCAAAAACGTAATTCATTATATCTACCAATATCAACCAATGTTTATATGTATAACCATTACAAAATTGTGACATTATATTTACAGAAAAACTAATATCAGGTCTCGATCTATTTGATAAAAATTACAAACAACCGATTAATGATCGGTATGGATATTTTTTCATCAATTCATTTTCCACAATTTCATTTTCGTTAACTTTATCTGGTAAGATACAGCCAATTTTAAAGGGTAATTTAACATAACTTTTAGGTAAACCTTTATATTTTAATTCTAATCTTTCAATGTTATCTTTCAAGTTTTTTGATGAATAAATAATGAATCAGCAATAAGTTCAAAGTTAACACCTAACAAATATTTCGTTAAACCTATTTCAGTAATTTCTAAGCTATTTTTTAACATATTAGTTACAGATTGCAGTATATTTTTATTTTCAGCAAACAAAACTAAATCATCTACATAGACAACTAAAATTGCATTACTTTTAGTTTATATACACAGTTACACCATTTTAACTTGCAAAATCCTAAATTATGTAGTATATTGTCCAATTCAAAATTCCATTCTCGGCCACTTTGCCGTAAACCATAAATAGATTTATTTAACAAACAAACTTTATTTTCGGCACCTTTCATGACAAATCCTGGTGGTTGTTTCATAAATACAGTTTCTTTTAAAGACCCATATAAGTAAGCTGATTTTACATCTAATTGAATATGATACCAATTTAACATAGAAACTAATAAAATAAACATTAGTTTTATAATTGAAAAATTTACAACTGGTGAAAATATATCATTAAAATCGATACCTGGTTTCTGTTTAAAACCTTGAGCTACGAGACGTGCTTTGTACTTTTTCCCATATTTTTCTGTGTTTTTAATATTATAAACCCATCTGCTTCCTACTATTGTGGCGTTTTTGGGTGGATCAATCAACCGCCAGACCTTTCTTTTACTCATGATTTCAAGTTCTTCCCTCATCGCGGCGTTCCATTTCCCTCTTTCTGGGTTAACTTGTGCATCCTCAAACGATTTAGGGATTTCAGTATTGTAAGTTTCATGTTGGAATATTTCACTTAAATATGAATCATCCGAATCGCTAGTTGAAGGTTCATTTAAAGTTTCTAGATTAGGATGAGTAGTTTTAGGTTTAAAGTCAAATTTATCCGGTTCATAAGCGATTTTATTTTCTTGACAATATTTTTTAACATCATTTAATGATCTCAGTCTCTTATTTGTTATCGGGGTATAATAATACACGTCAATCCTGTTACTTTTAGTTCTAGGTTTTTCAATTCTTTTCCATTCGGAAATATTTATAGAAGTTAAAGTTATTATACTCCCCCTTTTCTCTTCGTCTCCATTTAAACTTACTCCTGGTAGTTTATGATTAAGATCTCGAGTTGCGTTACTTAAGCCATTTGATTCAATTTGAGATTCATTAAAATTCAATACAATATCCTTATACTTATTTACTCCAAATAATGTTTCTACCCCCTTTTTGGATTCATCTATACGCACATGAATAGTTTCTACAATTCGCCTTTCTTTTGGCATATACATCCTATATCCTTTTGTTTTCATGGCATAACCAACTAAAATACCAGGTAAAGCTTTAGGTTGTAGTTTATTTCGTTTAACTTTAGGAACATTAACAAATGCTAAAGAACCAAAAATTCTTAAATGTTTTACCGAAGGTTTGAATCCTGTCCATAATTCTTGGGGTGTAAGACCTTGGGTTAAACTGTGTTCGGTTCTATTTTTTGTATGAACAAACGCTAAAAGAGCTTCCCCCCAGAATGATGGTTTTAATCCGCTATCATGTAACATTGCTCGAACTGCATTCATTGCTACTTTATTGAAATTTTCAGCAACACCCACCTGTTCTGGCGTATAAATGGAGGATCTTTCTATTTGTATATCCAAATCAGTTAACAATTTCTCAAATAACTTATGAATAAATTCTAACCCATTATCAGTTCGTAAACTCTTTAATTTTTTACCAGTTTGTCTCTCAGCTTTCGCTAAAAACCTTTTAAAGTATTCAAAAACTTCCGTTTTATCCTTAAGTATATACACTTCAGTCCTTCTAGAATAATCGTCAATTATTGACAAAAAGTATTTCCCCCTTCCTAACGAGTTAACTGGGCTAGGACCCCACAAATCCATATACACTCTATCAAGAATTTGACTAGAAATGCGTTTATACTGATAATTCCTTTTAAACGAATGTCTATTAGATTTTGCAATTACACAAGATTCACACATCTTATTTTTGTTTTTACAGTTAATATTTTCAATACCTTTAACACAATTATTTTTACTCATTTTTTCAAGTAAAGGCAAATTTGTATGACAAAATCTACGATGTGTAATTTCTGCATTTAAACTAGTCGAAAAGGCAAAATTTTCACATTTTAAAGCATAACCTTTAACAATATACAATTTATCTACTCTAGGTACAGTAAAACAATATCGATTACATTTATCATACACAATCATTTTATTATTTCCCCATTGAATGTGGTTTCCTGCAATATCGATGTTGGACCCACCAATTAAATTTCTTCTCATATTTGGAGCAGATAAAACATTTTTTAAAGTTATTTCTACATTACCTTTTACATCTTGTATGGTAAAGTCAATATCACCTATACCCAATACTTCCGACGAACAGTCCTTGTCTCCAATCAGCACTTGTTGGGGGGGGGAGGTCCTTGTAGGTTACAAATAAACTCCTGTCATTCGTAAAGTGAGAAGTAGCTGCTGAGTCCAGAAGAAATTCGACAATTTTCTCATTTGAAGACATTAAGGCGGATTCCGATTGCCTTGTAGTTTCACTGTAGAAAACTTGCTTCTTCCCTCTATAGTTTCTCTTTTTGAAACACCTTGTATCTGTGTGACCAGGTCGTTTGCAGTAACTGCATATTAAACTCGGCCCCATACGAGTAGCTGGTGAAGTACTAGAGCATCGAGAGGGTTCCAGGTCGCTTCCACTACTTGAAAACCATGGCTTTTTACTGGTTACGAAATTCTTCTTTGGAATGGTTGGTCTATCGGTAGGATTCTTAAACTTGGTTGTATAAGCATCACCTACACTGATAACCTCTTTACTTTCATCCTTACGCTTTAAACAAATTCTTCCATATTCACTAATTAACTGTTTAGAAACATTTTCCAATTTAAATTCTGTATCATCTAACCTGTATAACATTTGAACGAGATTATCATATTCTTCGGGTAAACGACGGATTAACTGGAAGCATACTAACAATTCTGGCATATCAAAACCTGCATCTTTGATTTGAAACCTTTTTTCTTCAATTCTCTTGCAAAATAAACCGATGGTTTCCTCTTGTGAGTTTAACTTCATTTCAAAGAATTCATCCACTAATCCAGCTAAACGTGCCCGTGACGTTGGTTCGAAGTTTAACTTTAGGATATCCCAGGCAAC
Source organism: Maratus michaelseni (assembly GCA_963931845.1). NCBI lineage: Eukaryota > Metazoa > Arthropoda > Arachnida > Araneae > Salticidae > Maratus > Maratus michaelseni. The sequence continues at coordinate 327,269,454 of OZ007589.1, forward strand.
TTTTCCGCTTTCGTTCTGAGCGATTAATATCTGGAATTTCCTTTCGATGGATTGATAAATCGTGGTATAAGCTCTGCGTTTACGCCATCCAAAATCACTTTTCTCTCTATCAGATGCATCCTCTTTAAATGCAATATCGGGATTCGTAATAAACTCCCAGCAATTCCGATCTATCAGTACACATTTGACGTCGAGCTTCCAAGAAGAGTAGTTATAATCCGACAATTTCGGGAAAGAATAAGTTAACTCTGGAACTTGTGCCATTATACTTTTTAAGCTATATATATTTCATCTAAAACACACCACACTGCATCTATTTGACCTTTAGCATAACATGGCCCCTTAACCATGATAGAGATTGAGCAGAGTTGTAAAGCACAGTGGTTAAGGTCTGTGGTGTGACTAAGTATATAGTACATTGAAGAAACAGTTTATGTAGAAATCAGAATTATATTTATTTATTCAACTTGAATGTTAAACTTAAATAAAGATATATACATAGACCTCCAGTCATTGCTGGGAACTTTGGTATCACATTATAGCAAATAAACATTCAGAAAGGGGGTTAACTGTCCTTCCATCACATCACCACACCTTCCATGGAGTTGTTTCACCCTAGATATATACTTACTCCGTACCTCAAACTAGAATAAAATATGCATACAGTTACAGTTAAAAGAGAGTGCCTTTACGACCGAAATGCAAAAAGAAAAACCGGTTCGGAACGATTTTACTCCCGAACAAACTACTTGACAGAGAAAGGGGGACAAGATTTTGTCCAGATTTCCAACATTAACCCTATGTTCTCAGCAATATCACTCAGACTAATCCCTTTGAGGGAAGTCCTAGTAACAATAGGATAAGCAATTTGCTAAACTTTTCTTTTAGGTTAATATAATTTAAAAATGAACTATACCGCAGGAACCATTTCTTACAAGAAATATGGAGCTTCAATTACATATTCAAAATAAGTCGCAAGCAAAAAGTTTTAAGAAAGTTCCAGTGCCAGTGAAGGGAAGAAAAGTCGGTCACAGAATACGAAAAGATTCTTACATTTTACTACCACGGATTCCAAACACTTTAGTAATGTGATTAAGTATTAATGCGATTCAATGTAGTCTCAAAATCATAGCTTGAAAATTCTAAAAAGGAACAATGGATTTCGAGCTTATTCTATCGACGATAATTTTCAGAATTTTCAAGCTATGAGTCTGAGACTTTCGCAAAAGTTGCTCTATATAAATAGTTAATAGATTATGCATATTATATTTTGATTGCATTCGCGCGTGCTCAGTGAAACATTTTTTAGTAAACCTGCTCATTTTTCATCCAATTTTTATTATTTTTTAATTCTGATTGCAGAATATTATGTACAATGTTGTTTGTCATATTTTCTGAAAAGAACTTTTTTTTATATTAAGAACTCTGCAAATTATAAGCAAGAAACTAGGCGAAATTTGTGAATGTTTTTATAAAAACCTTAATTTCTCTACGAGTATACATGCTATCATCATAAAAATGAACACAGTATATTAAAATAAGCCACTTATTAATAATCGCGAGTTTGAACGCCTTTGCTACATTAGTTTTTACAGGGTTATCCAAAAGATATTCGTTCTTTTTCAATTTGTTGACAGTTCCCTATGGGGTTTCGTGAAAAAATCTTCGCGGAAATAAATAACCTATACTATACTGCTTACTCACCTGCAGTTTCAGGTTAATTCCTCATGTATTTTTCTAGATAGTTAACAAAACGTCTAAAATTGCAAGTGGCGGTCACCTTTGGCAATATAGTGTATGATAATGTAATGCATTTAAATAATTTGTTTAATTTAACAATTCTTCCATGAAATAAGGCGAACATTATTATTCGAAAATAACGGTACTCAAAAAGAAGCACTTCAGACTCAAAAAATTACGAAGTAAATCTAATGAAATATGATCAGCTGATCCCGTATTTTCATAACATTTACTGTCGATGCAAAGAATTCCCGATTCTTTGTAATCTTTGGATTTCCTCTCTCACAAAGAAAAAATATATTTATACCTGAAAAATCTAATTTTCTTACATTTGTGTAAAAATTACTCAAATGTAAAAGTCGGATAGGTATTACTGATAATTGAGGATACCATTATTAATAGAACTTCAAGGGACTGGAGTCTTTGCCTTTTGCATTTTTATCATTTTGGCTTATTTGTCAGCCGTAAAGTTTTTTAGACCAGTTTTAGAATATTTTAGGTAAAACATTGGATTTTGTGGGTAGTCATATAGTTTTGCGTGTTACTATTTTGTTTTTATTTTTCAAAGGGCGGAATATAACTTTATAGACAAGACTTGAATCTTCAGCTGGAAAACATGCAATTATGAAATCAAGAAGATTAAAAAAAACTTTCAAGAATAAACATAATTTACAACTTTATTCAAATATTATTTAGTGAATAAAAAATATTCATATGTTGTATTGCATCGTGTATATTTTTCCAAACATAAAGCCATTTCATGTTACACGTAAAAAACTCTTTCACTCTTTCTGACTTCCTGCTACTTCATCCTATAATTTAAGAGCATTTGAATGTATGTTTCTTAAATCATATAAAAGTGGTCAAAAATATTTTTCAGAGTACTGTAATGTAATACTTTAGATAATTACCTATTGAATTGTTACATATGTTATCGTCAAAAATCAGTTCTGTAGTACCAATCTTAAATAAATTGGCTTAAAAGCAGGAGTTCCAACAAAAGATATAAGATATTGTCAATTTCAACTTTCGAATAATGTTATAAATAAGTTAACCAACGTGATCGAATTTTGGTGGCACAATTCCCCTTTAGAATGTCAGCCTCAGCTTTTTAATTTAAAAGTAAAAAAAAAATTGTGATATTTTTTTTCATATTTAATGTTAAAAATTTATTTATTAATATATTTATATTTATTGAATTTTTTTTTAATTTGGTCAATTGAATTTTAAGGTAATTAACTGAAATTTCAAAATTTGTTTTCGATTGAAAAGTTTTTTTCTCATTTCTGGGAGCTCATATTGGGAGTTAGATCTACAATGTACATGACAAAGGCATAAATATTTCGAAATATGTTGATAAGAATTTGAATTGTTTTAAAATAATAAGATTTATGAGTTAATAGTTAAAATTCCATCATTATTGCTGATATTGTTTCAACTTTTTGTAGATCTATAATGTAATGTTTATATGTTTTACTAATGCTGAAAATTTTAAATAAAATTAAACCTAGAAAAGCTCTTGTCATCACATAAAAAAAATTTCAAAGTTTTTTACTTATAAAAAATTTTACATTTTTACATTGTACAATCATTTAAAAATATATTTCAAGAGTCAATTTTAATTTGACAATATTTATATGGTGATTTCAATTATAATGATTTTAAAACAAAAAAATTCTTCATACTTGAACAAAAGAAAATGTTCATTCCCCTTTTATCACAAGTAATCAAAATCCAATTTTAGAACGATAACATAAACATTGTAATGTACACTATTGTAATTTATAAAATAAAATTTAGAAGACATATAAACTTATTTGAATTTTTAACTTATTTCATTTAAAGAAATAAAAGAGACGTATTTTAATATTTTGAAAAACATGTACGTCTTCTTGTTAAACAGGACCTCCACTATATAGAGAAATTAGATAAAACGACACATTTATATAATAGCGGCAAATATGTACTAAAATTATTTTAAAGATTATAACATTATTGTAGATGTAAGAGATTATCACAAGTCTTTTGTTTCTCTAACACTTAAAACTGTTAGAAAAAAGCATGATCTATGTGGCCTCTTTTATAACATGGATGTTTAATTATGGTACAAAAGTTAAATTTGATATTAACAGAAAAATTTCAAATTAATCCCTTTATACCTATTAATTCTCCGTATAAAAAGGAAATCTTCCAACGAAATTCTCTTGACCAACCTACATTAACTATCTCAATGATCTTACAAAAGTCGCTTTCTGAAATTATGCTTTTAATATCAATAACTCTAAAGAAGTAATACCCCTTAGAACTATAATGTTGATTGTCATTTGCCAAATAAAAAATTTCATGTAAATATTTTTCGAAAGGTGACTTCGTAGAAATCAAGTAATTGTGTATCCACCTTAAAGGTTTTAATACCTAATATGCCATTTCTTAAAATTTTAACATCATGCGTGTTAAACAGTTTACATCTGCAAGATTCAATTTATTTCTCGTTGAAAAATTTCCTTTTCACAAATAAAAAGTGAGTAGTAAATTCTATTTTGTTATTGATCTTGACAATCAATGCAAAATAAATATTACAATAATTATTCAATGTTACACACATTTAAAAGTACGGAAACACAGAATAATAAAATGGAAGATGTTCATACATATCCCTTCAGTATTATGACTTACATTCATAACACATTCATGAATAATACTACTATTCTTATTAAAATTCATGCATGAAAAGATACATTTTCTTTTAAGAATTGTGTTATTGTTTAACACTGACATTTTTTTGTGTAATAGTTTATTTTATCTAAAAAAATTAAAATTCTTTTTTTATAATATGGGATTTTGTGATCCAGGCAAAATTAAAATATAATAATATATATTTTTAACAATCATTTTCACATTACAGATTTATGAATAAACGTGTTTGTATTGTTTTAAATTAAACGAAATTCCCCTAAAATTCAAAAGGTTTGAATCAACAGATTATTTTCTTATTTTCTGTGCGAAGAAATGGTAAAATGCATCTATGGTATATAATATAGAGATGTGTATATATGCTTTTATAATATTTCTAAATCAATTATAATGAGGATAGGTTTTGTAACATATCTTCATGAAATAAGTTGTGGATAAAAATAAAATTTTAACCGTTAGCATTAGATTAGCTTAATGCATCACTACATTTTACTATAAGTGCTCTTTTACATCTGTTTTTATAAGGAAAGTTAACATAACATAGAATTTAGAGTATAGAATAGTGGCGACATTGCATTATGAATATCTGTACAAGCGTGTGATATACTTTTTTTGACGAATAATATTTTGATCATTGAACTATTAATATTTAATATGATTTCTATTCTTAAATTTACAAACTGGGAATTATAAAATATCAAAGCAAGGTATAGCTAATAATACATTTTAACAAAAAAAATTAATCTGAGATAGGGATGATAAAACAACACTTAACTACATTAGATAAGAATAAAAATGAATGATTATACAGGGTGTTTCTAAATGAATATCGGGGTTTTAAAGCTCTGTAGTATGTATTATATAAAACTTAAAATTATATTTAATACATAAAAGGAAAGAGCAACTCAAACAGGTTTACCTACAAGCTTACAAGCGTTCAATGTGAACACCTTTCGTCACACGACACACATCAAGTCGATAACTCAGTACTTCCAATACGCCAGTCCTCGCTCACCCAATCTGACGCCATGTGATTTCTATACCTGTGGGGGTTTATAAAGGATCGTGTGTAATAATCGTGGATAAAGGATCGTGTGTTATTATGTGCCTCCACTACCAGCTGACCTACCCGACCTAAGAAACAGGATTGAGGCAACTGTTGCAACAATTTCCCTACAAACACTAATTAACGTTTGGGAAGAATTGAGTTATCAACTTGATGTGTGCCATGTGATGAAAGGTGTTCACATTGAACGCTTGTAAGCTTGTAGGTAAAACTGTTTGAGTTGCTCTTTCATTTATGTATTAATTATAATTTTAAGTTATATGTAATAAATACTACCAAGCGTTAAAACCCCGATATTCATTTAGAAACACCCTGTATATTCCAAATTTCACTTTGCTTTTTTACACCTAGCTTAAATCCTTTTTTTACAGTACATTTAATAAATATGTTTAAATCAACAAAAGAAAAAATCTTTAGACAATCAAGTGGACAAAATGTTACTCTCATTTGATTTTTCTGATAATTAAAAACATTTATTACTGAAACGCCGCAACTTAGAATATAATTCGGCCTGAAGAACTAGTTCTTCACACAGAATTTAAAATCTATATTTTTTCTCGATGCTTTAATTTAATAAGAGAACTGCTTTCTAAAAGTTAAAGTACTTACTTTTAAAAGTTGGACGAATGGATCTTTAAAAAAAAACCTAACTTTTAATCTCCCAATTTATATTTAATTCCAGAATTATCGCTGTGTAATGGCTTTTAATGTTTCCTTAATATTAATTACAGCACCTTTAAAATTTAGTAATTGTCCAAACAAACCATGCTATATATTTTTTGCAACTTTTTACAACAAGCATCGTTATACAAATAATCCATTTTCATTATATTTTTTTCTCATTCAAAAAAAGATAATAATGACAAACCCGTAATAAAAAGCATAAAATCGTCATAATATGGAAATTAAATTTACTTTCAAAGTTCATTTTGAAGATACAATTTCAATTTGGTGAGATAATTAGTTTTCGACAAGTTGTTTGTTTGTTTGTTTAATGGGAATAATATTCAAGAAAAAGTTTTCCACCAAAATTGTATTATATTTTATATTAAAGAAGTTCATTAAACCTTCTTTAATACATGTACAAATTAAATATTATGTAGAGAAAAATACACAATTATACACCGAAAAAATCGCATAATGCTGCAAAAATTATGTTTAATCTTTTTACTTTCATGAAAATAGTGAAATATAAATCTTTATCTCTATTTTAGAGGCAAATACTAAATGAAAAGATTCTTAGTAAAGAAAAAATCGTTTAATAAAGTTGAATATATGAAATGTCAACATATAGAAATAGCGGAAATATATTACATAAATATCAGAGTATTTGGTAATTCCTTCCGCTAAGTATTGTATTAATTATAAAAATGCAAAATTCATCCACTATTTAAACATTTTTGCGAGTAAAACCGTATATATACGTGCCTATGACACAGAATACGCTGAAATTCACTCAACAAACGATTTTTTTTGTGTGTGCATATATTTAGACAAACATTAATATAAAAATATCGGTATTAATTTCTCAAAAACCATAAATCCATGTCAATAAATTGGTCTTAAATAAAGTAAGTCAGTTCGTTTACTGTAATCTTAAATACCTCAATCTATTTTACATAAATTGTTTGCTTGCATATATTGGTATTACTACTCTCCATTGACATATAATTTCACAACGAAATATAATTTTTAGATTTCATTTATTCAAAATATACTTTCATGAATAAATGATTTCTAAATACATTTTTAAAAATATATTCTTTATGGTCAGTGGAAGAATTAAATTTACAGCACTGTTATAGTATCACTTGTTTTTGCCTTTAAAATTAATTTATCATGGAATACATTATCGGAAGAAATTCTTAGAAAAAATTGCATTAGCTATTGAATGAAAACAGTATGTTCATTCATGTTGACCTACTTACAGCAGCAATTTTAACCTTCTTACTGTACAGTAGCTTTCTTGTAATGTTTGCTTTGATTCTTGTATTTCGTATGCTTCATTTCTATTCTGCACGTCTTTTTACGTACTTAGCACACACTTTTGTGAAAAATATTAGTGCAGTAATTTGGTTCAAACTCATAAATAGTTTTACTCATAATATGTTAATAAAAATGCCTTTCTAGAATAAATAATTTAGATTTGTGCATTATTTTAATCAGATACCACGGATAGTCTTGATCTAGTCGAATTAATAGAAAGTTTTCAAATTAAAAAGAATTCCTGGATACTTATTTATATACAATAAATTGTACAAAAATGTTTTAAATGAAAGAAGAATATGAAAAATGTTTCCTTTCAACCATGGTTTTAAATAGCTTAAACAATTTATTTATGACTTAAAATGTTTACTTAAATTAATGTAGAAAAAAGTACTTTGCATACAGAATCGAAATTAATCTTTAAAAACGGGGGCGGCGCACAGTGGAGTATTTGACCCAAAAACCTGGTCAAAAATGCAAAAATTAAAATTTCGTCAACAATTGTAAAAATCATATTTCTTAATAGCTAACTTATTGATGCGTGGATCTATGTCTATTTTTGGAACCTCAGTTATATCTAGTGGCTCCTGGCCTCTGTTGAAGAGGAAGTTTTTTTTGTGAGAAGACGTGTTTTTTGTTGATTTTAGGCATTGTTGTTATGTTTAAATATAATTTTTTTGTGTCTCAATGAATTGTTGAATTGAAACTAAACAGGGCTTGCGTGTTTAACAAAGGTCAGAGCTTAGTGTTAAACTATGTGTAAATTTAAATAGTTTAGTTTTTAATGTAATAAAAAAATATTATATGTGTAAAAGCGTCATTTTTAAAGCGTTTTTCGCTCTAATTTAAACATATCGAAAGCTTTTTAAATATGTGCTCGGCTTTGCCGGACCATGTTTGAATTATAATTGTATTAGTTAAAGTCTTGAGTGTCAATTTCTGCAAAAAAAATCTTCCGCATATTGTTGCCATTTTTTATATACTTTTTTTTCGGGTGGACTACTTAAATTCCATTTTTTGCGGTAACTGAATTGAAAAGAACTTTATGAATAAATTGAATAAAAACTTTATTTTTACTCTAGTATTGCAGGTTTTTAGCTTACAGGGTATTGCCTGAGACCTTTTGCCCCTACATATCCTGTATGTATGCATGTACGTACCTATGTAAGGACGTACATACCTACTCAACTCGATACCTCTTGATAGAAATATCAGATCGGCTACAAATTGTAAATACTTATTTACTGAAAAAAGTGTTTCCAATTTGTTTCGGAGGCTCATAGGTAGAAAATAAGGGGAGAAAGGAGGGAATTAAAGAAGTCTGCAGAAGACGCAGAAATGATTAAAACATTGGAAGTCATAAAAAGTGGGCATCGCATTGACGAAAAAAGGTTCCAAACATCTGCTGATGAAACAACAAGACTGTATGTGAACCTTTACAATTGGTACCCCATGATTCCAACAATGTACAAGGTTTTGATTTATAGTGGCACTGTATTTAAGAAAGCAGTCGTACCCATTTGCCAACGGTCAGAAGAAGCTGCCGAGTCCAGAAACAAACACTTTAGACAGTACCGTATAAAGTACACAAGAAAGTGCAATAGAAAAGTTCGCAATAGAGAAGTTTGCTATAGAGATGTTCCAAATTGGCTTTTTTTAAGCAGTAATCCTTTTATAAACTGCTCTAGACAAAGACCAATGGAAAAGAGCAAGCCATACAGTAGCGAGACCCTACAACTTCTTCTTCCAGCTAGGTCTGATGGTAGTCCTGATAAAAGCCAAGAAGCGTGTGATGAAGAAGATGAAAAACAGAGTTTTGAATCAGTTCGTGAATCAGATTGAAACTGGTAATCTATTAAATACACTGAAAAACCAGCATCTTTATACTGTAGAGACTCCACTGTATTAAATGTATTATCAAATGTAAATAATCTTTATTAAATGTAAATTAAATGTAGTAATTATTATTAAAGTAAATTAAATGTAAAGAATAAATTTTATGGATAGTACAATTAAATACATTTAATTAAACATTACTAGTAAATAAAAAAATCTATCAACAATTACTTTTCTCTTATAAACAGTAAACATTTAAGGCTGCTAGTCACTCGGCTTCCAAACTCCCTTCGGTAATGTTAAGTCTATGGGCATGTGATGTATTCGTATTTTTAAAATATCTACTTAGTAAATTAATATTTTAACTTCTTTTTTCTTTGTGCTCTTCTTAAATGATGTCTCTTTTTTTACTTAGTTGTCAAAATATTTATAAAATGTATACTTATTATTATGTGAAGTGTTAAAATTTTACTTACACTTCGTCAGCTTTTAAGATATAAAATATTAAACTAATGTATTCTGAGTGCACCATTTAGTGAAACAATAGTTGTAAATTCTAAAATAATTAGATGATTAGCATTTTCGTTTCATTTCATTTCTTTACAAAGCCCCCTTAATGTTCCAACAATGTTTAAAATTGAAGTTCGCATTTTTTCTGTTCTATTTCATTATTTTTATTGGCAAGTCACCACTAGTGTATGGAATATTGCCACCGTGTGTTTGTGTAATATATTCTATTATCTTTGTTAATTAAACTTTTTTCTAATAAATGTGATATTTGTTACTTTTATATTATTACTAGATATTAGACATTATTCTTCATTTGCATCACAAGTTGATATTTAAGCTTTAAAAGGCGTTTGTGCATGCAGTACGCCAACTGTTTCATTACGTTAATAAAAAACTGTCCGTGTTATATTATTTATAATTAAATTAGTTAAAAAAAACACAATTTGATGTTTTTTACTTCTATACTGTTACTGGACATTGAATTAAACAAGGATATCAACAAAAGCTGATATTTAGGCTTTAAAAACCGATGCCGAATACAGTGCTCCGTCCGTGTCTTTATGTTACTACAAACCGCCCGCGTCATTAAAAGTTAAAGACTTATTAATTAAATTTAAATATATTTGAAACAACTTTAGTAAATATTCTTTAATCTTTACTACAAAAATTAAGTGTTATTCTCTGCAGAGAAGAAAAATAATGCTCTGCAGCGTATAAATCTCAGATTGTTATTTACATATAAAAAACAAATAAATAATACACCAATCTTATACTTCATTTTTAGAAACCAAAATGTAACGGAAAGAGTCGAAGTAAAGAAAAATAAAGCTACGCAATGAAACTGGATATTCGGAATGACAACAAATGGGAATTAGGGATTTAGTAAGTGATATAATAAATACCAGAGTGTTTGATATTGATTGAAAATTCTTCTGCTGAGAGTCTTATTAAGAACAAAATGAAATGTTATTCTACATTAAACCTAACTTTGTGTATACATTTAGGCAGATATTAATGTGCAAATATCTTCATTAAAATCTCACAAATCACAATTTCAGGCAATAAAAGATTTTTACGTCAATTAAATCAGTTTATTTTTTTCGATGTTAAATAAATCAAGCTATTTTCGAGAAACTGCTTAGAAACACTGCTTTGTTCGTATCAATCTTTGATTTTATACTTATTTAGTAAAGCATATCACTTCATAACGAAAAAGAATTTTAAATTTCAATTCTCTCTCTCCGTCTCCTTCTCTCTCTGTGTCTGTGTGTATATATATGTATATATATATCTCTCTGTGTGTGTGCGTGTGTATTAATTTCTCATAAATTCTAAATTTGTGTAAATAAAGTGTCTTAAGTAAAATAAGTGTATTGATTTCTCCCAATGCTAATTATTGAAAGCTATTTTAAACTATTTAGGTACATGTTTATATCACTCTTTGGTTTCTTATATTAATATTTTAGAGCATTACATAGATATATTATTATAGATAGAGCAAAAAATTATCATTAATATGAATGTTTTGTTAAATCATCCTTTGAGTAAAAACGTTACGTGACGGAAAATACGGCTTGGACGCTTAAAGGAATATTATAAAAAAAATACTATGTTTAAATTATAAAAAAAGAAGAAAAGAAAAGCATACGTATAAATATAGTTTTTCTTTCATATATTTTTCTTATGATTTAAAATATATAACAATTTAAAAGTCTATTTTTACAAATTTGTCGCTTTTGAACTTTTTAATATTGATTTCAGTTACTATAAGTAAGTTTCCCCAAAAAGTGCCAATTATATTAAAATATTACTGTCTGTTTGTGTTTTACGACTTCCCCTCGTAAAATGTGGGACGCAATGCAATAAAATTAACTTTAGTTAGCCGCACGGCTCTTATACAAGCTGTCATACAAGAATTTAAAAATTTGAATAGTTTTAGAGATATTATTTTTTTTAAACTTTTAACGATCGTAGTCAAATTAGGATAGCAGTTCAAATAGCAATAGTAGTCAATTTTTTACAGTATAGTTATCTAATAACCCTACGCAGATGTATTTATTTCAATAGCAGCAAAAACAAGTATGCTTTGACAGCGAATTGCAAAAAGCTGCATAAATGCTACGGCATGTAAATAACTCTTGGCTATTCTAAATTTACCAATGTGATGTTAATTTACAAAGACATAAAAAATGCATGTGGAAAGCTTTATCTAAATCCAAATATATTAACTTTTACAAAAATCCATTTATTGTATAGAATAATGATACACAAAATAATGCATAATAATGAAGAAAAATGGTTCAGAAGTTTTCTTCCTTTTTTCAAAAAAAATCCTGTACATGCATATTCATATTAATTCAATTAAAAAAAATTCTGTTTCATTTCAATATTTGTACATTTCGTTAAACATTTTCCTATACTCTCATTAAACTTTATTCATTAAACAATTTTACGAAATATAAAATAAAATTAATTATTTTGAGTAAATAAAAGGATACAAAATTAATATTAAATTTATTATTTAAATTTAATATCTAACACAGTGTCATGACATATTTCAGTGAACATGTAAATCCAGGGTAATACAGATAAAAATTGTGCAGTAAGATGTACATGGTGAACCGAAAGTTTTGCCCTTATTATAATAATTCCTTACAAAATAGCCGTTTGTATAATAATGTAATTTGTTGTATCATTGGATAGGTCAGTTTCAGTAGTTTTTTATGCAATATATGGCGCATTGTATTGGAAGGAATGCACCAACACCCTGGCCTTTGCGCTCTCCAGATTCTTTTGGGGCTATATCAAGGACGGGGTCTTTGCTACACCAATTGTTGACGTCGAAGAACTGAAGACTAGCATACAAGCTGCTGTGTTTACTATACATACATACATAATATGTGTACATAATATGTGTACATACATAAGACATATTAAAGACACTTAGCGGGAACTAGAATACCACTTAGACATTGTCCAAGCTACCAAGGGGGCACACGTTGAAAATTACTGACGTACGTGGTCTTATAAAAACATTTATAACAGTACTTACAATGTATCCAAACAAACATATGTCTAATTATAATAGTTTGAGCACAATAAATATTTATAAAACAGGACAAGACTTTTGGTTCACCCTATATATTAAAATTATAAGAAAAATCCTCGACAATATTTTTTTTTTACTGCTGTCTTAGATAAAATGGTTTACACACAAAATACATTAACACTATAATATGTGAGTAAGTGTAACTAATAAAGTTGTAAAGTGAAACAAAAAATAAAGAATAATTTTTGCACTTTTCCTTTTTATATTCAATAATATTTTCAACAAGGAAATCGTTGATAATCACTGTAATTAAAGTAATTTTTTCTTACAAGAAATATATTTGCATACAACTAAACCGAACACGTGTTCCATTTTTTTTCAGGAAAGAAATTTACTATTTCATCCCGTTTGTAACTCTGAAAATTTCTTTCGCTCTCTGTATTACTTAATTGTACTTAAGTAAAGCTCTTACAATCCTTCATTAGAAATCTCATTAGCTACAATTTATAATTAAATTCAGGTAAAAAAAAAAGCTTTTCTCAGCAATTTATGTCGATTGTATAAATAATTATATGATGTTTAAATAAGTTACACTGTTACACTTATATTACATTATGGCATTAAAAAAAAGTACTACTTCTAATTTTTTTTTATGACCTCTGAAAGAAATTTTATTTTTTGTATACATACTTTTTACATGTATGTATGAATACATTTAAACATGTATACATACATTTTTATGTACACATACTTTTTCATTTTTTGTATATATTCCTTGTATGTATGCTTTTTTAATTTTTCTATATAAAAGAGAACAGCTGTTTTCTTTCTTTCTTTTTCACAAATTTCGAAAATTAAATAATATTTGTTTTTCGAAAAATTTTGATTACACATTAAACAAACATTTACACTTTTTTGACTTACACGATTCTATTTTGTCTAAAATATACATTATAGTAAGGTCGTCTTAAATTGTAGAAGATAGCGCATTTTTCATAATTATATCCCGCAATACTTTATTGTCACATCTTTCGTTTCGACTACAATTTGTCAACATGCTTCCTTTTATGCTGGAACTATTTTTTCACAGCTAAAAGTAGATTTCGTGAACATTACTTCTATGTTTTGGGCATGTTGATGTTTCACAGAACAATTAACAACGGATAATCCTACTTAATAAACAAAAAATGAAGACTGCAGTTTTAGAAATATCGTTGAAACATCAGAGTACCATATTTATCTTTTCATTTTGGAGAGGGTTTTTTACACTTTCATAATGTTGCAAAATCTGAACATCAGTGAAACCAAATTACAATGGCTACTAAATAACTACTCGTCTATAAATTGTACCAAGTTTGTAAAAATCTCATTATTTATTCATTTTTTATCATATTTTTGTATAAATGTGTTAAGGAAAAATTAATGAATAATAACAATTGTTTATGTACACCGTTTCTATCACAATTATAGAATTAAACAGGGGTTTTTAGTGCAGTATTTGTATTTCAAAGATTACTTTTTAACCCTGTGAAATTAAGAAATATTCCAAAATTGTTTACATTTGCAATCTGAATTCTTACGTTTTGTAGATATGGGATGATAATTCCCATGAAATGTGTATGACTGTTGTCGATGTTTGACAGCTCAGACATAATTTGGGTCAGACGTAATTTAAAACATAGCGTTTATATATATATATATATATATATATTTCCCTGTTTAGGGATTCTGTCAACTTACGAATGACATGCATTAACGTTTATTTTCTTGTGAAGTTCAACATATATAGGTTTTTTCCACACAACACCACACTGCTTCGTAATTTAAAAAGGTTGTAATTTTAAAATTGTAGTTTAGTTGTATAAGAAACTAGTAAGATACAATAAAATTACGCGTAACTTCTTCTTGTGTTTTCCCATGAATTTATAATCCTCCGAATTTTAAATAGCTTATTTTATATTAAACTGCATAAAAAAATTGTAAATGAAGCACGAAAGGTTATCTTGAGTCTATAAAATTCAGAAAAATATATAAGAAAATATTAAAAATTAAATAAAATGCATAAAAATACAATAACCACTTATGTTTTACGGATTGTGTCGGTGATTAAAATTCGTAAATTGTTATCACAATAAAACCAAACAGAAAGTATTGTAAAATTTAAAGACGCTGTAATTCTATGAGACTTGGAATCAATGACTTCTTCGAGTTAATTTTCAGCAGATGATCAATGTACAAGAAAGAGTCAGACGGTAACAGATCAGTAAGAGTTTTGTTTAAAAAAGAAACAGAATCAATGATTAAAATTTGAAAATTGCCCGATCGTCAAAAATATTATATCCCCTTGAAAATTAGTACACCTGTCATGCTGTGTCCTTCCAAATTTTGATAACATTTTTGACCCTCACGTTTACAAAATATTTATAACCCGCCTAACGTATAATCAGTAAAAGAAAGAGCATACGAAAATTCTTACGAATTCAATATTTCTTTTCCTATGAAGAAATAGAAAAATTAGGAAAAAAATACGAAATAGGAATACGAATCTCCAAATATTAGTGCAAGTTTAAATCCATATGGCTGCATTTTTATCAATATAATAGATGTATTTTTGATTATAAAAGGGCATTGTTATCAAAATTTATCAGTCATTCCATTTATGGAACAATCCTCATTCAGTTTCTGTTGAATTTGGATTTTCAAATATACCAATTTATTTAAGAGCAATGAATTTAGATTTGAAGAAAATATATTTCTCATTTCAGATATATCACACATTTTTTTTTTTTTTTTTTGTAATTACTTTATAAATGCATTTTTATATCTTTATTTTGAATGCCAATTTAGAAAGAGATTCAAAGGAACTCCAAACATTCAAAACGGATAGGCACTCCTTATGAGAAAAATAGACCACGGAAAGTAAATTTAAAACAGAAAAACTGCCCCTATTTTATTTACTGCTAAAATTTTATAAAGGCGTAGCCAATATGGAACGTAAATTCCATCTGCTAGTAAAACAATTTTCTAATGTATGTTGTCCTTATACATTATTCTTATCCACTAATAAATATTAAACAATTTTAAAGTCAGTTATTTCAATTAGTCAATAGTCAATATATAAAACATTAAATTCAATACACAGTGTTTGTTTTGTAAGTAAACGAAAGTAAAAATAAAAGAAATGCTTATTGATTTATTTCTCCGAAAGATAAGCAAAAATCGAAATGCTACTACAGAAAAAAAATATCAATTGAACGGAAATTATTGAAATCAAATCAAGAACAGTCATGTTAAAAAGTACCATGTTATTTTTAAATGATCATAAAAAATAAAGTCTAAAATAAAGACAAGTTCTGTTTTTTTAAATTTAATTCCTAATCCATTATTACAAAAACAGTTGCCCAAAAGGTATCGGAAAAAACCACTCAGAATGAACATTTGTTTTTCGTTGTTGTTTTTCTGTTTAAAATATGAACAATTTATCTTACGTAATCCTGTCAACTCCGAAGATTTAAAATCAAAATTCAGTGAGCACCCCTAAGGACCACAGCACACACGGGATCTGAATTATCTGAAATGATCCTCAAAGAAACTCAAGAAACCTGGCGAACATTACACTGCTTTTCTTTCGCGGCATAGAATTTTATTTCGGCGGATTTTATTTCGGTGTTTTGAATACTGCCTACGTATGCCCTGTACGCTTAAAAAGGCATTAACCCGATTTACGCTAGAGTTAACCTGGTGGCACTCACGTTGTGGTTTGAAGTTAATATGGGTAACCATTGAACATTTTCCGTAAGTGAGCACCTCTCTGGACCACAACACACACGGGATCTAAATTATCTGGGATGATGATCAAAGAAACGCGAGATACCTGGCGTACATTACAGTGCTTTTCTTTTGCGGCATAGATTGTCCGGTGGATTTCATTTCAGTATTTCGAATACTCCCTGCGTTTACCCCCCCCCCCCCCCACCACCCGGTACGCTTAGAAAGGCGTTAACCTGGATTACGCTAGAGTTAATCTGACGGCATTCACTTTGTGGTTTGAAGTTAATATGGGTAACCATTGAAAAATTTCCGTAAGTGAGCACCTCTCTGGACCACAACACACACGGGACCTAAATTATCTGGGATGATGATCAAAGAAACGCGAGATACCTGGCGTACATTACACTGCTTTTCTTTTGCGGCATAGATTGTCCGGTGGATTTCATTTCAGTATTTCGAATACTCCCTGCGTTTACCTCCGCCACCACCACCACCCGGTACGCTTAGAAAGGCGTTAACCTGGATTACGCTAGAGTTAATCTGGCGGCATTCACTTTGTGGTTTGAAGTTAATATGGGTGATCATTAAAATTGTGCGTTAAAAAAAAAAATAAATAAATAAAAAAAATCCACTAAATCAACTTTAAATACGTCATGTCAAATTAATTTACTTTCAGAGGGGGGGGGGCAAGCCAAGAAATAAAGGATTTGAAGATCAATTCAAAATTATTACATGCCATTACGTTAGATTTCATTTATTTCCCTTGTTTGCTTTCAGATTATTGAAAATGAACTTGGCCTGCTTTTTTGCATGAATGTTTTGATTTTATTTTATATTCAAAAGTAAACTTTTTTATAGTTTTGTTGTTAAAATCCAACAACAAGTATATGATATAAGAAATAAATAAAATAATAACAATACTATTTATATCTTTAAAAAAGAGTGTCTGTATATGATCATACATTTATACTTAATAATAATAAAATGCGTTATTATATTTAAGGTAACAAGACAAATTTGGTGGGAAATTCTGTTCAAAAAAGCATTTCCCCCCCTTCTGAAACAAATATTGTACGAATCCAAAGAAGCTGTAACATTCTTTACATTTCTCCAATATATATTTTTAAAAATTCAAGATTTTGTACCAATAAATATAAAAAACTATTTATATTGGATTTAGTATTTCCTATTTTACTGAAATATCTCTTTTATTTTCCAGTATTTTATAAATTTCGAGCTTTACTATAGTGTTAATGTTTTTTCATCCTAACATTTGCGACATTTTAAAATATAGCTTAGAATAAATATTCTATTAAACTGATTGCATGATTAAGTTCGTAAAATTAGGCAATATTATGTATTTTTTTATTATATTTCCTTTTTCTGATGAAAACTGCAAAATTTAATAAAAAAGTTACTTCTATCGACATTAAAAGCTTTAAAAAAGTCAGTTTACCTTTGATGATAACATCGATATTTTTTTTCCTTTATAAGGAAAATTATGTACATCACGCTTTCATTTCCTAATTTAACATAAACATGCTTTCTTACGTTTGTAGTGATATAATATTTATTTCTTTGCTCAAAATAAAATTTCACGTTAACGCATTTCCTGTATATTTGTATTATATGAACTTGTACTTTGTTAAATTTATAAATTTAAAATAACTATTATCGTGAATTTACGTTTCTATTTCCTATTTCATTTTAGAAAAGGAAGTTCGATTCCTGTTCCCGAAGATTGGAAAAATTTAATAATCAACTTCCTTCTTCGCTATTAAAATGGAAATGTTCTCCATTTTCTGATTTTCTAAAATTAAAGATTATCTTTTGAAATAAAAATATGGTATAAAATGACATTCAGAATCATGATTGTTTTGCTTGATAAAATGTCTAAATTCTGAATGCTATAATAAAGAGAAAATAATGAATAACGTAACACAAGAGAAACGTGTGAAAAAGAAATGGTTATTTAGAAAAGTTATATTAAACATAGAAACATTATATGTTACATGCGACTGTACATTAAAAAAATTTAACTTTTACCTAAAAAATAGAATTTTATGTTTTGATGCTTTCAATAGCGTTAAACGTTCCTTTTTAGCAATTTCCAACGTAGTTGAAAAGTATTTATGAATTCGGTTTGTCTGTCTGTCTTCCGGCTCTCTGTCTGTTTGTCCGTGTTCTAACTCACATAAATATATTCGGATACTCATGCAATTGATATATATTATTGAGGTTTATTATGGCTTGTTCGGTGTTGAGAATGAAGTGCGTAACACTTACAGTTTTTTTACATGGGTACTCAAAATAATTCCAATATATTAGAGTCAAAAGGGAAAAATCATTTGCGGTTTATTTTAATGATGCTGCGCAATTTCTAACATATTGAAATTGATATTTATCACTGAGGTGCACTACAAGAGATTTACAATAGAAAATGGTTTACCTGGTGCTTATAGTTCCTTTACAGGTACACTCAAAAGAATTCCGTTACATTACTGTCGATGGAGAAAAATCGTTGGCGGTTAATTTTAATAATGTTTTACTATTTAAAACATATTGAAATATATAGATAGTACTAAGGAGGCTTACTATAGAATATTGTGTGCATAGCAATCGACGTTCATTTACAGGGACACACAAAATAATTCGGTACTGTCTGTTAACAACATTTTCTGTAAGCACTTTTTTCAGTTGCTGAACGCGTTTTTAAATGTAACTAATTTTTTGCCTATTATTTGGTATGTACAAAATCTATATACCTTATACATTTCAGTACAAAAGATCTTTAGTACATTTCCGTTTACTGACGGAACTTCCAGTAGGTGAATTTAAAACTGTGCTATGCGTTTCCTAACTGAACTAAAATTTAACATTGTAAGTAGTATATACATACAAGTCTATAGATCATATACATGGCTGCACAAAACAATTCGGATATTCTTCCGAATATTTCTGAAATCGGATTTTTAAATAAACTATGCTTTTTCCAGATCGTTTACTTAGATATCATCTTTCACCTTATTAAACGGTAGTATTGTAAAATTATTTCGGAAGTGTCGGAAAGTGTGTGATTTTTCGTGCTTGTTTAAATACATTTACCCACATCTCTGACTTTTTCTGATAAAAAAAGTTGTTACAGATAGTAACTTTATTATTAAAAAGATGAAATATCTAAAATTAAAAATGTAAATTTACAAATTCAAAAAACGATCCCACACACACACACAAAGTAATATAAGTAAAAAGAATGTGTAAACCTTTTAAGGGTCAAACTACTTCTGTTTTAAAGTTGTTGAAATTACACCAGATTGTATGATGTTTTATTTGAAATTATGTACAATTTTTTCTTCATGTACATTGTTAAAACAAAATTTTATTCCAGATATCTGGTACCATTGTGGCATTTGAGACCTAAAAAAATGGTATCTATAATATATAACCTCCCTTAAAAGTGTTTTAAACTTTTTATATTTTTTATAAAGTTTTTTATATTCTTTTATTGTAGATTCTTTTTGCTGAAAGAAACTAGAAACTTTAAAAGCATTTTCCTCTAAAATTATATTTTAGGATAAGGCCCTTTTTCCGTGCACTGCGTATATGTTATTCTGTAACTAGCTATTTATCTTCTTTATACACCATTAAAAATAGCAATTATTATTTTAGAATAATGGAATTTATGTCTGAATAATAACAGTTTACTTGTTTTATCAGTACACGTGTAGTACTAAACATGTGTAGAACACGTGACTATGTGTATGTTCGTACATAAAAGCTTGTGTATTTCTGTGTATTTTTATATTTCTGCATTTTTTCAATGTTTGTGTACTGAATTGCGTTTTACAGTGGTTTAACAACAACGAAAAAAATTACGAAGAAAATATTTTACAGATTGGTTGAAACCAGCGGCGCATCGATTCAATAATTATCGACGGGTTCAATATGTCTGTACAAACAATCAGAATAATGAAATAATTTCGACTCCCAATAAAGAATTATGTAGTTAAAATAGTAATTCATCATTTAAATTAATTACCATTTTTAATATAGAATTAATGAAAACTGATTTCCAAATAGGAAATTAGCGGATTGGTGAGTGAGATATTATATATATATATATATAAATGAGTGTGTGTGTGTGTGTGTGTGTGTGTGTGTGTGTGTGTTTTAAATTGTTTTTATAACCTTTTTTCTAATATTATGTTTTTAGAGGGATCTTACATAATCAATTTTCATATTCCTAATTTCAAGAAACCAAGTACTTTCAAGTAAATATTTACTTTTTAAAAATCATTTAGATATTTGCACTTTTATAATTCTATGAAAGTTATCACTAAAACTAACCATATAACTTTCTATATGATTCAGTAAAATATAACTAAAATTTACAATGTTTCTCTCTATAATTCTAAATAGCTATTGATATTTTAGGAAGATCATAATCTATATTTATCATTACTTCTTAAAAAGTATTTAATAAAGTTGGTTTTGAAAGTCCCGAATATTATTCTCATTTAAGCGTAAGTTTTTAGTATTTTTATATAAGGAAATTATTTTCTTTCATTATTTTCTGTTCTTACTAAATTTAGATTTTATTTTATATCTGCTGACACTCACTTCAAAATTTGCATTTGTAATTGCTTTTAAAGTTAAGGAAAGACATTTAATATTTTGCCATCATACGTTGATTTATAGCCGATCAATGTCAGTTTAGTTTAACACAATTCAATTCTCCTTTAAAACCATCAGTCATATTTCATTTAAAGAAATTGAAGAAAATTAGAAAAAATAAAGGTTTTTTCAATGTTCTATATATTTATTAGCTACATTATCGTGGTACAGCTGTTTTGTTCGAAAAATCAGCTAAAAAGCTGAAAGGTTATCTTTTTGCTATTTCAACTCATTTGAATATAAATGAAAATGTAATTTAACAAGTTTCTCGCATCTTTTAAAATAATTCCGTTGCTTTTTGTATTGTATATAACAGAGTAAGGTTCTTTTATTGCAATTAATCGTGAGTAGTTGAAAAAAAAAATTGTCTGCTTGCTTTTAGGAACTCGTCTAAATTTAATTGAAAATATAAAGTACCGAATTTGTCGCATTTTTATAAATAATTTTGTTGCTTCTTTTACTGCATATAACAGTGTAGGGTTCATTAATTGCGATTGATGAATCGTGACTAGTTGAAAAATATTTTTTTCAACTACTTTCAACTAATTTTTTTCAAATATTTTTTATTTTGCTTTTAGAAACTCACCTACATTTAATTGAATATATAAAGTAACGAATTTCTGGCATCTTTATAAATAATTATGTTGCTTCTTTTATTGCATTTTAATTATACTAAAACTAGAATTATCAGAAAATTATCATAGAAAAACCAAACTTTAAATATTAAACGCAATTTTCTGAAAATGCCTTTTTTTTTATTTTGCCTAGCCACTTCGACTGCTCAAGAATAAAACAGCTTTTATAGGTTATGTTGATAAGTTAAGGCAATACGTTTCACAAAAAGTTATTTTTTTTTAAACTAAGTATGGAATTTCTGTATTTATTTGTTTTACTTATAATTTATATTATATTTGTACTTCTTTCATTTGATATATATATATATATATATATATATATATATATACATATTGGAAAAAAAAAAACTTTATTATTTAGCAATTAGGAGTGAAAGAACCTAATAAACCATTCTTTATAATTTAAATATTAATTAAGCTGTACAACAATGAATTTTTAAAAAAGTTCGTAAGCTATTTTTGAAATTTCATTGTCCGAAAATGGTATGATAACGTTGACAGCTTATGCAAAATTCACTGACAAATGGAACTACATATTTGTACCCTATACAAATAAATTAATCTTGTGTAAATATATACGATTGTGCATTTGTGTTATCTTATTACAATGATAAGCCATAGACCACGTTCAAAATTATTTTTTATAGTTATTTTGTATTTACGGTTTTATTTGAATACTTTATCATTTTTTATTTAAATATATATATATATATGATGAAATGGGTGTACTCTATAGATCCTCGGTTAGTAAGCATTTTCAAAAGAATTTATTTCATAGAGACCTCAGTTAAATTCCAATATATAGATTGTTAATATTGTTCCAGCTTCAGTTATAATGTTTTGCTCTGATATCAATTTAAAATAGTCCTCCTTCTTTCACACACACATATATATATATATATATATATATATATATATATATATATATATATATATATATATATATATATATATATATGTAGCATTTTGACGAGGTTGAGATATTGCGATGAATAATATTCGATGAAAAAATGGTAGTCCTTCAACGATGTAACCAGTTGCAGTCGACATTAGCGAGAATGGCGAAGTATAAGGCAATGAAAGGAGTCACCAAAGTTTTCCAATAAATCCAGCCAATCTCCAGACAAATAATTTTATTAGAAGACGAACAACACAGAAACAATTCCAAAAGGCCTAAAACTTATAGCCCCCGGGCTCACGATGTTTCACTTCATTAAATTAAGATGTTACTGGGCCAGATGAATATTCCACGGAATTAAAAACACCAGATACATATTTGTTTAGACTTCCAAAAACGTCAAAAATCTCGTGCTCCGACCGGTGCGGGCGAGTTTTGTTCTCTCCGCGGAAACATACACATAATTACGTCACGAGCGCACAACCCAATGAGTGAGAAGCGACTTCCAGCCCAGCGAATGAGGCTAGAGGGCGAGGCTAAAACAGTAAAGAATCCCGTACTTGGGTGCGGATCAATTTTGAAGTTAAATCCCAAGCGCGCGAAAAAATCAGAGCAATAATAATAAGAAGAAGAAGAAGAAGAAAATGGCTTTTAAAAAACATTCGAAATGAGAACGCGTCTCGGAATTTTATAGATTGGGGAGCTGATAAAAGTGACGAATGAACTTAAAATTTTAGATTAAGATTTGGAATAAAATAATTATTAATATACGGATATTTACTTTTAAAAGGACTTTAAATAGGAATAGATATTATTAAGAATTAAGGAAATACTGACTATGACAGAAGTTAGATTAAATTTAAAAGATTAATGCGAATAAAATGGAAGGATACGAAGGAAATAAATTTTTTATATAACATTATCCCCCCCCCCCTAAAAATCCGAATGACGGGTAGATCCGATGATATACAAGTTCATTAAAACAAGCAAGAATTTGGATTACAAAATATTTATCTGGTATTCTAGTTAATGCCAAAAATTCTTTGATTTTATTAAAGTTAATTCAACAGTTATTTTTGTAAACTCGAACCTGTGGGAATTGTTTAAAAACAGAAATACATACAATTACAATATAAATAATTTAGTAAACATAATATTTTTTCACTCTTCAAACATAAATCGTGAAAAGGATGAATATAAGGTAAACAAAGCATTTATGTCTAAGCAGTGAAAAGTATAAATGTCTAATAGTCCTCTTAATCAGTAACAGTCTGAGTCATAGAACTCTCATTTCCAATAAAAGTTTCTTGGTATGGATATGAAGGCACAGATATGTCAAGTATTAGCCAGTAATATAGTTTCCGGCAATACAGTGTATTGATTCTGTAGTAGGATAATTCCAGTTAATCATAAAGTTCAAAAACATAAGAAAGTTTCATCACCACTAAGTTCAATAAACAATTAAAGTACTGGTTTGTGATGCTTGATAAGTTTTGTGCCTTGATAAGTAGGTATAGCTTGATAAGTTTTATGCCTTGATAAGTAGGTATAGTTTGATAAGTGCACTTATTAAGTGAAGTCCAGTCAGTTAATAATGTTCATCAATTAGATATGAGTATTAGATGTTTTGCTAGTAAGATGTGACTGTTTATCATCAACTAATATACTATCAGTTGTTCTCTTTTATCACAATTCTCAAGAATATTCTCTTTTATAATCTTATCACATAATAAATAACAACAACAATTATAATAACGACATAATAATATCAACAATAACAAACAACTTCAAAATAATACTAAATCTGTAATTCATCTGTATATAATTTTAATTCCTCATTCTTTTTAAATATCAGTGAGGAATGAAAATATACTTAATAAAAGGAAACAAAATAAATAAATAGTAAACTAAGAAATATCTGTGAAAAATTATCAACAATTCAGTAAGATAATGTGCTCTCTGTTTTCAGTCAAAAAAGAGAAACATAAGCTGCTCAATGAAAATAAGACCTTGAAGTGTATGGTGGATAATAAGATTAACTATTACTATTAGTAGAGAATTTTATTCTATTATTATAATTTAATTTAATCCAGTGAATTTTTATTAAATTATTTTAATTTAATGTATTATTCTAATCTAATTTGCTATTCCAATTTACTTTATTGTTCTAATTCAATTCACTCCAATATAAAAACCTTTTAACTCAAATCAACTAATTTACGCCTGCATAAAAAGTTAACTCAAGCAAAAATATTGGCAGTAATATTCTTGGGAATTCCTATATTCAAGAACATACTGTTATACCGAAGAGAATTGATTAGTCAATTATAATTTGATTTCATTAAATTTAGTTAATTTTTGCTTTACTAGGTTTAATATTAAGCTATTGATTTAACATTAGTTTGTTGTTGCTCATGGGATAACTTTAATTTGTCAGGAGGGTAATAAGGGCGTAATTTTGATACATGGACTATTTCAGTAAATTTATTTTGAGTCTGTATATTAATTTCAACATTTACATCAGATAATTTTTTAAGGATTTGATAGGGACCACTAAAAACTTGTGAAAGCTTTCTGGTATTGGGATAATAGAATTCTTCATAGATAACAAGATCTCCTATCTCAAATTTTGGCTCCACATAATTTCTATCATAATATTTTTTACTTTTCCAGTAAAATTCATCCGTGCGTTTTTTAGCAATGTTGAGGGCTTCCTGGACAGGAGGGTAATAATTTTGCTTAAGAGGGGTATCATAGGGTAATTTGCCAAAAAGTAAAAAAGCAGGAGGGAATTTGGTTATGGAATGGGGTGTATTATTGTATTCATTAACTACTTCAGTCAGAAGTTTGGTCCAAGGAATTTTGGAGGTAGTAGAATTAACTTTACACTTTAATCTTGTAACTATTGATTGACTCACTCTCTCACACTTGCCATTCGTTTGAGGGTGATGTGATGTGGTTAAACGTTGCTTAATATTGTGATTCCGCAAATTTTTTTTTAATCTAGGTGAAGTAAAGGCTGCATTCCTATCACTTAATACCTTTTGAGGACCCTGTATATCGAAAATTTTGATGAAACAGATTAATTGTTGAGGGAATTGAATATTGAAGACTTATTTTAAGCAATTTGTGTATGTTTCTGTGGTAACACATTTTGAAGGAAATGCCCAAACATATCTGGTTGCATGGTCGATGATGATGTGTAGATATTTTTTGGTGGAGTTATAATAATTGAATCCTCCCACAGTATCAATAGAAAGACATTCAAAAGGTTGATCTGTTGTGGGCATAACTTGTAATAAGCCAAATTTTTTCTGTCTGGGTTTTTTATTCTTTTGACAAATATCACAATGTTTACAAAATTGGTTATATCTTGCGTCATGTCAGGCCAAAAATAATTAGGGGAGATTAAATTTAACATTTTTTGGATACCAGGATGACCAAATTTTTCATGAGCAACATTTAGTATTTTTCTCTTTAAAGACATGGGGACTACTATTTTTCGAAATCCTTTCCTTTTAATAATCATAAGTCCATTTTCATTTAGATAATTTTTACCACACACATTATCTTTTTCCTGCCTCTCTATAATTTCTTTAACGTCCAGAAGAAAAGTAAGTGGTTGAATAAAATGTGAAACTGGGTTTCTCGACAACATTTCGGCTTCGACATTTGTGGATCCCTTTTCGTAAACTATATTATATTCAAACATGCTCAACTTCAAAGACCATCTAAATAACCTGCCTCTCAAATGTTTAGTATTTTTTAACCATACAAGAGATACATGATCAGTATGAATGGTAAAATTTACACCATGAAAATAATGATAGAATTTGTCTAACGTGTCAATGATGGCAAGACACTCTAACTCGGTAATAAAATAATTCTTCTCATAACTTCTCAATCCTCTAGAGAAATAAGCAATTGGATGTAAAAAATTATTACTATCAGGTTGTTTTAAGACTGCACCTACTGCCACCTGTGAGGCATCAACAAACATATGGAGGGGTAACTTCGGGTCATAAATTTTTAAGATAGGTTTGGCTATTAAGGCATTTTTTAATTTTTGAAAAGAATTTTGACAATCTGTATTCCATTCCCATAATGTATTTTTCCTGAGTAATCTGTTAAGAGGGACTCGAATATCGGCATATTTATCTATAAACTTGTGATAAACATTGATAGATCCTAAGAATCTCTGAAGTTCCTTTACATTTGAAGGGGGTTTTCGTTTTTTTATTACTTCAATATTAGCATTAGCAGGAGTTAATGTGCCATTCTGGATGGTATATCCTAAGAAGTTAATTTTATTTTGAACAAAATTGCATTTAGATAGTTTAAGTTTAATGTTTTCACGTCTACATAATTCAAATATTTGGTTTAA
Organism: Maratus michaelseni; assembly: GCA_963931845.1. Lineage (NCBI taxonomy): Eukaryota > Metazoa > Arthropoda > Arachnida > Araneae > Salticidae > Maratus > Maratus michaelseni. The sequence goes on from OZ007589.1 coordinate 327,296,697, forward strand.
ATGTTGCATGTGTTCTTCTAATGAGGAAGAAAAAATAATGATATCATCAAAATAATGGCAAGCAAAGTCTATTTTGTATTTAGTAAGTATTCTTCTAAGGGTTCTATTAAATATCGGGGGGCCTAATTTAATACCGAAGGGCAGAACTAACCATTCAAAGAGCCCAAAGTTGGTAGCAAAAGCCAATTTTTCAGTATCGGATGGATGTATGGGTATGTGCCAGTAGCCAGAGGCTAAATCTAAAGTTGAAAAATACTGCGCACTACTCAGTTTATCTAAAATTCCATCGATACGAGGTAGGGGTTCTGCGTCATTTTTCATTATTGCATTTAATTTTGTATAGTCAACACATAATCTAGTTTTTTTACCTTCTTCTCTTTTCATTACTAATGTAACAGGGGCAGAATAGGGACTATTGCTCTCTTTAATTAAACCAGCATCTAATAGTGATTGAATTTGATCCGAAATCTCTTTTTCTTCTAAAGGGGAAGTTCTGTACGGCCTCAGAGATATTGGTAGGTCAGAATTAAGTAATATACGTTGCGGTTCAATATTAATTCTCCCGACATCAAATTTATTTTTAGAAAAAATGTCTAAATAATCCCTTATACTTTCCCTTAAAGTTTCATTTTCTATAGAAATTTCCCCAATTAATTTAGAATTATCAACATTAGATGGAACAAAGGATTGAGGCGATATGATATTTCCATAATCGGGTTGCACTCTCTGATAATCACAGTTAACATTAAAATGAAGTAATCTTAATTTATCACTGAATATGTTCTTAGATTCATTTAAAACAAGGTCTCCTTGTAATACTCTACATCGGTGGTTCCCAACGGGGGGCGCACGCCCCAAAGGGGGGCAATTTGACATTTTAGGGGGGCAATTTGAGAATTTGTGAAATTCAGACGTCCGCGCTCTTTAAATTTTAAAACAGTTTAAATAATACTTTTTAAAAATAATAAAACAAATAAAACAAAATTTAAAAGCATTTTGCATAATAAATTTTCTGGTTTAAAACATATTTTATTTTAATTTTTTCAAACTTGTTACAAAAGTCAAAGCGCTACTGTCAGATGCATGACCAGAAGTTCGATCAACCAATTAAAACAAATTTCTTTAGAGATCTTTAATTTGGGATCCTAGAGGGAATAACTGATTAGGTTTTATAGTCAAAGACAAAAAATTTTATTAATTCTGGTAAAGAATTACAAATATCTCAATTCAGAGGGAACTGCTCCGTATTCTGGGCGTCGCCTAATAGACAGCAGTTATTTAAAATAAGTTTTGAAAACTGTAACATAGCATTTTATATCCGTTAATTATTTCATGATTTTTTTTTGTAGGATGCCATAAATTTTTTATTGTAACGTGTTTAACTGCTAGTTCCATTATATTACGGAGGTAGTGGTTTAACTTAGTAATGATTATATTGGAAATTATAATATTTAAATAAGAATTTAAGTTCTTAAAAATATGTTCTATGATATTTAAATTAATAATTTTTCATTTTCTGATTTCAAAAAATTTAAACTTAAATTTGTTGAAATGCATGATATTCAAAATTTCTTATTCCATATGCATATTTGAATTTACAGTTTTAAAATAAGTTAATACTTATACCACTTCTCTTCTTATAATTCATAATTTATTCTTTATACTGCTTATTAAAATAAATTTTATTCTGGGTGATGAATGGAAATTGTGATATTTTGAAATAATCAGGTTCAGTTAATGCAACTATTTTTCTTGTTTGTTTTGAACAGAAGTACTATGTGGAATATATAAGGCTCGATTAACACATATGTTAACTTCCACCTACCACCACTATTTTTGAAAAGAAATTTTTCGATTATTGAATCGCAAATTCTACGATTAAATAAGGATTTTTTTCTTTTTAAGTGGTATAAGTTTGTAAAGGCCGTAAACAGGCCCAGGAATTAAATGAATTATTTCATTCTTCCCCCTTTTTTATATTTTTATGCATAAAGTGCGTGAAAATTTTGTTCTGAATATGTATACAAAATATTTTGTTCTGTGGGGTAGAACGGTACACAGTGGACCACTTTTTCAGTTAAATTTTTTTTTCTCTTTAACAGGCTGACCGATCTGTATTAAAATACTTTTGAATATTCCTTAAACCTTCTTACATACATCATAATTTTCCCACAACATAGTTTTCAATACATTTTTCACAAAAAAAAAAATATATATATATATACACTTGTAAAATGGACCCGTGTACTCCGGAAGCGGGGTACACTGGTCCACCCACCGGGGTACGGTGGACTACTATTAGGTATTATCTAAAATATAATATAAATCTATTTCTCATTAATCTAATTCTTTTTTGTTGCCCCTTCACCCCCAAAATAACATAGTAATATAAATTTTGAAACAAAACAAAAAAGTAATTATATTTTGAAAATAATAACAGATTAATACAGGAACAATTGCAATTTAGTTGAAGTTATTACTTAAGTACAAAAAAATCAGCGCACATTAAAATTTGAAAATGAAATTCCAAAGTACTTATGAGTAAGATTGAGCCTGGAATTTTCAAGAAATAATTTTGGGTCTGAGAGCAACATTATAAAATCATTGACATCAACAGCAGATTCATATACAGTTTCGGGAGAAATAAACTGATTTCCATTCAATTTGCGTCTCATGAATCTTACTTGAATAGAATCATCAACAATTAGACTACAGTTATATTTATCAAAGGTAGTAAATACAAAACAAAATATTTCTTATTATGTTAAATAAATTGTTATTTTTATTTGTTTACTTTATTTTACAGTTAAATCTACTTTAAAACAATCTTTCTTTATAGAAAATAAGCAATTATTAAATATTTTGAACATTCTGCATTACAGGAGCAGTGTGGATTGTGGACCACTGTGCCCCAGGAGTGGGTGGTCCACTGTACCCCATGTTGAAGTTCAATAAATAATCATATTAATATTGTTTATAGCTTTCTTTTAAACGTATCAACTTTAAAGTAAAATAAAAACAAGTATCTTAGCTTTGCAAAAAAGCTGTTTTATTTTATTTATCTACAACCTTTAATTACTAAAAAAATAAAAATATGATGATAAAAAATTTTACTTTTAGAAGCTCAAAACAACCAATCAGGATAAAATAGTTCAATCTGAGCTAAACATATTTTCTGAAGACTATACATATTCATTGCAGTGCTGTTGTCTATTAGGATAGAAGAGAAGCTAAAAAAAAAATTTAAATAAATAAAATATTAGGGGGTGGTCCACTGTGCCCATAGGTCCAGAATGTACCGGTCTTTCTTATATTCGCCTAATGTTTTTCAAAACTGTTTCTATGGTTTTCGTGGATATTCCTCTGGGCCAAATTATTCGATAGAGCCTTCTGTTTTCTAATCTTTGTATTTTTTGTCATGCAACAAGTGAATTAATCCTTTTTTATATATTTATTTAATCGTTGGTAATGTTTTCATATGCTCTAGTTAACTTTAGCTTACTTTCACTGTATACATATAAAATTATTATTGGTCATATAGTATAAAAAATAATTAGAAAAATGTAATTCGTATTTCTGCGAAAAATCTGAAGAAAAAAGTATTTAGATGAAGGTTTAAATGTGGGTTTAAGCCGGCTAACCACGATGAACGATCCTCTTAATGCCTTTTATGCAAACAATGCTTAAGAAATGAATCTATTAAACGAGGTCGTCTTGAAGCGCATATGAAGGCAAAACATAATGAGTATATACATTCAAATTTAAGTTATTTTAAAACTTTAAAGAAAAAGTTTGAAAAAAGATTAACGATTAAGTCTCTATTCACTGAGCAAACTGCTACAGAAAATTGTACTTTTGAGGCTAGTTATGAAATGTCTTTACTCATTGCTAAATCTGGAAAAACCCGCACTATAAGTGAAGATTTGATTAAACTATTAATATTCCTTAAAACAGTCCTGAGCAAAGATGACAAAGATGTGAAAGCTATGCCACTTAGCAACAATACTGTTAGTAGAAGAATAGATGAAATGAGTGAGGACACTGAAAGCACAACTTGTTGAAAAGCTGAAATCAAGAAATTTCTTCATACAAATGGACGAATCAATTCTAAGAGACGGTGAAGCCGTATTGCTTACTTATGTATGATATATTAATATAAGTGAATTTACTAAAGAATTGTTTTTCTGCAAATCATTAAAGAGCACCTCTACTGCCTCTGATATTTTTAATACATAGAAAAATTACTTAGATATAAATAGTAGTACGCAAATGGCAAATATAACATCTTGCACTGCCGATGGTGCTGCAGTTATGATGGGTAAGAGAACTGAGATGTTTAAAACTAATGAAAGAAGAGAATCTAGAACTGCTTCTTGTGCATTGCGTCATCCATAGAGAGAATTTAATATCAAAAAACATTTCATCTATTATTAATAATATATTCAAATCTGTCATAAGATATCAACTCCATAATATCCAATGCCAAATGTGAGAGTTTATTGAAGCAGTTTTGTGAAGGCAAAAACGCAGACCACGTTCCTCTTTTACTTCACACTGATGTAAGATGGCTTTCAGTGGGGAAATGCTTAAAAAAATTGATGGAGTTGTTTGATGTTCTTGGTGAATTTTTAATTGAGAAATCTGGACATGAAGCACCTACAAACCATTGATGGAAAAGCATTTGTTAGTTATTTAGCAGATATCTTTGAAAATTGAATATGAATACCTTGAATAAACAATTTCAAGGAAAAGGTAAAACACTTGTCGATCCATGCAAAAGCAAAAATATTTGGCTTTATTAAATTGAGTAAGGTATGACAGAAAATATTTCTGAGAGAAAGTTTGACCTATTTTGCTGGTTAAAAAATTTTAAAGATGACCGATGCCGTTATAACTGTCATTGTGGATGATTTGAAAATATTGGTCTCTGATTTGAACGATACATTTTCTGATTTAAAGAAAATGGATTTCCCACCGTGAGTCATGCTGCCAATGTTTGTGAACTTATCATTTGATGATTCAATACAATGTCCAGAAGAACTCTATGAAATTCAAAACGATGACTCAGTTAAAACCTTATTCAGTGTGACGGCATGGCTTTTGGGCTGAGACAGAATATAAATATCTAAAAGAAGGATAATTTGCAAGAAAAATATTGTTATCATTTTCATCCTATTCCCATTTACCTAGTTGAATGTGCTTTTACTGCAGTAAATGATTTACTTTTGTAGTAAAGAAATCGACTGGACATAATTAAACGAGGGGACTTGAGATTAAAATTGACTAAATTAGAGCTTGATATAAAAGCTCTCTGCAGCCATCATGAAGAACAAGGACCTCATTAATTGTATTCTCTTCATCTTAAGTCTATTTTAAATTTATTAACTACTTTTTTACTGCCAGTAATTAAAAATATAAAAGCAGCATAGAAGAATTTTCAATTAAATTTTTTATTTATGTATCTTAATTTTCTATTAAATATTAAAAAGAATAATTTGTTTTTGTTTTTTTTTACATCGCTGCATATTATTACTATTATTATTATTACCGATTTCTTCATAAATACTTTCTTTTCGTTTGTTTTTTTTTTCTTTCGTGAATGTACTGTCCTATTTTTAGATCCGATTAAAGGCGTTAGGACTTCTTTAGTGGGAAAAAGAGTTCGCTTTTTATATAATAAGAATTATTTGTCACAGGCAGAGGGAAGGGGGGCATCAAGGTTTTAGAGATGATTTAGGGGGGCACGGCCAAAAAAAGGTTGGGAAACACTGCTCTACATGTAGCACAGTCAATAATTAAATTAAACTTACAGCATTCTTTTAAACCTAATATAGCATAATCTAAATTTGTATTACATATCAAAAATCTAATATTTTGCTGCACATTACCTAATTTAAACAATAATTTACAAGCTTTATCTATTACAACAGTTCCTTTGACTTGGCCAATAATAACAGGTGGAATATTTATAACTTTAGCATTTAACAATTTAACAAATTTAAAAGGTAAAATACTTATGGTTGAGCCAGAGTCAATCACACAAGGAAGTTCCCTGTTATTTACATATCCTGATACAATTAACTGTCATATATTATCAGTAGATGGTTGTGGTTGTCTAAGAGGGGGTGCAGAAGATTGCAAAGGGCTCACATTGAATACACAATCCCTCTCCTAGTGGTAAGCATTTTGTATACCTCTATTTAAACACATTCGACATGGTCTACTTGGGTATTTGCTCTGAAAATGTGCAGTAGGCAACCTAGGATTGATAAATCTAGAATTTGAAGCATTAAAATTGTTCTGTGAATGAAAATTGGAATTTGGCATATGAAAATTTCGACTTGGGCGAACCCAATGTCTAGGTGCCTTATCATATTGTGGCAATGATCTATAATTCTGAAAATTACTCTTAGAATTACTATTGTTGACCTGGGAAGTAGGAATTAGTACTAATTGTTTAGCTATTAGGTACCAGTCTATTGTATTTTTTGGAGGATTACTAATCATATAATTCTGGTACTCAGGTTTGAGACCGTCTGTTAATCCCTGTACTATTATAGTTTCACATAAACAAAGTTGTCTACCTATTTCAACCTTTTTTCGAAAGTACTTATCCAAATCATTGAGATCATTTAATTTCATAGAAGCAAATTCTGAAAATCGAGGAACATGAACAGTTATGAATTTTTCAGTAAGAATATCAGTTATTTTGTCAAAAGCATTACATTCTAAACATTCATTGATAAATACCTTCAGAGCCTCTCCTTTCAAATATTTGGGAATATTTTTAATCTTCCAATTTTCATCTTTCTTTTCAGAAAGGCATGTTTTGTCAAAATGGTTTAACCAAGATTGAATGTTCATTCCAGGTTCGAAATCAAAAGGAATGATGTTTATTTCGTTTTCACTCATTTTGTGATCACCAAGGACTTTTACAAGTCCAGATCGCAATAACATTAACATAAAAATTAAAGAGAATTAACACAACAGATGTAAAATAAAATTTAAATTAAATAACAATTGTAAATACCTTCATCTCTAATAAATAATGATAATAATAATAATAATACAACAAATAAGAAAATCTGAGCGAAACTTAAATAACATAAGAATAAATCAAATAATAAATAATACATACAATAATAACGTTTTTCAAACTTACGTAATTCCGTTCACAAGTTTTCTGCCTGTTTACTTTTTGAAATTTTTCAGACCGATCAATTTATTTATTTTTTTGCAAAATGATACTTTTTCATTTTTTTTTTTCTGTAAAAGAAAATATTATTTAAATTATTCCGTCATTATTGAGATGTTGTTTTGTAGAACATTCACACTGGTCTGCATCTGGTGTTTCCAGGGATAAATTATTCCAACACTTTTTGAAAAATTCGATGCATATTTTGGTGAGAATCAGTTGCACACACCACAATGGAAAATGTACAGCATCCGCATTCAGCAACATATCACAGCTTCTCCGTTTATCAGACGATCAGAAGAACAACTAATCGACATACTCTTCGCGAGAACTAGACGCACACTCTTCGCTATGAAGATGTACAACAGTAGCCGGCAATACATTCGCAGCTCATCCGTCCATCAGAACATTGGCATACCTCAGCGCAAGTTCATGGAATCCTAACGGGCTTTTTGTAGCATTTTGACTAGGTTGAGATATTACGATGAATAATATTCGATGAAAAAATGGTAGTTCTTCAACGATGTAGCCAGTTGCAGTCGATATTAGCGAGTATGGCGAAGTATAAGGCAATGAAAGGAGTCCACCAAAGTTTTCCAATAAATCCAGCCAATCTCCAGACAAATAATTTCATTAGAAGACGAACAACACAGAAACAATTCCAAAAGGTCTAAAACTTATAGCCCCCGGGCTCACGATGTTTCACTTCATTAAATTAAGATGTTACTGGGCCAGATGAATATTCTACGGAATTAAAAACACCAGATACATATTTGTTTAGACTTCCAAAAACGTCAAAAATCTCGTGCTCCGACCGGTGCGGGCGAGTTTTGTTCTCTCCGCGGAAACATACACATAATTACGTCACGAGCGCACAACCCAATGAGTGAGAAGCGACTTCCAGCCCAGCGAATGAGGCTAGAGGGCGAGGCTAAAACAGTAAAGAATCCCGTACTTGGGGGCGGATCAATTTTGAAGTTAAAATCCCAAGCGCGCGAAAAAATCAGAGCAATAATAATAATAATAATAATAATAAGAAAATGGCTTTTAAAAAACATTTAAAAGATTAAATTTAAAAGTTTAATGCGAATAAAATGGAAGGATACGAAGGAAATAATTTTTTTATATAACATATATATGTGTGTGTGTGTGGAATAAATATTATATATATATATATATATATATATATATATATAATTTATATTCTCTAAAATGTATTTTATTTTTATTTTTCAAATTTTCTACTTCTCATTTCATATTTGAAGATGAGATTGAGAACATTTACAACCAAAAACAGAATTTAAAAAAAAAAAAAACTTTTGTTTCTTTCTTTAATTTTACAGATGTTGGATAACAATGAGCAAGACGCACAAAATATTTTTTAAAATAGAAATGAAAAATGAAAAAGGTCTTCAAAATCCGTAATTTTTCCTGACATGTTAATTGAATCATTTCAGTCGTTCTAAAAAATGTACTTGTCCAAAATTGTCAAAAATGTTTTTTTTAAGAATATAATACTTTTCACCATATTCTATCACTTCTGAAAAAAAAAGCACTAGTCCGAATTTTAGGTATAATTCCTCCATTTTTAAACGAACAGGAAAACAACTATCAGTTTTGTAAAGTCACTTGTCCATGGACACGTGTCCTTCAACGGGACAATGACTTATCCGTTAAATTGTATGAAATATTTTTGTTTACTAGTTTTATAACAAAATTTATACGGATATTTTTCTGATAACTATTATACAGGGTGATTACAATGACTATCCTAACTTTGAAGGCGTATATCTTCTGAACAATAAAAGGTAGTGTTCCATTTCACATATCGAAGTGAGTGAGAAGTTATGTATGTTTCATAAATGTAACGGTTCCTTTTTTTGGCGACAGATGACGCAAAGAGAAGCGAGTTGAAAGTGAACCGGCATCTTACGTTGCGGGTTCATTCAACAGGATGGTGCACCACCCCATTGTCACATTTCTGTACGAGAGTTTTTGAACGAGCAACTACCTCAGCGGTGGATTGGTCGCAGAACAGATTTCGACGCTGTTCTTCATCAGTGGCCACCACGAAGCCCGGACTTAACTCCATTGGATTTATTTCCTTAGGGATACATAAAGTGTTTTTCTTCCGCCTCTACCAGCTGACACTGCTGAACTGAAAACGAGGATAACTGCAGCTATTGCAATTGTATCACCCGACATGCCGAAAACCTTGTGGGGCGAATTATCCTGCAGAATGGATGTCATTCGTGTTTCTGCTGGTGGTCACATTGAACATTTATAATTTTTTGTTATTCGTAATTTCACAATCTTCTTTTTAATGTCTTTTTCTCAAATGTGTGTATCTTCTATACTTTTGCTAATAAAGCCCTTCAAAGTTGGGATATTCATTTGTAATCACCCTGTATATCTATAGACTAATATATATGTATACGCTTATTCAGACGGACGATATATTACATTTTGTTAATTGGTGTCCTTCCCCATGCAAAACAGAAGGTGTTTCAGAAGAATCAAGAGAGAGAAATGTCTCAAAAAAAAGCTAAACTAAGATTTCAACAAACATATTTGATCCACTTTGAATCTGATAGTTCGGGCATTGTCGGTAAACATGTAAAATGTAAATATATAGTATATAATTCTTAAATTGTGTTGCCCTCCTAATTGTCGTAAGATTAAATAATGAATCTGTGTAAATTTAAGCTTAAAATAATAGAATAACGATAACAAGTAAAAAAGGTTAGAAAATATGTGTTGTGTAATCTTTGCAGTAAACATTTACATAGCATGTAATAATGCGCACATCATATAATATAAGTTTTAATATAAAATTATAGATGCTTTCTCACGGATGATTATTTATAAAGAATTAAAATATATATTTAAATCTAAAATAAGGAAACCTTTAAAATTGCAGAGTTGCGTACATTCTAATATTTGCTATTCGCTATTGATGTATGATGGAGAACAAAAGTGAAAAAAAAAGAAATATTCGAATTTGTTTTAAAAATATTTAAGAAAAATTTAAAATTACGGAATTCAAAAACTAAAAAAAAAAGTATGACGATATTTTCCGTGACAGCTTTAGAAAATAGCAAAAGAATTGGTAATAGCAAAATATATATTACTATAATAAATGGGTAACGAAACAAAAATAATATAAAAAAAATATTTTAACATAAGTTAATGGAAAAAAAATCCAAAGTTTGAGAAACAAAAATAGTATTAAAACAAAAACCACGAATTCTACACACTTTATGTGCTTTAATTTGGTAATAAGGGAAATATTATAAATTACCGCATATTTGGAAAAATAATAAATAATATAATGTCATATTCCAAAAGAGTCAATATTTTTTCTATATTCCTTATTGAAAAAAAATAATTAAAAAATAAAGATAAATAAAGCTACTTGTTTAGGATATAATTCTAAGGTACTGTGAAAAATAAATTACATGTATTTATAAATATTTAATTTAGCTTACGTTTAAGAAATACAGTTGAAACTGATTTAAAGTAGCATTTAAAGTATATTGATTTCTACAGCTATGCAGATAAAAAAATTTAAAGATTTATATCTCCTTTTCAGATTTTTTTGTGTGGTTTTTATGCTTCTTAGAAGCCGTTCGTGAAAAATTTAAAAGGTAATATTTTTTTTTTGCTACATATCGTTTTTTAGCAATGTTAAATTAAATACTTTAAAACGACTCTAATGAAAGTAATTTTAACTGTAGAAGAATTTTTTTTTAATACGGTTAAGAAAATAAATGTATTGAAATTTAATCAACATTATATTTTAACGAATACGAGGAACTACCTCCATTTTTATCTTTGTTAACAGACGTTTGTAAGTTTTAAACAGAGTGCATAACGATAAACCCTTTATCTGTCACAATACAATTTTTATAAAGGTATTGCTTCAAACTAATATTAAAAGATGAATAAGTACTTCTATTGAAGAATAATGATTCGTATACCTCAACGTTTGTATTCGAGAACATTGCAATGAAAAAAATACTTATTAATTTAAGACTTATACAAAAAAGCAAAAGTGTACCATCATTCGGAATTATGAACAGAATCAGATATTGATATAAACATCAAACGAAAAGTATAACTTAAATGAACTATTAGGGAGATGAACAAAAAATTCATGGAAATTACAATTAAAAATTTTTATGAAGTGTTTCAACGAACTTGGTATCCACAGGCATATTGAATTTTTGCAAAGAGTGAAAAACAGTAATTTCACGATTTGATTAGTTAGAAAAAAGTCGACTGTGAACACAAATTTTTGTTAGTTAACACAATTGTTATGGTTTTAAAAACAGCATTTTAGTTCCAACCATTTATTTTTGTAAGAGAAAAAAAAAATCGATGTAATAGAAAGTAGGGAATATTTTCGCATCCTCCAAAGAGAACAGGTTAATTATCATATGAAGAAAAAAATGCATCTGCAAAGAGTAAATGAATCTGACCTGGGGAGATTTTTTTCAACTTTACATTTGGTGGACTACCATAAATTAACCCTAATAGCGACATGCAAGGACAGAAAATTTTAGGTTTTAAAAAAAGTTCTTAATTTTCTTTTGAAGAGTAAGGTTGCAGCAATTTAGCCAATCAAGTTCCAAAAGTGATTTTAAAGCATTCAATCTATTCACTAAGGTATTCAAGGCCAAATGTGAAAACATTTATTGCATGCGTTTGGTGCGGAAATGTTTCAATATTTCAGATCGTACAAATGTAATTTGAAAACATACTAGATAAAAATACGAGATATTTTCAATGTTTCTAATCCTAGTATGTCACCTCCATTCTGAATATTTGATGATAATTTGTAGTTATATGGTCTAAACTACTTTTCGGATGGTGTTTTTTTAGATACTGGATATCACCCAAAAGTTTTGCAAAATTTCGCTGATAATATAAATAATTTCCTACAGTAAGATTTAACTCCTAAAACAAAACATATATACACAATATTATTGATTGAAAAGTTGTTTACTATTTATCAACATGTATTCTTAGGTATTAAAGTGAAATGAGTGCATATAAAAGATTTCAGTTTGGTATAATTAAAAAAAAAAAAGGTGTTTACTTCGAAAATTACATATGAAGTTTAATATTTTTAAACAGTTTCTAGAATGTAAAATTTGATTAAAAAACATTCTTTGTTTCTCAGTACACCTGTTTATATGCATGCGCAATTAAAGATTCTATCTCTATCTCTATCTCTATTTATCTACCTTCATATGTATGTATATCTATATGTATGTATATATGCATACGCATCTCAAGAAAAGAAGAAATGATAGCTAAAGAAAAACACATTTCAAAACACAACTATTAAAACTGTTAAATGACAATTTAAAAACTTCCTTTCTACGATTAGAAAACTTCCAAACTTTTAAAGTTTTAAACACTGTAAAATCAAGTATTTTTTATATGCAAGAAAATCCGTTTACCTTAAATAAAAATATTATTTGCAGATATTTAGAAACGTCAAGTGCTGCAAAACAACAACAAAAAAATAAACAAAGGGTTTTGCGAATTTTCAATGTATTTTAAACGTATACATTTTTAAACGAATATAAGTTCTTCGTAGACTAAAATTGCACAGTAGAACTTTTGTGACAGATGTCTTAGGAACTGAAAGAAGAAACGTACATGTCATTTATTCAAATTGTATGAGAATGTACTTTTTAAAAATATTTCACTTCAATTTCTTACTTTTCTAACATATACTTTAAGATAAAATATGAGAGAAATTTTACAAAGTTTGTCTGAAAGAAAATAAATGTATGAAAAGTAAAAAGATAAGCAACAATTATTTCTCTATCCGAGAATATGCATGTTATGTTGTCGTATCGAAGTTAAATAAAATAAATGGGAAATACAACAAAAGATTTAAAATGAGCTTATCTTACAATTTAAAAATTTCTTACGGATTTCATATCGGGGTTATTTACTATCTACTATATATATGTAATACAAACGGAAATTTCGTTCCGATTGCTTATAACTAGAGTTCTGGTGAAGGGATTTTGATGGAACTTGCACTGTTCGATAGATAGTTTTTAGTGAAGGTTTTAGTATATATCATATCATTCTACGTAGATTGGTTATATAATTATGATCGAAAGTTCTGTTATTTTGGACGAAAATGTTACCATTGGTCATTTTTTGACGATCATTATCGTTGGTGAAAGAATTAAAATGACTTTATCATTTAGAAAATAGTACAAACATCTCCAGAAATAAAAGAAAAAACTGTTACTAATCTTATTTTTTAAAAAAGAAAAAAGAAATAACAAAAAAGGTTTTGATAAGACATAATGCTGTAATACGGAAATATTTACGATAATTATAAACGAATCAAAGCATATTGGAGTTTCATCCATATTTCCTATTTGTGAAAGTTCAAACTTATATTTCTTTCACAATTGGATGATGCACTTTAAAAAAAAAGTGAACTTTAGTTTCTAGCTCTTTCGAGCATTTTTGGACAATATTAATACAAGTTCAGATACACAATCCGTATTGATTCATAAAGCGATTGCGCCAGGCTGCAGAAGCAACAAAATTTACCGGTTTTAATGGCAGGAAATTTGTATCTTTTATATGTAGGGCCCTGATACGTATACTTATTTCTGCATGTTACAATTAACCAGTTTTTCTATTACATTTGCACCCAGTTGGGCAGTTCTTCGTCAAGTGCAGGAAATCAAGATTTGCGTCCACGTGCAGATTTCATCACGTTTCTAAAATTTAGTCTTTTTTCTTTCCCCATTCACTTGTTTCTCATTCAGCATAAAATGACGAGCAGCCACTGAGTTATTCGACTGTTCTGCAAAATAGATGACTTTTAAGTTAAAGCCAACAATGCATTATAGGCTGTTCGCTTTTATCCAACTATCTTTCATTAAGCTAAAGTAAGAGTTAGAAGTCGCGTTAAAAATGGGAGTAAGGTTCTTCCATTCTCGAAAACAGGTTTGGTTATTATGCATAAGCAATTCAGAACAGGACGAGAGGTCACGTTGAATAGATTTTGGCAGTGCGCTAACAGTGTAGAAGGGATCTCAATGATTTTGGCGAGCGCATTTTCATTTTTTGCCTTAACTAATCAAAAGAAAATGCTACGTTTTCGCTCGCAGATTTTTTTCATCACCTTTTTTGTCTTATATTCGGGATTCTGATTATGGACAATTTTTCACTGAAAAGATGTATACTCTGCTTATACACTGATCGACTTATACAAGAAATGTACAATAATTGAAAAGAAAAGAAAAATGACGAATTCAAGTATGAGTTTTTGAATTCAACACATTCTCACTCTGCTTATTGACACTAGAAAGATGATAAGTTGCCTCATACCTAGAAAGACAAAAGGGGCCAATATGGCCCCTCAATGATTCTTAATCTCTTGACTACGGTAAATTTTAAATGATAAGAAAAAAATGAGGAAAATTATAGAAAATACAAATACATTTTATACTGACCTTTATTTCTTTAAATTTTATACTTGATCTTTTCTTAAAGCAATCAGTGCATTGAACTTCTGTAGATCCTCATTTGACGCAAACTGGTTTTTAACATTCGATGCAAGTATACATTGTATGATTTCCTTTGCAACTTGTTTTGACTTTACATTTGAAAGTTTTCATTCGATCGGATGACTTTTACATAATTTGTTGGGGTCATATTAGATGCTGTACTGCCTCGGGATGCCGTATATGAAGCTCGCAGTTCTTTACATAGTTGCAGAATAAAATTTGTTCAACTAAATTTCTTCTTTCCCGTCCCTTCTTTATACAAAAACCAATCATGGAGTGCAAACGTATCTAAAATATTATAAAAGACGTACATAGGCCAACCACCTGTTCCAGATTTGGTGGTATGCAGGAGTACCATTTGATCTGCAGTGTCGACTCCATACTTTGTCTGGTAATAAAACTGAACTGTCTCGGGTGCCTTTTTATCATTATTGTCCATGGTAACATTGGAATGAAGGGAACTTAGTATCAGAATATTTTTATTCCTCTTTCTATGATACGACGTGATCGTTATATCATGGTCTTTGTTGAATAAAGTTGTAGAGTACAATACTTGTTTCCCTATCTTGGTCATCGTTGGCACTTATGTACGGTCTTTTTTAAGTGTTTTGACTAAGCTTGTTGAATTGGCTTTGAATTTTTCACACAGTTTTAGTGATGTAAAATAATTGTCAGTTGTTATGTTTTTACCTTTCCCTAAATATCCTTCAGTGATACCCATCACTACACGTCCATGAACAGCTTGATCAGTAGGTCTGTTGATATCCTGGCCAGTATAGGGGAATCGATTGAGGATATATTTCGAATCTACATAAACACGTAGCCAAAAATTTATACCAAATTTATCAGGTTTATATTCATTATACTGAGTAAAAGGACATCTGACCTTTGATGGCAATACTTGTTCTTCAACAGTGAGATTTTTTAGTGGTTTGTGGCAAGATACTGTTTTCAATGAACGAAATTATACAATTCCGATGCCAGTGCGAACTCATCTGCCTTCAATATCTATGACCTTTCTGTTTTCCAATCAAAACAAAAAAATCGAATGATATCTATGAAACGATCTCTTGACATAGTTTGTGAAAAAGATTTTGGTCCCCAAACTGATGACCATAATGTATTTACTGGGAAATTCTTTGCCCCGTATAATCCTCTTGCATACATAATGGAAAACACAGCGTCCAAGTCATGTAATGTTACAGTCCATGTGTCATTTCTAAGTTGACGGCGAGCTTCTGCTTCAGTAGATTGTTTTATATTGCGCACCATTTTATGACTGAACATTAGACGCCACGCAGTAATCACATTATCTGTATTTATATTCATTGTATTTTAAATTGTAGTCAAAGAAAATTGTGTCCAGAAAAATGTGCTTTTTAAACCCGAGTTCGCATTATCGAACAAATAAGTTGATTACACGAATAAAGAGTTGACTCTCATTGCTTTCATTTTAAACAGCATTCTAAAGTTACATCCTGATATATGAAATTTTCAAATAAATTCCTGCGTTTCCTTAATATTAAAAGAAAGTATTTGTTCCTTTATACAAATTTCTTTCAAGAAGATTGAAATGGAATATTTCGGAATACAAGTATTTTACAAAAGGGAAATATTTCAAAGAATAGAACATATTTCATGCTCCATGTAGTTTATTTCAGATGAATTAACTTTCCCATGTATTGCGCAGATTTTAAGAGTGGGAATTTAAACAGTTAAAGAGCCACGATAAAATTATCAGACTTGTAATATCCTTTTCGGGTACGAATTTTTTTTTTTTTAATTTTGGGAAAAAAATACTTTTTCGTTAATAATATTTAAAGTAGCAATCCAAATCCCAAAAATGTAGGTTTACTGAAATTTAACAAATATGTCATTTCCATAAATCTAACGACTATAATTATTTTTAGTACTATTATTACGACTAAGGAAGAATGTTTGGAGACCTTTAGGAAACGTGTTATCTTTTATGTTACGATGTGATAAATCAGACATAAAAAAATTCTTGTACTTTTTATGTTTAGTCATAAATTATTCGTTTAGAGAAGTAGCCCCCATTTTAAATTTAAAGAGTGAAACATACGTTTGTTATAAAAGAATCATCAACAGCGTAAAGAGAATTATGGATTTTTTTATTTAATTTATTATTACTAAATGCTGAGGCAAAAATGAAGGCATAATAATAAATGTAAAGACATATAATATCATTACTATATGCAGATAACACGAATATTTGTTTGGACAAAATAATACTGGATAAAAAGACATGTACTATTAATAGGATACAAGACACGAAGTGAATATACTTAGGATTACTAAAACAAGACAAAGAGGTTAATTTAAAAAATATATATATTATAGAATCGAAATACGCTATAATTATGTATGCATTGTTATTTATAATTTTTTTCAAGTATTTTTAGTAATTAAAATATTGCCAAGCAACTTGACATATCGTATTTCGAGTAGTGTTCAAAACATTATGTTATTGTAAAGCATAAATTTATTTGAATATCATAAATGCGAAGAGCAGTTTATTTCAAATCTTATTATTATTACTTTGTTTTTTTAAATACGTAAAATAAATTTTTAGCTGTTTGTGCATATTTTAGGCAAGTGTTGTATTGCATACAATTTTGAATAGGACTTCACTTATGAAAATGCCTTGTTTGTTTAATGATGGCAGTTACTTTAAACATAATTTATGATTTTTTAAACGCATCGTACAGCGATCAAATAAAATGAATCTCCATACTATTATATCAACAAATTATTGCAGAGATTTGGGACGGTACCATTCGACAGGGTATTTTCCGAATATGAATACAAATTTTGAAACCGTGGTCGTCCATAATAAAACATTGTACTAATTATAATTTTACAAATGGTAACACACACTTTTGATTTTTTTTTATATCATAAGATACAAGAAGACCGGAAATAAACATAGTTTATATACATTTCTTAAATCTTTATAGAGTTACAAGATTTGCAAATTTCCGGATGCTAATTTTATTATATTTTCAAGTTACAAACTTTAAATCAATCCTACCCAAAATATAATCCGACAGAAATGATTAATTTTTAATGAGATACAATGAATTTACCCAAACAGCACCTTTTTTAATTCAAAGTGGTATTTTTATATCTAATTAAATTTTAGCAGAGCTACATTACGTTGGAAATTAATGAGTACAAAGGATGTGAATAATCACTTTTTCTACACAGCGTAAAACGAAAAGAATGAAAAAAATATATATTTATATTTTAATTTTGACAACTGTTTATAAATTCTTAATATAAAATATTAATTATGACCTACAATCTTTTTTATATAAAACGAATCACAATCTTCAAAATCATGAGTCTGTAAGATCATTTTAATCATTATTTATAGACTTTATTTTACTTTTTGTTTTCTGTTATTAGGGTGGATTAAATAAAAACGGTACAGGGGCCATAAAATGAAATTACGTCGTTTATTTTAAACAAAATCTCCAAAGCTACACAAAAACTTGTCCCACTGTTTTACCAAATAATGAATACCTTGCTCGTAGAAGTCCTTTGGATGCAACAGGAACCAGTTTCAAACATTGTCCATGACATCGCTGCCCGAGTGAAAAACAGCAACCCTTCAAAGCCTTTTTCAGTGGACCAAACATGGGAAAGTCATATGGCAAAAGATCTAGGCTATACGGTTGGTATTTCAACACTATTCACCAAACCTTCACAAGATTTACTAGCGGAAGCGCTTGTCTCCGTCCTGCGACACGAGTCAATGACAGTGCATGTTCTCCATACACTGCCTTTACTTGCTGATGTACTTCGCAAAATACAACTCGTTCTGCTACTAAATAAAAATGAAACTTCATTGCTCTTTTGTAGCCGCAAACATTCTAGAGATGCAGATCAATAACAACAACAACCGATTGCGGGTCGGACGGTAATGTTGGCCGACCGCCAGCGCATATCACGTGCTTTTGCGTGACTATCTAATTCTAGTATATTTCCGCAGTAGGGATTATCTTCCATACTTCCCGGTTTGCCCCTACATAAAGTTCCACTACACTCATACAAAAATAAACTAAATTATAACCATTGTTCTGTTTTCATTTGATCCACCCTTATATTAAACGACTAGCCGCCACTGGCGACCAGTTTGGTCTCCCTTAAATGTATGTTAAGCATTGTAACGCGCATTGATATTTTTCGTATTGTTTTAGTTTGATTCCATATTATTTACCATTTTTAATGATGGGTATTTTTATTAGCCGGGAGCAAATGATAAATCGCCAAATATTGCTCCTATCACCACCATTCATACTACATTAATTTAATTTTAAATTTTAAACCTGTCACTCATTTCAGTTAAAATACTTAGCTTTAATTTCAAATACTTATATTACATACAATTTAAAATACATGCCATTCCCACTTTTCATTTAAAATAGAAAATAAATAAATAAATAAGAAATAATATCATAAATCAAAATATATTTTCTAATTCGAACACGCGAAAAATAAAACATGGTATCGGCGATTTAAAAAATGGTATTGGCGAGATTTGCGCAAATTAACATAAAAGTATTTAATGATGTTATGTATTTTATAAATGTATATTAAATTACTATTTTGAACGCGATTGGTCATAACAATGGTAAATATGATTGGCGATTACCAATCATTTTCGTGATCTCTCTTCCTGGCGAGAATAATACATAAATACCAAATTAACTGATAATTCGTTTCGAAATTTTATTCATTAAATATTATTACACGAGTTCAACCGGGGCCACACAGCTTAACCACACAGCGACACACAGCGACATCTCGGAGGCCCCGGTTCAACTTACGTCAAGAAAAGATCTGGAAGGAAGTTGAGTTGTATAGCGCATAATTATGGTAAACTTTGATTGTCTCACTGGTGCGAATTATTTTTTGACACCAGGCAGCGGTCCAAAAAGTTATTCGCGGAGAACTTGCTTTACGAACGATTAACTCCATGGTTTAATATTTTAAACGTTCACGACGAATGAATGCTTTTTTTTTTGTTTTGTTTTTTGTTTACTTTCATGGATATAGAATTTGAACTTGCGAACTTAATTTCAACTGAAGTTATTGGAGAATATATACATAATTGAACGTAAGTCATCTCTCAAATCTTAATTTATTTTAAACGATCTTTCTAAAAATGTAACTTTCATGCTGTTTTATTCTAAAAAATAATTTTGAATAAAAATGGCCGCCTGGCATATGGAAAAATGAAGCGGACATCCCGGAACTGTTGATGACAGTCACATGACTTAGGCTTTTATTATATAGAATTACCAGAATAGAAAATCTTTTCTGGAGAAGTACAGGAAAAACTTTTGTAGGATTTTTTCATAATTTAAAGAAAGTTTCTTCAAATTTAGATTTTTTTTTGTAACTAATCGAATGTTTTTGGTATTTTTCTGTATTTTCGATATTAGTTTTATTTTTCGATATTTATGAATAAACATCTGACGCATTTTTCGTTCATAACTTTTCATCAATATTTAGGACAGGGAGTATGAACTGTAGTTTCATATTATAGTTTCCGCAACATATATTAAGAGCATGGATATGTAAAATTGTTGGACGATATCTTGGAGAGGAGAGTATTCATTGGAAGACTAACGCAAGTTCTGCACCTCATTTCGATGGTCTCTGAGAGGCCGCAGTGAAATTGATCAAATAATACATGAGAAGAGAAATCTGTTTACAAATTTTGAGTTACGAGGAATTCACCACATATATAACCAAAATAGAAGTTGTAATGAATTCCCGTCTTTTGATCCTAACTACGATGTGATGATTTGTCGGCCCTCACACCCGCTCATTTCCTTGTAGGAACTGACTTAAAACATATACCAGAACCTAACGCTTCAGATGAAAAGGTTACGTTTAGATAACGATGTAAATTAGTAACTTAGCTACCACAATCCTTCTGGAATAAATGATCAAAGTGCTATTTAGCGCAACTATAAGCCCGTAATAAATGGAGTAAGAACTTTCCGAATATGAGTTGTAGTGAAGGATGATAACCAATCCGCACTAAAATGGAAATTTGGTAGAGTCATGCACATTTATCCTGGTATTAACAAACAGGTCGGAGTAGTAAAGTTAAAGACTGCCCATGCTGAAATAACCAGACCAATTCACAAATTACTGATATTACTGACACTGAGAACTGAAATGACATTATTTTATTTATTTCTTTGTGTAAATATGTAAATCTAAAATTTAATCAAGTTTTTTGTTCCAAATGTAGGTAGTATTGTAACAACTGTTTTATTGTTAAGTGATAATATTACAAGAGGTATGTGTTTGAAATACATTCTATGTAATTGATATCCCATCGGACTGGGCTATCGGACCCCAGTATGTTAGATGCATAGATGGTGCCATCCTGGGCGATTGTTTTTTTTCTCTCTGTTTCTGATTTTCTTTTTACGTTCAGTCTGTCTTGTGCTGTCATCTAATAAACACATGTTTTAATGTGTTCCGCTTTCATTCAATTAAAACTCCCAGTAAATCACCGTATTCACCCATCTCTCTACAATATTTTGGTTCTGAAATAGTATAGGGTAAACTCCCCTTTTATTATCAACTGGCTTTACACAAATATGCTTTTACTACATGTATAGTAACAATGGAATAACAATATCAATAAAAAATCCTTTTTAAAGCATAGTTATTTATTTTTTATAATATATGTGTGGTTGTAAATGAAATGCAGAAAACAAATTTAAAAAAAAAAAAAAAAAAAAACAGAAAATAATTATTTATTTAATTTTTTGTGATGTGCTTAATTTTTCATTACATTGTATTGAAATATTTAAAACACTTAAATAGCATTTCTTCATGAAAAGAAAATGCCTAAAAAAACTTTTTCCCTAAAGAACAACTATTTTCTTTGCAATATTAAATTTAATAGCTTGAGACTAGACCAATAAGAATATACTTTAAATCAAGAATCCTTTGTTTAGGGGATAGAAAAATAAACAAGTCAATTTCCAGAGAGTTTTTCCAGGAGTTCAGTTATTAATAAATATTTAATGAGCTCTCTTTTAGACATGCGTGGATAAGAATTTCTACATTTTTTTCATTAAACATTTAAACATTTTTATTTCAGTGTAAATTAAAATAAAGATTCCTTTAAGACAGTGCAGTTAAAAAGTAATATAACAAGTGATTCACTTGCATTTGGGACTGTTTATGTTAATACGAATTTCTATCCTCCTACTCTGCTCTTTTAACAAAATTTGCACATACATTTAAGAATCTATATTACTCAGAATACTAATTCGCAAGCTAAAGTTAAATCAAAGAATGCGTTCATTAGAAAATTTCTTGTTTGCTTCTCGATAGTTTTACATTTTTAATACGTTATATGAGGTCCATATCTCACGAAGAATCTTCGTACGTTTTCGATTTTGGTTGCGATTTATTTTGAAGACTGTTTCCAATTCGTAAAGAAAAATCGTATGTTTTAACCGAAGTATCCGCAGAAATAAACTGCAATCAAAATTAAAAAAGTACAAAGATATCAAGTTACAAATCAATTTAAATACTCTACTTTAAAAAATAATACATATTAAAAATATTGAAACCGCAACATGAAATTTGTTAAAAAATGTCTCCGTTGGTATAACATCAGCATGTCGTCGCCTGATTGAAGTAGACCCTTAAGCTTTAACAATTTTTCATTTTCTATATGAATATTATTAACGCTAAACTTTAAAATAATTTCAGTCAATAAGGTTATTAAAATTATGTTTTACTGGTAATAATCAATAATCACGCTATGTATTCCGTTAAATAAAACATACTTATATATTTTTGTGCAATTTTTTTTTATGTTTTCTAAGTTAAAACAACATGCATATTAAAAGTATTTTTAATCTTAAAAATCAATAAAGTGACGCAAATGTATTGTTATAAGCATTTAGTTGTGACAACATGTGTCTAGACAAAAAATTGTCTATAAGGATATCAGGATAGTAATCCACTTTTTCACTCAAGAATACAGAAAATCCCACTCGATGTTGAACCATGATTTAAAAAATAATAATTAATGTCATTTTTTTTTCAAGTTTTTTTTTCTTCGATTTGAATTTTCGGTGTTTTAGCAGATGTTTTAACTTTATAGGAAATATTTTAAAAACATTTATAAGAAAAGTGCATTATATGCTCAGAATGACGTCAATTCTCGAAGAACAAAAAATAAAGAACGAGTTTGAATTTTTGTCCGCTTATAAAAACTAAGTACACGATGTTTTTTTTTTTTTTTTTTTTTTTTTTTGGGGGGGGGGGGGGGCAACAGGGAAAAAAAGATTAGAATTAAAAAAATACATTTGTAGAATTTAAAAAACAATAAATTTGCAGAATAAAAAAACTATGTCAGGTGGCTGAAAAATGGGGTAAAATGTGCTCTAAATGAAAATAAATTAATTTTAAGCGAATTATAAGTATCCAAAATGAAACAGAAAAATCAATATTATTCTGCTATTATCGATTGCGTAAAGTCTGTATAAAAAGGGAAAGAGACTTTTATTGGACGCTTTTTGAAAGCGTTTACCTGTTTAAAAAATTATTCTGCATACCTCTCTTAACTTTTTATTAGGGTCGAAATGTCCTACTAGAAAAATGCATGTGCATGGAGCTTGCCCGAAACATTAACAAGCAAGCCAATTTTCTTTCATTATATTTTCTTCGGGCCTGAACTATATTATGGGCCGTAATTTATGACATATATTGGAAAATCAATTATTCGATAACCAATTGACTACTTTCATTATTTTAAATGTCGAAAGAGGGGCGAGGCTGAACTTCTATTTTCTGGCATAATAAAAATATATTTAAAAAAATTATTTCTAAGCATCTTCTATCACAAACTAAATTTTCCTACAGAATGCAGTGTAAATGCGTCCCGTAAGGCATGGTGACATCACGGCGACGTCACTGTGAAGTCACACTGTGACTTTGTGACAGTCGTCGTGACGTCACGTGACGTCGATGTGAAGTCACTGTGACGTAAATGCGAGGTCGTTATGACCGTTTTCAAGGCTTTCTGTGACCTCACAATGTGACTAGTTTGTGAAGTCACCGTGCGACTTCAATCTGAAAAATGTGACAAATCTGCATCGGATAGGGTGACCAGAATTTACTCGAATCGTATACGGATTGTTCGGATCAAATTTTTTTTATGGTTCAAGTTTGTGACGTTTGTGACGACACTGCACCGGGTCGGGTGACCAGATTTTACCCGAATACAATCCAGAAACTTCGGATCGATCTTTTTGGATTTGTTTGGCTACAGAATAGATTTGGATTAGTTGTCGTGTGACCTGATTTTAGTGAACCCGATCTGACCCGAGTCGGGTATAATGTTTTTACTGAAAGTCTTGTTCAGAATAGAATCTTGCATACGACCAAGTAACCAGATTTTATCAGAAATTGTGTTACGATACAATTTCTGATGTCGGCTCGGATCTAAAGTCATGCACGAATCCGGTTATATACTTCTTGAACATGATTGAATGTCTACTTGAACATGAATGATGGTTGACTGAAACTATATTTACATTCAACCCGTAATCTTACCCTAACCCAACAACAACAACAACAAAAATTCTGTAGGCCCACAACAAACCCAACCTGATAAATGATTTTGCATAGATTCGGATAACAAGATTTCACAAAATACGGATAAGATCTACGATAAGGATTGGATCGGCAATCATTTTTTTTATGCAACTCGTATTCAAATTAAAACTTTGCATTTGATTGGGAAACCGGCTAATGTAGCCGTTAAACAAGAAAATTATAAATGTAAAAATCGCATACTAATATAAAAATAATAGATGAATCCATTAAAAATTATAATAAAATTAAATATTTTAATAATATGAAATTCTATTGTGCAAATAACCACTTTTTAAAATAACTTCGACTTCCATTTGTTTTATGTAACCACCAAAAATGTTGACAATAATTAAAACTATGCTATACTTTGCTTTTAAGTATTGAAGTTTTTAAATGTGTATACTTTGCCATATTTCCCCTCGTTCAGTTTCACGAAACTTTCTGACACATTTATGAACAAATTTTTAAACGCTTGGCACTTGCATGCCTGATTATTAAAGCGATTTGGAATGAATAGCGTTTTCCATTTTTAGATAGATGAAATGCTTAAGAACAATTTTGGTCACGTTTTTTTCCGTTTCTGACGCTGCGCGTCGGAAATTCGGTTCAAAACACCGACTTTGATAGTGTTTTCTGAAACATCTTTTGTCAAAAATGGAAAATGCCATTCTATTACATATATTCTGAATAAGAACACCTGCCAATTTCATGTGTTTCCGAATAAAAATGAATTCAGAAATTAGTTATTTTGGATTTGATTACAAATTTAATGAAAATAAGAGTATAGATTTTTAAATAAGCATTGTGAAAAATTTATATTAGGAATCCATTTAAATAATAGATCTACCTATTGTGCGATATTATTAAATAATAAACATTGTATCAAGCAATAAAACATTTTTCGAAGCAAATGAAATTTAAAACTTCGGATCATAAACGCAAAAAAAAAAAAAATATTTTTTTATTCTTTACAAATTATTTTATTTATAGTTTTTGATAGAATACTAAATGCAGAGCTTAAATATCAATTTTTACTATAGAAAAAATTCGATAACATAACTGGAAAAATTACCTTAACTGAATAGCTGTTTTATTGTTTCATCAATATTCATTATTTTTGTGCACCTAATATTGACATATCTTGACAACTAAATTTGTAATGAGTTAAATTGTCGCAATTATTTCAAATATACCAGAAAATTATTTCTCAAAACCTCAACTAGCTAAGAAATTTTCAAATTGTAAATCAAATATTAATAGTTTTAAAAATTGCAATGTTTTTAATTACAATGAATAACTATGAAAATTGAACTGAGAAACGCAAAATATAAATACATTCCTCGTTATAAATAACACTTTACATTTAGAATATATATTGTTAGTAAATACTTTAAGCTTTTTTCCAAACTCTCTATTTAAAACGATTTAAAACATTAAAGATAAAATTTTATAAAAGTGATTAAAAAAAAATTAAACATCTTAACATTTAAATAATGCACTATTAATGTACAATTACTAAATATGCACTATTAACAAAACTGCGAAGACATTAAAAGTTACCTGCTAATCTATAAGTAAAACCACCAGTTCTAGGGATTAAGTTTTAATGGTCGTTGACTGCTTCCTTTTCATTGAAAAATGAGACTCAAATCCACTGCTTTAATTTTCAAAGTGTCCAGCTTAGGTGTGTTCATAGATCTGAGATATCAAATATCACGCATACCTTAATAACGCACCCAGCTAGACATAAGGATAGGTTAAAATGGATGATTCACTTTAAAACGTTAATTTACTTTCACGGTATAAATTCCACAATATACTTCCACAAACTTAAAACAACACCACAATAATCGTCTGCCCTCAACATCTGCGATCATGATCTGCGCAGTAATGTTTACCACAAAGTAACATCTAGCAGGTGTTTCCAGAAAAAGAATAGAAAGAAAACAGTTAAATAAAGACATTTCAAATGCTTTATAGTTTATATGGCTGACAAATAACTTCTAATAAAACTATAATATTAAGTTTTTATATGAGAGAGTTTAATATTCTTGGAAATAAGCTGTGAAAATTTAAATTTTTATATATTTTTTAATCAGTTGCATTTGTTTTAGGCGTCCAAAGTAAACATAAATTTTAAATAAAAATGGATTTGATAGTCTTTACAAAATAATTACGACATAAATATAAATACTATTCTGCAATCAGATTTCCTAAATACGATTTTTTCATTTTTTACACTCTATTGAAAAGAGCAATATTTAACAGAGGTGATATTTACTAAGCACTGACCAGTTTTGGAATAAATTGCTATAGGAATGACATATACTTTATGACATATTTTTAATTCGTTTTTGTTCGGAAACGCATGAAATTGGCTTTTGTTTTTATTCATAAACTCTGTAATTGAAAGACGTTTTCCATTTTTTAGTAAAATGAGAAGATCTTTCAGAAAAGAATGTCAAAGTCAGCGTTTTGAACCAAATACCCGACGTAACAGGGAAAGAAAAGAGAAAAACCAGTCGTCACGTGACGCGAATTGCTTATAACTTGATAAGTAATTTATTTATAAAAAAAATGGAAAACTCATTTCGATTCCAAATTGCTTCCATAGTCAGTCCTGCCCATTTTATGCCTTTGCGTTTAAAAATGAGTCAGAAATTATGTCAGAAAGCTTCGCGTTGTGGAGCAGGTCAGTTGAGAACCAACTTAAATATTCAGTACAAGAAAAATCTTGAACGCGTTCGACGGTCACCCCGAGCACCCCCGATGTCGAACTCGCAAAAATGGTGTCCTCACTTTTTAAACAGAAAGCTGATGATTGGGTTGAGTGGCCCTTCAAAACAATAAGAGATTGGAGATTTTTAAAATATTTTTAGTATCACAAAATTAGCAAATGAGTTCTGTACGGTGGTAGGAAAAAAAATTAAATGTTTGTATTTAAAATGCTAACAAATCTCTAAATCGCTAACAGTTTATTAGAATGGGAGATCTATTTCTGAATTACTTTCCGCCAAAACTTTCCTACGTTACTAAATGTCTATTTAAGGATTTTTACCTGTGTATTATATAGTATATTTTGTTAAATTTCATGAAAATGGCAATGAAAATTGTAAAAAAATATCTGCCTCATATATGTAGACAAATATTTATTTATTATTTTATTTTGGAAATACAATATATTTAAATAATGTGTGACAATGTTTTTATTAATGATTTAGGTACATGACATAATTCATTTCTATATTTTATGAGTTTTTTTCCAAATTCTCTCTCCGATCACACCGTGAAGTCACAGAGTGTTGGGATTTTGGTCATAGGTTTTACGTGACTTATGTGACTTGCAGTGACGTCATTGCAACGTCACAAAAATTTTTAAAGCTGTCAAAAAGTAATTTTCTTCATGCCATAAGATGTTCTAAAGTTTATTTTAAGTTTTCTTTAGATCTTCAAGACGTTCACATTTTGATCACAGTGTGACGTTACAAAGTGGTGTCATTTTGGTCACAGATGTGACGTGACGTACGTGACGTCACAATGACGTCACTGTGACTGTGCATGCTATGCGGGGTGTCATTTAGATTCATAAGCTGGTCCCTAGTGTGGGCGCTGTCTGTCTGTCATTTAGATTATGAGAAAATACACATACAAATGAGTTGTCCGGAAAGTTCGTGCCGGTTTGGAAAATCAATTCGTACAGGAAAATTCTATCATTTAATTATTATGGATTAAATCGGATATCTAATGTATAATAATTAGCAAGCAGAATTTTCCGGTACGAATTGATTTTCCCAAGCGGCACGAAGTTTCCGGAGAACCCAATACAAATAAATATGAAGCAATATGCATAAAATATAAATAACATGTTATGCAACAGTATAACGTGTACACCTTTATTTGTTTTAATTTGACAAATTTACTATTGTAAATGAACTTATATTACATTAATTCAGTTTGTTAATCGTTTGAGTGCAACGCAACGCGTTTTCACTTATCTTATGTCATATAAAAATGAGCAACTACATTTCATAATAATTCATAAATATCGATGCTTTTGGATTCTAACGATGTCAATGCCCTCAAAGTTAGAACATTGTATTCACAGCAAAATTACCTATTTGTATAAATAATATATATATATATATATATATATATATATATATATATATATATATATATATATATATATATATATATATATATATTGTAGTCAGTATGATATTTAGATGTTCTTTTCGCTCTATTGTGCTTCTTGTCGTTCTTTGATATACAATAAGACAATCGTTATCGCTCCACATGGTACTCCAACAAGATTCTTCAAATACCCTTTGGAACGCAAATGACCATGGAAACATGTTTAATGTTTGAGATAGAAAAATTCATATAATTGTAATTTTAACTCATGACAAAATATTTTGTTTTCAATATTTTCTATTATTCGCATAAACAAGAAAAAATTTTCTTTGTATGTCGGATCTATTTCCTTGTTAATGAAAAGGTTTTAAAGAAAAAAAATCAACAGTTTTGAGAAAGTCAATTACTTAACGTTTTCCACTTAAAATGTATACAGTAAATTAAAGTAGTTAATATCATCATAAGAAATTCTGAAAGGCTACGCATATATATATATATATATATATATATATATATATATATATATATATATATATAAACGAAATCTTGTATCTGAATAATTTATGAAGTAAACATTTATGTTTATCATTTAAAATATTTTTGTTCTAAATACTATCAGTTAAAATATATATATATATATCAACAGTTTTGAGAAAGTCAATTACTCCAAGTTTTCCGCTTGAAAAGTATACAGTAAAGTAAAGCAGTTAATGTCCGCATAAGAAACTCTGAGAAGTTAGACATATATATATATAAAACAAAATAGTGTATCTCAATAATTTATAAAGTAAACATTTATGTTAGTCGTTTAAAATATTTTGTTCTTTTCTATTGGTTTTAAAGAAAACATCAACAGTTTTGAGAAAGTCAATTACTCCACGTTTTCCGCTTGAAAAGCATGCAGTAAAGTAAAGCAGTCAATGTCATTATAAGAAACTCTAAGAAGTTAGACAATCTATATATAAAAAAACAAAATATTGTATCTGAATAATTTATAAAGTAAACATTTATGTTAATCGTTTAAAATATATTTGTTCTAAATACTATCGGTCTTAAAGAAAATATCAACAGTTTTGAGAAAGTCAATTACTCCACGTTTTCCGATTGAAAAGTATACAGTAAAGTAAAACAGTTAATGTCATTATAAAAACTCTGGGAAGTTAGGCATATATATATATATAGAAACAAAATGTTGCATCTGAATATTTTATGAAGTAAACATTTATGTTTAATCATGTAAAATATTTTTTTCTAAATACTATCAGTATAATTCAAACAGTATTAAGAAAAGTTCTGTACAGAGTTTGTATAAAACATGAGTATCAAGAGTAAAATAAAACAGATTACGGTAAATGTGAACAATTCCCAGAATAAATGTTTCTATATTACCTATTCAAATGAGGTCATTTATTCAATTACTACTGTTATTTCAGTGAATGACAACGATTATTCACTGATTACATTTGTGCCGTAGAGAGGACTTTTTGCTGCATTTCCAATTGGTGCTGGAGACAAGAACAACTTTGTGAAAGCTAAATTGTTTTAATTTTATAGAATGCAGCAAAATAAGCGTTCCATTTTTATGGCGGTGTTTTCCACGTATTACTTCTATTGCTTTATTTTTATTATTTTTTGTATTTGAAGGATAAACAAATATTTTTTTTTTCTAGTTAATGAAAAACAAAACATACCTCTTTACTTTACATTGTTTCCTAGTTCGCTTGCATGCATAAATAAATTTTATAAAAAATTAAATATAAATTCAGTGGAACCCCGATTTTATGTAACCCGTTTCGTACGATATCCTACTTCCTACGTTATTTTTCGTCGGTCCCAGAAAATTCCTATTCCGATAATGTTAAAAGTACCTCGATTCTACGTTATTTACTCTTAACGTTTCCCGCTTGTTACGTCATTTTAGGCCAAGTACCTCAGGAATTTTTTTTCTTTTTTCACTCATGGAAAATTTTTCAAAAGAACAAAAATGATTTCCACTTGGTCAAATGGTTGTTTGTTATCAAAAACAGTTCTTCCCCTCCCCGTTAATATTTCCCTGAGAAAGTAACGATGAACTATTATTTGTCAAAAGTAGGATGTCTAAAAGAAAATGTTTCGCTGTAGCCGAAAAGACAGAAATTATCGAAAAATCCAACGTTTCCAAAGGAACTAAAGTGGATCTCATAAAATCGTTCGGTATCGCTTGTTTCACGTTACAAACCATCCTAAAACAAGAGGTCTCTGTGTAATTAAAATCTGAAAAACTAGGAAATTTGTCAATGAAAAGTAAAACATTGAAAACCTCTCTTTTTGAGAAGCTGGAAAAGATTTTGTACGACTGATTTAAACAAGCCCGTTCAGCCAAGATTCCAATCAATGGCTAATGTAGAATTTCATGGCATCCAACGGTTAGATCGACCGATTCAGGAAGAGGTATAATTTGTCTTACAAGTTTATTTGTGGTGAGGCATATGGAGTAATTACTGCGGTCGTTGAGGAATGGATGGAAAAAAACTCTGCCTTCTGTTGTGTGTAATTACTCAAAAAAGACATCTTTAACGCAGATGAGACCGGATTGTTTTTTAATCTCTTCCCTGATAGAACATACACCGTGAAAGGAGAAACGTGTCACAGTCGGAACTGAGAAGCTAACACCTTTTGTGATTGGTAAATCCAAGAAGCCCCGATGCTTCAAAAACGTTAAAAGTTTGCCGATTACAATGCCAACCACAATGCTTGGATGGCTCTAAATCTTTTTGAAGATTTTTTAAGAAATTTAATATAAAAATGAGCTTACAGAAGCGATTTTATTCGTAGACCAGTGCACTCATGTTAATCTGAATTTAAAGAATGTGCGTATGAAATTTTTCCCACCCAACTATACCAGTTTACTTCAGCCATGTGACTTGGGAATAAACAGATCCTCCAAAATGCATTATAGAAAACAACTGGTAAGAAAAGGCCTTTTTTCACTTTATTCTGGTGAGCTTCAAGATGCTTGGAAAACAAAATGTGCCGGGTGCTCTTCATTTCATCTCATCGGCGTGGAACTGAGTGGATGTAAAATGATGTCAAATGCTTTTATGAAGAGAGAATTTTCAAAATCTGAAATTAATGGTGAAGCACCGCCGGAAGAGCTCTCTATGGAAGACTACACAAAAGAGGATGAATTTATACTTGCAGACATCAATGTTGATGAGTACATAGATTGCGATAAGGATGTTATCGCTACCACAGACATTCAGGCTATTTCCGATTTTATTTCGCAATATTGAAGTGAGGATGATATTAATGAAGATCCAGAAGACATGGTGCCCTCATCGTCAGAAGCCATTGCGAGTTTAAAAATTTTAAAGAAATTTTAACTGGACATGACAAAATTTGCAAAAACTTGCATGTACTGAAAATAGAGTACATGTGAAATTACACTTAAAAAGAAAACGCATTAAAGAATAACACATTTTTTAAAACACTAATATGGTATTGGTAAGTTTATGTTTGTATAATTTGTTTTCTTGAAATGTTTTTCTCTATTTGACCCCGATTTTACGTTTTTACGTTTCGTACGTTTTTTCCTGCTGGTCCCATGAAAAACGTAAAATCGAGGTTCCACTGTATTGCTTCAGAGTTTTTAATGCTTACTTTTCTCAAGCATATTAGACCCAAATTTTTTTGTGCATTCTTTCTGAAATAACAAAAACTTCTGCACTGAGCATCACGTATAATGAAGAAACATTAACGCAAAGTCATGTGATACAATATAACAAAAGCCTGGAGATGATTTTATTGCAAAATGTAGACTGTACTTATAAAAGTACTGAAAAATTCAATGAGCTAAGATGGTTTTTGTATATTCATATCAACTCAAACCCTATGTGGGTTTTTTTATACGTAAGTAAGATTTTCAATACAAGAAAGATTGAAAGAGGTCGTAATGTATCACTTTACTAACTCTTCTTGTAAAACCGTTTTAATTATGAAAAATTGTAAATGATGTCACTTTAAATTTAACTTGAAGGGTTTCTGAAAAAAGGAGGTAGCTGTATTATTGGGGCTTTTGGAGTTACATGTACTATCTTGTTGTACAAAAAAGAAGAAAAAAAACTATTTTCTTTGGTGCCAGAAAGATGTATCTGCTATCGCTAGTTCTCGCGTTACTGAAGAGATGGATCTGTTTGTCTCGTTTGTCTGTTGCAATATAGATGTAGCTCCCGGAGTTACCTCTTTTTTCCCTAAACGACTGACGTGGTTTGTTTACAAGAAGGTTATACAGTACTTTATTTATACTTTGCTTCAAAAACAGAAAATTATATCTTTCAATCATTACACTCCCTCTCTGTAACGTCTGGCACATCTGGTGCGTTATCTGGTTGTAGTCTATCGTAAAACCACATATCACTTATCACAGCTAGCAAGGATAAACACAAACATAATACACAATACGTAAGAACCGAAAACTACACTGTTTATAAAAATTAAACAGTGGATACAATAATACACAATACGTAAGAACCAAAAACTCCATTGTTTATAAAAATAAACAGTGGAGTTTTTGGTTCTTACGTATTGTGTATTATTGTAGTGTTTATCCTTGTTACGCTGTGATACGAGGTTTTACGACGGACTACAACCAGACAACGAACCAGATGTGCCAGCCGTTACAGAGACGGAGCGTAATGATTACAAAATGCATTTTCTGTTTTTAAATCCAAGTTATATGCTACATTTCAATTGAAGTTTTTTGTAAATAAAATAATATGATAGTAAATTCTATTTTTTTGTGAAATATTTTTCATATAAGTAGACAGAACATGCATTTGGTGGCAAAAAAGAGGTAGTGCAAACAGTCCAAAATGTCTGACTTCATCTGGAAGATATTTTTTTGAGTGAAAATACTGTCATAATATGTAATAACAATTAAGAAGATTGATCAAAAAGAATATCTTCACACAAATTGGGATTTTGAATTTCCGAACATTTTTTACGGTTTTCTGCAAATTTGAATGATTGGAGTTATCTCTTTTTTGCAGAGGACCCTTGAATTGGAATATTTTGGAGAAAAAAAGAAGTACCTAACATTAATGTATTCAGTAAGAAGATTTTTCTTTTTAAGGATCGAGTTCGTTTTCAGATTTTCCTACTTATATTCACCGGTTTAATTCTATCAATTTATTGATGAAATATGTCATTTCTCTATTAAATACACTAATTTTATTTTAAACAAATATAGCAATTTTTTTCTAAGAATTAAAAAATACAACCTCGTAATTTAGTTTATGAGTGAATGAATTACTAAAAGAAAACTTATCTATCTATCTATCTATCTATCTCTCTCTATATATATATATATAAGTTTCGTAAACAATTACATACAAATTTAACTGATAAAATAAAATAAAGTTACAAATTGTCAGCTTTAATAGAGATGAAATAATGTATTTTTAGTAAAACAATTTTCTACAATGCAGTAAATATTACGTACAAGTAAATTTTGATCTGCTAAAAAAAGTTAAGAAGAAGTAATACGAATTTTTTTCTTCTTTACCAAAAACCATATTTAAGCATGGGGATAATATGCGTTCAATTAAATAATCTATATGAAAATATCATATCCAGATTAGTAATTAAAAATAATAAGATTAATAATCTCTGTGTTATTTTTTTCCCGTAAAGTAAAAAATTAGCAAGCTACTTTCTTCAAAATACCCCCCCCCCTCTAAAATAACTAAAAAAGCAAGATTTCATTTAAAAGAAATGCCTTTCAATTTCTTGAATTTTTCCAGGCGTTTTAATGCAGTTTTAATTCACTTTAAGTCTCATATCTGCTTTAATTTTTGCAAATATTTTACAATGTCGTTTTAAACTTGAACTGAAGTACTCAGGGAACAAAAAAAAATTCAACTGTAAATATTTTGGAAGAAAATACTTTACACTAGAAAGAAGACGTTTCAGATTTTTACTATTTCAGTTTTTTTTTTCTCAAAATTATATTTTTGTTATGAAAAACATTTTTTTATTAAGTACAAAAGTTTCATTTCATAATCGCAACAGTTGTTATTCTACTAAATAACTCACGGCACACATATATATATATTTTAATGACAATGTTTATAAAACGTTCTTTTACAAGAATATTATACACATACCTATGAAAATTTTTAAAATCCGTTTTTGATATATCCGCAAGCAATATAATATGGATTAACCTTATTAATGATAATTTTTTACAAATACATTCGGTTATTAACCCTTGGATTACGGAGACGGTACATATGTCGTCCCAGGGATTATTTCTTTATTCTATTCACACCACTTAAAAAAAAAATCTCTGCCATTCACTACTACTAGGATACTTTAAAAAAATTTACCACAAATAATTTTTCTTGTAAATTTTGGCACGAGTAAATATAAAAATAGTTGTCAGTCCTAGCCCGTAATAAAAAAATTAAAAATTTCGTTAAACAAAACCGTCATGTCGTTTCACAATATTAGAACTACTGAATTAATAAGTATTATTTATATCTGTTTATATATATATTAAACACTTGCCCACAAATTTCACTTATCTAGTTATATCATAGAGTTTAATAGCATACATATGAATTAAATGAAAAAGATAACGAAAATATAAATTGTTAAACTCAGAAAGGTTTACGAAATATTTTTTTCTTAAAAATTGAAATTTAAAAAAGGCTAAATAAATGAAAAACGTAAACCTTCTTCAGTTTTTTACACCAAGTAGAGTTCTGCATAAGCCAAAATTTCTAGGCCCCGGACGCAGACCGTTCATATTTCCGCAGTTCATGGTATGCCTGGTCACTGCGAAAATAAATTATATAAGTCTCCCTCAAGATCAATTTCTTCAAAAACGCCAAATTTTTTACACAAGATTGTTCCACAATCAAAAGTTCTTTCACAATGATATTGTATACATACTTATGAAATAATTTAAAATTCATTTGCCATGTAACATGTTTGAAAGGTGTATATCCATTTACAGAGGAAACCTTCAGAAAAACACTTCAAAAAAAATAATAATGAAAACAAAAATTTAATAAGCAAGAAATAGATTTTATTTCCCACTAAATAGAAAAAAATCAATAAAAGTCAGTTTACAGTAAGCTATTGCCGCGTCTTGTAAATAAAAAAAGAAAATTTTCCCTAGAAACTGCCTCAAAGTAGAAATTGTTTGATATGGTAACGAAAACATGGCATTAAAAGAAGTTAGACTGTTGATTAGAGCCGCTCCTGTAGGGTTTTATGTTATTTTTGAAAAAAAAATGAAACTGAGTGCTTATTAGTTTTATTAATTATTTTAATTTCATATGTTTAAGGATTGATAGTTTTATTATTTATTAATTTATTAATTATTTTGACACAATCACCATTAAGCAATTTCGATTTAGTTTTATTTAATATTTTTAAAGGGGTTTTTAGAAGGTTATTTTTTATAAAGTTAGTGCGATGCCGCCTAATAACAAAAATTCCCGTTACAGTGATTGTTGTTTTAACGATTTATAGGACGCGATCAAAATTTTCAAATTATTACTAAGTTTTTTTTTCTTTTTGTGTGGATTCGAAATGTGAGAGATCCGTGGGTCTGTCTCGGGTCAATTTTCTCTCATTAATCTGGTGCCGGTCCAGGAGTTATCTTTTCTCGTAAATTCGGGATGGGCGAGTCTACTAGTATACATATAACAACCTGGAATGATTTCAGTTTAAACAAAGATGTTCTTCCGTTATATTTTCTTTACACATTGTATTTAATGATTTCACTATACCGCGTCATTTTAGCTTCTGCATGGTCAGAATAATTCCTGCAAAAGAATAGAATGATTCCGTATTCTTAATCTAAAAATTACTTTAATAATAATTTCAGCTGTGTAAACTTCAGACAATGGGATATCTAATAAACTTCAATAATACATTTTCTCATGTTTATTATAATTTAATTAAGTTATTTCCATAAATATTCATAATTGTATCTTTTATTTAAACATCTTGTAAAAACTTAATTTTTTTAGTTTAAACTAAACTGAAATGCACTTACTTGTTACATTATGCTTGATAAAACGCTTAAACATAAAGATTTAGACTTGGAGCCTATCTTAATGCAAACCGTAATTAGATTATAATTCGAAGACTTAAATTGTCATTGTGAAAAATGTCAGTTTAAAAACGCAGAATGATTTTGAGAACATTCACTTTTTGCAGTAAAACTCTAAAACTCAAGTTATCCGGATCAATATAATGAAACAACGATTACAATTTTTGGAATGCAAACGGGATGCATTTGTTCATAAAAAGATAATTTTCTGTGAATTATAAATTTGTAGGCAATATGTCAATATTTTCCTTGAAAATCCTTTTTAAACTAACGATAAAAATTTATGTTTAACTGGATTTTTGTAAATCTGAGTCAGTGCTTCACCAATTTTATATGTATCAAAATTTTTCTATTCTCGTTATCAAAGAAAATTATGAGAATGCATTTCCTTTTTTGAAACTGAACTTTTATGCGAAAAACATGCTGCATCCAATATTGTTACATGTGATAGAATTATATAATAAAAAGGTCAGAATAAGAGCTCCTTTACGGCAAGCGTTTGCTGGAACTGGCAGCAAGGAAACGAAATGCAAAATAAATCACTTTTTTTTACTCGTTCAAGTAATACCTATAAGAGTACTGTAATGATTTTTTAAATTGAATGCGATCTCATTTTCAAGGCCTATCATATTAGGCCTATCTTTTTATTACAAAAATATTATTTATTTATTTATTTGTTTATTTTTTCTTACAACTTAATATTTTTTAAAGACAGATCCAACTATCCAGATATCTGCATATTGGTATTGTATCAACAACACATGTGTCATGATAACTGGAGTTTCTCTATATATTGTTACCACTTTGAATTTTGAAAAACTCTGATTTTTTTTTCTCGTGAGTTTCGAATTGAGAGTTCATTAAATAATACAATTCCTGATATTAAAATATAACAAAATTTCGAATATTATATTAAAAGATGAATAAATAATTTTATTGGCAAAACTTAAACGAAAATCTAAAAACGACAATCTTTCTTAAAAACTGTAAAAACAATACAATAAGAATTGTAAAAACAATACAATAAGTTGTTTAAAAAATGAAGAAGAAATGATATTTACACTTTTTTTTAATCTGACCTTTCTCCGCTATATAAACTTCATCTTTGACTTTATCTTTTGCTTAATAAATGGTTATAAGTTTCACAAAAGAAAAGTAGTTTATTCTTCGTAACAAAGGAAGTGCATCATTTAATTCACAAACGAATAACAAAAGATAAAAGAAGCAAAACAAGATAACAGCAGAAAGTTAATAAATTACCGTAAATAATTTTCAGGGCAAAATGATTTAAGCTAGGTTTAACAACTCTGTGTTTGAAGATTTCTTAAAAGAATATACTGTTGACACAAGACGTACTTTTAGGAGAAATATATATTGTTTGAAAGTAATTTAGAAAGTATTTTTCTATGTTTATTCTTATAGAGCTGTAAGAAAATATTACAGAAATTAAAATGTGTCAAAAAGGCACGTGATTTTTTAAAATAAAGATTGTTGAAAGCAAAGCATGCCTTCTAAAAATCAATGTCATTCATACATTCATAGAAAAAGTCATTTTTAGCGCTAGGGAATGCTAAAAACTCATAAATTTCAAAGAAACATCACCCGGTAACGTTTGGTGGTACAAAAATTTAAATTCAAAATTTTAACTTGATAGAGCATGAAAAGAGTTTTAAATAAAATCAACTAATGGGACCAAAGTTTGGTTGAAAAAATTTAATAAAGTAACAATTTCTAAAAAGGTTCATTTTACTTACCTATCATACATAGTATAGGGTAAGTCTTGTAATCCTTTTGAAAATCTTTTTTTTTTTTTTTTTTTTTTTTTTTTTTTTAACGGATTTACACGTTTCAGGCACGGGAGATTCCAAAAATCACATTTTTAGGGGGGAAAATGCCGTCTGTGTGTCTGTAAAAGCTCTATTTCCCAAACAAATCGAGATATAGACTTGAAATTTGGCATGTACTTAGTATGTAATAATGGTAAGAAGCTTATTGAATTTCAGTAACCTCGATTATCCGGAACTATTTCTTTCGGACCCTCGAAATATTCGTTCTGATAAAAAGTGTATAAAAACTTTCGAAATTGTTTATTTTAAGATGTGAATATAAAAGACAATAAAAAAAAACATAAATTTTGCATAATGAATGAAGTCGACCGGATAATTAGTTGCCGATATATTTATAATCATGTTTTCCACACTCTTCGATTTTTCATGACCCTGTATTTCATTCAAATTTCAATTCAAAGATGTATTTTAATTGGAAATGAGACGCTTAATTCGATACAGTAAACCGTTAGTTAATACGATTATCAATTTTGGAGTTATAAGTATGTTTCTTTTAAGCAATTCAGTAATAGAACATTTAAAGTTTATGACATCAAGTCACAAGTCAGAGTCATCAAGTCACGATTTTATTCGAATTGCAAGCATTTTATAAATAGTTTACACGTTTTATTTTCATATTTTATATTATGCATATCCATGATGGGTAAGTATTACGGTGGCCCCCGAGGACTAATTTAAAATTGGAATAATAAACGGTTACAAACGGTTTAGAAAGTAGCTTTTGTCAATAGTAAAAAGGAACCTTCTGTGTATATTTGTTTTGTTTTTAAAGAAAATGTCGTATTTCGTATAATTGCACATTTTAAAAACCATATCATAAATGATCCTATATATGGATTTGTTGAAAAAAAAATATTTTTTTTTTTGTATAAAAACATTAAGATATTTGCTTAATTGATTATATGATTAATTATAATACTATCTGCGTAATATTTTTATTTATTAGAAACTCAGAACTATGTATCTTGAAAAAATTTAATTAAGAAAAAAAGCACATGAAAACCTTATATGATATTTTTTTTGCAACACAGTTAGCAAATTAAAATGGTAAATTGAGATTATTTATTACTACATATACTGTTTAAGAAAAATTGCAATATTTAGATGGTGAATATTGTAATTTCACACTGTAATTTTTCAAGCAGCAATAAAAAAAAGAGTGTCGTCTCATGTCATAAATTTTACAATAAAAATTAAATTTGGGCTGATGTATCATAAAAAAAATTATACTTTGTACGAGAATCCAATTTTATTTTCTTCAATTTATTCTAACTTCTTTAAAATAAATTAATGGGGATTTTTTTTTTATTATTTATTGAGGAATCTGAGCTAAATTTTTGACATGAAGTTAACGAAGTTTAACGAAGTGAATAATAAAATCCAATTATAAGTTAAAGGCTTAGTTTTGATAATACATCCTCCTTTTTTAGTTTATTTTTTTCTACGTGCCCATGAAATGCACAACACACGCTTTTTCAACACTTTCCAACATAGTTGAAAAGTGTTTATGAATTCGGTTTGTCTGCCGTATGGCCGTCTGCCGTCTGCCGTCTGGCCGTCTGTCTGTGCTCTAACTACCGTAAACATGTTCGGATTGCTCTGCAACTTTTATATGTTATTCTCGTTATCTATAGCATGTTCCCTATTTCAACTGAAGTGTGTAGCACTTATAGTTTTTTTACAGGGACACTCAAAAGAGTTCCGTTACATTACGGTCTTTGGGGAAAAATCATTTGCGGTTCATTTTAATGATGTTACACAATTTCAAATACATCGTAATTGATATATATCACTAAGGTGCATTACAAGAAGCTTAATATGGAATAGGGTGTGCATAGCACTTATGGTTACTTTACAGGGACAGTCAAAAGAATTCCGTTACACTACGTCTATGGAGAAAAATCGTCTGTGGTTTATTTAAATAATGTTTCACTATTTTAAACGCATTGAAATTTATATATATCACTAAGGTGCATTACAAGATGCTTACTACAGAATAGTGTGTGTATAGCAGTCATCGTTCATTTACAGGGACACACAAAATAATTCTCTACTGTCTGTTAACTATAATTCCTGGAAGTGCGTTTTAAGTTATTAAACGCGATTTTAAATTTAAATCACTTTTTGCTTATTACGTGGTGTGTATAAATTCTGTAGATCATATACAGGGCAGCACAAAAGTTCTCGAGTACATTTCCGTTTATTGACAGAAACTCCAGAAGAATTTTACTGTGCTACGCGTTTCTTAACTGAACTGAAATTCAGCATCCTTTGTAGTATATATACAAATCTATAGATTATATACAGGGCTGAATAAAAGTATTCGGATATTTTTCCGAATATTGTATATGTTGGAAATAAATGTTGGAAAAACCTGAAATTACGTTTTTAAATATGTTATGCGTTTTACAAATTGTTTACTTCGATGTTATCTTTCAGCTTATTAAACGGTAATGATTTGTAAAATTATTTTGGAAGCGTTGGAAAGTGTTACATAATCTATGCTTGACGCATGATTTTTCGTTCTTGTTAAAAAAAAAAAGAAGAAGTTTTAAGAGAGAAAAAAAATCAAAACATCTTTTGAATATTCATATACAAAACAGACAAAAGCAATCAACCGCTGTCTAGACTACACAGAAAGAAAACTTCACTGGCCAGGTCACACCTAACTTCTTTAAAGAATTCTGAAGTTGACTGTCCATTTATTGTAGGACATCAACACAAGAAAAAAATATAAAAAAACGAATTACTCCTCCATTCACAGGAACTATTTTAAGTTATTTTTTTGGAGTATAATGCTGAGATTCTGAGTTTCTGTTTAAAAAATATTTGGATATTAAAAACCTGACTGAGAAAGAATCTCAAAACCAGATAGTTTTAGTCCTGATTTCTGAATCTCTTTATTATACATTCAATGTAGTAGAACACTCATCGGGATTCACATTCTATTGGAAAGAATGTGTGTGAGCATTTTCTTTTTATTTTAACACAAAAAGCTTTATTAAAATCTAATTTAAAAAACTAATATATTTATTGCGGGAGAGTTAGCTCATCCCCTGATAATGGTGCGACAATACACAAATAATTTTTTTTAATGAAAATAAATATTTGGAACAAAATCTTTCTTTAAAAATAGCATATTTGTTTTAACAAATTAATTTTTTAGTTGCTAAATTATAGTGTTTCAAACTTTGCAAATTTTACATGCTACGTTATTTGGAATACCATATAAATAATTAATATTTCATTTTTCATGATTTTTTTTCCTTTTCGAAATATTTCATGTAAATCAGTCGTTTATTTTTTAGATCAATATCTGATATATTTATTTTTTTATAATGTTTTTTTTGGTGGTGCTTTTCTGAACTATTTTATAATTCTTAAAAGAATACAACTATTTTCTGTTTCTGTTTGGTCAATGACGTATTAATCATTGAATAAAGCAAAACTTTTACTATAAAGTTATTGCAGCTGGGAATGTTTTAAGAAAACATATAACTGAGATATAACAATTAATAAAAAAATTATTGTGTTCAAA
This sequence comes from Maratus michaelseni, assembly GCA_963931845.1. Lineage (NCBI taxonomy): Eukaryota > Metazoa > Arthropoda > Arachnida > Araneae > Salticidae > Maratus > Maratus michaelseni. Next base: position 327,338,740 of record OZ007589.1, read on the forward strand.
ATTATTTATTTTGAAAATTTTATTATATTTTTTTAATTTAATGAAGCATTCCTATAACAAATTACATAACTACATAAATATATATATATATATTTTTTAATTTAGAGTATTTATTTGCATATATTTCTTTGTGAGAACTGAAATTTGATACACTTTTTCTACAAAAGACACAATAAAGTCACAATTTTAATAATAATTACTTTCGTAAAAACGAAATTGCGATAGATATTATCATCAGAAATATATTTTATGCACATTTATAAAGAATTCCATTTCTTCTCTTTACAATTTATTTAACTATAATTGAATTAATCATTATACATTTTGGAGGCATCAGAAATAATTTCCTCAGATCGACGACAAATTAAAATCTAATTTTTATATAAAAAGGCTTAGTTTTTGAAGTAACACTTTGTAGCTTAAATCCATCACTTTGAAAGCATATTTGAAAAAAAAAAGACTTTTTATGTTCTTTTTAATCTCCAAACTATCTCCTTGAAATTTTCTAGGATATAGACCTCTTTAAAATTGATTTATCATTTTGCATATTCTACTTTAATAATTATGTTTTTGCCAATCTTTTTAAATCTTTTATGAATAACTAATTTTGTTAAAGCTTGATCAGGGGAATTATTTGCTTCTAAAATTACACATTCAAAGTGCATTTAAATCTGCACTCCAGAACACAAAATTCAGTGTAAAGAAAAGAAAGTGATAAGATTTTTAAAGTGATAACATTTATCCTCAGAATCCATACGAACGATTAAAAGTGTCATACTAACAAAGCATTTTAGTCAATAAAAAATAATAAAATTGCGATTTTCAAATTACTTAATATATATATATATATATATATATATATATAGCAATAAAAGTAATAAAATTGACGGAGAAACCTTTTTACGCCATTAATAATGTTGTATCTCCACGTGTTGTGAACGATGGAAAGAACGCATCGAACATTACTCAGTGCATACTTATAAACATCACAGTGAAAAACATTAAATGTTAAAAACCAGACCCCAATTAACTCTAGTACCTCAAGTGATGACCGCAGCTGCGAACCAAACTGAATAAAACCAGATGGCCCTTATGTCGAAACTAATCAACTCAGAAATACTCCAGACTGCCTCTTCAACCTTCAACTGATATCGCGCGTGTGAACTCAATATAAAACTTTCTCTGTATGCAAAATGTAAGACGTCCGTATAAATAAGATGTATATATCTCAAATTTAATGTAAAATTGGAGCATTTTTAAGCAGTCTCCAAACGCGAAATAAATGTATATATGCAGCCAAGAAACTGAATAATAATATTATATTCAAACCAAATGGATATCTACTTACTACATGCCAATTTGTTATGTACTACTAATATTGTTTCTTATTCCAAAACAGTGATACGACAATGATTCAAAATGATAAGTATCAGGATAATACTGTGGATAAATCTTAGCGCGAAAGCAAATTTCAGGTAAGCTGAATTAATCGTTTTACAATTATCAAAAGATGAAAATTAAAATTAAATTATAAAGACTGATATAACAATTTATAAGAATAGAAAATTATTATGCTACCAAAGGTTCCCAACAAAAATTACTCGTAATTACTTTCAGATAATTATTGTTGCTAATTGAAGATTAGCTTTTAGAGAAGGAATAATGTTTTAATTTCTGGAGTAAGACATAATTCTTTTTACATGATACATACAAGTATATACAGGTTTTAAGGGAAAAGGGGAGGATTCTGCCGCAGTTTATTGGTCGTTAACGCGTCTTCCAATATCAGACCTTGATTGGACCGTCTACCCAAGCCAACCTTAAAAGGAAATCTGAGAAGAATTTTATTATTCCGCTCCCAGGCCAGAGATGTGAAAACTATTTAGTCATCAAGTTCATTGTGTCGAGTTTTTGCTGACCTTGTTAATTCTCGTGGAATCTGACGCACCTCTCTTGCTGCGGTCGAGCATGTTATGGGAACTAATAACCGCATCCAATTCACACATATATATTATATATACTTTTCTTTATTTCAAGTTCGGATTTGAAAATTTTATTCCATATAATAGTTTTCACATTGTATTTTCCAAGCTTTAATTTTATTAAAATGAGACAGAAAATGTTAAATATTGTATAGCTTCTTCGAGTTAATTAGCGGTAGATTCTTTAATTGCCTTCGAAGAGGACATGCAGGAATCGAATTAGGAGCCGAGATTTTATATTCAATTCTCACCTTCCACTGGTGCAGTGCTTGGACCTTTCTTATCTTACTGTATTACTTCCATCAAGATCTTGCTCTTTTAGACTCCACGTTCAGTAAACGAAATATTTGAGAAGCGTCTTTTAAGTATTTTTGAATTTTTTAAATAAAAGTGTACCTTAAAAAAATGCTGCATAGATTTAATTTTTAAAAGCAAAATAAAAAGCCTTTTTTGGAAGGCTAAATAATTAAGTTCCAATGTTTTTTTTTTTTTGTTTTTTTTTTTTTAATGTTAAGCAGATTTTTCATGACAAGGTACTAAATGCTTACTATTCTCATTGGCGCAGCATTCCCTAAACACATTTTGTGCCATTAAACCCAATGAATTAACCAACCAGGTAAATCTTATTACAGGTTTTTGAAACATTGCATAGATTTGATTATTGGAAATTGGAAATAAAGCAAATTATTGTGAGCATTCGATATACTTAAGACTATTTTATGGCAAGAGTGACAACTATCTTTAAATTTTGTTGCTGTATTGCTTCGAAAGCAGGTCATACACGGGATTCAAATGTAGTAGAATGGCCGTATTTTTTTTAAATCTTTTTTCATAGCTTAAACATTTTGGCTCTTCCAGCGAAAAAAAACAAAGCCGTATTCTTAAATAATTAGTCCAAATAACAGGAATGAAACGCGATCGTTTAAATTATGTATTAATGGAATAAATTATACTTTTATCTAGATATATTGACGAAGTGAGAAATTCAATTATATTCTTCCCTGATTGAAAAATATAAAAAAAGAATAGAACTTACAAAACATGCACAGTAGAATGCACATAGAAGTCATGCTATTGCAACACTTAAACATTTGTTGTTAAAATAAGATAGTAATCCGCTGCCTGCTGAACCTGCCATGAATAAAAAGTTACGTTTATATATTTTTGCGTATAAATAATTTAAGTCCTAATGTGACACAGTGCTGAACATATTCAAAAGACAGAATAAAATGTTTCAAATAGATTGAAAAAGTCGAAAAATACCTCGCATCAAAACCTTTTATACTATCCTTTCTTTTTCTTAAGTACAATAACTATTATTCAATTAAAAAGTTTCATTATTTTATGGTTTTAAAGCGTAGACTTTAAATTTACTAAGTATTTAATTATTAAATTTTATACACTTAAGTATTTCTTTATGTTTCGTTTTAAATGTCATAAATAATTAAGAATCTTTTATATAGTATAATCTTTTTTTAATTGAAAAAAGATTATTTGAAAAATACACATACATGAATTTATTTACTTGAAAAACACTAGAATCCAACACTTTGTTAATTTGATTCTCTTAGACGATTTCAGAGTTCTTTTTTTGAGTGGTTGGCGGTTGTTTATTATCTAGTAGCACGCAACGTCTAACATACGTTTTAAAAATGAATTTAAACCTGTCATAAATATCAAAAAGTCCTGGACGTTTACAACATATAACATTTTAGTAAATAAAATTATTGTAAAATATATACACATTGCTAAATTCATGTATAACTTTTAAATATATAAAAACTACATTAAAAACAAATTACAAGTCTCAACCTTCATCTGAGGTCATCTTCAGGATAAAATTATATCCCAAGTCACCCCCTCCCCCCGCGATCACAAGTATTGGGTGCGGTAATTGGATGATATTTTCGTTACTTCAGACGAAGGTCGGGCAGCTTTCAATGATTTTTTGACCAAGATTAATGATTTAGATCAGAATATTAAGTTTACATTGGAAGTGGAAAGTAATTCATCTTTACCGTTTTTGTACGTGTTAATGACAAGAGATAATATGAGTATAAGAAGATCTGTCTGAAATCCTGTAAAATTAAACACTGTTATCCCATTTAATGCTTCCGTTCCATTTTGTTATACGATTGTCACGTTTAATTTATTTGTTAAAACAGCATTTATAATATGCTCAGATATTCAAATCAGAAAGGAGCTAAATTTAATTAGAAATACAGCAGAAGACCATGGTTTCCTTTTTAAGTATATACATATATATATAATTATAAATAAGTTCAAATAGCCCATCTATCCCAATAATATGGATGTAACTAACTGTATATAGGTTTTAGAAGTTCCAATATTTCCAGGTTTTATATGAAAGTCCTAGCAAATACTTGATTAAATTTGATATTCACTTAGTTGCGGTCCCTGACCCCCTGACGTTTTTGGAAAGGCTTGAAGTTTATTTGGATTTAACACCTTCAGCATACTCAGGGATATACGAGATTCCTATCTTTTTAGATAGTGGTTGTATGAAATTCTACATTGGGATTACTAAGTGAAAATTCGAGGAGCGTCTAAAAGAACATCGAAATGTCATAAAAATCATGAGCAATCCACGGCCCTTTCTACGTTTCATCTGAATAACACTGCGTGTTGAGTAGATTTTGAAAACACTAAAATTATTGTACCGTGTAATTTGGCCCAAAGAATTTTAATTAGGAAATCCATCGAAAATTTAAAGTGGGAGGGTGTTGTACAATGGATAATGTTCGTACAGTATTTCAAGAATTTGGTTAAATTTGTTAAATATATAAGAAGTGGGATTTTTCAGTTTAAAAAGTGTGTGTGGGGGGGGGAGGGGGAGTGTTGCTTTTTCAATGATTTGGATTTTTTCGGGTTTATATGGTCAATTTTTTTTCTCGGATTATTCCCTCAGTCTGGCATTAATTACTAGATTAAATTAATAGATGGCGTTGACTGTCCAGTATACAGTTTTGTTAAGTTGAAGCTGATTGGCCGAGTGTACAGATCTTGGAACTCTCAAAGACAGTTCAATCAATCAGAAACACCTTGTCATTAACTTTTATCCTGATGATGACATCAGATGACAGTTGAAACTTGTAGGTATGTTTTTAATGTACTTTTTACATATTTTAAAGCGATACATCAATTTAGAAATGTGTATGCATTTTACAAGTATTTCATTCATTAAAATTGAATTTAAACCAATATATCTTCCTTTTATGTTGTGTGTTACTAGGGCTGACATCAATAATTTTTAAAGTAATATTTCAGACAGTATCTACATATAATCTTAACGCATTTAATACTCATAACATTATTCAGACATTCATTTACTTTAATTCATCAGAATAATATTTCTTCAATTTCTTTTAATGCGTCTCTTTATGTAAGTAGCATTTCTAAAAACTTGCTATATACAAAAACATATAATCTATTTATTTTATTAAGTTCATATTTAGCTAATGTTATACATGTATTGAAATTTTATTTATTCAATTTTACTTACTTGAAAAACTGTGTACCAACTGTTTTCAATTTTGTTTTATTTTCATTTATTTTGGAATCAAATGTTTCTTCAGAAAATTATATAAATTTTCACTAAAAGAAAATTTTAATTTTTTTTCTTTCTGAAATGTTTTGTTGTAAAAATAATCTTGAAAATACTAAGCGTTTTGTTGTTCATTTTATTTGATTTTGTTTGTTTCATATGAAATGTAATTTAGCTGAAAATAGCATAATATTAAAGTTTCTTTAATTTTTTTGTTTATAATCATTCAAAAACTTTTAAAATGTTTTTTAGCGCATTTCAGTAATTAGAGTTTAAGGAAGATTATTTTAAAAATGTAAATGATGTCACAATATGAGAGTGTCTTTAATTAGAATTCAATAACCTATTCCACGATACTTTTTTTTTCGCATCTACTAATTCAAGAATAATTAAAGATGATATGAATATTTATTATTCAATATCTTATTTAGCTGTATTTCTTGAATTTTGCAACTGATAAAATATAAAATATTTATTTAGGCGAAGTATTAAAGATGAATTTAAGCAAATGAGAAATATTATGAAACATTCAGTCGATTTCCAGAGTTTCATAATTAATTTTAAATTAAATTCTCTATGTTATAAAAATTATGACTTCTGAAAGATGAATAGTAAAAATGTTTCACCATTTGTTACACATTATAATAATTTCTTTTGGAGATGGATTTTTTGGTTAATTGCTATCAAACACTTTCCTTTCAAGATTTAATGATTCCGAAGTGCAATGTATTTATTATACTTTTTACTAAATTTAACACTAATAATGCACGATTTTGTATTTTGAAACGCAAAAAATATAGTCGTTTTCATTCATAATCTAGATAGTGGGAACAAATAGCACAAAAATATTTTTTCTATCTTGCTCTATATTTATTGTTATTGCGATCCATTATGCCTTATGTTGAAAGAACTGTTACAAATATTGTTAACGAGCATCGTATAACTCACCACTTTTCGGTACTCTAATCGACAAACATGTTTGAACTTGCTACCCTTTCATTCTTTATAAGGATATTAATGACTACTTAAGCCGGTCGTTTTAATTTTAGACCGGACAGTCGATGCAGAAGAAAGTTTTTTCCCCCCTAGAGTGCATCTGGAAACAAGTGGTCAGCGAGACCCTTTTGTTTTGCTTAGACACAGTTGCATAGTTTATCTGGCGAAGTAAGGTGCGCTTTCGGCAATTCTTGCATTTACTGGGATTTTCCGAGGCATCCGTTTTTGACCCGGAACTGTCAAGAAAATATCATTGAAATTCCAAAGTTCTTGCTGTCGTCTAACAATCTATTGCCATCGAAAATATGACCACGTTTCATCAAAGTTTAGTTCTTGCTATCTTTTGCTTTTAATAAAGAATGGCGGCTCCAAAAGATCTTCAATTTCATACATGTGTGTGTAAAGACCCAGCCTTGTCAAAATTTTCAGATAAGAATCTAATATTTCCACGATCTGGTGTTTTGTGAACTTTAAAGTGTGGTGATGGGGTATTTGTAATTCACTGTGAATTGCTCAAATTTTAAATATTGTTTCTATAATGTCCCCAAAATCAATTAATTTAACTTTGTGAAATCTACCCCGTATAACATGCATGTTGGCAGTGACGTTACTGTGACGTCACTGCGATTCACGGTGGTCACGCCACATCTGTGACAAAAATGCCACTACTCAGTGACGTCCCACTGTGATTAAAATGTGAGCTTTCAAAAATACCCTGGTATTTTTCTAAATTTGGTGACGTCCCTGTGATGTCCTGTTGCAAGTCACGTACGACTGTGAAGTTCGATTGTGACGAAAAAAATATGATAGTCTCATTGAAACAAAAATATAAATTTTAAAATTCTTTGAAAATGAGAGGAAAAATTTAAAAGAAAAATCGACTTAATTAGCCGTCAGGACTAGCACTTTTTAATTTATCGAATTACATGAAAATGAACTTTAAATAAATTAGTTATAGTTAATATATAATGAGAAATTATGACTCCAACACATAATCCTTCGCTCCAAGATTTTTTATATATTTTTTATTTTAAGAGAATTTATTATTTCTGTTTAATTTTTACTAAGAAAATGAATAAATTGTGTTAAAGGACTTTATAAATTATAAATTACTGTTGCCACCGAGCCGGCAGAAAAAATAATATGGAAGGGGACAAGTTTTTTAAACTATTTTAAATAATTTTGATTTATTTCTTTTTCCAAAAGTATCCAAGATTAAAACAAAAAAGTTTAAATGTCAATATTCAGATAACGGTATGCGATCACAGATTATTTCGAAATTAAATAGAATTTGCTACTGTGGAAACATTTATAGTGGACTAAATTAACCAACATTATCCGAATAGCAGGATTTCCTGTCGAGCAGTGTTGTCAGTTAGAAGAGCCTTTCTTAATATAAAAAAAATTGCTTGATTGCTAGAACATTTTTGAATTAATCCTTATTTATTGTCAGATTAAATAAAACGAATATTACTGTTTTAAAAAAGTGGTAGCATATTCAAGCGATTTTAATTAAATACCAGTATTTAATTTTCGAAATAAGTTGTTAATACATTATCGTTTAATAGTAACATAACGCTCTTTTATCTATACATGTAAAGTCATTATTTTTAAAATTAATGAAAAACAAATTACGAGTACATTATTGAAAAACATCAATAGTAAGATGCACATATATTGTGACGTTCAAAAATATATTTTATTTATTCATTTCTTAGGAAATGAAAAGATTCCTGAAAATTTATTGCAATATCTAATCGTCTGTGGAAGACAAACAATGAAAAAATATCAGCTGCCACTGGACACTGCCAAAACACCGCCATTTTATTATTTTAACCACAAAGAGGAAAACGTTCTTTTCCCAGCCAAACTATTTTAAAATTTTATTTTAATCTAATTTCACGTAATAATAATCAAATGGAACTGGGTAATTTTACGAGGTGCGAATTTTATGATTCTTTCATTTTTAACTTAATATTTTTGGTATTATACAATGATTCTCGTTCTTAATTTTTTAATTGTATTCTTCTTACGATTGCCGACAAAAACTGTCGGTAACTAAAAGAAATGTATGTAAGTAATTTAATATAATTTTAAAATATTTGTAATAAATTGGTGGAAACATTTTTCACAATTCTGGGGATTTTTTCCCTTTAAGCTACAAGCTTTTAACTTCTACAATCTAAAGGAAGTAAACTTCACATACTGTTTAAAGTATTATTTCTTTTATGCTTCTGACTTTTAAGGTTGTATATGTAACTTTTGTACCAAATAAAATCTATAAATGGAAGTGTAAACTAATAATAATAACAATTATTATTATTAATAATATTACTTTTATAATTTGATGCATGCATTGAGAGCAACAGAATGTAAGTGTATAAAATATTTTTTCTCTCCTATTAAAAATCACCCGACAATCGGAAAGAAAAAGAAGAGTTAAACCTATGTTTCCAGGATTATAATATTGTAAAATGTACATTTACTCATATATGAAAAATATTACTATGCTTGTATATTTCAAGTATGCCTGCTTTTTAAAAGGAATTAGATTTTAATCTTCAAAAAATTAACTTAAAAGAAAAAAAAACATTGTTAGAGCATTTTATGATAACCTGTATTAAAAAAAATCCCTATAATTTCACGAGTTATGGCAAAAAAATATATCTGTTGTTCTCACTGTAAGCAGTGACTAAAAAGATACTTTAAAGTGGTCTGTCTCAAAAATTAAAAAACGTACTTTGTTTAAATTGAGCACAAAAATTTTATTAAATTAGTTAATTTTTCTACCTGCAGTCTTTGTAAATTTATTATATATTAAGACTGAACCTAAGTTTGTGTATATTTTAGAAAAATTTCTGTTTAAAAATGAAGTTAAACAGGTTGCATATTTTTTTCGGTGTTTATCTATGCTTTTTTTTTCTGTGTTTGGAAGTATAAGCAAATTTTGGCCAAATCTTAAGACATAGATATAATCTCGGGACCCGTAAAGTTTATCTGTAAAAAATATAACGTAGTTTAATAGAAATCTTGGACGCAATTTCTTTTGACACACTTTTTTGAGATAAATCATTTTAAATTTGTACAATTTTAAACATTTTTACAATAAGAACACGTGACACAATTTTAGTCAAAATTAATGAATTTTTGTTGATTTTTTGCGCGGGTTGTTTAAAAAAATTCAGAATATATCGTTCTTTAATTCATACATTTTGCAAAAATTTTAATTCGTTGAAGAAAAATGTTAGTTTATATTTAGAAGTCATATGCCCCTTAAGAACCTGTGCTAATAATGCAAAGGCACTCACCAGCTAATTATAAACTAATGGCAACATTTTTTTTTCAAGTTTCGCATTTCCATTTCAATATTTTAAAGGGTTTTTTTCATAGTACATTTTAGATGTTACCGTGTATCTTCATGCATTTTTGATTTTGGATGCAGTTATTTTTTTCTGATGACAATTTTAGTTTCGGAACCGGTTCCAAAATTGAAAGCACCCCCAGAAAAAAATATTGAAATGCAAACATGAAATAAGGATCGCTGCTATTGGTTTAACATTAGATCGCAAGTATCTCCGCGTTACTAGCTTAGGTTCTTAATATATTGAATTATAGTAAAAAATGGGTAATACATAGTTATAAATGAGCTTTCAAAAGATGTTGCAATAAAAAAAAAACTGAACTTTTCTTAAAAATTAAATATTTAAAACACACCTGACAATTCTGCATCGGGTCGGGTGACTAAATTTTACCTGAATCTCACCCCCAATTATCAAGTTGTTGTTTTATCTTTCTTTCTACAGGTTTAATTTTGATTGTAGTTTTGCATCGAATTTAGTAATCAGATTTTATTAAACCGGATCCGTAATTAACGGACTATCACGGAGCCTCACGAGTTCGTGTAGAACCTGGATATCCGACCCGATGCAAGTTTTTAATTCGAATTCTAACTAGAGCCAAAAAGAAAAGAAAGAAAAAGACACCAGCTTGCACAATAAGGTCGGGCCGGATTCTGATAAAATCTGGGCACCCGACCATATGCAGGATCCGAAACCTATCAGAAAAAGAGTCTACGCAATGTTGTCGGGTTTTGGGTTCGGACAAAATGCGGTCCCCCGACCTGATGCAGAATCAAATGCACATCATTTCACCAAACTTCATATTCAGTTTTTGACATTCAAATGAACATTCCTAAAAACTGATACTAATTATTTTTATGCATCTAGCTCAACAGGTAGCGCTTCTATGTTCTGCTTTTCTCGATTTCAATGATAGCTACAAATATCTGTGCATTTATGGTATAGTATTTAATCAAACATCACGTTTAGTTACATCATGACAAAAAATAAAAACATGTAGTATTTAAATTACGTTTTAACACAAAAATTTAGGATTTTTTTAATTTCTAATTTCCCACTTCTTATTTTTATGCGCATTTCTTTAGCGGAAATTACACACAAAGTGCTCCATTAATTTTTTTCCCAATCCCTGAGTCTATTGTGTTTAGAATTGTTTTTTTATTCAAAAATAAATTCTTAAAGCAGTACAGTTATTCTGTGAAATATATGCAAATAATCTGCTAGTAAACAGTATCTTCTTAAAGAAAAGCTCCATTTTTTTTAAATTCACGTACAAACACAAATATATAATATTAAAGCTGTTTTGTTTGTAAAAGAGATTAAGGCTGTATTTACGTTTCCAGACTTTTTTATGAAAAGAATAATTATATTTGCAAGAATATGTGGGTGTAAAATCTTTAGAGGACATTTTAAAACTGCAACTAGGTGTTTTTAAGAATACAGATAAATAAAATCTGCAAAATTAAGCGAATAATCAGCAGATAGATCAAAGATTAATCTTACAATAATTTGATTTTTCTTACCGTTTATAGCAGCGTTCTATAAAACTCTACAAATTTCATTGCGAAATTTTTCAAAATTTGAATCAGAACTAATTTGAATGATCTCCCTGATGTTCTAATAATTAATATTAAACTCCATATTTCATGTTTTTTCAAGGTTTATTTTTACATGAAAATTTTCATTTCAAAAATTTGTAAATTTTAAGCGGTTTAGTCTCACGCCTAATAATTAACAGTTTTATCTCGAAGCCTATTACCACATTTTAATCTTTTTCTCTTCGTTAGGTGGCATTTATTACTTCTAACTATTCAATCAATGATATTGTATACATAAAAAAATACAATAAATTTAATGGCTCTAATATTTTAGCAAATACCATCTAGCAAGATATTTTTTCTATAATAGTAATATCATTTACTATAGAAAAATGCTATACTTTTTTCTAAAAAGTATTTAATTATTACTAATACTATGCTATTAGTAATAATGCATGCTAAACTTTGCACGAAAATTGTATTTAAAATATCTCGGTATTAAAATGTTTATTCGAGAAGTAAGTTTAATTTTATTCACCTAAAAATACTATGTTCAAAAATTATATAAAATTAAATAATTTATTGGCTTCAGACATTTTCTGAAAAGTTCGTAAAGTTTATTTATGATAAACAAAATAACTGCTCTCATTTTAAATTCTCAACTTTAGTATTCTTCATTTATGGACCATTAGTTACTAGAGTATTATTTATTTCATTTAAAGCTCTAAATTAACGAAACAGTTTAAAACATTAATAAATAAAATAGCCTATATCCAATAAGTGATTTAAATCCATTTTGAATCCTTTATGAACAAACTAATAAAATCTGCGGCTTCGCAGGTGAGTATATCGAAAAGTGCCAAGTGTTATTGGTGTGCCTATTTACACTCTAAAAAGGACATTTTCAAAACTGAGCAAAAAATACTCAAATCTGGGTATGTCGCATAGTCAAAATGACTCCGAATCAAAATTACTCAGATTTGAAATATGTATATACTCATTTCTGAAAACATGCACACACTCAATAATAAAACATTATGTGCTCATATATGAGTATGTCCATGTTTCAAAAATGAGTATGAACTGACTTCTATGCGCTCATTTTTTAGTATTCCCATGTTTCAAAAATGAGTTTGAACTGACTTCTAGTTGCTCGGTTTTGAGTATGCCCATGTTTCAATATTCTGAGTATTTGTGGTGTTTCAGAATTGAAAGCATTGGATCGTCATATTTGAAACAAAAAGTTTCATAACAAAATTGAAACATCGATTTACTCAGATTTGAAAGTGTCATTTTTCTCAGTCTAGATAAGGGGAAATTATACTGCAAAGAATAATTTAAATATTACTAAATAAGTCACATTTTAGTACCAATTCATCCTTGTACTTCATTAGGTGAACATGAGACGTGAATTAATGAGAAAATCTTTATTTCCCTTCCAAAAAAACAAATATAATGCAGTCTACTTAGGAACTATATTCACCAGCTATCGTATAGTGAAATATCGTTTTGATTTAGTTTATTTATACGTACGGCGAAAGGCAAAATATCAAATACATTCTTAACTAGTTAGCTATTATATTTCTATATTACTATCATTTTAATCATTTGTAGCATTTTCTGGTGTTTACTTCTATCCCATTGCTCAGAAAAGCTGAATCTAAAACAGACGTGAAAAATCATTAATTTCTCTTCTTTTTTCAATTTTTTAAAATTTGAATTTTAAAAAAAAAGCATGTACGGGCGCAACTACATCTTATTCCTATGTCAAATTTAAATTTTCTAGAATGACAATCGCAGAGAAAACACAGTGGAAATATAACAGTGCGTTTCCCCCATTGCACTCATTATAAATTCGATTTTTTTCTTTTTTTTCTTTGGGGGATCACATTCTAACAGAAACCTGCACGTTTAATTAAAAATTTCTAGCCGCTGTAGTTTCCGAATAATCATGATTATAGAGCTTTTTCTAATAACAAATATTTTAACAAAAATTATTAACGAGAATGCAAGTCTTAAAAGTGATCACCATATAAAGATGCATGTATTTATCCATAAAGGGATTATGGAAATCGAAATTTTAGAATGTTTTTCACACTTGCGCTCTTGAGTGTAATTTGAATAAACATAAAATACAGCTGCTTTAAATCTGTGACTCTCATTATTATTATTTGGAGAGTTGATTTGAAATCGTTTCAATAGCTTCACAAAATAATCGTTTTTTACGACATTTTCCGCTGATTTCACCCTTTAAAATAAAAAAAAAAAAAAAAATTAAAAACTTTTCCGAGCGAGAGCGTATGTCTTCAGAGTAATAATCATGTCAAATTTCACGTTTATAGCCCTAACATTATCCAATGCGTAGTAATGTAGAACGTCTTTAGAATACCTTCGGTTCATTTTACACTTTTAAACAGAACCGTTTATAAGCGGTGTATGACAGGTTAAACCACACAGGGTTTCGCGCCTAGTAGGGCTTCGTGTGAGAAAAAAATATTTAATACAAAATAGTCAAATATTTATTTTCCATTTTATTTTGAATTAGTTATTGTATAGTATAATTTATATGTGTAAACATGATTTTCTATAAAATGCAAAATATTTATCAATAACATGTTTGATGGAAATTGTAAACGTTCGAGAGGAAAACAATTGTTTGTTGCTTATTTATGTTAGCTCCAAACGCACAACAAATCTGTAAAAAGCACATGATAATAAGGCTTTTTTTATGTAGCATTATAGATAAGTTAAAAAATAAATTTTGAAGCTGATAAACATCGTGATCTTTTTTGTATCTAAGGGAATTTTGGGAAAACAATTCGAAAATGAGAATTAAGGATTATATTAAACTTGTTATTTCAGCGTTTCTTTAAAACAAGTTATTTAAAGCTGAGCCAGTGAATGGTGATCCACAAGCTATATGGTTCAGTAGATTTTTAAATACAAATTTGCATGGCTGCAGTAGTTCCTCCTCTGTTGCACTTAAAGAAAATATATTGTGCATCTGCTTAGAGAAGTACATTTTATGCATTTTCCTTAAAAGTTTGACGAAGAAAGGTAGCTTCATAAATATTTCAGTAATGCTATAACATTTAAACCCTTTGAAGTGAAAGAGGAAATTAAGAAAATATATAAACAAATTCCGGAAGGTAAAGTTATTTTCACTGATATGAATCTTATTAAACGATCAAATACCAGAAGGCAATTCTTATTTAGATGATGGCATGTTAGAGAGACAAAATCCAAGTTTGGTAGCTTAGCAATTAAAAATTAATCTTAATGTAATTATTGAAGCACCTCGAAATACAATGGCATATGAAACTGAACGTGGATACGATGATGATTTTTTTTAATGTTTGGTTAATTTTACATAATATTTGATGCCAGAACATACATGGACAATTGATGTATTTATTACAGAAAACCCCATCTAGATTTTGGTATTATTCCCATTTGTACATCGAAAAATTTCCCTAATTTCATTGAACATACATTATAGTGGGATAGAAGTGAATTTAAAAGTCCTTTAAACCAAGCTTCAAAAAATGCTTTTATATGTGTCACATATCCCTAATTCATTGATAGAACTATGAAACTTAACGGTAAAAAGCCTCTTGAAGTTTTCGAATCAATAAAGGATGTTCTTGTTGATGGACATCATCTTACTTTTGAAGACTATATTTCTTGGGCTCGCTTACATTGGTACCGAAATCAAATTAGTCAACACCTCTATAATTTTCACATCAGCGAGGTTTATGATTATCTTTATGTTTGAAATGTCGTAATATCAATAAAAGGCACCGTAAATGATTATTTTCCATACACCATAATGTAATGGAATTATTTGTGTGTGCATGTAAACGAAATATAAATGCTACACACTTCATTTTCAATATCAAAAATTCTATACTAAATCTCAATAACATATAAAATTTACATGGTAATCACAGTACATTTAAGAGAGTTTAGCACGGAGAGATAAACCGAATTTCGAAACAGTTTTCAAATATATAGAAAAATGTTAATAAAACATTTCATATCTATTTCTTACAAATTATGCAGATATTCCATTTACCCCATTCCAATCTGCAATACAATGTCATTTATTCAAGTAAATAAATTTAGAAAGCAATTGTCTTAGAGTTTTAGTATTTTTAATGAGTTATTAGTTTTAAAGGTACTTTTAATAATACTTTTTAAATTTCTTGACTTGTAGATGAAAAAAAAAAGCCTAACTGATAATTTTACCAATTCCATTATTGTAAAATTTATAGAAAGTTAAAAAATATCACATTTATTTTCTCCTTTTCCGTTTAAAATAAAGAAAAAACATTCTACACTAAAAAATAAACGGTTCTTCGTCTAGTCTTAAAGTAATTAACTTAAGTTTGTAAGAAAAAAATACGTATAAAGACAATTAAGCGGGTTTTTTTTTTCAGTAATGCTTTATGTAAAGTAAAAAAAAACTTTGGAACAATGTGAAAAAGAGATTAAACGCTTAAAAAATCATTAACGGAATAATTACGTGGATCAGTCTAATTCATTCTGATTTATTTTTATAAGATGCATTAATATGTAAATATATGGTAAATATGTGTATTTTCTATTTGTTAACGTAAAACCAAAAAATATAATTGCATTCTATACTTATTCATGATTTTTTTTTCAACATTTTAAAATTCACTAACCAATACACAAAAATAACCAACTTTCTGAGAACAGGATTCTGATAAATTTTAACCAACATATAAAAAAAGCTAAATTGTTTAGATTTACGGTTTAATTGGTGTTTATGTCTAATGCTATAACATATGTTATAATGCAGTTATTTTCTTATTACTTTTTATCACCAAATATAAATACAGAGGACCAAAATGATAATATTATTAGAAAGCGACATATTTTCAATTCTTGTAAAATAAATAGTTTATTAAGGTTTAAAAACGAATTAATACCATGGAAAAAATATTGCGGAATAACGGGAACAACAAGAAAGAATGTCAGGATTATTATACCGCGAAAAACGTTTTTCAAAATACAATGTTTACTTGAGATTTTACAGTAATAATACTTAAAGATTTGCCATACATAGTTTTAAATAAATCTGCAGTTTACAATAAACAAGAAAGCACGATAAAAAAAAAAAAACCTGTGTCAACGATAAAGCGTTAAATGTAAGTATGGGGGTAGATAAAATATAAAGGAAACTTTTTGACAGATTATTTTCAAAATATTATAAATCAAGATTATATTAATATATTTTTTCTTGATGAATTTCTATAGTATCTACAGACTGTTTCCACCATATTTGATTCGTTTTTATTCTTGTATGATAAAAAAAGAAAAAAAGAACGTGTATAATATTCTTTGACTTCTTTACCTGATGCAAAACTTTTTCATCCTAACAATTCTTTAAAGGGATAAAAACAAATTCTAGCCCAAAGAAAATTAATCGGACTATAAGGAGTATTGTGGAGTGTTGTACAGTAGCATTTTTATTCATTACATTTTGTTGTGTGAAGTCTTGCGTTGTCCTGGTTAATACGGAATTTCGATTTGTAATAGATTGCTTTTAGGACCAATGTGTTACTTTCAACATCCCCAAAAAATAAAATTACTGCATTATATGTATGTCGTACAGGAAGAAAATTGGCATACACAATACTCTGTAAATCCCAAATTTGTTAATTACAACATTGCCGGTTTTTGCTTCAGTGGAGCAGTTCCACTTTTTTTTTGTCATTCAATACCAGATCGCCTTGTTTCACTTTCTACATGGCTTTTGCGAATTGTGCATTCAATCTACACTAAATTTCAGTAGGTTTGACATTTTAATTTCTTGAAAGTTCAATAATTATAATTTTTGCAACTGCAGGAGGTTTTTCGTATGCCAGCGAATAAATAAATGAATGTATGACAAAATAAAAGTATAACTTTTTGTTAGACCATAAACAAATTATTATGATTGCCATGACAACACGTACAAAATATTTTATATTAATACTAAAAAAATGCCTTTATATTTGATCCACATTTGTAAAACACACAGAGAGAAAAGTGGCATGCAAATATATAATCGTTACACATTAATTTAGTAATATATGAAAGATGTTTCTTGTATAATGATTTCTACATTATTACTGGATTTGCATAATTGATTTATGTTTACATTTTTAAATATAATTTATGATTTTTGATTTAACAATGAAAAATTAAGACGTGATTGACATTGGGAATACTATTGTCGGAATTAAGGAAATGTTGCTATAAAAAAAAAAAAACCTTTATTCAACTAAAAATACCTATGCTGCAGTAAAATATTTACTTAAAATATATAGTTTATGTTTTATCCAGTACAAGATAATATGGATTTTAAACTTTCATACAACTTATATTAAATTTTCTAAATTAATTGTATTTAAGAATTAAATTAGATTTAAATAAATAGCTTGCTAAAAAGTGCTATATTTTCAATCAAAATTGATTAGACAGTATTAAATTGTGCTTACCAATCTTACAACTGTAAGTTGAATATAGTGTTTAATATAGAAAAACATTTTCGAAAATTTTAATTTAAATTCTGCAAATTTAGTGAATTATTTCGGATACAGAAAAACATTTTCAATTCATATTACAATACAGGGTTACTGAAAATAAATCATCCGATTTCAAATGCTATATTTTACTAAATAAACGACACAGAATGATAAGTATCACATGACTACAAAAGGAAAAATTTTGAATATTTTTTTCCAAGTTATAAACTTCCTTTAGTTACAAGTATAATTTCAAGACGGTCTGTAAATTCATGTCAAACACGTTGTAAAATGTTATGTAGGAATATCCAGTTTTAAACTAGCACAAACAGTCGATTTCTTTGGGCTTCGTAGAAAAGTGTCTCTCCTTCTTACAGCATTTTCCGCAGATATGCCTGGTCGCCTTGCACTTGTCCCTGTACAAAGACATCTACTGATCTCAAACCGATGATACCACCTTCGAATACTCTTAGCCGTGAGTGGATTAATTAGGTACATTTTACGAAATTCACGCAGAACGGTTATTACAGATCCATATCGCACAAACGACAGCACACAAAAAGCCTTCTGCACTACGGACGCCATTATCACATCCGCCACTGAAAAGCTTCTAAAACAGCTTTGGTGAAATAGCTTCACGGAGAACACTTGTTCACAATATAAAGCTTCCATATTTTTCATTGGTATTCATGTATCACTACATAGTATAAAACAAAGTCGCTTTTTCTGTCCCTATATCCCTATGTACGCTTAAATCTTTAAAACTACGCAACGGATTTTGATGCGGTTTTTTTTTAATAGATAGAGTGATTCAAGAGGAAGGTTTATATGTATAATAACCATATGTTTTGCTTTGTAATTTCAGATAAATCACTACATAGTATAAAACAAAGTCGCTTTTTCTGTCCCTATATCCCTATGTACGCTTAAATCTTTAAAACTACGCAACGGATTTTGATGCGGTTTTTTTTAATATATAGAGTGATTCAAGAGGAAGGTTTATATGTATAATAACCATATGTTTTGCTTTGTAATTTCAGATAAATCACTACATATCACTACATAGTATAAAACAAAGTCGCTTTTTCTGTCCCTATATCCCTATGTACGCTTAAATCTTTAAAACTACGCAACGGATTTTGATGCGGTTTTTTTTAATAGATAGAGTGATTCAAGAGGAAGGTTTATATGTATATCCATTAAATAGTGGAGAAATACTGTTATTTTTGAGGTTTTTAATGTGATGTCGTAAATAATTTCATTTTTTCCGCTTATACATTGCAAACGCAGGCTGAACCCTACAAGATTTATCAAAATAATGTACTAATTATTGTACACATTAAAAAGGTCTACAGAAAACACAAAGAGATGAAGGTTTTCAAGGTTAACCCGAAGCAAAGCGAGGGAGGGCCGCTAGTTACTCATAATTCTTTGTTGTTTATTTTTGAAATTATGGAATTTTGAAATCGGATGATACATTTTGAATAACCCTGTATAGTAACTATCTACTGCTACTACAATGAATTTCTGTGCGCTGTTTTTAGCAAATAGCCATTAATAACACTAATACTCCACAGAGCACCATATTAATATTTTTAAATATAATTACTGCCATCCGACGAATTTTAGTCGCTACCCCATGTTTCGCGCAAGTCTATTCTTTTGTTGTAATTCAATAAAATTGCACTTCTAATGAAAAAAAAATGAATATATATATATATATATATATATATATATATATATATTTATTTATTCATTTTTTATAATGTATATATATATATATATATATATATATATATATATATATATATATATATATATATATATATCACATTATGTATGAAATGCATTTGGCAGACCCAGAATATTTAATCTGTGTGGTTATTTTCAGCTATAGCGCTTATCGCATGGATTTTATTTTTATTTTTATTTTTATTTTTAATCTTTTTTGAGTTTATATATATATATACAGTAACGATATCTCTAGATTCCAGAATTTATAGAAATTAATTTACCACTGACATTGTTCAAGTTCTAAAATACTTACTAAATATAACAACATATTATTTTAGAGTTACCTATTTAGAAAAAAGAGAAAATTACATTGTTTAGTATGACGATTAAAAAAGGGTATTAATAAAGTTAATTTCAATCAAAATAATAATTAAATAATCTTTGCACAGTTAAATAAAAATCTGAAATATATATTTTTTTAATTTCTGGTAAGAAACTTTTAAATGTATATAAACATTTGTGTGAAAAAATTAAAAAAATTAGAGCCTGATTAATTTACAATCTTTTAATATGTGAATAACGCTGTTCAATAAAAAGAAATACCTTTTCATAAAATTTGTATACCGAATATTCAATAAATAAAACGATTATGATACTTTAAAGAGAAAGTAATAAAGAAAAATTCTACTTAATTCTATTTAAAAGGTTCTTGTCTGTTTGGAACATTATGACTATTTTCTTAAGCACTATGGAACAAGAAAAAGTATTACCTCATTGATACATTGTAGTATCCGTTTTTCCCCAGAGTATAAATCGATATTTTATGTTTTTATCATAAATATATCATTTTTACTTAAGTAAGAAATTAGTTTTCATCTTCTTTTATCAATTTATTATGCATAGTTGGTAATATTTTGTTAATGTGGTTATCACCAGAAAAAAATTCAATTTCTCTTATTTTCAGTGCCTGGAAAATAAGTTTACATTTAAGAATACATTTAAAATCAGACACATAAATAAAAGTTAAAAACACCATATTAATTATATATAATAAAATAAATATTAGTAGCTATTTCAAGCTTTATACACGCTAAAAATATTCATACATGAATTGTAACTTTCATTATATGTAGGGTGTAGATGCAAAATTCCCTTTCTCCACTTAACCTGGTTTTTAGAAAAATGCAAAGAACTGATTATTATTAATAAACATGATATATTGGTACAGTTTTTTGTGATATATTTGTTGCCAAAATAATTAGTTGCATATAGTCCTAAACCTGTAATAATTATGGTAAAGCTAGAATTTAAATTTAAATATGGAAAATGTGAGTTTTGCAGCAAACTTTTATGGGTAATATTAATTTATTACGATTTATTACAAAACGAAGTTATGTTGGAGTGAAAAGTATGCCGAAATGGTTCAATAAAAGGTTGCTACGACCTGTGCGAACTTGTTATGTCAGTTATAAGCCAAAATACTTATGAATTTAAAACATTTAAAACAACAAGAACAAAAAAAATTTGAGCATTAGTTTTCATTATGTTATTTCGGAGGATAATAAACAACAAAAATCAAAACGCAAAAAAAAATAATAATAATTAAAAATAATTTGTGCAAACATTTTACATGGTACTATTTAAACATTTTACTATTAGACACTTCTTTACTGTCATCAAACTAGTGAAACATTTTATACTACTTATACTACTTCTTACTTCTGTAACTCCCTGATTGGTTGAATTGGATAGTGAGTTTTGCTGCAAAAAACATTTTCGATACAGTGAGTTATGCATCAAAACGAGATTTTCAGCATTTTTTTTTTTTTACCTTAATATGTTTTTTATGGTCCAAATCACTATTACAGTCCGATCCGCCTTAAAAAAATGAACACGGTGATATGAATAACTCAATACCTTAAAAAAGTGAATAATGTGACTTTTGCATCTGCACCATTGATATGTAGTTTGATTTAGTTTTGGTGTTAAATGCAACTTTATGAGAGAACATCGATGTCCAACTCATAATAGTACTGTAAGCTTGGATCTAAATTTTTAAAAAAATGTTATATCTCTTATAAATAATGATCTTCTTCATAAAATATTTATCATGTACATGATTAACATGTAATTATTTCACATGGTGGCAGCGGTGCTGCTTTAATGAGAAATTTACATGATGATAAGCGTATCAAGTTTTCCGTATAACACTGTACGTAAAGTGTGAATTGCATCTTTCAGCTCGAACCTTACTGGAAGTGGTTATAAAGCTTCCATCTGTAGACAATTGAAGTGTAATTTGATCGAAAACTGGTAGAAATTTAAGCAACGATTTATGTTATATTAAGAAGCTCCAGAAAAAATAGATAAACCTGATAAGCTAAAAGTTGCTTTGCTATTAAATTGACTGGATGATAATGTATAGAATGTATGTCTCATTGTTTTAAATTACTTACTGAAGTTTCACACGGTGACTGGACATTTAAATATTTATTTTGAGCCCAAGAAAAATACTATAATTACACGCTGTACATTTTTTAATTGCATACAACAACAAAATGAAAGTTCTGTTTCTTTTGTAACAAATTTGAAATGCCTTGCTATAGAATGTTGTTTAAAATCAAGAAGATAGTTTTGAAGGATCCAACATTTTGTTTTCTAACTCCTAATAGAATAACCAAGTGTGTTTGAATAACTCGTAGAATAACTTAGGACTACTACGTAGTCCTAATCATAAATTTTATGAGTTACTAATAACATTTTACTAATAATCTCCTAGAATAACTTAGTGTATGTGTTTATTTATGGTTTTACATGTGCAATTGATAAAATAAGATATGTGTGAATAATCTATCTATCAAATTGCCTGTAAAAAGATACTTAAATATAAATATACAAAACATAAGGAAAAGAAACCGAGCAACTTATTACAAGGGATAAATGCAAGGGAATAAACAAAATTATGGAGTTCCGTTTAGGACAGCCAATGGATAAAAAAAAATCAAATTAACGTTTACTCTTCGCAAACTTAAAAATGATATTTAATGAAAACAACATCCACGATATGATAATTTACATGGAAGTAATTTTTGGATTAAAAGGAAATACTTCTATGCTTCAGTTAAACATCTTACATATTTGCCTTTTTCTTTACATTAGAATGGATCAGTTGGTATGTACAATTTCACACTATGTTAGTATTTGTTGAATACATTTAAAACTTAACTTTATTTATGATACAGATTTTATTTAATGTAAAAGCAAAAACTATATACAACTATAAGTTCTTAATTTTCTACCCAATTATAATAATATCAAACCTTAGAAAACGTAAAATTAGAATTGGTGATTATTAGAATATTGAGCGTAAAATGCTTTCTAAATTTAAGAAGTCTGTAAAATAAACAATTAAGAATATCGCGTTACGTGACACAATTGTTGCCTACAATCTTTGTATAATAATATTAAAATACTATAAAAAATGCTTTGAAATATATTCGTTTTTCCTTAAACAAAGATGGGTTATTTAGTTAACAGGTTGACATTTCAACAAATAAGAAATAATTGCAGTAATTACTCTTCAAATAGACACAATTCATTAATTACGACTCAGGAAATTCCAATAATCCAAACAAATTTCATTTTCAAAGATTTTGTCTTCGCTCTTCTTCCGCTTTTTAAAGCTAAACAGTTTGTCGATAAATTGGGAAAAGACTGTCAACAAATATTTATTTTATATCGCAAATTTATTTTGTAGAAGCAGAAAATTAAATTCGATTTAATGTTATTTAAAATAACATTTTGTCAGATCTTGTTTATTATTTACGCGCTCGGTGTTTCATTGTTTTTATTTTTATAATCTCACTTTAAAGTAAAGGAACGAATAATTTAAGGTATTCCAACAGTTTTTAAATTCTTTCACAATACTCTCAAATTAAAAACAAAAACCATAATTATTTAATGAATTTTTATCAAGAATCAGTGCCAAGTGTTAAAATTTAAGTTGAAAATTCAGTTCAACTACTAACGGTTCAATTTGTTTTTTTCGTTTGATTTTTTTTTCGATCACGTACGAAGATTTTTTTTGTTGTTAAATTTAATTTTTAAATACTATTTTTAAAAGACATTTTAGTATACTATAAAGGTAAAATAAACATAAGGATATCACAAAGAAACATACTCGTCGAAAAAAATGCAAGTAAAACATTGAAAAACGACTACAGCTCCCAAAACACAATAACTCAAGGCATTTTTCAAATATAATTTACTATCACAAAACTATATAAATATTATTATGACATTTTTGAGGAAATATATTATACAAATGTCCTCTAACAACATAAAAAACTGAGAATTACAAATATTAAAAAAAAGTCTTATACGTTTATTTACAGATAACTACAAGTAAAAATATATTAAACATATTTATAACAAGATTTTTTTAAACATGTACCTTATTACTGTTTCCTGATTGTTCACCAGTTGGTGCGATTTAGCGAAAGTGGTTTGGTACAATATAGTGTTTCTTGTGATAGCGCTTTATGCTTATCACATTCAATTTTGTTTATGCTTTTGCCAGTAAAGCTTCTTAATACGAAATGACTATGCTGAGATGTCAGACAGGGAATGCTCAGATTAGATCTTTTTTTTTAAATCAAATTACGGTATCCCACATTCAAAAACATGACAACACTCGCCTGGACTAGTTCGATTTGACGAGTGTGTGAAGTTAAAGAAAAAATTGTTTTTCCGTAATAGCTCCCTCGCCATGTTTACTCACCATGTGTTTTTTTTACAACGATCGAATAATCTCTCGCCCATTTACAGTTTATTGGTAGTATACCTCCACCCTTATATTTTTAAAGGCACTCTAATTTCCAGCAGCGTTCACGCTTGATTCCAGTTGAAAAAAATCCAGTTTATTCACAGATTTAAACAAAGATTTTTCAGCCTTTGCAACTACATGTTTCACGTGTAGTAAAAAAATATATGTTGAAATTGTTTATGTGACCCTATAAAATTTTTTTTGCACGATGCGAAAACTTATTTTAGCTTAAAATTGTCTCTCGTTTACTAGCGATGTAGTGCAGGAACGTTACACTCACATCAGTTCAGTAAACGGCTGCCGACATGCATTCATGCTTACATGCATATATATATTAATATATATATATATATATATATATATATATATATATATATATATAATGGTCAAAACGAGAAGCTTTTTCTTTTGAAATCGCTTAAAAGTGCTGATATTTTTTATATTAATTCGACAATAGGCATCGGAAATTTTATGTATTTTTTGTGAGGGAGGGGAAGGGGGTTATAGTGTTTTTATTTTTTTTTACTTTTATACAAACGGTCAAGTATAGACTATGGACTTACGAGTAAGGGCCTCGTCCAAGAATTATCCCACTTTTAACCATTCACACAAAGAACCCGTATCAAAAATACGGAATAAATAGCAGTGGAGATGGCCCTGGTGCCAGCAGTTATTAGTCAGGCCATGTTTACGATTTAAAAACTTCATGCTGCGAAAACGCCAAAGTTATACTGCCAGCCAATGTTTAATCAACTAATTTTGAGTTTGTTCAATGACATAAAGAATGAAGACTTGGTGATTTTTACAAAGGTGAAAAGTTTCAATTAGTTAGTTTCGGAAAAGAACATATATAATAATTAGAAATATCATTTGAAAGATGTACACATTACATTAAGCACTCAAAAACACACTAGAATGCTTCTTAAGCGTCAAATCTAGAAAGAAAGGTTCACGGTGATGCATATCAACAAAATTCTGAAGCATTTGCGTTATATTCATCTTGAAATGACCATCAGAAAAAGAAAACTGCACACCAACAATGTAACAGAGTATTTTATAGATCAGAGATGAATAATTTAATACATTGCCAATTTTAATTCAAGCAAGTAAGTGTTCTTTTCTTTTGAGTGAAGTTTTACGCACCTTCTCAGATAAAAAATCCCACGATATTACGCTGCTTCTAAATAAACCAATTTTGAAAAATAATTTTTACCATACAATATACTTTTAAAAATTATCCCAATTTTATATAAAAACGATCGACTTCTATATAAAATGTTTGCATAACCTTAATTTAACTTTATTCTGATCATATTACTATTGCACACAATATGATCATAATAGAGTTATTCGGAATATAATTACGATTATGTAACAATAATAGTAACATTTACTACCGTATAAAAACGGTAGAATCACAGGATCGCTTGCTGCGATTTGCTAACAGAGTACGCAAAGCAGGTCTGCCAGCTCCACATATGTTTTAATGTTGGATTGCACTATAAAATAACAATCATATATATCGTCATATTTGGATTTTTTAACTAACCTTTTCTGATTATTTATAGAATGGGCTTTATAAGTATAAATATAAAAATTCTAAATAAGTAAATCTGTTGGTTTAAAAAGCAGGCGAATATTAATAATTAATCATAGTGAAAAATATGTATAGTTAGAGAGAGGATAAAACAAAGAAGGCCAAAAAATATAGCGAATGCGTGGCGTCGTAAACAATGTGAAGTTCGAAGAAGGGAATTTTTTTTTGTTTGTGTGTAAGATTTTGCTTGTGTGTAAGACGAAAGAGAGGAGTTTATACGTTATGCAATTCTCATTTATAAAACAGTTGTTAATCTCGTAAGTACTGCTCAGTGCATACATTATACTATCAAAAATATCCGGAGACATTTTGTAGAATATCTAGAGTCATAATTGAAGCATTTTTCTTGAACTTTGGAGATGTAAAGAAAATGGTTGACCTTATAATTTTCAGTGGTGGTTTAGTCATGAAGGTACTTAGAGACCAAAAACAAATTAAATAAAATATATAATATTTGGAGTAAAATATATCAAATTAATCTCCATATCAGCTGTATCTGTAATAAATGATCAGATTCATCCTGTGAAAAGTTTTTAAGCATTTGTGTAACAATAGCACGTATATTCATTATGATATATAAGTTTCTTTAGACAAAAACCCCACATTTTCTTTGATTAATTTCTTTCAAATTTCCCATTGAAATTATTGTCACTTTCGCAAAACTTGACAAAGTGCAACAGAAACTTAAAAAAATATTTTATTTTATCAAATATTTGATAAAATATGAAAAATTGTATGGAATAAATTTTAACTGTGCATGCGTGAAAGATGCTCGTCAAAATGTCTAAATAAACGACAAAATGTCCAAAACATAAAGTTGTCGGAAACTTTTAATATAGCGTACTTTTCTCCACTACGCGCTGGCTTTTGTATTCGGATAAAAAAGAATCAATTGCTATTAGTTTTTTATTATATATCTGTAAATGCACTTCCTTGACGTCCAAAGCTTTAATCTTTATGGTAAATCGTTCTGATATTTTTTCTTCAAAATACTGAAATATTCAATCACCCATTTGTTTATACGATCCGTGTTCAAACCAAAAGGAAAGACTAAGAAATGTGCTGGGAGATTTTCTTTCTTCCAATCTAGATTTTAACTAAAGTTTTGGAAATGCGATAATGATGCTCTAAAGTAAATATGCTTAACTTGTTCCTCCATGTTGTGAAAATTGGAGTTAGACTAAGTCAGATTTTATGAATTAAGGTGCCTGACTACGTACGGAGCAATTTTTTTGAAAAAAGCTATTTAATTATTTTTTTAACTTATTTTTATTAAGATTATGATTAGAAACTGGGAAAAAAAGGCAAGAAATATTTCATTCGTTGATGAAATTTTGGTAAATGGAGGATTTTGTGGTAAAATTTAGTGAAATTTAGCCCAATTCGCAAAACGTTCGACAGAAAAATATATTGTAAGCATCTTGATTTCCTTTTTACACTTCATACTTATGTTATTGGTGAAGGCAATGAACTAAATTCTAAGAGATATTTTAAATGTTTCAAAACTTACAGCATTTCGCACCTTTGTACATGCTGATTTTCTTAAAATTGATCGATGGCTTTCACGAAAACAGCCATAAAACAAGAAATATTTATTCTAAAATTAAATCTGTTGTTCATTGCCTTCACAATAATATAAACAACACGCAATTTAAATTTCATAGTGATATTCTAATAAATATTTGAGAAATCATGTTTTGCGAATGGAATTTTCACCAAAAATTACATTTTCCAAAAAAATGCTGTTAAAGTTTAGATTTATGTTTCACTACAAGAATTTACACAGTAATATGCATCTGAACTTCACTGTTTTTATAAGTCATGCTCTTTTTTTTAAGTACTGAGCCTTTGTTTTTTACTAGAAGGCCACAGTTTTACTCTCCCCCTCCCAGTTAGTACCTTTAAATAGTACTTCCGGTCCTTCAAACAGTACTTCTAGTTTGAGTGACAGCTGTTGAGTAGTTTAAAATCCGCTACAACTCCGGTTCTATTTACCATACAATAAAAATAAATACAGTTTTGGAAAGGTAAAAAGTTGGGCTTTAATAAAATGCAATAAAACTGTTTTGACAATTTTGGTCGAAAACCACTTTTTAAACGCAGTCAGATACCTTAAGATCCGTAGAAAATACAGCGAATTGACACATCCAACCAGTTTTACTGTTTTACGATATTATGTCATTTGAATTTATTGGGATAAACTAGAATATAAAGCAGAAAACGTATTTGGCCCTAGCAGTTCAAACTATTGATAAACAAGAACGTAATGTATATATGAGTTCAATATGAATTACTGTACAAGTTTTAAATATATACAGATTACTAAGATTAGTACATTGTGACCTCGATTAATTACATTTTACAAAAATTTAACATAAAAAGCCAATAACATTTTTTACAGAAATAAAGAAAAAAAGGAAAAATAAGAATTTGAAAATAACTGAAGTAAGTAAATGGCAAATAGTATCCGAATAGAGACAGAGTCCGTACATTTCTACCACAATTTTTTAATAGAATTTTTAGTCTTCTTTAAATGCAAAAAAAATCACACAAATTTTCGGAATAAATAATACGATTACAAATTATGTGATTTAAAAATAAAGTAGAATTCCTCTTGTCTTAAATAGTGGTATCAGACTCCCTGAAACACCTACGCAATTTGAATAGAAATGTTAATCTACGTAAAAACTTTTAAGTTTTAGACAGTTTCGCTTACTTTGACAATTTTTTTAGATCTTGTGGATTAAATTGTGCATTCAAAGGCTTATTTTAGAATTTAAATTCTTTAGGTCCTAAAAGTTTATAGCATATGAATGCATAAATATATGCTATATATTTAACACATATTCGTATGATATATATATATATATAAATATGAACACATTAATAAATATTGTAAGTGCTTATTTTCGCATTAAATTATAGACATTTCCTAATGATTTATCTTTTTTCTCAAATATGGACAGGAAAAGCAGTAAAAACTTTTAAATAGAAATTTTCCTTAAACGCATTGCTTCTATTTTTATTTTGAATGACTATCTTCAGAAGTTTTCAAAAGGCATTACTTATAATGGTTGCATAAGACTGGCCATGTTCCTATTGCTATTTTACTATGACACTTCCATAGTTTTGAGGTTAAAATAATTTCGGATTGCAAGAGCATTTTTATATACACTATATATACCTATTTCTGGAAGAATAAAATGATGTCTTTCATTTATTTTTACCAGCCATTTATTTTGGATTTTTGTTTTTCACCAAACACTAAAGTTCATTGAAAGCGTATTAATTGTGAAATTTTAGAATTATTTTTTTGTGAAACATTCTGTGACATAATAATGAGGTAATGAATAACAAATTGTAAACAAAACCCTTTTTATTTTCTAAATAAAAATAAACACAACATTTCGCATCTGGTCAGAAATCGATGAGATCATAAAGAAGAGTTAGATAAAGATAGATTTTATGTTGCTTTGGCATTTCTTCTTTAACTTAAGTTCAGAATTAAATTAATTGCTAAAAGCCTCATTTTACTACGTGCATATGTCTAATTCGCACTAAAACTATAATTTTGAGTAAAATATTTTGAGCTAATTTATTTGTTTCCTTATTTCTCCTAACATTACCCTAAAAATACACATGTTAAGAACAATAAATTCGTTTGGACAATAAACCTTCCTTATGGACCTCATCCGTTAATAGTAGAGTCAACCCAATCTGAAATGACCCTCATTTTATATAACTCATTCTGTGGTTATTCATTACTTTCGTACAGTCTAATCTTCTTTTCATCAATGAAATTAAATCAGAACATATTTTTGCTTTTTGTTGTTTCGAGATGCATTTACCTTTACCCCGAAAAAAATGTTTTTTAAATTCATATTTGTTCGGAGAGGTTTCTTTATTAATAAAAATTCTATAAACTGGATTTTGTATAGATGTCTTATTCAGTCAACACTCTTGTTATATATTATCAATCTCGTTTCAACTCT
Source organism: Maratus michaelseni (assembly GCA_963931845.1). Lineage (NCBI taxonomy): Eukaryota > Metazoa > Arthropoda > Arachnida > Araneae > Salticidae > Maratus > Maratus michaelseni. Next base: position 327,368,864 of record OZ007589.1, read on the forward strand.
ATGAAGCTCTAATTCTTTTCAAGCAGAAATGATTAAATATGGGATTTTGTTCTGGCGATAGAAAACCACTTTAACATGCTTTTTTTTTTTTTTTTTTTTTGGTCAGCTATTCATGAATTTTCAATTTTATAATGCAGTTTTACTACCGTGGATTAACTATTTGACACTATATGAGCAATGTAATGTGTGGAAAACAAAACATTTTATATGTAATGGAAAAACAGAGCTTTTCTTGACTTGGTATCAATTATGTTTACTTGGCCATTTCAAGATAGATCAGTAAAATGCACTTATAATATGTGCATTTTCATAGCATACATATTCGTAATCTTTTCTTTTCATTACTTTACTCTATTCCAGTACATATGCACGAATATACTGTCTAACGTAGTTTGAGTGGAATATTTCCGCATATTTCGTTTAGTGTAAATGAAAAGAATCAAAGGTGATGCAATGCCATTGAACTTCATGATGCATTTCATAGTGCGGCCCGTACGCAGTTGTGGACATTATATAGAACTTCTTTTTTATACAGACCAGAAATACTACAAAATTTATTTTTACATATTGCATAACTTCATCTCTTATGGAAATACAGCCAGCCAGACTGTTTTTAGGATAAACAGATATTCACATTGAATTTTTTTATAATGCATTTTTTACATGTAGTTTTTTATTTATTACTGAATAACATCCAGAAGTTACTACATTCACGTCATGTTAAATTGTTTTTGTTAATATTACTTGAATAATAAAGATTAAATGCAACGAATAATCATTATTTACAAGAAAACGTTGAGATTTAAATTATGAATTTTTAACGCTTCTAGAATATTTCTTTTGTTCTTAACACATTGGGAGCAACTGTATTTCCATTTTAACATTGAAAAGGGAATTCAATTATTAATTTTTTCGAATCTTCCTCAAAGGAATCAAAATTATTATTATTTTTTAAATAAAGAAGGAAATTGAAAAGTGGATTCAACAATAATAATATGCAACTTAAAGTCTTAAGTTCGAGAAAATACAATATATATATCATTAGAAAGTAAATGGAAATACTTTAAGCCGGAATTCCATTTTAAATAAAAATGTATTGTATATGAATAAAAAAATAGAATTCTGGAAATATAATAAAATTAGAATCTAGTATCAAAAAGCGATATGTAGAAATTTTTTTATAAATGTAACGATAAGGATAAATTACTCTTATTCTCAAAGGTTTATATTTTTTGGAAATGTTTTTAGATTGGAGAAAATTATTTTATTTTTAATTGTGCATATACTGATCATGTATAGAAATATAAATATTTATTCATGTTCATGTTCATGTTATTCCAGGAATGTCAATTCACAAATTCACATCATTTAATAATTTTAAAGATATTCAACATTTTTTTCAAACATATTAAAAATTATCGGGACTGATAGGACCATAATGGAATATTGAAAATATTGTCCAAAAGATTATCAAACTGTGTTTTCTTAGCTATTTTTTTTTCATAGCACATGTTGGTACATAGAATCAGGGTAGGTTCAGAATATATTAGACAGTTTTCTATTACATTGAGAAAACTATCTTATTGTCCATTACTTTCAGTATCTAATTTTTATTTTCTTCTATAGGCATAAGATGGAATTTTTGTAATCGTGAAAATTTTGGACTGATTACAAAATTATTAATTACAAAAAATTATTTTTTATGGATTTATACTTTTCAGAATGTCCTGGAAAATATTTTTATATTTATAAAATGCCTGTCCCACTGTGTGTGACACGAAATTTGGCTCATCATCAAAACCCCTCATCTTTTTGCTTAATAAGCTCGAAAATCGCTGTTCCCAAAAGGAAGCAAAAAGATGTGGGGCGGTATCCAAATATACAATGAGATACACTTCTTTCTTACTATGCCAACTTTCATAAGTTAGTATATTTGGATACAACCCCTTATTTTTTTGCTTCCTTTTGGGAACAGCGAACTTCGAGCTTATTCTATCGACGATTATTATTAGAATTTTCAAGCTATGTTTTTGAGACTTTCACAAAAGTTTGTCTATACATTTAGCTAATATATTATGCAGAATATATTTTGGTTGAATTCGCACATGCGCAGTGAAAAAAAATTTTGTGAACCTGCTCATTGTTCATCCAATATTTATTATTTTAAAATTCTGATTACATGATATTGTATATAAGATTGTTTGTCATCGTTCCTGGAAAAATCAATATTTTATATTAAGAATTCTGAAAATTATAAGCAAAAAACTTGGTGAAAATTGGGATTGTATTTATAAAAACCTTAATTTCCCCACGAGTATACGTGCTATCCTCATAAAAATGAACATAGTTTATTATAAGAAGTCTCCAAAAAATGTGCTACCGTTTCAACGTTTTTGTGATATTAGTTTTTACAACGTTATCCAAACATATTCGTTTTTCTTCAGTTTATTGAAAGCCCCCTAAGGGGTTTCAGGGAAAAATCTTTACGGAAATATATAACGTCTATCATGTTGCTTACACTTCTGAAGTTTCAGGATAATTCCTCATGTATCTTTCCAGATATTTAACAAAACGTCTAAAATCGCAAGTGACCGGTCATCATTGGCCATATAATGTTTACACTCTGTGACATTTTTTTTCTGATTAGATTTCTATTTATATCATCTTCAAGTTACCCTATTGTACTCCATTTTCCCGATTTCTGTTATAGCTATATCTCCGCTTTTATGTATTGGACTTTCACGAAATTTAATATGTAAGATGATTATAAAAAAACTATGTTAATTCAATATTATCTTTTATTAACCAACAGGTGGCGCTGTTATTCTAATATGTTTGCAACGTACTCTATTTGTATCTCAGTTTCTTTTGGGTAGAAATGTACAACTTTGTATACTTGAGGCTAATAATGTATTTACTTGCGAATTTTGCTCACTTTTTTACCCATTTCTTTGGTTCTAAAAAATAGGAGATGCGAAAAATATGCAATTTTTTTATAGTATTTTTTTTTAATGTCTTAGAATAAAAAGAGAAATGACCTTCTATAAGATGAATATAACATTTTAATAAATGAATTACGATTAAACAAAAAGCACAACAGTTTCAAAAGTTTGTAAATAATATTTTAACTGGAACAATATACCATTTTCATAATTTCTGGAGAATTCTACAATAAAAAATGAAAAAAACATTTTAAGGTTTGAAGCATGAAATTGTCTTAGCGTCTTCTATGAGATGTATTTCTCATATTTGTGGCCACAAAATTCATTTTTAATTTTTTTTCCTTTTGGATATTACTGCTTACGCTAATATAAAATAATGGTGTCATTCATTCCGAATTCTACTCCATCTACTTTTAGGGTTTATTAAAAATAATAATAATAATAATAATAAAAACACTACTATAACTAAGAAATTTCCTATATAAACAATTCAACAGTTATATATCATAGTATTGATAATATTGCTTTATCAGTTATATTACTATCTGCACACATTTGTTCTGTAGCTTAAATAAAGAGATCATGCGGGAAAATATTTTATTGCAAACAAGAAAGAAAACTTATGTGTCAAGCATAGATTATGAATCGCTTTCCAACGGATTCAGAATACTGTAACCAAATTAACTATTTAATACGATGGAAGTTGAAGCCGAAGTAAACAATTTGGAAAACGTATACAAAAGTTAAAAACTCAATTTCGGCAATTGCCATTTATATTTTTGTATATAGAACATATTATGCTAAAGTTTTGTTCAGTTAGGAAATGATTAACACAGTTGAAAATTCACTTTCAGCAAATTCCATCAAAAACCGGAAATGTTTACTAATTCTTTTGTAAAACTCTGTATATGATCGATATAATTTATACACACCAAAAAATAGCAAAAAAAATTATATTTAAAAACTCATGCAACATCCGAAAACTCGCGTCGAGCAATTTTGGCTCATAGACAGTGTTGTAATCTGACATCTTTGTGTGTTCCTGTATCTGAATATAAATGCTATGCGCACCATATTGAACCGTAAGCATCTTGTTGTAAACCCCAGTAATATATATCAATTTCAATATATTTGAAATAGTATAACGTTCTTAATGAACAGAGGAAAACAGTGGATAGTATAACGTTATTAAAATACATTGCAAACGTTTTTTCGTATAGATCATAAAGTATCGGATCACTTTTGAGTGCTTCGGTAAACTAACAATCAGTGCTACAGACTTCATTATCAAATTCGGACATGCCAGAGTGAATATTAATAACGTATATCTGTTACAAAGCAATCCGACTACATTTACGTGAGTTAGAGCTCTGAAAGAAAGAGAGACAGACGGCCAGACAGCAAGATAAAACGAATTCATAAACACTTATGTTCGAGAATGTTAATGACCAAAATAAATATTAAACAAGAAAGAAAAAATATACTTAAAACATAGATTATGTAACACTTTCCAACACTTCTAAAATACTTTCACAAATCTTTAACATTTTATAAGGTGAAAGATGATGTATAAGGAAACAATTTTGAAAACGCAAAACACATTTAAAAACCCAATTTCAGGAATTAACAATAATATTCGGAAAAATATTAGAATTCCTTTGTGCAGCGTTATATACGATCTACAGATTTGTATGTATACGACATATTATGCTAAAGTTTAGTTCAGTTAGGAAAAGCATAGGTGAGTTTAAAATTCCAGTTTAAATTTAAGACCTTTTGTGCTGCACTGTATATGGTGTGTAGAATTTATATACGCCAAGAAATAGGTAAAAAATGAGTTAAGTTTAAAAACCCTCTTTCCGACGCAACTTAAAAGGACATATAGCAATTATTGTTACAGTACTTTAAGCGAATTATTTTGTGTATCCTTGTAAACGAACGATAGATACTATACACACAGTTCATGTAGTAAGTCTCTTGTAACGCACTTTAGTGATATGTATCAATTTAAATATGTTTGAAATAGCGAAACATTATTAAAATAAACCGCAAACGATTTTTTCCCACAGACCATAATGTAACGGAGTTATTTTGAGTGTCCATGTAAAGGAGCTATACGTGCTACACACTTCATTTTCAGTACCGAACATATCATAGTAAATTGCAATAACATATATCAGTTGCATGAATATCTGAGTGTATTTACGCGACTTAGAGCTCGGACAGTCAAACGGCGGACAGACAGACATACCGAATTCATAAACACTTCTCAACTATGTTGGAAAGTGTTTTAAAAAGACAATTGTGATGAAACATACGGTTTTATCTCAAATTATCTCATAATCTTGATGCGAATCTTAATACTAATTTTTGTTTTCGTTCAAATTTACGAGATCGGGTAAAATACGCGGAGTCGCAAATTATACGAGTTAATACGGTAATAAAAAATATCTATGTTTATTTAATTTTAGATTTTAATACAGAACAGAGGCACTGTTTTGCTGTGTTTATGTTCTAATCAATTCCACTGCATATTAAATTCAAAGGAAAGAACTATATTTCATAACTTTTGTTGTTTCACTATGCTATTTAAATTAATGCATTAGAAAGTTTTAGCAGACAGATTTTTTTGTCACGGTAAACAAGTTTAAATAGTAATCAGAATTTGCTACAAGCCATAAAAAATCATCATTCTGGCTTGTGGCAAATAGTTTTAATTTGACACTGATTATAATCCCATACAAGTAGTTTGAAGAAATAATTTTTACATTACCGTAAGATATCGTATGTTTTTTTTTCGTATACGAAAAAAGAATGAACTGAAATCTATTTAATTATTTTACAAATTGTGCGTTTGCTTCATTTCTGTATATTCACCAAATCCATTTTTATTAACTTGGCTTATATTATGAATCATAAGATAAATTATATTATGTATATACAAGTAATTCTAAAAGGTATCATTACACTGTTAAAAATTTGCAGCAAACTGTCCCATCATTTGACCGTTGTTATAGAAAACGGTTACGTAGCCATAATTTAACTCTATTCTGACCATATTACTACCCATATTATGGTCAGAATAGAATTTAATTATGGTTATGTAACAGTTTTCGATATAAACGGTCAAATGACTGGACAGTTTGCTGCAAATTTTTAACAGTGTTATGACATCCTTATGATAAAATTGTTTTAATTTAGTTATTATTCATTGTTGAAAAAAAAATTGTCCTTTACTTTCTTGAAGTCGTTACAGTTAGTAATGGTTTACTGAACTGAAGTGTACTTTAACATTTTACCTGTGGTCTTAAACAGAGAACGGCGAAATGAAAAATCAGTAAAAAATTGTCATTTGGATACGATCATAAAAATTTTCTTTCAGTTTTATGAATGGAAATATATTTATATGACATCATTTTTCTCCGCTCCTCCGTTCTGCGTTTAGGAACCATGGTCTCTGATTTTTTTTAAATAATAGTTAAATCTTTAAAAAGGAACTGAATACCACAGTTTATTATGTTCCAGTTAATAATTAATCGCGTATGATTTACAACTGAATCGACAGAAGTAGTTCTGAATCTTTTTAATTTGTTTAGGTTTCTTAAATATATATAGAAGGATATAACGAGATTATTGCAAAAACATTAATGATATGCAGGTAAATAATGCTATACTTTGTGCTTGAATGCAGATACATGGTAATTTGAGTTACACATTATTTCGTAATATTTTGTCTCGATTGCATCGATAATTGTATTAAGGATTTGAGCGCAGAAATTAATGCCAATAAAGGGAATAAATATAAATGATTTTGAGTTTTCAATTATTTAGAGAAAAAAGTAAGTTCAATATTTTTTTCTAATAATTTTAATTCGTTAAAGTAAGATTCTATACAGTATTTGATTGTGCAAATTTAAACTTGCATATCATTTCATGAACGAATGCAATTGAGTTGTTCTGAAACACTTTAACATGTTTAAGTTCCCCTTCCTTCCGATTCGTTAAATATGCAGACGCACATAACGAGATTATTGTAAGTTTATTATTGATGTGTAGGTAAATAATGCTATACATATGCATGGTATGCTGATATATTATAATTTGAGATATTATTGATAATATTCTGACCAGACTGTATCAATAATTGTATTACAAAACATTTCAAGGCAGAGTTTGACGCTTATAAATTATTTGGATTTATAAATATTTCAGAAAAAAGTAAGTTCAATGGAAGTTCGGTGGAAACAGACTGCACAGTTTTATTCCCTTGCGAGTAAGCATTGTGGCTGTTCTTCTTAAAAAGAAAGAAAAGTTAAAAAGAACAATATATAAAATATATATCATTTTAATTTTTAAAGGGATAAACAAAATTATAGTACACAAAGAACCCCCATACAGAAAACCAGAATTATTATAAAAAAAACTAATTTTTATGTATGGAAAATAAAATGGTGCTATTCTAAAAAAACTATTAACGGATAATTTCATCAAAGTACTCGTTTCTAAACGTCTTCAAAGAAAGAAACTTATGTTTTTCGTTGTTATATACGTATGTATTTATGCACATATGTATGCATTCGATTTTCGCAATGACTGCTGAATGGATGTGAATGTTCTTGTTTTTGCATTGCAATTGTAATATACCAAGGTAGGTTTAAGTTTAAAATAATTACCGTATCATGTATAGTTATTTTTACAGTGATACGTCAAACTAAAAAAAACAAATAACTGTGTATCAAACATGAGAGATGCAGCCGATTAGAATGTCTTTATAAATAAGAGAGCGGTGACACAGAAGCAATAAAATTTGATTGTTTAAGGACAGTTGAAAAACAAATTTGTGATAAAAATTGTTTGTGTTTTTAATATTTTGAATCCTTTATTTTTCTCCTTTCGAATGGTACATTATCTTTTCTTCAACGACAACAAGAAGTTATTTTTTTTTTATGTAACTCAGTTTGTTTACATTGCGTTGCACTCGTAAACCACGCCCATTTAAAGAACCAAGAATGTAAACATCGAAATCTATTGCGATTTCCAGCTAGCAGCCGAATCTCAGAATTATTTTCTCTATGAATTACAACTGAGGAGCTATTTTCCGTTTGTACTGAAGCTGTGATTGTTGCTTTGTTTTGGTAATAAACGTGGCTGATTACTTTATAGTAAAAGGTTGTTGCTAGTGCTTCTGTTGCTGTGTGTTTTGTTGATTATATGTTGCAGAGGTTTATTTTTATTTTCCATGTTTTTTTCTTCCTTTACAATTTCAACATAATGACAAGATTGAATACAAAAGTGTTTTTCAAAAACGAGTAAATATTCCTGGAGAAAACCATTAAATAAGTCTTGTGATCAGACTAAAATGTCTAGACCATAAACGTATAATTAGCAGTCATGATATGGCCATTTACAACAATATAGAGAAAAAAGAGTGTTAAAAAGGCTAAAACGAAAAAGAAAAGAGGAAATAGAGCAAGGAAAAAACAAAGAAATATTCTATGGAGTAGGGATGTGTTAATTAGGCATGTTTATAAACTTAAACCTTTTCGCAGCCGTGAACTGATATATCCGTTCACTATGCTGTGGGTTTCACTGCAATAGAAGCATTGTTTAAATTAATATTATTCTAAAAAAATAATCCAGTTTGAAAACATTGAGTAATGATTAATATTCTAAAGTGTTGTACTCATATACGTAATTAAGTTTTTTATATTAAGTTGGAAAATTCATTTTTTTAGCATTTTTAATAAATTACCGAGAAAACAACATTATAAATTTGCCTTTTGCTCGGCGGTCAGGGGGTAAATACAATTTTCACAAAATGCTGTTTTATGAACTTCGATGTACCTTTCTAGAGAAACTACTACATATTATTGTCTGTAATCTTGCCTGAATACTTTACACATATCCCATATCAACCTGAAGTTAACTTTTGTTACTAACAAGTGTACAAAAAAAAATATTTGGAAAAATGAAAGTTCTTTTATTTAAAAGTAATTTTTATTCTAAAAAAAAAAAAGAAAGAATAATAATAAAGGAATACCTGTTTATAAATTTCACTTCACTTGATTAGGAATTATTTATATTATACATATAATTTTTGAAGTGAAAACTTCTTTATGCGCGTTGGGCATTTTTTGAGATGGGAAAAAACCATTAGATTCGCGACCTGTTACCGACACCGCTGTATATGTTGCCAATTCATACAATGAAGCGAAAGTATCAAAAGGAAATAGTTCACGTGCAGAAAGCGAAATGATTGGTATTATGAATAAAAATAATTCAGAAAATAATTTCAAGATAAATTTAGCACGCGCGGTGAAAACAGATAAAAGTGACTCAACTCGCGAGACCAAATCAAAAGATGAAAATGAAATAACAAAACACGGAAAATATTATAATTTAACGAGCGCGAGAAAAATAGACGGAAAGAATATAAAAAAAAAAATGAAAATAATGAAATATTTCACGAAAGTTTTAAGAAACGTGGTTACCGATACGGAAATGAAGTGAAATCATTTTATAGAAAAGAAAAGTTTGTTGATGTTGATAGAAATTATAGATACCGCAAACAATACGCGCAGTATGAAGATAGAAAAAAGCATAATGTTCACGAATACCATAAACAAGACAGGCAGCAAAGAAGTCATTTTTGGAGTGATAGGAAGCGGGAACCCTATTTTGCAGATAAATGTTATTACAAAAGATATGAAACTAAATCTCATGGATGAAATGATGAATGTATTGAGAGTTGTTTAAATTGTGGATGAAAATTCATAAGTTTCATTGGTATTCATTTCAAAGAATACCAATTAATTAAATTTTATATTTCATTTATTAGTAAATTTACGTTTTAAGCAATAGATTGCAATTTTTGTATGTAAAATAATATGCATTATTTTTCATGCACAATAGTACATTAAATGAAAATTGTAATATAATTTTTGTAGTAGTAGTTTATAATAATGAATAAAAAAAACACTTCATTTAAAAGTATTTCCTGCGCAATAAAACGTTTCCTGACGATTCAAAAAATACACACGTAATTGTTCAAGTTTCCACTTCTGTCGGCACTCCCGGAGTGCCATTGTTTTTTTTTTTTTTTTTTTTTTTTTTTTTGTTAAATCAAAACATTTATGCAAGATAATTTTTAAATATATCAATGTAAAAATCATTACAGAAATGTAAAAAATAAGAAATAATTAAAAAGCCAAAGTAAACTTTAAACTTTTTTTTTTTTAGAATAAAGAATTAAAACAGTTTTAATTCTTTGTAAACATTTCAATATAACGGAGGCTTCAGAGGATAGAGACCACTTCGACGAGAACTCCTTGATTATTTTTTATCTTATTTTTTAATTATTTTCAGGTTAATGACTTTGGTATTTTCTGAGAAAATGTAGATTAATTTTAACATGGTAGATATAGGACTTTCCAACACTCCTTAAGAAGATCATGTGCCAATTTTTTCCGAGACTGCCATTATTGCCAAGATAATGTTCGTTGCCATGTCTCACTCGTTTAGTGGAATATGTTCAGTAGAATATTGTCATGTAAGGAATGTAAGTAGCTGTAATTTGGACAAAAAACTCAATTCTGATCATGTGCATTTGAGTATGTTAACACTCTTTACACTCTTTTATTAGGTGCGTTCATAATTATATAAATACGTAGCACATATAGTCATCGTCTGGTCTGTCCGTCTGTCTGTCCGCATATAAAAGCGCAAAAACTACCCGACCGAATGGTTTGAAATTTAATTTATATAATCGTTGCAGAATTTTGTCGAGTCATTTCGAATTTTATGAAAATCGAATCAAAACTTAAAAAGTTATTAAGGGAAGTTTTCTTTAAATTAATAGAATTTTCTTTAAATTCTAATAATTTTCTGTTAAATCCTATCATACATATATATATATATAATAATAATCTATATAATAAAAGCGCAAGTCATGTGACTGAGGAAAGCAAATAGGGGAAAACCACTTATTTTCCATCTGCCAGGACGCCATTCTTATTCAAAAATATTTTTCGAATAAAAATGCATAGTTGCATTTTAAGAAAGATCGTTCAAAAAATCTTTTTATTTGAGGGATGAGTTACATTAAAAAATGAACAGATTCTGAGATAACTTCAGTGGAAATTAGGTTAACCAAATAACTCAATCCATTAGAGTAAATAAACATCGTTCATTATGAGTCATAAACATATTAAACCATGGGGTAATCATTCTCAAAGCAAGATCTCCATAGTAAAAAAAATCGCATTTGTAAACGTGGCATACGTAATAAGAAAATAAAAGCATGTTCAATTCGCTCCTAGCAGACGACATAAATATTATCACTGAAATAATGAGGATGATTTTTTTACATTGTGAAACTAGTTATAAAACGAACGCACCTCATATGTCACGTTTAATGTTCAATTTCCAACTTGTTTAACTTAACAGGATTCATGTATGTAAAGCTGTAATCTTGTGATCGATTTTTCCCCCAATTCCTGATATGGTAGAATTATAAAAATTATGTATACAGGTGTATTTCTGATGACAGTACAACATTTTAATGTCTTTGTAACTTAATTATATATTAATAAATGAATTTTAAGGCATTTTTTTGTTAGCCACCAAATAATCTTTATGATTACAACTATATACGAGTTACCACAACAATAGGGTTAATTACGTGCCAATCTTCGCTCGCTAAAATATTCGATTTCTCTCTGAAACTGCAACAATGAGATATTTTAAACATTAAAAGGTGGAAAATAAAAATAAAGAGTGTAATTAAAAACAATACGATTTTATTAATTAAAATTTTAATATATTAATTAAATTATAATTATAGGTTGCGAAAATAATTTAAAAATTATAATCAGATTGTTTAAATAATGCGTTTTTATTTTACTTGTTTGCACATCTTAAAAAGAAACAGAGTAAAAAAAAATAATAATAAATTCACTAGTTTTCGCTTTCTACCAAAGCGGCGAATGGGCCCATATCAAATTACTTGAAACAACGTGAATTGCAGTCATGAAGTTAGGCATGATTTTTAAGATACACTTTAAATACTTTTTTATTTTTTAAAACTATTTTTCTATTATACTACTTTATATATAAATGTAATCTACTGACAACTGGGTAGAATAAATTGCATGTTAATAACAATAAAGGGCCACTACACAAAACACATTCTTGAACAAAACCACCCTTTTTAAAATTGGTACACTGGTACAAAAAATGATCAAGTTGTAAATTGTACGTCAAACGTGACAAATGAGGTGCGTTCGTACTATAACTAGTTTTATAAACTAGTTTTATTCAAATTTTGGTACAATAGTTGTTGCAGTCTTATGCAAAAATGCATGAATACAACATTTATTTATATGCAGATTTTCATATTATAGATATTAATTTTATTTTATGAAATTAAATTAGAATACACTTTTACAAACAATTAATTAGAATTTTGTTACATTAAAACTATACTATGCGCAAATATCCAGTACAAGACAATGTAAAAAAAAGATCAGTGTTATTATTTCACTGAAAAAATGAATGAATGATATCCCCTGTTATTACGATATGATTAATTTCTGAAACACAATAATTACATTTTAAGTTGGCAACATTTTATCTTTTGTTGACATAACCTGAAAACTTCAATGAGAAACTCAAGCCTAGCTTTGAAAATTTCAGACCTTGAAATCCATATTTAGACTCTTTTTTCAATTTAATATCTGTTTCTCCGGAAACAACTCTCTAAAAACCTGTCAATAGATTATATGATTGTTGTAATTAAAGAATTTTAGTACACAAATTTGGTTTTTAAATTCAGTAATACGGAAATAATATGACTCCATCTTAAATAGGAAGTAATCACCATGGCAACCTAGAATCATTACCTATCATGGGATATCATTGAATTAATTACGTATGACAGGAATTAATAGAATGAAGAAAACTTTTGTTAATATATTTTTAAGTTTTGATTCCATTTTCCTAAAGTTTCAAATGACTGGGCCAAATTATGTAGCGATTATGTAAATTTAATTTCAAACCATTAGGTTGGTTAGTTTTTTCGCTAGTATATGCAAACAGACGGACGAACCAGACGACGACTATAGGTGCTACGTACTTATATAATTACGAACGCACCTAAAAAAAAGGCAATGCTTATAACATGAGTTTTATTTTACTTGGCAAGGAAGTCATGGATTAAGAAGCAGCCAACTTGAAATAGCCTTCCTTTTATGTTTCAAAATTACTTATTATTTAAGTAGAATTTTATTTTAAACGAATACATGAAACGTTCAGTCATTCATATTTAAATGAATGTGTTGATAAATGTAAAAATATTTTTCCATTACACTATTTTACACATTATAGACATAATCAAGAGAATCTGCATGATAAATGTGTGCAGTTACAAAATGTAATTCAAAGAAATAATTCAAAGAATGAAAATTCACAGGGATGAGTACATTCTTATTTTTCAGTACACAATTTCAACAAAATGCAAATGATGCTTACACTTAAGATTTCAACGTAGTTCCGATACTACTACTTGAAGAAATATAAATGAAATTCGCACCATATAGAAATAACATGATATGTTTGAACAATATTTTTTTTAAAATAAAATTTTGAAAATAAACACATTAAATTAAAATTATTAATATATTTATATTCAGTATTTATGTGTTAAAAAATGGTTATATATACAGGGTGTTTCAGTTAAACGTTTCAGATCTTCTAAGAAGGGTAGGGTAGTCCTGACGAACCAAAATCATATACCAATCATATACCAAAATCATATACCTACGCAGAATTAGCCGATATGCATTTGGTGTACGGGGCTGCAAATTGTAGTGGGCCAGCCGCACAGCGTTTGGACGCGGAACAATATCGACCGACAAGGCGTATTCCCAGTCATAATTTATTTGCAAGACTGCACCAGAGGTTAGCTGAGGCAGGTTCATTTGAAAGAGCTGTCAGGGTCAGGGTAAGAACAGCACGGACTCCAGCCGTCGAACAGAATGTGCTGCAGCATGTACAGAGGAATCCAAGAACGAGTACACGAAGTCTAGCAAATGTAGTCGGGGTTTCCCCTTGCAGCGTCTGGAGGATTCTCCGAGAACTAGACATGCATCTGTTTCACGAGCGGCGTGTCCAGGCACAGCAACCGGAGGATTATGCACCTCGTATTGCTTTCGCACAGTGGTACCTTGGAAAATGTGCTACAAATCCCACTTTTCCTGCTGAAGTGTTGTTTTCCGATGAGGCATCCTTCACAAGGGAAGCAATTTTCAACTCGCATAACGACCATATCTGGGCGGTCGAGAACCCGCATGCAATACGACGTCCTGCAGCACAGATTCGATTTTCGGTCAATGTATGGGCCGGTATTATGGGAGATCACCTCATCGGACCTTACCTGTTACCATGTCGTCTAACCGGAGAGAACTACTTGCTCTTTCTGCAGCAAGTATTGCCACAACTTTTGAGAGATGAACAGATTTCTGCATCGACGCAACAGACAATGTGGTTCCAACACGATGGAGCCCCTGCCCATTATAGAGGAGCTGTTTGTAACTAACTAGATGTCACATTTGGTCAACAGTGGATCGGACGTGTTGGTCCCGTGCATTGGCCTGCTCGGTCACCCGACCTATCATGTCTTGATTTTTATTTCTGGGGTCATATGAAATCGCTAGTTTATGACAACCCTGGGGTCATTCCATCTCAAGTGGCCTAAATTTTGGCATGGTTCCTGCTCGACCACCTTCAATTTTTATATAATTGATACACGACACACATATAGGTATAAGATGGGCATCTGCAAACGGTCAGTGTCAGAAATAGTATAGTTGGGGCACTAGGGGTCCTTTTGTAAAACTCACTATTTCATGGTCGGAGAAAAAACGAGGAAATCACCAAGTTTGCCATCTTATTGCTCATGATAAAAGAAACCTTACTTATTGAAAATAGGTCTAGTACAACGGTCTAGTACAAATCTAGTACAACGTTTTGTGCTAAAAAACGTAATTAGAGTATTGAAAATCACAAATCAATACCTTTGTTATTACTTGGCCTCAAAGTAGGCCATACGGCCTGTCGTGATGAATTTTACCCGTACTTTAACATGCTGTAACTACTGAAAAAAGTTATTTTAAAAGTTTGTCACTTTAACAATTAATTACCTATGAAGATGTCATAGAGCTGATGGAGTTGTTTCTTTCCTGCTTACATATTCATTAATTTATTCAGCTTTGAATTCTTCTAAAAAAGTAAAACCATCAATTCCACCTAATTTTCATAAGCGTATATCTCAAATGGGACACTCCTGATATGATTACAGTTTGTACCACTGGAAAGAGCATATCTTAGTCTATAAGAAAAACTTTATTTTATTTTGGACCTCTTACATATAGGGGAAAAATAATAAAATTCAAAAGACCAATTTTACGCGATATTTCTTCTTCGAAGATCTTCTCTTTCAATACATTTAACACAAATCATTTTATTTACAATGATAAATGTATACATAATTATATCTTGTTGTGGTCCACGGTTGCTTCTGCTCTACCATACTGAATGACTGGTAACCACGCCCGATAATCATGAAAGACTAGCTCCTTGGGATGCTTCGGTAAAATTGACTATTTCATGGTCGCAGAAAAAATGATGAAATCACTACTTTTGCCCTCTTATTTCTCAAGATACAATAAATCTTACTTATTAAAAATAGGTGATCTAGTACAACTTTTTGTGCTAAAAAACATAATTGGAGTATTAAAAATAGAAAATCATTATCTTCGTCATTACTTGGGCTCAAAGTAGGCCATATGGCCTGTCGCGATGAATTTTACCCTTTTTGTAACAAGCTGTATCTACTGAATAAAATAATTTAAACATTAGTCATTTAGCAATCTAGCAATTCAATTTACCTATGAAGATGCCATAGAGCTGCTGAAGTTGTTTCTTTCCTGCTTAAATATTCTATAATTTATTCAGCTGCGAAATATCTTAAAAATAAAAATCATCAATTCTACCCCATTTTCAGAAGCGTATATCTCAAAAAACACAGTTTTGATTTGATTACGATTAGTACCACTGTAAAGAGCACATTTTAATCTATAAGGAAAACTGTATATCATTTTAGTCCTTTTAGATATAGTGTAAAAATAATGAAATTAAAAAAAGCTATTTTACACTGTTTTTCCAAGATTTCTCTTTTTCAAAAAATTTTACCGTTGAGCAAAGTCTATCCCTAAAATGCCTTACATAAGGCTTTCGAACTGTGCAAATATACTTATCTGTATGAAAATTAATTTATTTTTATGAATGGGGTTCTTTTCTCTGCACATACATTATTTTAGGGACAGATCTGCTGCAAGAATTTAAAAAATATTTTGAATCTTTGTTATCAACAGAGTGACTTTGGAATCTCTGCAGAGTGGAATTTGTTTGGTACAAGCCATTTAAATTTAAAACCACCCTGTGACGGAATAGGAGGAACTGTAAAGCTGCTGGCTGCAAGAGCAAGCATTCAAAGACCAATTAAATACCAAATTTTAACTCCATCGGAACTATATAAATTCTGTGAAAAGAACATAAAGGAAATAAAATTCATTTTTGTTTCAAAAAAATAAATTGAAGCAGTACAAGCTGACCAAGAAGAGCGTTTCAAAAGCGGATGCACAGTTTCTGGCACAAGAGAACATCATCATTATTTCGTACCCGTAAATAAAAAACAAGTTCGTGTCAATAGAATAACAAATGATGCCCCATTCTTTATAACACATGTTGATAAGAGTGTTAAGACTGCATTTCACTATGCATTCGTTTCCAATTCGTTTAAAATAGGGTTTTTTTAAATTACCTTATATTTATACTATATCTAAGAGGCCCAAAATGAGATAGTTTTCCTTATAGATTAAAATGTGCTCTTTTCAGTGGTGCTAATTGTAATCAAATCAAAACTGTCCCTTTTGGGATGTACGCTTCTGAAAATGGATGATTTTGAATTGATGATTTTAATTTTTTAAGAGATTTCACAGCTGAATAAATTATTGAATATTTAAGCAGGAAAGAAACAACTTCAGCAGCTCTATGACATCTTCATAGGTAATATATTGCTAAAGTGACTAATGCTTAAATTATTTTATTCAGTAGATACAGCTTGTTAAAGAAAGGGTAAAATTCATCGCGACAGGCCATATGGCCTACTTTGAGCCCAAGTAATGACGAAGATAATGATTTACGATTTTTAATACTCCAATTATGTTTTTTAGCACAAATAGTTGTACTAGATCACCTATTTTTAATAAGTAAGATTTATTGCATCTTGAGAAATAAGAGGGCAAAAGTAGTGATTTCATCATTTTTTCTTCGCCCATGAAATAGTCAATTTTACTGAAGCATCCCCAGGAGCTAGTCTTTCATGGTTATCGGGCGTGACCACTTTGTAACGCGGTTACCAATCATTCTGTATGGTAGAGCAGAAGCAACCATGGACCACAACAAGAGATAATTATGTATCATTTATCATTGTAAATAAAAAGGTTTGTGTTAAATTTGTTGAAAGAGAAGATCTTCGAAGAAGAAATATCACGTAAAATAGGTCATTTGAAATTTTATTATTTTTCCCCTATATGTAAGAGGCCCAAAATAAAATAAAGTTTTTCTTATAGATTAAGATGTGCTCTTTTCAGGAATTGAAGATTTTAATTATTTAGAAGATTTCAAAACTGAATAAATTAATGAATATTTAAGCAGGAAAGAAATAACTCCAGCAGCTCTATGACATCTTCATAGATAATTAATTGTTAAAGTGACAAAGATTTTAAAAAAAATTCAGTAGTTACAGCATGTTAAAGTATGGGTAAAATTTATCGCTACAGGCTGTATGGCCTACTTTGAGGCCAAGTAATAACAAAGGTATTGATTTGTGATAAATCAATATCTTTTAATACTCTAATTAATCTTTTAATACTCGAATTACGTATTTTAGCACAAAAAGTTGTACTAGATCACCTATTTTCAATAAGTAAGGTTTCTTGTATCATGAGCAATAAGATGGCAAACTTTGTGATTTCATCGTTTTCTCTGCGACCATGAAATAGTGAGTTTTACAAAAGGACCCCTAGCGCCCCAACTATACTATTTCTGACACTGACAGTTTGCAGATGTCCATCTTTTACTTATATGTATGTCCTGTATCAATTATATAAAATTTGAAAGGGGTCGAGTGGGAGCCTCTAGGCCAGTTGACATGGAATGACCCCCTGTTGACAATGCTGAGGAGCTGGTTGCAAGAATCGCAGTAGCTGCCGGATAAATTCGAAATTCGCCTGGAGTATTCCAGAATGTTCGGATGTCCATGCGTCGGAGATGTGAGGCGTGCATTGTAGCCCGTGGAAGCAACTTCGAACACTTACTTTAATCCATGTACCTTTTGCTTCTTTTCATGTATTATTAAAACGATTTCTCACTTACGGTCTCTTTTCTTTATGGTGCTTCTGTGTACAACACCGCTTCAGAAGAGCATTTCCGACCCTACATTGCTATATGATTTCGAGTTGTCAGGATGTACCCTACCCCTCTTAGAAGTTCTGAAACGTTTAACTGAAACACCCTGTATATATATGTCACGATTTAATGTGTATCACCACAATTTTTGTAGAATCCTACTCAAAGCAAGGGCTTCCTCCGAGGAATTTTGCAGTCGAGCACCGAGAACTCACTTCGTAGTGTACGTTTAGAATGCAAAAAAGGGACAGTCCATTCCATTTCACTTTTATTCGTAAATCAAAAACAAACTGGCTAGGCTTTATTCTTTATGATGTTCAATCCATACGTGCTGATTTTTATACCGTGAAGAAACTTGATGATTTAATTTATTAATTAAGAAGACATTTTGGTTCGTATAGGCAGGTATTTTTTCGAATCTATCGGCAGCCAAGGAGAATGTTCCCTGATCGTGAAGTACGTGCCGGGGTTTGCATGCACCAACGGATCCAGGGACAATCTGCCTTTTTCGCGGGAAAAACGCCGTACATCTATTCCTGAACGCCCCAGAATACAATGTCACTAAAAAGTCTCTCGACCAATCAGCGCATTCGGATTAATTTCTTCGGCGCTCTTATATCGAGGCGATTTTACCGTAAGCTGGAAAAAACGCGGCAAACAAATGCTTCCAGAATATTCTCGAAAATCTAATTCCTTCGAATAAATAAGAAGAGAAGAGAAGAAAAGAAATACATAGGTTTTATCGAGCATGGCAAGATGCCAAGATAAATTTTTATATTGAGCCTAAAGTAACTTTCATAATTTGAGAAGTAATATTATTTTGTCAGAAAACATAGGGAAATAAAATAAAATAAATAAAAATATATAGGTTGTTATTTCAAGAAAGTAAAATATTTTTAACTGGGAGATTGTTTTTTTTTTAAAGAATTAATTCTAGGATGCATTTTATTTAATGAAATAAAAGTGCATAATTTTAATAGAACATCGCGATGAGCCATTTTTTTAAGAGAATGAATTTGGAATAAACTATTTTAGCACGGTGGAATTTTGACAATCGAAATACTGGAACGAGAAAATAATTTAGAATAATGGGATTTACACAGAATTATAGTTTTAATGAGGGCAACGGCGAAAAAAAATTCTAATTTTTATTCTTCCAAAATTTTTAAGGCAATTGCTTTGTTTGTGATTCTTGGTGATTTAAAAATTTAAAATTTTAGAATTTTTATAATTTAGGAAAATTATCAATATTTTTTTTTTGTCACTTATTTGAACCACTGTTAGGGAACTGCTGTTCAGATAACACGAAACATTAGTAAAAACAATATATTAATTTCTTCCAAAAGTTTTTATTTACAATAACTGGAAAAAAAAACTTTTCTAAAATTAAAAATAAATTCATTTTACCAGGTATATTCTTGCGTCGACACAGGGATACTATTTGTGTAATTCAATTAACTTTAAATATAAACAATAACTTCTCAACATTACTAGGTGTCTTCTAGCCTGATCAACTAGTTTTGGTACTTATTTTTGTTGAGTCTATTAAATTTAAATTAAATATTCTATATAATTACAGTTTTTAGTAAATATTATTTATATTATTTAATGTATTCGCAGTAGCTATATTTATTTTGTTTAATACATTAAAGGTCTTGAATTATTCTTGAATGCTGATATTCTGTATTAGTCTAAAAGTTGATATTGTGATATTGTAGTGAAATGTTTTGAAGAGATTAATTGAAAAATAAGTATTGCAATAGTGTAAATATAATAGTTTATATTCCAATTCTCTGTCATCTATCTATCTAACAACTATTATTATTATTATTATTTTGTTATTATTATTTTTTTTTTGCTTATTACTTAAAAAGTGTAAAAAGAAGCATATGATTCTACACTTAAATTTTGGTAATTAGCTATACCCGATTATGTCATAGATTTTAGTAGTTAAAAGAAGAGTATCAGAGAGGGATATTATTGTTCACAATTGTTGGTTGAGTGAATCCTATCTAAATATTTGGGCATCTAAATTATTTAGTATTGGAAAAATAATATATTGTTAATTTTTTTTTATGCGCAATTCGGCTAGAAAAAATTTATTTCCTTATCTTTTCAAGTAAGGAAACAAACAGATTTTGCTATGTATTTTTTTTTTCCTCAACCAAGAATTTTATATGGAATGTAATATTTACTGTGATATATTACTAGAGTAGTTATTGAAGTTTGTTGATATTATTTATTATTTGAAGATATTTATTAATGTTATTATTTATTAAGAGAAAATAATTGGATTTACACAGAATTATAGTTTTAATGAGGCCAACGGCGAAAATTTTTTTTAATTTGTTTCATATATATATATATATATATATATATATATATATATATATATATATATATATATATATATATATATATTATACCGCTTAGCGTTTACGAATTTTCACTTGACGAATCACCGTATATAAAACGAGCAGATAATTCATTAACATACGCATCACATCCTTATACAAGGTTACCAAGATACTCTTATAAAACCTTCTTATTTTTATCATGATAGCTAAAGAAATACCCACTAGAAAATTATCATACCATGTGTTAAGGCCATATGAAATTTGGCTATATTGCGTACCAATACGGGAAGATGATAAATCATGTTTATCTGCATATGAAATCAGTAAAAATATTTTTAAAATATTCTACGAGTTAAACATACTACACAAATCATTTTAAACAGTCTCAAATTAAATCATTGAATTTTTATCACTATCAGCTCATTAATGTTCAACCTAAATTGCATGTTCATCAACAATTTTAAAAAAACAGCACACATGATTTTTTTTCAGATATGAAAAAATATGTCATAAATTATTATAGACGATTGTGTTTATCCAGCTATAAAAACATGTAATAATGAAAATGTTACATTTAGTGTCAATTCGATTTTCTAAAGCAGAATTAATGGTATTTATTATATTTCTTATTCAAATTCGGTTGTTTTTACAGGCAATGAGTTTTTAGCTATAAAAATATTCATTCACCTAAAAAAATAATAATAAATAAATATTTAACTACCTTTATTTTACTCATAATGCTCAAACATTAGAATAGAAATATAACATTATCAGAAAATTTCTTTATAATTTATAAATAGAAATTTGAATGGAGTAATTGTTCTGCATGAAATGAAAAAAAAAGAAACCTAAAACTTTCAATCTGAAAAAAAATCTCCATTCATTGGCATTTAATAGTTTTTCTTGTGGAAAAAACTTATGATCTTATAACAATTAATACATATTTTACCATTAATTAAGTTATTAATAAAAAAATGTAATAGAATTTTCTTATCTAACTGCAGAAAAATACTACAAATTCTATGTATAAACGCGGTGATTATGAATTCTGTAATTTAAATATAGAAGAGAAGAAATAGCGGTGGCAGACTGCTTCGACATTCCAAAGAGTGTACGCACCTTGTACGGCGTATTAAAAAAATCTCTATTAATTCATTTGTAATATTTTTTCTTGTGGAAAAGAGTTATTATCCTGTAACATTTAATATATTTTTTTCGATCTCTGCAAAAGAGAAAATACAATTGAGCGAAGGTGTTCATTTATTACGATTAGTTAAGTTTAGAGGCTGATTTAAGTTTACGATTAATTAAGTAAGAGGAGTCGAGAAACTCATCTCTTCAAGAAAAAATAAATATATAAAACATTCTATATTCAGGTGAATGTTTATAATTAGATAAGCAAAAATTTTTAAATGCGTTTTAACATTAATATTTACATTACACATATTCTTCACAAATTAATGATGCTTTAGTGTCTCGATGAGGATATCCCCATTTCTCCAGTGGTCGTTATATAAGAGAAGTATTTTGTGTGGTCCTGTAAAGGAATAATAAATGCTCTGTACTCTGTATTTTTCAGAAATCCCGTTGTATTGCACCTCAATACTGCATATCAGTTCCATTACGTTTGAAAAAGTACACTAAAAACGATTTTTCCGAGTAAACCATACTGTAAGGAATTTTTTGTGCGTTCCTGTAGACGAACTGTTATTGCTACACAGTCAATTTTAAGTATGTAATGTCTTATGGTCAACCTAAATAACAAAAATAACATCTAAAAACCTCATGATAATACAATTATATTTACACGAGACAAACTGAAATCATAAAAATTTTCAACTATGATAGGAAATGATGTTTAAATGACTTGTATATTTATTGATTGGGTTTAATATGGAATTAATTTAATTAGAAAAAATATAATTACTGAAAACAAACATTATTATTTTTTAATTTTTTTTTTAATTCATCAAAAGAAAATCTAAAGAACATTTTACGATAAAAATTATGAAGAGGAAATTTTAATCTGCTGAATCAAGGTAATCAATTTTAATTTACAAAGTTATTTTCTTGATACTTTAAATAATGTTAATTAAACATTTTTTTTTATTAGATTCGTCTTTCGCTTTAATTTAATTTCATAATGTTCGAAGTCAAAAAGAAAAAAACTAAGTGTAAAAACCATTAAGAGAAATTCAAAAGATTATTTTTGTCAAATAATGCAATTTCAATAATAATATTTCTTCCTTCATTGTAAAATATCACGTAAGCGTAAAAGTTAATTAAAGCGTAAAACAGCTCGTGTTATGTGTACATCATTACACATCGCCATTATTACTTTTTTGTGTTTGAAAATTCGACATCTGCAACACCATAAAAGATTGTATTCTGTCGAATCCTTCTTTCTCTGTGTCTAGTAATTAATTCTAACCCTCAAATGTCACTAAACTCTTTAATGTCATTTCTCTTTTCGACAGAAACTCTGCTCTCACATAATTTAAGATACATTATTTTATTCGTGAAAAATAAATATCCCGTAGTGTAGAAGAAATGTATTCTGTTGGTATATATTACTTTTTATATATTTTCAATTATATCCCATTCGCTGCCAACCACGAGTATACTCGTGTTTCTTCAATCTAAAATTATGAATTTGTACCGGAAATTTCGAAAGAAGAAGATTTTTTATTTTATGTAATCACGAAATGTCTGTAATTAAATAAAGTAAATATTGCTATTAGTATTTTTTGGTATGAATTCGAACTTTCTAAATAAAATAAAATTCCGGTAATTTTAACCCGGCAGGGAACGTACTAACGAGATCTGGCTTGTGTTACGACTTTCACACCTTATTAAAGTACAAAATATATTTCATTTTTAATTGAAAAATATACCTGTTAAAATTAAGGGATAAAGAATTTTCTACCATAATATCTTATAAATAGTGAAATGTTTTCCCACATGTGTTTTACTAATATGGTTGATATTGATTATTTTAAATCCATAAAATAAAGTACCACAATCTTGAACAAGACACCTGCATATCCGACAGTAGAAGCAATATATGGAAGGTCAGTTTACATTACCATTTCGGAGTTACTTGTCTAATAGTAGGTGTATTCGACTGAGGTAACAGAAAGAGCACGGTCATCCGGACCGAGCATCCAGTAGTCATTATTTGTTCAATGACTCTTGAATATCGTGCGGTACTGTGAGCTCAGAGTATGTAAAACTTAATGCCTACTACTTGACAAACCCGATTGACTGAGTTCTTTTCTGCTAACGTCAGTCCACTGAAGTTGTCAAATGATATATCATTCCTTTATGAATTTTGACCTAAGACCGTTAACTAGCCCTCCACACAGTACTGATATTGTTCGATACGTAGCACAGTGGTCAAAAATCGAAAAAAGCTGGCCGAAAGTCGAAAAATTAAATGTTTCTTAATTCATTTCAGTACCTCCTTTTTACGTCCAGAGGGAGCACCTGCGCCTTATCCCTCATAGAGTAAGAGGTATCTTTTATACCTGCTTATGTATCGAAGGTCTAAGTCAGCTGCTCTGTAACGCTCGCTCGCATGTGCTCTAACGCGGTAAATGTTGCGCGCGTTCTACAGTGAATAACTTTTGTTGTACGTGTGCAAATTACATTCTGCAAAATGTGTGATCTTCCGAAAGGTAAGAAGCATATTTGCACATATTTATTTTAAGTAATTCATTATAAATTATGTCTTAAAAGTGAAAAGAAAAGACACACGAAAAAAATCACGTATTGATGCACAAAGTAAAAGTTAATTAACGAAATACTTTTTATCTTGCGTTATCCAGAGTTCTCACTATATTTACGTAATTCCGGATGATGTTTTTTATGAAATATCAAAAAACCAGCTACATTGGTTTGCATTCTTGGAAGTATAGTTGTTTTTAAGTATAGTTGTTTTATAGTTGTAATTCAATGTATTTTTATTATTAATAATACAAAATATTTATATTTCACAAAATATGAGCTTTTTTCATTTATTTGCTTACCATATTGAATGCGCTAATGTATTTTGTTTTCATTATAATATCAAATTAGTACAAAGTAACCTCTAGAATCCCCTTAAACAAACTTTTACAGATTTTTTTTATATAAAAATGTCCGCCATATTGGATTTGCTATTTTGAATTTTTGAATTTTAATATCAAATACGTAATCAGCGACCTCAAAGAAACTTTTACAGAAAAAAAAACAATTTAAAAAAAAAAGTCCGCCATTTTGAATTTTTGAATTTCCATATCAAATTCGTATTCAGCGACCTCAAAAACCTATATGTAAAAATTTTTAGAAGGATCTACAACCTTTTTTGATTTTCGGCCAGCTTTTTTCGATTTTTGACCACTGTGCGTAGGTGTGTTGTGCCAGCATTTACCTCGTTACTTACTGAACGCAACTTATATATATATTATGATTGTAATACTTACTCTATGAAACGAAATCGAAATTACAAAGCTAATGCTCAGACCGAAACCGTAAACTATATTAACGACATCTGACAAATGTACCTATATAATTTGAGTATTTTTAAGAATCTTGAGTCACATTATATATTTAATTTTTAACCAAGACTATGCAGCGAACATTTAAGTATATTAAATATGGTAACGAAGAACAAAATAAACATATTATTTTTCTTAGAAGTTATCACAGGAGAAGTTAATATAACGTACCGCCTTTATTGTTTTCAACGCCATTTCTTAATACTAATCTTCACCTTATGCAATCGCAGACATTTTTTAAAAAAACAGAAAATATAACAAAGATTACTATTCAAACATTTCTCACTTGATAAATTTAATTATTTTTTTCAATATCAGTTAACCCTTTATCTACTACAATACAAATTAATAAATGGAATTGCGTGTAAATTTTACTTCATGTTAATATAGTGTTAAAAAAAATACTTTTCAAAAATTACATTAAATATGCTTAATTAAATGAGATGGTACTATAAAATATCGCCAGTTTTAAGATTTTAAAATAAATTCAGACTTTGAAAAGGAATTAAAGTATTTAGAAAATTATTATTTTTATTTATGATTTTTATATATGATGTATTTATGATGTAGAGATCATATATATTTGTATATATATATATGATCTAGAGATCATATATATTTGTATATATATATGATGTAGAGATCATATATATTTGTCATTTTATTCAAAATTTATAATCTCTAATAATTTCTAAAACGTAATTCATATCTTTATTCAGATTCTATTCATTCTAATGTAAAGTCATAACTATCCCATGATAAATGCTATTTAATCCTGTACACGTAATATGTCATTTATTCTGCAGCTTTCGTTTACTGCATAAAAGTATTTCCATTCTAAATTAAATATGCGAAGACGGTTATTTCACATATACATTGATGCACTAGTATTCTTTTATTAGAAATATCCGCTCCGTAAATCTATTAAAGTTCACTCATGTTTTATATCACGGTGCCTTTTTTCTGCCAGTCTTCAATGTCTGTTGCATCTGGAATGCAAATCTAGATACTTTTCATCTGCTTGTTTCGCATTTTTTATTAATAACTTTTCACACCCTAAAATTATAAGTTCTACTTTCCCAGGACACACCGCGGGGTTGCTTCTTTAAAACCTATATTTTGATAACGTGCCTAGCATTGTATCCCTGTTTTATCTCTCCCATGCAAAATTAATATTGCTATATTCTAAACGGTCTTAAAATTTCATGCCGATTAAAATTAATGCACGTGTAATCTGGCGATTTTGTTTGACTCATGGCGCACATGTGCATCTCTGAAAGTAAATCAGACTTCAATTAACCTCCGCTAAAAGAGGTTGTAGCTCTATTGATGTCAAAAGACCACCTCCCAAACTTTACCATCATAGTCAAGTCCCAAATAAATAAAACCTTGCAAGCATCTATGGACTCTTCTCTGTTCTCGTTTACATTTATACTGACTTTCTTCCAGGAAATGAACTACGTGGAGCTATTGCGACAACCACCTCTGTTACGGTCATTCTTAGTTACATGTCTATCCAGCCGCGAATTCAAGATGTACATTTCGATCACGTACGCCGAATATCCGTATCAATCCGTATTCCAGCCATTAACTCTTTCACAGTATTACAACAAGTAGAATATTTTAAACAAATCTAACTTTAATGACATAAAAAAAAGAAAAAAAAAACATTTCCTTTCTTATTTACACACAGAAAAGCATTACACATGTTGCATTTTGAATGAGGCATTGATTGTATTTTGCTAAGTGTGCAAAGTTCACAGCGGACTCGATTTGATACAAATTTGGACAATGACATCCTGTGCTTTGCAAGCAAATGTCTTTGTGAACAGAAAATGGTCTTTTTTTTTCCTCGGCACCTGAAAAGGCATTAGGTTCTTCAACTGGTCTTGACCTCGTTTAGATCTACCTTTGACTTGACTAGAACCTATGACTCGACTAGAAAACCTTGTGTGACACAACGTTTATACTCTAGAAGAGATATAGATTCACGTGGTTTATATATATGCTATATATATATAAAGTACTATATAAAGTAATTTCTAAAAATACCAAATATTAAATCCGACATACACAAGCTGAAAAACATTATTTCGTTCATAATTAATCTATTAATAAAGAGGAAATTTTTATATAAATGAAAAATAATAAATTCCTGAACAGTTTTATTAATTATTTTTCAATGTGTAGGATTAACATCATTGAATTCTCACTTTTACATTTTATTATTTTTTTCTTTTGATGTTAGTGTTAAATAATTTATTTTAATTCCAAAATGTTTATAAATTTAAATTTGCATTAATCACCGAAACCCTTTTTTTATTGTAGAACTTGTTTGCGTATATTATTATGAATGGAACAGTAAAACGAGTAATTATTCAGCTTGAAATAATTATGTAAAGAATGTTCATAAATTAAATTTAAATGAAAGAGCTATTTATTAATTCTAATAAATTTTTACATTTTGTAATAATTATTTATTTAAAGCCATTTCAAATTTGTTTAGCTAATTGAAGTTAGCTTTGCTATTGAAGTTTAAAAGAATTGAAATAATTTCTATTTACATAATTATTTTCATCATATAATAAAAATATGTTTAATCTTAAGTTTTTCTAATTGTTCTTCCAGACATTTGAATGAATCTATTAAATCTGTTTACAATTGAGATTTGTATTAATGAAGACTACTAAAACTCCGTAATTAAAATAACTACTTAATTAATACTTGTCATAAATAATTTATAAAATTGTTATTTAATTACATTATTTACACAATTTGTTTGGAATTCATTAAATCTTAAGATAATAGGCTAATGTTTAGAAGAGAATTATAAAGTTACAAGACAGATAAACACTCTGAAAAATATCACTTGTGGGAAAATATAGAGAAATTATGCTGATTGATTTCGTTGTAAAAAAGTTTTATATATAAGATTCGGAAATAACAAATTCCAGTTGGCGAAGTGTCAAAATGGTGTAATAAAAGGTGATTTTTTTAATATATTTATGTAAATACATCTGAAAAAACTGTTTAGACTTTTGGGATCTTTGAAGTTATTTTTTATTTATAAAACAGTAAAAAAATCATCATTATATCCGTCAATGATAAATATTAGAAATATTGCATTTAATGATATAATTTTTTTTTATTTGAAAAATATAAGTTTTTTTTTATTTCTTTTTTTTCTTTTTCTTTTTTTTTTCTTTTTTTTTTCTTTTGTACAACATTTTAAAAGTTCTAGCATGAAATTGGACAAGTTTACTTTCTTGAAAAGTTGAAATGGATCTAATAAGAAGAGTTAATAAAATATTACACGTCCACCTTTTTCTAAATATGATGCTTTGGACGGCCTATCTAAATAAAAAAAGTTACCATATGAAAGTTGGACCGATATTCATAGAATCATCAAAACAGTTATATCTGATTGAGAGAGTTTTCATAAATACACAGTTCTTTTCAGGATTTACACGATTTTATCGATAGTCATATCTCAAGAACTAATTCACAGAATTTCATCAAACTTTATAATCCGTTACACTTTCACATAAATAGATCCTTATTTGGCTTGATTGTATACTGCCCAACAGGTGTCGCTTTTATGCTCTTTGGGTTGGAAATTTTTGTTGCAGACATCTAAGAAGGTGAGTGTCTAAATTCAATGATTTGTTTTAAAAATGCAATGCTTATACCTCTTTTTAAAGGCACACAATTCAACGAAACTATACATTTAGAATTCTCGTGATGGGTATATAGACTGTCATTTAATTTTGGCACTGTGAAAGCGAATTTTGAAGTATTAACATGTATGCAATAGGAAAAAGTTTTGGGTTTGGCATATCTGACTAGTCTGAAAGATTGAAATTATGTTTATTTTATTTTAACTGTTATCATTATTTTTGTTATAAATTTGTAAATAAACACTTTATTATTTTTTTAATTTTTATGCTTTATTTTTTATGTAAACTCGTTAAACTAACACTTACAAGTCTTTTAATAATCATTGTATTTAGTGAAAAAACGAAATAAATAATAATTATGAACCTTAATATTGTTGAAAATCATTTTTTTTGAAAAAGTATTTACAAAAATATAATAACGTAATCCAAAGGAGAGTTAGCTTCTTATTTAATTCAAATAACAGAAGCGTCATGACAGCTAATGCATGGATTGCTAAAAATATAAAATCCTTTCAGATCAAAAAAACAGATTATTTTTCTTTATACCAGCAAGAGATTTTGCGGGCACTCAAAATAGTCATGAGATTACACAAGAAAATGAAATAATCCCTATTTAATGTAAACTAAATACAGCCGATTGTTGGAAAACTGGAAGAAAAAGAGCAATGACGCAGTTTTCTTCAAACTGTAAGTAAACAAGTGAAAAAAAAAAGATGCAAAAGACTAATGTATAAAAGCTTTATGGATGAGATAAACAAGTTAATATGGATAAACTAGAAAAAAGAAGATTATTTATAGTAAAAGATGTATATAATCAATTTTTTTTTTAAGTTTCAGAGATTTATTGTTTATGATATAGATCTTTGCAAATGAGAAATCAGCAAAGCTCATAAGACCCAATTGAAATATTAAAACCATCTAACTGGTGGGTACACAAATTTTAAAAAGAGCATGATATCGTTTTAAGAAAAATCATAAAACTTGTGTCAAAAAGATATATTTCTAGTAATGTCCAAATAGAAAATTCCGCTATAGCTGTTCATTTGGAATGTATGTACTGTGATGACTAAATTACGATGTTTCGCTTGTCTTTCAAAATATCCCAGCTAAAAATGAACTGCAGTTTTTCTACAGAAGTGAAGTATTTTTAAAGTTTTTCTACAGGCAACTGTAGATTTTCTGTAGTGCAATCTTGACTGTAAAAATACTTCAGTTATTTTGCAGTTAATGTGAAGTAATTTTGCAGTAATTTATTTCAAAAATACTGTGAGCTTTTATCTGCAAAAATACTGCAGTTTACGTGAATTTATGTTATAATCATAAATTTAAAAAATAATGAGACTTTACATCTGTAGTAAAACTGTAGTAAATTTGAAGTATTTTTACAGTCATTATTTCAGTATTATATTTTCTGATGTATCTGCAGTATAACTGCAGTTACTTTAAGGTAATTTTACAGAACTTAATTTTAGTAAGTTTGTGAGATATTTTCTGCAATTTTAAAGTAACTGCAGTTTTAAAAGCTAAGCAATATTAAAGTCTTTCAGTTTTTGACAATATTGCGTATTTACTCTGTTATTAATAATTAACACTGTTTTCAAGACTTTTAGTTTAATGGGACTAAATTGAACAAAAATCAAAATCCTCAGGCGGGGGGGGGGAGGGGGGGAGGTGAACACTGCTTTGAACCACCCATTCTGAGATAAATTTTTAACACATAAATATATACATAAAAAAAATAACTTTCATGGGGAATTTAAGGGGGAAAGTCCGCCCCTCCAACGGAAAATTCTTAGTTCCTCTTTTAAGTTAAGCGAGGAACAGCGAGTTAAGCAGCGGACACTGCTTTGAACCACCCCTTTTGAGATAAATTTTTAACACATAAATATAAAAAATAACAAATAAATAACTTTCATGGGGAATTTAAGGGGGGAAAGTCCGCCCTTCCCCCCAACGGGAAATTTGTACTTTCTCTTAGTGTTTAATTACTTTAAATTACTCGAAAAAAGAATAAATTTACTGTTTTACAAAATCGGTCAAAATAAAAAAATAAATAAAATTTCAAAATCCAGGGAGGGTTAATGACGCCCCCCCCCCTCCAACGGAAAATTTTTAGTTCCTCTTTTAAGTACTCAAAAGAACCAATTTTATTATGCTGTTCAAAAACGGAGAAAACGCAATTTTAGTTACTTAAACTTTAAAATTCAGGAAGAAAGTAGTAATTGAACACCCCCCCCCCCCCCACACACACACATACACCCTACACACAACGAAAAAATCTTAGTTCTTTTATTTTAAGGTTTTTTTTTTAATTATTATTATTTATTTTAGTTATTTTAATTATTTAGTTATTTAAATTTCAAAATCGAGGGAGGGGGAAATTGCCTTTCCACTTATTAACTACAGGCATGATGACTTCCAGTTTTTAAGAAAATTTTACTTCAAAAAACAAGTGAAAAATGTAAATCTCCTTTTGAACATTTGATTTTTTTTTCGTAACTGACTATTTGAAGAAACGCTACATCTCAACTCAACTCAGATTCTGATCGTTCTGTTTACATTTTGACGGCGGCGACGGCGGTAAGCGGTAAGTGCAAGCGTTTGTATATTATTTTTCTTATTCGCTAGCTTTGTTAATATAATAATTAATGCCGTAATTTTTTAAATGTTTATATATAGCCATAAGATGGCTAAAAATATGTACCGACAGACACCTCTACAAATCTAGATAGATTAAAAAATTAGATACATTCAACGTATTTATAAAGTACCACGTTGTCTTGCCAAAAAAAATTATTTCGGAGGAGATTTGTATTGTCAATGTGTCGTCCATATTGTCTTATTTTAGACTTTTTTTTTTAAATACTGTAATAGCGATGGAGTTAATTCAAAGTTTGTTGCCCCTACAATTACGATTATGCCAAGGTTGCAGCTATGATTTTATCAAAGTCATCGCCAAGCTTACATATGCATCGTATATATGAATATATATATATTACACACCAAACACTCATATTAATGCTATATATGTCATTATATATATATTATTTGCATCATATGGCTATAACTTTAGGCCACATAAATCACGAAATGTTGAACACATATAGTATTATTATAATGTCATATATGCTTTATAATTTGATAAATTTTGGTCACTAGATGTTTTTTCTTATATTAATTTTACATTATTTTGTAATAAAATGCAAAAAATGAATCCTGAAATGTGTTTTATGGTGTTCAATGGATAAATAAGCTAAAAAAAATTATTTTCTTTAAATCCAAAGTTTTTATTATTACAAACAAGTAACAGCATCCAAAATTTTAAAATAAGCTATCAAGCTGGGGTGTAAAAATCTAGGAGTCAATGGGCCAATTCTCACCACTAAATTTTATTAGTATTCTTCGGCTAAATTTTATTATTATACTTCACCTAAATTTTATCAGTATTCTTAAGAATATTAAAAATTTAGTGGTAGTAATCTACCCATTGGCGACTAGATTTTTACACCCCTGCTATCAAGTATAAAAATATAGCAACAAATATTTTGTTATTAATTGAAAAATGTTAACTGACACCTGTAACATACCAATTTGGCAAACTATCTTGGAAAAAGCTTTTAATCACATTTCATGTAACATATCATCATTCAGGAGGACAATATTTAAAATAGCATTACTTTAAATTAAATGATAATTTTATAAAGTTATTTTCCTCCTGGTATATTATTTGTAAACTTTGATTAAAAGCAATTGAAAATATATGTAAAAACCTTGAGAAACCATTAATTGTATTGACACACAGGCTAAGTACAGTCAAGATCAACCCAAACAATATTATAAATTTCATTGTAACGATAAAAGGCTCAAATATTTAATTTAATTTTGTAATAAATATGAGTTATTTGAATTCACAATAACAAACTCTAAATTAACTCCATCACTATTAAAGAAAAGTTTAAAATAAGATAATATGAACAAAACTTTGAAAATACAAATATCCTATGAAATATTTTTTCTAGTAAGGCTTTTATAAATACGTTGAATCTATCTAATTTTTTTTTAAAGAGAAACCAGTTTTGAAGAAGTGTCTGTCGGTACATATTTTTAGCTATCTTATGGCTATGTATAAACATTTAAAAAATGAATTAAGGTGTTAATTATTATATTAACAAAGTTAGCGAATTACGGAAAATAATGGACGAACGCTGTCACTTATTGCTCAATGCCGAGAGTCGCATGTAAAATGTAAACAGGTTTAGAATTTAGCTATAGGTGAAAATTAGCAGTAGCTATTCACCACATAGCGATTAAATTTGTAAAACGGCAATTAAAACACTGTCATTGTTTACCACCTCTGCTTTCAGGTAACACATTCCATGGCAATCCTTGAGCGACTAATTTTGTGATTCCCCCCCCCCCCCTCTAAAGGTGAAAATAAGCAGTCGCCAGTTGTTGATTAAACTTTAAAAACTGGCGATTAAAAATGTGGAAAGCACAAGCCAAGTGCAGGATTTCCCAATTACCATTTTCTCCTAAATTTCAAGATTTTTCAGCGTCCATTCGACGAAATTCATAATTTTTATGCGTCCGTTCGAAGAAATTCATGGCTTTTACGTGCCCGTTTGAAGAAATTTACGATTTTCCGTGCATAATCGAAGAAATTCATGATTTTTACGTGGCGATCCATAAAATTCATGATTTTTATGCGTTTGATCGACGAAATTCAGAATTTTTACACTGCCGAATGACGAAATTTGATTTTTACGTAGCCAATCGACAAAATTCATTATTTCTCTCCGGCCGATCGAAGAAATTCATTATTTTTATGCACACGATCGACAAAATTCAAGATTTTTACACTGCCGAATGACGAAATTTGATTTTTACGTAGCCAATCAACAAAATACATGATTTTTACACGCCGATCGATAAAATTAATGATTTTTATGCACTCGGTCGCTAAAAATCATGATTTTTATATGCCCGATCGACGAGATTCGTGATTTTTATGCATTTGATCGATGAAATTCAGGATTTTTACACTCCCGAATGGCGAAGTTTTTTTACGTAGCCGATCCACAAAATTCATTACTTTTTCTGAGCATGATCGACAAGCTTCATTATTTTTACGCACACGATTGAGAAAATTCATGATTGTACATGCACTATCGATGAAATTCAGGATTTTTGCACTCTTGAATGGTGAAATTTGCAATTTTTCTTCCGAAATTCAATTTGTGGGTTTTTTTTTTCCGGTTAATGTGCGTGAAGTGTACATATATATATAAGTTACTAACCGCTGTTTGAATGAATTTCATGCATTCTAGAGATTGCTGCATTGTGAGTTTCGGGCATCCAGAAGTGTTTTTTTTTGGGGGGGGGAGTTATTGTAGGCGAAGCGTACATATATATATATATATGTTACTAACTGCTGTTTGAATGAATTTCATGCATTCTCAAGATTGCTGCGTGGTGAGTTTCATACATCCACGTTTTTTTTTTTTTTCAGTTAATGGGTTGGGTTGGGTTGATTATTGACGGCCAGTTATCCACACTAGGGATATAGGCCCGGGGGGAGTGCCCTTCGTGGGGGTCTTTCTAAGGGTAACCCGTATTTACGCATGGATAAATCCACGGCTCGAAGAAAACCATGAAAACTCTGAACGATTAGGCCGACGGGCGCAATTGGGGTCGAACCCAGCACCTCCCACAACCTCTCAGCCACTGGTGGGGCTTTTCAGTTAATGTATGCGAAGCATACATATATATGTTACTAACTGCTGTTTGAATGAATTTTATGCATTCTAGAGATTGCTGCATGGTCAGTTTCATGCATCCAGGGTTTTTTTTTTCAGTTAATGTATGCGGAGTTAATGTTCGGTTAATGTACCTGCTTAATCCGGTAACGGATAATTGCATATATTTGCATTTATATAAGTGTTTTCGCGGTCTCCTCTGGTAATGGGATCCAGGATAATGGATATTCAGGGCCATGTTGCCTGCAAGTTTGTTGTAAATGTATCACTTGTACGTGCCACTATTCGAAACAAGCTAAATTCGGCAGCAAAGGCTGTGAAATGTGAGAAGAATTTGTAAATACATTTGGTATTTAAATACGATGTAAATTATAAAGCATAAACATCAAATGTTAATAAAATGGTTTTTTTTAAATTTAAACCTTATTTGCACCATAATTGTATGCAAGATAAAATTGGAAGGACAAATCAGGGCGCAGGTAAGAGTAATTTTTGTAAATTTTAGCATTTTTTTAGAAAAACAGAAAAGCATATATTTGTTTTGCTTTTAATATGAATTTTATGCAGTTATTTTTTATTAGCTGTAATATATGTAATACATTTTATTTCATAGTAAATGGTATATAATTTAGAAATTTACATATATGTATGTATCCTTTCATATAATTTATTTTATATACAAAATTATATAAATATTCAATGCACATATAGATAATTTCTTTAAGAGATGCAAAAATATTCAAATTTGAAATTTACATTGTGGAAAAATTAGTTGCAATTAAAATTAATTTTTGCATTTAAATTTCGTGTAGGGGAGACCGGTACACACTGGACCTATGGGCACAGTGGACCACCCCCTAATATTTTATTTATTTAAACTTTTTAAAAGCTTCTCTTATATCCTAATAGACAACAGCACTGCACTGATTATTTATAGCCTTCAGAAAATATGTTTAGCTCAGATTGAACTATTTTATCCTGATTGGTTGTTTTGAGCTTCTAAAGGTAAAATTTTTCATCATATTTGAATTTTTTTAGTAATTAAAGGTTATAGATAAATAAGATAAAACAGCTTTTTTGTAAAGCTAAGATACTTGTTTTTATTTAACTTTAAAGTTAATATGTTTAAAAGGAAGCTATAAACAATAGTAATACGATTATTTATTGAAATTAAACATGGGTCACAGTGGACCACCCACTCCTGGGCACAGTGGTCCACAATCCACTCTGCTCCTGTAATGCAGAATGTTCAAAATATTTAATAATTGCTTATTTACTATAAAGAAATATTGTTTAAAAGTAGTTATTTAACTGTAAAATAAAGTAAACAAAGAAAAATGACAATTTATTTAATATAGTAAGAAATATTTTGTTTTGTATTTACTGCCTTTGATAAATATAACTGTAGTCTAAATTGGTGATTATTCTATTCAAGTAAGATTCGTGAGATGCAAATTGAATGGAAATCAGTTTATTTTTCCCGAAACTGTAGATGAATCTATTGTTGATGTCAATGATTTCATAATATTGCTCTCAGACCCAAAAGTATTTCAGGAAAGTTCCAGGCTCAATCATACTCATAAGTATTTTTGAATTTCATTTGCAAATTGTAATGTGTGCTGATTGTTTTGTACTTAAGTAATAACTTCAACTAAATTGCAATTGTTCCTGTATTAATCTGTTATTATTTTCAAAATATAATTCATTTTGTTTTTGTTTCAAAATGTTACTCGTAAATTTATATTACTATGTTATTTCGTGGGTAAAGGGAAAATAAAAAAGACTTAGATTAATGAAAAATAGACTTATATTGTATATTTCAGATAATACCTAATAGCGGTCCACTGTGGTCCACTTTACGGATGCATATAAAAAAATTTCTTTTGAAAAATATATTGAAAACTATGTTATGATAAATGTATAAAGGTTTAAGGAATATTCAAAAATATTTTTTATGCAGATCGGTTTGTCCATTAAAGAGAAAAAAAAATTTAACTGAAAAAGTGGTCCACTGTGTACCAGTCTCCCCTACATTTAATATTTAAAATTATCATCTAAATCTGCCACAATAGACTTCATTATGAATTGCTTATGAGATTAAAAATTTGTAATCCCTTTCGCACAATATATATATTCTCACAAGCTTTGTAATATATATTCTCACAAGCTACAAAGAAAATCATTTTTTTTGGGGGGGGGAGGCAGTAAGTACATATTGAATAATCAAACAGTTACAGCAATTAAAAAAACAAGGATATTTTATAAAAATGTTTAAATGCTTGGGTAACAAAATTACAATGGACAAAGAAAAAGTTATGTCCACTCTGATTTAAATTCTTGTGCATCTATTTGCTTTATCAATTTGAAATTTCTGTAGAGGATTGAAAAGATATGCCATTATATAAAGAATTATAATTTAATTTTTTAAAATTCATATACAATTATTTTTAATTGCAATTTTTATTGTTGCAATGGAATTACTAAATACACATTATCAATTTTCTTCTTCACATTGAATTTATTTATAAAATTGCACTTTTTATTACAAAATTTTAAAAGTAAGATTTTAATTTTTAGCCAATAACCATGTGTCCTTGATTTCAAAGAAATCGCCCAGTAATGAAACTATTGAAAAAATAAAAACAATTCAATACCATAAAAAAATCATTGCTTGAAGATTGAAGTACTAGGATTATTATGAATACTTCACTCATCTTTCAATATTATTATTTTGAGTAAAGTCGTTCATACAATTTCTTGAATTCTTTCATTTTTCAAAAGGTAACCATAATAATTGAATAAGTCAGCCATGATCAAAAAATATTTTTCAGTGATGATTAATCGTTGTATGCATGATATATTTGCACAGATTGCATATAAATTGAGATATGAAAAAAAAATATTTAATTAGATTTTAGTGCTGATTTTTTCATACAGAAAAATTAATATTTTATATATATACATATTTTGTAATAAATTTCTAAAAGGCTGCAGTGAAACTGCAAAAAAATGCAGTTGAAAGACCACAGTGATTTGTCACAAATCATTGCAGTTTTTTTTAAGTCGACATAACTACACATTTACTGCAGTAAGTGTGTAGTTAAAATGCAGTTGGAAGTCTGCGGTGATTTGGCACAAATCCCTACAGTTTTTTTTAAGTCGACATAACTGCAAATTTACTGCAGTAAGTGTGCAGTTAAAATGCAGTTGGAAAACTGCGGTGATTTGGCACAAATCTCTGCAGTTTTTTTGAAGTCGACATAACTACAAATTTACTGCAGTAAATTTGTAGTTATGTCGACTTCAAAAAAACTGCAGGGATTTGTGCCAAATCACCGCAGTTTTCCAACTGCATTTTTTTTGTAGTTTCACTGCAGTTCATTTTTAGCTGGGATAGTCTTGAATTTCAATTATATTAGGGGAAAGTTTTTAATGTACAAAGCGAAAACAACAACAACAACAACAAAAAAAAAAAAACATGGATCCGTTGTGCGCTAATTCATCCACTCGTATGCCAGAAAACTGATAATGACAGTAGATGGAACTCGCATCTCAGTTGTATATTGCCCTCATGAAATTTTGGCTCTATTTTTTTAACTTTATTTTATCCTCTAAAATGTTAAATTACCAAAATGAAAATCGGAAAATCTACCTACGAAAACAATTAACCGATGTATTTGTTCATACTGTACCAAAATATGCATATTATCCCCCAAAATGTTAAATTACCAAAATGAAAATCGGAAAATCTACCTACGAAAACAATTAACCGATGTATTTGTTCATACTGTACCAAAATATGCATATTATCCCCCAAAATGTTAAATTACCAAAATGAAAATCCGAAAATCTACCTACGAAAATAATTAACCGATATATTTGTTCATACTGTACCAAAATATGCATTTTGGTAAAACTAGTAGCCCTTGTGTCGGGAAGAAAATATCAATCAACATATACCGGATATTAAAGAGATTGAAATAAATAAAATTTCGATAATCTTGAGACGCTTTTGGTTTCCATTATGTTAAAAATAAACGATTATTGAA
Organism: Maratus michaelseni; assembly: GCA_963931845.1. Lineage (NCBI taxonomy): Eukaryota > Metazoa > Arthropoda > Arachnida > Araneae > Salticidae > Maratus > Maratus michaelseni. The sequence continues at coordinate 327,407,711 of OZ007589.1, forward strand.
TCAAGTGCAACAATGCAACAACATTATCCGACTGCAGTCTTTTGGTTTCGAACAACTTCGATCTTCTAGATACCAGAATTTATCATAATAGAGCTGGATTAAAGATTAACTAGTCGAATAAAAGCAAAATTCTTTTGTAGTTCTTGTAAAATTTGCTTTTAACAATACCGAAAAAACTGTGGAAAACATAATTTGAAAATTTTGAAATGTAATTGCTGTTGTAAATATTAATTAAAAATATTATTTTAATTATTTTTAATAGATTTCCATATGTGTAATGAATACATACCGTAAAGGAAATTTTAGTTTTCATTATTTAGCAACATAATTAATGGAAGAATACTAATGTAAAGTCATATGCATATGATATATTACAATAAAAGTACGATGATTTCAGTGAAACAAATGTACGATTTAACCCTGAAATACCTGATATAATACGTGGCTTTTTTTCTTATGCATACTATTCCAATTTCCATATGGTATTTTTTCATTTTAGGTAGGACCTTCAAACCACCAAAGTTTGAAAAAGATCAGAGTTTAACACTTTACTAACTGTCCTTGTAAGAAAAGTTGCTTTAGATTTAAATAAATCTTGCTAATCTCTTCTATACATTCAGATAATTCGTAGATATTAAAAATAAACAATTATTCCGTGCGTAATTAAAATTCTGAATTAAAACAAAAACATTTAAAATTGAAAACATTAAAAAAAATATCCTCGCAGATTTCACAATACCTTATCTGATTATCAAATTTCACATGAGGCTCTGAATGTAGAGATAATTTGAATGGTTTAAAAATGAACAGTTTTAAATATATGCATAATCATTTACAAGTGCATTTTTTTATAAAATCGGAAGAAACTATACTTTTCGAAGAAGCTGCCCAATAAAAGTTATTGTTTTCTTGGAGAATATTTGCATATCTCTCAGTAAACAACGATTCTGCTTTAAGAGTTTGTTCCCGAAATCAAAAGTAATCTGCACTCAATAGCCTGGGGATAGAACAAAGAATGAAAATATATTTGTATCATTTACGTTAAAGAATCTGAATAAAATAATAATCATTGTGTGAATAAGAATAAAGAAATCAAGGGTTTTTTTTACATATAAAGTGCAATTTAAAAATTACATAATGTTTTTAGAAAAAATTTGTTACAACAGAATTATTTCTTTATAATATAAGACGTAAACAAAAATGTAATATCTTTTCATGGGGACAAAAGGCCCTCCAAAATGGCAAAATTATCAATTTACGAACTTTTTACTTAAAATGAATTAAGACTTCCGTAGTATATCCTCACGAAATGTGGTTTTGGTCGGATAATTAAAAATTACCGAATAAAGCGTTTTACTCCATCCACTGTCTTTAAATGGTTCAAAGTCTTAATGTTTAAATTAATTTTTCTCAGTCTGTATTATTTATTTTTTTACTTTCTTCCATCGTTACAAGAAGAAAGTATTGGATTCGTGAAAATTTTCAACTTCCGGTTTTCGACGGATGTATACGTTTTAGAAAGTGTTCAACACGATTTGACTTATTTTAAAATATCTTTCTGTGAGTCTGTGTGTGCTTGTCTGTAATTGACACAGATTTTGTGGGCGTTCAAGAACTAATGCTCAGAATGTAATCAAAATTTAGATTCAGTTAGATCTTGACATAAATTGGTGTTCATTAGTTTTTAGTGTAAATCGCCAAGAAGTTGATGTTGTTTTGCTGCATTTTTCACGATTTCAACAATAGCTACATCTCAAGAACTAATCAACGGAATTTCATCAAACTTCATATTCTTTTAGACCTTGAGATAAAGTGGCGCTGATTAGGTTTGGGTGTAAATCGCCAACAGGTGATACTACTATACTGTGTTTAAGCCGATTTCCGCGATATCTATATCTCAAGAAATAATGCATTGAATTTCATCAAACTTCATATTCTGTTAGATCTTGACATAAATAGATCTTTATTAGGTTTGGGTGTATACCGCTCAAAAGGTATAGCTGCTATTCTCTGTTTTTTTTTTACGATTTATCCGACAGCTATATATCAATAGAAAGTAGATTGTTCTTTAATTTTCGTTGTAGATGATTTTATTTATGTAGAAGAAAATTGTGTGATAGAGATGGCATATTTGGTAGTGAAAATGAAATTTGTAGCATGTTTTGTTCGTCTACAAGGATACTCCAAAAAATTTCGCTAAATAAAGGTATATGGGGAACATTATTTGCAATGTATTTTAATGATGTTACACTATTTCAAACATAATGTAGTTGATGTACATTGCTGAAGTGGACTACAAGATGCTTACTGTAGAATATATGGAGCGCATAACATTTATTTGTTTATTTAGAGGCATACAAAAATATCCTGTTACAGTACTGAATATGATCGATAATCGCTGGAAGTGTATTTTCAGATTCAGTAAGAGTTTTAAAGCTTAAACAAGTAGATTATAAGGTGTGAATAAATTCTATAACTCATATGAAGAGATAATGCAAAAAAAATCGTAAGCATTAAAGTCTATGGGTAATGATTAGAAGTGTTTTTAATTATGTTATGAATTTTCCAGGTTAACTATATTTATTTCGTATATATTAAGATGTGCTTATTTATACATAAATTTATATACACTGTTACGCAAAGAGCTGAATATATTGCAGTCTATTGCAGAAATTATTGGAAGTGAGATTAAAGTTAAGTTATGCGTATCTTAACTGAATTAAACTTTAGCTTTATGTTTGGTCTGTATAAAAATCTGTAGATCATATACATGGCTGCAGAAAAAATTTCAAGTTACTATATATGTGGTGAACGCCGAAAAAAATTCAAATGTGGTTTACGTTGTATAGCTGAATTAAATTTTAGCAAACCACATGGAGTGTAACAAAGCTACATCTATATATACACGGCTTCTCAAAAGAATCCCAATATAATACAGACTGTGATCGCTAGTTGCTGAAACTGGGTGTTCAACTGTGTTACGCGCATTCAAAATTGTGTATTTGGATAGCTTCTTTTATCTTATTAAAAGGTGAAGTTTCGTTACAGTACTCTAAAAATGTTGAAAAAATTTTCATAAACTATGCGTGACGCATGATATTTCTTTCTTGTTTTAATTTCTTTTTTCATTTTTAATCACATTACCTAGCCGCCAACTGCTACCAATTTCCGGCACCAGTAATTTTGAAGAGAAATTTCTGCCTTGTTCTCAGAATTCTCAGAAATCTGCGATAATACTAGTCGAAGATTTTTCTACCGAACTGCTTGTGACGCAAAATCGTAGCAGTAGGCAAGAATCTCACATATAGAAATTTATTTTATTTAGTACATAAAATTTCACTCTTAATATGATTATAAATTGTTTAGTAAAATACATTTAATTACGAAAACCTACATCATTACATTTTTTTGCATGATCTCACCTTCTAATATATATAATAATGAAAAAAAAAACATGTCCGTAAGTAACACTTACGTCATATAGATGGTGGAAACAACTTGAACAATCAATTTCGTATCACAATTTTTTTAACTTCTAAACATTGCATAATTTAAATTTTTACACCGTCAAAGAGAAAAAAAATGTACTTAAAAAAATAATTTTTCTTAAAATTGTATCTCAATTTACTGATTTTTTATGGATGTTTTAATATTTTTCAAGCTTTAATATGTTAAATCTCTCTCATAAATGAACATGCAACCCGATTATAGAAGGTTAACGCGTTTTCACTTAAAATAATGTAAATAAATCAGCATTTGTTTGTTTCCGCGCAACGTGTGCTTAAGATGCATAAGGGTAACTTGGGTGGCTTCGGAATATTAATCTATTTCAATCTGGATGATCAACGTGTTACAATGTATCGTATAGAATGCAATGTACTTCAGCCATAATAATTATATATTTCGTTACATGGCTTGGATGTATTATATTGTATTATATTGATTTAAATTTTATTTTCACATTGTGGTATGTATAGATATCTAAGGATAATAAACAGGTCTGCACAAAAGAATTCACATGTTTTATCGGCTATTGACAGAAATTGCTTAAAATGTATTTTCAACTGCATTATATGCCTTTTAAATCGTTTATTTGGATATCTGATTTTATGGTATATGAATATGAAGTTTCGAATGAATATTCTGCTATTGATGGACATTGCTTCATAAACTATGCGTGGTGCATGATTTTTCGTTCTTGATTATCTAAAGAAGGGGAATGCATAATTAAGGCGCTTTGCATTTTTTTTCATCATGCAGAAAGCGTTGTTTATCCTTATTACACAAAATGATACGGCGGGTTAGTGGGGTTGAAAACCCCTACCAATATCATATGAAGACAATTAATTTTCCAAATACTTTTTTAAATGATTAATGTATTGTCCGAGTAAAAACTTTCGTTATAAGAAAAACATATTTAGAACTAAAAATATTTCTCTCCTTATATTATACCTCAATATTTTAAAAATAAAAATCCAGTTCTAGAGTTTTTCTAGAAAATGTCTTAAGACTTGTTTGCGACAAACGTTTTCTTTTTTTAACTGCTTCCAGTAAAATCGGATAGTTGAAATATTATCTAGCATTTTTCTCGGACACGTCCAACACTTAAAAGATGTTCTCCGATATTTATTTCTTCTAGAAAAATATCAGAGAACATACGTTCTTTAAAGAGGATTTAAAATAAAAATCTTGTAGCTTCTTAGTGTGACAAGTTGTAGTGAACGAAAGAAAAATTTCAGGTGAATTTTTTTATTTGTGTCAGAGAGTGCTATATAATAAAAATAACAGTTTATTATTTTGATATTCAGTGTAATGTTTGTTGTAAATTAATGCAATAAAAATATTATTAAATATGTTATATCGTAAATAGAATAAATACTGCTAAAGGTGTATTTTATCATAAATAAACAATCCTTAAACAGTTTCCACATTAAAAGTGCTCCCAAATGGTTCATTTTTTGAATACCAGTATTTATAAAATATATAGGTTATTTAAACGTTTAGATTTTTAATTAAATAACAATTAATGCTTTTTAATTATAGCGAATACATTTAAATGAGGTTAAACCTTTTAAAACGGTTTTATAAGTCTAGAGAAATGGTAAGCTAAAATTTCTAAACTATGGCTACTGTTCCTTAATAACTAACCAAATAAAATACATGTCTTTATAAAGACGACCAGGTGAGTTTAATTTAAATTGTAACGTTCTAGATATATTGTATTAGATATCGAAGGTTATTTTAGAAATCACTTTAGTTATATGCAATTTAGTTTTTATTTGTTATAAATTTACTAAAATTGTAATGGCGATAACAATATTTTTGAAAGTTGAATATTTTTTCATGGAACATTATTAATGATTATGCGAAATCGTATTTAAATACAGTGTACATATTTTATTTAAAAAAATGAATTATATTTTTTATCATAATTTGATTCATAAAAAAATCTATTTTCAGCTCTGTAAGAAATATCAATGAATTCATTCAATTAAATTCTGAAATGTATTGTCTAAAAAACGCTAATGATATATTGTCTAAATTATTATAAAAAGTAAGTTATTGTAACAAACAAGTTGAGTTTTCATTGCTAAACTGAATGTTAAACCTACATAGTGAAAATTTGTCCCAAGCCAGGAATCGAACTCGTGACCTCAGAATAACACTCGGAGTCTCTACCACTGAGCTACAAGGAACATTATCCCAACTCGGCATCCTCACTCTTATATATGTGTAGAGAGAGTAATATCCCTTACTCTTATATGTGTGTTACATATATAAGGGTGAGGGATCCCGAGTTGGGATATTGTTTCTTGCAGCTCAGTGGTAGAGCCTCAGAGCACTATTCTGGGCTCCCGGGTTCGATTCCTGACTTGGGACGTTTTTCACTTTGTCGGCTTAACGCTCAGTTTAGCAATGAAAAACCCACTTGTTTGTTACTCATTAGTTTCGGGAGAATTTCACTCTTGAAAATTAATTGAAAAATTAATTGGAATTTACATGTAAGTAAATTATTTTTATTAATATTAGAATACAGATTAGTGAATCATAGCATGAAACACAGAAAAATGGTTTACAGTAATATATCAATTTTACGCTTGAATCCTGCTTTGCTTTGTTTTTGTAATGCTTAAGATATTCCTTCTTTTGACAAATTGTTGGAAAAATAAATATCAAATAATAATTATAAAAAAAATAACTGAAAACTGTAATAATTTATTAAGTATGAGTTAAAAATAAAATTTATGCTCGCATATCAAACGAAAGTCAGGTTAGCAAAAGAGTAAGCAACATTTAATTTTTTAACGATATATATATATATATTAATAATATTTCATTTATCTTGTGATTAAATTATTTTTAATTTTGACATTAGCGTGAAGCTTTTTAGTCTGTTACGTCATTTTTCATTTTTGGTGACATAAAAATTGGTTATTTTCTAGTAATATTTATGTTTTATTATTTCTTTTTGACATAACAGAAAAGTGCTTATGACATTGGTTCATTTATCTGAGTATCCGCCTTTCCAAACTGCACCTTTCATAAATGTGTACAGATTGCTAAAGAATTAAAGACTATTAAGAAAATTCGGTGTAATGAGTTTCCTATCGAAAATAATATGTGTATAATTAAAGATTCTTTTATAGAGACAAACAAAACAAATCTAATTCATTACAGTTTATGGGCTGTAAATGTTTGAAAATCATTTTAATTATGTTAAAATATTTCACAAAGAATGAATATGTTACGTACAAATATTATTATGGTTCTTTACAGAATAGGACAAATTGCAACTATAACGTTTATAGCTATTTTACAGAGCCGAAAAAAAAATTAAACTTTGAATACACAATAGTGGTTCAGAAAAATATAGTTTGAAGTAAGTTTCTGACGATATAGAATTTCAACTCAATGATATAACTAGATGTTAGGGGAAAATATTTTTTTAATACAAAAAGCACATAAAATGTTTTAGAAAAGCTGAATCTTAAAAAGAATTAATTAGTCATATTAGTATGTTTACACTATTTACTTTCAACTATTAAAATGGTGTGTCTGTTCCATATACAGGGAAACTTAAATATGTCTGTATGTGTTTTTTTCCCCCGCAAAATAATGTTTCCAATGACATGAGTGTTCCAGCTTTGCTGTTCAAACATTTAATTGTTATGCATGGTATACGTCATCGATAGATTACATACAGAGCCCCTCAAAATAATTCCAAAATTTACTTTTTTATTGAAATGCGTTTCAGTGATGCTATTTTTCAACCTTTGCTACATTGTTTCTCTCCAAAAAAAGGATAATGTGGAATGATACCTCTCCATCATATTCCTTAAAAAGTAATTAACTAATACACATACTTAATTTTTCTCCTGCTATCTCCTATACTAGAAATGACAAAAATAATATCTACTCGAGACTTTTCTTCAGGTACAGTGCGCCTTCCAAGGGAGTATTTCCCACTAGTTGAGGAATACTGCATTAACAAGCTAAAAAAAATTATTCTTGATATAAATTGTCAAGTGTCACTTTTCCATACATATACTGTTGATGTAAAGATGCTTTAAAAGCATTATGAATAATAAATTTAATTCATTAAACAGCTCAGGGGTCGATCCTTGTAACAGACTTATAGCTTTATTTTAGACTTTGAAAATGATATTTGGAACAAAGCTTTTTTTCTTCAAAGAATGGATATAAATAGAAAAAATTGAAAACCACTGATTTAATAATGTGGCTTTTGCATTAAACACATCTAATCTTCCATTTTCTCAAAATAATATTTGTTGCGAACTAACTACTTGAAAGTTCACCGAACATTCCACCTCGACAATTCTTCTTATATTCTGCTTATTGAATTAAACTTTTTTTTCGTGCACTTTGTTATAAGATTTTCGAGACATGCTTCGGGATTGTTGAATATTTAATTTAAACGGGAACTGTATTTTGTTTTCACAAATTACCATTCGGTGTACAAGAAAAATAAATATCTGTAAATATTTTTCGCTGTTTTAAACTTTGCAACAATTAGTGCAGGCTATAGAAGGACTTGGGTGCGCAAACTATGTAAAATAATAGATAAAAGAGCCTGTCGAAATAAATTAATCCGTCATGTAAATACATTTTTTAATTGGAACTGTTTGGAAATATTGTTATTTTAGCATTTTAAATATGGCGTGAGCTTCCCCATTTAATGCTTTGAACGCGTAATAATTTAATTATTATTTTCAAGTTTTATTTTTCTTTTAAATATTCACGCGAAAGTACATTTTTCATACTCCTTTTAACACGTGATCATTTAATTATTATTTTAAAGATTTATTTCTGTTTTTAACAGTCAAGTGAAAATACTTTTTTTTTTTAAATTCAAAGGGTACAAATTTATTATGTGCGATAATTTACAAATTGGAAAAATATTTAAATAGGTCATGTTTTCGAAATATGAAATACATCTCAGTTAAAATTATGATATTTTGAATACGAAATAGAAAAAAAAATCCTCAAAAGATTAGTCACATTTAAGTTATAATTATGTACTTCATACCCCAAGCTTGTCAACTATATCCTTTCAAAATATCATTAAATTCCTATGCATAATTTTTGTTCCTATAAAACTTTTTTAAGAGAACTATTTTGACCGAGGTTAATATTAAATTTTTCTTAAAATAATTTTTCAATTTAAAAACTGTCTACTTCAACGTATTTATCGAACATTTCCCTATAAAACTACCAATTTCTATATTTTTATATGAAGAATGATTCTGAATATTAGTCCAAAATGTCCTCAAGGCATGAAAAATTCATTGACAGCGTAAGCGGTTACTTTTTCTTTTTTTTCTTAAATAAAGAAATTTTTGATTATTTAAATATTTTATACACTTTTTAATATTACAACAATTGTTATTGAAAATAGGCATCTGGACAGGTTGTGTATTAGTTATCTGTTACATTTTGCAAATTTAGAAATACTGTGGTTTTGTTTTCCGAAGATTACGTAAATAATTCCGCAACTAAATATTTGTTCCGCAGCAAAAAAGAGAAACTTCTGTATTACTGCATATTGTCTTTCAGAATTAAACAGTTCCTCTTGTCATTGTTTAGAAATCAAAGAAATATCTAATGTTCATCGATAATTACGTACTATTGTATTTTTAAACAGCCAATCCATTCTTAAAATTTACAACACGAGTTTGACATCCTAAACAATTATGTTAATTTCTCGAATATTTTCAAGTAGGTAATTTTCCTTAAATATACAAACGAGCCTAGTGGCGTTGTTCCCACTGCCTACGCAATTGAATTTTAAAACGTGAAAAGGACAGATTTGCATGTACACTGTTAAAAATTTGCATCAAACTGTCCAGTCATTTCACCGTTTTTAGAGAAAACGGTTACTTAATCGTAATTTAACTCTATTCTGACCATAATATGGGCAATAATATAATCAGAATAGAGTTAAATTATGGTTATGTAACCATTTTCTGCAAAAACGGTCAAATGACTGGACAGTTTGCTGCAAATTTTTAACAGTGTAATTTCTGGACGAAATGATAAATTCACATTTAAGAAAGGTTAAGAAATATGAAGCAACTAGCAAGAAGTAACATGACTCTAATCGTCGTCTTTTGTTATACTGGGATGTTATTCGTAAATGAACACTTATTTTAAGTTTTGGTTACACACTTTGATATCGTTATAAATTCTAGGGATGATTTTACTCAAATTTGCGTTACTGTACTAATAATTGTATTTCCACATTAGTTTTAAAATACTATTAGTAGCGATCATGAAATATTACTGTAAATTGCAAAGATACATATAATTATTCTGAAAAAAAAATTACTTTTCAATAGAATAATTTATAAAATAACAAGCAGAAGCACATAGCTTTGCCCGGAATTACTTTAAATATATGTAAAATTAGCTTTAATGTAACATACCAACGAACCTAATAGTGAGGCAACCTCTGCCTTCGACATTGTACTGAACTATAGTAAAAATGAAAACCACTATAACGGTTACCTTTATTATACCTAAACTTTCCTTAAATGTAATATACAAACTAGCCTAGTGGCGTTGTTCCCACTGCCTACGCAATCACTGCCTACGCAATTTGAAGTCGTGAAAATGACGATCGCAATGATGGGAGCATTTCGTTAATGTAATGAAATACAGTTGTACGAAAGTAGCCGAATGCAAAATGTATTTATTAGACACCCCTTCGTCCGTCTCTATATTCAAAACTTTGGCCCCCAACGAATTCAGTTTCAGTCATCGAAAAAATCATCTGAAAATCCCGTCGAAGAACGTAATTCGGTTTCCATAAATCTCAATTTCCATTATTTTCTATATAAATTTGGCGAAAAAATCTATTTAATATTTTTAGATTTCTTTAAATAATCCCCAAATGTTTTTTCAATACAGATAATTTTTTTTAGATTGGATGGCTAAGATTTACAACAGAAATCGTGTTATAAAAATCAAAGTCTTTATTTTCACAAGAAACTTGGCTTTTATTTTTTTATTTTTTTTTTATTCGTGGAAATTTTACAAATTGATGCACGTATTCAGAATAAAATCAATAGAAAAAACAATAAAAATTGACAAAAAAAAAAACTAATTAAAATATGATATAATTGGCTTTCAGGTAAATTCGTCTACATATATCTTAAAGCAAATTCTCAGACCTCTGGATGCGACAGACCTCTCCTTAAATAGACATTTTTATTATTTGCTAAATTAAAAAATATATATTCAGTTGACATGATAATATCAAAATAAAAAAGGGCTCTTTTGTATTCATATTTTTATATTTTAATTTGGTACTTATGTATTATCCGTGTCCGGAAGATAGATCACCAAAGATTGTTTTTAATCGCCAATCATGTTTTCCATTGTCAATGCCAACCGCGTTCAAAGCAGTAATTTAATATACATTTATTAAACACATAACGTCATTAAAAATGGTAAATATTATAGGAGCAAACTAAAATAATACAAAACAATAATTAATTATACATTTAGTAAACACATAACATCAGATTGTCGGTTTTTAGCCAAGATAATTACGATGATAGTTTTACGATGATAGTTTTTCACTTATTTTATCCACCAGAATGAAAATGAGATATATATTGTAATCACACACTATATCTATGAATACAATATAAATATCTATATCTATAGTATAGTATATTATACAGTTATATATTTATGCTTCTGCAATTTCCTTTAATATGTCTGCAACATGATAGTAACTATAGAATTACAATCTAGAAAGAGAAAAAAAAAAGTCACTGTATATAATTTTATAAGCGCCATTGTTGGCGCGGTGTATTTACCTGGCATGGATAATACGTAAATAACCTTTAATAAAAATATATTTCATCATGTTTCAAGAAAAATTTCAAAACATGTTATTCCCAGTTTTTATTAATATAACCTTCGCTGCATTCGCTGAAATTTACTGGTGACTATGGAGGCCCAAATCGAGCCTCTAGTCAACGATCAATAACTTTTATCTAGAATTTAATTAGCATTATTCTACCTGAAATTCTATCAGATAATGCTATAGATAACGTAAAGTAACGTATGACATTTTATTAAGAAATTGGTATGAGAACCCGATATCATGCATGAATTACACATATTGTAAATCATTCATTAAAAATAATACACAATTTTTAGTATATAATACGTTTAATATCCTTGCAGTTTTTAAACTACCAAAATAATGTGTTTTTACTTAAGATAAAGTAATTTCTTTGCCGCATTTTTTAAAAAAAATTTACTGATGGGAAAAACTGATCTCCCTGCAGTTTATTATTTTATAAAAAAAAGCACTGTCTTGAAGTTAAAGAAATAATGCAGATTTTATTGAAGAGTCGTTTTTTTAATTGTGTTAGCTAGATACAGAAAACAAAAATTTAATTTAAAATCTTTTTTCCTGTAGAAAATGTAAAGCATTACACCGAGAATTTTTATGGAACGTTGGCTACCTGAAATTCTATCGGATAACACCATACATAACGTAAAGTCACGTATGATATTTTATTATAAAATTGGTATGATAGTTCGATATTATGCATGAATAATACTTATTCTAAATCATTCAATAAACATTATACACAATTTTTAGTATTTAATACGGTTAATATTCTTGCTTGTTTTAAATTACCAAAATGATGTGTTTTTGCTTAATATAAAATTATTTCTTTGCCGCATCTTTTTTAAAAAATTACAACATTACTGAAAAGAAAAACTGATCTCCCTATAGTTCATTCTTTCATAAATAAAAAAAGCAGTGTCTCGATGATAAATAAATAATGCAGATTTTATTGAAAAGTCGTTTTTTTTAATTGCGTTAGCTATATGCAGAAAGCAAAAATTTAATTTTAAATATTTTTTTCTGTAGAAAATGTAAAGCATTACACCGAGAATTTTTATGGAACGTTGGCACTACATATTTTGAAAAAGTACATTAATGACTCACGGGAAATAAAGTTTCGCATTTTGACTACGTAGTTTGTATCCTAAAATATTGAAAATTGCAATCTGCATTTAATATACTTTATTCACATAAGACCGTTGAAACATCAAACCTCAGTAAATTTATTTTTAAGCATTCCTTTGATAATCAAAACAGATTACTGCTATTTATATTTAAAATATTTTTTAGAAAAAATAACAATTTTATTATACAAAAAAACATTCCAATTTAATATCACGGTATGCAACTACATAAAATGTTTAAAACAAATATATTCTTTTTAAGGGATGATAAATTATTTATAAACCTTAACAATTAATCGCAACAGAAGTTTTAAAAATTAATGAAAATTTTCTATTATTTATGTTTTATTCATTTACTTTTTACTTAAATATTAAATATTTTCTCCCATGACAAAAAGTTATTGCAATGCTAAATATTTCGATTGTATTTTAATACATTTGTGATATTATTATTCTTTTTACTTAAATATTAAATATTTTCTGCCATAACGAAAAGTTATTGCAATGTTAATTATTTCAATTGTATTTTAATATATTTGTGATAATAGTACAGGAAACTCAAAGGTACCAATAATGTCTAAAGGAATAATGTCTAAAATTAATTGATATACATGAATTAGGATGTGAGGGCTGTCTACATGGTGAAATTTGAACCAAACTTCTAAATTTTCAGTGATTATATTTTGACAAAATATTTTTAATCTGCGTTTAAAGTTATGCTTTGGTAACACATTTCAAGTCATTTGTACCATTTGATCTATTGGGGGGGGGGGGGGGGTTAAGAGCTTACCAAGAGATAGCCTCAATATCTAAAAAAAGTTAACAAATCAATACTCAGTAGCACAAACATATAAATATTCAGAAATCCTAGACAAAATATATATGTTTTATCACCCAGGGTTCTGCTCCACTATAGTTAGTCCTCAGTTATTCCTCGTTCTATCTGAAATAAAGAAAGCTAATTGAAAACATCAAAGCTTATGGGATTGAATGTTTAAAAAAATCGTCTATAATATTTTTTACCGTTGTTAAAGAATATCAGCAACAATGCCACTATAGTCGTACGACTCATTTTACGTCTATTCAAACAATGTTAAGTGCATTTATAAATATTTTCAATAAACATTGTTTGCAGATTCTTGTTCATGACTTTGAGATAGATATTAATAAAACATTATATTTTAAAAAGGGTATATGCTTATTAAGATTTTCAGAACGCATTATATTGCAGACATGCATTTTTCATTGCGGTGGTTTCTAACTTTTTTACTGACGCTTACCCTTTTTAGAATCAATTGTTATTGCGTAGAGCCCCAGTAAGGTTAATCAGCATATAAGGCTTACGTATTCTATGTATTACAAACTAGAAGCAGTTCTACAGGAGGAAAGGAAGGGGTGGATAGTTAACGATTAAAACCCTTTTGGGTCTGGCGTACTATTAATAGGACATGTCTTTTGATTGGCTATTATTTTGTCTTAACAATTATTTTTGTAATTATCTGTATGTGGGAATTATAGTGTATGTCTATACATTTATTATTATTCATTCATGTTTCAGCATTTAGTAATAATAATAAAAATAATAATTGGATTATTACTCTTTACACTGTTGACGATTCTCTTATTTCAAATATAAATTTCACTCTTTAAATTTAAAATAAAGACTACTTTTCTTAGATTTCAGTAAATGACGTTACATTGAAAATCCGTTAAATTTCAGTAAACCTTAAATTTTGTGATTTGAAGAGCTATTTTTAATTTTATTAACGCAAAAGTTTTTTTTTTTTTTTTTTTTTTTTTTTTTTTTTTTTTTGTAATTGGAAAAACATTTGGACCCGAAAGTGTTAAAGGGAAAATTTCAGAAATGCATGAATGGCCGGTGACACAGTGTTACGTTAATAGGACTTGTCTTTTGATTGCCTATTACTTTGTCTTAATAATTATTTTTGTTATTATCTGTATGTCGTAATTATAGTATATGTCTTTATTATTATGACTTCATTCAGGTTTCAGCATTTAGTAATAATAATAAAAATAATAATTTGTTTAATTCTTCTTACACTGTTGGCGATTCTTTTATTTCAAATATATGTTTCCCTCTTTAAATTTAAAATAAAGACTACTTTTCTTAGATTTCAGTAAATGAGGCATGCTTTAAATTGCAGTAAACCTTAAATTTTGTGATTTGGATAGATATTTTTAATTTTATTATTATGACTTCATTCAGGTTTCAGCATTTAGTAAAAATAAATAAAAAATAATAATTTGTTTAATTCTCTTTACACTGTTGGAGATTCTTTTATTTCAAATATATGTTTCACTCTTTAAATTTAAAATAACGACTACTTTTCTTAGATTTCAGTAAACCTTACATTTTTTGATTTGGATAGCTATTTTTAATTTTATTAACACAAAAGTATTTTTTTTTTCAAAAGTGGAAAAAAATTTCGACCCGAAAGGGTTCAGGTGAAAATTTCGGAAATGCGTGAATGGCACGTGACACAGTGGTACGTGAGTGATACGTGATCACTTTCGTTCTTAGTCTTAATAGCTCTGATATTCAAAAACGGCACATTATGCAAAATTTGCGTTCAGAATGTTAATTTATAGTTGTCTTATTTTGATTCGAATTTCAAATTTGTAAAATCATTTTTTTAGTTTCCTGAAGCGGTGTTGGAACCGCAAGAGTGTGTTAGGAAAGTCCTTATGGCTCCACGGAACACTAGTTTGGAACCGCAACTATATTGCAACCCTTAACTTTTTTTTATGATTTAAATAATGCCCCTTATCTACATATGAAGACAAAGTAATAAGTGCATATAAATATATTTAATTAATGAAAATAAGTTTATTGAAAACCAAATTTATAAAATAAAATATATATTTTTTAGAATCGGTTATAATTTTTTTTTCTAAGTCATCATTTTCGTAATATTTTAAGACGTTTGGGGGAACGCGAAATTTTTTTTTAATCATTTAAAAAGAAATTTTTTGCATTATTAAAAAAAAATGACAAAAAAAAAACATTTAAAATAGCATCATAATTGTTTCTTAGTTTCAATACATTATTTTAATGTATTTTGCATTTTTCAAAAAGAAGACAAAAGAATTGAAATAAATCCTGCTTAAGTTTTCTTCTTTTTATTTTAAGCTATTGAAAAATAAACACGATATGCAGCTATATGTTCGTAACTGTTTATCTCTTTAGCATATCACATTTTTTATTTCATTTAAGAAATGATAAAATGGAAACTCTAATATAGGAAAAGAAAAGTATATATGAAGCATTTTTACGATGAAATATTCTGCAATAATTTAAACTTCACATATAAGAGAATGTATAATTATAAAGAAATTGTTCTTTAAATTGCATTTTAGAAATTCAAACGTCTTTAGTAATTGGTTTTTAATCTCGTAATATACATACTAAAGAATATTTATTCATAAAAAACTTTCTTTATTTGAGTAACATGTTTTTAATTTACCATTTTGAAGAAAATAATTTTAATTCTTTCAGAATTTCTATCTTTTTAAAATATGCTTTTTATAATTTATATATATATTTTCGAGAGTACATCTTATATTTAAATTACAAGAAACATAAATATGCTACTTGAACAATATCATTACATAATTTAAAATAAACCCAAAATTATAGAATATATGAATGTATAAATTTACATACATTTTATTTTCGAACGTAGTATTTTGTTTTTAATTTTTCATACAACTCTAGATCTTAAAAAGTTTTTTTGTTGAATATTCGCGATCTCTTATTTCTTATGGTTAGCCTGTCTTTGTAAGAAAAATATAAATGAAAGTTTTCTGGAAAATGAGTTAGTGTACTTGAGTGAACAGGATTACGGTAGAATGTATACAGTAAACTGGTTTTTAAATAGAAAATATATTTAACAACTATTTATATGGTAAAACATAAAGTTATCAAAGATTTATTACACATTAGCAGATTTAGTATGGCAGAAAATGTTATAGTGCACAATGTATTATTTGCATTTTCACTATCACTATAGTTTTATATAATAAAAATTAATTTGCATGCATTATATTTGTTATTTGCATTACATATATATATGTTACGGTCAATATGATTAATCCGGTCATTATTAATAATAACCGGTTATTATTAATAATGACCTGACAGAAAGGCCGGTTATTATCAATAATAACCGCGGTCATTATTAATAATAAACGGTTAATAATAATAATGACCGGATTAATCATATTGACCGTAAAACATATATTGCATTCTATTTATATCATCTGTATTATAATATACTTTTATAAGCATACACTTCTATTGATTATTTAGCTTTAGATCGTAACATATTCGTACCAGTGGACTATTTTTTATTCTATTCGTACCATTTAAAAAAAATAATCGTTGCCATTCACGTATGCTAGCACATTTAAAAGAGAAATATACCACAAAGAAAAATATTTGTAAATTGTGATATGATTGGATGTACAAATAGTCACCCGTCCTGTTCCGAAATCAAAGTGTTAAAAAAGATTTTTGATAGTCACCAAAATCTCAAATTTTTGATGTCGTAAAAGTATTTATTCTTATCGAAATAAGCTTCCAAGAACATACATATTTTTAGTGTACATACAAAATAAAACAAGTAGTAGCTCTTCATTTTTTATCTATAAAAAAAGAGTACATGTTATTCATGTAAATTTCAAGTGCTATATGCATAATGATTTTGCAACATCTACTAATGTGATTAATACTATAAGTAGTGTAATAATATAGTGATACAGTGCTCAAGATATTTTTAAAAGTACAGTATAAAATGTTTTAAAGTTTGAATTAACATTTTTATAGATAAAATTTCCAAGACATATTGAGATTTTCATTAAGATAAGCAAAACTCCATAAAGTATTATGAAGATATGGATGAAAAAATGAAAATGAAAAAACAAAAAAAGAGAAATGTGTGTTTTAAGATTAATATGAAGAATATGTTATATATATATATATCTGACCTATGTCATACGTTAACGCTCGTTTTTATAAATCAATTTTGACGAAACTAACTGTGTGTATTAAGCTCACCAATGTCTCGACCAAGTTCTTGGCCAGCTTGGTCCACCATTTTGTTAAAAGATGACGGCCGCTTAAATAATTAAAACTAAAATAAATATACGAAAAAGTTAAAAATTCAAATTTAGTTTTTAATTAAGTGTTAGGCCTTGATACGAGGATTCCAGAGGATTTTTTGGTTTACCTCTATCTTAGAAAATGGCTGAGATAGAGCAGTTAGAAATTCTAGGGTGGCTGACATTTTGAAACAAGACAGCACATTACAAAAATTTTCATTGTTGTAATAATTTTCCCAATCATACGCATAAAACTATATATTCATATCCGTTAGCGCCAAATTATCGCTAAACTTGGCAACATTTGGCGAAATATTGCCAAATTTGGTGACCAAAATAAGTCTTAATAAATGAAGCCAATTTGGCTATTGCTCAATAATTTGGCGAATTTCTTATTCAAATTCAGTATTAACGAATCATTTGTAAACGTTTTCTTTGCATTTTAACTTGCTGTTTTCGTGTAACATTAGCTAAAATTTTAAAACGAAGATATAGGAAAGTTACCTTTTCCTCCCGGTACAGGCCGGAAGGACTTTTTTGTTTGAATGCGTATAATTATAATCATTTGCATACAATTAAATGGTAATTACATTGCACATAATTGCAATTACAAATTTACCCAACAATTCAACTATTGTTGTTTTCCTGTTAGTTTCGTTGGCATGTTGTAAATTTCTCTCTGGTAAGTTTGTTATTTGGTTTATTTAAATAAAATCTTTATAATTATTTGTATACATGATATTTTAGATTATTTAGTACTCTTTTCAACTGTATAAACGCATTTCAGCACCGCAGTATACAGACAGAATCTTGAAATTGTTTTATAAAACTGGGGTTTTTTTTGGCAATGGCCAGGCGGGTGGAAAAAGCTACAGATATGAAATTACGCAATTTCGTGCCCAAGAAATGTGTCGAAATTACTAGTAAATATACAAAAGAAATATTTGCCCTACATGTGCAATTAAAAAATATAACCTTTTTTTTTTTTAGCGTAGAATGTTTAAAATTTGTTTTCAAATTTAATTTATGTTTCTTTTTATTATTATTATATTTCTAGATTTAAAAAAAATATATTTAGTTCTGCAATAATAGTTTTGTTTATGCTTTTTAAATATAAACCATTTCGTTTTATTTCAGCAATGAGCGTATTCCATGAATATGGTTATGTCACATTCATCAACTCTTATTTTATTAAATTTTGATTTCGAGTATATTTTTCTAAAAACTGAAAATCTATAATTTGTTATTTCTAGTAAAACGTTTGCGTAAAAATATTCTTTCGAGGTTTGTGTAAAAATCGTATAATATAGCCCGTAGTATAATACAATATAAATTTTGAGTAGGTTTCAGGATAAACTTGCATTTAAAAGAACAAATAATATGTATTTTACAATCAGTTACAGCGTAATACAACAGAACTTTAGGGAACAAATGTCCCAAAACCAAAAGCTAAATGCTTCAAATAACCAGCTCCACTGTTTCTGAAAATAATTTGAAGTAACTTAGCTAAGGATTTCAAATAATATTAAATCCTTTCTATTTATGCATGTAGTTCAGTGATATAAACACATTCCAACAACATTCAAGAAAACACAGTTTCATGAACATTCTGAATGAATGCAAAGTTGCATAAATATTCGCAAATTCTGTTCATTTCTCATCTGTGTAAGAGCCCCCTATAAACACTTCAATCAAATCCACGCTCACTTAGTGATACCCACTTGAAATGCTAAACCAAGTTAAGTGATAAATATAAATTTTACAGAATGATTTTTAGAGTACTAATTTATTTTAATTTTCCATACAGAATAAAATAATCCTATCTTTGAAAAAGTAAATAAATAAATATTTTTTTAATTCGCAAAATAACAATGTATGCAAAGTCTATTAAAATTTGTATTTAAAGTATAATAATAATTGATTTTATTTTTCAAAAATCATAAACCATATTTTAAAATAAAAATCTATTATTTCGCTTATTAAACAAAATTATACCAATAATATAGCGTTATTTTTAATTAATGTATTAGAAAAAAAGAAAGTAATAATAAATTTTGCAGAAGGGTTCTTTTTTTTTTGCTTTAAAAACAATTTTAGAGGTTGTATTTTATTTTAATTTTGCATGCAGAGTAAAATACGTCTGTTGTCTTAGCTGCGGATAAGATTTTTGTGTTAAAAAAATCCGGTGTAGGTTATAAAATTTAAAAAAAAAACCATTTCTTGAAAGCAGTTTATTAAAATTTTAATGAAATTTTAGTTAAAAAAATGCAGTGCAAAAGCAATGTTTTCTGTTTGTTGTGTGTGTTTTATTCACAAAATAATTTTATTCATGAAGAAGTATGTTCCAGCTTATTTTCGTAGAGAATATAATTGCAATAAAATTTATTTTTGTGTGTTTTACTGTTAAAGCAATGTTTAAAAAAAAAATAGAAAAGCCAAATTTGTTTGTAAAATCTCCTTTTCAGTAAACTAATTTATTCATGAGGAATTAAGAAATATTTTCAAAAAATAATTATAAGCACTTAATTTTAATTTATGATAAGGATAGAATATTGTCGTGAACCTGTATTACGTATGAAAGTTAAATAATGAACTGAGAAGCAAGAACAATTAAAATACTTAGAGCACTTAGAAGTTTAATTGCTTTGTTAATATATTATTATCATAGATAACGTCAATCTGCTTTAAGGCATTGTGATAATCAAAATAATATATATCTTTAATGTTATTGAATTTTATTAGAACAAAAAAGTGGTAGATGAGTTTATAACTGCTGATCCGGCGTAAAAAATCCGGCGTAGGCTATAAAATTTAAAGAAATTTTTTTTGAAGGCAGGTTATTAAAATTTTATTAAAATTTTAATTAAATTTTAGTTAAAAAAATACAGTGTAAAAGCAATGTTTTCTGTTTTTTTGCTAACTTTGTCATATTGCTAAACCAGGCGTTAAACAAAAAGAGTAAAAAAGTTTTTAAGTCTGAGTTCGAACCAGGATCTTTGGCATTGTGCGGCAATGCTCTACCATTAAGCTCCTTGGACGATATCCAGCCTGGCACTCTTCAATCTTGTAAGTTGGCAAGGCTACAATCCTGCAGCACAAGATGAAATGTCTTCATGAAACACAATTCCTGCGGCAAGCATGAGGCACAAACTGCCATTCAATCCAGAATCGATGAATGTATATATATATATATATATATATATATATATATATATATATGTAATATCTTTGAATTTCAAAAAACATATCAAGTTCTTGTAACAATCTAATTACATCTCCAGAGAGATAGTTAGTAATAATGTGTAGACAGAATACCACATAGTTAATAAATTAACAAGTGCAATCATAATTTACCATGGCTTGTGCTTCAATGGTAATTGGCCCAAAATACTGAAATTATGAAGAATATTTAAAAGGAGAGATAGAGATAATTATAAAATATATATATATATATATATATATATATATATATATATATATATATATATATATATATATATATATATATATATATATATATATATATATATATATATAATAATAAACCATAAAATGTTAATAATTTGGAGTTGATATCAAGTGAATACAAATGGATTAAGAAATGAAATATGAACTAAATATAATGGAAAATTGGATAACAAGAGATTTAAATTAGAATTGGATATGAAAAAACACGTGTAGATATAATTTTCAACCTGGATGTACCCACACGTGTTTTAAAAAATAATTCAGTATTTCATAATTTTACTGGCATATATGCTAAGATCAGTACAATCATCCAGGTATACTGAATTATTACCAGAAGACAACTGGAAATAATTAAAATGGAAATAAAAAACTTGTAAAGAATCGATAAAATACTTTTACCAGATAGCAGTTGGAAATAATAAAATTGGAAATAAAAAACTTGTAAAGAATATATAAAATATTTTACTCACAATAATTATCCAAAATCCTTAAGGTGGCGGATCAGTCAGATTCTGCATTCTCATTCCCCATGTTAAACCAATGGAATTAAAGTTCCTCGGTTTTCTTCAAATATCTCATCAAATAATTAAGTTTTTCGAATTTTGTTTTCTGTTAGTGATGCTTTAGATGAATCATCGCGTAGTTACAAATTTCATTTTTATCTTATTTAAATTTAAATATTTGTTTTAGCGTTTAAAAGACAGCATATTGTGATGTAAATGTAAATGCTAAAACAAATATTGCTAAAACAAATATTTAAATTTATATAAGAGAAAAATGAAATTTGTAACTACTTGATGATTCGTCTAAAGTATCACTCACAAAAAACAAAATTCAAAAGACTTAATTATTTGATGAGACATTTGAAGAAAACCGAGGAACTTTAATGCCATTGGTTTAACATGGGAAAGGAGAATGCAGAATCTGACTGATACACCACCTTAAACAACACAAGGTCTAATTTATACCAATATGACCACATGACGCACATCATAAAATATCAAATACTTGATGATATAGTCAAGTTGAGAGAAATTATTTGAAGATTAAGTTGAGAGATCATATTTTGAAATATCACCTTAATTATTACACCTTAACACAAATTGATTTAAAACACACAAATTTATCTATGTGATAAATACACTCAAAAACAAATTTATATTTGTGAATATACAAATTTTTCATTTAATTTTAATCTTTAAAATTTAAATACACAAGCGATAACAGCCCTCTATCGGTAAATTAAAAATATTATTAACATTTAATTGACAAGCAATGTGCTGCCCTCTATTGGAACAATAATTAATCAAAATTGAGCTTGATTTACAAATTTATTATATTATATTTAATAATATATATAAATAGTAAAAAATAATAATATCACTGTAGTTTTACATTAACATCGTACAAAATCCAATCATATGAATTAAATTTTACCAGAATTATATTTATCTTACATAGTATTACAAAGTTTAATATTGTTTAATATTTTTGAGTAAATATTATGTAAAAAAATTAATTAATAATAATAAGATTACTTATGTGTTTCAATCATTTTAATGCAATGCAGTATTTGAAAGACTTTATTAAAATTAAACTTTCAAATAAAATATTAATATATATATATATGTATATATATATATATATATATATATATATATATATATATATATAAATTATGTTTGTGATTTATAATCAACAATGTTATCAACGATGTTAACCATGTATAATTTTATGTGTTTTTGTATAAGTTATTTTACAGTTATTTTAATACAATTCATATTTTATAGACTTTTATAACTGATCATTAGAATCACTTAATATAAAAGTGATCGACTAAA
The DNA here is from genome assembly GCA_963931845.1 of Maratus michaelseni. NCBI lineage: Eukaryota > Metazoa > Arthropoda > Arachnida > Araneae > Salticidae > Maratus > Maratus michaelseni. The sequence continues at coordinate 327,430,657 of OZ007589.1, forward strand.
CGCACAATCACAGTAACTATATAAAGTGTAAATAATGTTCAACCATCTTAAGTATTGTCCTTATATGTATTAATGGTATATGTTTTAATTGTATTTATATATGTTTTAAATCTGATATCATTAGTATCACTTAAAATAAAGGTGATCGGCAACGCACAATAACAATAACTATATAAAGTGTATATAATAATTTTCAATCATCTTAATGTCCTTATATGTTGTAATTGTATTTATGTATGTTTTAATTGTAATTTGCTATATCATTTGCTATTTTTTATCGCACACTAAAACAATAATTTATTACATAACATGTTTATATTTATATGATGTAATAAATGTTATTTAAAAGAGTTGATAATTGAATTTATCAAAAAAATAGGATCACCATATAGTTTTGCATGATCTCGAATAAATCTAATATTTTTGTTTTTATTTATATCTGAGCATAGATATTTTATACGATGAAGATAATTGATAATTATATTTTTATAAACTGATTTATGTAAACATGAAGCAAAATTGGTAAAAATATTTACTTTAAATGGAAAATAAAATCTTTTATCATAAATATCAAAAATTAATTTATAATTATCATTAATTTTAATTTTTAAGTCAAGAAAATTTATATTATTATTAATCAAATCATTTTCACTTAATGTAAGCTGATTAGGATAAAAATTGAGTGGTGATGTGCAATTTTTATCATTGAAATAAAATATGATAATGTCATCAATATAGCGATAAAATACATAATCATTGTTCGGACCAATATTTCTTTCATAATAATATAAGTAAAGGTCAGAGAGAATACTAGAAGCGGTCCCACCCTGCGATATTCACTGGCATTGTTTATAAATAATATCGTCATATATGATGTAATTATTATGCAATGTAAAATTTAGGGAAATATGATCTTTTAATTTTAATTGAGATTTAAATTCTTTAAATAATATACACATTGTTTTATGTAAGTCTTTTATATCAATGGTATTAAATAAATCATTAAAATCCAATGTTTTTATGAATTTTACTGGATTGATATTGTTTATTTTATTAATAAGCTGAAAACTGTTTTTTAGGCAATGTTGGTTATTATGTTTTATCGCTATATCATATATCTGCTTTAAAATATTAAGTAGTAAATTGCTTGCATTATTATTATATGTATTACAACCGATGGTAACTGTGTGAAATTTAATTGGATTTTTATGAAATTTTGGAATACTAACAAGATAAGGATAATTTAAATTATTACATTTGATTTTTAGTAATTTGTGATAATTAATTAATTTTCTATTATTAATTTCAATATTTAATTTAGTTTTATTAAAAATATTAATTGTGTTAATTGCATTGTGAATTAACACTTTATAGTACTCTTTACAAATAATAGCATAATTATTTGGAGATTTATCTACATAAGTAATTATAAATTTGTTTTGTAATTCTGATATATGTTTATTTATATTTTTAAAAGCTGCATGTGTAAAATGTTGATAATTTTTTATAATTTCATTTTTAAATTTATCTATTACAGAAAATCTCCATTCACTAAATTACTCGATAGTTTTATTGTAATCAATAGCAATTTTATATATAAATAAATCAATATCTTGAATAAACTGCAATATTATGGATTTGATATTACACCTATATGGAAGGCGAAATTTTGTTCCATTATGCATTAAGTTTTGTAAAATAGGTTGTTCTACAATATTAAGATCACCTGTAATAATATGACCATGTGTTGTATTTATGTACTTTTGAAATTTTGGGTCATTACAATAACAAGGGTAATTATTTGAATAGACCATTTGTTGTTTTGCAAAAGAATTGCAATTAAAAATTTTACGTCGAAGTGTGCAATTATATTTATATGTCTTGTGAATGGTAAATTTTTTTATTGAAAAATTATTAGTAGTGTTGTTTATGATATTGTGTAAATTGATATTATTAAATACATATATATATATATATATACAGGGTGTATCTGAAATGCTTCAACAAACTTAGAGGGATGATAGTACTCATGAAGACGAACAAAAAATTCAATGGAACATGGGGTTGCAAATGACGTTTAACCCTTTCAGGGGCAGTGGTATGTTTATGAAACCACTTAATTTTAATTCCAAAACGCCACAATGGCACCAGAATTTTGCTAAATTCTTTTCCATTTAATATGTATGTGAAATAAAGCCTTTTTCTTATTTACAAACATTTTTTTTTGTAAAATCCGGTGCCAGTTCATTTTCAGACGCATTTTCTCGATTTTCCTCCTTTAAGCCTTTCAGGGGCAAAGTACTTTTAGTACTAAAATGTTGAAATAAATCACTGGCACCGGAATTTACAAAAAAATTTGTTTGTAAATAAGAAAAAGGCAATATTTCACATACATATTAAATGGAAAAGATTTTAGACAAATTCTGGTGCCATTGTGGCGTTTTGGAATTAAAATTAAGTGGTTTCATAAACATACCACTGCCCCTGAAAGGGTTAAATGTCATTTGCGACCCCCATGTTCCATTGCATTTTTTGTTCGTCTTCATGAGTTCTATCTTCCCTCTTAGTTTGTTGAAGCATTTCAGATACACCCTGTATATATATATATATATATATATATATAATTTGTAGAATTGGCATACGCTTGTAGAAATATTAGATAAATTTATAATAGCTTTTTTTTTTTTGTTAACGCCTGATTTAACAAAAAATCCGCGATTATATTATTATGAATTCATATTCATCTAGTGCTTCTACAGAGGATGCCAATTCTACAAAAAAATTATATATACAAATAAGTGATATTGTGCAGCAAGGTAGTATTTAGCAATTGTAAATCTCTTGAAGTAATTCCGAGGAATAAAACTTTAAAAACATAACTTATTTGCTGTCTATTCACTATCAATTTGTCATGTTTTACTTAGTAAAATGATTTTGCATCTTAGAATAGGATTGAATTATAGCATAGTTCTTAATTTGAATTTAAATTATTTTTAATCAAAGAGTTTAACATTTGTAATATAAATTATATTTTAAAATCTAAAACAAAAAATAAATTCTAATCGAATGATTTGGATTGAAATTGGTTTACAAAAAATATATATTAAAAACAAATAATTAAATAGAAATAAATAAGCACATATAAATGCAATTAACTTTTCAAAATAATTTCTAGAATATTTTGTGTTGTTGATAGTTTGTGTGTTACTAGTGAATGCCTGAACAATGTGTAATACAGTTTAACACAACATTTCTTTATAACTCCATTAATTCCATTAATTTCGCTTAGTTTATAAAACACAAAATTGCATGATTGCAATTAAAAATTAAAAGGTCATAAATGATGCTTAATTTCCTTTTTCTTTATTTCTTTCTTTTTTTTTAATATAAAATATTAATTTACAAAGACAAGGTTGGAAGTATATTTTAAATATGAAATATTTTTTATTCATTTATTACATTTCCATTAAAAATTACACAAAAGCAAATTTTTGATTTCACAGTTTGTTATTTAATTACAAAAGTATTATTTTTAAATTTATTTAGCAAGGATTCAAATGATGGAAGCAAAAATATGGTTTTGAATATGTTTTGAAAATTTAATTTTCATTTTTTGAGATACATCTATGAAAGTTTTTTCATGACAGAGAAGCAATTTTACGCTAAACAGCTTAAGATTTTAAAATATTTATAGCTATTATTGCATAATAATAAACATGAGCTGAAAATATATAAGAAAATAAAAAAAGTGTCCAGTTAAACTGATGGCATTGAGCTCACAAGCTATTCACACTAATTGTATATTATACTCTTATTTCAAGGAGTAATGCCCCTCGAAAAATAAAGAAATCGAGAATATATTAAGGGGGGATTAGCCCGCGTCCCCCCTTTATACCTAAAAAATGAACCCCTAAGACTAATCAGGGAAGCGCCCTATCACAATGAACCTGTATAAAAATTTTGATGCAAATTGGATAATTCTGCATGAAAAATCCATTTATCTAAATTAAAGGGGGGAAGCGCCTTTTCACTATGAACCAATATACAAAATTTGAAGCAAATCGGATAATTCTGCATGAAAAACCCATTTATCTAAATTAAGGGGGATAATTCTCCCATTGCCCCCTTTATACTTAACCAGTGAACCACCAATGAAAAACCCATTTATATAAATTAAGGGCAAAATTTTGCAACATTTGGGATACAATGTTTAACATTCAAAGATTAGTTTATATTTCCCTTATACTTCACAAAAATTATTCTCTATATTTATGTCACCTTAATAATTATTCCTATAATAAAAATAAGAATAATAATAATACAAATAATAATAATAATAATAATTAAACTATTTATTTTTACTCTTTCACTCGTGGAAAAAAAAAACTCTTCAAAACTAATTTATTAGAGGGCGTTTCATTTATTTATTTAGAAATTTTATATTAATAATCTTTTTTTTTTAAACCGGGGGATATAATAGTCAGGGTCTTTTTAGAAATTATCAAGAATATTTCTATATTACTTACTTAAAAAAAAGAAAAAAACCTAATATTTATTTTTTAACATACTTGGGAGAAAGGCGCTTAATATTTCCGGATTTCTAAAAGTACTAAAAGTGACTATCTTAAATAAGATATTTTACTGTTAAAAAGGTAATATAAATAATAGTTTCCTATATACATTTGTCTAAAAAAATTTTATTTCTGTAGACATACGAATAATTTAACAAATGGAAGCTTTTCTAAAAAAAATAATAAAGACAATTTTTTTTGTATTTGGCGATAGTAACTATTTTGTAAGACAAAGTTTCACGTATAAAATGTATCTTTAGAAAATATTAATAGTTCATGATAGTTTTATGATATATTAGCAAATTTAAAGATCGGACTCATTTATGAAACTTTTTAAAGGAATATTCGCATTTCCTTTTCGCTTTTTGTATTTCTTCTAAAATACCTAATAATTTTTGATAGTATACATTCTAAAAATATCAAATCATCAGATATAAAATTTATGCCCAGAAATGTTTATAATAATTGCGTACCGTACCAGTGAATGTAACGCTCGGAATCGAATATGGAAATATCTGAAATATAATTTTACCTCATTATTCCTTTCTAATCTTTCTTTTTAAATACATAATAAATTGTGTTAGTATTTTTTTTTATAAAAGCAAAATTTAATTTGTAAATGTACACTTAAAAATTATCACGATAGCTATATGCTTCACCGGGTAATTTAATGATCAGATGTTTTTTAAATATTGAAAATATTACGTATATTTCCTAATTTTTTTCTGTTCTTTCATATGCATTATAAATTGTGAAAGTATATTTAAAAAAATTCAAAGCTGTTCAAATAAGATTTATGCATTTCAGATGAGACGGATGTAATTTGAAACCGTTGGTATTGATTTTGAGTTTTCTCTTACGCGCTTTGTATTCATGCTTCGGTGATTTTTGTCTGTCTTATGAATTATTAATGCACCCAAAGAAAACTTTTATCCAAATTTACAGTAAAAAGAGAAAATATGTTGCAAGCTGTATGGTCGATATTTGAAATATTATACCATAATGTGAAGATATTAAGGAATAAAAATGGGACATTTTGCGAGGCCAAAATAAGATAATTCTACTTTACCAAAAATTAGCATTTAAACAGCGCCGTAACTTAATTTGAATGTAATTAGTCGTGGAAAATATTTCATAAAATACAAAACAAATTGTATAATTCGGTTGAGATTGTAATGTATAATTCATGAGATTTTACATGCAATTCAAAAATTTAGAAAATACACTCATATTGTTATTAAAGAAATACTTAGTAAGGAAATTCTTTTAGAAAAGTATCAGAAACATAGATATAAAAATTTGCGTTTTGTATTCATTTTAAATAAAGTGAAAAATGTATTTACGAAAAATATTTTTAAATCATCAAGTGAAATAAAGCAAACAAACTTCTTAATGACACCATAAATTTAAGACATTCGCTTAACCTTTCAAAAGAACTTTGTCTTTCTTCATCAGGCGCAAAAGATGTGTTGTCACGTAAGCAACACTAAAAGAAAATGGGGCGCCAATGAGGTAAGTTAGAGAAAACAGCGAATAGGAATACAGGAGGCATCAGCCAATGATAAAAGAACATTACCCAAACAGGAAAATACAGAATATAAAAAGAATTATAAAGCAAATTGGATAAACAACAGAGTCGAAAAAGATACAGCAAATATGAAATATGTATATAATAAAAATAAAAAAAAATAAAATAAAAGAGAAAATAAAATAAATACAGAAATTAAAGAACTTAAAACAAATTCGAGGTAAAAAAAATAATAATAATCATTTTATTTTTGCTTTCTTTCTTTTTATTTATTTATTGTTCGCCCTATTGCATTCAGCAGTATATATCATCGAATTTGTATAATTTAATATTTTTAAATGAAAGTCTATTAATACGAACCTACAGTCGGGGATTTAAAACGTTTTATGGGATTCATTGCCATTTACGGGCATTCTATGTTAAAATGCGCAGAATAAACTTGGTAATAATAATGTCAATTCATTTTTTATGATTCGATTTGGGAAATGGATAAGTGGATAAGTGGCCCGTAAGAGGCACCCTACCTCCTTTGGCAGCATACTCCGTGAATGCTACGCAAGCTCCGCCTTGTTTTAGCAAAGAAACCTCGAGTTTGTATGATTATCTATATATATATATTAGACGCTAATATTTCCAAACGAACTAAGCTGCTCCGGTTATAAAGATTGCACTCAGAAAAAGAAACTGATTGAAACTACAAAACATATTTTTGGAGTACATTTTGTTGTTTTAGCAAAATTGGATTAAAATTGGAGCATTTTACTTCAATTAACAAAACATTTTTGCTGACGATACAATTTTTTTTTTTTTTGGAATTGAAAAAAAAAAAAAAAAAAAATTGTTGTTTTAAACAAAATTTTTATTGACCCATATTTAAACAAAAATTTTGTTTAAATATAGGTCAATGGAAATTTTGTTTGAATCAACAAAAAAATTTTTTTTTGTTGAAAACCCACGTTTTTTTGCAATTCCAAAAAAAAAAAAAATTGTATCGTCAGCAAAAATGTTTTATTAATTGAAGTAAAATGGTTCAATTTTACTCCAATTTTGCTAAAACAACCAAAATGTACTCAACAAAAATGTCTTGTAGTTTTAATCAATTCCTTTTTCTGAGTGTGCCGATTTAATTTCTGACATTTAAATATATTAAACATTCAATTCTGACCAATAGTTACAGGAGAAGTATAAACAATATAAAAACGCAGTCTCAATCTTTTAAAACGTGAAATGATATCTCCCAGCGTATTCACGTAATTATAAAAATATATCATTGTTTAAACGAGAAATGATATCAGGGAAGTTATTGACAAATAATAAAGATCTATCGAATGCGTGAAATGACTTTCAGAAAATAACTTTTTTTAAATAGTAAATATTAGTATTTTTGGTAAAGTCAAACATAATCGTTATAGCCGGAAAAATAATACATATATTTTTTTCCATTACATGAAGTCGGTATTATGTAGTATGAAATTACCACTGCAATAACAAACTTATGCAAAACCGATTTTCTAAAATGTGTGATGATTGAATCAAAGAAACATTTTCAAGCACAGAAAGTGAAATATATTCATCATAATGTGTGCATCATTAAATATTTTTAATATCAGTTTTGATTTTCCCAGACTATTATAGTTGCTTTTACAAACAACATTATAATATTATCAGTGAAATAACTAATGAATGCAAAACTGAGTTTAATGTATGTTACCTAAATCAAAGAAACTTTCTCGAGTAAAGAATGTCACACACACATATATATATAAAATGCCATATATATATATATATATATCAATATATATCATTCCTCAAAATATGAAATATTTAAATTTTATGAAAGAAGATGTATATAAAACTTTTTTATAACAAATAACTCTAAACATTTATAAGGTTAGAACATAAAAACTACACAAACGGAAGACTGTCTGTTTCTCATTAGTGGACGGACAGACAGAATTAACTATCTGTTTCATATTTTGAGGAAATATATTCTTGTTGCATGTGTTATGTGCTGCTTCTGAGGCTGTTTTGCAATAATTTATCATTATATCTATTTGAATTATATATATATATATATATATATATATATATATGCATCATTAAACATCGGCAAAATCAATTTTTAACTTTTAATCCCATTACGACAAGCAACGCATTATCAATGCAATAACTAATTAATGGAAAATTGAATTTGATAAATGTCTTATGACTTTTAGTCCTAATATAGCTGACTTTGCGAAAACATAAAATGTCACTTCAATAACTAATTTATGTGAATTACTTTTATATAATAATGCCTAAAGAATCACAGAACTAATTTTAATTATTGAATTTAATCAAAATATTATACATACATCATTAAGCCTTTGTAACATCAGATTATTATTTTTTTAAACTCTATTATAAAAGTTTATACAAAAATATTGTTTATTCCACGAAGAAAAAAAATTATTTTCAAAAGTTTAATGGAGAATACTGAATATTTTAGGGAAAGTAAAGCAGAATGAAAGATGTGAGTTAAATGCATGTGTTGTTACAAAATAAAATTATTCACTAATTTTGAAATGATGTAAAAGATAATTTTTAGTTTTAAATTGATATTCCAGTTTTTTCAATCTCAAAATTGCTTTTTTTGGTGTTAACATTATTTCTAAAGTAAATAGATTAATAAATATTCATAAATACAAAAAAAAAATATATATAAGATAAAATGGATATTTTGAAATATATATAATAGATATATTCCATAAAATGCAAAATATTTTGCTTAGCTGTAAATTTTTTGTTAAGGGCTTAAACGTAAAAGCATTTTTTAATGTTTATTTTCATAAGTAGAAAGCACTATGTTGTCACACATAGGATGAAATTAAGTTTGACAGACAGAAATGCATAAATGTATTATTTTAGAATGTTGTTTCTTAGCTAACTATACATTATCGGATACCTCCGTAAAATACGCTTCCCCCTCCCCCCCCCAATTTTTAGTTTTCAGCCTGCTCATATAGTAAAACCTGCTAAAACAAAAATTTAAGGGATTAGAGAAAAAAAATCAATTTTCAACATTTTTCCGCCTTAGCAGTTCCTATGGCATGGTATTCTTTTCAGCGGGACCATGAAAATTACCCTAAGGGTAACAGTTGGTAAATCTCGCTTAAAACAGCTGATATTGATGCAGTTTTTCTCGGGTATTACGGATGCATTTCAATAATTTATTTTATTAACTTTGGAAATAGCTAAATAATAAATTGATCGTTCAGAAAGAAAACAAAATGGTTCTGGGACTTCGGAAACAAAAGCAACCTAGTTTATTTATTTAATTATTTATTTATTTTAAATGAACATAGCTATCGCATTTATTTTTGTTTTTTACTGAACCAATAATGTTTAGTTTAACCACAACCAAAACCATTAAAAATCGCTTCCGTAATTTTGAAGAAAAAGGTACATCAATGTTAACTGTTTTACATGTGGTTTTCTTGTTTGCAAAATTACGTAACTATTATAATTTTTTTTGTTTCTGAACGACCAATTTATAGCTTAGCTACTGCTTAGTATGCATAAAATGTATATTTGTTCTACCACATCTTGGAATTGAACACTGGGACTCTTCCCACGAGAGAATTGGTCTATTATTGATCTTCTTGCCAATCTTTTACCATTTATAAGAAAAAGGCAAATTAAATTTATAAAATTAACCACAATAATTTTTATGAATGGTACTAGTATTTTATATAAACTACATAAATCATCAAAAACACTTCTACACAGGGTTTTTTCTTTTAATACGTTATTTTTCCGTTATACCAACACCATGCCAAAATGTATGCTAATGCGCCATTTATTTCAACCCTAATGGCGCCAAAAGATTTTTATTGCAAGCTGTGCTAAACATTGTTACTCGTTATTTATTGGATGTGTATATAGTTTTTTCCCTGATCTTACAACTATTATCAACTTTTGATTTTAATAGCGGCAATTGAAAGAAATGTAGCTGATTGGGAAATTATCTTCACAGATTGCTGGAATGCATATAAAACTTATGAATTGCTGCCAACATTTCAAAGCATCTCACAAATACAATTTTGTTGATTCTATCACTGGATGTATTACACAATATGCTAAGATATTATGGTGCATTGCAAAATGACGTAACAAAAAACATCGCTGCACTGTTAGTCATCAATTATAATCTTTTCTCATGGAGTTCTTTATTAAAAAAATAATAAATACTTACTACAATGCTAAGAGACATTCACCAATTCATGCCTGCGGTTTAAATTGAATTTATTTATTATTTTATTGAATAATATGTATTTGTTCGTTTATTTTATGTACAGGGTGGTTATAACATAAGTATCTCTATTTAGAGCTGTCTGTAGCTCGAAGGAATAACCAGAATGAAACCGAAATCGGTACACTTACTATTCGAGAAAGGGGAAGAAGAATGAAATAATACAAAATAATACTTGCAATAATCACCGACAGATGTCGCTACTGAGTGTGAAATGTAACGAGTGCTACAAGAACAAATAATTAATGCCTCAAACCAGATGGCATACATAATTTATTGGAAAATGGCACAGTGAATGTGGTTACACTTTCGCATAGCGTTGCCGATCATGTTCAGGTTCCACATGGCCATTGTGCTGGAGGACACAATCCAGGCGGTGCACGACGTGCTAAACTGCGGAATGTAACGCATCAGGAGTGATGTTTCGCACATGTCATGATATACGGAAAAGTCACTGAGGTTTGCGACACCTCCATGTTAGAAAATATTACACATTACATTTCATATTCAAAAGCGCCATCTGTCAGCGATTATTTCAAAAATTTTTTTAATTATTCCATTCTTCTTCTCCCTTCTCGAATAGTAAGTGTGCTGATTTTGGTTTCATTCAGGTTATTCCTTCGAGCTACAGACAGCTCCAGTTAGAGATACTTATATTATAACCACCCGGTATATTTTCGTATTTATATAATAAAATAGTTCGTGAAAGTCTTTAAGTTTCAAATGTTATATTTGTTAAATGATCCTTTTTGCACCAAAAATGTTATTTTTTTCAAATGTGTCCTTAGCACCAACAATTACGTCTTGCGACAGTCGTGTTGATATAACAGAAAAGTACCAGAAATATAGTGCATAATAAATAGAAACTGAAAAAGAATAGTGCTACAACGATTGAAATTCGAACTGAATTTTTAAAAAAAGCGAAAAAGGTTTTTAAAATACATACATTCCTACATTTTCATAACACTATTAGAATTTGTTGAGAATCATTGACTATGCTATTCACTCAGAAATATTTTTTATAAAAAATGCAATGATTTAACAATGAAATTACAAAAGATACTTTTTTTTAGTATGTTTACAAAAGCGTCTAAAAAAAGATGTTCCAAGAAAATTACTTTTAAATCTGTGAAAGAAAGGTTTAATTTATTTTGCAGTTCTCAAAATATATTTGCATTTACCATATCCATAGAATTAAACAACTATTTTTTTTTTTTTTACTTTTAGCCGATTTAATTGTAGTTGATATACAAATAGTACTTATTTAAGTTCAATAGTTATATAGTTAATTATTTTAGTAAATAGTTTTATGCATGTGTTTCTTTTCCCAATATTGAACTTTTATTTTGTAAAATACTGTGAATAATGTTTTAGTTGGTAATATAATATAAACGTATCTTTACCAAACAAAAATAAAATGTCTTACATGTCATTAATGCTTCAATTCAGACTATGCAATTTAGGGTGGAAATATTTATCTTAAAGAGTTCTACAATGTTCGTGGATTGTCATACTTGAAAAAGCGCAATATGTATAGGCAGCAAGTGGCCGGAACACCCCTGTAATTGAAAGAGATATTTCTACTATTTGAAGAAATTTAAATGTTTTGACTGAAGAACTTCTCAAATATTTGAAATTAGATTCGCAAATGTTTCGTGTTTGAAAAGGAAAATGATATACGTAAAAATTTAGTTTCTAATAGGTGATGTAGAGTTTCTAAAAAATACTACTTAATACAGTAGCCGGAACACCCTTGAGATTTGACAAAAATGCATCTTTAGATTGGAGGACTTCAAGTAAATTTCAAGTTAGTTTGTTGAGAGAGAGAGAGAGAGATTGCTGTATTTTGGAAGGAAATGAGCGCATCAAAGCGGGAAGTTTCATGTTTTAACGAAATTTAATCAGCGAATATACTCGTTCAATTCACGGTTTTTTTTAGACGAGCCACTAAACTATAAGAATAAAAAACACTGTCATTACTGGAGAACATGTTGTAGTGAACCTCAGTAACATACACAAATTTCGTGCCTTTCAAAGCATATTTATTAAAGTTTTAGAATACAAAGATATTCATTAAAAGAAGTGACACACCAAGCCAAATAGAGCTACAGTCATAAACATTGAAGAAATAAACATTTTTTAACTCTCCTGGAAAATTTTAAAAACAGTATGGGATGTTTCTGAAGAGATAAACGTAATTCCTAACCCTAGGTACTTCTCAGCTGACTATAGTTTTACAGAAGTTACAATATAGATTTTATGGTATGACAAATGTTCCTTCAAATAAGTTATATAAATAAATATTAAAATTCTTATAAAACATTATGATGACTATTACTGATCATAAATTTTACACTAGTAATAATTTCTTTTTACAAGAACTAGAAATCGATAAATAAACATATACATTTCTATAATATGAGTTTATCACTAACTTGACACTACCAAAATGTAAAATTATGATATTTTGCAACATTTAGGATACAATGTTTAACATTGAAAGCATAGTTTATATTTTCCTTATACTTCACAAAAATTATTCTCTACATTTATGTCTCCTTAATAATTATTCATCTAATTTGAAGTTATAGTTACGTAAAGAACACAAAGTGTACGCTTTTGAACAATATGCTAAAACTAGTTTTTTATTATTATTTACGTAATGAACTATTTGTATAATTTAAGCCCTTCGGCATTCGAAAATGACATATGAATGCATTTAATAATACTACTTAAATTTTACTTTAAAACTAACTCGTTCAAAAGACTAAACCATGTTATTATGTTTGTTTAATATGCTCAAAGCTATTCATTTCATATATGTTTAAGCTAAAGAAATATGTTTGCTTAATGTCTTAATTAAAATTTTAACATAGAGAATTTTTTGCATAGTTTTATTAAATATTGTAATTTTCTTCAAATTATGGAATTAGAAAGTCAATGTACTTCTTTTATATAATTTTGAATAATTTTATTTATGAATGGAATTTGCAGACTGATCTTTTTAAACTAACAAGTTTAAGATCAAAATTATATTTTAGGTGACAAAGTTTTATTCCTTAAATTAATTAAAATTTATTATACGCCGAAACACATTTTATCTATCTTTTTCGGCACATTAACTTTATCCTGGGCAAAAACTGTGGCCCCTAGTAGCTGGCCAATACTTCGTTCAAACGATCTGTTTCCAACGGCACGTTTCTTTTTCATTCAAGATATTTTGAAAAGAAATGTCACTGTTACAGAAATATCGCGTTTGCAAAGGAAATATTGACAATAAAATTGCAATGCAGTTATTTAATACAGTGGCGGTTAAAAGTTTTCACCCAGTTAGTTTCTTTAGTTTGTTTGCCAGAACGTTTCAGTGACGAAGAAGTCAATTGCTCCAAAAGTTAGGAATATGCAAATGACCTCTGACCACGTGATCATTTTGATTGGATACTGAAGTCACTTAATGCAATGATTAGAGACATGTTATTCCTACAATGAAGGATGGCGGAGGACACGTTATCCTGTGAGGAGAATTTCTAGAAAATATTTCGGTCCATTAGTTGAAATTCGCCACAAGATGAACAGTGCAATGTATAAGGATATTTTGCAAGATCATTTGCTGCCTTATTGGAGAAAAATTTGGGGTCGCAACTCTTTAGTTCAGCATGATAAGTACCCAAAGCATACGTGAAAGCTCGTCAAGTAGTGGTTTTCGCACAAAAAAAACGCGCTTTTGAAAAGGCCAGCCCAATCAGCCGATTTGAATCCAATAGAAAATCTTTGGAACGAACTTGACATACGTATGCGGAGTTATAATTATTCCAATTCAGCAGAATATTCCCAAAAATTGCAAGAAAAATGTCAAAAACTGACCATAGACGATCTTCAACCGTTCATTGCATTGATGTCACGTTGCTGCGCCGCAGTACATATTATTAAAGGTATGGTTGTACTAATTGTAAATGTTGTTGATCACTGTTATTTTCTATAATAACAACATTTTTTTCCAAACTTGCCGAGATGGCCAGAAACTTTTGAGAACATGCGTTTTCCTTTGCAATTAATTTTGTGAATTAAATTTATTAATATTTATTTGTTATTCCATATATAAGTTCCTAACTAAAAAAGTATAAGTATCACTTTGAGATTCCTCTTCATATGGGTATACTTACAAATTAATCAAAAATTTTATGCTGGCCGGAAACTTTTGACCGCCACTGTATATTGGCCAAGATATAGCCAATACAGTTGAATACTGTCAAAATAGTATTTTACATATTTATAATCTTAATCTTCATCTTCGCTCTTAGCAACAAGACAATCTCGGTTATATTGGCACCCAATATTTTGCAAATATTTCACTCAAACGAAATATTTCCAATTAAACTATTCATATTAATGACTCCGCCAATACAATTGAATATTTTCAAAATATTCTTTTATAGATTTATAACCTTTGTCTTTATATTTGTTCTATGCAACAATACTGTATTTCTTATATTTGTTGTATTGCCGCCTAATGTTGCGCCAATATTTCATTCATAGGAAATATTTTGAATGAAATGATTCCTTTTAATGACTCCTTCATTGAAATAGCTTTTTTACAAAGATAATATCGACAATAAAAATTAATATAATTATTATTGCAAATATTGGCCAAAATATAGCTAATATAATTAATTTAATATTAATAAAATATTCTTTTATATATTTATAATCTTTTTCTTCATCTTTGTTTTTAGAAACAAGACAATCTTGTTTATATTGGTTGTCATGGCACCTATTATTTCGCGAATATTTCACTGAAACGAAATATTTCCAATGAAGTGAATCATTTTAATGCCATCTTCAATGAAATATAGCCTTTACAAAGGAAATATTGACCATAAAAGTGTAATTTAAATATTGTAAATATTGGCCAAGATATAGCTAATACAATTGAATATTGACAATATATTCTTTTAAAGATTTGAAATCTTTTGTCTTCATATTTGTTCTTATCAACAATACAGTCTTGGTTATATTGGTTATATTGTCACCTAATATTGCAGAATATATTTCATTCAAACGAAATATTTCCAATTAAATGTCTCTTTTTAACCTTCAATAAAATATCCCTTTCAAAGAAAATATTGATAATTAAACTGCAATATAATTATTGCAAATACTAGTCAATATTGATAAAACCATTTTTCTTTGCCATCATGAATGTTTCGATTTCATTCTAATGCGCAAATTTATTTAACAAGCTTGGATTTTTACGCACTTGTGCTGTCTTTATATCTAAATATAAATACAGCTTTCTACATTTTTACTTTCTTCTATCTTTACATGAAGAAAGTACTGGATTCATGATAATTTTCGACTTCCGGTTTTCGATGAATTCATACGTTTTAGAAGGTCCTGAACACGATTTAACTGGTTTTAGAAAATGCCTGTCAGTGAGTCTGTGAGTCTGTATGTCTGTATGTGGCAAAACTTTTGTTGGAGCTCTTTCTCAAGAATTCAGGGAATTTAATAAAACTTTAGATTCAATTAGTCCCTGATATAAATTGGTGCTAATTACTTTTTGGTGTAAATCACCCAACAGGTGGCGCTACTATGTCTCATTTTTCGCTATTTCCGCAATAGCTCTATCTGAAGAACTAATGCTCTGATTTTCATCAAACTACAGATTCAGTTAAACTTTGACATAAATAGACGCTGATTACGATTTGGTGTAGATATCCTAACAGGCGGCGTTTCTATGCTACATTTTTCATGAAGTTCATGATAGCTATATATCGAGAACTAATGCACAGAATTTCATCCAACTTCAGATTCTGTTAGACTTTGACATAAATAGATGCTGATTACGTTTTGATATAAATAACCCAAGAGGTGGCACTGCTATTCTACTTTTTTCATGATTTTCATGATAACTATATATCAATAACTAATGCAAGGCTTTTCATCAAACTTCAGATTCAGGTAGTCGTTGGCATAAGTTGTATTGTTGATTAGGTTTTGCTGTAAATCTTGCAACAGGTGGCGCTACTATGCTGAATTTTTATGATTTACACGATTTTAACGATAGTTATATCTCAAGAACTAGTCACGGAATTTAATAAAACTTTAGATTCCGTTAGGCCTTGATATAAATTGGTTCTGATTCGTGTTTAGTGTATGCGAAACCTATGTGAGATAGAAGAAAGTGTTTGTATTTTCACGTTCGACTAGTTACTTCTTTGTTACGTAAAAGTATAGAAAAAAAATATTTGTTTTAAATAATTGATTTCATATGAAATTATTAATGAATTTTCTTCATATAAAGTATTATAACACAAAATAACAAAATATATTTATATATTAATGGTTTTTACTTTAGGTGAATAATATAATCATTTTACAGTGATTAGATTACACATCTATAGTTCAAGCTAATACTGCTCAGAAGATATACAGGACTTAAATTTAGTGCATTACTTTTCGCTAGATTTTCTCTGTCATTCTCTATTTATCAAATTTCTTTTCTTCCTTCGTTTCTGTCTCATTTTCATTATGTAATTTTTATTTAATAATAAATAATCAAATAAAGCATCACTGTTAGTACAGAAATATACTTTTGTATAGTATATAACTAACTTTCATATTGATGTACGTATATTTACAGTTTCAAATTTATAAAATAGATATCTATAATAACTGTTAATTCTTTGACTACGGGTTGGAACATACATATCCCAGTGAACTATATTTTTATTCTATTCCTGCCACTTTTTGAAAAATAATCTGTTCTATACACTTATATTAGAATATCGTAAAGGAAAATCTGTCACAAAGAAAGATTTTAGTAAATTCTGTTACAATCAAATATAAAAATAGTCGCCAGTCATGGTTCGTAATCAAAGGGTCAAAGTAGATTTAGATATACGTATATAGATTTCTATTATATGTAATATAATTTTTATTTTTTGGTCTGATATTATACGTAAATATCTTGATTTTAGTTAAATTCTATAACAATATAAAAATGTTTTTGAAGTGATTGATGTATTTAATTTCAAGCAAAATATGTATAAAAGTAATTTTAATGGTAAAGTTTATTTTTTAAATATTGTTATAATGTGCGTAGACAATTATATTTTCCATTGTTTTTTCTGTGATTAAAATAATGGTGTAAACAACCATTTTAAACAAAATCCTGAATAAAAATTTTATGTTAAACAATATGATTAAATGTCTCTAACTATCTAAAATATTAATTAAATGTTATTCTCCGCATAGAAAAGTACATAATACCTCGAATTATAGAAAATGTAGGATTTATGTTTTAGGCAAAGGTAAATAAGCTAAATATAAATCTTAGACGGCATTTTAGCAACCAAAACGAAATGAAAAGATTCTAAAGGGACAGAACACAATAAAGCTGGATATACGAAATGACAACAAATGGGAATTGGGATTTAGTAAGTGACATAATAAATACCAGAGTATTTGATGTTTATAGGAAAAATTTTCGGCCGAGATTCTTATTAAGTATAAAATGCGAAACCTTAATCTTGACCAGTTGTATACATTTGGATAGATATAAATGAGAAGATATCTCCATTAAATTCTTATAAAAGCGAAATTCGTGGAAATAAAAGGCTCTCATGTAATAGAAGTAGTTTTTCTCCAATATCAAGCTATGTTAAGTCAAACCTTCATGTGTTTGTATTATATAATGATTTTCGGAGTCTTAACAAGAATATAAAACATGTGATTTTGAAAAAAAAATAATAATGCTTTCGTTCCCATTTTAGCCTTATAGCAACATAGTATGTAATATGATATTGTCTTAAATTATTTAAAGTTTATTGGTATATAACTTTTACATTAGTAATAGCAAATAATTTAAAAAAATAAAAAATATAGCTAGCAACACTGTACCGAAAAATACACTGTGCATTATTTAAGCGAGATTGTGCAGTATTAATGTACAGTTTAATTAAGTAGTGTTCTGTTGTTTACCATATTGTTTTTTTTCTGTATCTTATTCCAGATAATAAGTTTCAAAATTTCAAGAAATGGAGTAATTTGACAAAATCTGCTCCTTGATATCAAATGAAGTTTTAAACAGTTAAATCCCATAATTTTGTTAAAATGAAATTTAGATTAAGATGTTGCTTAAATTCAACACTGGGATAAAATTAATGTTTTCATATAAAGCACCTTATTTACGGTTTCTAGGCATGAAGTTACATATTTATGTATATACCGTATTTCCTGATATATAAAGAGCATCTGTCTTCAAAAATTCCTGGAACAAAAAAAGGGGTGCGCATTATATGCAAATTATTTCTGGCAACTATATAAAACAATGTGTACTTTCACAAAATTAATGTTCATGTACACATTTCGATAAAATTGTAGTAAAGAAATAGTAAATGAAATAATTGAACTTTTATGTACTACTAGGGCATCCATCCCGGGCTTCCCGGCATAGAGAATATATGTGAAAACCATTTATTTTTTTTATTGAAAACTCTAATAGATTTTTTACATTTAATTATTTTTTTTAGATTGCCCCCTTAAAATACCAAAGAGCATTTTTATATGAAATATGTCAATTATACATTCAAATAAACTTTTGAAATTTATTAAAAACGGCCATTTCGTACTGGTCTCTTGCCAGAAGTTAATAACCGAAAAAAGTGATAAAAATTTCGTTATATAGCTGTTTAACTCTGATAATTTCAGCGCTTTTAAGCGCTTATTTCGATTACATGTCCGCTAAATTTTTGTTTTATTTATACTATTTTATTTATTGCTTAATGATTTTTTTATTTCGTTATGGAATATGAGCTGGAAACAAATGTTGAACTTTTTATATTGTTTAATGTGCAAACAGAGTAATATTTTGAAATCGTTTGCAAGCGATATATAGATTTTTTTTTTTAATCATGCTTGAAATTTAATTTAAATTCTATAATAAATGAGTAAATTGTCGTATAGTTCTTAAACAAATTGCATTTGAAAGTAGATTTTTTTCCCTATATAACGGTGTAAAAACTGAAAATGTTCGATGTTTATAAATTTTTAAAAAATGCAGTAGCAAAAATCGCAAAACTGAAATTTTATCGTTCCGTGTTGCCATTCGCAAAATGACGTCAGCGTTACGCACGGACACGTTTGTCCTTTATAATATAGATACAGCGTTCATTATGAGCAAATGCACAGTATTTACTTACTGCGTTTTCTGCCAAAATTATCGGAATAAAATGAGTTTATCATACTAAATTAGCATCCCCAAAAAAATTAAGTAAAAACATAACAAGTAGAAATACATAATATATTAGCCTTGCACAAACAAAAGAATAGAAAAACAAAACAGGCAAACGTTCATTACATGCAGTTGACAATTAACTAAAGTTGTCACAAGCAAATTGTAGGCATCACTAATGCTGCGGTTGAGGGAGTGAATGCTATCACAATCAATATCTTAATGTCATCTTCCATTATACCAATCACGTTTGATAGCATAACGATACATCCTTGGTTGGTTGGTTGTTCGGTTTCTCGCACTTGCACAGGCCTATTTACAGTTGGATGAATGGTCATTGATATTGTCATAAAACATAACGGAGTTTATTCCCAATATCCAATTTGAACAACAAGCATCGTTATAACTCACTGGAAGAATTTAGTACGCTACTATTGATATTCCATAGGTATTTTATGAGACAGTGTCCTTTTCTGTTAGAATGCACACCGATTCCTTTAACTAAAACATTTCACCCAGCAATAACTAGCTTTTCATTATAGTGGACCAATTTTTTTTTTCGAGTTATATTACAGGTTTAAAATCTAAGCATATTATGTGTAATTCGAGTAATATTAGTATCACAAATCTTTTTATATAACCATACAGTGGTTGCTCTACTTATGAGAATTTACAAGATTTTCCAAGAAAATCCCGATTCTTGAATGGAGGTATTTTTTCAGTTGCTTTCCTTCCTTCCTTCATAATATCGTAGGCAGTACTCACCAATATCGAATCTTAGAGTTGTAGCTATGTCGCTGTTTTTATTGGCATACTGTGAAACATGTATTTTGAAAGCATTGGTGTAACTTATTCTACTTCCTACCTTAATTGAACATTCTCATATACAGAATAAGCTCTTTCGTGCAATATAGTCCCTTTGATTCCCGTTTTCGAAAATTCTCCTAATTATTATTAGTATTATTTCCAGTGTCCATAAATATTTTATATAAATGTTAGAAAAGTAGATATTACGGAAATAAAAATTGCATGTTATTTTTATAAGACTGCAAAAAATAAGATTAAATACGGAAATTTTGTATCAACCATTCGTTTCTGAGTCAGGATAGATGCAGAATTTTTTTTTAATTTCACGGATTTTCTGCTATTAAATTAGTATGATGAGCATTGCAAGTGAGGCATATTTTATTTTCGTGTTTTTCCAATTAAAAACAGGGATGCCTATTATATATGAGTAAGTACAGAAAAGGTTATAAAACATATAATTCTTCGTTTGAACAGCATTGGAAGAAAAAAAAACATATTTTGTATCATACGTTGCAAAATTACACTAAGAAAAGAATTTTTCTAACTATCAGGGATAAATGAAAGAGGGAAAAGTCTGTTGCAGTATGTTCTCTCTTGTTTGTTTACTTGTTTATAACTTTAAGGGGGGTCCAGGGGTCAAGATTTTATTTTTTTATTTATAGGCACTTTTTATAATTTTTTCCTGTAATGTATCTTTTCTAAAGATTACTTCTCAGATAAAAAGTTTATCAAAACTTTGAAATTTTGTCTAAAAATTTAAAAATTAAAATTTTAAAGTTATTTAATTTTTGATAGAACTCCTGAATCACTTGCCCGATTTTACTACTTTTTTCACCTTTGTATGCAAAAAATGTTTTTGTCAATTTGTCTTCAGAAATTTCAAAATATTACTTACAAAAACTATAATAGCTTAAAACTTTAAAAATTGAAGATTTTTGAAAGAGATTTTCACTTTGAGGACTATATTTTTCGAATTTTCAAATGAAATTAAAAATCTTGAAGACAATTTATTAAAAAGATTACATAAAAACTGTGTGTAACATTTCTCACATATATCTTCCAAGAAAGCTATATCCTTTTAAACATGACAAATTATGACAAAATGCGTGTTTTAATAATGTGCAGGGCTAAAATGTTAGTGCAACGCACACATTTTTATATCTGCTAATGTAATCATCGTAGAAATAGACAGTTTGCTTGTTTAAATTTATTTGACGTTGTAGTATTTATTAGCAAGAAAAATAAAAATACATTTCTATAATAATTTTGAACACCGGAAACACTTAAAGTTTAAATCCCATTTTTGAATGGCATAACAAGTGGATCCGACTGATATGATTCATTCTGCATTAAGATTCGAAATGAACGGATTTTGGCGCAATTTTCAAACATTAATTTGCAAGCTAAAAATGCTTAATATAAGCTTCTGTGAGAAACACACTGTGTAAAAGAACTACAAATATGGTGGACAAAATAACCACTTTTTTTCTTTAGAGGTTCCTATTCTTCGAATTAGCAAGTATGTACATATTTTCTTATTTGAGTTTGATTGTTTGTTTTGTATATATAGTGCATATATAGAGCAGTATAGAGACCGCGAAATATAGTGTTAAAACAAAATCGGTGGATTAGCTAATTATTTTTCTTTTCATTTTTTACTTATATACAACGAATCAGATGAATCTCTTCAAATTAGACGGTTTCTCAACGCTTTTGCATCCCATCCGTTTCGTTACAACAAAAAAAAAAGCGCGTTACTTTATGCAAAATATACATTGATGATGTGACTATTTATAGCGAATCTGCAAAAATATACTCAAACATATTGGGGTAAAAATATTTTTTACATAATAATATAGACAAATGTCATTAGATAATTTCACAAATATTTAATAAAATGTGAAATATTAGAAAAGAATAAATAGACGAAATGCAAAATTGAAAAATGTAATCGGAACGTTAAAAATGCACAAGTTGAAAATGAGAGTATATACTTATATTAACAAAACTATAAATAAATAAAAAAACTTAATATAGTCTTTCGTTGACACTTGAAAAATACCAGAAAATAATTCAAAAGAATATATCCCAAAAGGCTTATTTTTCACTGGTTTAACACATCCAATACAGGTTGAATATACTACAAAGAGAAATTCATAAAATAGAAAAATACAAGTACTCTATCATGATATGCTTTAAGAAAGATAATTTAGAAAAGAATAAAAAAAATTCAATCAAAAATGCATTATTTTGTAGAAACTTATCCATGGTAATAAATTTAAATTGCAAGAAGCGGTGTTACTGAATCTTATTTCATGTTTAAAATTGCAATTGTACACAATTTCACTTTTATAAAATATAATCCTGAAAACGATAGCACGATTCATGACAAACTTGAAAAATACCGCTCTAGTAAATTTTTCGAAAGTAGTCTAATGTGTTTTGTTAGATGGAAAAGGCCTCAAAGCTCATTTTAAATAAATAAATAACTTTAGATCTCAGTACTTTAAAATTACTTTCATTCAACAGTTTATGCATTATAACGTGCTGCACCTCAATCTAAACGTAATAAATAACAATTGCGTATTTAAAAGATAAAACAGTAAGTGGAGATTGTTCATATAATATACATATTGCTGCAAAATAAATTATTTTTCTTCAAATTATTTTTTCTTTACAGTGTGTGCAAGAAGTAAACAAAATTTGAGAAAAACACAGGCAAAGTTAAATATCAATTACATTTTGTGTTAATGTATGTTAGATTTAGAACTTTATGTATATCAAAATGTAAATAAAAAAAAAATATATTTTATAAAAGTTTAAAACTCGTGACT
Source organism: Maratus michaelseni (assembly GCA_963931845.1). Classification (NCBI taxonomy): domain Eukaryota; kingdom Metazoa; phylum Arthropoda; class Arachnida; order Araneae; family Salticidae; genus Maratus; species Maratus michaelseni. The sequence continues at coordinate 327,453,923 of OZ007589.1, forward strand.
CTCTAATACTCCCTAATAGTAGATAATAATAATATAAAAAAATGATTGTACTCTATAAATAAATTTGAGCACACAATAGTAGTTCATCATGGAGAAAAAAATTATAGGAGTAAATCAATATGCAAGTAAAGATTAAATATAGAATATACCAATATATATATACCAAAATATAGAAAATACCAATATATATATACACTAAATTGCCAAAGGTGACCGGTCACTTGCGATATTAGACGTTTTGTTAACTATCTAGAAAAATACATGAGGAATTAACCAGAAACTGCAGGTGTGTAAACAGTATAGTATAGGTTATATATTTCTGCGAAGATTTTTTCACGAAACCCCATAGGGGACTCTCACCAATATGGAAAAGAACGAATATCTTTTGGATAACCCTGTAAAAACTAATGTAGCAAAGGCTTTTAAACTCGAGATTATTAATAAGTGGCATATTGAGGATAGCATGTATACTCGTAGAGAAATTAAGGTTTTTATAAAAACAGTCCCAAATTTCGCCTAGTTTTTTGCTTATAGTTTGAAGAGTTCTTAATATAAAAAAAAGTTATCTTCAGAAAATATGACAAACAACATTGTACATAATACGCAATCAGAATTAAAAAATAATAAAAATTGGATGAAAAATGAGCAGGTTTACTAAAAATGTTTCACTGCGCATGCGCGAATGCCATCAAAATATAATATGTATAATGTATTAGCTAAGTATATAGAGCAACTTATGGGAAAGTCTCAAACTCATAGCTTGAAAATTCTGAAAATTATTGTCGATAGAATAAGCTCGAAATCCGTTGTTCCCGAAAGGAAGCAAAAATATGACGGGTTGTATCCAAATATAGTAGTACGTGCAATATTGTGTACGCTATCTTGGCACTAATCAACAGATATTTGATACAACCCCTCATATTTTTGCTTCTTTTTGAGAACAACGGATTTCGAGCTAATTCTATCGATGACAATTTTCAGAATTTTCAAGCTATGATTTTGAGACTTTCACAAAAGTTTTTCTATATACTTAGCTAATACATTATGCATATTACATTTTGATATCATTCGCGCATGCGCAGTGAAACATTTTTTAGAAACCTGCTCATTTTTCATCCAATTTTTCTAAATTTTCAATTTTGATTGCAGAGTATTATGTACAATGTTGTTTGTCATATTTTCTGAAAAGAACTTTATTTTATATTAAGAACTCTGCAAATTATAAACAAAAAACTAGGCGGAATTCGGGACGGTTTTTATAAAAACCTTAATTTCTCTACGAGTATACATGCTATCCTCATAAAAATGAACACAGTATATTACAATAAGCCACTTATTAATAATCTCGAGTTTGAACGCCTTTGCTACATTAGTTTTTACAGGGTTATCCAAAAGATATTCGTTCATTTTCAATTTGTTGACAGTCCCCTATGAGGTTTCGTGAAAAAAATCTTCGCGGAAATATATAACCTATGCTATACTGTTTACACACCTGCAGTTTCTGATTAATTCCTCATGTATTTTTCTACATAGTTAACAAAACGTCTAAAATCGCAAGTGACCGGTCACATTTGGCAATATAGTGTATACGAAAATATATAATACACTGAATATACCAAATAAAATAATATACCAAAATATAATACCAATTTCATATTATAATGTTTATCTTCATGTAGCATACAATATTTTTAAAAATAAGAAAATTTATAATAAATTTTTTTTTTTCTAAACTTTCTACAAAAATTACACATATAGAGTAACTATGGGAGATTCGCCGCATCCGGGATAGATGCCGCACCCCCTGTATTTCTTGTAATTATCGATAGATGAAAGTCAGACGCAGAGTATAGGTGTGCAATGAGGTAACCTCAACCAGTGTATTGCGTGAAACCCATTTCGATGTGTACTTGTAGTTGTACAATCCTTATTTTGAGGTAAGCGCATGATTTCACTATTCAAACTTTTAAAACTTTATGCTTAAATATTTTTTTACGCTAATTACTAAATGCTTGCATGATTTCGAAGTGAAAACTATGTTTAGCGTCTGTCTCTGTATAGAGTAAGTACTCTGTGTGTGGTTACGCTATTTTCCTTTGCGAGAGTAGGCAACTGTGATGCGCTACGTCTGTACCATACAAAATAGGACACATGCCGCACTGAAATCTTGTATACATGCTGCAGTTAGCAGGATGCGGCGATTAATAAAATTCAGTTCATCAGACATTGATGAATGTTCAAACAGTATGATGTTTGCTACACCGAAGAAGAAAAAAGGAAAAATAAATGTAAGAAGGTTGTTTTTAGCCTATATTTATCCACACAAGATTTTCTTCATAATAGTTATAGGATATTATAATTACTGACTTAAACATTTTTTTCAGTGGATTGTTAATGTGTGAATAATTTTTTGATATATTTAGATGCGTTTTTAGATTAGTTTTCTTTTATTAACTTGCGAAGTACTTTCATAAATATATCTTAAATATATACTTTCTTGAATCAGACATATTTTTGAAGAGTACACTAATCTGTTTAAATTAAAATATCAACATGTTTCTTTATAGAAATAACATTATTTGGAGAAGTACAAATATAAGTTAGAGTTTTCATACCAAAAAAATACAACTTTAAGAGAAGCAAAAATAAATCTCTAAAAGAAAGAAAGATACCATTTATGAAAAGAGTTGTGTCAGTTCAAACGTCTCCGAAACTAGACGGTTATTTTGTCAAACAGTTTTGCAATTTTTTTTAAAAAACTTCCTATCTCGCACACCTGTTTGGAAGTAAAATTCTTTGTCCAAAGATATGTTATTCTTCTTCGAAATCTAATTTTTTTGGCTTTTAATCAAACTGAAGTTTAAGTCTCCGAATTTATTTTCCTTTTCAGAGATTTGTTAAAGACGACATTTTATGAAACAAATATTTCTATTATTCAAAAATACATTTTAAAGAGATATTTATGAATTTAGTTATTATTACGGAATTCTGAAAAATTATTGCTACGATCGTTTACAAGAAATACTATACGTCAGCATTAAAGATGTGTGGTGGCATAATACCACTTCTTTTAAGCTATAAGCAATTTTGCTAATATATGTATACTTTTTAATTAACGTTTATGCATTATTATATATTTTTTAAATTAATATTTCTCTTTTAATTACGGCATCATTGTTAGTATGTACAAGTGCATCTCCCTTTAAAAATGTTATTTGTATGCTATATGTATATATTATCATTGTATATAAGAAATAATTGTTATCAGAGTAAACACCTCTGGTATTGTTACGTCTAGAATGGCGTAACAGACTAAATTCCAGTGAGTGACAGTTTTATGAGTGTGTCTGAGACTTAAAATGTTCGTTGTAACCAACAATTACAGGCTTATGATTCGATGTTTTATGAGTAGCGCGCTCAAAGTGTTCTGTACATTAAATTTATTGGTACTACTCTAATATCCCGTCGACCACTTTTCATAACAAAAAACTATCGCCAAACTGTAGCGCCAAATAAACGGGAGAACGTTGCCATTGGAATATCAAAATAAATAAAAAAATAAAATCTAAGAATTTAAGGACACAATTGTTATTTTAATTAATGAAATAACTAATAAATTAGTAAAACATAATGAAAAATACACGCAAATGTCGAATTAAAAACCACTTGATGGCATAACAAACACATATAATGCTTCTGACATCTAGTAAATGGGACTGCATTTTTGGCGTTTAATCTTACAGTTTGGCGATAGTTTTTTATTATGAAAAGTGGTCGACGGGATAATAGAGAAGTACTGAATTTTTTTTTCCCAAGTAACTTAGTTTTAACTTAGTTTACTCCCACCCGCAAAAAAAAAAAAAAAAAAAAAAAAAAAAATCCTAAATATATCTGCGTATGACTAATAAAACTATAAATATGTGGGTCAATAGACTTTATAACTCTCCCAACTTTCAACTTTCCACGTTCTATAGTTTACGAGAAAAACGGCTGTTACAGACGGATAGAGACAGACACCACGAATGATCTTATAATAGTTCCGTTTTATTTCATGTTTTACGGAACCCTAAAAACATCATTTTACTAATATAGATAGAATACCGTATTCTGATTACAAACTGGCTGACTCGCTTGGGGTTGTCGTAAACTGTATAATAATTTTAAAAATCCATAAAATCCATCTTGATTTCACACATTTTTCTCCTGGAGTGATTTGATGAGGAGGGCGTCACAGTTTTCAACAGCGTACACCAGGAAATGCTACGCACGCTCCGGTCTGTTTTTGTAAGGAACCCCGAATGTATTATTATTATTATTATTATTATTAACGAAAATCTACCCAATTTAAGCAAATGTTGGAGGCTCCATTGCCTTCGGCAGCATAAACCGGACATGAAACGTATACTCTGGCCTGTTTTTTACAAAATATCTTCGAATTTGTGTGATTTTATATGTTTAAACGAAAATCAATTCAAACGAACAAAGGGGAGCATACCGGTCTTAGTGACTGCCAATTAAATTTTAGTGATTGCCATGACATTTAGATATTTTAGAATTTCTCATATGATTCGCAAAAACAATGCATTCTTATATTATTCCTTTTCTCTCTTTAAGTAAAGAAAAGTTGTAAAAATCATCAAAATCGGCCAATTAGCTATGGCGTTAAATTATGACATTTTTCACACGCCAAAAAGAAATAGAAAAGAAATGAAAAATATTACTTACCTACTCTTTTTGACTCTCTTAAAGCGTGAAATGATATGAAAATAAAGAGGAATTCCCGGACATGCGCAGAAGCAATCGTCGGTTTACTAGCAAGCACGTTCATTAGTGTGCCATAAAGGGTTTTTTTTATGAAATCGAACATTTTTTTTTTTAATAAGAAAACATTTTTTTTTAATTACCTTGAATAAATGATATTTTTTTCTTCCGAATAACAAGGATAGCAATAAAAAAATAATAAAAAAATAAATAAAAAAAAACTGAATTGACCACCGGAAAAAATTATTTTTTGAAGTTGTAAATATTAATATTTTTTTTAACAAAAGATACCGCTACAACCGGGAAGTATCCTAAATAACTAACTTTTTCTTGTCCTATACGAGAAACGGAGATAACACATTCAAAAAGCAGAAAATATGGAACCTTCCTTTTCCCTCTCCTGCTTGAAAAGCGGCGAATTCTCCGGAAAAAACTGGGATAATTAATCAAAAAGAGAAATATTTGAGTCTTATGTTCATTTGGACCTGTCTTCGTCTAACATTACATACGTTTTCAAATCACTAAATGTGATAGATATCCCTATCCATCACCTTCAAATACACATCCACACAGAGAGAGAAACATCTTTCCTATTTTAATATAGATGTGTGAAACTAATTAATAAATATGTTTCTTGGTTGCCTAGTACAACATATATATATATATATATATATATATATATATATATATATATATATATATATATATATATATATATTTGTAGGATTTCAGTTGAAACACTTCACGTAAATGATCATCCAATGAACTGACACTGAACTGACACTCTATTATTATACATGACTTTGAGGCGCGAGTTGTAAATAGTTTGAATAGCGAGATTTGACTAAGAGCCAGTGTTCTAATTTTTATTATGAAGCGAGATATAAAAGGAAGATGGCCGGAGAAAGGTATTATTAGGCCTCGCCGGATTGCTGTAACCTAAATTGTTGTTATATAGTTTCTGCTAAAAGTGTATTAGTTGAAATTAAAGTTAGTATTCTGTTGTTCATCGATTATTTGTCATATTGGTTCAGTAAAGTGACTGTTTATATATCATTTACTTACATTTTTGGGGGCTCGGCAGGGATTATTAAAAAGTAAAAGCCACTAGTAGTGAATTGGAAACCAAACGTAAAGTATTGTAAAACGCCAGTATCAAAAGTTGGGTTACAAATCAGCAAGGTGAAACCGTAATCGTATCACTTCAAGTACAATTTTGAAAGATGGTAACTCTAAATAAAGCCAAGAGAATTGATCTAATAAACCTCTGCGAGGAATGCGGTATTGAAGCTCCAGAAAAACCGACAATACCTGTCCTAATAAAGCTGATTAAGAGTTGGGAGAGTTACGAAGAAGATTTTATAAGAGATCGATTGGAAGTAGTGATAGCAAGTAGAAAAGAGAAAGATGAAAGAGAAGAGAAAGAGAAAGATAAGAAATTACAAGCAGAACTGGAAGAGAAGAAATTACAAGCAGAACTGGAAGAGAAGAAATTACAAGCAGAAAGAGAAAGAGAAGAGAAGAGATTACAAGCAGAGATTGAAGAAAATAGATTGAAATTGAAAATAGAAATGGAAATGGAAGAGAGAAAATGGAAAATAGAATCGGAGCAGAATTTTGAAATTAAGAAATTACAGATGCAAGAAAATTCAAGAGAACATATTAATGAAGACTCAAAGACAAATCCAGGTAAGCAATTTGAATTGCTTAGATTATTAACTAAATGTGATAGCTCGAATGATATCAGTTTATACTTAGATATGTACGAAAGGCAAATGGCGCAAACGGGCATTGATAAAAAAGAATGGGTTAATTATTTAATTAATCTAATGCCGTTAGATGTGATCAATATAATAACAAGGGAAAACGAACCTGAAATTCACGATTATGATTATATAAAAAATATTCTACTAAAACGCTACAAGCTATCACCAGAGGAGTTTAGGTTGAAATTTTTCTCATCTAAAAAGGAGCCATCAGCCAATTGGCGAGATTTCGCTTATGAGATAAAAGTGTATTTTCAGCAATGGATTGAAGGTCTTCAAGTAAATAGCTTTGAAGATTTAGCAGAATTAATTGTTGTTAATCAAATCAGGCATAATTTACCTACGGAAACAAAAACACATTTCATAGAGGAATTATTAGTAATAAAGAAAATTGATGACTTAGTTAATAAATTAGATAATTACGAAACAGCACAAAGGGTTTACAATAAAAAATCAGTTAAGGATACAAGTAGCGATTTTGATGACAGAAGATCGCGAGTGGCTGATTACGCCAATTTGAAAAGACGCCAAATTGACAATAGACACAGTATGAATTATGGATGCAAAGAGTCGCATATAATCTGTTTCGCGTGTGGCAACCCTGGTCACGTGAGTGCGAAATGTGCCATGGCGAATAATACAGAACAAGAATATTCAAATTTTTACCTGCAACGTAATCAAAATTGGCGGGAAACAAAATACCAAAATGAGACCCAAAACGCGCAAAGAAAAATAGTTAATATGGGTATGTTAAATGGTAAAAAAGGAAGAATCTTAGATATTAGCGGAATAAAAACAAACGTAATAATTGATACAGGAAGCGATATTTCAATCGCCAGTTCAAGATATCATACTGCAATAAACGCGCCAAAACTAACCAAAGACAATATATACATATCAGGCATAGGTGGAGCAAAAATTAAGCCAACAGGTTTTTTCTGGCATAAAGTCTACGTGGACGATACAGAAATCCAGGATAAATTTTACGTGGTACAAGAGACGGACTTCGATTTAATAATAGGTAGAAAAGCATTAGAAGGCATACCGTTAAAAGTAACGGAAGATGGTGTTAGAATAGCAAGCGGCAACAAAGTTCGAGTAGGATACATTAAAATTAACGAAGTACCGACAAAAATTAATGAAGCAAGTATAAACAACGATAATCGAGGTTGTGAAGATATGGTTAAAATCGACTGCGTAAATGACGGGGTGAATTTGACTCAGATTACGAATTTAGTGAACAGAAAGAAAATAAGGAAATTAATAAAACCATATAAGCCGAATAGGACAAAAAATACAGGATTATCCGATGAATGGAATGCATCTCCAGAAGAAAATTATGAAAGTAGTAGTCCTGCACATGGTAGAAAAGACTATGTGAAAGATCGCAATAGGAATTTTGATCATAAGGGAAAGAACAGAAAATTTAATAGACCATTTGATAACGGAAGCAATAATATATATGGCCAGAGATATTTTAAACAGTCATTTAACCATGGAAATTACAATAAATTTGGATATGGGAAACAGAATTTCGAGAATTCTTACCAAAATAAATCTGAGATTTCTGAAAACTTTGAGACTGAAAATTCTTTGATACCTCAAGACATAACAGAAAATGCTTCACCTAATTTAAAAGCAAGATATAATCCAAAATTTCCCCCTATATACATGAATAGAGGCTACTATCATGGTCGAAATAATTATAATTATGATGGACAACGCATTCTAGAAGCAATAGTTATGTAGTTTCTAAATATAGAGAGCAATATCCGGAAAGGAATCACAGAGATATTGGATATGCTGATCCTAAAGACAGAGAGCAATACTCAGAAAGAAATAAAAATCTCAAAAAAAAACTGTGAGGCATGGAAAAAACATAACAAATCAAGATGCTGATGTCGAGACGCCATCACGTCAGGATGACCGATTTGTAGGATTTCAGATGAAACACTTCACGTAAATGATCATCCAATGAACTGACACTGAACTGACACTCTATTATTATCCATGACTTTGAGGCGCGAGTTGTAAATAGTTTGAATCGCGAGATTTGACTAAGAGCCAGTGTTCTAATTTTTATTATGAAGCGAGATATAAAAGGAAGATGGCCGGAGAAAGGTATTATTAGGCCTCGCCGGATTGCTGTAAGCTAATTTGTTGTTATATAGTTTCTGCTAAAAGTGTATTAGTTGAAATTAAAGTTAGTATTCTGTTGTTCATTGATTATTTGTCATATTGGTTCAGTAAAGTGACTGTTTATATATCATTTACTTACATATATATATATTAATAAAAATCCATTAACCCTGTAATGCCCAAGGTTGCATATATGCTATAAATTCAGACATTCCGAATTCATGACAGTAATTCAAATAGCAATTTTTTTTTTATTTAATCACGCAACGTCTGTCATTAAATAAAATAAAAATACTGTTTGGAATATCTGAAGCAGAAAATTGGCTAAATTTGTATTATTGCTTGTAGCATACATGCTACCATTAACATTAGAGATTAACAATAAAACACGTAATTTGAAAAGAATAACTAATATATAATGTTAGATAAGATTCAGGATTCATTTAAAGCTGAGATTGAAGAAACGTTTAATTAACTTTTAAATTTGCTCTTTTCATAAAATAATTCGAATGGATTCTAGATAGTGCATGATGAGAAAAGTAATATAAGAAATTCAATATTAAAAGAGGCAGTTTTCTCAATATTTCTAATGATATAATAAAAAAAAATGTAGATTTTGTGAATTTTTTTTTTAATATTTACTTTTCTAAAATCTTTTTTTGTTTTAATAACAACGAATAATTTGTTTTCTTTTGTACTTCTTTTTCCTTATGATATATTAATTAATTAAATTTGTTGTATTGTGTGAATGATAAAATCTTAGACAACGTTGATAAACAAATCGTTTGTTCTTGCTGATTATCTAAATTTTAAGATCTGTTTGTTTTAAAAAGATTTCCGGAAGAAAAAATAACAATGAAACGTCTTATTTATTCATGTTTGTTTATCAAACAAAAATAGCGTTTAATATTATTTCAGAATTAATCAGGTATACATGAAATTATTGTTACGAGTATTTTGAATACATTTTTTTATGTTACGTACTGTTCAAAATATTTATTTATGATTTAAACAATTAAATAGTAGTTACTACAGAAAATATATAAAAAAAGAGTAGTTATTTAAAATTGTTAACTGAATAAATTTTCTTTTCCACTTCTTTTTGTTTACCTAAAGCAAATAAAGGAAGATGGAATTCAAGCACTTTAAAAGATTTTTTTATTATAATTTTTGAAATTATGTAATTTTTTCTAAATAAAATGCTATAAAGTTTATCTATCTATATTTATTTTTCCTACCATTTTTTTGCGTAACAAAAATATACATTAAAAAATGAAAAATATTTTTTAGGCATTTTTTTTTTACTTTAAACAATGTACTTTTTAATATAAGTTATTTAAAAAGGTTGAATAATATTCTTTTTAGCTATAAGCAAAGGAAAAACTTAAAAACATTTACGTCATTGATTAGAAAACGGATTCAGCTTAAAAAGAGCATATTTTTGGTTTGTCTGTAGCTCCAAAATTGCGTCCTTAAGAGGCGTTGCCGTAAGGGGGAATGCATCCTCACGGGAAAACGACTTCAGTTAAAAATCTTTTTAGAAGGGTTAACAAAATTATTTTCAAATTGATTGCAGCATTTGAGACGTAAGAGTACCATCTTTAAAAATATGTCTTTCATTTTTAAATATACCAAAAGGTTTAGTCAATAGAAATTAAAACAAAATGACGAAATAAGCGCATTTTTCATTCAAAACATTCATTTCCTTTATTTTATTTCACTGCGTAAATCGGGTTCTGGGCATGCGCGACTGCCTCCGCCGACTCGAAATGTAAGAGATGAGCTTTTGATGAGTTTTTAATTAATATCTCGGCTAATTATCAAAGTAATAAAAATCTGAGCATCAGGACCTATCTTAAACTATCCTCACCCAATTTTTCAGATCTCTATGAGATAGGTATAGGTGCGATTTCTAGATATATCTATATTGACGAAAGATAGCTTAGCTCGGTGTGTGTCTGTCGAGGATGGCTAGCGAAATCTATTGCACCTACAGATCTGAAAATTTGGGTGAGGATAATCCAAGGAGTAGGTCCGGATGTATCCGAGACTGAAATTTCAATTTTTTAAAATAATTAGCCGATATATTAATTAAAAACCCATTATAAAATTATCTCTTTCATTCCGAGCAGGCAGAAGATTTCGTGCATGCCCAGAACAGGATTTATGCATCGGAGGGAAATAAAGAACCAAACGGTGTTTTTGTGTAATTTTGTAGTTATGTTTTAATTGAAATCTGCCAAACTGGTCGATACAGTTAAAAGTTAAAGAAAATATCGTAATCTTACCTCCCAGATGCCACAATCAATTCGAAAAAGTATCGTTCTTAACCATTTGAAAAAAAAAAACAATCCGAGTCGTTTTCACCTTCTAATCAACGGTGAAATCAATTTTTAAAAAATACAAATTTTAATCCTTTCAAAAACACCGGCAAACGTAGGTCATTTCACGCCTTACGGGGGCAGTTTTTTTTCTACAGTAAAAGAAACTAAACTTCCATATTTCGGAAAATTATTTGTAGAGCATTCCGGTAGGGTAAAACTAGGCTTCGCCGCCAGACGCCTGAGGAGTGCCCGGCGCATCTACGACCACAGAACCCAAGTCCTGAAGGACTTTAACGCTCGTATTCACGAATAACTTCGACCCCGAGTTAAGCGGAAAACCCGGATCGAAAGCTAAAATGGTATTCATCGTCTGCCTGACTGGACCGGTTTGAAGCCGAAATCTAACGCTTGGTTCAGTAACTGGACCTGGCTTTACAGAGGGTTGAAGTTCAAGTTTTTCAACCGAGCATGCGTAGTTAACAAAAAACAAGACGTGAGAGCAAGTCTGGTCACATTTTACAATAATGGCGGCTTCGGCTTACGTACTGAATCAAGTGTCTGTGTATAAGATATAATAGAAGTTTAATACTATTATAAAACAGAAGAACAATATGCAAAGGTGTGTGATCACATATATATATGTATTAGCTTCATTTTCTTTATCTGGTTTGTTTATATTTATATATAAATCCTCTGTATTTTATGTTCAATTGTTTGTTTACATAAATAAGCATGGTCGCGAAGAATTTGATTTGCCATAAAAAATAGTCAACATTATATTAATGGCAGATAAATTGCTATTAAAATAAAAACTGTTGCATTTAAGGTTATTTGTTTTTACAATTTTGATCTTTAAAAGAATTTATGAATGTATTTTAATAATAGCGAAATAAATGTCGTACTTACGTAAGTTCTAATTAAAATTTGAGACAACAGACTAATTTGCATTTTTCTTTAAGTAAAAATACTTAGATTATGTTCAAGTATCCATCGACTCAATGTAGGTTTTCGATTTTGGTACTCGTAGAATATGGGTAAAAGTTAAATTTGGGTCTTGTGTGAAAGATACACTATTATTTAAGATCTGTTATATAAATATAAAATTAGCTCTATAAATTAGATATTGTGGTTTAAAATTAAACAATATATCATTTGAGTTCTATTTATCTATTGAAGATTTTTAGTAGGTTTATTCTTTTTTTAAATCACGAATATCTAAACAACTCTATCATTGATTAACACTATACTATTGTTATTTCTGTTTTTGAGCTTTACGTTATATTTCCCAGATTTTGAGAAATTTGAAATATTTATTTAATTACATTTAAGTTTCAACTGTGTTTTAACTTCAAAATTATATATAATTTAGAATATTACAATAGAAGTAAAGGGCTGAAATACATTGATAAAAAATAACACCAGGCTAAAATTCCAGAAACACTTTGTTTTAAAATAATGATTCTCTTCAAATAAACGTTTTGTCACTTCCAATTTTATGTATTATGACAAAATTGATATGACCTAAACCATTGATTGTACGGTATATAAAATGTTATAACAGCTATACATAATAAACTTTCATAATCAAACTTACCCCCTCCCCCTTTTCCCATCATGTTTTCACATATACACATACTAGGGGTCAATCCGACAAAGTTTGGGGCCTATTTAGGTGGCCCCTTCACAAAAATCCATGTTATAAAACAGAGTCCTTCATAAAATTGCTTTTAATAAAACAGGCCCTTCACAAAACTCCTTTTAATAAAACAGGCCCCTTCACGAAATTCAATTCCCCAAAAACATACTCTTCATTAATTATTTTTATTGTGTTAGCTTTTAAAATGTGTAATCTACTAACAAAATAAATTCCCCAAAAAGTAAAACTTTAGCAGAAGGACTTAAAGAAGTTATTTTTAATAAATGCTTGGTTGAATTTGAATAACTGAATTTCCTCTTTTGTTATAAAATGTTTTTTTTTCGCAAAAATATAATACATTTCACAAAAATAACTTCTTTTACTTTCACAAAAATGCCCCCCCCCACAAAAATAAATAAATAAATAAATAAATAAATAAATAAAACTTGGATTTTTTACTTTAGCTGGTAAATCAAAAATACTAATTAGTTTGATATCTGAAATTTCATTTATATAAACAGGAGTCATTTCACTACTGTTAAAATACACTCGTTATTCCTAAATTTTTTTTAATGAAAATTTGAAAAAAAAATAACGTTAAATGCAAAATATGTTATTTTAGTAATGTTTTATCAGCCTTTTAGGTAATGTTGACAATTTTTAAGGCAAATAAACTGTACTCTTCATGATTTTGAATATTTATGTAAGCAAATAATTAAACATATAATATGAGTTGTATGTATAAATATAAACAAATCAGCTAAAAAGTTTGCAGTAATATATATATATATGAGATTACATGCATTCTATTTTTAATGCTTTAAACTTTCTTTTTATTTCTATATCTTACACAGAATCTTGAGTCACGTTTTAATTTACTTTAATTAACGTATGACACTGACAAAAAAAAAAGAAAGAAAGAAAGATAGACGGAGAGATGCATGGGTACAGTGGGGCAAGTGGAGCACTTATTCTTCTCCACTAAGTCACATTCAAAAAGTTATATTCCTTAAAATTCGGTACTGTAAAATTATCTGAAATTATCGTTAATAAATTCAGATTGTTTTATCAGATTACCAACTATCATTATTCTCCGCATCTAGTCTAGAAATCTATCGCCATTCATTCATAAAAAAATATTTAAAAATCTCTTTTTTTTTTTTTCTCTCTCTCTATCATAAATAAAATTGTAATTGAATCTATGAAGTGACATCTAAATGAGAGAAAAAATAAAGCTTAAAAACTAGAAAGAATATAGCAAATGAAGTATAATTTTCTATATAAATACATCTTTTTCAATGCACTGGATCTAAAGATAGGTGTCTGTATGCATGTAAAAATATTTTGTAATTACTTAGGCTAATTTATTAAAAAATATTCAAAGGCAGTCAAGTGAATACCTTTGAACTTGTAAATCTGATAATGGAAAAATTCTTATACAAAAAGGTTGAGGGGGGGGGGGGTAGGGGAGGGGGCTTCTAAAAAAAAATATTTGTAATATTTCACAGTTTTATGTCCAGGTAGTATGCAGATTTCATTTACCATTATTTAATCTAATAAAATAGCAATATATCCATGGTAGACAGTTTAAACTAAAAACAAGTTTGGAGTTTATTATTTAACGACTAGTTAAAATAAAGTGTTTGTTAACCGATCGGAAGCGATAATTGAATGCGCCGTTGGAGCTCCTGAAAAACTTGGGTGCCTGGTAAACACCACCTTTTAAGCAACTCTTGGTATTATTTCCACTCTTTTGTTGTTGTTGTTTTTGTCAATGTGCATATTAATTACTATCTAATTCAATTAGAATTAATAATTTTAATTAGATTGCTGAAAATAAAAACAATCAAATCAATACATCTGGATATCATTTAATGTATAAATTGATTCGACAAAAAAAAAAAAAAAAAAAAAAAATAGTACTAGAGGCTACTTTCTGGATTTTTTTTCTTTTTCTCCATTTTAATATTTTATTAATTAGAAATTGTTTAATTAATTACTAATTATAGCGATTAATAATATAAATCAACATAATTGCTGTTGAAATAAAATTTTCGTTTTGATCAAATCAAATTTTCGTTTAGCTACTAAGTTAAATTTTGTTTGAAAAATAAACTTATAAAATTTACTTTAGCAATTAACACATTTCATATCCCTTTCTTAACTCACATATATGTTTAAAAATAATAATAATAATACATAAAATTTGAATAAATTGTTAAAAAAGGTATTAAACTTTGTAAGAAATTAAAATAAGTTGATCACCATATTTAGCAATTACAAGTTTTTATTTTGTGCATATATTTTGTACAAAATAAAATAAGTACTACATTTAATTTCCTTTTTTTTCCGGCACTTTTCTTCCATAACATAAACAAACAATGCTTCAACGCGAAACCGAAAACGTCATCTGATTTTTTTAACCAATTAGCACGCTTTATTCAACCGGGGTCGAGTAACTCGGAGTTGGGTAACTTTTCGTCCGAAGTAGACGGTGAATACGAGTTTTCAATTCTCGGTTGAAAACCTCAACCTGGGGTTACTGGACCGTCGGTTCAACTCTCGGTCGAAGTTATTCGTGAATACGAGCGTTAGCACGCACGACCGGATTTGTCTCTCCGTATGCGCTTTGGCCGTTCGGAAGACCGCCACCTGCGGACCCTCCAACCCTTAGACTCATGTGTCGACGACGTAGGCCATTGCGATACGTGGTAGAACCCATTATTAGTTAGAAGCACAACCAGACACTTGGGGACGGGCCGGCGTCCCCCAACAGCTTCGGGGCTGGACACCCAAAAGGAAGCCAGGCCCTAGGCCTGAAGTCGGGTTTTTCCGACCCGTACTATCTTTACCGTAACTCGAGGGATGTGGAAATCTACAAAGGTAGCCACTGGGTAGCCACGTTTCTTACAAACGTATCGCGAGATTTGGACATGTAAAAGTACTAAACAGAATAAAATCTGTGAAATAATAATAATAAGAAGAAGAAAAACACGAAAAAGTGGGGTGTTTCTATGCGTGATTTCACTCTGCTTCGACTCACGTTTTCACTAGTAAATATACATATTTTTTTCACGAAATTTTTAAAAGAGTTTGGGTACAGTTTTCTTTATAAACGATTAAAATTTCAGAGAATTCGGAAAAGGAAAAAAATCGTTTTATTGTTATGTTAAAGGGGCCGGCACGAAAACAAACAAACAAAATAACAAGAAGAAAATATATTTCTTTTTACAACTAGATAACAATGTTTTTTCATGAAATTTTTACATGGGCTGTAAAACCGTCATATTTATAGCCGATAAAAATTTCAAAGAATTCGGAAAACAGGAACTTAGAAAAAAAAAAAAAAAAAAAAAAAAAGACTATGAAACAAGACCCTACGTGGAAAAATAAGAAAATGTTTTCTTATGAACGCTTTTACCAATAAATATTACTTTTTGCGAATTTTTCATTTCAAAATAAGATTTCATACAAAATTGGGTTATAAAATCGTTAAAACTTGAGGTTTGTTTCAATTTATTATCACGGATACGGACAACGCCGGGCTGGTCAGCTTGTCTATGCTAATACAAGTCTACATTAAGAAATTGGTGTGTCTGTCGGCTGTGTTTTGAAGAGACCGTTACAAGCAGAACTACATAATTTTTTAGTAAGATGTCTCTATATGTGTAATTTTACACCCCGGAGCCTAATTTTTGAATGGATTTTTTTTATTTAATTTATACAATTTTTAGCCTTTTTTTACATTACTATTCGGTTTTCTAAATAATAATAATAATAAAAGAATACGGCTCCAATTTTTATGCCAAATATAGTAACTTCTGTCCTCTATCCATTGTTTTAATTTTCGCAAAATATGGTCTATAATTATCCGAGATATTAATTAAAAATTCATGAAAAATCTCCCGAAAATGCGATGTTTATATCCCAAAATGACGAAAAATAAATAAAACATATGCTTGCGATATGAAATCGCAGACGATGGAATTTGCTAATTTTCACTAATTTGCGAATATTAAGAAAATTATTTGAGGTATCGATTTAAAACTCACCACACATATATAGATTTTTTTTTCATCCGAAAATCCAATTTTTTAAAAAAGACCGGTAATTTTTCTTAAATTTTGTAAAAAACTAACCTAGACGAGCAAACGGCTTCGTCTCTCACTGAATTCTGTTTCCAGGGCCCTCATCTACTTTCTGAAAAGGAAAGAAAATAAAGTGTGAAGTCAAACAAAAAAGCGTCATTTTGTTTCGGTTTCAAATGCGATACTTTGTTTCTATTTGAAAAATTACCGATATTTGTTAATGTTAAAGGTCATTGGTTAAATCTTGTGGGAGGGGGTGTTCGATCGTAATTTAAATATCAAGTGAATGTTAAAGGTCTACATTACTAAGAAAGTTTCGTAGATAATAAGAAAAGAAGTTTGTGTGTCTGTCGGCTGTATTTTGAAGAGACCGTTACAAGCAGAGCTACACAAAGCGCTCCCTGGTGCTGGGATGGGGAAATAATTTATTTTTGCAGTGCGCGCATAGCACGCCTGCTATTCGGTGCCGTAGGCAGCGGGGACCTTTGCCGAAAGTTCGTTTAGAATAGAATCCGGCTCCTGGCTGTAAAAGATGGAAGTAAAATATTTTGCGGCGAGTGCGTAGCAGGCCTGCTATAAGGTGCCTTAAGCAGCCGTAACCCGTTAAAGAGCTTTGTTCGGAAACAAGTTTCTTTAATACAGAATGGGCACTCTAGAAGTAGAAAATGGAAATAAAAGATGTTTTAATCATTTGAGGTTCGTTTGAAAAAATCAACCAGTGAAGCGGGCGTGGCCTGCGAGTAATTTATATTACACAAAGTGATTTTAAAAGTTGGTCATTTTTTGGAGTGCTCAGTACTTTTAATGAGTTTTGATTTTAATTCATCAAGAAAATAAAGTTTTTATCAAATAACTAAATAGCTCTACACGTTACACAAATTTGTAAAGATTAGATGCATTTTTTAGTCGTAAATGCAGTTATTAGAATAAACTTATAAAAATCGCTTAAGAAAAATATTTTTAGGGTGCTCATTTTTTTGTTCAAAATAGGCATATTCTGATATAGAAGGCATACGGAAAAAAATTCACTATATTGCAATAAATTGTTAACAAATAAGGATCCTCATACTTAATTATAACTGTTGTGTTAATTATTTTTCTGTACCTTTTATGTTTACAAACTATAGAATGGTCGCAGCGACTTATTTATTAAGCAAATTAAAAAACCGTCAATAAACCCATAATATTTTTTCGCTAAATAGGGTAGAACAGTTCAACTTTTGTCAGGAATTTGAACCCAGTACCTTTGTTTAAGCTGCCAACGCTCTTCCAAATAAGCTATTCTGAAGAAATACGACTGACACATTTCACTCAGACAATCTTGTGCCAATGACATCTAGTCTTTTAACTGCAACAGTTCCAGACAATGAACAGCATGTTAAAGAACACCAATAAACGTTGGAAACGTATTTACATTAAATTATTTTACCAGAATCATGCTGATTGTTAAATAGATAACAAGACTGGAATTTTTCTAACTGAAGAAGTGGAAAACTGAACTGAGAGAAAAGTTATCCAGGTCAGCATACTTGGAAATCGTTGTCAGCGTAAGGCAAAATCCGTGGTTTGAATCCCGGGCTGAACACTTTTTCACTCCGTTTGAAAAAATACAACTCAATGATTTATTTACCAACGAGTATGATTGTATGAGTTGTAATTTCCCACCTGGGCGAAAATTCTCCGGGCCAGGATTCGAACCTGGTATCTCTTGGCTGAAGCTGCCAATGCTCTACAACTGAGACATCCCGGTCGAATCTGGGGGACCTATTTCGCCCATTTAACCTTATTAATCATAGCAACTGGTCTGATATCTGAATCAGCTCAACAGAATAAATCGCAGGTAATGGAACTCCAGTGAACGCTGGATACGTGATTACACTATACGTGATTACACTAGTGTAGTCACGTATCCAGCGTTTACTGGAGTTCCATTACCTGCGATTTATTCAGTTGAGCTGATTCAGATACGAGACCAGATGCTATGATCAAGAAGGTTAAATGGACGAATTAGGCCCTTAAGATTCAACTGGAATGGCTCAGTTGGTAGAGCATTGGTGGTTTCAGCCAAGACATCCCAGGTTCGAATCCTGGCCCGGACATTTTTCGCCCTGTTGAAAAATTTCAACTCATGTGATTTCTTTACCAATTTGAATAATTGTGTTAAAATTAATCCAGTAGAATAGTGTTAAAATAATTAAATGTAATTACGTATCCAACGTTTATTGGATTTCTTTTACCTGCGGTGGATTTTGTAGAACTGTTGCAGATAAAACCCAGATATCAATGGAAAAAGATTGTCTAATTCAAATGTATCACCGTATTTGTCCAGAATAGCTTAGTTGAAAGAGCGTTGTCTGCTTAAGACAAGGTTCTGATTTCGAATCCCCACCTGGACACTTTTTCACTCATTTTGAAAAAAATCAACTCTTATGATTTCTTTACCAACCAGTAAGATTGTGTTAAAATTATTAAGTGTAGTTTTGCTTCTTGTTAATATTTTTTCAGCTGTAATTATTTGTCTATTTCTTTCTCAAATGATGGAAAATATTCTAATCTAAGCTAAACAATTTTTTAATTAAATCATAACGCAGTTTACAAAAAATTTCCCTTTTGGAAGATTTTCTGCTAAACATTCTAGTGTACGAGGGTGGTTTGAAAAGTTTTCGGCCTGACAATGGAAGCACAAGCTTTTTGGCATAATTTCATATTATTTTTCAATGTAGTTCTCTTGCAACTCAATACATTTAAGATACACCCTTGTGTGCGAATTCCTTTGTGCAGGCCTGTACGACGGTGGTTCAAAGAGTTCTCGGCCTGACAAAGAAAATTCAAGATTTTTGACACTATTTCATTTTATTTTTCAACTTGCAACACAATACATTTCAGACCACTCTTGACAAATGTTCATTCTTTGGCGTTTCTGGTCGACTTTCAACAAACGCGGCACGCGTCTAACGAAAAGCTTTTTCATACCAAAAACATCGTGTAAAATGTAATGGACACGGTCTATCAAGATGTTTGCAATGTCAGCATGTTCCTGTATCTTCAATCGCCGATCATGCAGTACAGCATTGTGAATTTTTGAGACGATTTCATCGGTCGTAGTGTTTTTTGGGCGCCCTGGGCATTCATCGTCATAAATGGATTTCTTACCATGTTTAAACTCAGCAGTACACTTTTTTATCATCGATTACGAAGGACAAGAATCATTTAATGTGGAATGTATCTCTCTTTGTATGTCCGTGGGGGTTAAACCTTTTTTAACAAAGTTTTTTATTACATCTGGAACTTCAATTTTTTCCATTTTTAGAAAATGTCAAAACTTGTTTATTTTACTTTGTCTCCAAGCAATAACCGACATGAAATTCGAACGCATATGAAACTGGGCAGCATGTCATCTAAAGGATCATACTTTACAAACATCATTGTCATTTGGTCATACTTGTTCCATGTCTGTGTCAGGCAGATAATTTATCAAACTACCCTCGAAAGTGTATGGCAGAGATAATTTTGCAGAAATTGATGCGAAGAGAATAGCAAAAATAGTCTACTGCATCGTACATGCCCCGACCTGTAGACAAAGGGTTAAAGCTGATTGATTTCACCAAATTTCAAAAAATAACGCTGAAATTCTAGCAGTCACAATCGTTTTTCCTTTTCTTTTTCCTTTTTTTCAAGGAAATAATTTACATTGTTTAAAGGAAAAAAAAATATTTTCAATAACATTTCAACATATTACCCATCCTCGTTGGGTAAGTTTTATACGAACGTTGGAAAGTTTTATACCATAAATTGAAAAGCATTACAAAGAGACAGAATCAAGAAAATTTGTATCAATTATTGACATCCGAATTTTAATATTCTAAATTTATTTCCCTTGGCACATACCCCAAACAAACTTCGTAACGTCAATTAATGAGCCTAATTAGGTAATTCTGAAGGAAAAATTCAGTCTCTTTTGGGAATAATGAATGATTACTTCGGAATGAAAGATAATTTGATAATTATCGAAAAACTAATTAAACGTGGATGGAGTAAATTAAATGAAATATTATAAAACTGTGCAAGATAAAATGAGGGAAAACAAAAATTTTCACAGGATAGAAAAATGTAATTTTCGGAAGTGTTAATTTAGAAGAATAAATTTTAAATTCCAAAAAGTATCCGGCACACTGAAAGAGCATTAAGCTGAATAAATTACTTGTAGACTAAGGTTTTTCTTAATTTTCAGTTTATTCAAAAGTTTAAATAGTTAAATATGAGAGTTCTATTTTTATGAAATATGGACATTTTTATCCTAATAAAATATTATTTTATGTAAAGTTAGTTATTTTTAAAGATTACTTGACTTCAGAGGCGGCCCATCCTTATGTGTCACTGTGCTACAACACTGTTAAAAATTTGCAGCAAACTCTCCAGTCATTCGACCGTTTTTTGTAGGAAATGGTTACATAACTGTAATTGAACGCTATTCTGACTATATTAATGTCCATATTACGGTCAGAATATAGTTTAATTACGGTTACGTAACCTTTTCTATAAAAACGATCAAATGACTGCCCAGTTTGCTGCAAATTGTTAACAGTGTATAGCACCCTTATGGATTTGTACAATGAAAGATCTTTAAGATGAATAAATTACTTGTAGACGAAGGTTTTTCTTAATTTTCAGTTTATTCAAAAGTTTAAATAGTTAAATATGAGAGTTCAACTTTCATGAAATATCGACATAAATTACGAATTATCGTAATAAAATGTTTTTTTAAGTTAAAGTTAGTTGTTTTTAAAGATTACTTGACTTCAGAGGCGGCCCATCCTTATGTGTCACTGTGCTACAACACTGTTAAAAATTTTCAGCAAACTCGCCAGTCATTCGACCGTTTTTTGTAGGAAATGGTTACATAATTGTAATTGAACGCTATTCTGACCATATTATTGGCCATATTACGATCAGAATAGAGTTTAATTACGGTTTTGTAACCTTTTCTAAAAAAACGGTTGAATGACTGCCCATTTGGCTTCAACTTTTTAACAGTGTTATGACATCCTTATGATAAAATTGTATGTACCCTTATGTATTTGTAAAATTATTAAAATTTCTGATTTTGGGTTTGTATGTGTGTGTCTATGTGTGTTGTAAGCATTTATTCACTTTATACTGAACATGCATTTAAGTCTTTATATTTCTTCTTGTAATATAGCTCAAACAAGCTGTAAACGTAAATGTGCGGTTTCAAGGGAGGACGATACCCGTGAACTATTACAATTATAGAGAAATATGCTGAGCTCCATAATAAAATTGAGAGCTAACTCACTGGACCATTTTCTGCGGTGACCGCATCACTATTTTAATACGCTCAAATAATCAATCCTGCCCTTTTGGTAGTATTAATGGCTTTTTTCAAACTTTTCTGCACACTAATAATCACTTTTTGTTATTACTACACACTTTTTCCTATTTTTATGAGCAATACTTATAAAAATGTTCATGATTCTTGTTAATCAAGCATGACATTTTATTTTGAAATATGATAAAATTAAATACATATAATTATATTAATAATTGCGATGAAATAAAATAAAGTCTGTAGTTTTCTCAAATAAAAAATATAATTAGTGAACATTGTAATATCTTCGTCATATTTCAAAAAGAAAATCAATGTTGAAAATATCTATCCGATAATGCCCTATGTTTTACCATAGTTATTCCTCTGACATGTATGGTATTTTCAATTCATGAGCGTATCACTCGCTTCAATGTAACAGAAAAAAGAGTTAGCGCTCCGTTCTATTACTAAGCTCAGTGGCGAAAGGTCTGTGTGCAGTTTCGTATACGGTCAGGAGCTCTGCACATCCGTCCATTATTCCTCTTTCTACACTCATTAATCCAGCCAATGCATTACTCTCAAAATAGCTCCGAAAACTGAAGGGAAATGCATAGAGAAAGAAGATACGGCATGGCTTCCAAATGAATTTCGCTGATAATTCATTTGGAAAGACAACTTTAAAAGACAAATTTGCAAAAAGAAAACTCACTTATGACTTAAATATTACACAATAATTTGTATTGGGAAAGAATTGTATAAATCAAATTACATTTAATAGAAAAATTTATTAAAAAGCATTAAAACCTGCTAAGACGTTATCGCTAGGTACAAGAAAATACATTGAATTAGACAGTTTCCCATCTTACCAGGTAGGATACTAAGTAATTCTTTTCGATGAGTCCATGATATGGTTCCATTAAATGCTCGATTCCGTTAAAGACATTTTGGACATTTTTCATTTTCACAGATTTTACCATGTAGTTGGATGTATAGTTGTTACTGTCAGAAATGCTCTCTTCGCAGACGTACGGTTTCGTATTTCGGCATTAGATGTGCTATATAATATTTTCAAAGATAACATTTTATTTATAGCACCTTCATTATTTTTACCATCAGATGACAATGCTTAAGTACGTGCTTCTGTTAATATCTGCAACCGTAGCGCAAGATGGAAATGTCATCATGAGGACACAAACCTTGTAGCAAATTTTAGACGTAATATAAAGCCACACACTATGCTGTACTTTGTGTGTACATGCTTACATGCATGTTCACATGCTTATAATATACTTTCAAAAGATATAATAACGAAACAATTGTGATTTTAAATGTTTAATTTACATGATTATCACTAGGTACATCAAAGTCTTCCAAAATACAATGACGAATTTATTTTATTGCTTTATCTGCAAAAGTTGATTCTTGATAAGTGCTAAAACTGATTAGAGTATTATCATCCTTACATTAATACGGGTTTTTACGGGTTCCGTTGCGGCTGAATATTGTATTTTTTTAAGACCAGAAAATTATTTAACATTTTTAAGATTAGAAGGACATCTAATCTCTACATACTTGTTTTCCTCGTCTGAGCAGTCCCTCTTAGGCTGTGGATAATTTTTTTTAATTAAACTCAATAGTACAGGACTTATGTTACGGTTGGTTTCAACAAAATTTTTTTTTTTAATCTACATTAATTATTTAAATCACTTTCTCAACATTTATTTAAAAGCACTCTTTTTTTCTGTTTCTAATAAAAATTTAAATAAATAAAAGTAATTGTAATAATTATAATAAAATCAGTTTTTATTTTTTCTTCTTTCTTTTTCTTTTTGCAAAGTAATTTCAACGTTTATAGTCTAACGTAGCTTCCTGTTTTTCAAATACGAAAAGCAGACAGCAAGGGAGGGATGTTTTGTCAGTAGTTTTGTCAGACTGCACAGGTGGAAAATTTGGAGTCATCTAGTCTGACTTTGATATAAGAATGACCGACCGCCCTGTATAAGAATTACGTTATCTTATGAGTGTACTATACACGCAATTAGGCTTTGTAAGTTTACGTCAGGCTTCAATTGGCTCTGCTATCAGGCGGATAGCTGGCGCCCATGTATACAGAGGCTAACAGGACCCCCCTTCAGCACACGCCATGGGGGTGATGCATGGTTTCCTTCCCCCATGAAGCGGCCGGCAGAGTGGAGCGGCAAGCTGTAGTCTTCACGATGAGTCCATTTTTCCTTTTGTTTCCATTCCCGTACCCCTGGCAGAGTGGATCGGTCCCGTTTTTCAAGCAGCGCGGGAGAATGAATGTTTACGACACTTGTTGCTTGGCCAAGAGACCTGTCGTTTGACTCGTAAAAAAAATTCGACTTATTACGGGGCTCGAAGATTGGCCTGTGGGCTGGATCGCGAAGTTGTTGAAGGCGGACAGGTTTCTGGAAGATTTTTTTTTGAGAGTGGGGCATTGATGGCCCTACATTAACCATCCTAAATCATGATGTTATGATGAAAAGAGGCTATAAGGGCATTTTCGAATTGCGGATCTATAACTGTTAACGAGAAATTAAGAAGAAGATATGTGTAGCCTATTTTTTTTGGCGTAGTGGCGCTCCAAGATTATGACTTCTTAACCATCAGAAGTGATCATAGATATTGAACTAAACCGGTCGTTAGAAGTCGTAGTGTTCTGAGTTACGGTGATGGCTATCTTCGAATAAAACACATGCTTCAGGAAGGTGAAATTACTGACTCCGACGGTGAAGTTCTGGACCGTAGAACGATTTTCCCCTCCGGACTAGATGATGGACCTAGTAGTTGATGGCAAGTGATGCAGTGAGATGAGAGGATTGATGAATGTTAGCTTGAAACCACGTCTGAATTTTTCCCCAGCCTGAATACTCCAGCTTAAGTGCTTCATCAGATTTTGAAAAAGGAGGAAATGCTCCTAAGTGCCCATTGACTAAAATTGTAGAACTCTCTACCTGTTGTAAGTACTATTTGCGTAGTTTTTCTTTTTATTTATTTGTACCTCTTTAAAAAAAAAAAAAAAAAAAATATGTTTGCTATACCAGAGTTTAAAAGTGAAATGAATATCTTTGGATAATTTCAATAAGAATAAACATTATGAACAGAAATAGTCTGTAGGTTAATATATAATGTTTGTATGTTTGAACGACCATTAAATGGTAATATGATGGTAATTTTAAAAATATGATGTGTAATTTAAAAGTAACCAGTGAGTGGTTTCAACTTAAAAGATCAGCTGTTATATTGTTTTATTAAGATTATTTTTGATAACTTAGTTGCTTCATTATTTTAAATGTTCAAATAAATTGTGTTTTTTTTTTTTGTTTATTATCAAAGTTGGTATGTTTTTCTTTGTATAAATCTCTAAATAATTATTTTTTTATATTCACAGTAGACCTATAAGAATGGCCTAACCTTTCTGTGATTAATTAAAAAAAAAAAAGGAGAGAAAATTCAACTTTATTAAATTAGGACTTTAAAATTTCTTAAGTTTAAATTCATAACTGACTGTTTTAATGAACATAAATTGAAGTTCACTCAGTGTTATACAATCGTATTTTTGATCTTGATTTAAGGATGGATAGATTAATAAGTGAAACCGTAATATTAAATTTAATTTCATAAAATGTTAAATTAAGCTTTAACTCTCCTCTTTCAGAAACATTGTTTTTCTAAAATATACACCAAAATTGTTTTATTTTAAAAAGTAAAAAAAAAAAAAAAAAAAAAAAAAAAAAAAAAAAAAAAAAAAATATCCAGTCATTATACACCACTATACGATTCTTGGTTAACCGATCGGATCTTGTTCAGAATCTCTATGGTTGTTCTAAAATTTTAGTACATCATCATATCCCTATTCTATTAACGGATTTATCTCTTTCCCCTTTTGGTCCTCATATTGGAGGAATTTCAGGTTGTCTGCATTTTTCCAAATTATATGATGATTACACTTTTGTTAATTTAATGTGTATGGAGATTTGAGCTTGATCGGGTTGGAGTGGAGTTGGGTGTTCTTTATGCAATCCAGTATGCTACTTGATTTAGAAATCTGTTGCCCCTTACTACATTTAATATTGTCTTAAAATGATGAGTTCAAAATTATCATTGTTGTATTAACCTATTCGGATTCTTAAGTTTTGATATTTTGATTAGTTTAATATAATTTGCTACCTTTTCCATGGCAACAGATTTCAGTGGAGCTAATCAGCGTATACTTATTTTTTTCTAAATATTTAATTGTCAAGTGAAGATTGAGTAATAAATGAGCTTTTTAAGTTTAAGTAAGTTGTGTTTTAGAAAGAACCCCAAAACTCCACAACACTTAGACAGTGGAGCAGGCAGTTAACTTAGTGATACTAACTAGAAAATACGGCAACGCAACTAATTGAAGGAAACCCTGTCGATTTCAATATGATTGCATTTCATGTTTTAAACTTCAACACCTTGTCATGTAGGCAAACTATCAGCTGAAAGGCCTTATTACAAACTCAGTCAAAAATGACCTTCAGTGGATGTCAACGTGTAGACAGTTCGATGAAAGCTCAATCTAGTCTTGATTTCCGACAAGGAACGAAATTCGACAAAATTCACTGGATCCATCTTCTACCGCCGTAATTATACTAGATACACATCCATACAAACCTAATTAACATATTAGTGCTGTAATTAAACGCGAAAATCAGATTCAGTCACACTTTGCCAAAGTAAAATAGATACAAGAATAGGTGGCTCGTTCACCCATAAATGTTAGAATCAGATAACACGTTCACGCACTTAACTCAACAATCTATTTGATCGTACATTACCTTTATAAAAGAGTAGCTGGACATTTATGCTACAAACTTACTGGATGGGACTTTTGATTCCATTTGTGAAATCTAGTACATTTTACACCTATGATTTCTTACATGTACCATACATCAATACAGGTACATTATATAAAATCTTCAGGGGATTCTAATAGGTCTAACCGAACATCCTTTAAGTTTCCGACATAACAGCCTTAGCTCCTCTATCTGGAGTTCTACAAACTTTTTAGCTATAAATTGTGCGTAGATTAAATTTTCATTTACTTAAAAGTTGTTTACTTAAACGTTATTTGTTTAAGTATACTAATAATAAATTAAAAGGTTTAATAGCAATTAACAGGGTCAGTAAATGCTGACTTAAATTTTCTAAAATATGCAATTTTCTTCTCAATTTTATTTTCTTGCAATGAAATTTATTTAATTTCCAATCATTTTAATTTTTTTAAATTATCAAATTTTAATCTCTTTCACATCTGGGTCTCCCTCTGTGCATCGTGTGCTCATAAAGTTTCCTGCCATTTGAAATCTCAGCCTCCTTACAGTTACGTCACTGACAATAAATCATAAATTAAAGTTTTTTCCCCCAAAACCATTGTATTACGATATTGTGCATATTATATGACCGTGATGTTACTTCTTTTTTAAAATGTAAATAAAATAATATAATCTATATGCTATATAATTATTATAACTATGCAATTTTAATCTTAACACCGGTCACCAATGGTACGATGCAAGTATGAATTTCAGTTTAGTGGCATATTTTTCGATAAGTTTGGGAACCTTTGTTCTACAGTATTAAATACTAAAACAGGAAAATTGTTAAACGGTGTTAAAACAAAAATTCTGTTCATTCGTCTCACAACTATTGAATCTATCGCATACCTTTCAAAATATGTTACTTTTCTCATTAAAAAAAAAAAAAAAAAAAAAAAAAAAAACTATCTCCATAATGATTTACATAGAAAATTCAACAATATAAATCTTTGTATATTATGTATATTTAAGAGGCTTTTTTTTGTTGTTTTTTTATGCTGATGAAGAGAAAACGTTAATGTTACATAAGCTTGCCACAAAGCAAATCTAAAGCTGTAAAATGTTTCAAAGCATCTTTTTTATGCAAATATTACAGTTGGTACATCTGTGACAGTATGAACACGCAAAATGCTCAACTAACGCAACTATTTATAACGCAACTATTTAGTACAATGATAATGTTTCCAACCTAAGTTTAGAAAATAAAAACTTGTACAAATGTGAAGCAATTGTATTCGGCTGTATTTATGATGGCCAAGTAAATTAAGAACTAGTGAGATTTATTCATGAAATATAAAGAACTTATTAAAAATACATTTACATCCAAATCAATTTTATTTATTTTAAAAAAATGTCAATATATTTCAATAATGTAGAATATTTTTTTCAAGATTGTTTTTAATGTTTCAGTGTACTACATAATGCATAGTTTCTGAAATGTTTTATGCTCTTTAATATTTAAAAGGTCTCTTCATGGTATCTTGAGGGATTTACAACAGGTTATAACATGTTTTTGTCGGGTGTCTTCCGATCTCATCCTTTAAAACTAGACTATGAAAATAAATATATAGTCATTTTTATTGTAATTTATTGATTATATATATATATATATATATACATATTATAAGATTTTATAGGAAAAAGATTTAATGCTCTAGTTATTTTGTCTGTATATACACATTTAGCTTTACATGTTTCTTTACTTTCATTATTTTCTTGTTTAATCAAAAAGAAAAACGCTTCTAAGTATATTATACATTGGCAAACTAAATTAATGTATAGCTAATGCATTGACAAAATTACTAACTATCAAGAAATAATAAAGTCCTTTAATTAGAGAAAAAATTCCAGTAGCAAAAATAAATAACATAAATAAATAGTAAACTCTTTTGAAATTAAAAAAATTCCTTTTCAATCTATGTCATGAGGAAAAATTACTTTGTTTAGTTTCCCTTTATAATAAAGTTTTTTTTTCAATGAAAACTAATTTTATTATCGTACATGAAAGAGTTAAACTATTTAAAACTCTTAATAAGAAATAAAAAAAATACTTACATATTTTTGTTTCGGCTTATATGCATTTTTTTTTTTTAAATGAAAAGAAATCACCGGCAAAATAACATTCTAAAAAACGAAACGTGATTGATTAATTTCCATTTGAATGACATATTTGTAAGACTTGCCGCTTTCTTGTATTCCTTTGAAATTTATTATTATTAAGAATCTGAGTTTTTCTTAATACTTTTGATTATTCTAAACAAAGACAGTGAATTTTTAAATATTTTGTTTTGAGTATAAACCGTTTCTATTGTAATTAGATAAAAACAAAACGTGATTGATTAATTTCCATTTGAATGACTTATTTGTAAGACTTACCGCTTTCTTGTATTCCTTTGAAAATTATTATTATTAAGAATCTGAGTTTTTCTTCATACATTTGATTACTCTAAACAAAGACAGTGAATTTTTAAATATTTCGTTCTGAGTATAAACTGTTTCTATTTAAATTAGATGGAATGTGTATGCTAAGAAGATATTTCAAGCAATTCGCATTAATTTCTCTTCATGTTTTATTTCTTTAATTTTTTTTAAATCAGGGCCCGCATTAGCTATTCGCCAATCAGCCAAAAGTAAATAAATCATAAAAGTTGAGAAAAAAAAATATTTTTGATTTTGGTATCGGCAAAGTAAAAATAAATAAAATAACAATTAAATTTCTTAAACAACAACATAAACGTGAATGCTAGACTTTTGTCCAGAAGTAACATAATCGGAATAAAAAAATCTCAGAGATTTTATTCTTTTCTATAGTAAATTCCTATGTAAACGAAATTTCATATTTTATGCAACTTTTTGTTCATTTGTGCAGTAAAAAAGTGCGCTATTTACAGCGATTAAATGTAACTAAATAGTTTTTCTTTATGTTAATTAAAAGTATTTTTTATAATTTTTTTAAGAATTTATAAATGTCCATCATCTCTAGTTCAATAATTGAAGAAAGAAAAAAAACATTTTAAATTGGTTAACTTAAAACGATGATGTTAGTTTAGACAGAGGAATATGTGATGTAAGTCGAGTAAAAAAAACTATTCGGAATGATTTTAAGAAATAGACTAGAAGACGAATATGAAGGAATTGGAAAACAAAGTGGCTTTTCATCAGTTTGATCTTGCGTGGAGCACATTGTCGCTCTAATGCAAGTCTGGAAAAACAGAGAAACAAGGGGAAAACAACTGAATTTATATACCTGTAGATTTTGAGAAAGCTTATGACAGCGTACTGAGAGAAGATCCCTTTGGAAAGTACATACAATAGCAAATATAAATGAAATGATGAGCAATATCATTAAAGCAATTTAATACAAAAACAGCTGTAGATTTAAAGTTATAAATAAGTTGTCTGAACTTTTTATCACTAGTAAAAGACTTTATCAAAGTTGTTGCCCCTCACGAACTTCATTTAAAATATACAGTGATATCGGCCTCAGTGAATAGAGAGACAATCTTTAAAAATGTGCTTAAAACTGAATGATAGTAAATATATTCACCACTTGTTATTCGCGGATGGTCAAGTCACCATAGTAGAAGATGAGAGGCAGACGTAGCTTTTTCTCAAATATAAGTAAAACTGAGCACTTAACAACAATATGATATAAATATGATATAAATATAAAAAATGTTAAGGAATTCAGATACCTTGGATCAATCAATCATCGGGCTGGACCATGCCAAAGAGATGTAAAGAAGAGAAATGGAAAAGGCAGAGAGGCAATTGAAGTGTTCAATTCTGTTCTGTGGAGTAATAATATTCTCTCCAAAACTAAACGACTAGTTTAAAGTGCAATCGTCCAAAGCATTTTACTGTAGGGTTCGGAGATATCGACTTTAAATCCATCCTCAAAAAATTAATTCTCTTTATCGAAATGGACTTCTGGCGAAAACCAGCAAGAACATTCAGGCTGGAAAAAAAATAAAAGTTCAAGAATGCGTTACAGGATGTTGTAAATAGAATCGAACATAATAAGCTTATATGGCATGGGCCTGTTCGCAGAATGAAAGAAGATGATCTGCCAAAATTCCTGTTAGAATGGAACTCGAAAGGTAGATGAAGGAGAAACAGACCACGAATGACTTTGAAAAATAATATTGAAGAGTCATTGGAGATTTATAGCTTAAGTGATGTTATTGCCCTGGACAAGGTGAAATAGAACAGAACTCTGAAAAATACTTTTATTGGTCGAGGAAACTCATTGCTTAGTGAAAATTCCCAAGCGTGATGATTAGTCTATATCAAGAATACATTGGTTTAATAAACGTTATATGTTTCTTTAACCCCTTCAGCGTCGCTATAATTTTGTGTAGGCTACTTTTTTAAATTTCAAATTGTTTGATTGCCACCACTTTTTTGATGTAGAAATATTCACCTTTTTTAATGGCTGATAAAATGATGCGAGAATAAAGCTAATTTCACTTTTTTTAAAAACTGGTGGGAATCAAAGAATCTGAATTTAAAAAAAAAGTAGAATACACAGCCCGTGAATATGACGGGAGCGAGAATTAAGGGGTTAAATATATTATGATCTATTTTTGATTAGAGTGACAAATAAACAATAAATCGGTCAAATGAGAGTATAACTCTCGCTCAAAGGGTTCCGTGCATTGAATTTTTTAATTAGGGGAGATGGGGGATGAATGGGACAAGGGATGGATGGGACCTTCTCAATATTTCAGGCAATAAACTTTTTTTTAGTGGCTTCCTATCCTCATAGATTTCACTACGATAGTGTGCTTCAGAACCAAAAGCAAGACCACAGGGCTGTTTTCAGTTTCCTTCAAATTGTCATTTCCTGAAAACTCTGCTTAAAAGTTTTTTTTTTTTACATTTGAAGTTACTTAAATATCTTATGCAATATAAACAATTAAGATATGTTGTAGTTTTTTATTTCAAGGCTCAATATTGGTGATTAAAATGAATGAATATTAACCATTGTAACAAAATAATTTTTGAGACAAAATGGCTGACAATTGAATATATGCATCATGGGGATGATTGGGACATTTCAAATGGGATGAATGGGATTGTCTCATTAATCCCTAGAGGATGCTGAGAAATATATTTATTAGCTAAATAGTATTATATAGTTTAATAAATTAATAATTTATGGTAATTATTCTTTTAACATTTCATCCTCATTGTAGTTATCGTCTTCAGCCATTGAATGCTTCCGTTTATGAGCCTTTTAAGGTCAAGCTGAGATGAGTCCAATATGATCTGCTAACAAATAATCCTGGAGATTATATTACAATTCACAATCTCTCAGCTTTTGCCCAGAAACCATTTTTTTCAGCTATTAGTCCTTAACATTGAATAAAGGGAGAAAAATATTTGTGTCCCATTCATCCCTGCTGTGGGGATGATTCGGACATAGAAAAATTGTTTTCTAATTTCATAATATATTTCTGTATAATAATAATCTTGAAAAAAATATTGTGCTTAAGATGTAGTCAAACGCTTAATGTATGAAATGTGATATATAATATTGACAATAACTGAAATATCAACCCCTACCATTTATTAACTGTACCATTAATAATAACTCCTATAATTTATGATCTCCCCTACCATTTATTAATTTATAAACTCCTATTACCCATAATTTTTTCATAATTTAGTTTCAGTAGACTCGGAAATAGAAGAGGGGTATATTTTCCCAGTACTTTTGACCATATCTCTGGAAATGTAATACCTAAAATTAAAACAAATATATTTTTAGGTCTATATTACCAGATATTTCGAACGATATCCTACACGGTATATAAAAATAAAATTTATTTTTTCAAGTAACTTAATTAATATTTCGGCTAATTACTGGCATTTGTTTTTCCAAAAATCATTCTAAAATATTTTTGGCTGATTCTGCGACGATAGATATCGCGAGTGGCCGTCAACTCCCCCGCTGACCACCCGAAAAGTAAAGTTAGTGTGTAATGGTAAAATGCGTTTCTCAAAAAAATATGCTACCTAGGAAAATCGCTATAGTTTTCGTGCAAGGATAAATACGCTTCTACTATCCCTAATTGTTTTATATTTTTAGTTTCGGTAGATTCGGAAATAGATGTGAAGGAACACATTTTTGTTGTGCACGATATCTCTGAAAATATAATACATAAAATTAAAACAAATATATTTTTGAGTTCGGTATTACGCGATCTTTCACACGATACACAAAAATAAAACCTTTTTTTTCAAGTAATTTAATTAGCCCCCTAAATTTTTCCTAAACATATTTGGGAATGACTAATAATCTGAAAATATGTGGGTAAAAAGGCATTATAACTTTTCCAAGTTTGAACATTCCACGTCACATACCTTACGAGAACAAGGGCTCTGACAGACGGGCAGACAGACACAGCAGCGATCTTATAATGTTTCTGTTTTTACGTTTTAACTGCGGAACCCTAAAAATTAGTATAAATGTTAAAGGGTGTCTCTCATAGAGTAATGGTAGTTTGGATTAATACTTATCAAATTTGGCTAACTCATTGTGAGGGCACTGAAAATTATTTAAAAATATTATATTCCGAATAATTTATTATTGCAAGAAGTTTCGTATTGAAGTCCGCAGAACAAATCTCGTTTAGACAAGGTATGGTAAACCAAGCACATATAATGTGGTTTTACTCTTATAAAACTGCAAAATTATGTAGAATATGATATATTTCAAAATATATGTAACTAATGTGATATTCCAAGTCTCACTAAGCAATTTTTACACCATCGTTATTTAATTAGATTAAATTAATGATATGAGATTAGTTGTTCGCGGTCCTATTAGGAACCTTTAATGAAATATACTCGAACAATAAAACTATATACATACTTTTATAATTTTTTAATCTAAGTAACAGCGTTTAGGCGGAACACTCGTCAAATCAGTCTGAAAAAGATGCTGTTTCACTATCAGCCAGTCTCTTTCTATATCGATCAGTGCTAGAAATTATTTTCTTTTCATTGAAAAAAATATTGATTCGACAAAGATTCCAATAACTCAATGTTCCTTAGACAGGGTGTCCAAAAACGATTGAAAAACACTTTATTTATTTTCTTTTTACGCGTTAAATGTACGCAGGTTTTGTAAACTGCAAAAGTGTTCAAAATAAAGTAAGAATTGAAATCACATTGAAAAAATAGCCCTACCATTAATTAAAAAATATACATTTTATAGATTTTTATACGTTTCATTAGTCCAATAAGTTACTTTTATACGGCTCATGAGTCCTATAAGTTATATTTCGAAAATGTGTTTTCATCGTCTGATAAGTACAACATTAAAAAATCCATTCTTCCACAACCAAAACTCACCGGGTTAGAACATTGTAAATTTCGTGGAATTTAGCAGCTTTCTAGCATTAAAACAAACTATTTTAGTACCGGAAAGCTTCGAAATTCCGCAATGTTAAAAACCGTTCGAGACATGTTGAACGATTTTTTGCGACGAATAACATTTAAAGGTTTTATTTCACAAGATATTCGAAATTTTACCATCAAAACTGAAAATTTATAGGCTAATAATAATAATCAGATCGACATAATTTTTGTAGTTGAATGTTTATGACGCTTTGATGAAGTAAAAGAATAATCTTTTCGAGGACATATATTTTTTTTTCAATCTGAAGGTTCACTTTAATATCTTTTATTCTTCTTAATTTTCTAGGTATATACTAAATGCATATTTTATACATTTTTAATATTTCAGATGAAAAAGACTACTTACGTTTCTACCACGTCTCCTGATCTATTTTCATATGAAGCCAGTTAGATGTGTTTTGTTAAATGTCGTTAAAATAATCTTCATTAGTATTTTTTAAAAAATATCTTCATTAATATTAGTACTATAAAGAAAAAACAGATTTGGCTTGGATTGGAAAAAAATATGCAATGATAGTTCTTTTAGAATCATAAACAATTGTTATTATTTGCCATACATTTTGAATGGTTGTCATAATAATATATCATTAGATTATACTGCAGATTATTAAAAAGTTTATTATTAAAAGTCGTCATTAAAAAAAAATTAAAATATTAATATCATTAACAAAAAAGAAATTTATTACCCTGGTTTTACATTAGGTAACACAAATTATAAAACATTTAATAAACGAGTGAAAACTGAATAATACTGACAAGAAATATTTTAGTTGTATCTGTTGAAAAAAAAAAACTTTTTTATCAGACTTCAGCGCAAACTATCTCTAAAAAGAAACAATTTTTTACGGTATATGAAAAACAAGATGTTCATCGATTTTCCCTTCGAAAGTTATAGTTTAGCTTTTGGGTTATGCTGAGGTTAAATATTTTGCAAAACAAACATTTTAGAAACAAATCAAAATCGATATAAAATGAAGCAAAACTTTTGTACAATGTTACCCTTAAAAGTTTTCCGATAAACTTTGTGACCTTGTTTCCAACTATAAAAGTTTGAACTTTCAAATTTAAGAAACTAATCGTTTTTGTTGCTAAAATATGGTTTTAAACGTGTATACTTTTATGTTTGAACCATCATTATTGTAAAAACTATTAAAACTGTGTATCCCTATTTTCTGCGAAAAGAAAGAAATTGGTAGAAAGCATTTAAATAGCAACTATTATCCTCATGGAATTAATCTGAAAAATATTATTTGCAGAGTATTTACATTTTCTGAAAAAAAAAATCTATTGGAAAGTATATACATTAATGATTAATTTTAGATTAATAAATTTAATTTCTTTAAATTTTCTTTAGTGTATACAAAGATGTGTGTTATTCCTCTATATATTTTTTGAATTACCTTTTTATATTGCTTCTCTTAACGCTTCATTTAAAACTATATATAGGAACAACCAGTCTTTTGACCGGCACCAAATGAAAGCATTTCGATTTGAACCAGAAATTTCTTCATAAAATAAATAAAATATAACGCACACTGTTAAACAATTAAACTGTTTATTGGTTCAAGGGGATTCACAGTTACACTTCAACTCCAATCCCAGTCTATGGGTATTTGTGTATCATATAATAGAGGAGCCATGTAAAAAAAGTATATCCGTAGCATAAAATATGTGCTACAATAAAATGATATAATATTATAATTAAAAAAATTACAACAACCATTGGGAAAATGTTCCGAAAGCTTTAAAAAAATCAAATTAATTAAAAATATTAATTATTTAAAAATATTCTTCGGAATCATCTACAAATAAATGTATTTTCCATTACTACAGTTGAAGAGATCCTGGTATTCTCTGTCTTTGCAAAATTATTCGTTTGAAAATTTCGTTTCGAAGTGCATTTTCCTTTACTATACCTTATCCTTAATATATACTTTAATATTTTGTCGGGTCCTTCCTACAATAAATTTAACTCTTGTTTAGATTCATGTCTGAGCTAAAAGTATTTTGAGGAAATTAAAGTTGAAGACCACGTTTTTTGCTTTATATGACGATTTCTCATCCGACGTCAATTTTTGAATTCGTTTTTTTCATATCTGATAGTTTGCATCGATCCTTTTTTGTAAATTTAACATTTTTGTAACGATTTTATGCATTTCTATTGCCCATTCAAAGAAAAATTCTTCTAAAATTACAGAATTTCGTTAAAAACGCTTACAAAAAATTCTAAATACATAGAATTTCGTTAAAAACTCTTAAAAAAATAAAGTTACGACGTCAAGAGGTCCATTCAAGACCGAAAACAACAACCATTTTTGAAATGGTTAAGAAAAGAAAGTTAATAAATGTGGAGAAAAGGTATAAATCGCAGAGTTTATCAGTTTATTGGTTCAAGGGAATCCCTAGTTGCGCTGTTACTCCACACACTATCTATAAGTATTTGTGCATTACAACCTAGAGGGCCGATGAAAAAAATAAAGTATAGCCGTAGCACAAAATAAACTACAATAAAAAAAAAGTTATTAAATAGTGAGAAACCGTCTTCATCACGCCGAAACAGAAGTCTAAATAAGGAATAAAAGAGAATAAAATCTGTATATGTGACTGATAGCATTGAACGACCAATCAAATTATAGGATAGGATAACGAGGCGGGGTTTCGCTGATAATCTGTCAGGGTGTCCGAGAGTAGAGGAATTTAAGCTCTCTAAGAACAAATAAAAAAAGAAAAAAAAGGTTGAAATGAGCGAAAAGCGTTCTAAAATCATTCTAAATTACAATTGCTACTGAATCTCTGGAACAACCGAACTGATTTCAAACGTAAGGTTGGCAAATTGATAGAGAAAGTTCCTGCTCTAATATAGGATATATTTTGTATTGGTGCCACTATCCCAGAGGGGTGTGGTAGCAAAGAACATTCTAAAATGGAAATTTTTGTAATACTGAAGGGGCTAGAAACTTGAAATTTGGCTTGCTAGTTACTTATAATATCTAAATGCTCTCTAAGAACAAATTATATGAAAAATTGATATTCAAAAGGGAAAAATGAGCAGAAAGCGTTCGGAAAATATTCTAAATTACAATTTCTATGGAATCTCTGGAACTACAGAACCGTTTTCAAAGTAATGGTGGCATTTTTACGATACCGAAGGATGATATTTAGTATGGTAGTTTCTTATAAGATGTAAATGCTCTCTAAAAACAAATGTTTAAAAAAGTTTTTAATTTTCTCGAATAATTCGAAATTTAAAATTCTGAAATGAGCGAAAAGCGTTCTAAAAGCATTCTAAATAACAAATGCTGCTGAATCTATGGAACTTCCGAACTGATTTCAAACGTAATGGTGGCAAATTGATGGAGACTGCCCCTGCTCTAATATATACGCTATATTTTATGTCGGTGCCAGAATCCCAGAAGGGTGTGGTAGTGAAAAACTTTTTTAATTGAAATTTAAAACGGTGAAACTCGCGAAAAACGTTCTAAAAACATTTTAAATTACAATTTCTATGGAATCTCTGGAACTACAGAACCATTTTTTAAAAATGAAGGTGGCAAATTGTTGGTGACAGTCCCTGTTATATAGCACAGTCTATATTTTCTGTCTGCGCAACTGCCGCCAGGGATGCAGGAGCAAAACACCTTCTAAAATTGCGATTTTTACGATACTGAAGGAGTTAGAAATTTTTTTAATTGAAATTTAAAAGGGTGAAACGGAAGAAACGTTCTAAATTACGATTATTTTATATACTGTCACTCCAAAGTTGGTATGGCGGTTATTTTTAAGATACAAGTCTTTCCTAACAATGGTTTGTAAAGAAATTCAAAATTTCAAAGGGTAAAATGAGCGGAAAGCGTTTTAAAAGCGTTCTAAATAACGATTTCTTATGGAATTGCTAGGGATAGAAACTTGAAATTCGACATGGCTGTTAATACATAAGTGGTTTTACAGAACAATTTGAAAAACATCGAAATTTAATGGAGTGAAATGCGCAAAAAAGCGTTCTAAAAACATTCTAAATTGCGATTTCAATTGCATTGTTAAGGGTAGAAACTTTAAGTTTGACATGGCTGCTGGTTTTAAGACGTAACTCGTCACACAGAAAAGTTTTTAAAAATTGAAATTTAAAAGTGTGAAATCGAGAAAAATATTCTAAGAGCGTTCTAAATTACATTTAATTTGGAACTGTTAACGTTTGAAACTTAAAATTTTTCATGGCTGTTACTCACGTAAATGATCACCCAGAATAGTTTACTAAAAATGCGAAATTTTAAAGGGAAGGAGCAAGAATAAAACGTTAGAAATTGCAATTTATGTGGTATAGCTGGTATAGAAGCCTCGTATTTGGCATGATGGTTACTCTTAAAATGCATATGCTCTCTAAAATCAGTTTCTAAAAAAATCGACATTGTACAGGCAGAAATGATCGGAAAATGTTCTAAAAATGTTCTACATTAGGATATAATTGGATTTGTTCGGGTTAGAAACTTGAAATTTAGGATAGTGGTAACTTATAAAATGCAGACTATTGGCATAAACAGTTTATTAAAAATTCGAACTTCCTAAAATACTGATTTTTGTGATGCTGCTGGTCTAAAAAGTTCAAATTTGGCATGGTGGACATTTTTGAGATTTCAGTGCTCGTTAAAACGGTTTCTAAAAAAATTCGAAACTGAAAAGAGTGCAATAAGCGGAACAAGCTCTAAAACTCTTCTAAACTATGATTTATCTTAAATTGTTAGGGATAGAAACTTGAAATTTTACATGGCTTTTACGTTGGAAGCACAAATTCAGCCACAGAAAATTTTTACAAATTTAGAAATTTTAATGTGTGCAGGAACAATAAAGTTCAAAAATTGCAATTTCTGTGATATAGTTAATCCAGAAGTTTGCTTAACTAGAAGATTGGAATTTGGTATGATGCTTACTTTTAAGATGTAAATACTCGCTTAGAACTGTTTCTAAAAAATTCTAAATTTAAAATGAAATGAGCGAAAAACTCCTAAATTACCATTATTTTGGAATTTATTTTAACTCTTCTCATTCATTTAAGCCTCATGTTCGCCGAATGCTGTATAAGAGTGAAGTTTAATCAAAATGTGTCTTAATTAGTATTTTTTTAAGTACCCGTGGCAGTAAAATTTACTCTAAATGAAAATAGGCCAACGAATACCACTTGGCATTTTTCAACAATTACGCCACCAAAGCCACGGATTTTGCTAGTAGTTTATAAAACAGTTAAACTTATATTTTGACCCTCATGAATAACAAGAATGCTTAAGTTTTATTTCTAATTATACAAGAGCAGTCAAATGTATCACCTGCAATTTGTATCTTTGTTCTAAGATTTTAAGAATATTAAAATTTATTGCCAAATTAGTTTTACTGCTATTTTGTTTCTATTTTACATTTTTAGTCAAATGCACACAGAAAAATGAAAACAAAAATTTTTTAGCCATGTATTCTTTTAGTAGACATAATTGTTTATTATTATTATACACAACTAAATTAAAAGGTTGTAACAGAGTGACTAGCGATTGTTTTATAAGGTCACTCTAGTAGATGTGTAAGTTTCAAGATTATGAGGACTGTGTGTGCGGTCGTTGTGGCGTTAATAAAATTACTATATATTGCTGGATTGGTATCATATTTCTGTTTTATAAATCTGCTGTTCAAAATGATATAATTATTTAATATTGAATTATTGGGTTGATCGTAAATTCGGACTATTGCATTATGAAAAACAAGACCAACAACCCAGCACAAGTGCTTGCGTTCTTTGGGACATTCTCTTGAACATTCTTCGAAAGAAAACAATAAATTTAAATCAAATTATGCATCTCAGTTTTACTGGGTGATACACAGAAACTTAAAGCAGAAAATGAGGAAATCATATTAGCAAATTAATCCAATTTAATCCAAGCAAATTAATCAAATTTATCCAATAGGAAGAAGAGCACGATTTGAAGCAACTTGATCACTGTGCAAACTTTTTATACAATTCCACACTCTAGCATCATTTATTACTTTAATATACTTTTAAAATCACTAAATCAAATTATAGGCTTCAGCATCACCGACTTAAAAAACATTAATAACTTCGAGCGACTAACGATTCTGAAGAACGGAACGGATGTTGTTCTAAACTACATTATTTAATTTCAATTCTAATGAAAATTTGAATGACATTCGTGTAAATACGAGAAAAAGAGGCACACAAAAGTGCTTGCACGATTACTTTAGATTCGTTAGCTAATTAAAAAAATGACGATGAATATGAAAGAGCAAGTTGACAATCCAAAACAAGACTTTTAATTCTTGCAGAACATACAATCATATTTTACTGAAACGCCAAAATGGAGGAGACTCTAACCAAGGTGCCACGTTTTGGCCCATGCGCATTACGCACAAAGCATAGCGACTTCACTACAAGAGCAGACGTGCGATCAAAACAGCTGCGCCGCCGATAGCCGAACTATGTCTCATGATGAACGACGATCGAGGAAAATCGCCGATGTCTAAACCGCCAGTAAGACTATGCCTAAGAACTGGAGCTTCGATGAAACAATACGCAAAAATGAAAACAATGTGATAGCAATATCATAGACGTGGTGTTCTGAATACTAACATTTGTGCGTGAATGAGACCTATTCTGACATTTCTTTAAGTTTCGCAAAGTGCACACGTATCTTCAGATATCTGATTCCAGCCGTTACTTTTGGAAGTATATGTTAATTAGGTAATTGAAGTTATGTAATAGCTATATATAGTGCGGTAAGAGTTATCAATCATTGTGTTTGGAACGTATCTTCTCCTCGGGTGTTAGGGTTTGTCTCGTGATATTGAACCGCATGTTAACTTCAAGCGGAGTTTCCGATTAAAAGTTTGGATATGAATTTCCACCATTTTGGTAAGAAGTTGAATATTCTACTACAAAATATAAGTCATTGGAATCCACAGGATTCCATTTTAAAGGGATATTGCCAGTTAAAGTGAATGTCTTAGGTTCCTGAAGAAATAACGATGCGGTTGATTTGATTTGATTGCCTATGAGGGGCTGCTCAGGCAAGGAAACCAAGTCTATAGAGCATAATATCCCTCCCAATCCCTAAAAAAATACAGTGTTCAGCCGTAGTTGAAACCGCCAGAAACCGCGACAATGGGCGGCAATTACTTAAATACGAGTATGAAATAAAATCAGCATACGGCCAGCCCTGCCACGAATTCCCCAATCGCAAGCAAGTGACAGACATGACCGAGACTTTACATTAGTGATCCATCACTGCCGGAAAACAGATTTTCCCTCGAGACACTGGGCAGCGAGGGGCATCAGTAGGCTGTGGAATCTTTTGGGTGCGCCGGAGAAACGTCCTCGCGACAGGCGCGAGATTCTCTGACACAGCTCTACGCGCAACAGAACCGACAGACAGGCTCCCTAAGTTAAATTTGACAGGTAAGTTAGATGGTTATATATGTTTTTAGTTTCCTCTTAAGAAGGGACGATGAGGTTATTTAGAGCATTTAAAGCCCAAATAAGTTAGTAAAATTCGGAAAAAGATTTTCCTCCATCTGAGTCATTCACTAAATTGAGCATATTTTGACCGCCTGTATTTAAAACTACCCGCTCCAATGCTACTTTCCTGTAATTTGTTGTGTATTTGTAGCTCCCTGTCAAGGTTTTCCCCCTTTCATAGAGCCAGTAAGGGTATGTCAGAAGGTTTTGTCAAGCTCTCTGTTATTATTAAAATGATACTTTTTGATATAGATATTGTACGTTTGCAATATTACTTCTGTTAAAACCCACGACTTTCTAATTTACGTATGCCATGTTTGCAAACATAGACGCTTATTTCCATAATTGGAAAGAACCTTTAATGCTAAAGTCATTCTACGTACCACGTTAAAGCATTCAAATTATTTGGAGGAAATTATGCATATTAACGAGACGATAAATATTGGCTTTATAAGGTATCTGATTTTCTGCAGGTAATTTGGAAGAGTTTCAGCTTTAGAAAAAAATATTTCCCAATATTGATTTTAGCCCTTCTATCTACAACTGCATTTTGTTTTTTAACGTAAAGATTCAATTACACGAAAATATTCAAATGTTTGACCTGCATTCTTTAATCTGACCAATTTAACTATGCGGAAAATTTTATTTATCGGATACATTAAATTACTAAGCAAATACATAAAAAAGAGTAAAAAAAGTTGTTTTTCAAATTATCTTTCAAGCTATATTTCAAGCTAAATTTGTTGCATAGAATTAAATTATTAAGATATCGCATGCTTTCAGCCATCAGAAAATTCTTACTTTTTCATGGAGTACAGTTAAATTTTAACACTTCTCTCTAAATTCTCAATTCTCTATTTTTAGTTTACCGTAACCGCGAAGATATTTAAATATTTGAAAGCAGTTATTAAAGCTAAAGTGGTTTGGCAGCTTTAAAATATTTAAATTCTTTAGAGAAAGTAAAGCCTTTTAATGATACGGTAAATACTGTGCTTTTAAGGAATCTTAAACAGCAAGTGACTTCAAAGGTAATTTATTTTAACAAAAACATTCAGTTCTTAAAATAATATGAACTTTATGTCTAGTCAAAGTTTATAAAAAACCTTTTAAGGACAGAGAATTTAAAAAATATTAAAAAAAATATATGAATATAATGTAGTATTTTTTCTATTTATAATTCAGATTAGAAATAGCCAAATTTTTATGAACTTTTAACTCTAGTTTTATTTTTAACTTTGGTTTGTACTTGAAATATTTCGCATGTTAAATAGACATACAGTAAAATTTCAAAATGAGAATATACGGCATACACATTTCATAAAAAATTGTTTTAATTGTTTTATCTCTATCACTCAGTCACCTGGCGTACTTGATCTGGTATTATGCTTTGATTTAGTATTGCCGATGTATCTGATATACGTTTTATCTCCGTAATCCTGTTCAAATTTACATTGTTATTTAGAGGTCATTAAAAGAAACTGTAAAGTGCAGAAAACTTAAAAGCAATCTTCACTACCGATATTCATCTATTCTACGACAGTTTTTCTATTATCATAAAAAATCAACAAAATGATATTTTTTTTTATTATTTCATTAATTAGTGGTGCAAAATAACCCATTAAAGCCAGTAACGTTGAAGTACTTAATACACTAATTATTATAAAGAAAAACAATTGGATAGAGAAAGTTAATTCCACTTATTTAATTATTTTCTACCACAAATGAAAACTGACAGGAAGTAGTTTTTTAGGTAATAAAAGAAGAAAATATTGAAAATTCACAAAAGTGGAATTCCACGTATTTAACATGTAACCGTAGCATGTTAAATGCATGTTTTTATCATGTTAAGCATTTTTTATAATGAATAAAATCTCGCAAAGACATTTATAAACTTTGGATTTATTTTGTATGCAGCTCATGTTGACTTCAGAGCATATATGAAACCTAAGCTAATAGCAGAAAAACTTTTTTTTCTCCTGTGCGCATGATTTACTTTTTTAGTGATGCAATTTACCTAAGATTTGCTCAAAATATTACCACCAATTTACTAGTAATTATAATACGATAAATAAATAATTAATTATTTAATATTTTACAGGTACCATTTAACGTATAGTTTCTATCCAAACATAAACGACAAATGTTGTAAACGACCTTTAATTTAATGTCTTTCACAAAAATTACTTCAGATTTTCTTTTCAGTAAATAAATGTTTAACAAACGTGTCACAAATAGTGATTGTGTTAGTCACTCACATACATAAGTTTACAGGTAGCTTCACTTATCGACTTCTTATTCGACTTCTTATTCACTTTTCTTTTAAATACATGTTATTTCATTTTACAAATAACGCACACTCTTGTTATTTCCCTACATATTCAAGAAAAAACTATTATAATGTGCATATTTAAACAAAACAGTTTTCTTTTTATTTATTTATTTTTTTAAATGCAGTTTTTTTATATTGTTAGATACATAAATCAGAAATGCAAATAATATTGTAATTGCTTTATAAATTATAATTATTAACTATACGGTAAATTTTTTATCATTGTATAGTGTTTAAATGATAGGAAAC
Organism: Maratus michaelseni; assembly: GCA_963931845.1. Classification (NCBI taxonomy): domain Eukaryota; kingdom Metazoa; phylum Arthropoda; class Arachnida; order Araneae; family Salticidae; genus Maratus; species Maratus michaelseni. Next base: position 327,498,344 of record OZ007589.1, read on the forward strand.
ATTATAGATAAGATAACGATAACATGCATTTAATCTAAATATTCAAGGATAACGTAAAACAATTTTCTGCATGCACAATTTACGAAATAATAAACCTAACAGAATTTAACAAATCTTATCGCAATTCGTCATAGAATGTAGTAATAGATGTATTAATATGTACAATCGTATATATTAAAAAAGATATCCCCACTCATTCCGCCGTAATTTATCTTATAAAAATGATAATCGTAAATAGCGAGTGGTAAAAACAAAAACTTCCACTAGTAAATGCTACGAATAGATTAGAGTTATTGTAACAATGTTTTTTTTTCAAAGAATAACAGCTATTTTTTACACTACATTTGAATTTCTTAGATCTAATTAGCCCGGAAAAATAAACAGTTTTTTGGGGTTTATAAATAAATTCAGAATAATCAAGTCTAAATATTGCATGGAAAATTGCCAGAGTCATTCAATAGTAAGAGATAAAATTGTAAAAGTAATTTAAATACAAAATAAACTAACTTTATATAAAAAGTGCATAACATTTCCGGTGAATTTGTAAGATTTTCTTTTATCTGGAGACAAGCAGTAACAGGAAAGGGTCCAATCTTAGAGAATGTATTAATCCATTAGTTCCGGATTTTATTAAGTGTGATATCGTTGAGAAGGTATAGACATGAGGTTCAGGAAAAATATAGAAACTGTCGTCCAATTCCAACAGTGCACGAGATATTTATTCCATAAAGTCATACGTAAAGAAAAATGAGAAAGAAATCCGATTTTGTTAAAGGTAGTGCAATTGGATAGTTCTTGCCATGAGGATCAAGAAAAGTACAGAAAATACTCATCTGATCCCAATAATTCAGGACATATGGGAAATCTCGTCTGTATCTTGATATAAAAATAATAAACCGCTTTCGTCAAAATTTGTATCGTTGAAAAGTTCTTGCCATGAGTAATAACTAATTGTTAACTAAATAAAAAGACAGTAGCTTTTATTAAAGATTACCCTAATAACATGATTCAAATAAGACCCTAGCTTTTGATAGTCTTGTTCTTGTTTTTTCCATTATTTATCTGTGACGTTATGGAAGAAATTGATACGTATCATGTGACTGGATGGATTTGGACAGGTTTTTCCTACACTTCCCTACACTTCTAAAGGATACCATTCTTGATGAATATTCTTGAGGATTACAGTTGAATATGTTCCCTAGTTAGACAGCCAAAAATTAAAAGCTCCATACATTTTCATATGAGTTTTAAACTTATCCAATCATGCAACTGATGCTGCTTGATCTTTGCACGTAAAAATTAATATAAGTCAAAATTCATAAATTTTTACCATGAATTTATTAATAATTTTCATAATTAATTTTTTTAATATAAAGCGCAAGATTTTGTTTTGGTTTATTCTCTGTATCTTACTAAATATGAAACATTTTAAAAGGGTGATTTTTCATGAAGATATAAAAGTTTGTCGCATAACTTTTAAATTAACATCCACACATTTTAACATGTCCTAGTGTGATTAAGATTAGAGATAAATGTATCAAGAAAAACATTTCAAGTTGAGTTGATTCAAGGAACTCAAATATGTCACAGGTAGCTTTTACCACATAATAAAAAAAGAGTAAAATTTTTAATGTATATACACTCCCTAATCAATGCTAAGGATTTAACAGTAGATGTTATTAAAATTACGATTTTTCTCGTTAATTTTGCTAAAAATTATCGGGGAGATATGTTTTTTTTTACCACTACCATATTGAACGTACCCCGGCCCACACATAATGGATATAACTATATGTGTGTACTTGTGTGTGCGTATAAGAATCCAATGTCAAGAGAAGAAAATCCATACAATATTACGTTATAGGGCATTTAGTTTATAAATAAAGACTATTTTAACTCTAGGATACTAAAATAAATATAATTTTACAAAAACTCTTAATAACTTTAGAAGACTACATAACGCATTATCGCATGGTATAAAAATCGTTCAATAAATTAAAAAAAAGGTAAGAAGTGAAAAAAAGAAAGAAAGTAAAACACTGTATTTGTGACATTTTTTAAAAAACTACTAGATTTTTTTTATACCTCTAACCCGTACTTGCCGAGCCTGAGTGCCTCGCTTCACAAGTTAGTACCTGTACGCGGGGCGATATTCGCCTGATTACAGCATTGTTGTGATCCACGCGACAAGAGCTTTGTTCGCATCGCTGCAGTGCTCTCTAGTGGTTTGCTGTAGTTTTCTTTGTTTGCCGGTTCATGGTTTCTCTTTAACTTTGTTGAATTGGCAGATTAAAAAAAAAAATCAAATATTAAAAAAGAGAAAGGACGTGGTCTCGTAATTTAGCTCTCTCGTAATTTAGATCTCTTGTAATTTAGGTCTCGTCACTTGATCAGTTGACAAGACATTCACCTGACTAGGCACCACCAGAGGTATACTTCATAGGGAACTTGGAGGACTTTGCACACACGAAGAATTTTACATAGACCAAGCGCCATTAGCGTACATGGCTAAGCTACTAGATTAAAAATTGACAAAACTAACTCTACTTGTGATAGCTCGTTTCTACATATTTCTTTTCTTTCTCTTTATACGTTGTAATAAAATAATCACAAGAATAAATATGGTTTGGGAATTTTTTGAAAAAGTATTTTCATTTGTACCTGTTTAATTATGGTTGTTTGCCCTTTGCCGGAATGGATCATTTTTCAGCAATTGTTTGGGTCACAACAAATAATAAATTTGAAAGTCTTAGAAAATTTTAATTAATTTTTAGAAAAATATTCTTAATAATAATCACAGTGGTGTTTCCTTTTTTAGCAACAAAATATGTTTCATTTTAAATGTTTTATTATTTTTAGCAAATGTTACCTAATTTATGTGCAAAAAAAGTCACTCTAGATACAGAAAAGTAATAAATTTTTAATTTTTAAAGGTTTAATTTTTTTAATATAATCTCCTTTTACACACGAAAATTTAATTAAAATTATGCATTATGTTACATTTATGTAACCTTATGAGCAATTTTCTTTAAAATAAGCTTTACCGTAAACATATTTAAAATTTAAAATATGTATTCAGGCTGAAAATATTCAAAGAGTCTGAAATTTAAATCGAGAAGTAATTCGTGCAAGAATGTAGAAAATTTGGTGGTAGAATTTTGAATTATTCCACGATTGTCTTCATTTTTATAAAGTAAGGAAATATTAAACTTATAAAGCGTAAATTTATGCAAAATACTGGAAATACCGTAAGATGATTTGAAAAGTTAAATATAAGTTTTTTTTTACAAGGTAAAACAATTAAGATATTTTACATTTTTATTATGCCTGATAGAGAGCTTTGTGTTTTTTACAATTTTATATATACTTCGAATCTAAACTTAATATAAAAATGTGATTAATTTAAGATTTTATATATACTTACAATCTAAACTTAATGTAAGAATGTGATTAATTTAATATTTTATATATTTTTAGAATCTAAACTTAAAATAAAAATGTGTAAAATTGTGAAAATTTTAAAATTGTGTTTATTAGTTTAAAATACTTGTCTTAAAAACAGTTGTTTTTGTTAATTACACTTCTATATTTCTACTGTATACTGTTAAAAATTTGCAGCAAACTGTCCAGTCATTTAACCGTTTTTATAGAAAATGGTTACCTAACCGTAATTTAACGCTATTCTGACCATATTATTCCCCATATTATGGTCAGAATAGAGTTAAATTACAGTTATGTCACCGTGTTTTACAAAAACGGTCATATGACAGGACCTTTTGCGGCAAATTTTTAACAGTGTAATCTCGAAGCAGTTATGCATTCTCTTTCGAGAAAACTGGTTTGAGTTATATTCTAGATTTAAAGTTTTCATTATTCAAACCAATTTCATTCTCGTTGAGACTTCGAGATATTGCAGTTTCACTCTTTCCCGATTTCCGCAAACAAAAATTTATTTACTGTACTTTACTTTACTTTACTTTAAATTAATTTAATAAAGTAAATAAATAAACTATATGATTATTGCTGAATTGAATCAATATAGAGAGGTTTTTGACTTCGTAACATTTAGTTTTGACTTCGAAATCATGCATGCATTTAGTAATTAGCGTATAAAAAGTATTTAAACATAACGTGCTCAAAATCTTGGATAGTGAAATCATGCGCTTACCTCAAAATAAGGATTGTACAGCTACAAGTATGCATCGAAATGGGATTCACGCTATTCACTGGTTAAATAATTTCATTGCGCACCTATACTGTGTGTGGCAACTCCAACTGCCTATAATAAAATTCAGCTGATGTTGACGACATATAATTAATCAATTTTAATATAATTGATTTCTAAAACTATTTAAAATAAAATCAGTAAGAAACAAATTTTCTTACCTTCTAAGTTTCAAAAAACGGGCATCGGGGCTCCATTGCTTCAATAAAGAACATCTTTCAGTTGATTCGATATATTCCAATATATGCAATATTCACGAGAGAATAATCTTGACTCAAATAAAATTCTGAGATTAATAAACACACCACTATTTAATGACAAATAAAACGACGAACACACATCATTATATACATTTCTAATACGGAGCGACACGCTCTCTTACAATCGTAATCACAAACAATACTAAACTAAAACGTTAGAGTTCAAAAACTAAAGTTCTAATAAAAAAATGTTCTGAAAAAGTTACGTAATAAACAATGTTGCGCGCATGCGTCAAAGTCTCACTGTCTCTTTTCTGCAAATCGAAGTACATCCCTACCTCTACACTGCGTAGGTGCTTTTTATGTTTCAAAACTTTGAGAAGAAAAGGGGGATTTTGGATGATGCAACAGGAAATGAATTCCCAATTACAACATCCTCCCACCTTTGAGTTTCGGGATCTGGAACTCAAACCCAATTCGTTCGATGTTTTATGATACGCCCGTATCTGGAGCGACGAACCGAAACGTCCGATGTACTGTCGCTGACCGAACCACTAGGATGATTACTAGCACCTTTATGTTCATTCAAGATATAGTAAAATTAAAAGGCTGAATCTAAACTGACTCTCCAGAAGGTCTGTTTATATACCTCTGTTGATGAGGACATGAATTGAACGTGAATTGGTGATCTATTTCCGGTTCTAGAAAATTCTCCATATTCCTGTAATTTTCATCCAGGGGCTTTCGTTCCTCGAAACTTCCAATTTGGCTCTCAAAATGGTCGCAAACATTGCCAAGTTACTTATAAAGTAGTGACCTTGCGACAGACCCGTCGGTTACACAACACAGTAAATCAGTAATAACTCAAGTTTACAGTTTAACGAACAATTTTATTAAAATTCAGAGATATAGATGGCTGGCAATAGAGCTGGGAGAGTGAACTATGCCTAACAAAATTCTAACTTAACTAAACTTAAATTCACAATCAGGTCAGTTATATGAAAAATTACTAATAAAAATTAACCTATATGAGTTAAATGGCTGCTCACAATCACCCACGGCTTCGATGTCGAAAGATCTGTACTTCTCACAACACTTCATTGGAAATCCTATTCACAAATTCTTAAAATGTAACTTATAAACTAGAGACTCGTGGCCTCCGAAGATGTATTTTATTTGCAAACTACTTAATGCACTCTTACAAAACCAGATAGCAACTACGCTGTAATTACGCCACAAACGATGTACACGTGTCAAGTTTCCTAGCTGTCGTAGAACTAAAATATGAGCTGAAAGTCTCAACTTCATATGGAAAGGCAGGATTCGACTTTAAATCTTTTACACCAGCTTTAGTTCCCGTACTTATAGTTTGCTGAGTAACTACCGTGACCTAATTAACATAAAATGCCTGGAACAACCAAGAAACTTGCAATTAGAGAACCAAATACGCACAATTGAAAAATAAAGAAAAATGTAGGACAGAGGTCGCACAGGCACACAGGTTAAAATCTGTCAAAACGCTCACGCTCAAAAACTAGACGCCCTTTATATTTGAGTTGCTAGTACTGCTCCAAATTTCGTCACTAAAGTGAACCATGACTTATATTAGAGTATATCCCATTCATTGTTGATCACTGAACACAAACACCGTTGTTCCTTTCCATTGTTTGGATTTTGCTTATATTTTTCGTTGAGGAATTTTGTAGAAATAACATCTATATATATATTTTGTTTGAATATCCCAAACACTATTCTAAAATTTATGTAAAATGTAAAGATAAGATTAAATATGTTCACTCACATTCACCTTAAAACATATTTATTTGAATTATGTCTTTCAAAAAATTTTTCAATAATCGTTTACTGAAATACATCAAATGCAATGGATATCACAACTTATAGTAATTTGATTTTCGTTTTTATTTATTTTAATGCAACCGTGATCTATATCCATACTTCAATACATTTTCCTGAACTATTTATAAAACAGATTTCAAAAACTTTAATGATTTGTTGGGATTATACATCATTCTTCGTGACATAAAATGCCAAACCAGATACGTTAAATTGTATATGATTTTATTTCATGTATAGAGTTAAATGAGATGTTTTCGAATATTATTTTCATCAAATTGTGAGAATATTCCGTAGATTTAATATCTGATAATATTTTTTAACGAAAGAAGGATTTGTTTAATTGCAAGAGGAACACAACAAATATTTTAAAATAATTTCCATAAGTTCCGATATAAAGGTTAACATTAAAAAAGTTTTATAAAGTCAGTTGTAACTAATACTTTAAATCACAAAACAGTTCAGCTCTCTCGCGGGCTTTTTCGTTCAATTGCTTTTTCCATTGCCTACCATTGGTGTTAATCTCACGTAAGTAAAGGACTCCGTCTAGATGTCTCCACAGAAGTTTCAAAGGTCCTTTATGTTCTTACAGATCATGGTTCGGCCTGCACGAACAACAGTGAAATAAGACCTGACACGGCGTGACCAGAACCAATTTATTAGAAAATATCCTATGTTTCTTTTATAGCATTACCCTAAACTTAAACGCCTTTTAAAAGAATATTTCATACATATTTATGCAAAAATTTAATTTTTCAGATTATATAACCGTATATGGAATAACATTTTTGCTTAGTTAGATAAATACATTAAAATGAAGACCCAATTCATGAAATATTGTAGTTTTAAACCAATGCGCTTGTGTTCCAAACACGATAAATATATAAAATAAATTGCACAAGATAAATTAATGTGCAAGTTATAAAATCGCTAAAGTTCATATTGAAACTTTGAATACATGTTATTTTATAGAAACTTAAATAGATAAGCAAAAATATTCCCTAACGTGTTAAAACAAATCATAATTTTGAAAAAAGAAAAAAAAAATTAAGAAAACTGATTTTTACAAAAATGTTCTGTAATTTATGAAACTAAAATCAATGTCTAAAGATTCCGTTAAACAAATACACAGGGTGTACATAATTGAAGTTCAGTAAAGTTCAGTAAGTAAATTATACACCAAACAGATGTATACAAAGATTTGTTTCTTCTAATAGCATAAACCATAAGAGAATATTTATTGTTATTTAGTAACATTGTGTTTTTTAACTTAATTACATAAACCATTCACGTGTAATTTTTTTACGAATGATATTTTAGTCTTAAAAGTGATTTAAATAAAAACATTTGTGAAATACATAAACAATATAAAATAATAATATAAGCGTATAATAAGTAATATAAAATAGTATAATAATGTAATAAATAATGTAATAAATAATATAATATAATAATATAAAATAAAATCATAATAGAATAATATAATAAATAATACAAAATAAAAATATAAAATAATAATATAATATTATAATAAATAATATAAAATAATAATATAAAATAATACTATAATATTATAATAAATAATATACAATAATAATATAATATTACAAAATATACAATAATAATATAATATTATAATAAATAATATAAAATAATTATTCATATATTTTACATATATAAATAATACGTGTGAAATATATAAATGCGAAAAAAATATGACTCGTCTTTATTGGCAAAAGTCTTCAATCCTCTCAAAAGTATTAACCAAACAATTTTAGGCCAGAAAAATATCTCTCCCGTGAACAGCTTTATTAGAATAAAGAAAATTCACTAAATAAATTTGAACAAACGTCTCTCAGGGTTAAGGTTTTCTTTGTTTTATTTTCGAAAAAGTTTAACTCTTAATTCAATTACTCTTATTTATTTGTGATTGACAACGTAGTTCTTTCATCGATTGTTCCCTTCATCTCTACACAGTAACTCCTTGTTACTATCCGTGGACATTTCTGGGAATTATTTAAGGGGACGACATAGTTACTAAATCACAGGTAAAACAGCTAATTTTGGTGCATACATTTCTCGGTAACCAACGAAGATATTTTAATATTTTTATTTATTAGTTTTGGCAGCAGCAGAACTATATATGGGGTGTTCGGAAGAAAAAAGAATGTACAATATTTATGTTGTTTTTAAAAATAACTCTCGGAAATTGGGGATTTTTATATAAAATATAATACTTTCTTACATTAGTTTGTGCATATTTATAATTCAGAAATAGTATAATAATTTCAGAAATATTTTTTCTTTTGTTATATTTTTAGTGAATCTTTTACTGAAATAGTTTTTCATGAATATTTTATCTTTTACTATGCAGTCTAATATTAATCTAAAAATAATTCATATACAATTCACATACATTTTGAAACATACATTTTAATCCTGATATTTAAATTCTAATTTTAAAAAGTGATCCGCTAGTCATTACAATAAATTTTTGAGTCATAGTATTATTTCTTTTCGATCTACAAGCAACGATTTTAATGCTTCTACTTAATGTAAAATTATATTGACATGACTTTTCTGCAATATGTAACTAACTAGAAAGAAAAACTGTTGTCAAATTTTCATGCTGTACTTCGTGTCTCGCTTCCAGGTCTAATCTGCCGTAAAATATAAATTCGTGAGCAAAATGACTCGTGAGCAAAATAAGCTCGTGAGCAGAGAAATCCCTGTCGCTGTCCCATATCTGTCTCAATTTGCAGACTAAAGCCTCTGAACTGTATTTTATTTTGTTATAAAAGTAAAGAATTAGAATAGTCGACTTTTACAATAAACTTTTACCATGATTGAATTCTTTTGTTTTGTACTCGTTTGCGAATAAAACTAATGCATATTATAGCAATATTTATTGATTTAAATTTGTGTTTCTGATTCTAAAAATAATTTCTAACCTGATATTCAGTTATAGCATTCAAAATATTCTCTTATAAGCTGGTAATAAATCGTCAAAAAAAAAAAACTATTTCAAGTGACGTTTTCTTCAGTTTAATCTGCAAGCAGTTGTCAGGACATTTTATAGGTAATTTTAAATGTAATACAATGAATGAAATTGTTTATTAGCACTATCTCTTGCTTTTCGGAAAACGACTATGATGCTATAAACCCCTTACTGACAGTCTTCGCCCACCTACCTTGTAGTTTTGCAGCTGGGGTATTTGTTAGCTAGTGAAAAATAAGAGAACAAATAATTTATTGGACATTTCTATGTACGATATTTCGACAGAATTAGTAATGATCTAAGATCAAAACTAACGTCCAGAGCATTGTGCTCAACTAAATTGACTTGACGCTCGTTAATTGTAATCATATTAAAGAACGCTAAATTGTTGCTAAGTTGCACCGTTACTCTTTGTTTACGTAACTCCGACAATAAAATATATCCACTTTTCCAAAAAGCTTTATTTTTTTGAAGTTCTAAAAATTTGATTAGATTTTATATTTAAAATATATATTTAAATAAGTATTAATTCAGAAAATTATATTTTAGAAAAACTTTTTCAATAAACTATGCATTTTTGATTAGATATTTTCTTAGATACATACAGTAAAAAATGTTTATACGAAAACAAAATAAAACAAAAATACTCTGAAATACCTCTAACTACCATACTCAGAACAAATTATATAATTCTAATAAAATAAACAGAAATAATTAACATTTCTGAAAGGGTACACTTTTTATCTTGTTTGAGCTTTTCAGGTTTTCGGGATTGTATTATTCGAAATATCTGGCATGAAAGTCATTATTGTGACTTATGAAAATGTTCCACGTATAAATAAATTCGTCATTATCTCTGAATTTAAAGTATGTATTTCAAAACATTTCTATGCAATTAAAAAGTTTTTACTCTTAAGTATCTTTTACAACTAGTTATGTCATACTCGAGTGTTTATTTGACACTAGAATATTTATTTGAACTTTTGGTATTTATTATAGCATTTCATAACAACTTTCTAGTGGTGTTTATATTTATTTTAATTATGTATTTTTCTAAAGTTTTAAAATAAGCTGATCAAATTATTTTCAACAGGCGAAAATGAATACGAATTGAATAATAATATCTCAGAAAAGATTTATCTGTTAAATATCATGTTATGCTTTTACAAATTTATTTATTACTAATTAGTTTTATTTTCTATATATTAATGGTTACTTATAGTACATGATTTTCTTGCATAACACATTGCAATTTTTTGTGACATAAACATTGTATGTGTTTTTAATAGAATTAAAAACAACTTTTTTTCAAATAGACAAAATTAAAAATATAATGTGCAGCAGGAATGTCAGGATGGCTCTCAAATTACTATCCTTGTTTGGAGATGGGCCCACATTCCAGTAGTCAACACTCTGGATGCAAAATTAGGAGCTTGGCCGAACTTCGAGGGTTTGAAACAAGCGCCATCTAGTTAGGGTGTCTGCTTAAAAATGTCAGGGTTTTTCTCTGAACGAAAACTACAATTCGGGTCGTTATCCCTCCGAAACGTTTTACTGAAAATATCCGATTATCAGTAATATGGCCAAAACTGGACGAGTATTGAAAAAAAAAATTCCACCCTGTTTTGAGGCATATATACATAAAACTAATTACCAGAAAGAAATTGAATTTTATGCTCAGGCTTCTGAAGATAAGGGGGTGTAAATTCCATGAAACAAATTCAGTAGCCGATGTAGAAAAATTTTGGTACTATTGGAGTCGAAAATAGACACCTATTTACATTAAAATGCTAGCAAATAGATTATGCAAAATCCTTTGTGCGTGCGCGGCTGGAGCAGCGCTATTTTTGCTTGAAATAACCTTCAGAACGTTTTCGCTAATAATTAATTCATTTGATGACTGACGATTAGTGCTCAGTATACATGAAGCTTTCCTATACCAAAATACAAAAACAGTAACGCTCAAGTACTAAATTTCTCGCTAAATCTATTTCCCCATCCCTGAAAAATATAAGTAGATTAAAAGGTAAAATAGTCACCTCGTTAAGTGTGTCAGCCTTGAAACAACCAAACATGTATGACTCATTACTAGTTCTATATAAATATTCAGAATTCTTTGTTGATGGCTAATGAGTTATGAAAGGTGCTGCACATTGTTAAATTATAATGTTTCACTGTGAACCAAAATCATTATATTAATAAATTATTTTATCTCAGTGTGGCTGACATCTGGGCAGTATCTGAACATACAACTTCTAATCTTATAAAAAGCAATAAAATTACATATATATATGAAAAGTTATTTTTAAACATGCAATATTTTAAAACTTGTATATCTATTCCTCTCCATAAAAATTTATGCAAGTTTTAACACTTTTTCCATTTAATAACATTATTGTCTGATGAAGAGTATTACATATTTTAAATAAAGATTTTTTCTTTTAAAACAAAAACGAAAATGTTTTATTTTAATCTTTTTAAAAGCAAATTAATACTAATTCTTTTAAATTCTCTCTGAACCATAAGTTTCTTAGGTAGTTTTCAATACAAAAAGTAAAAGTTACCTATTGCAGTCGTCCTGAGGAAAGCAATTCCAGAAAATTTTGGTACATTTTCGACGATCATAACCCCCGATCCCAAAAACCACCCGCCGTCCAAATGTTGATTTATATATATACCACATTAGTCATGCTGTAACCCTCTTATTTATTAACCGATTCGTATGTGAGTGATCATGAGTACCGGACATACCAAGGTCTCTACCGAGTTCGTTGGGCAGCTTCTTCCGCCATATTGTTTAAAAATGGTGTCCATTTAAAAATAAAAAAAATAAGAAAGATGTACAAAAAATTATTAATTGAACCAAAAATATTCCTGTTAAGTGTTAGATAGTGATACAAGGATTCTGGTGTGTCTTTTTGGTTTTGGCTTTATCTGAAAAAAAAATGGTTGAGATATCGTAGTTTGAAATTGTAGGGTGACTTATATTTTGAAACAATCTGATTTTTGTTATGCTGTAACTATCGTACTTTGTGAACCGATCTGAATGTGGCAAGGCATGTGTACAGGACATAACAAGATCCACAACAAACGTACATAACAAAGTTTTGTTTTGTCGTATTTCGAAATGTTAAACTGCAAAAGGCTAAAAAATGTGTTTTTAGACTCTTGGTTCTTCATTTGCGCAACGGGCTCTCAGTGGCATCGACAGAATTTTCTAGGAATTTTACGTTGTTCATTATGGTTTTTAATTAATATCTCGTTTAGGTAAAAATTAAAAAATCTGAGCATCAGATGCATTCGAGCCAGTCTTCCTCAATCCTCATACAAAATTTCCGACGTCTACTTATAATAGATATTCCTAGCCATCGCACACATGCACACACAATGCACAAACTCTTTTCTTTTATTAGCATAGATTTCATCAGGCTGTGCGATGTTGTTTATTATATGGCACCCCTCACCTCCGCTGGCACGCCAACTATCTGGCAATTTTATTATCTTCACGTATAATCTATCATATGAAATTAAATCACCGACGCTAAAAATGGCTTAAAATTTTTGACGTTGCCTCTCGAACTATAATAATCTTCTCTGTTCGTTGACTGGGAAAAATGAAAAAAGCGTACCAGTGAATCAGGTGTACAATGTGCATCATAGTATGTGAATGACAGAAAATCTGATAATTAAAAAATATCGCAGAAATCCTTTCTCAAAAAAATATCCTTTTAAAAACAGTTATTAAGTTCCAAAATGACAGAGATATAAAACATGATGTATGGAAGTAAAGATGGCATCATATAAAAAGGTACTGACTGTGTACTAGTGTCGAATCCAGCAACAATAGCAATTGGGACATATTCTTTTAGTTTTTAATGTGTTCGTATTTTATTTTGTACTGTCTTTAGTTTTGGCTCGCAAATCTGATAATAATCTACGATGCATGCATATTCGGTAAGTTTTACTTCAGTTAGTTTTCCGTTACCTCAAATTAAAATAGAAGAAAATCATTGGTTATTTTCAGTTATTTTAGCAGTAAACGCAGAAGAATGTAATTATTTAGCATTTGCTCACAACAAATTACAGTATTTAAAAGTGCAATTACTTCACATAATTTATTTACTGTTTCTATATTTAGAAAATTATTTCACATTATTTACGTGTTGTATTCAGTGACTTAGTGAACCATGTATGGTTTCATATCGTTATCTAAATTATTCCACCCTGAATTTCAGCCGTTAACTTTTGGAAAAAAAGTGCACCTTATACACTACTAAATAATGTACTTATAAACTGAGTGGCCAAAATATAATGACCACCTACTACATAGTACTAATACGTCGTGTTTACTCAGGTTTGATGACAGCAAATATTCTTAAGATCGGTGTACGGATATGCTTTACGATAACTTTGAGTTGTATTATACAACAATTTGTTGTATTGTAGCTCTTCTGTTGCTTCAAACAATGTATGTCAGTCTCCAGGCTGACATAACGCATGGGCTGAAAAGTTCCAGGTCTGGCACACAGATGGCGTAGCAATTGCCAAACCGATGATTTTTTTAGTAAATACTAACCTTTAAAAGATAGCAGAAAAAATGTTATGATGATTCGCCGTGTGGATAAAACGTTAGAGTGGTTTTAGTTGAACGACTTTGTTGATAAACAAAAAAATGGATAAACAATAATTTCAAGAATTTTTATTTGATGGGAAAAAACACCGTTCAAGCAAAAGCTTGACTTGATAACCGTTATCCGGACACTGCACCAAGTAAATCAACCGTTATTGACTGGTTTGCTGAATTTAAACGTGGTCGTACGGACACCAGTGATGCACGACACAAAAGAGGGGAATACTCCTTTTTTATTTTGTGGACATACAAAAAGTCCACAAAATTGTTTTGGGGAACAGCAAAGTGAAGTTGCAGGTGATAGATCAGACTCTGAAGATATCCAAGGAACGTGTAGGTTTTATTTTGAATGAACATTTGTCTATGAAAAAGCTGTTGTCAAAGTGGGTGCCGCGCATGTTGACTTTTGACCAAAAACAACAACGAGTCTATGATTCTGAGCACTGTTTGGACCTTTTCCGTTATAAAACTATGTTATTTATAGTAAAATTATTATTTTTATTTATTTATAAAATTATTATTATTAACTTATTATTATTATTATTATTATTATTATTATTAAATTATTATTATTTATTATTAAAGTTATGTTATTTATTAAAGTTATAAAGTTATAAAGTTAAAAAGTTATAAAGCTATGTTAAAAAGTTGTATTTTCTTTATTAGACCGGGAACTTATCAGCCCATGTGTTATATTGTTCACAAGCAATTTTCATCCACAATTCCAGATTTCGACAGATTTTTTTTTCTAGTTTAGATGCAGTTCTTTGAAGACTTGAGACATTCCTCTACGAGAAAAACCAAGAAAGTTAGCGATTTCTGATAAACTGGAATCGACAATCTGCTTTCTGGCGATCACATTCATGTTTCTTCAAAGTCACTCAAATCTCTTATTTTCCCAAGGATAGACAAAATGCAAAGTTCACTGGTGCTTTTGACAAAGGACAACTTTTTATGAGAAAATCCAGTTCATTGCATCAGCGCGCAAACTGCACGGAGAAGTCAAAGTTTGAATGGGGAGTTTCATAATATTATGGCCACTCAGAATATTATTGTTTTCATACAATATCCCTAAAACTTTTCATTTAGAATAGTTACGAATATGTCATTTTAATGATTTAGGCGCTAAGGTAATAATAATTTAATCTAGTTTCCTGATTGTTATCCATGATGAAATCTTTCATAAATTTTGAAATAAATTTTAAATTCTGTATCTAAATTGCACATTTTAAAGAATAATACATTATGTGTTTTTTTTAATTAAATTAATCCGTGTAACAAAATTTAGATTAACTCAATTAATTTTTGTTCACATTTTAATAAAACTAGAATTACGTTTTTTTTTCTTTTCCGCTCATGTTTATAAATTTTTTCTAAAATAAAAATCGCTTTAAAATAATTTCTGTACCATTACAAAATTAATCGAGAAAAGTAATTAATATAGAAAAATTACATTTGTTTTATTGATGAAAGCGAACAAATTCTATTCATTCTTTATACTAGAACAAATAAAATGATCATTTTGAAGGATACGTTTTTTTTTTTTTTTTTCTTTTACGAAGTTAACTTTTTTATTATCTGAATTATAAACTGAATTGAAATCTATTTGTATATTTAATTATTTTGCCCATATTTCGCCTTCTAATGCTTTATTTTTAAAGATACTAAACATTAAAATCTGAAGAACATTTTTTATGTATTATTTTTATGAAAATTTTTGTTTTTATTTATTTTCTTTCTTGAGAAGTTGAAGAACGTTTAAGGAATTATATCAAATGCATATTATTATGTTTACATTAATAATATTTACTATATCTTACATTTACTCTATAGTGTGAATTATTTTATGTACATCTACAGTTAATTAGAAATAGGGTAGAGTGGTACAAAATTAAACAGATATATTTTTAACCCCTTTGCGACGAGCGTTGCATCACGTACATGTGCCACATAGAATGATAAGTATTTCTTAATATCTCAACCAGTAATTTTTAATTGAAAGTGTTATATTATTTAATAAAAACATTTCGGTATCCATCTGTTAAGCTCAAGATTGCGGGTTCTGTACCCGTCGTTGTCTGCAAACTTCCTAATTTAATTTTTTATATTGTTCTTTTTCCATGAGCTCATTTTTCCATTTTAGTATCTCCCCTCTTTTTCTTTAAATTGTTGCTATTAGTTTGGAACCTGCTATTTCTTGTTATTAACTACATTTGTTATTTTCTGGGGATGTGTGGCAGTAGGCTACAGTCACCTCGGCAAATCTCTTGAAATTCTGCAATTAAATAAAAGAAAATTTTCTTTAAAAAAAACCCGGTGATAAATTATTAAAAGTCTGTAAAGGGCGCTCGTCGCGAAGGGGTTCAAATTAAGAATTTGTACCGCTATATTTTAGACTGTTCTGTAATGCTTTGTTTTGAGTGTTCGACGATCGCATTTGTAGCGTAGATTATATTTTCTTTGGATGGTAAAAAATAAATCAAGTATTAGCATCTAAAAGTTACTCATTTATCATATTACTGTTAGATATAATAAATATTCAATCTGTGATATTTCAGTTGAAATATCAGATATGCTGCTCTATTTATCCACTTAATGCTAAGAATTTAAAATATGCCAAAAGAAGGGGTATATACTCATTTTTTCAACAAATCGACATGTATGCAATGAGACATATAATTCTGGAACACAAACAAACAGTATCTAACTGCATATCATTAGAATTAAAAATTTTTAATTAAGAATAATATGCATATATGGTGCTTTAAAATTATTTTATGCCTTTGAGTTATGCACACCCTTAAATTCGAAGATTTTCCCGACCACATAGCGTCCACAAACTTCAGTCTCTCAATTTATCAGTCGTTGAAATTTTTAAAGCGCGGTCATTGTTACATGCATGTTCAGAAATCCACACATAAACATTCACATAAAAAACTGCTGAAAGTTTTGGTGAAGCACATAAAAAACAACATTGTGTCAGCACGTAAGCGAAAATTTTTTCATTAGTATAGTGATTTTTTTCCTGTACCTATCCATGTGTATTAGTAAATTCGAGGTATGCTGTATGCTCCCAATAAGCAGATTTATTCTGATGAAACATATCCGAACACTACCGATTTCAAAGTTTTGTAATAACTATATAGAAGTACCTGACGAATTGTTCTTGCACTACGGTGATGGAAAGAACATATTTGACCTCATATTTTTTAGTGACGATTTAGTCACGAAATCGGTTAGAGAACCAAAGAGAAATTTAATTAAAAAATTAATATCTGCGATCCACATGTATGATAAAAGCTTGTAAGAATCTGTATCTAAAACAAATTATTATATAGGCACAGCATAAGTATACATTTGTGTACGAATAGCACATATATTCATGAAGATATAAATGTTACTTTTAAAAATTCAAAATCATACAACATATTTTTCTTTATAATATGAATGGTTTAAACGTTAATTTAACGCCACAAAGTGCAATAGAAATATTATGCAGCAATTATAAAAAATGTACACATAATGAGTATTTGACAAAAACATAGCATTTGCATGAACTAATTTTTAGCTACGCATGCACGAATGACAATACAATTTTTTTCATACGTTGGCAGTCAACTATGTTGAGAAACGTTTATAAAAAGACCAGTCAAATATCGAGAAATTTCAAGAATTTCTCGATGATTGAGATATTTTAGTGACATTCTAAAAATGACCAAGCAACAAGGGATTTCTACGAAATGTCACTTTCTTCATAAATCATAGGATAATTCCACTGCATTACAAAAATTTTATACACAAATTCTACATATACATAAACATTTTGAAATGAAGCTAAAAACATGACGTATAATGTATTCATTTTCATTTTATGGCAATATATTATATTTTATATAAATGTATCTTCATTCGGTTATACCAGTTTTTTTGTTACATGTTTTTATTTAACATTCCTGTACCATACTATATTTTTTACTCATTAACATTGAATCTTAACTAATACGTTTATTAGTAAATTTTATTTATATTGAAAAGGAATATAGATTCATCTTTGGGAATTAGTAATTACATAAATTACTATTGAAAAATATGTTATTTTTTAACTGGTATAATACCGAACTATATAATAACTGTTATAATAAAATAAAATAATACATTTAAAATCAGTTGTGTACAAGCCCAAAAATTATGAGTTGATCACTTAACTTTCATTACATTCGTTAACAATATTAATACATAACTGTTTTTGTTTCACTTGTTACGTACAGCGGACTCGTATTCTAATCGAACTATTTATAAAGTCTCGAAACCTTTTCACTAGAACTAACATAAAAACGACCTCTATGATATGAGAATCATATATTAATTTTAATCTATCATATCCTTCATTTAAATTATATTTTTTCCCCTTCCTTTTTCAAAATTTAATTGAGTTATCTTTAACTACAAACAATAATCCCGCTGTAATTTATACCCTTTCCCTTTTTCATTTTCACTTGTGCTCGATCACTAATATCTCACGGCTTTTCGATTAAAATAAAAAAAAGAAAAGAATTAAATCAGCACAGATGCCTTTTCGTAATTTCACTTTCCGAAACCAAGCTTATAACACAATAGGTGCATAACGCATTTTTGTGGCCACAATGTCAGTTAAAAGTTATGCGAATCTTCCATTTGGCCCAAATGCATGCCCTTATTTGGTAGTGGTAATAACTCAATCACTCACACCCATGTCTAAAAATATATTCTGATTGTTAAAAGCACATACTGTTTTGTCTGCCGAAATCCGTTCACATGAGAAAGATATTTGTCGGTTATAATCGCCGTGGCGATATTAATTTTTGAAACAAAATTCGTCCTGTCGCCAATAATCTGGTAACCTCGCCCGGCAAATACCATTTGTTATGCCTATCTCTGTCTGAAAGTATTTACGCCTAGACACTCTGTAGCAACCCTATTTTGGCGAGATTCTTGTCAGTGCAATTCCAACTTGTATCGTGGAAACAACACTCACTTCGCCTCCTGTCTCCGCATAATAATGACCGTCTAAGAACGGTTTTTCTTGTTTTCCCCTCTTCTGCCCGCAATCATCTTGCCATCGTCATAATGATCTTTTAATAAAATGACTTGACGACTATTCTGGAGTTTTTTTTTTATTATACAACGAACCTGACTCCTTTGGATTTTTATTCGATCACGAACAACAATAACAAATTATGATCTGATCAGCCAACATCTTTACAACCTCGTTAATTTCGAAATTTTTTATCACATCGGTTAATTCGAACTAAACATTTGAATATCTTCAAAAAAATATATAAATAAATAAATAAATAAAAGCTGCGATTTTTCTGACGAAGTCTATGGACCAGATGATGAAATTCCAAATGTCCTGTAGTATAGTGCCTACTTATTACTTTAAGAAGGTACCCTGTAGTCGAGTGAGTATGGGGATTTTGCGTGCAATCGTGGTGTCCGGAATTCTAATAATTATGCGTGATTAAGCTCTCTATTCAGTCATAGCTTGAAATTTCGCAAAGTATGTCTGGATCGCCGGGAATGTGATTGTGACGGTTATTTCTTGCAATGGTGTGATAATTAGATATCTGTGGTTGTGCAGTTGCTATAAATAGTGCGGTAGGAATAAGATTCAATGGATTTGGCTGCATCAAGCTCTGGGCACTGTATGTTTTATTAAAAAAAAAGTTTTTAATGCTCTAACAAGTAAAAGAGTCAAAATTCAAATTTTGTGCGACCCCAACTTACCAATTTACGTTACTATCAGTTTTAGGAATTCTCAGATTTTTATGACTCCAAAAAAGTGTTTTTCTCTTTTAAGTGTCAGAAAAGACGAAAACTAGTTTTCAAAGATAATTAATGCAGTACGTTTTGGCCGTAGAAGAATGAAAATCTTACTGTTTTCCTTGTTATAGAATGGGAAAAGGTTTATCTAAGTATAACTTATAAGTTGCAAGGAACGCATAAAAATTTCAATTTCGTAACTACTTAACACATCAATATTTTGACGTAAACGAATTTTCATATGACGAAGAACAACATTTGAAAAATTTTTGCAACTGGAACCATAGCTCTAAAATTAACGGTTTAGGAATCAGCTACAAAATATTAGGCAATGTTAAGCTATGTTAAGGCGGTATTCAAAAAATATTTTCCCACGCTTAACAACTCAAAATTTTGAGACACATTTTCAGACTCATTTTTAAAAATAAAAACATGAAACTTGATTTATGTGGCGTGATTTATGAAGAGATTTATAAGGGACCCATGTTTTTATTTTTCGTTCAATTGATTAGAAATTGATTTACAAACAATTATTTTCACACGTACGATATTTTTTTTTCTTTCCAGCGCTTTGCTTCGGGAAATTCGGTTGAAAATGTCCATTTTGACAGCCTTTTTTGAAATATATTCTGCCTTTATCATAAAATCAAGACAATACGGACATTATAAAGTTTCTGAATAAGGGAACCTGCCAATTGGATGAATTTTAGAGCAAAAATGAATTTAAAAATGTGTCTCAAAATAAGCAGTTTGGATATGAATACACCCTTAAAAATATCTTCTATTTTAACTATTTTTAAAGCTACTTCTTCGTAACAAAAATGAAAACCATAAATTTTAATTGTCACTGATAGGGCATTCGAAAAGAAAACTTCAACAATTAGAAAAGGTACTAATTTAATTTGCATAAAATTTCTGACATCAGAAGTTTAGATATCATTATACATACATTTATACATATGTATTTCCTTTCGTTGACACTAATAAAGCCCTTGTGTGATTTATAAAGATTGTAATTAATCATAATTGATCACATTATTGGTTAATGTGACATACAAATGGTTTAACATTATTTGTTATGCATGCTATATACTAATATGCCTTAAGAAATATATATGGATACTAATATGGTTTAAAATATGGTTTATAACGAAATGTAATTTGTTATATCATTAGTTGAATTTCTTTTATTCATGGTGATTATATTTACTGGATATTTTTTTCAAAATTAAATGTAACGTAGAATTTTTTTGTATATATTTCAATTTATATACATTTCAGTATCAAATTTAGATTTTTTTTTTTTTTTTTTTTTTTTTTACGAATTACAGAACATAATAAATATGGACAAAGATTAATGCTAATAGAATTAAACTGATTTATTCAATATTTACATAATGTTTTCCACATTTTCTTATAATAAATTTTTGAATTTTCTAAAATAGAATTCTTATATAGAGTTTTAATAAATTAATTTAAATCATTTCATTTATGTTAATGTCATATAGTGTCATAAATTTGAGTTATGTCTTATATAATTAATCAATAAACAAATTATCGAAATATGACAGATTCAGTCTATGAAACTATTTATACAGCTTTAGTTTATTGATATTTTATTATTATCTTTATTCAAGCATATTTTAATAGGATTTTTTTAAGTAAAATGCAATGCATACTTTTAAAACTTTAATTTACTCGTACACTGTCAGCAATTCATCATTCTCCATGATAAAAAATGGGAGAGGTTTGCCTCCGAAAAATATAAAGCATTCATCGTGGAAATGGTTGATGCATTTCTAAGTAAACGTTATGAATTTAAGAAGAAAAACATTCTTTAATTTACATCCGATTATTTAGATATTTAAGGGGTCTAGTAACTTTGAAACTCGCCGAAAATCAACAAAAACTTTCAAACTTTGAATTAGTGTAGCTGCAAAACTTTTTTGTGTATAAGCATGCAATTTTGGCTATTGATTAAGCATATTGGGATTTTTAATATAATACTATTAGAAACTGACTAATATTTTACTGATTTTGTGCATTGTTGAAATTAAAATAGCTCTTTTTTTATTCCATAAGTCATTGCGCGCATGATACCTTGAAAACTTATGACTAGATTGTTATGACATTTTATATAAACAATAAACGCATATGTGGTTTTAAAATGATCTACTTTTAGGACAAAATTATTTCATTAACCATGTAAAAAAAATATTTTTGTAAAAAATTTCAAAATTTTACATTTTTTAATGAATAAAAATAGTTTTAATTAAAAATCATATCATTGTAAATATTTAAAAGTAGATCATTTTAAACACACATATGCGCTTCTTGTCTTCATAAAATTTCATAACAATCCAGTCATACGTTCACAAGATATCATAAGTGCAATGACTTACGGAATAAAAAAAAAGAGCTATTTTAATTTCAACAATGCCCAAATTCAGTAAAATATTAGTCTGTTTCTAATAGTATTATATTAAAAAGCGCAATCTAATTAATAATCAAAACTTTATGTTTATACATATAAAGATTTTGAAAATACACTAATTCAAACTTTGATTGTTTTCCTCGATTTTTGTCGCGCTTAAAACGTACAAGACCCTTTTTTTTTTAAATTAAAAGAAAGTGTATTTAACATATTGGCGTAACGATAAAGTATTTTAAAATCTGATCTAATTGATCAACTGAATAGAGACAATATATGTATAAATCCCCCTGTACAATATCTATCTATGTTATCTACCTACCTATTTGTTTATCTATATATATATATATTAGGAATTGTGAATTTGAAATTCCTCTCACATGATTCCATGTTACATTTAGACTTTTTTAATTCACTTTATATTGTTTATTTTATGTCTTCATTTATTTTCCCATTTATCTTCATACATATGCGATTTCAATTTATATATATTCATTTTGATTTTTCATTTAATTTTTAGAAAAAGTGTATATTATTAGTTTTAATAAAAGTGAGCAAACATGTTAAAGTTTACACAAACTTCTTTGAGTAATTGATAACTAACATTTTCAGTTAACGTAAAAGCTAATTAAATGCGATTTTCATATAAGCAAATTATTTTGAAAATGTTTTATTAAATTGTATTAATATGACATAAAGTAAACACAAAAGATAAGTAGTTTTAATTAATTTCAATTCAATGTTTTTGAAAAAGGAACGTGCTTCTAACACAGAAATTTGTTTATTGTATACTATAAATTACCATTTTTTAGTTCATCAAAAGTATTAATAGTTATTAGTTATGAATGTTCAAAAATGTATAGTTACTTACACATAGTATACGTCATAGAAATTTAATTATAAAAGTAAATTATAGTTGCAGAAAACGATACCAAAAATCATGATAACGTTACAAAAATAAATTCATTTTAATTTTCGAAATTGAAACTCTGTAACTGAAGTTACCAATGTATTTTCTTATACCAATTTGTAATTTTTAACAAGAAAGAAAAATGAGTCATGCGTCGATTACGAAACACTTTCCAACACTTGTAGCATACTTGTAACGAAATGTCACGGTTTAAAAAGGTGAGATAATATGTCCAAATACACAATTTAAAACTGCATAATGCATTTGAAAACTGTATTTTGTAAATTATTGTCGACAGCCGAATAGGTAATTGAATTCCTTTGTGCAGTCCTGCTCATGATTTATCAGTGTTGAATTTAGACACTTTTTTACCATATTTCGCAGCAGATCTGCCACTAAAATAATAAAACCGCAAAAAAATATATTATTCTGAAATTAGCACCAGAAATATCGATCTATCCCCGTTATCATGATTTATGATACAATTTTTTACCAGTTGATCGCTAAGTTTTCGAATTACTGTTTTTATGCTAATCTGTGTGAGTATCGATTCCAGAACATTTGATACAAGAATATGGGAATCGATTCTTATTGTGATCGATGCTGTTGCATACAATATCGATGTTTATCGATACTCGACTTCTCCAAAATCGCCCTATCCCTATGTAACATGTCAAACACTGATTTTATTAATTTATTAGCAAGTTTCGCGCGCTACACTGGTCGATTTGTTTCAAATGAACCTTGAATCGAAAGAAGTAGATCGGTGAATTTGACCTTGTGACCGGCAAATTTGACCTGGAATGTCATTCCGCATTATTGAAAATGTCATTGCGCTGTTATATTTTCTAATGTGTCAGATGAAATTTAAGGACCACCATTTTTAGATCATCATTTCAAGTAAGATTTGATAAAGTACGATAGAAAGATATGCATTGTATTAAAATCGTCCCTGAAAAATTAACAATGGACATCTGATCAAAATCAATCCAATCTATACTATTAAAATCCGTGCGCGTATCTATGTAACCTCAATAACTCAGGAACCACAGCGCGCAAGGCTACGAAATTTGGCACATTGGTTGCTGGTAGGGGGCCCATGAACAATTGGGGCAAAAAATTCGAAAATTTTAAATAAATTTTTGATAGGTTAAATATTAATTAAAATTCATCCACAAAGAGATCTCATCAAAAATACGCTTTTTTAACTTCGGTTGGTTGGTTGTATAAAATCTCCGCAGAATCAATAATATAAATAATCAATATAAATAAATCAAGATCATTGCAATTGCGAATCGAGTGTTTAAAATTGATGGATCAGAGATTATATGACATGTAGACAATCAGTTTAATTATTAGCCGTTGCCAAATTCCAAAAACTTAACTTTAAAGGATTTGATCGACTTAATGAATGACAATTGGCTGGGTTTAAGGGTTTTTTTACATGACATATATTAGTAGGATAGAGATTATTAATACAGAAAACTTTATTTAAGAGATTATTTGTTAAATTTGCGGGGATGGGGAGGGGTGGGTGTAAACGACTTTTTATTAAATATCACATATATTTTACTTGACCGCACGCCACCTTGCGGCGGCTTTTTCAATTAATTGAACCTCCTTATTAATAACTCAAAATCTACTGGTCTGATTTCAACAGAACTAATTACATTTAACAAATTTAACTTTTTTAGCTTCACCCGTAACATTTAATCGCTGTTTTATATAGATAATACCGATATTTTAGAATAACAGTTTTTGCAAAAATTTAAATTTATGTTCCTAATAAAAGTACAGAGCCCGTATTCAGTTGATGCATACCAACAGTCAAAGTTAGTGATTTGTTGTTGAGAACTTGACCGCACGCCTTCTCGCAGACCCTCCCTCAAGGTTTTTTTTTTCTCTAACTGTGCTTTATTTTCAGAACTCAGATAATTATGTTCCGAACTTCTCCAAACCAGTTCCATTTTGCTAAATTATCATAAAAATCAGCATTCATAGCTTTAGGTTGTTTTTCTAGAAAACAGTTACCAGTATTTCCGAATAATAGTCTAAGCCAAATTTCAAATTAACTTCCTCGCTCTGGCCCCTCCCTCAGGGTTTTTTGTACCCTGTTTCCATATCAACTAATTTTCCGATTTCAGCGCAACTGATTCCAAACATCATATTTAACTTAATAATCAACGTCTGTATCATTAAAATAAATTGATGAGTAGCGGGTACCCCTATTTCCGAATAACATTCTAAGACAAATTTCTAATAAAGTTCCTAGCATAACCAAACAAACGAATTTTGAAAGATGCATAGTGGTCTTCCTAATTAGTTATTTACTGAAGTGAAATTGAACATGCGCTCCTCCCCGGCACATCCTTCAAGGTTTTTTCTCTAACTATGATCCGTTTCCATAACTCAGCAACTATCATTCCGATTTCAAAGCAAGTGATTCCAAAGATTATAATTAACTTAATAGCCACCCTCTATAACATTAAAGTAAATTTATGAGTAGCAGTTACCACTATTTCCGAATAATAGTTTACGCCAAATGCGTAATTAAGTTTTAACCAAGCGAACGAATTTTGTAAGATGCATAGTGGTCCTCTTAATTAGTCATTTTCTGAAGGACACTTGAACATCCCCTCCTCCCTGACCACCTCTTTCAAGGTTCTTTTCTCTAACTATGCCCCGTTTCCACAACTCAGCAACTATCTTTCCGATTTCAACGCAACTGATTACAAACACTATAATTAACTTATTAGTCACCCTCTATAAGATTAAAGTAAATTTATGAGTAGTATTTACCACTACTTCCGAATAATAGTTTAAGCCAAATTTGTAATTAAGTTCCTAGCTTAACCAAACGAACGAATTTTTAAAGATGCATAGTGATCCTCCTAATTAGTCATTTTCTGAAGGATACTTGAACATCCCTTCCCCCGGGTACCCCCTCAAGGTTATTTTCTCTACCTGTGCTTATTTCATTAAATCGGCTAATAATGTTACCATCTTCTCCAAACTAGCTCACTTTTGTAGCACGTCTACTATACGGTGTCGTAGGCAGCTGAAACCTGTGTCAAGAATTCGTTCGGAAAGAGGTTTGTTCAGAACAGAATGCTCCCCTGGCGGTGGAAGGTGGAAATAAAAGATTTTCCTGAGAGTATGAGCACGTTCGGTATACGGTGCTGAAGCCATCGGGGGCCTGGCCAGAGTTTCGTTTTTTAAGTGATTTACGTTTATTACACAGGCCCAGGCAACGCCGGGCGGATCAGCTAGAATAATCTACCCTATTAAAATCTATTCACGTATCTATCTATGTAACCACAAAAACTCGGAAACCACAGTGCTCAGGGCTACAGAATTTGGCACATGGGTTGCTGGTAGGGGGTCCCACGAACGATTGGTGCAAAAAAATCGAATTTTGTAAATAGTTTTTTTTTTAATTTTATGTTTTTGGCGAATTTTTGCCTTTTTTTTATGTTCAACCCGTAATCGCTCGAGTTCTAACAAGTTCTAAATGTTGAATGCAATGTGAAATAAGCATATTATGGACGCCACGCTGCAATTTTAAGAAACTGTAGCGGGTATTACGATAATTATTTTACCTCGCATGGAAATAATTAGAGATTATTTAATTGCGCTTAAGTATTAAGTTTCTTTAAAAAAATAAAGAAAACATTTTATCACAAACATCAACATTTTTTTAAAAATATTTATTCCCTTATTCCAAAGATATCGTTTTATCGTCTGCTGCCATAGCAACATGATAAATTAAGTTTTATTTAAAAAAATGCACAGTAGTAGAACAATATTTTTCTAAATCGTATATTTATTGAACAACTCAACACTTTAACAGGGGAATGAATTTCATTTTATTTAAATATTAGGATTAAATTCATGAACTCTCGTGCGTAGAACGGGTTAAACAGCTAGTAGATTTTTTAAAAAGGGTAATATTTTATAATTGTATTCACCTGATTACAGAACTTTTTTTATAATTCTCTAACTAAGCAACATAAGAACAATATGTTTCTTACTAAAACTTTTCCAGAAATATTTCCTAACTAGCAATGCAAGTCCACTCAAAATCCTTTCGCAAAACTTAAATTATAAGTGGCGGGAACGAAATTCTCCTTTGTATTATATTTATCTATATTACCAAGTGGCCAGAATTAAAATATTTCTACTTTGACTTCCTTGTATATCAAATTACTCAGAGTAAAGGCTTCAAATTTTGTAAACATACTATTAAAGACATGGGAAGACGGATTACCTGAAAAAAAATAGTTTCAGAAATATCGATAGATGGTGTTGCACAACAGAAAATATATAAATAAAGACAATAATGATAATAAAAAAACAAACACATGCGAAATTATTTCTTTTAAATGTCTGTTATCCTTATGGAAAGAAAAAAGTAAAGAAGATTAAACTGACATTGTAACTGCAATTGCGTACTGTAAGCACAAAAATTTGCATAAACCCATTATTTACATGTTTTGGGTATAAAAGTGGTTAAAAGCGGAAAAATATCTTTCTTATTAATGATGACTGCCTCGTTGCCAGAACGAGCGTTGTTTCCCGTACAAAAGAGTCATAATCAGCAGTTGCTGGCCATCGACAGACAAAAGGGGCTGACCTTTGCATTCACAATTCTTACTAGAGTTGAAGTGGATGCATCAGGGCCATGGCAGAGTCTGTGTAGAGATGATTCTCATTTCGACCTCATTTGAACAGTGAATACCCAAAACTGTCACATTTGGGACTCAGAAAACTCCCGTACCTTTCAAGAGATTGCACTCCACTCACCGAAAGTTACAGTCTGTTGCGGATTCTTAGCCACATTCATTCTTGGACCTTTCTTTTCCGAAGAGGCTACTCTCCCTGTCCGAGTAGCATGCACCGTGACGGTCAGCAGCTAAGAAAAGATGCTCGATTGAAATACCTTGATGCGAGGTGGAGCGCCTCCACACATTGAACTCTGTGTGCAATAGTTTCTACGGCAACGTTTCCCTAATGGCAGAGTAATGAGTCGTGCGTTTCCAACAACCTGGCCATCTAGTTCTCCGGATTTTAATCTGTGGGAGTTTTGACTATGGGGAAACTAAAAAAAAATCTTATTTATCGAGAACGCCTGTTGATCTTGAAAGACGATATCTCTCTGCATGTGACAAGCACCTCAGTCGAACAGCTACGATACGTAGTTGAACAACCTGTCCACAGACTGCAGATTTTACATCTTCAGAAAGGGAACCATAATGAGCAACATATCCTGCTTCGATAAGATTCTTGTTACATGAATGTCTGATACGTTTTAATAAAATGTGTTTTTTAAAATGCGTTTTTGTGTCTTTTCAGCATATGTCCAGTTGTTCAACGCCATCTATTGGTGATTTCTGGAACTTGTATTTTGCTTTAATCTGTTTCCACATGTCTTGAATAGTATTTCTACAAAATATGAAGCTTATACATTGAGTAGTTCTATACATAGAGAGCTCGCAGTAGGGGTGTTTTAATTCTAGCCCCCCTGTACATTTTATTCAAGCGGTCTGTAAGATCGATAACAGTTAAAGATTAAGCATGCCATTTCCAAACAATGGCTGACTCATTAATTTAATATTCTGTATATAATATTGCAACTTGTTTATTGACATTTAATCACTGAAAGTTAATTTCAATTTCAATATGCAGATGAACCCTCGAGATAATAGCATTATATACTAATCAAAGAAATTTCTACGAAACAATAATTTTATGTATGACTTTCAGCTAGTTTTCCAAATTTTTCCTACTATACAGTATCATTTTCTTTTATAAAACTAATATGTGATTATTAGTCAAGTTCAAGTTACATCGCGAATTTCATTCACAACGTTGTATTTGCTTTAAGTGTTTTCCTTAATTTTCTGGTAGCATTTCAAAAAAATAAACACAATTGGAATTTTTCAATACATTTTTATATTTATATATAGATATATATATATATTAAATAGAAGAAAGCTAATATTAAAAGCCCCTCTTGGCTTATAAAATAAACCTATACACTACTATTTTAAATATTCAAATATTAGTTTTTCCTTAGAAATATTTTTTCTTTATTTTCCCCACAAAAAATACTTTAGTTTTTGATAAAATATGAGAAAAATATGACAAAAAGTTGCTAAAAAACCTCCCCTTGCTTTTAACGAAAAATCAGCTGAACAACAAAAAATGACAAGATAAAGAAGCATAGAGTATTAAAGAGAGAAAGTGTTTTTGTCACTATGGATTTGGTATTGTTTAGATGATATGAAATAAGGTAAGGGCACATACAACGAAACCGGATGGCAGAAAAAAAGGTAAAAAAAGTTAACGTAGAATAATCTAAGTAATTTGAAATTTTTAAAAGTTTTTCGTAAAGATTTTTCTTAAATAGATAATGCAGGCTAATAAATCCTGAAAGTAGAAGGATAGAGAAAATATTTTATTTGGTTGATTTTTTTTTGTTCTTTTGAAGTATATAAAATACTAAAAAAATAACAAAAATAGTAGAATTTCTTTAATATTGAATTTTTTTTTTTTTTTTTTTACAAAGTCATCAAAGGGGAATAGGAGATAAAATTAACTGAAGTTTGATTATTAATAGTTACAAAAGTGTAACTTACTGTAGTTAATATATTCCAGATTTCATTAGTTTCTGAATGTAAACTAGACGGTATAAAAAAATATATGCCCTTCTCTTTTCGATATGTAATTTTACAGAATAGTGGAGTTTGATATGAGCGAAAAGCGATCAAAAATACGATTTGTTTGCTATCAACTTAAAGGTGTTTTCACACTCCTTAAGTTTAAATAATGAAAATAGCATATCATAATGTATTGCAAATACCTTTTTCTCAAACTGTTCCTTCAAATGTTCCATACGTTTACATTTCTGTTCAACATACACTTAAGGAAATATTATGTCTAAGGGGCAATATCGATACATACAACATTAAATATAAGCATCCTTTCTTGAATTTTTGACGTATTAAAGTCTTCAAACTCATATTAAAGTATAATATTCGTGAATGTTTAATAAAAATTCAGTTTTGGACTACCAGTTTCTTATTTTTTTAAAGTAAATATATTTCGGATTAAAATAATAAATATTCATATTTTTTAATAAATTATTTTAAATAATAAAAGAAATCATGCGTCAAGCTTATATTATGAAACACTTTTCAAAAATTTCAGAATGCTATAACTAATTTTTTAAGACAAGTGGGAAAACGCATAGCACATTTGAAAACACAATTTCAGTAATTAACATCTATAGTTGGAAAAAATCTCCGAATTCTTTTGTGTAGCACTGTATATGATTTATACATTTGTATATATATTACAAATAATCCTAAATTTGAGTTCAGTTACGAAACGCATAAGACACCTGAACGCATAACACAGTCATTTCAGCAATTTCCGTGAATAAAAGGAAATGTACTGATAAATATGATGTGCAGCCTTTTATTTGATCAATAGAATTTATACATACCAAGTAATAGGGAAAAAATAGTTAAATTTAAAACGAACACCACAATTTCAAACGCACTTCCAGGAATTATGGCTCATAGACAGTACTGTAACTGGGTTATTTTTGTGTTCATGTAAATGAAATATAAATGCGATGCACACCCTATTCTATAGTAAGAATCTTGTAGAGCACCTTTAAAATGTATGTAATTTTCAATATGTTTGAAAGAGTGTCACATCATTGAAAATACACTGCAAACGATTTTTCCTCATAGACCATATTGTAAAGTAATTTTTTTTAATATCTCTGTATACCAACTATAAAGGCTATGTACTTCGTTTGCAATACCGTGCATACCATAGTAAACATCAACAACACATATCAATTACATGGCAATATGAGTATATTTGAGAGAATGAGAGGCGGCGAGACAGACGAAGCGACAAACCTAATTAATACCCACTTTTCAACTATGTAAAAAAATATTTTGAAAATGGAAATCATGCAACGTTATAATTTTTTTTAGTCTATTCTTTTACTTTTTTAGTATGTTGATTTTTTTCTAAATATTTAATGAGTGAATGGTACAGGCCACTTATTTTGTGAATTTTGTGTTAAAAGATGCAAAATTATATTAAATGATAACTGCTCCTTATAATGTTCATAAAAGACAATCACGTTATTCCATTTCCAAGTGCTTTGTAAATAAAAGTGTCTTTGACTATAGTCCTGTTTTACTAATAAAAAAGCGCGAAATGTTGCAAACAAATGTTTTATTTATTGCAAGAATATTAAATTTTGGATGGATTATCTTAATAATAATTATTTTTTACTATGAGTTGGGCAACTATATTAAAGCTGATTTAATTATTTCATTTTAAATGTATTTTAGCTTAACATGCAATCATGTGGTAAATGTTAAATGGTCTATACAGTCCATTTAATGTTATTAAATTAAAATTAATTTAACATTCTGTGATTTATCAGTATCATCTTTCAATTTTATGTATATAATAAAATTCTATGAAATATATTTAAGTGTTAATAATCGGTAAGCATATCTCTAAAAATAATTTTTCCTAATACATTTTCTAGACGGATTTTAAGTTCAATTAAGGCAATGAAAATTATACGGAAAAACTGTTCAGAAATAGCATGCCAAGCCACTAGTGTACGCCACTCGTGTTTATCCAACTTACATTTCCAAAACATTTCAATTCTTCTTGAAATAGAAAGTGAAAGTATTTAATAGCAGCCGAATGTAGACTAGATGTGAGTTCCGTCTCTTTTTTGGAGCAAAACCCAATAAACAATTTGTATAATCAGAGACCGAGTCCGATGCTCGATACCAAAATTGCGCAGTAGAAAATTGTTAATAGCATTTTGAAATAGTTTAAAGATTAATCTTCTGTTTACAATCTGTGTATATAAATTGATTAAAGCCATTAAAACGTCTTTAAAAAAATGTATGCAAATCTTTTATTCTAAATTCAATGTAGTTACAATAGTTATAATGTTCTTGATTGCAATGCAAATGCTAATAGTAATCTTAATTTTACTTCAATTTCAGTATTTATATTTCCATCCAATCTCATTAATTCGCTATTAATATATAGTTTCATTTGACATATCTCCGATTTTATTTTCATTATATAAATACATAGAAAACGTTGATTAAAAGAATAAATATTTAGATTTAAGCTCATTTAATTTTTTTAAAAATCTGCATTATGTCTGATGATTTAAGAAATTATTTACCAGATTGTGTCATGCACATTCCAAGTAATTTATTATGATGTTCTCTTTAAATTCTATTGTTATCTTTACTCTGCCATTCTCCAATATATGTTTCCTTAAACAAAACTTCAAGATTATTTTTAAAACTTGAACTTTCACACACATCGCCTAACATTTATCAATTTCTATGACATCAAATACCAGAAGATAGCTAAGATAATGTATGAAACATTCATAGTGCAAAATTTCACTGCTTCTAAGAACAATACGATATGATTTAGAATAATATATTCTACAAGTTGTGGTAGATTTTCTGGATGTTTAATTTTTTTAGCAGAAATTGCTTAGAAATGTTAACCAGAATCTCTGTAGATGGGGAAATAAAAATTTTGACATTTCAGATCACATTAAAAAGAAATAGGAAGAAGAATTCTTTTGACAAGTTAAGACAGCTAAAAAGTATATTATGAAACATGACTAGCAAGATTTTGATCAAAATAAATGTGTAAATTTTATTGAATGCATTTCCTAAATCTGTATAAAATTATTGATTAGATCTCTAGATATGTTTCATTTGATTATCTAAATCCCCATGATGATTTCCCACATGAAGTATGATAAAATATAATGAAACTGCATTTACCTTTATTACATCTATTAGTGATATCTGATTAATTTAGCTTTTTTAACAAACTGCTGTAAAACTAAAACTTGTAACTATCTTATAATAAAAGTATATATGTTACGGTCAATATGTTATTATTTATAATATAGGATTATTATTAACATTTACCTGATTTATCGTATTCACCGTAACCTATGTTACGGTTATGGCGTCATCACATGATAATACTATTTACATGGTGCTCGTAAACTCTTTCAATAAAATAAAATGAAAGATATTTTCCATGGAAAGCAGCTAAATTTGCAATAGGACTTGTGGTTGCAATCCACTTATTCAGTCAAAAATACAGAGTATTTCACTTCAAATCGAACTCCGATTTTCTTTTAGAGCCTATGAATAATGAAGGTATTTAAAAAACATTCAAGAAACTGACTTTGTTTTCAGTGAAATGTGAGACACCGGAAATAAGCTGGAAATGGCCATCCAAACATCACCGAGCTACGCAGAGCATTATAAAAAAAAGCTAACAATACATAGATGTTACTTATCGAATTACACTGCGCTTCCCATACCTCTTATGCTGTCATCATATGTTTAAAAGCTGTTACTTAGTAGAAAATTTCGCTAAAATATCATCATTATTGAAGTAATAAACGAAGTTCCGTTTTCCGCCAAAGCGTGAAACACTCTGTACTTATGATTGAACAAGGGGATGGCAAGTCCAAGTTCCATTGTAAATATTGTTTGTTTAGTTGATCTAAGTTTTTTAGTTAGACTATCAGTCATACTTTTTTTAGCAGAACGCTGTGCAAGAATATAGCCTCTATCAAAATTAACACATGAAAAAGGTTTTTTCAGGTAGAATGAAAGGTTGTAAGTACGAGACAGCAATGGACGCGGGTAAAATAAATTTAGAGATAATTACTTTTTTTCTTATTACACTTCTACCGGAAAAACTTTTAGAAGTTTATTTGAAAATTATGTTTTCTTTCAATTTATGTTTAAAAAGAATAAGCTCAGGGGGGGGGGGGGTCGTCTTCATACTAAAAGTATACCAAACTCTGAAATTTTCAATACAAACATCCAATGTTAATATTGTGTTCAATTTTAGCAGTATATTTTACCGTAGGTTACCAAAGGGTAAGTCATTCGGTCGAATAGTTCCGAAATTACGAAGGTTTAAAGTTTGAACCTCTAATTATAATTTTCTTTTAATCAATTCAACAGCATAGCTCAAAAAGTACTTAGCGGAATAAGTTTAAAAATCAGATTAGCATATTTAAAGCTCCTAGAAATCGATTTATGTTTAAAAAAAAAATCACAATTTTTCCTAGGTCATTATTTTTTTTCGAAAATATACATATTTTGAAATTATTTTTTGAAAAAAAAAAATATCTGTACACAGTGCTTTTTTAAACGATTAACAAGGCATTTAATAAGGAGTTCCACACTTCAACCTTCATAATTCCTAAACTATTTGACCAAATGTCATCCTGTTTGATATTTTAAGGTACAATTTACCGAAAAAAATGTATGCTGTCAATATTAGGTAATTATACATATGACAAATTTCAGTGTTTGGTACAATTTGAAAATGAAAACAACGCGGATCTATCGACACCTCTAATACATATTAGTTTATTCTGATTTAAAACAGTCTGTTTCAAGATTCATGGTTGATATATTCCAATAAAAGCTACAAACCCTGTAAACATAATGAGACGCTTATTTTGCAATATTTTGTCTAGGTTAGTGTGACAATTACATCCAATTTATTTCTATAGATTCATAAGCAAAAATTCATTTGCACCTGAAATATAGTATTTAACAAAGCAATCAAAAATAGTACATTAGTGTTAATTTAATACCCAATTTGCTTTAAAAATAAAAATTATTTAAAAAATAATTATAAACATGTACATTAGTTGCAAATTTATTTTAATTCAAAAGTAACGAATTTAATAAACATTAATCATTTCTAAACCCCCAATCCATTTTATTTTAATACATATATGGGGCATCCTAGGAAACTTTATCCCCGTCACCCAAGTTGACAATGCGCCACTACCCGATTTTGTCTGAACTTACGTATCCCGGGTCAGTATGACGTAAAATCATTAGTTGTAATTTCCCAACTGGGCGAAAAATGTCCGGTCCGGGAGTTTTTCGCCCAGTTCGGAAATTACAACTCATATGATTTCTTTACTTATTTGAATAATTGTGTTATAATTATTGTAGAGGCTCGAAATGTTTCAGACATATTATATAAAATAGCTTGAAATATTTATTCCGGCTTGGAAGGATTTTGACATATATTATTTCTGATATTATTTTGTATAATTTTAAAAGAATTATGTTATGAAATTAGTTTGTAATTTTAATGCCTCTATATGTTGCTATTTTAGTACCACAAATTCTATATAACTGGATCGAGAAAATTTAAACTGCTTTTCGCAATTATGCATTATCATAATATATAAAAAGTAATAAAATATATTTCACACAAAAGTTTTATGCAAGTTTTATATTACATATAAGAGGACGATAAAAGTTGCGAAATAACATGTAAAGCAACTGATAGTGATTTTTTTTTTCAAAAGATACTGAAGCGACTTCAATATATTATTTTTTTAAATAGCTTTAGCTAAATGTAAATTTGATCGTTTTGATTTAAAAAAAAACGCTATTTGTAACAAAAACAATCTAAAACAGGTGACGTTGGGGTATCTTTTTCTCTAGAACTACTGAAACGATTTCAATACTACTTTTTAATAGTTTTAGCAGTAGCTAAATAATAAATTAATCGCTCGACAAAAAATTAAAATAAAAAATGCAATAATTTTTTCTCAAAAAATAAATTTAAAAATAAATCATGAAATAAAATTTGGTTTAAAAATCAAACTAGATATAACTAGTTACTAGGACTTCCCTCAAAGGGATTAGTCTGAGTGATATTGCTGAGAACATAGGGTTAACAATTACAATATAAAGAAAAAGAGCAAATTAAATGATATAATTACAAAATATCATATATAAATTCATATACACTGTTAAAAAAATAGAAAAGAAGTACCGTTCAGCAGATGTGTTGTCATAATTTTTTTTTAAATGTGGCAAAGAATCTCATTTTCTTAAGCGCGTATTGCGCAAAACTTGGGGGAAAAAAAAACGCCGGATCTTTTAAAATGCCAAGCTTTTTAAAGTTACGTAATTGGATTTGCAGCCAATAGATTATTCTATCAAGCGTGGCTTAACACAAATTTAATTTCATTGTTGCACCTTTTTTGTGTGAATTTAAAAATTTTCTTCCTTGATTATATATCTATTATTTGTATAACTGTTTATAGAAACTCTTACACTTCAAACCACATTGATAGCATGCTTTGCTACAAACCAGATTGCAAAACTATAGTCTAAATTACTATTAATGTAAACAAAAAATCTTTCGATGACTTCTGTAAAATAAATTTTACATTAAATCTCCATATCGGCAAAATTGAAAAATTATATATATTTCAAAGTTAAGCTTAACAGATACTTCTTGATTATTCTCTAGGAGGCTCTGCCCCCTGTGCCTTTACTGCGCCAATCCGCAGACCTTTCTTTTGCCTGTCTGCCTGTCTCTCCACAATCTGTCTGTTTCCCTATCCGTTCTTCTGCCCGTCTCTCTAACCGATTGTCTATCTCTCTACACATCTCGCTACCTGTCTCTATATTTCTCTACTGGTCTCGCTACCCGCCAATCTAATTCTCTAACCGTCTGTCTATCCGTCTTACTACTTGTATGTCTAGCCGTGTCTCTATCCACTTTGCTAACCGTTTGTCTATCTGTCTCACAACTTCTCTATCTGTCTCTCTACCCGTCTGGCTATACGCCTCTCTACTCATCTTCTTACCCATCTCCGTACCTATCTACTGTCTCTCTACTCGTATGTACACCCGTCTCACTATCCGTCTGTTTTTGTACCCGACTCGCTACCAATCTCATTACCCGTCAATCAACTCGTCTCTGTACTCATCTCTCTACTCGTCTCTTTATCTACCACGCTACGCATCTCGCAACCTTTCTCGCTACATTCCTGTCTACCGGCGTCACTACCCGTCTCGTGACCCATCTCGCTACCCCTCTGTCAACCCTCTTTTTACCTTTCTCTATAGCCGTCTGTCTATTCGTTTCGCTACCCGTCAGTCTACCTATGTCGCTACTCGTCTCTCTACCCATCTCACTACCCGTCTGTCTACCCGTTTGTTTACTCGTCTTTCTACCTCTCGCCACCTCTTCCCAATATTTAAACAGTTCATTTATTATACAGAAGCCGTTTATCAGTTATTAAATGCAAACAGAAGTAATTTATCTAATAAGTGTAATCAGATGCATTTTTTTAAAATACATACATAAACCTGAATAATAATTCATCAGTTTTGTGTTCATAGTTGTTTATATCATTTGACAGTAAATCTCAACTTCATAAACCTGAATTGTCTCAAGCTTTTTAAAAAAACCACAAGGTCTGTATAACTGCAAAGTACCCTGAGGGCTATATTAGCTACATGTTATTAAGTTAAGTGAAAGTTTCTTTATTGCATTTGCAGCCAATTGCTTATGTCAGAAACCGTGGCTTAACGCCATTTTAAATTCATTACTGTAACTTGTTTCTGTTTTTTTTTTTTGGGAGGGGGGGGGGGTAGGGGGAGAAGGGTTTCAAATATATACATTTAAATTAAAACTTTTGCCTCCATGCCATTAGTGTTGTTTGTATTATTAACTAATACCTTGTAGACCGAGCTTCATTTGAAACAAATGTAAAAGACTTCTTCTACAGTTTTTTTAGGAGAAACTTTCGTAATTGGGCCCAAAGCCAATCGGAGCATTTAATATCATTATTGTAACTCTTATATAGAGTTAAAACAATATTGTTGCTATCTTTACTCTTGTTTGAGACCAGCCTTGCCTGTGTATCTGAATGGGGAAAGTTTCGTATCCTATGTCGGTTGGCGAAAATTTTTTTAAATGGTGCCAAAAGGTAGTTTTAGCATCTTACAAAATTTTTCAAGAGAGCGGTAAAACATGTTTTTCAAATATTTACAAACATACGTTTATTAAAGCATATTTTTGCACCATCTTAAAATTTAAGCACGATTCTAAAATAAAATTTTATCGCCATATTCGATATTTTAATAAGTAATGAAAATACATAAACAAACTTATTTAACAAAATAAGTGAAAAATAATTGTTATTGTCAGGGGGGTAAATTGTAAACAATTAATAAACGGCTAGTAAATAATAAATATCATTTAAAATCTAAAAATGGAGAAGTGGTCCGTATAAAAATACAAAACATAACATTATACGCTTGATATATGTAAATATTTTTTTATTTTTTAATATTTCCGAAGGCACAGATAAAAAGGTAAAAATCACTTTTCCAAATGCCAAATAGAAAATATACAAAATAGAATGCCAAATATAAAAAATAGAAAGATATCTGCAAAAAAAAATAAGATTTAGAAAAAGTAAGCCAAATCCTGCAGATCCCAACAATCACATCGAAAAACTTATCACCAAAAAAGAACTCGCCAAATCTTACGGCACAGGAGATGGATTTTTCCCTCTGAATGCAGAATATTGGTTTATTTTTTTGTACGATGGGTGATTATAATATAATTGTTTCATTTCACATACTACATACCGTTCGATATATTGGTACTTTTATGTTATCCTGGCGCAGTTGATAAATCGCCAATTATTGTTCCTATAACATTTTCATATTGAATTCATTTCATTTAAATATAAACCTTTCACTCATTTAATTTAAAATACATGCCTTTCATTAATCCCATTTAAAATGCTAAAAAGAGAGAAGAAAAAGAAATAATGCCATAAATCGAAACCTTTTATTTAAACACCAAAGAATTTTTTTTTTTTTTAATTTACACACGCGAAATAAAAAAAAGCTGCTATTGCTGAGATTTGCGCCAAATCTCTAATACCAAGTCTACCAAGTTATTGCGGGGTTTTTCTTTCAAACAGAAATAAATCCAGATTACTTTTCGATTTCTACTAAATTGAAATATATTTTATTGTGCTGAATATTAGTGCGTGCATATTTTTTTGCTCCATGTACTCCATGAACTTTTCAATTCCGATTGTCTACGAAAATCTCCCGCCGGTGAAAAGGACGTACGCACAAAATTTAGTGACGTATGTACTTTAATTGTGCTTTTTTATCTATTTTTTTAATATAACTTCCAAACGGTTTGACACTTATTCTTGGTAATAAATAGACGACGTTGTCACCTTTATAGGTACCTGCTGTAAAAATTTGAACGAAATCCGTTAAATATTTTTTGAGTTATGCTTAACGAAAGGTTTTAATATCCATCGTAGCTATATATGGGGCAAAGTAATACTGCGCTGTGTATGAGTCTTCGTTGCACTCAGACAATTATATTTGCGCCACTATTCCAGTTAGTATTTTACTTATTGCCGAGTGCTCTATATATTGTGTAACCACAACCAAATCTATTTAAAAATACAATGAAAGCACTTCAACAGTTCTCGAGAAAAATGTACCAAAGGTCACTTGTTTTAAAAGTAATTTTTTTTTTTAGAAATTGTGTATTTAGTGCATTTTTGTATTCTAATTTCTTGTAAAAAACGATCAACAATTGTATAAATATCAACAGTTTTACATGAATTTTGGTTTTAAAAATCAGGTATTTTTGTGTAATTTTTACTTTATTTTTTTGTGAAATGATCAAGTTATAGAAAGATCCTGCGAAACTATTTTTAAAATATTAAAATAGTTTCAGCAGTTCTTGAAAAATAAGTACATCAATGTCAGCTGTTTTACATGTTATTTTATTTCAAAATTGCATATTTTGCCCATTTTTTATTTAAATTTTCTGTTAAATGATCAATTTATAGACAGATACTGCCAAAACTATATCTTAAATAATGAAATCGTTTCAATCGCTCCGAAGAAAAGGTTGCATCAATGTCATACGCTTTATATGTGGTTTTATTTTCGAAATCGCGTATTTTAATGCAATTTTTGTTTTTATTTCTTGACAAATGATAAATTTATAGACACACACTGGCAAAACTATTTTTAAAATAATGAAATCGTTTCAAGATTTCCCAAGAGAAAGGTACATAAACTTCAGCTATTTTACGTGTCATATTGCAACTGTTGTCAGTATCTTAAATCATTTTTGTTATTTAAAGTAAAATTAAAGTTGCTCTTTTTCTAGCTACATGGTGCAATTAAAATGCATTTGCCTGCATGACATGTACCTTTATTAGGATTTTATGTTTGAACTCCAACTTGAACGAATGAAAAAAAAATACTTTTATGAATTTTTTATACTGTTATTATCTGTCATATAATAAAACCACTATTTCTCAGTAGTAACTATATTTTAATATAAACTAACGAAGAATGTCAGAATGCATGCAATTTGCCAGTCTTATATTTGTAATTATCAATAAATGGTTTCAAAACAATGACGATAAATAATTTTTACTATTAAAATATATTACTAAAGGACTACTATTTACTATGTGTAAAGATTTTATTCATAAAACAAAATATAAGTATATAAGATTCTTTAAATTAGAGTGTCTAAATGTTGTTCAAAATGTCTGTTCTAAATATACATTAATACTCCGTAAAAATTTGAAATAAAATATTTTAATTCTTTGGATGCCGTAGCAAACAACAAAAATGCTCATTCATATTATAAATAATTTCCTTATTAATCAATGCTATTGAAAGATGTGTACTGTTTTTCTTCTAAGTATAAAATTTATGCAGTATCTGTTTCAGAAACAGTCAACAAAATGTATTATAATTAAATGAAGCATCTTATTCAATTTCCAATATTACCCATAAACAGGAAATTTAACAAAAGTCGGCTTACGCGGAAACAAAAAAAAACAGCTTTTATTGTTTATGTTTATTTCCTTTCGTAAACTTTAATTCAATCACTGCTCTTTAGTCATTCGTAATATGGTGTTTGTATTGATTGATGCCATCATCATCAGAGAAAAGAATTCTTCCATCAGTTGTTTGTCCATTCGTAGGCGTTTTGTTGTATTAAATCGTCCGCTAATTCAGCAGAAAGCAAATACATAGAAAGAAAATATGTGCTTATTGCATTTCTGTTTTTACCAGTGGAATATTAATTTGGAGGAAATTGTTCTCGTATCGCTAACATTATGAAAGAGTTAGTTTAATTTTTTATACTTTCACATTTAAATTAAATTAGTAATTTTATTTATCAATTTCAGAAGCGATACGAATTTCACGTAAAAATTAGTTTCAGTTTCTCGAAAATTGTAA
Organism: Maratus michaelseni; assembly: GCA_963931845.1. Lineage (NCBI taxonomy): Eukaryota > Metazoa > Arthropoda > Arachnida > Araneae > Salticidae > Maratus > Maratus michaelseni. The sequence goes on from OZ007589.1 coordinate 327,539,588, forward strand.
AATTAAATTTGTATATATTATGTATTATTATATTACTTCATTGTTGTAGAGGTCCCCCTCAGGATGGATCGTCAAATTATAAGACAATTATAAGACACATATATATCATTATGAAGATGTATGTTGCATATAGCATTTCATGACGTGTGGGAAATTATATTCATATATGACGCATACAGGTTGTTTATATATGAAGTGGGTATAAGACGTATATGACGTATATACGACATTATAAGACTTAAATATTACGTGTATATTTAGATATATGGCACATACATGAGCGTTTAGAATTTATATATATATATATATATATATATATATACGTATATATGAGGCTTGTATAAATCGTATCCATTATGATGCTTTTTGGGCGACTAATACGACGTTATATTCGTCCAGAATGGATCCCCGTTACGAACGTCCAACAATGAAGAATGGAAATGGACCAAGAATGGTTTGGGGAGCTTTCCATCATAATGGCTTCCTCCCCTTCGTACACATCGATGTGATTATGGATCAAAATGTTTATAAAAACATTTTAGAAGGTCACATGCTGCCTTATGCTCGTAAAAAGATGCCTCGTGGATAGATACTTCAGCAGGATAATGATAGAAAGCAAATTCTCAGAATGGTGATAAATTGGTTTACAGCTAAGAAAATTAAAGTTTTGGAATGGCCGAGTCAGTCACCTGATCTCAATCCAATTGAACATCTTTGGGAACACAATGAAAGAAAAGTCGGGACACGGAAGCATTCTTCGAAGGCAGAACTCCTTCAGGATCTTCAATCGAAATGGGCGAAAATCCCTAGGTCCACTTTAGAAAGTCTTGTTAATTCCGTGTTCAGACGATGTGCTGCAGTCCTCATAGCAAAAGGATATGCAACTAAACATTAAATATTGCTGTAATTCATTACATTAAGACGCTTAATTTCAATAAAAGTTTAGAAAAACTTAATCGTCTCAAAACTTTTGCGAATTTCCGAATTATTTTTAATTTATGTATATCTCTCAATTGTTCTAATGTTGCATTTTGTTGAGCTTTAAAAGGGGTACAAATTACTAATTTACATCTTTAAGAAATTTTGCTTACAGAAAAAGTTAGGACAGAAAAACATATCGTCTCAAAACTTTTGCGAGCTATTGTATATATTCATTTATATTTATTGAAATATATTATTCAAATAGACAGTTTTTTCATCTTAAACAATAATGTGTGCTTGCTTTAGAAAAACACGGGTTACCAAACCCTAACCGCAACAGTTATCAATTAATCCAAATCTGACCGATCAAACAAGAAAAAATAGTGTTATCCCGTTAGATCCCGATCCACAGAGAGAAAACACATTAAAACCCGGTCAGTGGGTTGTGCTGAGTTCCGGTAAGACCAGGTTACACGACATGTTGCCAAATTGTAATCCGCCTTAATTTTAGAATATTAAATAATTATTATTATATATTATAAAATTATTTTAGGTTTTATTGTTTTTAATATCGCTAACTCTTACGTACTAGAGACGACAGTATAATAAAATGTTTTATGTGTTCCTATAAAACAAAATATGCACATACGATAACTGTTTTAGAAACGTAAAGTGCTACTGTACAATTTTTTAGTTTTGAAGAAAGTTGAAGCCTATAAGCTCAAAAATAGACATGAAAGCAGACAGACAGAAAAAGTATTATTAGATACTACTGATATTAAGACTGTACCATCTGCAAAACAAGACATTTCCAAAAAGTTTTTGAAAATCAAATCGTCAATTTGAAATTTATGCGTGGACTTGCACAGAAAAAAATTACACAAACGTACTGTAAAACGTCATTAAGATGGTTAAGAATGACATCTATTTAATATTTTTGTACTTTAAAATATTTTAAACTATTCTGTCTGAACTTTATTTTATTTGTATACATAAAATTATACGTAAGAAACGAATAAATGAGAAATAAACAAGCTATTTAAAGTGTGTTTTTTGATTATCATAGCAAATTTTAAAACGTGGTAAAAATCTGACTAGTTGATATTGTTATCTAAAAAATTCTCAGTAGAAATTGGGGTATTCATCAGTTAGGGTTCATCTGTTTGACTGTAGCAAAAAATGCTTTTATATTAGACATGTGTTTCTCAAAATTTTTAACATTCTCATCCATGAATATTTTTAAGTGGGTGAAAATATATTTGAAATGAATTATTCAAATCAAATAAAGTTGAATTTTTAGAAACCTTACAATTAATAGAGAATTACAATATGACCCTTGTTGTTTACAAGCATTAAAAAATTATTACAGGTTTTAAATATTTTTTGTGATAATTTAGACTTTGGACGCCATATCACAAAAAATCAAAACGAAAAAGAAAATTCAGCGTAGTTTATGAGACATTTTCCCACACTGCCAGAATACTTTAACAAAATCGTATAATAAGATAAAGAGAAAACGCATAACACATTTCCAACCATGAATTCATGTATTATCGTCCATAGCCGGAAAGATAGTTGAATTCTTTTGTGCAGCTCTGTCTATGATCTATAGATTTGTCTACAGGATGCTACAAATTACTGTCCAGAGCTGGACGTGTACTTGAATTCCTTTATGCAGTTCTGTATATGATCTATCTGTGTGCTATATTCTACATAGTGTTCTAAAATTTAGTTTAGTTAGAAAACGCATAACACATTTGAAATTTCCCCTTCAGCAGTTTTTGTCAATAGACGGTTTTGTACATGGAGTCTTTTCTAGAGCCCTTACTTTCTACAGCATACTGACAGAGAAATTATGCTTTTATTGCGGAAGGAAATAAACTGTTCTCAAATCGCCACACAACTGAATGGAGAGAATTACATTTATTGCAGGAATTGTCTATTGCACTTAAATAATGTTCGGTTTATTCATTCTTGTATGTTGGTTCTTGAACTCCGAGCTTCTAAGCTTATCGCCATATGTGGCTGAGGTAAGTTCAATGCAATCTAATTCTACATTCCGTTACATTTCGAAATACAGCTTCTCTTCTGGTAGGTCTAACACAGTTTTATATCTTTAGATACCAGAAGAGTAAATGCAAAATAAAATGTAGTAGCAGTAAATTAGACTGCAGTCACAGAAAAATGTTTTGGAAATGTCTTGTTCTGCAGATAGTACAGTCATAATATCAGTAGGATCTAATAATAATTTGTCTGAGTGTCTGTTTTCATTTCTATTTCTGACCTTATAGGCTTTAATTTTCTTAAAAATGGAAAATTTGTATAGCAGCACAGTTCCTAAAATAGTTATCGTATGATGCATACTTTCTATAGATTATTACATGAGCCACATATTAAGCTAAAATTTGATTCAGGTAAAAAATACTAAAAATATTCAAATCCCACTTCCAGAACTTACCATCCATAGATAACAATGTGTCGTAACCCTGTATATGACTTTATTTATATTCTACAAATGTCTTTTAGTATACTAAATATATTTCTGCTTGAAAATGCACAACTCAATTAAAAACTACTTTTAAGCAATTTACGATTATACTCCGTAATGCTTAAATATTATTTTGTTCAACCCTATACATTTATATGTTTAACGCTATATCTGTACAGTTTATGCACATCGTAGTATTAAAAATTTTTGTTAAATTTAAAAATGCATGCCTTATCTGAAAATGCACTTCCAGCAATTATCGATAATAGAGAGTACTGTATCCGAAGTCTTTTGCGTGTCCCTGTAACTGAGCGGAGAATGCTATGCCCATCATATTCTACAACAAGGACCTTATAATAAACATCCGCTATGTATATCAATTCCAATATGTTTCAAATAGTGTAATAAAATTAAAATATCCTGTTAACTGTTTTCTCTGTGGACATTTACGTAACCGAATTATTAAATTTGAACCGGTAAACTAACGATATATGCTTTTCACTCCATTTTCTACAGAAAGCATGTTTTAGTGCACCTCAGAAATGTATATCCATTTCATTATGAATAGTAGAACATCATTAAAATGCTACGTAAATATTTTTACTTCATAAACCATGATGTAATGAAACTCTATTGATTGTCCCTTTAAATGATCTAGTTGATAACACGGTAACCCTGTAAACACAGATTTATAAAATTACGACGAAACTACTGGACTGAACTGCACGTTTTATAGCTTAACCCTCGGTCGGGCGCAGCGTGCCTGACAGGTGCGTTGCTAGGTTTTAGTGAAGACAGCTTCAGTAATTGCTTAGTGTTTTACTTGTCTTGAGGTTAATAAATGGGTGTTTTTAATCAGATGTCAATTATTCTGTCTTTGTAGTTGTTATGAAGGTCACTAATTACTTTAAAAGAGTTAGAATGGATTAATTAGATGCTAATGACTATTGTAAAAGAGCAGGGAGTACTGAGGAACGCCTAACGGGTGGTTAATAGAACAAGTTAACTCTCAAGTTAAGGCAAAAAAAAAATCTTCTATGGTCCTTCCAAATTTTTGTGAGGTTAATTAAAACTCAATAACCTAATTAGGCTTTAAATCAATGGATACGGAAATTTCGATTGTGGAAATAGTAAATATTTCTTCCGTTATTCAAGTAAACAAATATAATAATTTATGATACAAACATCGAAAATTGTTATGAATAAGAACGATTTGTTTCTTTTTTTCTGAGTAAGCTTTTCATGACGTATAAGAAGTGTGTTTTATTTTAACCGATGAATGGCAGCATGAATTACAACTGTTTGAAATTTTTATTTAAAAATCATAAATCTCTCCGTTATTGCTTTTTTATTTTCAACTTGTTTGTTTGTGCACAAATAATGTCTGTAACTTCTGTAATCCACATTAATTTTAGCTTTTATTGTTGTTAATATCACTTACTCTTACGTACTATAGACGATAGTATAATAAAATATCTTATGTGTTCCTATAAAAAAAATATGCATCATACGATAACTATTTTAGGAACTGTGCTGCTGTACAAATTTTCAATTTTTAAGAAAGTTAAAGCCTATAAGGTCAAAAATAGAAATGAAAACAGACACTCAGACAAATTATCATTAGATCCTACTGATATTATGACTGTACCATCTGCAGAACATGACATTTCCAAAACATTTTTCTGTGACTGCAGTCTAATTTACTGCTATTACATTTTTTTTATTGAATTTACTTTTCTGGTATCTAAAGATATAAAACTGTGGTAGACCTGCCAGAAGAGAAGCTGTATTACGAAATGTAACGGAATGTAGAATGAGATTGCATTGAACTTACCTCAGCCACATATGGCGATAAGCTGAGAAGCTCAGAGTTCAAGAACCTACAAACAAGAATGAATAACCCGAACATTATTTAAGTTCAAAAGACAGTTCCTGCAATAAATGTAATTCTCTCTATTCAGTAGTGTGGCGATTAGAGAACAGTTTATTTCCTGCCGCAATAAAAGCATAATTTCTCTGTCAAATCTGACTATAAATATGATCAACAAAATTATCAAAGCGCTAGTCCATAATAGCGAATAATTTATCCAACACATTAAAAAATATAAGAGCGCATTTTTTTTTTCCAGTGACGCGGAAGGACATTTTAGATAAACGTTCACGTTGCTTTCAAATACAATGTCAAATTATCCACATTTCTTTTGATTTGAGCTTCGTTTTAAAAAACGGACGAAGTCTGCTGGGTTTTAAATATTTCTACAACTGAGGGTAATCGTATAGAAACCTTTTATGTACTTCATTTTACTTGAAATGCCATGTTATATTCCATACGTGTACAATTAATAATTTATTATCCATATTTTATCCACCATTTTATTGGGATATGGTGAAATGCAGTAGGAGGTAATACTATTAGATATATTATAAGAATAATCCCACTTTTTGTGCTAAGATTCTGTATTAGTAATTGATCTTGAAGGTATTTTTTTATTCTTGCGAAAACCATATCTTATATTTAGAACACAATTTTTAAAGGCTAAACCTTTTAAGATCCTAATACCCAATATATTTTAATATGAAAAATATTCGATCATTTTTAAACGTTTGAATCCAGATAAATCGCTATCGAGCGACAAATCATTCTTCACTTTAATAGCTACCGGCATGACGAATGACCTGTCCGAAACACGTAGAAGTAGCTGTTCGCTACAAGCGTTGCAATGGATTGAAAATGAAGACATAAAACTTTATTTATTTATTTTTGCATGTATTTTTGACATTAAGTAATAAATATCAGGGATTGTCATACAAAAGCGGATATATTTTCAAAAAACATTAATTAAGAGATAGATATAATCGACAGGAGAAATTTTAGTTGTTGCATTTAGTTTTTCTCATGCGTTATAACCAAATATGACATTATAAAATATGACTCCCGGTGGACTATGCAGTTGATAATTTTATTTCTTTATTAGATCTACACATCATATAAAGTATAATAATGCTTGTGAAGTTCCTAAATACATAGCATAGCCAAATTATAATATTTTTAAATATACAGTTGGAAAATTGGCCTTTGGATAATTTATTTCTTTTCCACACAAGATATGTAGAATATTTCATTTAAACAAACACATAACTAGTTTTTTGTTTTTTATTTTGTGGTAACATGTCCAAAGTTATTTAAGAATGCCAAGACACTATTTAATAACATTTAATAATAATATTTTAATGATTAAATACCTTATATCAGTGTCATTTTGTAATTTTGTAACAAATTGATAACTTTTTAAAAACTGATAACTTTTATATTGAATTGATGCAATTTTATAAAAAAAAATATTTTTTTTAAACAGCTATGCATTCGAATAGATTTTGAAATGAGTAAATGAGTTTGCCTCATTTTTCTAGGATAAGTCTATATTGTTAAATATTGCAGCACACTGTTTAGACATTCAATCATTGCTGTAAATAACGGTGTTTTCATTGCTCAGGATCGATTAAAATTACGGTTAAGAAATCGCTATCTATAAAAACGGTCGACTGACTGGACATTTGCAGCAATTTTTTTTTCAGTATAAAATGTGCTACCGTGTCCACCGATTTACTCTCTTTTGTCTAAGCTTATTACACTCTTCGGTTGTCAAACCACTATTTTATTATATCCAAAAGTTACCTACACAGGTTACACGTGCCTTTTATACAGAGATAAAACAAGAACCTTCCTTAAATATTTACATAATTACAAACAGTCCAAATCTCTTTCAAAACGTATCCGCATGAAAGAAAAGTAAAATAAATCTTGAGGAAAAAAAACAAATAAAACGGGTTAAGTAAACTGAAACTTAATAAAATATATCCACATTTTATCAAACATTAGCATTTTTTTATCAACCATTTACCAAATTCTTCACAAATTATATGAAAATGAATGACTTTGAAATTTCTGAACAAAGAGCTTCACTATTTCCCAGAAACTATATAAATTAACACTTAACGTCTTCTATTTTTGGCCAATATGCTTACAGTATTTTTACATATCAGAAAATACAGCAAACAATTCCACAATTGCATAAAGGTTATATCAAAGGTCCTTTGGTGAAACCATCATCTCACAACATACTTTACACACTATCCGAAATACTTTTTTTTACGTTTTTTTTTTTTTTAGAAATTAATGATGAAATCTCTATCTACTATGGCAATTCTAAATTCATTTCAAAATAAATAAATTTAATGTTCTCTTTTGTTATTTGTTATTTGTTAATTTTCTGAGCATAAAAACATATTAGGAAGTTATATAAAGTTTTATATCCTGTATCGATAGTTCTCCAAACCTAATGTAGACAATATCGAATTTATTGAGAATACAATATAACTACTGCATATATACATAAACAGTGTTCACAGGTTAAGAAAATTGTTCATATTTTAAAATTTCCTCTGCTGTTTTAGAAATTAGTAACTATTTATAGTTATGAAATATAGTTTTATCTTGATACAGTGTTGTAATTTTTCAACATTAAATCTTAATAAATTATCTAAGAACCAAGCTGTTTCCTGACAAATAAATTATACGATAACAAAGTTTTCTTTATTTTTTTACACAAAACCTGTAAAGTTTATAAATGGTTTTCGTATTTAAATAAATAGTTCGTTATTCATTATTTTATTTTTTAATCTTTGTGTAAAAGAGGTTTTAATGTAGAGGTTGCGTACAAAGGCAGCATTTTAAAATATTTTAAAGAAGATTATTTTCAGCTTTTTTTAAGTCATAATTTATGGTAATAATTATTTAAACCACACACCTTTCCTTAATTATGTAGGAAAAATATAGAATTAATTTTATATCTTTTGACGAAATTTGTTTGTCGTGTATTAGGTATATATATATATATATATATATATATATATATATATATGTATATATATATATATATATATATATATATATATATATATATATATATATATAACTATTTATGTGGTTTAATGGTTATTATTTACAAAAGTTTTATTATATATATATCTGACATTTGTTATGCTGTAACTCTCTTACTTATGAACCGATTTGGATGTGACTAAGTATGTGTATAGGACATACCAAGACCTCAACCGAGTTCATTGGGCAGCTTCATCCGCGATCCAAAATGGCGGCCAGTTAAAAAATTAAAAAATTTAAGAAGATGTACAAAAAAATTATAAAATTAAAACATTGTTTCCATTAAATGTTAGATCGTGATACAAGGATTGCGGAACATTTTTTGTTTTGGCTTTATCTTAAAAAATGGCTGAGGTATAGCAGTTTGAAATTCCAGGGTGGCTGACATTTTGAAACAATCTAATTTTTGTTTGCTGTAACTCTCGTATTTATCAACCGATGTGAATGTGACTGATCATGTGTACAGGACATACAAAGGTCTCACCGAGTTCATTGGCCAGCTTCATGCATAATCTTGTTTCAAAATGGCGGCCAGTTAATTTTTTTTACGATTTAAGAAAATTAAAAAAGATGTATAAATAATTATAAATTGAAAAAGTTGTTGCCTTTAAGTGTTAGATCGTGATACAAGGATTCCGGAACATTTTTTTTTTGGCTTTATCTTACAAAATGCCTGAGATATAGCTGTTTGAAATTCTAGGTTGGCTGATATTTTGAAACAATCTGATTTTTGTTATACTGTAGCTCTCATTCTGAAATTCGCATTCCAATTCTGTATTAACGAAAACCGGGATTGAATCTTCCATAATCAAATCGGGTTCCAAGCGTTTTAGCTTCGGGTGTTTGAGAAAAATGTGTTGAATTTTTAAAAACACGGAATAAGGAAGCTTCCCTTTCCTCCCGGTACAGCCCGGAATGACTTTTTTTATATTCATTGAGTAAATTTTAAGGATAATTTAAAATAATTATTTAAAATGTTAAGTGGATTTTAAAATTCCCTTATTCATTTGAAAATGTTATTTTTATATTTTAAAAGGTAATTGCCTTGTATAAAATTTAAAGAAGCTTAATTACTACTAATACATATCAATACTTTTAATACATATCAATATAAAAGGAAAGTAAAGATAATACATTATGTTAATTTTAAATTGGATTACTTTTATTAATATTATTCATTGTTTTGATTTAAAAAAAAACTTTTTAATATGAAAAAAAAATCCTGCTATTTTCTTTATTTTTTGAAAGAAATTCACACACACACACACACACACAGATATATATCTACATATATATGAATTCAAAATCTATAGTATACTTACTTTTTCTGCAAGCTTTATGTATAATCTCAAAAAGTTACTTTTTGCACATTTATATCTTTCAAATTTAATTTTGTATGATGGTTCATCTTTTTTCTAGAAGCAGAAATTAAATTTTCATTTTATAAGTAAATTACTTTGTTTATTGAGGTCATTTATTAAATTATCTGAAGTTACAGCAATTGGTTTGAGGGAGTTGCTACAAATAATATAATACAATAACTTGTTAACTTTAAATTAAAGTTTAATAATGCTTAAAGTGATAAAAAAACATAACAAGGAATATTAATCTTCCATAATCAAATCGGGTTCCAAGCGTTTTAGCTTCGGGTGTTTGATAAAAATGTGTTGAATTTTTAAAAACACGGAATAAGGAAGCTTCCCTTTCCTCCCGGTACAGCCCGGAATGACTGTTTTTTTTATATTCATTGAGTAAAGTTTAAGGATCATTTAAAATAATTATTTAAATTGTTAAGTGGATTTTAAAATACACTTATTCATTTGAAAATGTTATTTTTATATTTTAAAAGGTAATTAATTGCCTTGTATAAAATTTAAAGAAGCTTCTTGTCGCATCCCTAACATAATACTTATAAATGAATTTTGTCGGGGGGTGGTAAAATGTTTTTTACCCACTTAAGATGTTGGGCTGGAAACGCTGGACGTCGTCGATGAAAATAATTCATTAAAAGAATGCATTATAAGCAACTATATTAATAATATTCGATCATAAAAATAAAATTAAAAGGAAGTGTATACAAATATTTGCTCTTACACTTTCAAGCTTAATATATTTAGTGTTAAATTTGATACTTTTGACTACTTAATTTGAAAAAGTTCAATAATGTTCCTTATTTTAATTTAATTTAATTAGACATCATATTTCTAACTGATAATGGTAATACTTTTGCAGGGGTGGTGAAGTTTCAGAAAATCTCACCAGCCAGTAAGATGCAACGTATAGTTAAAAATCTTTAGGATAAAATGTACGCGATTGCAAAAGTAGTTAATTACTATTACTACAATGCATTTTCATATTTTGTTTATATAAAATTAAAAAACACATGAAACAGAGAAAAGTCTAGTATAGGATAGAACATAGAACCGTGCTTACTTTACGGTAATTTGAAAAGATGTGACGGATAGCTAACTATTAAAAAAATACAGTTTTAGCATATCTTCTACTGTATGCAGGTTTTCGACGACTTCACTTGCCCTGTCAGAAAAAACACAGTGAAGTAATGTATTCCCCCACCCCTGTTCTCAAGGAAACTGCATATACAAAAGTAATACAAATTTCAAGTCTTGTCATATCCTAGATATTCTCTTCTAAATTGATAAGGAAAAAAAATGAATGTATGTTATACAATGCAGGATATGGTATTAGATTAAATTTATATTCGTACAGATTAGCGCCGGAAAAAAATTGAATCGAAATTTTAAATGTGAAACTTGCGTTATATTTCTAATGTGTAATGTAGACCATTTCTTTAAAAAAATTATATTAAATTTCAACATGTTACTTAAAAGAAGAGCTAAACCAATCTTAAACTTATACTATCAATTTGAGTATTAAAAAGTAATAACTTGTTTCGGTAATGAAAACGTTAAAAATAAATTATATTTTTGTACTAACAGTCTTCTTTATCATATGGTTATGCTTAACATTCGTTTTCACATATTGCTATAAAATCGTAATATTTCGTTATTTTCCCAGTCTTTCCTAAAAAATGTGAACTGCTAAATCACTACCGTTTACTTTTTCTAATTAAATCCGTTATTAAATGTTGCGTTGTTCCAAACAAATTTCTGTTTTAGTATACAGTAAAATCTCGTTAGAACGAATCTCTGGAGACCACTGATTAAATTCGCTATAATGAAATATTCGTTAAAGTGAAAATATTTTTATACTGAAGTAGAATAATATGACTTTTTTTACAATCCAAATTATATTCCTTAAATTGAAAAATTTATTAAATCGAGGTTCGTTGTAACGAGATTCTACTGTATAACGTTTACAAGGTAATCGAAACGTGAATGAAACCAGGTTCACAGTTCTAGCAGAATCACAATCATTAATTGATAAATCAGTCAGTTCTTTTTTTTATTATTTTTATTTATTTAATTAAAAAATGCAAACAAATTTGGAAAAAAATTCTAAAATCATCGATACGTTTAAAACAAAGCTATAAACGGATTTGAGGAAGTGTTCTATATACGTATTATTTATATATACATTTATTAAAAGAAACCCTGAAAAAATATAAACCTTTACTGCTAATCTAAATATTCAAAACAAATTTACAAGTATTTTAATCAGTTTTTAATTAAATTGTGTATGTTTATTTATTTATAAGTATTATAAATTGTGTTTTCGAATTTGAAGCTCACTTAATCATCTAGTAATGTGTGACATGTCTAACATTGAATTAAAACAAATAATCTTCTTTAAATTAAGGGGTCTCATAAGTCTTACTTTTCCTCCAAATATGCAAGTTTGCATCATGTCACATTTTATTTTACTTCTGATTTCATATAACACAGAAGAAAATGACATTTTTACCACTGATAGGTCAATATCTGCTTGATTTAACATAATTATTTCAATGTTGTACAATTCATATATAATTATTTTTAAAAAGTTTAAATTAAAAAAAAATTTAAAAAATTTTTTTTCGCGTGGTATCCACTGCGTGTAAGGTTGTAGAAAACATATTGCTTCAAAAATAACAAACAAAACTGATAATGATGTAAAATTGATGTATCTTGAACATATATTTCAATTTCAAGCAATTAGTTTTGTTTTTTAATTGACATTTTTTTCAACAAAAAAATGAATTTTAAACATTTTACAATTTAAAATTTAAATTTAAAAAAATTCACTGTTGATTCCTTGAAATTGAAGTATAAGTTCAAGATACATCAATGTTACATCATTATCAGTTTTGTTTATAATTTTTGAAGCAATATTTTTTATACAACTTTGCTAGCAGTGGATAACAGGCAAAAAAGTTTTTTACATTAAATTTACATTACGTTTTTAAAATGTAAACTTTTTTTAAATAATTAAATATGAATTGTACAACATTGAAATATTTATGTTAAATCAAGCAGATATTGACATATTAATGGTAAAAATTTCATTTTATTGTGTGTTATATGAAATCAGAAATAAAATAAAATGTGACATGATGCAAACTTGCATCTTCGGAGGAAAAGTAAGACTCCTGAGACCCCTTAAGATAATTACAAAAATAAAAATTCTACTTTTGTACTCTTTGAAATCCATTTTATCTTCTCACCATAAATAGTATTCGTATCCAGAGATTTTTAAAAATCGCAATACTTCGCTATTTTTCCAGTTTCATCTATAAAAGATGAAAACCCAAATCACTACTGCATACCTTTATCTGACCACATTCATTATGAAACAATGTTTTTTATCTTCTCACTATAAATAGTATTCGTATTCAGAGATTTAAAAAAAGATCGCAATACTTCGCTATTTTTCCAGTTTCATCTATAGAAGATGAAAACCTAAATCACTAATGCATACCTTTATCTGACTACATTCATTATGAAACAATATTTTTTATCTTCTTACCATAAATAGTATTCGTATTCAGAGATTTTTAAAAAAAATCGCAATACTTCGCTATTTTTCCAGTTTCATCTATAAAAGATGAAAACCTAAATCACTACTGCATACCTTTATCTGACCACATTCATTATGAAACAATATTTTTTATCTTCTCACCATAAATAGTATTCGTATTCAGTGATTTTTAAAAAAATCGCAATACTTCGCTATTTTTCCAGTTTTATCTATAAAAGATGAAAACCTAAATCACTACTGCATACCTTTATCTGACCACATTCATTATGAAACAATATTTTTTATCTTCTTACCATAAATAGTATTCGTATTCAGAGATTTTTAAAAAAATCGCAATACTTCGCTATTTTTCCAGTTTCATCTATAAAAGATGAAAACCTAAATCACTACTGCATACCTTTATCTGACCACATTCATTATGAAACAATATTTCTTATCTTCTCACCATAAATAGTATTCGTATTCAGAGATTTAAAAAAAAATCGCAATACTTCGCTATTTTTCCAGTTTCATCTATAAAAAATGAAAACCTAAATCACTACTGCATACCTTTATCTGACCACATTCATTATGAAACAATGTTCTTTACGTTGAGTCTGCTTCTAGCATGTGCCCGTTAGAGAGATAACGCAGCATAGACGAAAAGAGGTTCACAGCTTGTGAGGATCATATTCTGGAAAGTTCTTCACGTTGTCTAAAATAATCCTCTTTACTTTTATGATTGATGATGGAAAGTCCTAAACCTTTGAATAGGGCGAGATGAAATAAATTGACGTTTCGACGAAAGAACTTTTGAGGATTTCGGTAAAATGTGCCTTGAAAATTTTAAGCTTCCAGTAGAGATATATTTTGTAACGTTCATATTAGAATCATTAATAAGAAGATATTTATAAGATGTGCATTTCACAGGATTGATAAGAAGTGAATGTCACAGGTTAACAATGGCGCGAAAAGTTGCTAGAATTTCAGAATATATATATATATATATATTTAAGTTTCTCTTTGAAAACATTTATACAAGAAATAAGTAAAAGGAATTTATATATCCAAACCCTTACATCAATAAATCACTATAACAATTCTTATATTATATCATAAATATTTTACTTTTTTTTGGATCTTATGCATAAATAATAAGCTTATATTTTTAATTTTTACTCCCCTTAATTTCAATGCAGGTATAGGTGGAGGGAACCCACTTAATTTTAAAAATATACATATTTAAAAAATCAAAAGCGTATTTCAATCTTATTCGACCACGCCTGTATACGCCTGCCTTCCATATATATGTACACGTGTACACTCAGTAATCTGGAACTGCAGGTGATATTGTTTGAGTGTATAGTTGTAGGAACAATTGTGTTCCATATATCTCTGAGGCGATTTTTGAAATTGTGTTCGATTCAGCACCTTGGCGAAAAATTTTGGCGAAAAGCCTTGGCGAGAGCGGTGTTTGAGAGGAAATTCAAATATGGAACTCCGATAGCTCGGGTCGGGTCTGGTCTCTGGCGTTCCTTTCGCTGTCGTCTGTTGATCTGTCGTGGATTCGGCAAAACTGTTGTGTTTACTGATTTTCTATTACTATGTCAACTTATTTTTGCGTCTGTTTTTGAATTTTATTCGCGTTACACGTTTGTTTTACTAACAATAAATAAAGAATCGCTACTCCCCCCGCCTTTTTTTTGTTTTGTTTCTTGTGTGTTTATGCTGAACGAGCATATCATTTTTTTTTCTGAATTAGCTGTATTATTGTTATTGTATCAGGATATAGTAATAATATGTTTATATTTTATTTTTGTCGTTTTATTCTGTAGATTTTCACTGTAAAAGATATTTTGACACATTTAATATCTTTCAACGGATGGTGTGCTTTGTTGTCAATTGTAAAATAAAATGTTTAAGAGTAAAATTGAGCATAAATATTTCTGGAAAAATTTTAAATATCTTGTCACAAGACTAGAACCAGAACATTTAATAAAAATCTTTCAAGAATGCAAGTTAAAGAATTGTTTATTAAATATAAACATTTGTTAATAATAAAAGTTGATTTTGTACTTAAATTCTGCCTTTCAATATAACTTATATGTTTCTTAATATTAAAGGTAAAATTAGAAATAAAATGCAACTAGATGGAACCCGTCAAAATTTGACGGCAAAAAACTTGATAGTACCATAAAAATAAAATTCATAGCTGCTTTAAAATGTTTGAAACTTTTGCAGAATAATTCAAATAAATAAAAAACCCACTTTGAATTAAAGCTAGGTTGAAGAACAGCAATTGGCTAAGTTTCACTGGCACATGCACTCGCGGAATTTCTTTCATCTGACACATTTAGCGCTGTTGTGCAAGTAAATGGTAAGTGCCCCCTTGGGGAGGGGGAAATGGTGGGATGGACCAAGGAGATGCATAACATGAATAAGCAGTCAAAGACCTTTCAAACGATATGTAACATGAGGGGTGTGTGCAAAATTAAAAAAAGTACCCCCTTGGGGGGGGGGTAAAGTAGGGGATGGACACGGAACATGCATAATATGATTAAGTGGTCACAGACATTTCCAACGATATATAACATGACGGTTGTGTGCAAAATTTAGAAAAGTACCTCTTTGGGGGGGGGGGGGCAAAGTGGGGAAATGGACATTGGAGATATGCATATGATTAAGCAGTCACAGACCTTTCCAACGATATATGACATGAGGGTTGTCTGCAAAATTTAGAAAAGTACCCCCTTGGGGGAGGGGGGGGCAAAGTGGGGAGATGGACATTGGAGATGCATAATATGATTAAGCGGTCACAGACCTTTCCAACAATATATGACATGAGGGGTGTCAACAAAATTTAGAAAATTGACCCCTTGGGGGGGGACAATTGGGGAGATGGACATTAAAGATGCATAATATGATTAAGCGGTCACAGACCTTTCCAACGATATATGACATGAGGGTTGTCTGCAAAATTTAGAAAAGTACCTCTTTGGGGGGGGGCAAAGTGGGGAAATGGACATTGGAGATATGCATATGATTAAGCAGTCACAGACCTTTCCAACGATATATGACATGAGGGTTGTCTGCAAAATTTAGAAAAGTACCCCCTTGGGGGAGGGGGGGGGCAAAGTGGGGAGATGGACATTGGAGATGCATAATATCCTTAAGCGGTCACAGACCTTTCCAACAATATATGACATGAGGGGTGTCAACAAAATTTAGAAAAGTGCCCCCTTAAGGAGGGGGAAGTGGCGGGATGGACCCCCGAGATGCATAACATGAATAAGCAGGCAAAAACCTTTCCAACAATACGTAACATGAAGGGTTTGTGCAAAATTTACAAAAGTATCCCCTTGGGGGGGGGCAAAGTGGGGGGATGGACACCGGAGATGCATAATATGATTAAGCGGTCAGAGACCTTTTTAACGATATATAACATGAGTGGTATGTGCAAAATTTAGAAAAGCGCCCCAATTGGCGGGAAGGGGGGGGGGGTGGACCACACAGATGCATAACATGAAAAGGCAGTCGCAGGCCTTTCGAACGATATATCATATGAGTGGTGTCAGCAAAGAAAAGTCTCCACCCCGTGTGGGCAAAACATACTACCCCCGCCGCCATAATTATTGATGCGGACTCATTTTTTAAATTCGTTCGCAAAATGTTGTGAATTTTTAAAAACTCCCCTTCCGAATTTTTTTATACCAAAAGCACTTATGTCCGTCGTCTGCATGCAGAGTTTTGTGCTTACAGACGCCTGACACAACAATACACACACAGACAGACATTTCACACACAGACAGACGTTTACCGACATTAATAGTATAGATGATACTCAGTGCCTACACATTTCACCCTTTATAACTCAGCCAATGAGTTGACGGTTGTTCATTTCCAGAAACGAAACAATAATTCTTTAGGATGAATTTTGTTTGTTTGATACACCGTGGCAGAATGCGTGCAATACAGCGACAGGCATCACAAACTTTTTAGGGCACCTGCAGACTAAAAACAAATAATCAATCTTCGCGGGAAAAAAATCCTAGATTTCGTCAAATGATCACAGGAAAAACACTAATTTCATCAAAGGATCATGTAAAACGTGAATTTTGTTAAAAGGCCACAGAAAAAAGCGATTTATGCAAAAGATGAGCAAATTTTGTCAAAGAATCGCAAAACAGGAAATTTCACCAAAAGATAGCGCTTTCTTGCCAAATTTCATCTAAAAATTGCGGAATAAAATGTATTTTATCAAAAAATCGCTGGAAAACGCACATTTCGTTAAAGTATCGAGAGAAAAATGCGAATTTCTTCAAAGATTGCTGAAAAAACGCGAATTTCATCGAAGGATTGCTGAAAATTCATGAATCTTATCAAAAGGCAGCAGAGAAAATGTGATTATTATCAAAGCATTGCGAAAAAAGAAAATTTCGTCTAAGGATCACAGAAAAACGCAAATTTCATAAAAGAATCATGGAAAATAACGCAAATTTCATGAAAAAAAAAATCGCAGAAAAAACACAAATTTCGTCAAATTATCGCTGAAAAAAACACAAATTACTTCATAGGATAGCTGAAAAAATTGTGAATCTCGACAAAAAAAAGATACAGAAAAAAATGCGAATTTCATTAAAGAATCACGAAAAAAAATGCGAATTTTGTTAAAGGATTGCGCAAAGAATGTGAATTTTTCGAAAGGTTCGTGTGAAAAATGAAACTGTCTTTATTAAAAACAGCACACACACAAACATCTATACAAACCTCAATACACACAAACATATTATAGGCAGGGCTTGAAATTCAATTTTTCCAAGGACGGGAGTCTCCCTACCAACATTTTTAAATGGAGGGGAGTTGTAATGTTTGGGAGGGAGAAAAAAAATCTTTAAACCCCACTATTATTTTACGTGCTATTTAAAGAATTACATTAATGCAGACATGACAAAATACCATTGAAAAAATTAAGTCAACTGAGAATGATTATGTAAAATGTTTATTTTTATTATAAAAAAGGGAAGAAAGTTAAGTTTTATATATGCAGTGTATTTTTCAAGTTCCATTAAATGTGTTAGGGACCCTTAACAATTAGGTTGTTAAATAAATTTCTGACTTTAGATTTTACTTGATTGAGATTCACCGATCGATCGTGGAAAAGACACAAAGTTCATCGATCTGTCGCGGAAAAAACGCTAAGTTCGTCGATCTGTCATAAAAAACGCAAAGTTCGTCAATCAGTCGGGGGAAAAAAGCAAATTTCGTCGATCGATTGCAGAATAAACACAAAGTTCGTCGATCTGTCCCCAAAAAACGCAAGGTTCGTCGATCAGTCGCTTAAAAAACGCAATGTTCGTCGATCTGTCGCAGAAAAAACTCAAAGTTCATTGATCTCTCACGGAAAAAACCACAAAGTTCGTCGATCAGTCGCGGAAAAAACACAAAGTCCGTCAATCGGTCGGGGGAAAAAAGCAAATTCCGTCGATCGATTGCAGAATAAACACAAAGTTCGTCGATCTGTCCCCAAAAAACGCAAGGTTCGTCGATCAGTCGCTTAAAAAACGCAATGTTCGTCGATCTGTCGCAGAAAAAACTCAAAGTTCATTGATCTCTCACGGAAAAAACCACAAAGTTCGTCGATCAGTCGCGGAAAAAACACAAAGTCCGTCAATCGGTTGCGGGGAAAAAAAATCACGAAATTTATCGGTCGGTTGCAGGTAAATTAAATAATGCAAATTTCTCCAAAAATGCTGAAATTTTTTGGGCGGGAGGCTCCCACTCATTGTCTTTTTTTGGGCGGGATTTCAAAATTTTCGGCACGAATCACGCCCTGAAAGATATAGTTTTAATCTGAAATAATATACTGAACTTGAACTAACTTTTGAAAAATCGGGTTAACCCAAATCCAACTTGCAGAAATCTACACTCAGTCTGAAATCGACTCGAACCATAAAGACAGTTAACCCAACTTGCAACAAAAATAATTATTGCCGAGAGAGCATTTACCCTCTCTCCCTGTGCTGAAACTTTTTAGAAACTTTTCTGTGAATTTTCTGATTTTTTCTTTTCTCAAAAATGCTGTAGTCATTTTGTCCCCCAATTTTGCCCTTTACAATTCAGCCAATGAGTGGAGGGGGCCAAAGGAGCGTTCCTTATCACAAACGAAAGATGAGATACGTTCGTTTGATGTCGTTGTTGAAAATTTATGGATTTCTATTATTAAAGTAATTTTTTCATTTTACTGTATTTATTTTCTTTTTGTGTTGTATGTATTTTGCTACTTTGAATTTTTTTAAACTAACCCTTTTTTTTTTTTTTTTTTTGGAGAGTGAGAGAGAGAGATTTAGTAATTTGGTGACACGAAGTTCCGCAAATTCTTAAAATCCACAAATCGTTTCCAATGTAAACAATGAAATTTACAATTAAGTTGCAAGTGCAAAATTTCAGTTTTTTAAAATTTTCATGTCATTCTGTACACATTTTAATATGTCATTCTGATCATTATACATATTTAGTTATGCATTATTAATTATTTACTTGACCTTTACTTTTAATATTTTAAATATTTCAAACTTACAGATAAATATAATTATTAAAACATTTGAATTACTGCATTCGAAAAATGAAATTTCAGCTTAGAAACGCGACAATTACTATTAGGTTAAAAAAATTTAAAGTAGAAAAGTACTTATGATATAAAAAGAAGAAAAAAAATACACCAGAATTTATCTGTATTACGAAAGCGGGAGAAATGATTTTCTGTGCTATACGAAAAGATATCCAAATAACTCAATCATGAACATAAAAATAGGTATCGGTTTCTATGTTCATGTGCACTCAATCCAAACTTGAAACTTTTAAAAAGGTCATTGAATGAATGAAATTCATCTCCGCCTTTCACATCCTGAAAACTTGCTGTGTCGCCAATTATGTTTATATTTTATATATATATAAAAAAATAATAATTCAGGCACTTTTCCGTTATACGGACACCATTGTCGCCAAACATACATACATACATTTTGGCATAGTGTCCGTATAACAGAAAAGTACTAAAGTTCATGGTTTAAAATCACAATAAAATATCATGAAATTTATTGATTAGTTGTGGGAAAATATCGGGGAAATAATGTGTTTTTCGTGAATTTTTTGTTTTGTTAACAATGTGGTTAGAGAGCCAGGGAGAAATCCAGAAAACTTGCTGTGTCGCCAATTATGTTTATATTTTATATATATATATATAAAAATAATAATTCAGGCACTTTTCCGTTATACGTACACCATTGTCGCCAAACATACATACATACATTTTGGCATAGTGTCCATATAACAAAAAAGTACTTAAGTTCATGGTTTAAAATCGCAATAAAATATCATGAAATTTATTGATTAGTTGTGGGAAAATATCGGGGAAATAATGTGTTTTTGTGAAATTTTTTGTTTTGTGTTGTTGTGTTTAATTGTAAGCATTCATTATAATTTTCAGTGCATTATTAAATTGAAATTTTTGTTTAAAATATGTAAACAAAACAGTGACCAGAAACCTGCACAATTTCTAATATAGATAGATAGATAGATGCATGTATGTAGTACTTTTAATTATTTGGTAAAAATACTGTGATCGTCACTGAGAAAACCTGAATTTAACCTAAAAGTAATTGTCGAGTGTTTAAGCTGAAATTTCATTTTACGAATACAGTATTTCAAATGTTTTAATAATTACATTCAGCTGTAAGTTTGAAATATTAAAAGTAAAGGCCAAGTAAATAATTAATAATGCATAATTAAAAGTAATTGTCGAGTGTTTAAGCTGAAATTTCATTTTACGAATACAGTATTTCAAATGTTTTAATAATTACATTCAGCTGTAAGTTTGAAATATTAAAAGTAAAGGCCAAGTAAATAATTAATAATGCATAACTAAAAGTAATTGTCGAGTGTTTAAGCTGAAATTTCATTTTACGAATACAGTATTTCAAATGTTTTAATAGTTACATTCAACTGTAAGTTTGAAATATTAAAAGTAAAGGCCAAGTAAATAATTAATAATGCATAACTAAAAGTAATTGTCGAGTGTTTAAGCTGAAATTTCATTTTACGAATACAGTATTTCAAATGTTTTAATAGTTACATTCAACTGTAAGTTTGAAATATTAAAAGTAAAGGCCAAGTAAATAATTAATAATGCATAACTAAAAGTAATTGTCGAGTGTTTAAGCTGAAATTGCATTTGAAATACTGCATTCGAAAAATGAAATTTCAGCTTAGAAACGCGACAATTACTATTAGGTTAAAAAAATTTAAAGTAGAAAAGTACTTATGATATAAAAAGAAGAAAAAAAAATACACCAGAATTTATCTGTATTACGAAAGCGGGAGAAATGATTTTCTGTGCTATACGAAAAGATATCCAAATAACTCAATCATGAACATAAAAGTAGGTATCGGCAGGGATCACTCTAGAGAGTTTCAGAGGGGCGGCTCGCCCTCATGCCCTTTTTAGATAAAATCCCACCCTCCTTGCCCTTTTTCCAGGTATAATTTTACCCTCCTTGCCCTTTTTTCAGGTAGATTTCTACTCCTTTTATTCCTGGGTAGAATCCTGCTTTGTACTTTAAAAAATTATTTACCTATCTTTTATTTTTAGAATGTTAGTATGGTACATCAGGGAGTACTCATCGTTACCTCTTTATTTCTGTGTGAAGTGCCCTGGTATGTCTAATCTTTGACTTTGATTGATTCATCTTTCCATTTATCATTTTTTCCATTGAACAAGACATAAAGGGTAACTAAGCATCATTGATTAATTTCACCTAGTAAAATATAGTAGTAGATCAGGCATTCTGGCCTTTGACCACATAATAACTTACATAAGTTCTATAAAAAATTTGAGAAGTAGCTTTAGAACTTTTATTTTGTAGCTTTTACAAAACCACTTTTGCTAAAACCGGGAAAAAGTTATCTGGTGAATAAAAATTTTAGAGAAAGAGGTTCTTGAATATCGTAGGAAAAGGGGAAAATGACCATGCATATAGTAAACAATTTTACAATAAAAATCGAGAACATAAGTTTCATTTTGCTGCTATTTTTAATACTTTTCGAACGGTGAAGTTATGGAAATTAGAAATGTTATTGGATTTTTTAAATTAAGGAGTACTTTAAGCTGTTGCCAGACTTCCCTTCCCACCGGTATATTGGTATGTGCACTTACTACAAAAATGCCCTTTTTATGAAATGATGTGCCCTTATTATGTGATGTGCGCCCTGCCCTTTTTTATGTTCTAGAATGATCCCTGGTATCGGTTTCTATGTTCATGTGCACTCAATCCAAACTTGAAACTTTTAAAAAGGTCATTGAATGAATGAAATTCATCTCCGCCTTTCACATCCAGAAAACTTGCTGTGTCGCCAATTATGTTTATATTATATATATATATATAAAAAAATAATAATTCAGGCACTTTTCCGTTATACGGACACCATTGTCGCCAAACATACATACATACATTTTGGCATAGTGTCCGTATAACAGAAAAGTACTAAAGTTCATGGTTTAAAATCACAATAAAATATCATGAAATTTATTGATTAGTTGTGGGAAAATATCGGGGAAATAATGTGTTTTTCGTGAATTTTTTTGTTTTGTTAACAATGTGGTTAGAGAGCCAGGGAGAAATCCAGAACACTTGCTGTGTCGCCAATTATGTTTATATTTTATATATATATATAAAAATAATAATTCAGGCACTTTTCCGTTATACGTACACCATTGTCGCCAAACATACATACATACATTTTGGCATAGTGTCCATATAACAAAAAAGTACTAAAGTTCATGGTTTAAAATCGCAATAAAATATCATGAAATTTATTGATTAGTTGTGGGAAAATATCGGGGAAATAATGTGTTTTTGTGAAATTTTTTGTTTTGTGTTGTTGTGTTTAATTGTAAGCATTCATTATAATTTTCAGTGCATTATTAAATTGAAATTTTTGTTTAAAATATGTAAACAAAACAGTGACCAGAAACCTGCACAATTTCTAATATAGATAGATAGATAGATGCATGCATGTAGTAATTTTAATTATTTGGTAAAAATACTGTGATCGTCACTGAGAAAACCTGAATTTAACCTAAAAGTAATTGTCGAGTGTTTAAGCTGAAATTTCATTTTACGAATACAGTATTTCAAATGTTTTAATAATTACATTCAGCTGTAAGTTTGAAATATTAAAAGTAAAGGCCAAGTAAATAATTAATAATGCATAATTAAAAGTAATTGTCGAGTGTTTAAGCTGAAATTTCATTTTACGAATACAGTATTTCAAATGTTTTAATAATTACATTCAGCTGTAAGTTTGAAATATTAAAAGTAAAGGCCAAGTAAATAATTAATAATGCATAACTAAAAGTAATTGTCGAGTGTTTAAGCTGAAATTTCATTTTACGAATACAGTATTTCAAATGTTTTAATAGTTACATTCAACTGTAAGTTTGAAATATTAAAAGTAAAGGCCAAGTAAATAATTAATAATGCATAACTAAAAGTAATTGTCGAGTGTTTAAGCTGAAATTTCATTTTACGAATACAGTATTTCAAATGTTTTAATAGTTACATTCAACTGTAAGTTTGAAATATTAAAAGTAAAGGCCAAGTAAATAATTAATAATGCATAACTAAAAGTAATTGTCGAGTGTTTAAGCTGAAATTTCATTTTACGAATACAGTATTTCAAATGTTTTAATAGTTACATTCAGCTGTAAGTTTGAAATATTAAAAGTAAAGGCCAAGTAAATAATTAATAATGCAAAACTAAATATGTATAATGATGAGATTTTTTTTTTCTTGAATTATTCAGTGAAACTCGCCTTATAAATGTACGCAAATAATTCACATCAAAATCTTAAAATAACAAAGTTTTCTTTCGTGTTTTGCTATGCTTAATAACCAAAAAAGATTGATTAATACAAAAGTTATTTGGTAAAAATACCGTGATCGTCGCTGAGAAAACCTGAATTTAATCATATCACACACGAAATCTCTCTCTCTCTCAAAAAAGGGTTAGTTATAAAAAAATTCAAAGAGGTAAAATACATACGACTTAAAAAGAAAATAAATACGGTAAAATGAAAAAATACCTTAATAAAAGAAATCCATAAAAATTTCAACAACCGAACAACCAAATGGAATCGTAATACACATACGCTTCTAGAGAGAGGAAAAAGCCTTCACCTCATTGGCTAAAACATCGCGTCTGATTAGCTGAATGCTCGCGCATGCGTATAAATAGCATTTTTGCACGAAAAACTAAAAAGCAGGTTAGCTTTAAGTATATGGATTGAAAAAACTTTTGAAAGAAGCGAAATTATTCCTTGAAATAATTTTTTTTTGGCTAATTCTGGTGTTGCCATGAGAAAAAAAAGGTTTCGAATTTTATTTCTTTCATACTTAAAACTTTTTTTTATTCAAAATTAATTGGTGAATTCAATTAAAATTTAATTATACTTTTCATATTTTTATTTTAAATCTTTTAGATGAAAAAAGCGTGATAAATGTATCATAAACTGTAATACTGTAAAAGAAATATTTCAAAATTGTCAGCAAATACTGTATAGATTTTTAAGAAAGGTACTATCCAGCAAATTTATTTTCTAATAGAGTAAAGCCTGTATAACAAAATCTTGCAATAAACTGAAAAAAAAAAGAGAGAGAGAGAGAGAGAGATGGTCCAGCGCCCCCCCCCCCCCCAAAAAAAAAAAATAAATAAATAAAATAAAGGTACTTTTATAGGTACATATAAAAGTACCTATAAAGTACCTACCAGTAATAAAGGTACATATATTACTTGTTAGCCGGGCGCCAGTAATATATGTACATATATAAACGCATATGTATAGACACACACACATATATATACATACATATATGTGTGTATGTATATATATGTAGATATGTGTATATATGTATATATATGTGTGTGTGTATATATATACATGTATTAACACTGGCGCCCGGCTAACCGAAAAGTACCTAAATAAATGAAATAAATAAATACAAATATTATACAGTCATACCTTATAAGATGAAAATAAACTGTATAAAATGGAATTTTTCGCTGGTAGTTTGCACTTCAGGTTTTATTGTATCATACTTATGGCAGGGGGCCCTGTATAGGAATTATTCCCGTGGCCCATGGTTTCTTTGTGTGGCCCTGATATCAAGACACATTTTAATGGCTCAAACAGAAAAAGTTACATGGTGGAAGGGTGTTTGTAAGTCAATAACATATACCAGGTGAATGGAATGGATAAGTTGAAGTGCTTTTAATCTGTCCTTTTAATTCTGCATACTCAAATGGGTTGTTTCTTCTTTTGTATTAATTCATTCTAAACTGAGAAATTTATTGCAAAATTGCTCTGCAAAAAAAGAAATTGTTGTACTATGGTGAACTATGATAAAGAAAATGAAGAGTGCAATGACATATTTTAATAATATGTAAAATAACTATATGTAATTTTAGTATGTACTATGTAGCAGTAGCAATGCTTACATTTGACCACAGTATATCAGTATTTTTAAGTAGATTTCCTAAGAAATACTACCTATTGCATTCTCCCCTATGTTGCAATTATATATTTTTATTAATGTCAAATCTATAAAACTGCATATCATAATTGCAAATTATAAGCTGCATATGGGCAAAAATCAGTTTTACATCCATGGAAACTAATTTTTCTTAGAAATAGCAAAATTGTTTTTCTCTCATCGCATCCTTTCATCTAGTAGATGTACCTGAGATTCCTAGCTCCTGTGATAAAATAAAATAAAAGTATTTTGGTGCATTTTTCACTCATATGAATTATTTTGTCCTAATAGTTAAGTCACAATAATTGCTTGAAAATAATGGTTTATTAATTATTAAGTATCTAAAATTTATTTATAAACTAAAATGGTTGTTGGCTGTTGTTGTAAATGTTTTAGTTTTGGTAATTTCATGCTCAGTTATTTTATCATGTAAATATTAAAATGCACAAAAGATTAACGATACGCTGTGATCTAAAATACATCCTGATCCTTCAAACTATCATATTAAAAAATATATAGTTTGGAAACCAAATTTAAAATTAAATTCTTGCAACGAAAATTGTTGCATGCTGCATGAAATGTATAAATAAATGAATGATTGAATGTATTATCATAGGCTTTTGGCAAAATTCAGGATTTTATAAACTTTCATTAGTGTGGAGTGAATTTTCCTTTCCCTCTGGATTTGCACTAATGGCTGGTTTCACCAACACAAAAGCCCCAGAATGCTTCCCCCCTCCTTCCCTGTCTCACACAAGGAAAAAGTGCTAATTTGGGTAGACAAAAATCAGTTTTTAAAACTTTTTCAATATGTTAGGTAATTTGCTTAAATAATCTTTAATAACGTCTGCAATTGCTCTGTGTAGAAGGCTATATATTTGTTGGCACATGTTTCAATTTATTTTTCTGTTGTAGAGTGATTTCTTAGAAGTACATTATTCATTTTACATTTCTTTGTTTTAAAATTTTATTACTTTTGTAATTATTTAAAGAAATAACTATATAATAATAGTTAAATTAGTTAATAAAAATTTTAACTATATAAAATAGTTAAAACTCAAATTACATTCCAGCAGAGAAAATACAAAAGTGATTTTTAATAAAATTTCTTCTTGTAGAGGTCTTGAATTGTAGAGAGTTTCCCTTTATCTTAAAATGCGAAATAGGGACACATCTAGTTATACATTATTTTAATAGAAGACATCACAGAATTGTACCACTCATTGGTTCTTAAACATTTTGCTTCTGATGAAGCATAATGAATACAAGTGTAATTGCAATTGTATTTTCGCTAGCATTCAGTACGGAATATAAATAAGTGGTTTTAAAATATTTATTGCCTAATATTGCTAATATGATTTAAATATGTTTAGATATAATCAAATAATTCAAGTAATATATCATTTCCTAAATTTAATTATAACTTTGCTATATGATTTATCAAAAACATTTTGAGCTCTGTCTCTGAAATTTAAAATGTCAACACTTTCCCAATATAATTTGATAATAATAACAACATAATATCCGCCTTTTTTTTTCTTTAAAAAAAATCAATAATAATAATAACAAATAGACATATATACGAGAATACTGAATTTAATGGAATTTATTTTCTAAATTTCACAATATTGAATCTATATCCATGATATATGTATATCTGGACTAAAAAAATATAAGAAAATGAAAGAAGTATCGTTCATTGTTAACTGATTATGATACACTTTCCAGATTTGTAACTGATGATGTAACAGGAAATCTTTAAACTGAATGAATCATTATAATGGTTTAATGAACAGAGTAAAAATTATTAAAATGTGCTAAAAAAAAAGGGAGGGAATAAAACTTTGATACATTTACGAACTCATTTTTGGCTGTACATGCATGAAATTAAAAGAAAATACTAGTTAAGTGCCAAAGTATCGAATAACGTTTTCATTTTCTGTGAATACAGATGTCGATGCAGGTTTTTTTAAGGTTATCTTAATTTTTAAATGGTCTGGAAGGGGTTTTAACCTTAACCTCTCCCCCCTCCTTTTTTTTTCAGTGTCATTGAGTGCATATAGTCGATTTTGAATTACAATTCATAAGTGAATCTCTGAAATCGTACTTATAGTATTAATAATATGAAGAAATGAAACTGTGGATTGAAAGTTTCAAATATAAAATAAAATGAAGATGTGATTTGAATAGTGGGTGTTGGGGCCCCTGATCTGCAGAATTGCATGTTATAATCAATATTTGTACTGCTTCGTTATGTATAGAAGTGTTTTTTCACAGATGAATTATCAAACATTGCAAATAAAAAAGTGACATCCTTTGGAACAGCATTTGTAACTTTAAAAAGAAAGTTCCTTCATCTGAATGGGGAGTGCTTGAGATTACCATTTATAAATGAAAATACATGCTCTTTATTAAAAAAAAAAACAACTGTTGATTGAAAATTTAACTTATTTAAATCAACTGATTTAAACCAGGTCAAGCTTGTAGTATGTAGTTAAGATTTTAAATGTAGTTTGATATCCTGCTATTTAATTATAGGGTAGATGTGCCAGTAATGGACACCCGTAAGGAATTTCTTTAAAAAGTATTTTTTAATTAATTATTACAGAGTTTCCCCACGTATAAAAAAAGGCAGGGTGCTGCTGGTGAGAAAAAGGCACTTTTTTATTCTTAAGGGCACTTTTTGGATTCTTGAGGGCATTTTTCAGATTCTTAAGGGCACTTTTTTTAATTGTTAGAGATTTTCTTTTGGTTTTTAAAGCCACTTTTGATATTTAAAAGTCAAAACACTCTTTTTAAGACAACACTGAGTCAGTTTTTACTATCAAAGCAAATTTTTTTTAATGCAAAAAGGAAAAAGGACACCTTTTTTTACTGAGGGGCAAGAAGGGTGCTAATTCTTTTTATAAGGGGCAAGAAGGGTGCTATTTTGTAAACCAAAGGGCAGGCAGGGGACAGCACCCTTCTGAAACTGTCTGGCGTAAACTCTGTTATTATATTCCACGTTTTTTAATGTTATATTAATCTACCAACAATATTTAATCATGCTCATAGTCACATTTCCCCAATGTGAATCGAAATTTAATTGTAAATAACAGAGATATATCAAAACACCCTAAATTCCAGTAATGGACACCCTCTGTTCCAGTAATGGGACACTCTCTGGTCCAGTAATGGACACCTCACAAAAAGTAATAGATAATTGATATTATGATTGTATTTAAAACTAGAATTTAAAGAAAGCATATTAATGAAATAAAATAGCAATTTTCAAATAAATTTAACAATTAGGATATCAATAATTAAATAAAATATTTATGAGAATAATTCACTGTTTATATTAATTGTCACTATCACAAGATCAATATTTTAATTATTGAGACATAGGGGGGGGGGTTAGAAGGGTTAGTTTAAAAAAAATCTGACTACTACTGCATGGAATTTTATTTCCTATTATTTTTAATAATTTAAACTTCCTAAAACTGCTTGATATATTATTTTTTGTAATTTATATAAAAAATATCAAATAAATGAAAGTATGGATTGAATGTTTTTTAAATACTAAATAAAATTATTTCAAAATAAAATAGCAGAATTGAGATTTGAGCCCCATGATCTGCAGATTTACTAGTTTCATTGCTACTATAATTTTATTTTATTTTTAATGTATGCTCTAGTTGTTTTGTCAGAGATGAAAAATCAAACATTTAAGATAGAAAATAGATTTTTAATAACTTATGTGACTTAAAAAATTGTCTTTATTTAAATGGGGAGAGCTTGAGCCCCATGAGCTCCTCATTTTCCTGTGCCCTTAAACATTATTCTCTGCTTCCTAATTGGATGTTGATTGCTGTATTATAAAGTATGCTAGGCACGATTTAAAAAATATATTATTACATTCTAGTAAGTGAAACTTAAAAAATTAAATGTAATTACTTAGCTTTTCAGTTAAATAAAAAAAAATTATGCACTATGAACATTACTGAAATTGCTTTTTTAGTAACGTCCACATGGGGTGCCCATTACTGGAAATTGACTAATTAAGTATTCCAGTAATGGACCATGGTCTTAAAATCTGAAAAATAAATGAAATTTTGTAAATAGACATTGGTACTGTAGCGTAAACGTAAATCAAGAAACAGTTTTTGGCAAACACAGATTTAATTACGTCACAATTACTCAGTACACTTATCACAATTACATAGATTTTTAGTTGTGGGCGGTGTTTCAGGGATTTTTATCAGGATGAACGAATAGTTCCACCGGCACTAGGCGGCCGTAACAAATAGTCTCTCAAGAAGGAGAATTTTACCAGAGCAGGGCGCTCTCTCACGCACAAGTACGCGGAGTACTTTTGAATAACCGGCAAGGTTCTTGCCTTAACCATCGGCACATGGACCGAAGACGTAGGCCTTCTCACCAGAGAAGCCTAGGAAGCTGTTGCTTGGCTGCAACTCAAAACAGACTCTCCCTCTGGCCTCTGCCCGTTTCGTATATATGATCGGCAAGATCTCAAGTGTTCATGAGTGTTTTTTCTCACCGGGGAGCACAGATGGCGGTTTCTGTAGTACCTCTGAAAGATGGAGCAATCTGGATTCAAGTGGCCAGAATATACGAGATCATAACTGTTCTTATAACGTCACTTCTTAGCAAGCGACACGAATTTATAACTGCTATAATTCTAAGTTTATTAGGAAGCACACATGCTCGAGATCGAGAAGTAATCTGGCGGTATGCACAGACGAAATTTTAATGCCTAACATCTGGATGCGGCACTTTCTGAAGTTGAAGGGCCTACATCTGGTTTACACTTCAGATCTCCATGTGTGAGTAGATTAAAGAAGAGAAGATTTAATTAGACTTATTAAATCTGGAAGGGGGGAATCGTCACAGTACATAAAATTCAAAGTTTTCTATTACTATTAAAACAAAAACATGCAATTATTTCAAGAAAATAAAAAATATATAAATTAATTAAGTGAAGCCAGCTCTTAGCATTTTCATTAAGATTTTCACAGAAAAACAGTGGAACTGTGAAACATTATTTTCTGCTTCTTGATTGGTTTAATTAAGAGTGTCAACGATAAATAACCCAGATTATAAAACATGGAAGAGGGAGTAATGAAAAAATATATCAAAAGCTAAATTTTTATTGGTTATTTTTTTATAAACCAAAAACTTTGAAGGCGGCTCATTACTGGCACATCTACCCTATATAATGAAATTAGTTTTAATCTAGGCTAGTTTATTTAGAGATGAGTTTATTCTGTAATATTCTGAGTTTATTCTCTGATATTGTAGAGTAAAACAGTAATAAATTAAATAAAAAGTAGCATTTATAATACAGTTTTTAATCATTACATTTAAAAAAATATTTTATTAATTGAAAACCTGCATTCATAATATTGTTTGAATCATTTTATTTATAATTTTTTTTTTAAATATTACTTTTAAAAAGCTTCACCAGCATTTCATATGTTTGAATTTCTTTTACCAAAAGAATCATTATTCAAATTTATTCTTTATGCAACCATATTTTGAAACCATAACGTTTCATTATTAACCAATAGATGGCGCCTGTAGTACATAAATAGGTTTGTTTACAAACGATAACGTTGTTTACATTTGTTTCTTTCTA
The DNA here is from genome assembly GCA_963931845.1 of Maratus michaelseni. Classification (NCBI taxonomy): domain Eukaryota; kingdom Metazoa; phylum Arthropoda; class Arachnida; order Araneae; family Salticidae; genus Maratus; species Maratus michaelseni. Next base: position 327,571,078 of record OZ007589.1, read on the forward strand.
TCAAGTAGTTGTGTTTTATTAGTAAGATTTAAAATATCATATCTTTAATAGAAATCGGTTTATTTACTTATTTAATAGTACAAAAATTGAATCTAATTTAACTTCTTACTTTTTAATGACAATTTTTTAACTGTTTTATATGTTTTCAAAAGTAAACACACTCAATTGCATGAACAGTTTTATGCCTAAATTAATAAATTTACGTATAATGGCTCAGTAACACGTGGTAAGTTTTGCATATGAGCAATGTTATTTAAATTATTCATAGTTTTACAGAATTTCCCTTTTTTTGTTTTGCTTTTATGCTTTTTAAAATGGGTTGTCCTGTTTGCTTTCAATTTTCAGTGTATTTGAAATAACGTTTTTTTATTTAAGAGCAGCAATAGGAGGGTGCATTTTTTATTTAATTCTGTTTGCCTAAGTCCTGTTAAAATTTCCCACATGTTTCATGTGACAACAGAAAATGTAGAACAGTTTAAATTGTAAATGTATTTAAAAAATATATACATCACTTTATTTGACAAATTTTTCTGTTTTAATGTTTAGAACTATAACAAAATAGAACATGAGTGAATTTTGAAAAACAGTCTGTTAAATCATATACAAATATCATATGAATTGTAAATTTAAAAAAAAATAAGCAGAATTAAAAAAAAAATCATTTTGCTTGTTTATAGAGATTAAGTAAAGGCTGTTCTTGCCTCAGAATTTATCATTAACCAAATTAGTTTTCTTGTTTATAAGATAATTAGGGTGATTAAGTAAAGTTTGCCAAAACTCTGTTTCAGTGGGGGGGGGGGGAATGGTGCAAAAAGATTTTTTAATTAGATCTAATTCTCATAAGTGCTTGCTTATGTAAACCAATAACAGCCCAGTGTGTCTTCAGGTATTCTTTATTTATGTTATCATTAATTGATAATTCAAACAGTTGTAGCAGTATTAATCAAAACAAAGCACTTAGTTATAACAATAACTGTTTATTATTTGTAGTGATAAAAATAAAACCAGATAGTATCACTAAATTTTACTATAATAGAAGTTGTATTGGATCTGTATGCAAAACAATCTTAAGATGTCATTTTTTGTTTATAATATCTTTGATGCTTTCATTTGTTTCTGCATGAATAAAGAATATGATGAATTCCAGTTAACTGAAAGTATGTATTGAAGTGTGATTTTGGCCAAATAAGCCTAAATTATATATCTCAAAATACAGTACAATATCTTTATTACATTCCTTGGTGCAGAAGTTGTGCAGATTATAAATTTCATTGTTAAATTTACTTTATAAACATGTTCCAAATGTGTCTGGACAAAATAATTATATAATAATTCATTATTTTCCCCTTTAAATTTTTTTTATTGTAATAGCAATCATTTCATTAAAGTGCTCCAAATTGAGGAGATAAAGTTGAACTAATGAATGAAATTTAGTCTTTTAAAGAGCAGCATTTTTTTTTTTTTTAACAATGTGGGAATGCAAATGCTTCTTAAATGCAGAATTCATTGTTTATGTCTGAGAAGTTGTATGATATATAGAGAATTGCATTATATAGACTCGTGTTATAAAGATCTTATACTGTATTATACAATATAACATCTTTGTTCTGGACACTTCAGTAATCCAAACATTTCAGAACAATTATTCTTTTAGTTTTTATTTTCAACTCAGAATTTTTTTCTCTATTTTTTTTTAATTGTTATTACTTTAGACTAAAGGTGTCACTTCAAAAATGATTCTGTATGTGTCCTGTAATAGCAATAAAAAAAATAAAGCTTATCTAAAAAATTTCACTTCCAAATTTGTCGCAATTTGCAAAAAAAAAAAAACTCTAAAAGCCATACACATAACGATGGAATCGCCCATTACACTCTTCTTTATTTATAATTTATTTTCTACTTTTAACTCTTTAAAATAGCGCTTTGGCATATTTTGGTGAACATTTATCACATAATTAAATCCATTGTTTTTTTTTCAACTCCCACACAATTGCACGAGTTACAGAGTATATTTGGTGATTTAATCCGCATGGTCACTAATTGAAAAATGTCTTAATATTAATGTATCAATTTAAAATTAAGTTGTAAAAATATTAAAATGTATTGTCATTGGAAACACACCTTTGTACATAATTTATATAATTCTAGCCTCTCAAGAAGTGGGTTAAAAATCTATTGCAAAATTCCATGCATAAAAAAAATATTAAATCAAATAAACTAACAAAAAAATATTTTGAAAAAACTACCGAGCGAGACTATCTACTGGGTACTTAGTATTTCTCTTATCATGATGATTTTGGATTAAGAAGTTATAGTATATAAGAAATAAGCATAATAGAAATAATAAAGTATTTGATTGTTTAAGTTCTTTAAGAATGTAAACACTTATTTATTTAACAATTTCCAAATGCCTTAAAATCACTTGCATTTGGCAAAGAAAAAATGTTTCTTGTCAAATCGCATCTTTTTAGCATAAAACATTTAAAAGTATTTTTTTACATAAATAGTTTCATTGGAATTTTTTTTTCAAACTAATTTAAGTATGCGCTTTAAGGAAACCTTGACAATCATTATCTTCTTTTCAGATGTGACAATACTGCTTTTCATTTCTGCATAAGTTCCACTATGAGTCAGCTTTTTTTCCTTTATACCTACCTACATATACAACTTTGGACAAACGACAAAATTTATAATTTTTCATTAAACAGGGCTACAACCCTTAATGAAAGTCTTATAATGGACAAAAATGAAATCCGCTGAAATTAAATACCAACAAAACTATAAATATATAGTTTTTTTAATTGCCATTTTCCCAGTGGTTGATCAATCGAAAATCTAAAAATTAATCTTTAAAATATCATTGGCCTGTGATGTGATTAACAATAATTCTTATAAAAATATTAGTTGAAATAAGCTAGATGGAAGTGGATTAATTTAACTTATTGTAATTGTCTCCAACTAATCAAAAACTAAATATTCACACTTTTTAATAAAAATATTTCATAAAATGGCTTCTCTTACAGCAGACGGTTGACAACAATGTAATAACAGGTGCACTAACATTCAAACAAAAATATTATGTCTAGTGCTACATATAAAACTGATTTCTGTTTGAAATGGCACAATATATCAAAAATTTGATCAACTACTGGCGGGGTGGTGTCACCCTACGTATTTGTATACGAGTATATATATATAATAGTGCTAAATTTATAACACTTCCGGAGTGAACTCATCCGGATCATGATAATCTTCCTTTAAAATCAGCCATTTTTTTTTCAATAAAACTGCATAAAATTAACCTTTAAAGAAAGATGTGAAAAACAAAAACAACTTGAGTTATGAGCTATATCAAAATATGCATGTTTTTGTGCATGTCTACAAAAGCTGGCTCAATCCTTTTTTGTCAGAAAATGTGACTAAAAGTGTGCTATTTATCTGTTTGATTTGTGAATATTCTCACCAAAAAAGTTGCTTCTACATTTATACAAAGTAATCTTGAGCTCTATGAGCATGTCAGTAGGTAATATCCACAGCCAACAAAAGAGGCAAACTACAATACTTCTATCTCACATGATTAAGATAAGCTAATTTCCATACATTGTTGAACTGTTATGTTATCAAAATAGACTGAAAAGTAGTTGGAATGGTCTCTTTTGCTGACTGTGCTAATTATGCTACAGTTGGTATGAAATAGAGATGAGATGGGCTCAGGTTCTGTTTTCATAACAATCCTTCCGAGTCGGGCTCAAAGTGAAAATTTTATCTATTCAGAAATATAAAAAATCCCTAACGGCTCGGACTACAGGCACAGGTAGATTTCGAAGGTGCAGGCCGTGGGATGCCTGTCTGTTGGGAATTGTGGAAGAAATGAGCTTTTTGCCATGATGCAGCAGTTGAAACCGCCCACTTCGAAACCTAACTTGTTTGCAGGCAGAGCCAGCAGGGATTTTGTCAAAGAATGGCCCTACATTTTTTATTTTCCTACAAATTTGATATTCCTTGAATTACAAAACAATGACAACATTTATAGTACTGTAGTGCCTGGGAAATTGACACCATATGCAATTTTTATTACCATTATCGGAGAGGTAATTTTTATTTATCAGAAAACCTGAAATGCTATTTGATTTCTTAGTATTTCAAAAGAATATTTCCAAATTCGGATGCATTTACTAATAAATGAATTATATCTTGAGTTATAAACGATTGTCGTCACAGGAAGACAGTTTTTTCCCTTTTCTCTGGTGTCGTGACAGTAATAATTCTAGTGCTGACAGAATGGAAACTAAACTTGAAGAGGAAATAAAATATTTTATAAAGAAAATTGCAATATTTCTAGAAAAAATTTTGTTTACATCCATAATATAAACATGTCTGAACCTGAAAATGGACTTTCAAAATATAAACAAAAACATTATGAACGATGTGGATTTAAAAACTCTGTTTTCATCCTGTACAAAGTATTTTTATTGAAACTGCAAAAGAAAGTTACCAACTTGATAATCTCAGAAAACGAAAAAATTTCATTTTCACTCATTTTCGAGTATTAAGAAAAGTATTGGATTATTTGAATCGAAACTCAGTTTTCTTCTGATTCCGAAAATGTAAATTTTGTGAAAATCAGACCTTTTTTACCTAAAAATAACCTTTTTTAATTTTTGACTAAAAACTGACCAGTTTTGAATCAAATGATCCAGACATTTGAGGAGGTGGTATTAAATTTACTTCCACTTCGTGAAAATATCTCTATTTAATTTCCGAAAGACAAGGCGTTACCAGAAGAAGGGTTTCATACAGCGATTTTGCATTCCGTATTATTTGTTGACAGGACTGGGCAATGCCAAGTGGATTTGCTAGTATTAAAATAAAAATTTTAATAGTAAAATTTTAATAAACTTTCTTTTTAACACTTTTTTTTAAATTAAAAAATGCTTTGAGTATTTTCTTAATATCTTAATATACATTATGTTATTTAAAGACAAGTAGATATATGAAATGATCATTTATAATAGAATTATAGTCAAATGATAACAGAAAATTTTTAATAAACTTCCTTTATTTGAAAATTCAAGTTACAGAAATAAAACAACAAAATATTGTTCTATATTATAAATATTATCACATAACAAATTTATTACTGAATATAATGATATACTACATATCAGAAATAAAATACATAAATAACAGTTTGGCATGCTAATGATGATGACACGATACTCAGCAGAAAACTGTATTCTATTAGCCTGCAAAAACAGGTATGTATTAATCTAATGGGAGAAACAAGTTATTAATAATTTTCGGTTATTATAATTAAAAAATGAAAAATAATAACATCAAAGCCAAGCACTGGCATGCTTAAAGAAAAGAAAGAAAAACAAATTTCAGTCTATTATTAAAATACATAAATTAATCAGCGAGATGAAAAGAAATGTGTCATTCAAACTGCTAAGAATATCTGTGGATTTGAAGATATCAGAAATACAAATAGTTTTAACTCCAGTTCCAATAAAAAGAAAAAATATTACTATATTATATTTTATTTATAGTGCAGTATGTGTTACAGCCACTCATTAATTAAACAGGGGTCGATGCAGGTTTTTTTTCTTGGGGTCCATTTTGTGAAAAGTAAAGGTTATTTTTGTGAAATTTATTATATTTTTGTGAAAAATAACATTTTATAATGGAAGTTGAAATCCAGTTAATCAAATTCGAACCAAGCATTTATAAAAAAAAACTTTTTAAAATCCTTTTGGTGAAGTTTTCTTCTCTGGTGAACTTGTTTGTTTACAAATTACACATTTTAAAACATCACAAAACAATAAATAAATAATAAATAGCAAGTTTTTATGAAATGGAATTTTGTGAAAGGGCCTATTTTAGTAAAAAGAATTTTGTGAAGGGACCCATTTTGTCAAATTGATTTTTGTGAAGGTTCCCATTTTATTAAATTTATTTTTGTAAAGGGGCCCTAAAATAGGCCCCAAATTTTGCCTGGATCAACCCCTGTTAAAGAAACTTATCGATGGAAAGAAAATTGGCATGATAGGGTTGTTTTCAGAAAAAAAACTCACTAAATATTTAAAAAAGTGCATGGAATTATTCATTAAGTGGGAATTGGGGGGAGGGTGTGTTAAAGCAACTTTTAACTTCAAACTGATTATAAATTTCATAGCATTATATTTTTTATCACATTTGCCATTCATTAAAGAAACAAAAAAGTAGAATTATATCGAAATGTACGTGAAAAAAAAAGTATTTGTATATGCATAAACTTTTTTAAAAAAATTAACACATTTCTTGTAATCAAATAAAATTATAAAGTGGTGGTGTTACTGCGCAAACCTTTATTTTTTTCCCCAAGTTGGGGGGGGGGGATAAAAAAAATAGGGCTATATCTGAATGAGCAATTTAATAGGAAGCTACTACAGTATTATCTTTATTTTTTACAGATAAAATGCGAAAATGCTACTTTCAAGGTTCCATATGTCTATATTAAAATGACATGTTTAAAGGAAATCCAATGTTAAATATCTTCTTTAAAAAAGACAACTATAATTGTTATTCTAGTATGTTTTTAATGTTTTTTTAATCGTTTATGTAATATTTTCAGGAATACTATGGCTAATATGACACATAATGCAGTAAATAAATAAAAAATCAGAAAATTTATCCCCAGTGTTGAATTCAGATATTTTTCTCCGGAAGGGATTTCTGTGGCTCCGGGAGGGACATTATAAAGCTCTGGAGGGGAAATTGTACTTTTTGACCATTAAAAGCATAAAATCTCAAAACTTCTAGGGAAGAGGGGGGACATTTTTTCAAGGGCCACCCCTTGAATTCAACTGTTTCCTCCTTCCCTTGATATTCAATAATTTTTTTTTTAAACTTATATCGGAAAACATACAACACATTTGCATTTATTATCTTGAAACATTCACTGCTGTAGTTTTGGGATGGTCAATAGCAACGCACACCTGACAATGTTTAAATTTCATTTTTCAAAAATTGCATTTTTGTTAAATCACTTGGAGTAAACAATAAAGTAATTTGAGTAAAATAAATTATGAAGAGTAATAGTTAAATTCCATTTTTAAGAATTAATTTTTAGCTGCCTGTATTACAAGCAAAGAAACAAATTAAATGTTTAATTGCTTTACATAATTTATAAACTTATTTTCTCATGGATTTAGGGAGACAGTAAATTAATAAAGAAGAGAAATATGAAAACACGAAATATGAAAGTACCAAACAACAATGTAGAATGTAGTATTTTAAAATCCCTCTTATTATGCAACAAACTAAATATACGTTGAAAAACTACATACTTACAGTCAATATACTTCATTGATTGACATTATATTTACCACAGTTCCTGCTTGACAAATTTGGAAGCAAAAATAGCATACGTCCAAGGCCCAAATTAAAATTTCTTGCAGAAGATCACAAATGATAGCCAATTACTACAGTAAAACTACGCATGAGTGATCTCCTGAGAGCAACATATATGCTGGGACCAGTAGATTCACCAGACAATCCCTCTTGCACCATTCATGAATTTTGAAAGTTTTTCAAACTTTTTCTGAAAAAAAAAATATATATATGAAGTTTTCCAACTTAAACCAATCCTTGTTGAGAAAGGGAAGGGGTGGGGGGCTACAATAATTCATGTAATGTACTACTGATTAATTATTAAAAGAAATTTCAAAAAATAAACAACTAATAAAATTTTTAAAAGAATAAGGAATGGTTTAATAATTAGTAATAACAACTAAATGTAAAAACTGTTTACTTAAAAACATGTTTGTTCACCTTAACAAAAGTTAAATTTTATATTTGTGTAGTTATCCTGAGTGTTGTTTTTTTTTTTTTTTGTAGGGGGGGGGGGGAGGGCGAGATGGCTAAGAAACTAAATACAATCTAAAATCTCTGCAATATTTTAGATATATTAGGATTGATTCATTGAAAAAATTAACACATTAAAGCTGATGAATAACAATGCAAATCATGTACAGAGATTGCTATGATCAGTCAATTATATGACAAAGAAGATAGAAGTTTAAAATATATATATCAGATTAAGATAAGCAATCATGGTAGTGGGGAATATCAGGAAAACAATATTTCTTATTTTCATGTTGTCATACAAGAGTACACATATAGTACACACTGCACCCTATAATTAATGAAATGTATTAATAATATAATGAATTTAATAATTTTTAATTTACTTTAAATTTTATACATAATTTAATAAATAATTGATTAATAATATAATGAATTTAATAATTTTTAATTTATTTTATTTTAAATTTTATATATAATTTAATAAATAATTGATTAATAATATAATGAAAGAAATTAATACATTATTACATTACATACATAATTAGAAATTTAAGTTGAATGAGCAAGAATATCGATTTGAAAATCACAGGTTTTAAATTAATTTATTAATAAGATTCAATATTTTATATTGGATGTAAGAATTTATTTTTACAGTACCATAGTATTTGTTGAAACTATTCTATAGCAGTTGTTTTACCAGATGACTTAAAGACAAGAACATTGGAATAAGTAATTGATATTTCCATTTTAAATGTTGCATGAAATGTATACGTAGAAATAAAGCACTATTCAGTGTTTTGATATCACAGCAAAAAGCATGGTTAAAACAGAGTAAAATATCACTGCATTAAAAACATGCTAATTCTGCACGCAATAGATAATAATAAGGAACTGCATTTGATAAAAATAAATATATTTTTTACATTACATGTGAATGCTTATTCCAAAATTAAATAAGAACCTTTCCAATCAGTCTGATCATTCATTTTATATTAAATATGTCCAATCATTCATTTTATATTAAATTTCAGAAAAACAAAGCAAGTCTGCAACAAAACGACATAATTTATATATGCAATAACAATATTAAAAAATTACCTTTACATGTTCGGCTTTGCAAGTTTTATTCGAAAGTTCGTATTTGTAGCTTTCTGTATTTCTTGCACAAAAGAGCACACTTCATCAGAATTTTGAAAGGACGTTCTAATAACAGCAAATTGTTTAGTTGTGGATTTTTCGTCAACTGTAAAATTATAGTTTAGACTCTCCAATAATGATACTGTGAACTCAGTTATTACGAAAAAAATAAAGCTAACGGATTCAAGCAAAAATCACAATCACCATGCGGTAAGCACATGTAATCGTCCATTCCAGATGCTGCTGCTGCTGCTGATCTGAAAATCTTGTGCAACCCTACGCGCAGGACTCTCGCCAAGGTTTTTCACCAAACTTTTTCGCCAAGGTGCTGAATCGAACACAATTTCCAAAATCGCATCTCTGAGGGAAGAATACACAACACATTGCTGAGTCGTATCACTGGGAAGTTCTGAATTATGTAATATTTTATGTTTATTTTTAAAGTTTTTTATTTTTATTTTGCATATTATTGCCTAATAAAAACAGTGTATGATTAAATAGATCGTACTGTTTTTATACCTTTTACCTACAAATTCATTATTCCGGCTATTTTGCTAGCCCACCACACCATTAATATAATAGGCGTTGGAAATTCTGACGAAACTTTGCACAGTATAATACTATTCAGAATTTTTTTTAAGTGAAAATATTCTTTTTTTTTTTAAATTCTATATGCAAATTTAGTGTTTTTTACCACAGTTAAATGATATTAAAAATAAAATTAACCATAACATAAATGCAAGTTCGAAATATATAACAAACTTTCGGTATTATTAATTTGAGATTTTGTTATATATTAATGAAATAATTTTCAACTCAGTTATAAGATATATATTGCACAGTATGTTAAAAAAAATGCCTCTACAATTTCAATAAAGATTTATTTCATATTTAGAAAAGGCCGTTTTTTATGTTGTTGCCAAATTGTAAAAAAAGCGCAAATAATAATATTCCCTTTCAATTAAAAACTGTATTTTCACGTTACGCTTAAAAATAGAAAAGAAACTTTGGTAAAAATTACGTCATATTGAAAACGATACATTTAAAACATCACTTTTAAAACAATTTTCTTATAGTGTCGTTATAAAATTTCGTGAAGCAGAGATATTGTTTACATAGCCATTTTATGTTTGTTGAGTTTCAAATGTTTAATTGTTCTTATTTAATGAATCACTAAAACAGCTGTTAGATGTCGCGACAGCAGTTGATTTGGCGTTAAAATCCCCTGGTCGAAGGGAAATGAATGAAAACCCGATTACAGAAGATCGCCACTGGTCGTTTAATTATAATTCAGTCTTCTGTAATCGTTTTAGAACAGAGCAAATTAGCATGTTTTTAGAGCTTTCTGTGTCTCAACGGGGGTTGGCGAGGGTAGCTTGCAGAAGTCAGAGTCCCTAATATATAAACAACGCTTAACCCCTTCGCGGCGCGCGTACTTTACGTAATTTTTTATCTTTAACCACCGGTTTTTTAAAACAGAAATTTTCGCCTAATTGAATCGCAGAAATGCTACCATTAAATAAGACAAAACTTACACTAAAAAATAACTGGTGGGAATAATCGATGATTCTGAGCATCTTATGCGTCACGTATACGTGTCGCTCGTCCCCAAGGGGTTAACGCTTTTCGAGCTACAGAAAATGAGATTAGTTGATAAATGATATTCACAGCTGTGAAAAAAATAAACTGATAAAATTTTATGCTTGTTTATATATGTATTTATATACATCGACATTTTATTTTCATACATATAATTATTGTTTTGTACTGAGTGTACACGTGTACATGTATATGGAAGGCAGAAGCATACAGGCATGGTTTAAAGAGATTGAAATGCGCTTTTGATTTTTGAAATATGTATATATATATATATATTTAATTAAGAGGCCCCCCTCCACCTATATACCTGCAAGGAAAGTAAGGGGGAGTAAAAATTAAAAATATCAGCTTACTGTTGATGCATACGATTCAACAAAGTAAAATATTTAGGAAATAATATAAGATTTGTTATAGCGGTTTAGTGATGTAGGGGTTTGGATATATACGAAGGCAGTTTGATAAGTCCGTGACTTTGAAATGAAAAAAACAATATACATATCAAAATGCATTTTATTTTTCGACATGACCTCCTTTCATAATGATACACTTTTTCCAACGATGTTCTAACTTTTTTAATCCTTCCAAAGAATAAGATTTCCCAAACTCTTCAAAATAGGCATTTGTGGCATTAACGATCTCAGAATTTGAAGAAAATCTCTTTCCACCAAGCCATTTTTTTAAATCTGGAAAAATAAAAAGTCACTGGGGGCCAAGTCAGGAGAGTAGGGTAGCTGAGGGAGCAATTCCTATTGTAATCGCGGCACCCATCTTGCTGATAACTTTTTCATGCCCAAATGTTCATGCAAGATGTTGAATACACGTTCATTTGAAATGTTTACCGTCTTAGCTATTTCACGCACTGTCACACGACGGTCTTTGAACACGATATCATGGATTTTGTTGACCATTTCTTCAGTCGTGATCTCAATTGGACGTTTAGAACTCGTACGGCCACAACGAAATTTCGTAAACCACTTGTGAACCATACCATGTGATGGAGCAGAGTCCCCATAATATTGTTTCAACTTTTCTTCAGTTTCGGTAATTATTTTTCCGCGCAAAAGATTGGATTTTATCAAAACACGAAATTCTTTTTTCTCCATAATCAAAACAAAAACGCCAGTCGTTTGCTTTTGAATCCAATAGAACACAACGTATTTAAAATATCGTTTGCAAATTGCACGAATGTTGCCGCAGATAATAATAAATTGAAAACATAATAATAAGAGTGCGATCAGACAACCTTTTTTTTTAAAATCACGGAGATATCAAACTGCCCTCGTAAATTCCTTTTATTTATTTCTTGTATAGATATATTTTTCAAACAGAAACTTAATATTTATCCCGAAATACTAGCAATTTTTCGCGCCATTGCTAACTCCTGAAATTCACTTCCTATCAATCCTCTGAAATGCACATCTTATAAATATCTTCTTATTAATGATTCTAATATGAACGTTACAAAATATATATGCTACTGGAAGCTTAAAATTTTCAAGGCACATTTTACCGAAATTCTCCAAAGTTCTTTCGTCGAAACGTCAATTTATTTCATTTTACCCTATTCAAAGGTTTAGGACATTCGATCATCCATCATAAGAGTAAAGAGGATTATTTTAGACAACGTGATGAACTTTACGGAATATGATTTACGGCTTAAGAACCTTATAAAGGAAAAGCACCAGTTTGTATGTTATCAAACCCAATGATGGGTTCAAAATATATAACTGTTTAAGCTTGTTTTGATTATCACAATGTTTATTTACATACTTAGAAATAATAGATATGGGACATTCGAAGAGATGTTGATATTGACAGTTTATTTACATATTTACAAAATTACGGATTAATTTTACCTTGAATTCGGAGCATCTTACTTTACACCAAAATGATGATCCTGAAATATGTTTTTTGTTTGCACTCTATTAAATTCTCGCCATGCCTTTGCAGGAAAATAAACGGAATTCTTCAAAATAACATTCATAGCTAACAACAACAAAAAATTCTTTTTTTTTTTAACTAATCCATAAAAGTAGATGCCAACTGTTTCCCTCTAAATTTACGTACTATCGTGGGATAATAAAATATAAAAGAAAAATAAAAGAAAAACCCATAGCAACGAAATAAAAGAAACAATTTAGTCGGCATTAAACAAAAGTCGTCTACATAAATAAAAATATTAATTTACCTATTCCTAAAAATAGCAAATTTATATTGGTCACATACATCATAGATTAAAAGCTTCAGTTTATGTATTTCGTTTCTTTCAAATTAATTCCAATAGAAAGTTTAATAGAATAAATTAGATTTCCCTTGTACAGAAAGAAAATAAAAATAAATAAATTTATTCCAAAAGCAATAATGGAACAATTTAAAACAACGCAAATATCTCACGTATTCCGTACCTCGTATTAACCTTAAAAGAAGAAAGAATGTCGACTATACAAATGTGAATAAGCGTCTCTTAGGATGAATGGTTCTCTGCTTCTTTTCCTATTTCTGTGATTGGTAACGTGATTCTTTCATTGATTATTTCCATCAGCCACAGTGGTTTATGCTACTTATTCGTAACGATTATTTGGAGACATTTAAATGTCTTGCGTAGCACATATTAATTTTTTGTTTTTTTAATATATCTTTTAAGTGATAATATGTTTCCCGTGGTAAAAAAAAAAAAAAAAAAAAAAAGCCTCAAGGGACTTAAAGGGCGCTTAAAGGAAAGGGGAAACAATATATGATGTTTCTTTCAAATTAATTCCGATAGAAAGTTTAATAGAATAAATTAGATGTCTCTTGTACAAAAAGAAAATAAAAATAAATAAATTTATTCCAGAAGCAATAACGGAACAATTTAAAACAACGCAAATATCTCACGTATTCCGTACTTCGTATTAACCTTAAAAGAAGAAAGAATGTCGACTATACAAATGTGAATAAGCGTCTCTTAGGATGAATGGTTCTCTGCTTCTTTTTCGAACGAGGTCTTTAATTTAATTACTGCTATTTCTGTGATTGGTAACGTGGTTCTTATATTGATTATTTCCATCAGCCACAGTGGTTTATGCTGCTTATTCGTAACGATTATTTGGAGACATTTAAAGTCTTGCGTAGCACATATCTATATATTTAAAACGCTAAGCGATTTCTTTCGACAATCCGTGAGAACAAACTACTGAATCAAATTACATCATTCTTTTTTTAAATGAAAGATATTTGGACACAGATTTGTTATCGTGCATTCGTTTGTTCGGAAATTTAATTAATTAGTCGTAATTTTCAATTAAACTTTTGCTTCAGCAAATGACGTCATAATCGGGTAACGCCCACTGTTGCGAGTCACAGAGTTTATTATCTGAAATCTATGGTTGTGAGAATAAAAGAGAAATAATAAATATTAAAAGAACGTGGCTTTTAGGCCAAATTTTTTAATTTGCAATTTAAATTTTGGTAAAAATATTTATCCGCGTGTTTTATAAGCGAATAAAAATTCATATTTATTGTGACGTCACGGGAATATTGTCCATTGGGTTTATTTTATCTTTATGCATTATAACATTGGTGATGCCGTTTTTTTTCATTACAATTAAATACAGAAAATACTTTTTATTTGTATACATGGTGTTCAAGCATTAAAGAAATGTATATAAAGTACGCGTGAAAAGTTTGCGCCGGTGAAAATGACGTTATGCTTAGCTTGAAATGCATTTTAACATTGATAGAATTAAAGAGAAAAATGTATATGATTGCGTCAACATGACGTAATTTTAACTGATTTTTCAATTCTTAATTACAAAGATTAGAATTGGAGCCCATTGATTGCTTCATCTTGAATGCATACCTTGATTACATGTTACCAATTACTTTTTTTTATTATAGGTTAGAAAATTCCCCTTTTTAATAAAAACAAATCAAAAGTAAAGGATTTCAGGAAATTTAAAATTATTAAAAATAGTGTTTTGGTAGAAAAAAAAACCACTTGAAATATTGATTGTTTTTTTAGCTAGAATAAACAATGTAAGACTAATATTTTATAGGAATTATTTTGGTAGGTTTATTATAAGTTCATTTAACAGTTCCTTATTAGCGTAAAGTCTTATTTCTTTCACTGTGAATTTCTCTTTCGATGTTAAAATATGGATTTTCTACTTTTGGACGCCAGCCAAAATACAGTAGCAATTTTTAGAAATGTACAACTGTTGTGACAACAAACGGTGCTATTGCTTTAGCTTTCATCACGCTTACATCACTTCTAAATACTACAAATTACTCTTTTTCAATTCTATCTTATCAATAACCACCAGTTTGCTTCAATAATGTAAAATAGCCCCTGGGAAAGTTGCCGCAATTGAAAATATATTTCCCTAACCATCATAAAAAGTGAATAATAATAAAAACAGTGATACATCATAAGATCAGACCATCCATAAGATAGAGCATTTTGGCGCTAAACAAAAATCTGTCAAAAAAAAAAAAAAAAACTATTTTCAGTTATGTTGAACATAAATTTGATATGTTGAATTCGTTGATGTATAAGGTTCCAGCAGATATCAGAATATGCTAGGAATTGCATTTAATTTTTTTTTTTTTTTTTTAAGATCCATTTGTCAACTGTATAAGAGGGAAAATATGCTCAACTGTGATGGAAAAGGGATAATCACCCTGTTTATGTAAAGGAACCGAAGAAACCATACAAATAAATTACACTTGAAAACATTAAAAATCTCCCTGATCTTCAGATTACTTAATTACTGTAAAAAAGTTCTTCATATTTACATAAAAATTGATTAACTTAAAATAATGGATGAGTTTTAGAATATATGGATTTGTAATGAACAATGATTAAAGAGGACATTTTAAAACTTTTAATTTAAACATTTAAAAACTTTTTTTAACATCGAATTTCGGCGGTGCTTTTGGGCAGATGCAATGCACATGCGCATAGGAGCTCATTTGGTTGCATTATCACAGGAGGGGGAGGGAGATGTGTGCTTTATTTACTATGTTATTTTATTTACTGAATATGAGATGAACGTAGGAATATACTATTTGTATGATACTTCATAGGTCCATGAAATTTTTTTCTTGCCGTGGAGAATATGGTGATAATGTCAAACTGATTTGCATTACACAGTTGTTTATGGATTGTTTGTTTGGAGTTTGCATCGGAAATAGCACTGTATTTGACTGGGGAAAAAAACTTTTAAAATATAATATTTGAAAGACTGTTTCATACGCACCTCTTCTTAAATAATAAAGAAGCTTATTTTACTGATATTGTTATAGTATTTTTTTTCCGTCAAGTTTTGACGGGTTCCATCTAGTTTATTTTTTGTTTTTTTAATATATCTTTTAAGTGATAATGTGTTTCTCGTAGTAAAAAAAAAAGTTTAAAGGGACTTAAATGGCGCTTAAAGGAAAGGGAAACAATATATGATCTTTCTTTCAAATTAATTCCGATAGAATGTTTAATAGAATAAATTAGATTTCCCTTGTACAAAAAGAAAAAAAATTATTCCAGAAGCAATAACGGAACAATTTAAAACAACGCAAATATCTCACGTATTCCGTACCTCGTATTAACCTTAAAAGAAGAAATAATGTCGACTATACAAATGTGAATAAGCGTCTCTTAGGATGAATGGTTCTCTGCTTCTTTTTCGAACGAGGTCTTTAATTTAATTACTCCTATTTCTGTGATTGGTAACGTGGTTCTTTCATTGATTATTTCCATCAGCCACAGTGGTTTATGCTACTTATTCGTAACGATTATTTGGAGACATTTAAATGTCTTGCGTAGCACATATTTATTTTTTACCTTTTTTTGTTTTTTTAATTTTTTTTAAGTGATAATATTTTTTTCCGTAGTAAAATAAACGCTTAAAGGAACTTATATCTCTTAAAAAATCGAAAATTAAATAAAATTGACAGATTTTGTTATTTTATAAATTAAAAAGTAAACATTACAAAAGCACAATTTTGCAAAGTCAGTAACATATACATGTTGTTTATTTCATGTAATATTTTTTCATGTCATAATTGAGAGAAAATAGGTTTTATACGGTTCTTTTTAATTTCTGGAGCAGAAAATTGGAATCACAGGTTGTGCGTATGATTACAAAATGTTTGGTGTCTAATTATCCTTGAGATTCGGTGTGATTACACTGAACCTAAAAAAGTATCCACTTATAGCATTTTTATATTTTAAAAACAAAATTGATTTCAAAATTTTAGCAATATAAAACTAAGATAATTTTTTTCAACAAAAAAGATTAAAATTTAGGGCACCTTATCGAGCTCATCATTCATTATATATCCTGAAGTTTTCAGGGAAAAAAATACTAAAAAAAAAATTAACTACCTTGCGCGCAATGCCCAAAATCATATTTTGAGAAAAATGACTTTCAAGTTCTCTCTTTGAAACATTCCATATTTAAAAACTGTTAATTGTGTCATTCATTTTATTTTAAAGCGTTCAGAAATTATTACTTTTTATTTCAGAAATTATTACTTTTTAATATATATTTTCAAAAATTGAGTTTTTTTAACTTAAATATTAAGGTCATCCACGTGCTAGCATAGCAACTGATGACCGGTGACTGATGTTAATAACTCGCCGAAACAGAAAATACAATACTATTTAGATGTAATAACAGTTTCCTTTAGCAACATGACGAAGATCTAAAAAGTCCGAAATAGGTTTCATCAGTGTAACTTCTATGCACGCAGACCAACGGTACATATTTCTTTGAACTCAAGACACTGTGTGGACCAAAGACGTTGGGACGCTGAACATCGAGATTGAACTGGAGTTACATTTTGTTTTTTCACTGTCGAGTCTCAATTCTTTCTGAGGCAGGATATCGACGTGTTCTGGTATAAAAGAAAATTGGTACTCGAAATAACCAGACATTCGTATTAGAAATATTACAGTGCAGAGGAGTGGATTAAAGGTATGGAGTAGAATCAGCATAGATGGACGTTCTGACCTGTACATTATTTTGAATGGTACTTTGACGGACCAAGCGTGTATGCAAGCGTGATATTCAGATCTCATGTCGTAGCTGACGCTGCAGCACTTGGCGATTACTTTCTTTTATTAAACGATAATGCCAGACCTTATACAGCTAGACATATAAAACACACTTGAAACGCAAAAAATAGAGCGTTTGGAGCGCAAAGTATGCTCCCCTTACATAAATCCGATCGAACATGTCTGGGGTACACTCGGATTACACATCGGATTGAGACCATTGCCTCCATTGAGTGTCCGGAATCTGGAGATTGCATTTTTTGAAGATTGGAACAGAATTCTCAAAAAGTCTTATGAAGATCCTTATCGCAAATAGTTTCAGCTTTTTGAAATAAGGGTTCCATGGCATACTAAAAAAAACCTTCAAATAACACTTTTTTAGTAAGTTAGGTATCCAAATTGGTACCTTTGAGCATCTGATCATGTCGTTGAGATCACCGAAAACAAATTTCCATACATGATTTTTTGTTGTCTGTTTTCTATATTACGCTTTAACATGTGTGCTGTCCTTTTTATGCCTATACATAACTGTTTCAAATGATTTTCTACATTTCTTTGCTTTCTATTCTTAATTTTTGTGCAGTGAAAAAGCGTGTCTAGGTACTTAATCTAGAGTAGAAAAATAAAATAAATAATAGTGTATAGTTAAAAAAAAAATTAGTGTTGTCGTACTCCTCCTTATGTTCTACTCCTATTTTCCCCTGCATAAATTAAAGATAATGCATAAAATTTATTATAAAATATTTAAGTTTGCCACTGTGTAAGTTTTTCGCGTACTTTCTATTGCTAAATAATTGATAAATATTAAACAACATAATTGGAAAACAAATTGTATTTCTTAGTGAAAACATATTCATCTTCAGTAAGTTATCTGTATAAAAATTAAGATTCAGTAAACATATTTCTTTATGGCTAAATGTAAAACAAATCAATGCAACAGCGTTGTAAAATGAAAAGAAGCGGGAAAAGTATATTTCTAATTCTTAAATTTATTCTAAAAATGTAATTTGTATTTTTCTAATAAAGTAAAATATACATTTCTTACATTTTACACGAAAGTAACTTAACTAGTATATTTTAATTGGTGATTTTTAAAATATAGAAATTGCTTGAAAATTTCAAACTTCTCTAAATAGTTTTTTTTCTTGTCCTATAATTGGAAAGTGAGCCGAAATGATTTGCGTAATTGAAATAACTCGCTGTTAACAATATTTTTTTTAATAAATGAAATAATAGATATTTTTTAAGTCTAACAGTCTGCGTACAGAAATTAGTTTAACATATAAATCTTATATTAATCTTGTACTAATCTTATATAAAAGAAAAGTTAGTTTGTTTGTTTTTAGGATTTTAATCTGTGGAGTTACCGAACCGATGTATTTTTTTTTTTCAATTTATTAAAGGTGAGAGAGAGTTTTTGCTCAAACAGAGACTACTTTTTAAATGGGTACTCCTGCTTCCAAGAGAGTGCAGAAACGAAATTCTTTCTAAATTTATGCATTTTCTTAAACACTTGGGGCTAGAAACTTAAATTTTGAATTAGAATTTACTTTTGAGACGTAAATTCGTCTTAAGACAACATTTAACTGTAAATTTATTTCATAATCATACAATAAAATCACTAATTATAACTAAAATACAGTTGAAAATCCTTAAAATGATAAAACAGAACACAAAAAATGCTTATAAAAACATTTTAATACTATGATCGGCATGTTTCGAACGCACAAACGGCACCATTATCAAGATCTACACGATAAGCAAACTATTCTTGCAAAATTTTGAAAATAAACTTGAAAAATATAAACCACGAGATTAATCTTATGTGTGATAAAAGCAGATGCTTAAAAATGGTAAAATGTAAACGTGAAAATTAATATTTCCTTATCGTTTTTTTTATTGTAAAGCATCGCGTGACATATTTAAGGTAATTCAAAAGAGGCTGATTCATTGCATATGTTATCGTTATTCGTATAGATTTCTATTGATTCAGGGATAAAAGATGGGAAATCAAGTCTTGCTTTTATTACACACATGATCTCGTGGTTTCTGCTTTTCAAGTTTATTTTCACATTTTTGCGGCGACAATAGTTTGTTTATCGTGTAGATCTTGATAATGTCGCCGTTTGTGCGTTGGAAACATGTTCAGCTTCATATTAAAAGGTTTTTATAAGACTTTTTGTGTTCTGTTTTTATCACTACAAGCATTAACATCTGTATTTTAATGTAAATATATTGTTGATTATATAAAACAAAAGGATGAATGATTTTTTTTTTTTAATCGAACAAGTACTTTTCATTCAAATATATTAAAAACTCCACATTTTCGTTACGACTAATTTTCTGTGTTATTAATGGCATATAAATATTTTAAGCGAATCCAATATAAAAAAATAGGTCAGTTTTAAGAGCCTACTGTGATATTTTATATGAAATCAAGACATTTTATATATGTTTCCTAATAACATATCGATTTAAAGATACTAAAAATGAACACTAGAAATTTATAGGTTTAAAAATTCCAATAAGAATAAATCAAGATAATATGTGACAGATTATTAAACTAAAACTGCATAAAACTGTTTATAACTTTAGAGTTTAAATGAGTTTCTTTTAATCATTATAAAAACTGAATATCATAAAAGGTCATATCGAAATATTAGGGTATATCTTCCAGATTTTTGCAAACTCTGATATTGTAGAGTGAAATATTTACGGGATTTTACTATAAACGTAACATAAAAGGAGTAAAATAAAAATAAAAACATTCAAACAAATTGTTCTAATTTAAAGAATGTTTAGCTTTTCTAAAAGTTTTTATAAACATCTACTTCAAAAGTCATGTAGTTAACTTTATTTTTATTAAATCATACAACAACATACCTTTAAAACGCCCATTATACACTATCAATTTTGATTTATTTATTTATGTGTACGTCATTTATCAGTTCCAAATAAAGTTTTTGTAAGAATACTTTTTTCAGCTTCTTCTTTCCGTTACCATTAAAATTTGAGAATTTAAGTATTAAAAAACTTATACAAAGTCAAAATTTATGACATCAGAAATAGGTAACTTCCAATGATTTTTTTCATTTTTCATAGTAACAGCTATTAGATATGAAAAATGATTCCCATGTCGTGGCCAACTGGGCTCTATAAATAACAAAAAAAAAACATAAAAGTAAGATACATAGAAAGAATTTCAGAAGGAAAAGTATTTATGAATCGTTATTTATTTATTTCATGTAATATATTTAACCAATGAAAGGAGGTTAAAAGCTTCAAATAGAGATCAATTTTGCATACGGGATGGGTAGGTAAACCACGTATAATGCTACTGTTAAGTTTCTAAAAATATTTTATGAAACAAAAAATATACAAAAATATGGGGTTACGCTGTACAGGCTATTTAAATATAAAACTTTCATTTTATAATTAAGAAATAAACTTTGAAAAAACAATAATTGACAAATAAACAATATTGAATTTTAGTACTACATACTATTTTTTTTATTTATCAGTAAACACAGACCTTTTCTTTGTGATGTAACCTTCCGCGAAGTGTTCTTGAAAGGAGGTCATGACAAAAGTTTAACAAGCAACAACAATTTACTTAATGTAATAGTAAGTGTATTTGGCAGTGCGGCGGACAAATTTAATTATAGATAATCAACTAATAAGCTCAAAGCTTTAATAAAGAGGGAGGGATTGCCTTCCAAACATACTCATAAATTTAAACAAATGAAAACAAGAATGAAAAATCATAAATCATGGCGTAGATTATGAAACACTTTCTAACATTATTGGTATATCTTAAAGAAGTTTTATTTTTATTCATACAATAAAATGAGATATCCAAATAAACATTAAAAGAAAACACAACACTGAAAACATTCATTTTCATCAATTGCTTCCCATTGCCGGTAATGCGCGTTATTTCTTTTGTGCAGCTGTGTATGTAATCTATACACCTAATACATTATACATTATAGATTTAAAATGCATATCATAGCCAAAAACGCACATCGAGCATTTATAGCTTCTAGTCTCTCCAGTAACCGAATTATTTTAATTGTCTCTGCAAATAAACGATAAATTCTACAAACTCAGTAATCTATAGAAAACATATTGTAATGCACCTCAGTAATGTATATAATTTTAACTATGTTTGAAACTGTGTACCATGATTTAAATACACTGTAAATGATTTTACACCACAGATCACAATGTACACTCTTAAAACTGTGCCTCTGATATATAAGGCATCAGCGCATATGAGAGGCACACAGACAAAGTGCCTCTGATTAGCTGATAAATATCAAAGGCACAAATGAAGGTCTCAAAATCTATCAGAGGCACGGATGACAGAACGAAATCTATTGAGGCACGGCGCTAAATGTGTGCCTTTGAAAAAAAATCGGTCATATATTCAGCGGTACAGTGGGGAAGCGGGCATGCCTACAAATGTTTGACCCATGATGCATTGAGCGGGATATTTACTTTCAATGAGAAGCATGAACCTCTATAGAAGGACTTCTAACGCAATAGTGATAACATCGTGTCGAGACTTCGGCATTAAATGGCAGCTGCACAGCTACGCGCACGGTTCTGCGCAGCTGTCTAGAATCTGTGCTGCAGCAGCGCCCAGGGCTGTCACTGTCAGTGTCAAACGGTGAAGCTAAGGCTCCTATAAGGGGAGCTGACGCATATCCATTCTGTGGCCCAAAATAACCGCCATATTGTGACCTAGCTCAGCATTAGGAAACCGCCTGAGCAGGTGTTCGCCGTCCCCGTTACTGTCATTCGCCGTCCACTAGTACGGTAAGCTAACCGGTTTTAGCTTGGTTTTTGGTCCGCTGGGTTATTAAATGGCGGTATGATTCAGCCTGTATTATAGGAGCTCTAGGTGAAGCAGACGAATTAGTGACGTATGCAGGATCCATCTTACCACATGCGCCTGAACCCTTGACCAGAAGAAATGGCGTCTGGCGTGGTCTCTTGTAGATTATTCGAATTTCGGCACCTAACGACACAAACCGAGTATATATATATATATATATCCTTTTCGCAAGACGATTATTTTGACTCAAGAGGTTCTTGTTATTATTGTCGTTCAGGATTGCAACAATATTAATCGCGGATTATAGGAGGTTTTCCTACGATTTAAAACGACGCCGCAGAGGAAAATGTTCCTGTGAAAAATGCAATGAATTATGTTAGGAAACATAACATTACGTACAATGGATGGTGTCATTATTGCAATCACCTGCGGATTATTATCAAGTTATAGAAAAGCCAGCAATAAGTAAGTATATTTAGTTTAGTACTTGATTATTTTCTTTGAATGTGTAGTATAAAAATTGACACTCTAAAAGAAATGTTTTATGTTATAAACATATGTATATACCGGGTAAATGTATCATTCCCTTGAGAAATTTAATTTTTTAATTAATAGTTATAGCTATTAAAGTCGAGTTTCTTTTGTATTATATTAATCAGTGTTGAATTCAGGGGTAGGCCCGGGGGGGGGATTCCCTCTCCGGAATAATGATGTCCCACCCCAAAAAGAGTGATATTTTATTCTTTTTAATGGACAAAAAGTGCAACTCACCGCCCCCCCCCCCCCCTACAAAAAAAATCCCTCTCGGAGAAAAATGTTTGAAATCAACACTGATATTAATCTGTCAACGATATTTAACTAATCTCAGCTACATTTCCCATTGAAATCGAAATTTAACTGCAATAACAAAAATAAATCAAAACACCCAAAATTTCAGTAATGGATATCCTACAAAAAGTAATAGATATTATTTTTATAATCGTATTTTATTTTGAATCAGAATTCAATATAATCAAAGTATATACTAATGAAACAAATTAGTTATTTTCAAATAAATTTAACATTTAGGATATCTGTAATGAAAGATTTATGATAAGAGTTACTTTTTGAAATTAATTGTTGTCATCATCACAAGATCAATATTATGATTATTTTTAATGTTTGTCTTATTTGTTTTTAATAAAGGTTTTATGCCTTTTTATGTATTTTGTTATGTATAAAATAAAGTGATATGTTGACAAGGTTCTTTATTGAACCACAGAACTGACTTAGGCCACATGGACACACATTTTAATATTTATTTCAAATTTATTTCAATAAATTGGGAGTGAGAAAATTTTCTATTATAGGTAGTATTCTGCCTTAGACAAAATTTAATCTATGTCTTTATATATGCCATGCTGGAAAATCTTTCTGCAGTAGTCAGAATATACTGTAAATATATAAATATAATATAAAATATAATTAAATTACATTCTGTGATTATTAAAATGGTGGCACATGCATGTGCCACCATTATAAGAGACACAGAATGTATTTTTAAATAAGAGGCACTTGAATATATAAATTCAGCGGCACACGGTGCCTCTTAATTTCAAAGGCAGTTACGCTGTGCCTCTGAATCTCAAAGGCACTATGTACCTTTTAATTTCAAAGGCACCACGTGCCTCTTAATATTCAGAGACACAAAAATTCAGAATGTACCTCTTAAATCAGAGGCACAGTTTTAAGAGTGTAATAGTAATCTTTGTCCGACCCTGTTAACGAACTATAATTGTTACTGAATCTTTACTCTATAGAAAGCATGTTGCCATCTGCTTCAAAGATGTATGTCTATTTCATTACGTTTGCGTAATTTATAACTGTGAAACTGAACTTCTTACGACGCTGGAAAAAGTCTAAGCCATAAATTCTTTTAGAAAATAGCTAAAAGACAAACTCAGTTTGCAGATGACACGTGAAGAATTCGGCGGTGCACCGTCGATGGTTTGAACACCGTGATATTATTGCACATATTAGCGGTGGCAACACCTGACAAATAAATATCACTTTTACTGCAATTAAGTTTTAAACATTGTACAATTTCAATTTTTAAAACGTCGAATCGGAAAAAAGTTCTTCAAAATGTAATTTTTTGAAAACTATCTTGATTTACTGATATTTTATGGTTTTTAAAATATTTGTCAAGCGTGATTTTTTTAATGTACCTCTATCGGATAGATACCGATTACGAATGTTTATCCCATTTGCACTTAAACAATATAAATAGTTCATCCTATGTTTCCGGTTGATATTGCATAACGAAATTAAAACTTCACAAACAAATAAATAATATAATAAAATAATATAAATAAAACACAAATTTAACAGACATGTTACCTAACTATGCACTTAAAACACTGAAATTACCAGATTAATAAAGGCTGCAGTAAGTAGCAACATCTTTGGCTATTAACTACAGATATGCGGTAATGGAAAAATATGTCTTTAATAAATTGCACACATTTATTTGAATGCAGAATTTATATCATTCATATAAAAATAATTTTTCGGGTTGTTAGTGGACAAGATAAAAAATATATTTGTAAAAAAACTATTAGAATTTAAAAAAAAAACTATATACCATAACCCGGGTTGCATCCCCTATTATTAGTAAATTTTTAAAAATTGAATTCAAATTCCAGAAGTTTTAGAATTTTCTGCAATTTGACACGAATTTCAATATATTTATATTGCTAAGAAATAAAATACGAAACACACATCTAAGTTGTCTTTTAAAGTTGTCCCAAAATATTTTATGTTTAAATATTTGCATACTTTCGGCATGAGATACAAAAAACTTCTTTCATTTTTATAATAATTTGAACTATGTAGATTTCATTGTGATGTTATAATTTGTATTATAACAAAGATTATACATTTTCTTTTTCTTTTACATTATCTTAAAACAAACTAGAGAAGAGTAATACAGTTACATCTAGAAAAAAATCCTTCCTTTTTCACTTGACACATTGAGCAAAATTTTATTGGGAAAAAAAAAAGTTCGATTTTATTTATGTTACAAATACTGGAATTGTATCATTGATTTCGGCGTAACAAACAAATTTTTAGAGTTTGAAAAAAAGAATGCAAAAGAAGAGTCTATTTACGCAAATAGTATTTTCAAATATTGATTTTGCTCTAGCTTCGGGATATTTTAAAGTTAAACAATTTATAAAGATTTTTCAAAGCCTCTTTTTCTTTCAAAGACGCAATACATATTGTGTGTTCTTTTTACATTTGAAATATGTTTATCAATGTTTATTGAATTGATACAATTGTAAGGAAGAAAAAAATGTATCTAGCATTTTTCTAAATCTTAAAAAATCATCTAAACCCCACGAGAAATAGCAATATTATATTTAAATTAAAGAATATAATGACGTTCTATTGATAAAGCAGTTAAATTAAAGTTTGAGGTTAAAATCAAAACAAGACTAACTGAGGAAAATGAAAAAAAAAATAGATGATCAGAAAAACTGTTCAGAATAAAATACATAATTAAGTGCTACCCGTGTTTTTTTTAATAAAAAGTAACATTACATATGTTTTCTATTTATGAAATGAAAATAACGAATAAACATTATAACAAAAGTTAATTTTCGAAATGACTGTATTATATATCATAAATTAATATGTACCTTGAAAATATTTTTTTAATCTTTATAATTCCTCAAATTATATATTCTAATGTTTCATATCTTAATTATATATGATTTTTTGTGTTATAATTTCTTTTTACTTTGAGCACATATTATTAGAAAATATATTTCAAATACGTAACAGTAAAAACGTCAAAACGTGCCAAAAACGTGTGACCAATATCTTTATATAATAATAGTATTTGTTTATTCCAAAATATTTATAGAAGAGATATTTGAAATGGTAGCAATGACATTTTTATGCGTCGAACTTGAATTACTTAAAGAGCTCGTTTCAAATAAAGCTTTTGCAAAGTGTATTACTTGGAAAACCGAAAGATTTTCTATATTGAAATTTTTAATTCATTAATTTTTAATACTTAATTTAAACATATATTTTAAAATAAAGGTTATACAACTCTATGGAAATATTCACAAACGTCGTTAGCAGTTGCTGAAACATAAAGTGAAAGCATACTGTGGAGTGACCGTGTCTGTTTCGTGATATAGCTAACGCAAAAAAAAAATCTAATGTATTTTTTTTAATTAAGTAGATATACTTGTTCGGTATCCGTAATTAGTTGTACAGATTTTACTTTAATATGATTTAATAGTTTGAAAAAGTTAAAGCGTTTTCTTTTTGTGTCACAATTCTTTACTATGCGAATGTAGACGAATTTATCAGTCACTGAAAGTGATAAATTTGAATAATTCTGGTTTAAATCCTGCATAATTGCTAAATTTTCTTTACAAGAAACGCAAATTAAATAAATCATTTTGAAATTTTATTAATATACTTCACAGACATTCGGAGTAGCCCATAAAGTTTTTTTTGTAGATTTTTAAACACATGTTCGAAAAACAAAAAATTTTCTTTCTCGATTTTACAAATTTAAAATAATCGGTATTTCTTTATTTGTTTTTTCTTTCTTTCATTTCCCAATTGCCTAGCAACAGCATTTCACAGCATAAATAAAAGGAAAATAAAATTCTAAAAAATTCTCGTTTTTTGTCACAATAAAATTGAAAATAGAGCATTTTCGTAAACAAAAAGCTTATCTTCGGATCATTTTCATAATATTTGTGTACCGAAATAGATTAAGTTTTATTTAGTTAAGAATTATCTTTATAATACTAAAGAATGACTGGCAACGTTTTTCCCCAAAACAAAAATATAAAAACGTTCGACTTTTAAATTGTATAAAACGCATATGAGGAACTTAAATTTCCATTAAATCCTAGATTTTATCCAACTTCTGCAAAAGATGCAGCTGTTTCGTAGTTAAAAAGGAAGTAAAGTAAGTATTATTAATATGATAAGATAAAATCACCTGTACAAGGAGAGGCTTATGTTAATCAATTTACAGTGTAAAGCGCATCCGTATCTATACTCTAATCTTAAAATGCATAATGTTTGAAAATTTTGAACGTTAAAAAATTACAATAGGGAAAGGGGTTTCAAGTGCACTTTGCGCCCCTGAAGAATTTTTTTTTTTTTTTTTCAAAAAATTCCACGACAATTCAAATTCTAAAAAATCATTGCCTGGAGTCCTGTTTAATGTAACAGACTGTAAAGTTTATATTTCCTGAATTTTCAGGAAATCGCAAATGCTTTATAGTATATACAGAGAGAGGAACGTCGGGTATTATGGAATAGTATTTACATTTGGGGCAATACCACTTTACAATATTGTTTAAAACCCGAAAACCAAATGCAATTACAAATTTCAAATAAATGATAATTGTTTTTATAAACAAAAATTATTTTACGAAATATTTGTACGTTCAAACAAACAATAATAAACGCAATATTAAGGTATTGTGAGATAGTCGGAAAATATGGAATAGGGGGTTAAAAATAAAGAAAAAGAACAAAATTTGGCCAAAAAAAAAAAAAAAAAAAAAAAGATATATTGGTATAAATAAAGCAAGATAAAAATTTAGTGTCTAGGTATTCAGCCAATATTCTTCAGTTTATACTTCAGATTTGCACAAATCACAAATATAAGGATCTGTCTCTGTGCTACCCTAACCATGGATTATTATGAGATATTAGTATTACGTATAACCCGACACCGCCGGTTTGGAAACAAAATACTCTATGTTTATTGGTGTGAATGACGAGCTAAAAAAGACTATTACATCATAAACTGTTAGTAAGGGTGGTCATAAAAAAACTTCCCCGATATATAAACCCCTAGTGTCCTAACCACTTAACCAATCGGAAGAAAATTTAGGATATTGTAGTTTGAAGGTATGCGCTCGAGATCGTGATGATTTAAAACAATAGATCTCTAACAATTACGACTGCAGTAAAATAATTTCGAAATTTTTGAATGGTTAACACCCACTTTTCCTGCGCAGATTCCTCAGCGCATTGAAAAGACATAAATGGCGTTGAAATAATACACGTATGACGAAAATTTCCGACGTAAAACATTTGCAAAGAAGAGCATTGTAAAGGGTCGATTACAGCACAGAAAAGAGGTGCATTGACGCACTTTGCATAATTCACAGGTAAAGTCAGTAGAAGCAACAATGACAGAACACCATGTGTAAATCATTGTTTGTGGAAAATCTTTATTAAGCACTATGGGAAGATTTTTTTCTTTAATCAGGTGTTTGAACGTGCTAACAAGATGACACTTACTGGTAATCAGCGAGGTGAATTGCTAAAGCTGTTTTATCAGAACGAGGAAAATGCTACCAAAACAATGCGATTTTATCGATGAAACCATAAGTTACGACAAGGCCCATATTCCTGAAAAAATGTACGTGTTATGATAAAAAAAAAACGAAGAAACTGGATACACATGTGATAGATCGTAATCCGGACGAAATATTTCCATAATTACGGATGTTCCTGTTGAAATTTTTGCGCAAGTGCATACTACAATTATCGCAGGTCAATTGCATACTGCAAGAAATGTTGCCCGTAATTCGGATGTAACAAAAACCACAATCCTCAAGATTCTACGCTCTGTTCTGCGGATGTTTCCTTATCGATTCTAGCGCGTCCAGAATATTGTAACCTGGAGACCGTTTCGACCTTTTGAATTATTTTTTTATCAGATATGATGAAGATATCAGGTGACCGCTTCGGATATTATGGACGAATAAGTTACATTTCTCCTTAACTGGGAACTTAAACTCCAAGAACTATGTTCATTGGGCTGACGAAAATTCTCACGATGTTGTACCAACGCCTTTACATGAAGCGAAAGAGACTGGGTGGTGCCGCATCACAAGAATATTCGTTCTCGATCCTTACCTCTTCGAGCAGATCACTTTCATAGGTAAAATTGAGCTGCGTCGCCAGTCGCGTCAACCGCCGTACCAAAGTTCTCAGGAACGTTTAACTAGCACGACCAGCAGAGTTCCGGTACGCTCTACGTTGGAGCGCCGCCACCTGCTGACCATTCCCATTCTCCCAAGTATTTGACGACAGAGGTCTTTCCGATTAGCGAGGTGCCTACCCTCTTAGACCACCACCTCTACACCAATTTACACTTCGGGAGCCGATAGCGTCTCACGACAGCTTCGGAGCCGGAAACCAAAAATTAAAACCGGACGCTTCGGTGAGAAGGGGAAGTCTCTTGTCAGACCGGTATGTAAAGGAAAAGCATCTCTGGACACATAGACACGTCCTGGCTTAGGTTGTATCCACGTGACTCTCCGAGAGCTTTCCCTCCGACTTCTACCGCCGGCAGAACGACAGATGCGGCCGACTCAATAATGGATAATTCTGAAAAAATGACATGTAAAACAAACACACAAAACCAAAACCAAAAACATTTCCGATTAATAAACTATTGGTGAAATATTGCGCACCAGTGTATCCATAATTTTACGGAAATTTCGATGAAGCAAAATGTTTCTTGGTTAATCGATATAATTTAATAATGAGTTGCAGTTATTTTCAATGAATTCATTTAATGTTTCAATATTTGTTTCAACTGAAAATAATGTCACAAAATTGCAAATTGCTTTTCAAAAACTCCTTTCTCAAAATTTCTTTAAAACATTTGCAGAATATCTATTAGACAAAACGTTTTCTCAGTAATGGATGTTATTTATTAATGAGGTACAAATGTTTTCAAATAATTCACTTTACGTTACAGTACTGTTTTCCTATCTAAGCCAATATCTCAATTGGTTTTAGGTAAATGCGAAAGAATAGATAAAATCGAATCCATTAATTTCGATGTTAATTAAGAAGGCAAAATTGTACAGCTTGCAAATTTCTAACTATTTTTCGTATAAGTGCTTTATTGACTTTAGCAATTTTTAAAGAACTAAAAGTAGAGAGCAACAACTAATTTACCAATGACAACTTATTCAATTATTACAGGTCAAAATATTATTAAATTGAAATTCAGTACTTTTACGCATTTTGAAAGAAAGGAAATTGCAGCCTGAAATACCCTTGGTGAAGTATCGAAAAATATTAATTTTGCATCTGAAATAAAATGAAAAAATGAAAAAATGAAAATAGGGAAAAATAAGAAAACTGCGTTATTAGCATATTTTCTTTTCGCGCAAAAATGGCTGACTAAAATCTACTTTTAAAATCCTGTTTAAATAGGTACAGTGCACGAAAGCGTCCCTTCTAACTTTGATGCTAATCACCCTACAAAAATATAACTGGTACCAAATAATTCTTAATGACGTCTACTAAGTAATGCTATACAGTAGAGTCCCGCTATTCCGAACTAATTGGGAACGAACACTGTCCGGTTTAGCCGGAATTCGGAATAGGCAGATTTCATTAATAACAATCAACGTATTGGCATGTTAAGGCGTAAATTAAATGCGGGGACATCTGCTAGTGTCAGCTCTATATAGCATTGATCGGCTCGTGGTGAACAGGTTCAGTGAAAGTGGGGAAACTATCCTGCGCCGCCAGACGCCCTCGGGGGTAGCCCGCGGCACGCTTCCGACCATCGCGCCCAAGCCTCTGAAGGGCTTTTAACGCACCAGGACTTTGTCTCGTCCGGCGCTGCGATCGGTCATGGGCCGCCCCTCTGCGAACCCTAGACCATTTTACCAGGTATCGACCCCATAGGTCGTTGCGGCAGTAACCCTGCTCTGGGGAAACTTCCGCGTGGAACATACACCTGATGAACCGCCAGGAAAGGGCAATGACCTTCGACGACTCATCACCCCACCCTACTATGCCTCTCTACAGAAATATATAAATGGAGCCGACATATACTGTAAGTAACCAGCTTTCATTCCAATTTGGTTTCAGGCGTTTTCATCAAGCTTAGGCTCTATGCATGTCTCTATTTAACTTCATTGTATAATAATAAATGTACGTTTTTTCACGAACGTCGTTTTAATTTTTTCTATTTTTGAGTTTAAAAAATCGGTATTTTTTTTAACTATGTTTGGAATAGGCGGATTTTCGGAATAGCTTGGGGGTTCGGAATAGCGGGATTCTACTGTACTTAAATTTAACTAAGGGGGTTGTCTACATATAGAAAATGCACCAAACGTAATTTTTTGAGTAGTAACACATAATTATGACATCATGTTTAGTTACTTTTGTAAATTTTGCCTTAAGATATCAAACAAGTCATTTGAACAAGAAGTTTAGGAATTAGGCTAGTTTAAAGATTGGAACTATTATAGTAAATTCCTTTTACGCATACATTATGTTACGTATATGTATTTACGGTATATGTATTCCTGTATATATGGATGTATTCATATGTATGTAGGTATTCATTAGGGGTTATATATATGTGTGTGTATTAATGTATGCGTTATCATTTTCATGACATGTTGATGTTATAAAAAAGACAATTTCTAAACATTTTTCGTCTTAAACTTAAAAGCATTTTTTTATGGTAAAGATCTTTAGATTATGCTAATTGCATGCGGCTAATACGAAAGTGCCGCTTTTTATTATTCATCATGAAAATAATTTTCATTTATTTTCAAAAATTAAAATATAAAAAAAAGAATAAGGCTATAAAAGAAAATCTTTACAAATTCACTTTAGTTTCCAGAAATTGGGATTTTTATTTTTTTTATCTTTCTGTGGTGATAGAAAGCATATAAAAGTGTCACACAATTTCTAAT
This sequence comes from Maratus michaelseni, assembly GCA_963931845.1. Taxonomy (NCBI): domain Eukaryota; kingdom Metazoa; phylum Arthropoda; class Arachnida; order Araneae; family Salticidae; genus Maratus; species Maratus michaelseni. Next base: position 327,603,299 of record OZ007589.1, read on the forward strand.
TTATTACTTTTAGATTTCAATATTTTTATAACAATGTATTTTATACATTTTTATATTTTTAAATCTAAACACACAATTCTGACAGTCACTCTGAGTTTTGAAAATGGAAATCGTTACATCATTATCTTATGTATTCAAAGATTAGTTTTCTCTAAAGAATTATTTTTTTTTCATTCTACACAGAACATTTCTATACTTTAGAATGATCCAATGCAGAAGAAAAAAAAATATGATAAAGAGTTGATTTCAGAATACTCTAAAACTTTGCTTTTAACTAGGTAAAAGAAATAGCGACAGCAAAAAATAATAGCAGATTCGAAAAAAGGGAAAGTGTTTTTGTCAATATGACAATATGGATTTTGCATTGTTAGGCCAAAATGAAATAGAAGTAGTTATAAAGAAACAAAAAAGAGGTAAACAAGTAAAAACTACTCAAGTAAAAAAAAAATATATATATAAGTGTTTTGAATTTTCAAGAAAATTTGTTCATATAGATATTTTTCGTTTTGGTTTAATAAAGCAGAATAAGGTATGTAGGCTGAGGGGGCTTATTCTAGCTTATTTCATTAAAAGTTCTTTTTTATATACGTCTAAATAAGTACCTTTAATAAAATCAAACTGCTATTCTAAAAAAATTCCGCATATTTTTACAGTTAATTTTGGAAAAGACATCGGTCCAGATTAATTTAAAAATGATTTAAAGCCATGAGACTAAAAAAAACGATTTTTAAACTTTTTTTTTAATGTTGTAAGTAATTTATAAACAGTAGTTTGTATACTTAAAAAGGTGTATTTTTAAAGAATGCAATAAGTACCGTTGTTTATTATTCGTCGCGGAAATATTTCTCGTTTAATCTTAAACATTAAAATATAAATGGATTTCACGATAGTTTCCAGAATTTGGGATTTTTTTTATCTTTCTGTCGTGATAGTAAGTATATAAAAGTGTCACAATCTTTCTAATTTATTCCAATCAGATTTCATTTTTTTTTTATAAAAATATATTTTATACACTTTTATATTTTAAAATCTGAACATACAATTTTGACAGTCACTCTCAGTTTTAGAAAGGGAAACCTTTACATAATTATCATATGTATTCAAAGATTAGTACTCTCTAAAGAATTGCCCTTTTATTCTACACAAAACATTTCTATGCTTTAGAATATTGTAAACGAAAAAAAATATTAAAAAGTTGTTTCCAGAATACTCTAAAACTTTGGTTTTAAATAAAACAAAATGAATAGTGACAGCAAAAAATAATAGCAGGTAGTCGAAAAAAAAAAAGAAAACGTTTATTTCAATATGATAATATGGCTTTTGCATTGTTAGACCAAAATAAAATTGAATAAGCACATATAAAGGAACAAAAAGGTGTAAATAAGTTTTTAAAAATAAGTAAAAAAAAAAAAATATGTATAATGTGTAATATGTAATGTGTTTTGAATTTTCAAGAAAAGTTTTTCTGAAAGGTATTTTTCATTCTCATTTGATGGAGAAGAATAAGAAATACATAGGTCAAGGAAGACACATTCTAGTTAATTTCATTAAAAGTTCGTTTTATAAAAATCTAAATAAGTAGCTTTAATAAAATCAAACTGCTACTCTAAAGATTTACTATAACGTTTTACAGTTATAATTTTGGAAAAGACATAGGTCACGATTAATTTGACACTAGAACGGCGGAAAAATTTTACCTACTGGAACGACGAGAAGGGGTAATTTTGACCACTCGATGAAACTACTGAAATAACAACGATAAAACAATTTTAAATGCCATACATTGGAAAAAATATGTAATTTACGTGTATTTCATCATTTATATTTAATTTATATTTAATATTACTTGATAATTTATTCAATTTTTAAAGTACTGTAAATGTAACGACTAGAGGGCGATCAATTGGATCATACTACAACTACTCAAATAACTCATTAATTTGATACAAAAATTGATTGGTTTCACAAATTAAAGCTAATGCTAACTAAAATAAAACACAATTTATAAATTAATATTTTTTCATCAATATGTCATATTTATATATATATATACAGGGTTGCTACGGGTCAGGGAATTTTTCAAGAATTGTACCAGTATTTTCTTATAGAAAAACCCGTCTTATGTAATTGCGCGAATACATAAAACGAGTTTTTCTATAGGAAAATACTGGTACTTCCCCTGAACAATTCCCTGACTCGTAGCAACTCTCTCTCTCTCTCTCTCTCTATATATATATATATATATATACACTGCTCAAAACAATTAAAGAATATTTGAAGTTTTATATAAAATAAAGATATAAACGAAATTTTTTTTGCCGAAAATAGAAGAAGAGAATCACAAATGCAAATTTTTCTGGTTTTCAAACTGTGGAGTATGCAAATTTTGAGTTCGACGTCAAAAACGTCGCTTCAGCGGCAGCGAATGAAATTTGACTTTCAATTGGATAAAAGAGAATGAAGACAAGGATGATCGGCATTCAGTGATTGCTTTGTTTCGATGAGTACAATGTCTCAGCGAAGTCATTTCACAGATTCAGAAGCTTGGAGAATTGTTGGTAGGTTAGAAGGGGGCCAAACTCAAGCCGAAGTAGCGCAAGCCATTGGAGTGTCACAAAGTGTCATTTCCAGGATCTGGAACCGTTTTTTGGAGAGTGGATGTGCAGGCCGAAGACCAAGGCAAGGTCGTAGACGGGCAACAACGCCCAATGAAGATCGGTATTTAGCGTTAACAGCTCGGAGACACCGAAACATGAACGCTACTCTTCTCCAACAACACCTTCGCTCGGCTACAGGCACCACGATTTCAACTCAGACTGTCCGAAACCGGCTCCATGCTGTAGGTCTGTATGCTCGCCGACCGATGGTATGTGTTAGATTAACATCAAGACATCGTCGCGACCGCAGGGAGTGGGCAACCGAGCATGTCAACTGGAGGAGAAATGAATGGAGCAATATTCTGTTTTCTGACGAGTCCCATTTTTCTGTGCATCCGGATAATAGGCGTATTTTCATCTGGAGGGACCGTGGCAGTAGGAATAATCCTCCGTTCGTGCACGAAAGTGTCAGATTTGGCGGTGGAGGAGTATTGGTGTATGGTGGCATCTCCATTGACGGTCGCACTGACCTCTACATCATTCGAGATGGAGCTCTGACTGGTCGCCGATATAGGGATGAGATCCTCAGACCTATTGTAGTCCCTTACGCTGCAGCAATCGGAGATAACTTCATTTTAATGGACGATATCTGCAGGCCACATCGTGCAAACCTGGTGGAGGATTTCCTTTTCGAGGAAGGAATCGTTCGAATGGAATGGCCAGCGTGTTTTCCAGACATGAATCCAATCGAGCACGTTTGGGACGCTCTAGGAAGACGAGTTTCTGGCCGCCAACAACCCCCACAAACTCTCCAAGAACTGGAAAGAGCTCTTCTGGAAGAGTGGGGCAGAATACCCCAACTCGTCATTAATAGCCTCATTGAGTCCATGCCTCAAAGGTGTTCAACGTTGCTGGCCGCCCGTGGAAACCATACCCCCTACTGAAAATGATTTTCTTTGAAGAAAACACCTTTTCTTATTCTTTTTTTCTCATATGCACAAATTGTGTTTTTTTCCTTTTGTACACAAATGCGCAATAAAATGCATTTTTTTCTGCCAAACATGTGTAATTTATTCTCATATAACCTACTATGTCTGTCGACCATGTATCAATCAGCTAAAAAGTTTTCCAGATACAAAATCCACCTAAAACTGCAATATCCTTTAATTGTTTTGAGCAGTGTATATATATATATATATATATATATATATATATATATATTCAATATTCTCCAATATTTCAAAAACTAAATAAATTTCTACTATCACATGATATTTTAATATTGTGCTTACTAATACATTAGTCTGTAGATGGGCTTTAGTTTTTAATTTAAGTGTTAGAAAAGGAGATAAGCAGAACTGATCTTTTTTATTCACAGTTACAAAATTAAATTATTTTAAGTTGAAAAGGTGTCTAAAAAGGAAAAAAAAACTTTTACAAACCAACTCTATTATTCCAGAAGGGAGAAATATATTTTGTTACATCTCAGTCTTTAAAAATCGAAAAGAAAATATGTTAATTAACTTTGATAATATTTTCATATTAACATCTTTTCAAATGGAACTTATCGATTATTTAAAAACTTTAAATTATAAAAAATAATTATTCTTCCATTTTATGACCATGAAATTCAAATTTAACTAGCAAAATGCTATATAATCATTTTGTATCAAGTATGGATGTTAAAAGACACATTAATTACTTTTATATCTACTTTTTTGAAATAATTACATTCTAAAAATCAGTATAGTTTAACATTATTCTACGAATGCGCAAATAAAATATATAATCATAAAAGGATACACCGAGATAATTAGTATCATTTTACGAAATATAATTATTTTTATCTAGCTTCAACTTTTCACATTTTTAAGGTTTTCAGTATCGAAATTTTGTCACATAAAATCATAATTTGTATAATTATTCGGATGTTATTGAAATGACCCACGTATAATTAAATCAATTATTTTATGTATAAGCTATGATTATTCCTTGAACTTTGAAGTGAAGCGTTCAAAACAATAATACGATTTTTATACTAATGCGTCATTTATCCAAATTGTATTTGATAAAAATGTTAGCTATAATTATAGTACAGCATGTTATAATAGTTCTCAATTGATAGTTCTATTTATTTAGAAATATGTGGATTTTTTGTTCGTTAGGCTATTAGTTAAATACAAACAGAAATTCCAAATATTTCATGAAACATTGAAGCATTTTTCAAATTATATGAAAAATACATGGTGTTTCCAAAGTTATTGGATGAGTTACAGGTGGTGGTAGAAATCTGTAAGATAAATAATTTTTGTTTAGGAGACGAGCATGGTGATACACAAACCCTGTCAAAAATACAGGGTGGCTTACTTTAAGTCGTAACTAATTTTCAAAACGAAATTAAATCCTTACAAATAAATAAATAAAACATGAATTTAACAGGCATGTAATCGACTTATGCGCAAAAAAAATAATAATAAATAAAAATCAATGAAATTGATGATGCACAAAATTAATTTCTTTTGGTAAAAAATTGCTTAAAATTCTACCTCTGTATATCAAGTTAATTCCAAAATTTTCCCTTTTTGCAAACTTTTTACGAGGCAAATCAATAACCATATATTCATGGTTTTTTAACATTTTATTTTAATTTCCATATTTATCTCATATCGTGCTGGTAAGAATAAAAAATCATAGAAAGGTATTTGAAACTGTAATTATAACGTGAAAAGGAAACTTATATGAAGATTTTGATTCTTTAAATAACGTAAATGCAACATACTTAAAAGAGCGTTCCGAAAAACTAATATATTTCCTTAATAAGTAATTACGTTGTCAGATAATATATTTGTAACATGTTAGAAATTATTTATTATTTATTCATTATAAAGGTATAAATCTTGTCGTTATATTTAGAAAACAGAAATAATAATGTTAATTTAAATAAATTCTATTTAGTTCTAGTCTATTTACCTGTTTGAATATATATTTACCTAGCGACAGGTGCTGGACAAAAATAAGAATTATTTTATATCTGGTAAATCTGCTGATCAGGGGTCTCAACGTCAGCAGCGCAAATTACATTTTTATTTTCTACTCATTTTACATAATATCTGAAATCCTACATACCATCATTTATTTATTTTTTCATTCGTATAAGATTTATAAACTTATAAAGTTTTTCTGTAGATTGAGAAATTCTAACTTATAAGGTTTTTTTTCGTTAAATCCGATTTTGCACAAAGAAGTTCTTGGATCTCTCATTCTTCTTAAGTGTTTTAAGATAATGATTGCAATTCCTCACGTGAGCTCTGTATCTCAAAACTCCTTTCCCTCATTAATTTTATATTTTCTTAACTCCATATATTTCCAAATTACTGGAAAAGTTTGTAGATTTGCTACAGGATTTTCATTTCTTTCTGTTTGTTATTTTATAAACTACACTCATCAGGCAAATTGTTGATAAAAAACGAAACAAGAAAAAAACATCCTGCGTCGAGCATAGGTTTTAAAACGCTTTCCAATACTACCATAAAATTGTTCCGAATCACCATTCTATCATATGTTGAAAAAATGTGTCTACATAAATAATTTAAAACACGTATAACATAGTCCTAAACACATATGCAGCAGTTACTGCGCATAGACGTTAACGCATTTTTGTGTAACTCCGATCTAAGAATTTTTCTAGTATCTTATCACATACTGTAGTAACACACATATAGTAACAGTTCGTTCAGTAAAAAATGCCTAACACAGTTGAAAATGCATTTTCAGAGTAGTTATTTCTCGTAGACGGTAAAATAATTCGAATGCATTTGGGCAACCATAAATATAATCTACAGATTTAAAACACACAATTTAATACACTAAAATTTTGTTAAAATTAAAATCACAAAATTTAACTTCATACGCACTTCTGACTATTATGACTTCTTAGATTCTAATATATAGGGTGCGTAAGAAAAATATATACATACACTGTTTAACAGGTAAATATGTTGGTGCTAAAACCTTACTTCATTTTGTGATATAAGAATTCTGGCCTTTAAATGGCAGAAGCATAGCCAGAAAAATAGTGCATAATTGTATTGTTTGTTTTAAGAATAAACCTAAGATTGTAGAACAAATTATGGTTTCGTTAACCAAAGAAAGATTAAATATCACCCCCCCCCTTTTCACAAATTCAGGTATTGATTTATGTGGTCCATTTTGTATCAAATATAAACACCAACGTAAAGGAGTTTTTAGCAAAATTTATATCGCAATTTTCGTCTGTCTTGCTACTCGTGCTACACATTTAGAAGTAATAACAGATTTAACTACGAAAGATCATAACTTTCTAATTTTTCTTTATTTTCAAAGTGTAATTAATTGGAAATAATCAGTGGACGGAGATTAACTTTTGATCAAAGGAAATTTATGTTAAAATACTATTGTAAGTATGAAAATGTAACAGAAGTATAAAATTAATATCGCAGGGAGTTTCAGGCAGACTCACCTATACGACTTACAATTAATCAGATAAAAGAAAAGTTTGAAATGAATGGATGTTTAAAGACAATGTTCCAGAACCGCACCTGATCAAGAATACGCCACAACACCAACTGAAATGTTTGTTGAAGTTTCCGAGTCAATAGCCCACCGTTATATGCAGTGTATTGACCAGAACGGCAATGATTTTGATCATCTGCGGTAGGAGTAAACGTTATACAGTTTATTTAGATTCTTTTGCAATTTAAATATTAATGATATGTGAATAAAAACTGATTTTATAATCATTCAAAGTGTGTACACATTTTCTGATGCCCCCTGTATATAATTTCTTTTATGCCTCCTTGTTAAAGAACTTTAAACATAAATTAATCACTTTATGGCAGATATTATCGTGTACTTAAATATTGTATATCAATTGCATTATGCTAAAAATGGTATAACATATTTAAAGATTACTCTAAGTTACAACTTCCTACATTCAATATAAGAATGAAATTGTTCTGAGTGTCCTTGTAAAAGAAAAATAAACGCTATGAACTCCATTTTGCATAGGGAACAAGCTGTAGTGCATTTCGAGAATGTTTGTCAGTTACTTAATACTTGAAGTACTTTGACATCATTAAAAAATACTTCAAATAACTGTTTATCCTAGACCGTAATGTATCCAAATTTGTTTGAATGCCCTGTAAACGAACAATTCATCCGAAAACTACACCGCTAGTTTGGTGTACCTCAAAAGTATGTATACTCAATTTCAAGCTCATGTTTTTATATTTTTGTAGCAATTATCACGAGACAGACAGATATGAAATTACATTTTCTTTTAGCTGATAATATCTCGTTATTCTAAAGGTTATTTTCTAATAAAACGGAAGTTCTCATTATGTTAAAAAAAAAAAAATACACATATTACTGAAGTAGAGCGGCTTTAAAACTAAAAGTTACTAATAATTAATACCAATTAAGTAAACTATATTGCTAGCAACATTTTTCAAATCTTTCTGAGAATAGAATATTTATTTTTATGTTTCCTCTGTAGGTAGATAATGGGACTAGAAAAGTCTGAGATGACGAAAAGTGACTGAAGTTTGATAGAGGATTAAAGAACCTGTAGTTAATTTAGACATTTAATTTTTTGCATTTATTTATATATATTTTATAGAAAAAAATATATATTCGTTAAATTATAGAAAACAGTAACTAAAGTTTCAATATTGTACGATATAATTTATCTTACTAAACTAGTTTTGCCATTATTGTGAAGTCCAAATTATACATTTTATAAGTTTTATTTGTCTTTATACTACTTATTATGTTTTTGATTGATTATAACTGAAACAAAACAACAACAATTATAAATATATATGTGTATATAAATATATATATATGAGAAAAATTCAAAAATCATAAAAGTTTATTATCTTTTTTGTCATAACTTCTATTTTTTTTTCATTATAGTTTGTAGAGAATTTAATTTCCGTTATTTAAAAAAAAACCTGTAAAACCGTTAACATCTTCAAAAGGTACCGTGACACAAACACTGAAAAACAGCTTTTCGAGGTAAGTGGATTTAACACTCTGTAGAATGTGATCACAGTCCTGAATAGAAGAAACGTTGAAAAAGGGAGACAATTATCTCACAAGGGAACCACATTTGGTGCAGATTGTACTGAGCATTGAGACCTTGTGTATTTTAAAACCCTATATTACGAAGTTTGAGAATCTTTAAAATATTTCTGTTAAAATCATATTTTTTGATTTTACAGCAGCATAACTTTCTGAAAATTCAATTTTCGAGACCGGGCTATTAACATAGAAGATTATTATATATTTTTTAAGCAGCTAAAATACAAATTACTCAATAATAACTAAAAAATATTGAAAAAAAATTAAAAATTCCATCAAGAACTACGAATTTGATTTTTTTAAAATGACAACAATATAAAAACATTCTTTGGTAGCGAAAATGTTGTCGTTTGGCTTCTAAATTTTTTAACAAATCGCGAACTGATTTAGTTGTAATACGCATACTCCAGGGATAAAGCGGGTCAAAAATTTGTAGCGCCATATTTGGCGAATTAACTCACTTTTAGCGTGAAATTAACAATTAAAAATCCAATAATAAAAAATTAAAAGTATAAAAAAATATAAAATTTTAACAGAGAAATTTTATCGGTTCTCTAACTTTTCTGCAAACTACACCAGGCTACAAAATGCACCAGGTCTCGATGATAGGTGCGAGCTGCACCAAAGAGTTGTTCCCTTGTCAGTTGCATGATCAACAGCACTGAATTACTACAGAATGTTACTTTATATGGAGTTATGTTTTATTTTATTGTATTTTTTATAATATTACCCATTTTGAAAATGGATTTAAAACGATTCTGTTAATGATGAAAGTGAAATTATTGCTGTTAAGCTATCAGCATCTATCTATAAAAATCTATATGTAATTAGTTAAATCTATATGAAATTCGTCAATCTTACAGAATTAAATTCCCCCACGTCAGTAACATACTTATTTTCGTAAGTTGATTCACATGCGCAATAACTCGATTTTCCCGCTACACGCTTAAAAACACTGAATATTCCGCTAGACTACCAAGTATTTATCTACAATAAATTTTCTATCGGATTAATTGTATGACATTATTAAATATACAAACATTATAAAAACAATAATAGCAAAAAATATGTTTTTTTTGTCTTTTGAAACGTTTCTGGTGCACTTAAACTAAAAGTTTACCTCCATGAAAGAAAGTTTCTGTTAATTTGTTTGTACTAAAAATTTATATTCTACTATTTCTGATAAGTAATCAAATGCTTCAGTTTTAAAATTCATATAAACTAACAAAAGTATAAATAATGCTTCTTTTAATACAGCTTCTTTAAAGTTTATAGAAGTATTTTTTTATTTTTAAAATTTTATTTCCTCTTTTGAAATGGAAACTCCATTTTCTCTATTTTCTAAAACTATCTTCTCTCGCAGTTCTATTATTGTCTTTGTATGAAGATTCTTTTTTGTCGAAATGAATATATTTAAATGCATGGAAAGAGAAAAATCCATTTTTTGAATGAGATAAAAATGCACTTTCACTATGCAATGGTAATAGTTACCAAATTAGGATGCTCACGAATGAAATTGTTGAAATACTTATTTTAACATTTTTTAGTTTCTGGAGATTATGTGATATTTAACAGACTTCTATCAAAAGAGATTGTATAATTCGCTTGAATCAACATTTTATTATGTACGTCCATGCAATATAAGTTTAAATGAACACTTAATTATCATTAGATATGTTAAGACATAATCTCATAGAGTATTGACAACCTCTTACATAAAACAATACTTCTCTAACAGTTATATGAGGTTTTAGATAAACAGGAAGTGTTTATTGAATAACATCACTTAATGAGAAATGGAATTTATGTTCAGCTGAGCGATGTCATTATTCAGGTGTTATAAATATTTACTACACCAGCTCGTGTCAGTGTGGAAATTTAGTAACTAAGTCATACGAGAGCTAATAAATTGTCAGTGTCTTTAAATGTATCTACACGACTGGAAAAGAGCAATGTAAAGAGATACAAGTCAATTTATTATAAACTTGAAAGCAGTTCTACAGTTTCATAGATTTCAGTTAAAACAAACTTACAAGATTTTTCTCATAGTATGTTGAAACACAGATGCCAAAGTTCTGATATTTAAAAATTAAACTAAACCAGTATTTATATCAATTAAAAGAAGTTTGTTCAAATGATATTTCTTTGACATGAAAAAAAAAAGAATGTTAGAAAATGTGTAGAAAGCATATTGACATTTTGATACATAAAACTTATTCATCACCTGTAAGCATTGCCAAAGTTCTGATATTTTAAAATTAAAATAAACTAGTATTTATATTAATTAAAAGACGTTTGTTCAAATGATATTTCTTTGACATGAAAAAAACAGGGACGTTGGCAAATGTGTAGAAAGCATATTGACATTTTGATACATAAAAATTATTCATCACATGTAAGCATTGCTACAGTTCTGATATTTTTAAATTAAAATAAAACAGTATTGATATTAATTAAAAGAAGTTTGTTCAAATTATGTTTCTCTGACATGAAAAAAAAACAGAATGTTGGCAAATGTGTAGAAAGCATATTGACATTTTGATACATAAAACTTATTCATCACATGTAAGCATTGCCAAAGTTCTGATATTTTAAAATTAAAATAAACTAGTATTTATATTAATTAAAAGAAGTTTGTTCAAATGATGTTTCTTTGACATGAAAAAAACAGGGACGTTGGCAAATGTGTAGAAAGCATATTGACATTTTGATACCTAAATTTTATTCATCACATGTAAGCATTGCTACAGTTCTGATATTTTTAAATTAAAATAAACCAGTATTGATGTTAATTAAAAGAAGTTTGTTCAAATGATGTTTCTCTGACATGAAAAAAACAGAATGTTGGCAAATGTGTAGAACGCATTATTGACATTTTGATACATAAAACTTATTCATCACATGTAAGCATTGCCAAAGTTCTGATATTTTAAAATTAAAATAAACTAGTATTTATATTAATTAAAAGAAGTTTGTTGAAATTATGTTTCTTTGACATGAAAAAAACAGGACATTGGCAAATGTGTAGAAAGCATATTGACATTTTGATACATAAAAATTATTCATCACATGTAAGCATTGCTACAGTTCTGATATTTTTAAATTAAAATAAACCAGTATTGATATTAATTAAAAGAAGTTTGTTCAAATGATGTTTCTCTGACATGAAAAAAAAACAGAATGTTGGCAAATGTGTAGAAAGCATATTGACATTTTGATACATAAAAATTATTCATCATATGTCAGCATTGCAAAAGGTAAAAATTTTAGAGTGTACATAATATGTATATTTCGTGCATTCAGGTTGATTATTTTAACTTTTTTCACATTATATCACTTAAATATCGTTTATAACTTTAAAGTTTTATATTCTTTAAAATTCGTATATTAAACAAATTTTCTCATTATTTAAGTCGCTACTTTATTTAATTGTATAATAAACTCAGCAATGGCGTTAAGCTTCAAAGGTTATTGACGTGGAAAGAAGCACATATGATGTATGGTTGCACTTAATTTTATATAGAATGGATTTTTTGTGAATTAGTACGTGCGTGATTGCATTTTTGTAGGGCATGTATTTGCATGTATGTGAAATTTAGAATCGAACAAGATACATTTTCTAAAAATTTCGCTAAAATAAAATACTTTCAAAAGTAACCGCTAGAGATATATGGCGGTGTGTAATGGAAAGAAGAGTTTTAAAAAATGCAGAATCAATACCAAAATAAAATTACCTTTTTCAGCTCACAGGCTATCAAAGCCTGAGAGCTTATGTGCCCGCCCGTTCTGTATGTATGTATGTATGTATGTACGTATGTACGTACGTAACGCGATAACTCTTGACAGAAATAACCGTTTTGCTTCCAATTTTGTTTATAGGTTCCTTGTGATAAGGCGCTTCCCTGATTAGTTTTGGGGATTGATTGTTTAACTATAAAGGGGGGAAAGGGGGGGGGCTAACCCCCCTTAATTAAGATAAATGGTTTTTTCATGCAGAATTGTCTAATTTTCTTCAAATTTTGTATATAGGTTCATTGTGATAAGGTTCTTTCCTGATTAGTTTTGGGGGTTCATAGGTTAAGTATAAAGGGGCTAACGGGTGGGGGAATCCTCCCCCTTGATTTAGATAAATGAATTTTTCATGCAGAGTTATCCGATTTTCTTCCACTTTTGTTTATAGGTTCCTTGTGATAAGGCGCTTCCCTGATTAGTTTTAGGGATTGATTGGTTAACTATAAAGGGGGGGGGAACGGGGGGCAAACCCCCCTTAATTTGGATAAATGGTTTTTTCATGCAGAATTATCCAATTTTCTTCAAATTTTGTATATAGGTTCATTGTGATAAGGTTCTTTCCTGATTAGTTTTGGGGGTTCAAAGGTTAAGTATAAAGGGGGTGACGGGGGGGTTAATCCTCCCCCTTATTTTAGATAAATTATTTTTTTCATGCAGAGTTATCCGATTTTCTTCAAATTTTGTATATAGGTTCATTGTGATAAGGTTCTTTCCTGATTAGTTTTGGGGGTTCATAGGTTAAGTATAAAGGGGGAAACGGGGGGGGTTAATCCTCCCCCCTTATTTTAGATAAATGATTTTTTTCATGCAGAGTTATCAGATTTTCTTCAAACTTTCTATATGGGCTCATTGTGGTAAGGGGCTTCCCTGATTAGTTTTGGGGGTTCATTGGTGAAGTGTAAAGGAGGGAAACGGGCGCTACCCCCCCCCCCTTAATTTTGATGAATGGGTTTTTCATGCAGAATTATCCAATTTACTCCAAATTTTGTATATAGGCTCATTGTGGTAAGGCACTTCCCTGATTAGTTTTGGGGGTTCACTGGTAAAGTATAAAGGGGGGAACGGGGGGGACTAACCCCCCTTGATATAGATAAATTGGTTTTTTAAGCAGAATTATCCGATTTTCTTCAAATTTTATATATATGTTCATTGTGATAAGGCGCTTCTCTGATTAGTTTTGGGGGTTCTTTGGTTAAGTATAAAGGGGGGACGGGGGCTAACTCCCCCTTAATTTAGATAAATGGATTTTTCATGCAGAATTATTCGATTTTTTCAAATTTTGTATATAGGTTCATTGTGGTAAGGCGCTTCTCTGATTTGTTTTATGGGTTCATTGGTTAATTATAAGAAGGAGAAACGGGGGATGGTTCCCCCCTCTTAATATATTGTCGATTTCTTCATTTTTCGAGGGCTTATTTCAAATTCTTTGAAATAAGAATATAATTTACATTTAGTGTGAATAGCCTGTGAGCTCAATGCCGTCAGTTTAACTGGGCAGTTTTCTTTTATTTAGCACATTTAACGATTTAATTCAAGCGCATTGTGGCATTTTTTTTTAAATCTGTAAATTTACATAAACACTGGTAGAGTCTGTTTATCTACAATTTCACTCATTCAAGTCCAAACAAAGATGAAGAAAAAGAAGTTCTTTATTCATATTTCAGGTTACATCCTTTGGTACAGTGCCAACTTGTTGTGCCTTAAGATGTAATGCATTATTTTTATAAACAATTTGATCGAAAGTTATGTGTAATACGTCTCCTTCTTTTGCCAATCGTGCGTTAGTTTTTAGCTCACAGGCTATCAAAGCCTGTTTTTAGTCTCTGCTTTCCAACTGCATCACGCGCCGTCTCTGTACCGCATGATCTTACACCATGCGACTTTTGGCTATGGAGTTACTTAAAATCGAAGTTATATATCGCTAAAATGAAATAAGAATGACACATTTAAATGACTTTTAAAAGTTCTGTTATAGATGCGTCGTTTTTCGAATAAAATTTTTAAAAGTATTGTAAATTCAATTTTTGCATACTTTCTCAAGGAACTGTGTTTTCTTTATTACAATGGCAAGAGTTATTAATCGCTGCTTTCCAACTGCATGGCCGTCTCGGTACTCTGATCTTATACCATGTGACTTTTGGCTATGGAGTTACCTAAAATCCAAGTTATATCTTGGAGATATCCTGTATCTAACTATGTTGAAGGATAACGTATCACGAGAAGTACGGGACAGTTCTTTAGACATGTTAAAGTTTTAGAATGTTAAAGAGTTATTAGTTAACATGTTAAAGAGTTAAAGTGACCATGTTAAAGTTATTAGTAACATGTTAAAGAGTTTTTAGTCGCTGCTTTTCAACTGCATCACGTGCCGTCTCTGTACCATGATCTTACACCATGCGACTTTTGGCTATGGAGTTACTTAAAATCGAAGTTATATCTCGCTAAAATGAAATAAGAATGACACATTTAAATGACTTTTAAAAGTTCTGTTATAGATGCGGTGTTTTTCTATATAAATAAAATTTTTAAGAGTTATTGTAAATTTAATTTTTGCATACTTTCTCAAGGAACTGTGTCTTTATTACAATATCATTAACTGAATAAATTGTAAAAATGTAGTTTTCACGTATTTGAGTGTCAATGAAAATAAAACAATTAAAGTGAACTATACAAATGTAAGCAACATTTCTTAAAATAAATTTTTCTTAGCTATACTACCAACCTTAGTTCTTATACAATTATTCTCACTTCAATGATTCGAAATGTAATATTCATAAGATTGATTATTCCCATGATCTTTATACCGCCATTCTCCGAGCCTCTTTCACTATTGATTCTGAAGCCATAAGGGCTTTTAACAGTTCTTAATTGAGTTAATTTCATCAAAAGTGGATTTTCTCAAAAATGTTGTTTATTTTGTATTTTCCTTTTTATTCTTTTCAACGTAATAAGAGTAAAATCAGTTTTTATATCAGTATTTCTGTGAAAACATTCAAATGCGTGTTTTGTTATCAATGATGTAAATAAATCAATTAATATAAAATAAAAGTATTTTAGTTGATACTCGATTGTGCTTACTATTAATTTTCTAAGAATGGATGTTTAAAACGCAAAAAAATACGAAGTAAATAGTTTGATTTGGAACCAGATGAAAAGCTTTTTACTAATGAATAATCAGTTAACAAACAAAGTGTTAGGATATTAGCTTTTGTTCATAGGTCTACGCATACTACTACTGTGATAGTTTGGAATGGGTGTCACATCTACTTGTAAAAGTGTTCTTTTTGTTGTGGAAACTAATCCTAAAAGCAATCAAAATAATATAGTCTTTAATAAAAAACACATTTTTTAATAAACTGCAAAACCGCGAGTCTAAAAGAACTTTCAGAAAAGGTCTGCCAATGCCGATCCGGCCAGAATCCAGATACTAAAAAAAAAAAAAAAAAAAATTCGCGCCTTGTACACTATTTTGAAAAGATGAGAAATAAAAGAGTTTTTAACGATTTTGTTAGGGGTACTTGACACTTTACCGCATGGAGCATGCTAACAGATAGAAAACCGTTAATTCTACATGTTTATATGTGTGCCACAGATTTATACAAATTGACATTTATTCAGTAATTAGACATATGAGTGTTTTGTATGTTCGGCATCACTTCTGTGCTTATTATTGTATTTGTAACAAAGACAGTGGGCATATATAGACTGTGTTATTTTTTAAAGTTTTTTCTAATTTTTTTTATCGAAAATATAAACTTAGAAAACACAACTTGCTGATATATAGCCCTTAAAAATATTGAATGAGGTTTGTGCAATAGCTGAGAAATTATTCTGAATAGATAAAAATGCCATTTATGTCATTATGCTATCGGTTTTATTTCCTTTCAAATGACTAGCCTTTTGTAAATATTATTATAATTTCAACTATTTATCCAGTTTTAATACAAAAGAGAGAACTTGGTACGTTATTGCAGGTCTGTTACAGATTTGAGATTTATACTGCAGGTTCTGTAACGCTATAATTCAGATCTATGACAGAAAATGAATTTCTGCATTTAAAATAAACAGCAAAACATTTTCATGTAAGGGAATCAGAAAGAACTGAGATGTCAAAAATATAGTTAAGTTTGATTTCGGATTAGGAACACTGTTAAAAATAAATTCGTTAATTCCCGGTAAAACTACTGGTAGCAAAATTGCCGGACTTTTTCCATTCCATTAGTAGATTTTCCGTTTTCAGAGATAAAAGAAGGAAAAACTCCGTTTGAAGAAATGGTAACTTTCCGTTATGAATAAACTCGGTTTTAAAAAACTACATCTCTGTTTGGGCTGCCATCTGCTGAATATTACGGGAGTATTTAATATTTGATATACTTCAATAATATTTTCTAATAGGATCGAACTGGGGATGTTAATGCTCTGAGCCAAGTGTTTTACCGTAAGACCAGCGGGCCCTTGTTAAATTAAGAGCTTAAAACGGCGATACGGGATTTCTGGATTTAATATTAAACAACAAAATATTTTCATGTAACGTAATCAGAAATATCTGAAATGGCAAAAATTTAGTTCAGTTTGATTTTGGATTAGGAAAGTCTATAATTATTTAATGATTCCTTTGCATTTATTTATTTAAGTTTTATAGAAATGCTTGAAAAAATTGTTAAATTGTAAGAAGCAATAACAAAAGTTATATATTGTACAACCAAATTTATCTTGCAAAACTGGCTTTGCCACAATTTTGAAGTTTAGGTCCGATAGATTTGCGTCGCTACTTTTTTCTTTATACTGCGTATTAAGTTGTCTCTCGATTATAGCTGAATGCAAAAAAAAAATGCAAAACATACATAAAATTATCATAAAAATTTCAAAATCCATACAAATTTTCATATTTTTAGATATAACTTTTTTTAAAAAAAGGTTTGTTTTTCAGGTATAATTTGTAGATAATTTAATTGCCTTTATTTTAAGGAAAAGAAAAACTTGTTATTATGGAAAAAGCTTTGTGAAAAAATGCATGGAAAAAGCTCAGTGTTTCGAGATAATTTCCTCGTACGACCATAATTTAAAAAATTTTCCTATCGGACAAACTGGGAGATACTCTTAAAATTTCCAACATCACAAAAGTAACAATAGCAAAATACACATTTTTTCGTCTTTTCAAACATTTCTGGTCTTCTTAATGAATTGTGTTTTTAAACTTTGTCAGGAAAAAAGGAATTTTAAAATTTCATTTTACCTGCTATTTTTATTAATTCTTTTACAAATCTTTTGATTTTCTTAATAATGTAATATACATTTACTAATATTTCTATTATCATCTATCTGATTATTATATGTATTTGCTTTGTTAACATTTGATACAAGTTGATAGAAACAATTCATATAATATCATTTGTCAAGCTTTCATTATTCGATTTAAAGAGCTTTCGCATAAAGTTATCCTTTTTCCTCGTTTTTTACCAAACACTAAGTACTCTAATTTAACATTACCATAACCGGAAAGATGTTTGCATAATTTAAAGCAGCCATTAGTTCTAAGCGACTGTAGCACATTAAAGCAATTTAGGGAGTGGGAGTATTTTAAAACATTTTGAAAGGTACATAAACATTACTTTAAAAAAAATTGCATTTGGTAAGTTGATTTTTCAATGCAGGTAAAAAGGAAGTTCCATTTTATCGGCGAATCGTGATTATCAGAGTAAAAAAATATTGCAAATTACCGAATTCAACAAAAACACACAGAATAAGTGTAAAGATGTATTAAAAAACTCCTGATATTTAGGACATCAAATAATTTCTATAATAATGAATCCTAAATTTAAAATATCAGAAATAGAGTACGGAGGAAGACATTTTTTGTAAATCAATGTCCTTTAAAAAAATAATTTATATAATTACATAGAAATGCAGTGCTGAAATATATTCTTTAATAAATTTATGTCAAATCATTGACATTTAAATACCAGTGTTAAGAAAATAGTTTGATAAATTTTATCAAAAAATTTAAATAATCTTTTGACTGCTTTTGAGAATTTCGTTCGTAATCCATTTTAACATCCTTCGTGAATTTGAAGAGTTTTAATCTGTTTCTCAACAAAACGCAAGTTTTAAAGAATGTTTCTAAAGCTTCAATAAAAGTTAGTGGAATATCATCCAAGTTTTTATCCACTTATTATTAAACTATAAAACAAAAGCATGACAAATATATATTCGTACAAACAGTTCGTCTATTTTAAAATATAATATCAAGGAAAATCCTTTTTAAAAGCATATTTTATTGCAACATAAAAAATACGCAAACTTATAAAGAAATTACCTTTATATTTTTCAAAAACCATACTTTAAAATTCCACTCCAAAGTAATTCTTTCTGTGTGCTTTAGCATATTTATGTACTTATTTTTTACTTTACGCAGTATGAGACGATTTACATGCTTATTCCCACAATCATCAAAACAATTAAGAAAATAATAATTTGTGTTAACGTGAATTTTGTTGAATAATTTGGGGTAATGTGAATTTTGTTGAATAATTTGTTAAATACAAATGAAACTGAATGGATAAATTTCATTCTGAATAATAATTTTAAAATAATATTGATTTAAACATTAATATTCATATAATGCAAATATATATTTATCAAAAGAGTTTTTTTAACACATAAACGGTTATTTGAACTCATGATGAAGAATTGTTTTGCTTCAGCTTTATAAGAATAGTATCAAATATAATTAAAATGCATATTGATCCAAAAGTATGTTTTCAAGTTGTTGTTGTTCAGTGTGTATTAACACTTTTAAGGTTGCTTTCTTTAAAAAGCGACTTATTGCAAGCACTTAGTTTATTTATGTCTATGATTCTAGCTATATGTATACATGTATATAATGCTAAACATGGAAAATGATAACGTCTGAAATACTGAACAAATTCCAAAAAAAATTGGGGCAGTGTATTGCTCTTGCAAATATCTTGGTGGAGTTCGTTAATGAAGTATGTAGCTCTTATAGTCCGTTTAGAGAAATTCATAAAAATTTTTGAGGACATTCATTGGATGAGTTGGGTTCGAACCTGATTGCAACCCACACAAAATAATTTCGTTAAATTGCTGTATATGGTAAAAATCTTTTAAGGTGCATATTAATGATGTTACATTTTAGATGTTTGAATTCTTTGATTTTTTAAAGATATAATCTCTTGTATGAGCTCGTCAAGATTATTTGTTAATTCTTCCAAAAATAACGGCACTTGAAAAATCAGAAAAATCTTATAGTCAAATGATTCATATCTTAAATCCATTTTACTTATATTTGTTAAAATTCTTCTATTTCAATTAAACTTTTAGACTTTTTTTTGCTTTGTTAGGTATAATATACAAAACTTTTACCGTGGCTTTCTTTGAATGGTTTGAGTTCGGACTTCGTTTGAGGAAATATATTAAAGTCTAACGTTGATTTTTAAACTATGATTTTCTACAAAGTTTTAAAATTTTTTATATACTTACTTCATAGACATTCAATTACATTTGAAAAGCCAAGTTTAAAATTACCCTAAAAATTTCTTTTTTTTGGCAAAATAGCGTGATTGAATAAGTAAGAACAGTTTTTTAACTTCTACTAAATCTCCTGTATGTCCTAAAAACAAATCTAGAAATTCATGCATTACGGAACAGATTGTGAATATAATGAAATATATAATGAAATGATATATCTAAATAAGCATTGAAAAAAAAATTAACACAGTAAAACTTCATTTTCAGCACTTGCTCTCCTTAGCCGGTAATTTGTGCAAATTATTCCGTGCAGCTATGCATATAATTTACGCACAACATAGAATAACTACAAATTAGTTAATTTTAAGAATGCATATCACATCTGAAACGCACATCCGGTAGTCATAGCTTATAGTCAGTCCTGTAAACGTATTCTTATGAGTGTATGAGTAAATAAACGATAAATTCTACATCCTCAAAAATCTATATAAAACATGTTGCAGTGAACATCAAAATTCAATTTTATTATTTTTGAAATACTGTAACAACATTAAAATACACTGCAAACATTTTTCTTCATATATCATAATGAAAGAAATTGTTTTGTGCGTCCCTGTAAAAGAATTATTATTTCTACTTACTCTATATTGTATAGAAAATATGCTGCAATCCACCTCAGTGATGCATATCAATTTCATTGTGTTTGAAAAATCGGAACATCACTAAAATTTTCGGCAAATGATTTTTCACCGTATACAATAACGTAAAGCATTCTTTTGTATGTTACTGTATACGAGCTATAAATGCTAAGCGTTTCATTTTTGATAGAGATCATGCTATAGTATACCTCAATAACGTATATCAATAACATGGGAATAAAGATATATTTATGAGAAATAGGGCACTGACGTACCGACATACGGTCAAACAGACGGTCAGACAAACCGAAGACATACACACTTTTAACTATCCTGGAAATTGTTAAATACAACAATTTAACCTGCTCTTCCAACTGAGCGAAAAATATTTGTTTCCACTGACATAGTACTAAACGAGTCTAAATATTTTTACGTATAAGCACAAACTTGAAAAAAAAAAGGAAGACAGATAATATTATTGTGGAAATAAGAATCTTGCTGAATATGAATAAAACTGAAGGAATAAGATTTCATATAGTATAATGTTTTATTTTTCAACGATCTAAAAAATAAGATTAAGATAATATAAATTTATATAGAGCAAACACATAAGTTATTTAAATATTTTTGCACCGTAAGCGATTCTTTTATTTTGAACATATGTATCACTCTTTAAATTTAAAATAGCGACTACTCTTCAAAACGAATAACTTGTGAGAAAACATAAAAAATACTATAAAGTTGCTGTATCTGTTTAGTCCTGTTTCAATAAGATATTTTCCAAATGTCTTCAAAAATTCTTTAGCCTATTGTCAAATAAATAGTACGTAAAATAACTGCAGCATAACCCCGCTTTCGCGATACTGGAATTCATGTTTTCTTGCAATTTACACAGATCCTTTACCGTCCGTAAAATGTGTGAACTTGAGAAGATTGCCACAAGATCAAACTTCCACCAGTATTTCAGTATAAAAATTTTCAACTCATTTAAACACAGGGTTTTTTTAATGTTAAATAAATTGAAAATTTTTCTTATAAAATACTGCTGGAAATTTGTCCCTGCAATGTAAAATTAGTGTTCACCGTTAAAAATTTGCAGAAAACTGTCCAGTCACTTGACTGTTTTTATAGAAAATGGTTATATAACCGTTATTTAACCCTATTCTGTCCATAATATGGACAATAATAAGGTAAGATTAGAGTTAAATTTCGGTTATGTAACAATTTTCTATAAAAACGGTCAAATGACTGGACAGTTTGCTGCAAATTTTTAACAGTGTGCTACTATATCCAAGTTCTAAACTTTTCCTAGTACCTCCCTTCAAATTCGTAAAAGTGGTATTCTGATGTGTATTCTTTAGATTTCATTAAATGACGTATTCGTTAAATTTCAGTAAACCTTTAATGGTGTGGATTACTACATTTAAATTTATTACATAAAAGTAATTTTTCCCCAAAACTTAGAAAAACAAGGACGAAAAATCATGTATACAGTATAGATTATGAAACCCTTTCCATCGCTAATATTATTAAGAAATTGTATTTTTCCCTAGAATAAAATAATATATCTAAATAAGCAAATAAACAACTTAAGAAATAATTTAAAAAAAAAAACTTAGTAAAAATCCACTTTCAGCATTTGCTGTAAATGTCCGATAATGTGTGCAAAGTCTTTCGTAGCCCCGTATGCTGTCTATAGAATTTCTACACACCACTTAATACACTCAAATTTAGATCAGCTTAAAAATGCATAACCACAGAGGAAAATCACGTTTCCAGAAATTATCGGTCATAATGAGTCATTCATCTGAATTCTTTTGTGCGTCTCTGTAAATGAACGATAAATGGTATGAACTCTATAATCGATAGAAAGCAAGCAATACATTTCAATGATGTCGTTATGTTTGAAATATCATAACATTAGTAAATGCACTTGCAAATGGTTTTTCCCATAAAACCTAATGTAATGGTATCCTTTTGTGCGTCTCTGTAAATGAACTATAAATGGTACGAACTCTATAATCGATAGAAAGCAAGCAATGCATTTCAATGATGTCGTTATGTTTGAAATATCATAACATTATTAAATGCACTGCAAATGGTTTTTCCCATAAAACATAAAGTAATGGAATCATTCTGTGCGTCTCTGTAAATGAACTATAAATGGTATGAACTCTATAATGGATCGAAAGCATACAATGCATTTCAATAATGTCGTTATGTTTGAAATATCATAACATTGTTAAATGTACCTCAAATGGTTTTTAACATAAAACAAATTGGAATGGAATCGCTTTGTGCGTATCGGTAAATGAACTATAAATGCTACTTATTCTACAAGCCTGGAAAAGCATGTTGTAGACCATCTCAGTTATGTAGATGTAGATAAATCTCATTACGTTTGAAATACCAAACCTCCATAAAATGCAGTTCAACCGATTTTTCCCCATAGACTGTAATGAAACAGAATTATTTTGTGTGCCCCTGTAAACAAACTATAAACGCTATACAATTCATTTTCATTACCGAACATTTTATTGTAAACCCCAATCACATATTCAATTTTCTTGACAATCCGAGCATATTTACGAAAGTTAGAGTACGGACAGACAGCAGACGACAAACCAAATGCATAAACACTTTTTATCTATGTTGGAAAATGTTGAAAATTGGACTCAAAATGGTTAAGTGTATAAATACAAATTTTAGTCAAAAGCTATCTCTATAATAAAACCGTAAGTCATGTGACTGTCATCAACAGTTCCGGGATGCCCGCATCGCTTTTTCATATGCCAGGCGGCCATTTTTATTCAAAATTATTTTTCGAATAAAACTGCATAAAAGTTACATTTTTAGAAAGATCGTTCAAAATAAATTAATATTTGAGAGATGACTTACGTTCAATTATGTATATATTCTGAAATAACTTTAGTTGAAATTAGCTTCGCAGTTCAAATTCTCTATCCATGAAAGTAAACAAAAAAAAAAAAGATTCATTCGTCGTGAAGGTTTAAAATATTAAACCATTAAACCATGGAGATAATCGTTCATAAAGTAAGTATTCCATGAATAATTTTTTGGAGCGCTGCCAGGTGTCAAAAAAATAATTCGCACCAGGACCTGTGAGACAGTTAGAGTTTACTATTATTTCGTTTGATGAAGTGCTTATACAACTCAACTTCCTTCAAAATCTTTTTTTTTTCACGTAAGTTGAATGTAAACAAATACAACTCATGTAATAATAATTAATGAATCAAATTTTGAAGTGATCAGTTAATTTGGTATTTATGTATTATATGTGGCAGGAAGAGATATCACCGAAAATGATTGTTAATCGCCAATCATATTTACCATTGTTAATGACTAATCGCGTTCAAGACAGTAATTTAATAAACATTTATGAAATACATAATATTATTAAGTACTTTTATGTTATTTGGGCGCAAATCTCGCCAATAGCATTTTTAAAATCGCCAATACCAGCTTTTATTTTTCGCGTGTGCAAATTAGAAACGATACTTTGATTTTGAAATCAAATGTTTTCATGTATGATATTATTTTTTATTTTTCTATTTTCAATTTTAAACTAAAAGTGTGAACGGCATGTATTTTAAATTCTAACAGCTGTCGCAGACGCACCGGGGTTGGCACGATTTTTGTTTTGCGCCATTTTGGCGAGAAAACCCCATTTCCAGGTACCTGTTAGAGGTTGCTAAAACAGAATGATTCTTTTATTTTATTATGAAATAGTTTATTTTATATTAAAAAACACAAAATTTTATTATAAAACACACACAAAGGTTAATTTATTCAGCCAATAATTATATCGCCAAAATGACATCCAGTGCATCTGCGACAACTGTACCTAAAAGGACCCATCATTAAAAATGGTAAATAATATAAAATCAAAGTAAAATAATACAAAAAATAATTTAGAGAAAAATTAAATAATGAATAAAAGTAACGTGTTACAGTGTTTAATGTACATTTAAGGATGACCAAACTGGTCGCCAGTGGCGGCTAGTTGTTAAAATAGAATTCCTTCAGATTTTAAATATTTGTAGAAATTTAAAACCATCGGCAAATAAATCATTCGAAGTCATGAATCTTAACTCGATACCTGAGGTAGAATGTTGGTTGTGGAACGCGACTGTATTTTACCATAACAAGTTTCAGCATTTCTTGCTATCAAAGGTGATTGATAGTGAACAGAAACGATCCAACTGACGTTTGCAGTATAAGTTTTAAATTCCCCTTAGAAAATATATTGAAATAAGCATTCAAAAATATATGCAGTGCAATAAACTTCAATAGTGTGATAATGTGAATATTATCAGGATTGTGTCTGACGGGTTTTAAAAGCATGTAACTGGAATATAAATTAAATTAAAAAGAAAATCGGCAGTTAAGTTTTCCTAATTACAACTAAAAAAGGATTTTTAAATTAGATATTATATTTTCTTTAGTACACTTCTTTCCTTAAAATTATAGTGTCAGTTCAGTAAAATTTGTAAAGCGAGTGACGTTAAACATTAGTAAATCCTAATTATAAAACATTATCAATAATTATGAAATTATTAGTTAGAATTATAAAAATAAATCTTAGTTGTAATACAAAAATCAAAATTGTGTTCTAGAATATTATTTATAATAACAATTGAAGACATCAGTAATTATTATTTTACAAATAGTTTTCATATGACATACTATACTTACCGATTTTGAATATATACAAAATTTGAAAAGTTCAGTAAATAAGCTAGTAGAAGGTCATGAATCTCGATTCGAGATTTCTGTTCGATAGCAATTGATTTTTATTATAACAAATTTCAGCATTTAATGCCATTACAACTGATTGGTAGGAAACAGAAATGATCCAAATGACGAATTCTGAATAAGTTTTAAATTTCCTTAAAAGAAACAAAAGGAAATAGGCATGTTTAACCCTATAAGTGTGTGGAACGTAATATTTTGTTCACTAAGCTCCAGGTTTCACTGCAATATATGCAATGTTTAAGATAATATAATTCTATAGATTTAATGAATTTTCAAAACATTGAAGAATGATTTATACTGTCAAGGGTTACATTCATATTTGTAATTAAGTTTTATTTATAATGCTGAAAGAATCCAATTTTTTTAGCATTTAAAACAAAATGCAGAGAAAACAACATTACAATTTTACCCTTTTTCAAAACGCTCAGAGGGCTAAACACATGGAGCGCAATAAAATTATCATGCGATGAGATTGTGAATAGTATCAGAAATGTGTCTGACGGGTTTCGAAAAAATACAGCAAGAATGTATACAATCTTATTTCTTCCTGGCTATTGTCGTTTCTGGCTCCGGCTCCGGCAGTTATGGTTTACCACATTCTTGGCGTTTCTGCCCCAATACCATAGTTGGTTCTAATTACTTAATTATTATTTTCAATCCCGCCCCTCGTCGCATTTACCGTCTGGTTCAGCTTCGGCCGAAAATAGTTTTTTTTTTGTTTGTTTGTTTATTTTACCTTAATAAAAGGTTCCAGGAGGGCCATCTATGATTCACAATCTTGATCTTCTCCTCTCAACAG
The DNA here is from genome assembly GCA_963931845.1 of Maratus michaelseni. Lineage (NCBI taxonomy): Eukaryota > Metazoa > Arthropoda > Arachnida > Araneae > Salticidae > Maratus > Maratus michaelseni. The sequence continues at coordinate 327,629,509 of OZ007589.1, forward strand.
TCTCTCTCAGGCTGTCAATGTATTACATAAACTCGATTAATTATTGAAGAGCTATATTAGAAATTACTCAGCTATATCACGTTTTAATATTACAATGATATATAAAATTAAATACTTGAAGACAAATAATATATTGAAAGAAAAAAATTTAAATTTCTAAGTATTTATTTGCCTGAGTGATCTGTTTGACATGATATCAAAGTATATTAAAGATTTTTTCGATTTTTAAAAAATATATCTACAGCTAGGTTTTCTTTATAACTGTAATTATTATTACTTAATATATGTTATGTTTTTAGTCACACAAAATTTCACTTACAATTATATTGTCTCGTTAAAATTATATATTTTATAAATTAGAAATATAGAAAAAATTTGCATCTAGATTTCCTTAAAAACTGAAGTTAATAAAATAAGTTTTAATTAGATATTATACATTCTGCAAACATAGTTTAATGAAATGTTAAATATAAATTCAAGTCAAATATTAGAATGAATAATGATAAAATATATAAATATTACAAAAGTATTAATAATAATTATAAAAGTACTTATTAATAATTATATAGATATCGATAATCTATTCTAAAATATTATTTAGAATAATAATTTAGACATAATTAATTTGTAGTTTTAGAAACATATTTCACATAAAATATCCTTTCATATTTTAAATACGTACAATAATTGATAAAGTTCGGTAAATAAATCATTCTAAGATCATGAATCTTAACTCGGTACCTGAGGTAAAATGTTTGTCGTGGAACGCAACTGATTTATACCGTAACATTCCATGCCACCACAAATGATTGATAGAAAACTGAAACAATGCACCTCGCGTTTTCAGAGTATGTTTTAAATATCTCATTAGAAAATACATCTAAATAAAGTGTGCGGAAGTATATACAGAGTAAAAATATTCCAAAGGAATTAGACTGTAAATAATATCAGTATTAGATATGAGGACTTCAAAAAAATGCATAACTGGAATATGATATATATTGCATAACTCAAGTACGGTCGCATTATCTTGATGTTTAATCATGGTATATTAATACTAAAAACTTTACATGGAATTAAAGACAGACAGAAGTATATTGAAGGATGCAGATGAGTTTTGTTTGTTATTACAATAAAAAAAAAGATTTAAATAAATAAATATTTAAAATTGGAATTACGTTAAAAATAAAATTAAATGCTATATTATTTAAACTATATTGCAATTTCATATGAAAAAAAAAAAAAAAAAAACAGCTAATTCATTTGACAGATTTTTGGCGCTTCAAAAGAATGAACAGAAAACGTTCTTCTGAACATTGTATTTATTCTTGGAAACTATTTAAGGTAATATTACATAAAAATAACCACAATAAAATAAATTTTTGAAGATAGATTATATAATTGCTGTTTCTGCATGCAATTCCGTCCTTTTGCAGTTAAAATTTAAACACAGAAAAAATGCTACACAGTCTTTTATACTTACCAGAAATCCTTTAATGAATTTATGAAAAAACAAAAAACTCAAATGCTATACTTAAATTTCTTTTCTTTAAAAATCATAATGCAGATAACCTATCCCAAAAGTATAAACACAGATCGAAAATGACATTCTAAACTAGACAACGCTTCATGTACTTGTAGAAATGATGCAATTTGTTTTAATTATTGATTTATTCGAAAAACACGAGTAAAAAATGATTAATAGCATAAAAATTCAGATAACTGGAAAATTGCCAAGCTCATATATGTATATATATAGACATTGTCTGATTTTAAATTGAAAAAAATATTTGTAATTATTGTCTGCTCCTTTAAATCATTAATTTTCAAAGACGATTGTTTGTTGACAATTCCTATAAATAAGTACCATCTAAATTTTACAATATTTAGAGCATTAGAATATTAATTTAATTCGTTTTCGAATTTCTAGTTGGAGTTTTTAGAATTTTGTCGAAATGCCGAAAATTAAAGGAATTTCAAATCAGGAGAGTATCAAAATTTTATATTTATATTTTTGAACAGAAACGTCTAAAAGACATATCTGATATTTTAAAATGTTTTATCGGAGCATTATATAATTGTGAAAAATAAGGTAATATGTGGTTTAATTAGAGAACATCATGCAGACCAAAAAAACCAACTCTCTCTCTAGGATGACAGGATGATATTAAGCATATCATTCAAGAAATATATGTGAATGTAAACGGATTGAATAAGAAATTGGAGATCCAAAAACATGATTCACAGAAGAATAAGACAATCGAAAAAAAACTTTAAAAAAAAACTTAAAGAATATAGCTGAAGCGTCCCCCACAACACCAGCAGGAGACGAAATTGAGCGTATGACATGCCTTGCGTATTCTCCTGTCATATATCCTGTGTAGAGCATGCCTGGAATTCACTCGGTAGACGTATTGCTCAAAGACAGAACTCTCATCTAACCGTGCAGGAACTGAAAATCGTCCTGTGAAACGACTGGGACAAAATATCCCAAACGCTCCTTAACTGTTTAGCGAACAGCATCAGATACGGTGCAAAATATACACCTGTGAGGAGGTTATAGGAGGAGGTTATAAGCTATACTCACCGACTCATATGTGTTCCTTTTTGGGCAGACCAAGCAATTTTCTAAACTGTTGAAAAATGCTCTAAAAAGCATATTTTGTTCTTTTGCATATCTTGCTTTGCCGTGTAATAATATCTGTATCGTTTTGCATAATAAACATACATTAGGACATCTATTAAATATGTATTAGTCTCATTTATTTATATGATGTCTATCAGTAGCTATAACGAAAAATTTCTCTGTTCCTTAGGAATTGTCAAGCAGTGCAGTGCATATTGCTGGACAAACATTTGACTGTTTACATAAAAGCAGATAATATTCACTCATCACAGTGCTACATCTTAGCAATATTTTGCAATATTTGCCGAGTGAATCTTTTCATAACAACATGCCAACTGGAACTGCCTTTCGATCTTCAATCGAAGTATGCTTTACAGTTTGCTTTCCAATATTGCTAAGACTACGATCTGACGATAATGTATCAACACAAATTCTGATGGGAAAATATATTATATTTCTCCTTAAGAATCCGTATACAATTCCCTCAAAATAAATTAAAAGTTTGCATTGATATACACTGTGATACATACATTCAGTCATATTTAAAATAACACCATAAAACAGCAATTATACTCAGTTATTTTTATTCATAATAAAAAGTAGAATTTAGATTGATTATATGTATATATAGTAACAAACGAATCAAAGAGTTATGTTGTTGGCAAGAAGGTGGAAGATCAATAATAACTCTGGGTAATTTAGGATTAAATGACCAAACGTTCTTGGACTTTTGCAGAAAAATATTGAACTGTAAGGACAATCATCAAATATTAAAGCCTGTAGTAACTATACTAGAGGATTTGGTGGTAGGACCTGATTGTGATTTTCAACAAGGTAAATAACTGATTCATACTCAAACATGATAGAAATACGGTTTCATCGGAGTAATACCAATGCCATGAAATGACATACACCTTGTCCGGCCTTAATTTTAGATAAAACATGAGAAGAAAGCTAGCACAAAAAGTGTATGAAAATAAAGGTCAATATTTTTTGATCAAGGAGTTTAAAAAAGCGATTGGGCAACCACGGTATGAACCGTCCCCTGGAATCTATGCAATATTTAGTAATTTCTTTGGAAAATTTAGTAGGTTTGATAAAATATAATAGAAACACTATTAAGTATAAGGATTTGAAACTATGTTGTTAAAGTTGAAAAAAAAACTATCCATAACACATTTTAATGACTATAATAATGGTACACCCTATTTTGTGATTTATTAAAATAAAGAATACATATATTTTTTTTAATATTACAATAAATGAACCCGAAATGCAATTCCATGTAGTGTTTATAATCAATCATACATATGACATACTATGTCATTTTATTCCTATCTTTTTGCGAATAACATATTACGCTTGTGTCTTTATTTTTAGTACAAGGTGTAATAATCGCCATTTGAACTATATTTATGCACTTGCGGAGTATTAGTATGCAAGAAGCAAAGTTTCATGAGTACGTCAGTGTTGTGATATAATATAAATTTAAGATCATTATTTAATGCGAATGCAAAGGTGGAAAATATGCTTATAAATAATGTTCAAATTGTCAGGTCTCTTATCTATTTATGGGATAATTTCGATTTTGAAAATATGTCTGCCTGTAAGGAATTACTCAAATGGTCTAAGACAATCGTATTGTTGCCAACCTTTCGGTGTTTTTAAAGTGAAAAAATATATTTTGAACAAGAAATATTACTCAATGAATGAAAGCAAAAATTAGTAATACTACACAGAAACGAATAAATTCAGAATAAATTTTATTAAATAAATGTTCTTCAGATTATATTTATGTCTTTTGAAAATAAAAGGAAGATTTGACAATCATGCATTAATATACAAAAAAAAAAAAAAAAAAAAAAAAACTTTATAATCTATAAAAGCATGATGGCATTTATTTTCTTCTTTCTCATAGACTGTGATTCTTATGAGCATGCCAGAGATCACTTTCTGTATTATTTAATTATTTTTACACAAGATTTAACTACATGTTTTCAAGTAAAATCATTTTTTAATGTTAAAAAGGATTTAAGTGAAGATTGCAAAATAACAGGATTGATTAACAGTATGTAAAAATTAATTCAAATATTGTTTGTAATTTTAGTTTTGATTAATGTAAGAATAAAAGAAAAAATAGTTTTATTTGGTATAAAGATCTTTATAATTGTATGTGTGATTATTTTGACATAAAGAGTCATCTATTTATTAAAATAGAAACGGACATTTAAAAACTCAATAGCAACAACATATTTTTATCGCGCGTTAAAGTTCAACAAGACAAAAATGTGGAAATACACGTTTTCATTAAGTTTGAATAATAAAATATATGAGTTGTTGAAAAATGAAAGCGAATCAATGTTAAAAATAAACATATGTTTTATAGACATAATTGAACCTTATAAAAACTTATGTATTATTATTTTTTCTTTTATATTTTACTTTCTATGCACCTTTTGGAAAAATACGTTTTTGAAATATTAATAATTATTTTATAATACACATATTAAAAGTTCCCAAATAGAAACATAGAGGAAAGTAGAGGGAAATCGTATATTCGGGGAAACTGGATACCTCAGTTTTGACTCAAATTGAGCAGTCCTCTATTGTGCAATAGTTGAAGTATGTGTATTTAGGTCAGAATGTAAATCGGTCATTGCGATACTTACATACTGGCATTTATGTATTTTGTGTGTTTAAAAGTTTATGTTACACATTTCTGTTTCATTTTTTTCTAGATTTATTATTATTTTTTTTAATATGGACATATTTGTATTTACTGTAACTTTTATATTATTGTGAGTAGTATATTTATAAGAATTTATTTTCCCAAGTTGTGTTAGACTCAATGATTTGGCTTTCTATAAATAATCATTTATTAATAAAAATGTGATGAACTAATGATATATTTAAAAGACTATCTTGATACAACGGTAAGTGCAGAATTTATACCTAAAGTTACGTTAATTTATGTCGCATTAACTAATGATAATGAATGCTGTTTTACCTTACTTTCCACAATATATTTTTAATCTTCATAAGAATCCGAAGTATCAAAAACTTCCCAAAATAAATGTTGGTTAAATTTTGACCATTCGCAGTCACGATATCAGCAAGTATGGATAATAAGGATCTTTCAGGAATTGTTACACTCGTTAACAAAATGTTTTTACATAATTAGTATAATATTATTAGTCGCAACATCACTAAATTTTCAAACTTCGCTTCGCAATATGGATGGAGTTTCCAATTTGCAAAAAACTTTTAAAGGAACTATTTGCATTTAGGTAAATTTCTTGGTTGAAATAGTCCCTTCAAAGCCGCAGAGCGATGATAATATATACCACATGTTCTCCATCTTTGGAAACTAAAAATGATTATTTTAACTTCCGTAAAAAGGCACCTGGACACCTGCACTCTTTCTCGGTTTTGTTAATATATTTGCTTTTTATAGAAAGCTTCGGAAACTTTATCTTTTAAACATGAGTACTGAAATAGGAACAAATTCTATTTGAGACGAAATTGTTAAATTTTAAACTATTATATTAAGATTATTTTTTAAACATTATTATTAAAAGTGAATGAACTTAGGATTTATTATTAAGCTTGAATGTTGTATATTTTGCAATGATAATTCAGCGGGGTGGGGGGGGGGACAACACGAATATATCAATTTAGAAATTATTACATAATTTATACCCAGTTTTTTTTTTGTTTTTTTTAACTTTCATTTTATTTGCCCTTATATCTTGTTTTTAAATAATGTAGAATGTATTTCTCACACCATCATTGAAGATTTATTAGGATAATAATAAAAACATTTTTCTTTTATTATTAATTAAAGAGCATGTTTTATGCTAATACTAACCTAGAATGGATTTATGAAGACTGAATATCACTGCATCAATGAATCATTACGGATTGCATCAAAGTTCTTTTTGTAAAACTTATTGTCAACTTTTTTTTAGTCTGGTGTTCAAGTAATTCCATATGTTTTAACATTCAGAGAATTTATCAAGAAAATAAGAAAAATAGACTTAAGGTGTTGATTTACATTATTTAGACTTTTATTTCAACCATGTATTTCATTTTATAAACAGGCACTTTTACCCCAAAACATTTGTTTGAGGGAGAAGAGTCAAGGGATAATACACAACACATGAATCTGGAAAGGTGTGATATCAATTTAAACCTAATATGCTAATAAATGGAACATTGACATAGGAATATTGTACAAAGTCACTTCTAATATACTCGTATGATTTCATTACATATATTTTGGAAAAATACTTTTAATGATTTAAAGAAACAACAACAACAAAAATACAGACTTCGGTTATATTTCAGACATGCAAGATATTTGATAAAAAAATAAAAATCTAATAATAATTAAAAACTAAAACTTAGCAAGCATTAAACTGTATAAACATGCGTAGTTACTTTATCAAGTTGTGAAATTTTAAGTTGAATAAAAAAAGGTAAAGATAAAATAATTTAGGACCCTATGAAAATTGATTGATGAAACTGAAATAAAATCAGTTGCATGGATATTCTTCAAAAATTCTCTCAACGAAGTCATCGTTAAAATTTTTCTCAGACTTTCTGTAAATTAGAGTAATATGATTATTGTAAATTATAGTAATGTCTTTATGAAAAGCAATTTCGCCTCGAAGTACCAGAAAAATACCACTATTTACACTTCGAATGAAAATGAAAAATTGTTTCACTTTTGTTTGTCAGATTTATGTTCGTTCGCACTCTGAATGTCTCAATTTCAGTCAAAATACTTGTGTAAGAATGAAATTTGATTGTGTTGTAATGCTCAGATGAGCCGACATATATATGAATCCATTTTTGACCGCAAACGCATGAGATTGGCAGGTGCTGCTATTCAAAAACCATGTTATTCAGGAACCGAATAGCTTTACCATTCTTCGTTAAAAATAGAAGGTCTTTCAGAAAAACTTGTGAAAAATGACGTTTTTAACAGAATTTCTGGATGCGGCAGCCCGATAAAGGTCGTTGTGAGACAACAATTGCTTATAACTCAAGATATCACTTTCTCGAAAAATGAAAAAATATTCGATTTCAAATCACTGAAATGTGCTAGAGTTTTGCATTATTGAGTCGGGGATTTTTTTCCCCTCCAGAAGCGCCCTAAAAGCAAGGTTCATGATTTTTTATTTCATTTCTTCTTTTTTATTTACCACCAATAAAGTTCATACATACCAAATCCACTTTGACACGTAAATTAGATTAGTACTTAATTTGTCGACAAACTTTTGAAATAAATATTAGGTAGATTTCGTAAGAAATACTACCTATTACATTCTCCCCTAAGTTGGAATTCCTGAAACATTTTTTAAGATCTATACGCCGATCATGACTCCCACAACCCAACCAACCATAGTTCAAAACTTTATATATATATATATATGTCTATATCACTTTTTTATGGACGCGATAACTTCCATAATTCTGCACAAATCTCTTCCAAAGTGATACATAAAATCAACCGGCATAAAATCTGGGTCAAGTTCGTCATGTTCGTTAATCATTAATTTTTTGTGAAAACAGAAAAACCATCATAACTTCTTAATTATGATACGTATCGAATCCGTTTAAAGTTATTATTACTTCTAGGAAAAGGGCCAAAAATTTATTTATATGACAGATTTTTCATATCATTAAAAAAGACCTCAAGGTGTGTGTGTGTGTGCGGGGGGGGGGGGGGTAGGGGTTTAAGAAGAAAAAAATTCATAACTTCGTCCATTCGCAAGATATCAAATACGCTTAAATTTATTGTAAATCTTCTTAATATTATCTACAAGTTTTATATTGACACGTTTTTTATAGGACCAACTCTTCCAGCAAAATAAATAAATAAATAAATAAATCGGATTTTTTTTTTATTTATTTAATTCGCATTTTTTTGCATTATTTAATTCGCATTTTTTAAAATTGCAAACATTTATGGAAGCCAAGAAACGGTGATTTTTCAAAATTGCAATAAATTATTATACGAAAATTTAATGCAATAAAAATAAAATAAAAATATATTCTCATTTTTACCAACAGGGAGAATGATCCCTGACAGTTTAATTAAATTCTATTTTTTTAAACAAATAATATTTTTTTAAGGAACTTTTACTTGAAATATACAAATAATATTTTAGAGTACAAAATTTGAATCAACATTGCGATTTGTGAAACTTTATAAAATGTAGAAAGTATTCTAGGCTATAGCCAGGTGAGTGGGAAGAATCAATTCATATTATACTTTTATTTAAAAGAAAGGCACTGTAGCTTAACATCTACAAAGTACCCCCCCCCCCCCTCCTCACACACACAAACACCAGAAAAAAAATCTGACTACGGTTTTCGAAATACTATATATGATTACAGAATGATTTACTATGTATTATTCATTTTATTATTTATTAAGTCCTATTTATATGCACATAAAAACAAATATTTGCTGAGAGATACACATACATAATATATACATATACATGCATGTACGCTGGAGGGTGCAGGATAATTCCGCCATTCCCCTAAACCTTTGAAAATAGTAAGATATAACTTGAATAACTAAGAGTTTGACGAACTATTTATCGTTTCCCCACCTTCCCCCCTCCTAATCACGAGTGTCTCCATGTATAAAGAATCATGTTTTATATTATAACATTCACAAAAAAGAATACTAAGTTATATATACTACTTACTTATTCCAGACTCATTATTTGCTTCGACTCAACGTTGTTCACAGGCGTATTTACATTGGCGGCCATTGCTTCTGCTTCCCTTCCACTGATCCCAATGCATGACGGGTAAACGGCTGTAGCGCATGTCCGTTTCTGAGTGAACCTCTGAAACTGGACATGTTTTTTTTTAAAGGCACCAATCTGTCACAGGCGAACTGGGTGCCTCTGAGATATTTCGCTCTGTTATGGGTGCCTTTCATTTCATGTTGCCTCTAACGTTTTTCTCCTAATCAGAGGCACATTGTCTACGTGCCTCTTACATTAAAGTAATAGAAGGCACAATGTGCTTGGCCCTTTTAAATAAGCGGTACACTATAATGTATCATGTGTGTCCAAGTTATTTCTTGTCACCCTGTAAAAGTATTTTTACTTGATTCTTTTTTTTTTTAAACGTATCGAAAAAAGAAAAGAAAAAGTAACGCCCTGTGATAATTAATAACAAGATTTGCATGTGTAGTTCATAAATACAAAAAAAATTAATTTCACTTTGATGATTTTTTTTACACAAGATAATTCAATCAATCCGCAATTTCAAATTAAATATGTTTGCTTTCTTAAGTCGTTTGTAAAATTCTAAAATAAACGAAGATTTTTTTTAGTAGAAAAAAATTCAATTCTCCTTAAAATAGCGAAAAATGCAGAATGTTTTTTTTTCTTAAGCAATTTTATAGAATAAAATTTACCAGAGTAATCTAATCTTTTCATGCATAAATTATTTTTAAATGGACTGAAAAAAATTGCACTTGAAGAGGATTTTAAATGAATTATCAAGAACGAAACGTGATAAAATTCGCAATATTGTTTATTTAATACAAAATTACAAAACGAATTTTATATGAGCTATTGGATCACTCAAATTTATTGTTAATAGTTTTTAAAGTGTTTTTCGTGAAAATAATACTTTGATTACATTAACACAAAGATGAGAATAAATATTCGGAAAAAAATTACGGTGTTCATATAAACTATGCTACAGCGCGCTTGTTGAAATGATAAATTAATTGCACGAAATAAATGAATTGGAAATCTAATTTGGCTATTTGATTTTACAATAGTGAGATTAAATAAATTAATTTATCTATTAAAAAATTATCCTTGTTTTCACAGTTCATGGAAATTTCCATGTTTATTATTTATATAGATATAAAGTGCGCCACTCCTATTAGTGTCCAATAAGAAATTCTGACACCGTTAGTTTTAGACGTTTCGTTACAAAATAGTTGAAAGGCGAAAATGTTTCAAAAGTCTTTCACTATCTATATTATAAAGGACAAACGTGTCCGTGCGTAACGCTGACGTCATTTTGCGAATATTAAAAAGACAAACGTGTCCATGCGTAACGCTGACGTCATTTTGCGAATATTAAAAAGGACAAACGTGTCCGTGCGTAACGCTGACGTCATTTTGCGAATGGCAACAGCTGACGATGAAATTTCGGTTTTGCGATTTTTCTACTGCAATTTTTTTTTAATTTCTAAACATCGCACATATTTAATTTTTACACCGTTATATAGGGAAAAAAATCTACTTTCAGATGCAGTTTGTTTGAAAACTGTATCTTAATTGACTGATTTATTAAATTAAATTTCAGACATGATTTTTTTTAAAAATCTGTCTCTAGAGCTTGCAGACGATTAGAAAACATTAATCCGTTTGCAGTTTAAAAAATATAAAAAGTTCAGCATTTGTTTCCAGTTAATATTCAATACGAAATTAAAACTTCATTAAGAAATAATTAAAACGGCATAAATAAAACACAGATGTAACAGACATGTAATTGAAATAAGCGCTCAAAACTGCTGTAGATAACAAAACTTTTAGCAATTTTTTTCTTCGGCTATTAACTTATGGCTAGAGGCCAATACGAAATTACCAGTTTTATTAAATTTAAAAATTTTATTTGAATATATAATTGACATATTTCATATAAAAATGCTCTTTGGTGTTGTTGGCGCGGGCAATCTAAAAAAATATTACATGTAAAAAATCTATCAAAATTTTAAAAAAAAAAAAAAAAAAAAAAAAAAGGTTTTACATATTTCTTCTATCCCGGGAAGCCTGGGTTCGATGCCCTGGTCTTATTAAACGCCATTTACACTGGAAGAGTTATTTTTGTAAAAGTTGTCATATTTGAATTGTTATACACAGTCTCTGTTGCCTACGAGTTTCATTTAGAAAGACGTTCTCAAGAGTGAACAATTCGTATAATAAACTCATCTCATATGTAATAAGTTACAAATATCTGAGATAATATACTTCATTAATTGCTAAAATGTATTAAAAAATATAAAAAAAGAAAAAAAGTTTTTCATAAACTGTTTACATGTTTCAGCGACAACGAAGCGATTATCAAACCAAATCAGACTATTCTATAATTGAATGATGATCTATAATGTAATGATTTGAAACGCCTTAATTATTTTTATCATGTACTTTCTCAGATTACGCATTATTATTTTTAATTTTTATTCCCACATTCGTCACTATGGAGTAATTCAACCCATAATTTTGGAAAGTTAAATGATTCTACATAATTCCATACGTGTTACAATCTCTATAATTTCTCTTATAATGGATGGATAGTATACGATGGAGGGAAAAATTACATTACATTAATTATAATTTATTTAGATATAACTATCTGACAATTATATATACTTAATTTTCTGTATATAATTTTCTGTTGATTCAATAGTTAATTCAGAATTCGGTAAAATCTGCTTTAAGAAAGGATCATAAGCCTTTTCTAAAAGAGAAGTTGGTCCGGAACATATTGAAACTATCTAACATTTTACCCAAATATATTTCAATGAAAGTAAGTTTTTCCCACCAATCTGTACTATCAATCCACAAAAAGAGAAACCATAGATATTGTAACACTAAACAATGCAATATGTAACGATGCAGCATCATTTACTTTATAAAACTTATTGGTTGAGTTACTCATGGTTACGAATAGGGAAAAAAATATCTTAAAAAAATAACTTGCGTAATCTGAAAGATTACGTGAATACATGAATGATATGATTCCAAATCATTATATCATAGATCGCGAAACTCTATAATATTCTTATTTGTTTTGATAATGGCTTCGGTAGAGCCTAAACACGTAAACAGTTTATTAAAAACTTTTTTCCTGTTTTTATAGCTTTTAGCTAACACATTTTAACAATTAATGAAATATATATACTCATATCTTTCTATAGAATTAAACACATGATTGTGTCCATATATAAGCATTGTTCATTTTTACAACTTTACAGATATACCATCAAAAACAAATTAATTCTTTTTAAGTCATTAACAAATAAATACTCGTACATCTTAAACAATACTTTTCCATACACTTCCCCACTTTCATAAAATAAGAAATAGATGTTTGTTCAAGCAATAAATTTTTTTCGCGTATGCATTCATTCTTTCTTCATGAGTGAATAAAGTTAATATTTATTTTATCGACGATGTATTTCAAAAAGAAATACGTGAAAGATTTGATAAATATAAGTAAAAAAAAATACAATGAATAGCGTAAAAACAAAATAAAGTGTGCATCAGATTAAATTGAATTAAAATATGCATACATATAATAAACGAGGATTTTATTTTTCCTTTAATGAACTTTACTTATTCGCTGATAAATCTCATACTAAGTGTATTTGCATTTTGAAAATTTGCTGTTCTTATCCGTATTTTTAATTCCGTCGGTCGGAAAAGATTTCTCGAATATAAAAAAAAGGGACAGTATTAATTGAGCTTCAAAAAAGAAAACTTCCGCGCAATATTACAGAGATATGAAAAATATTTTTAACTACTTTCTGTAAAAAGAAAAATATGAATTTGGAAATCTTATTTGCGTCTTTTATTTTTATTTATTACCCTAAATTGATTTTTTTTTAAACAGAAAATTCTACCAGAAATGTAGAGTTTCTTGAAATTTTGCAGACAAAAAATTCAATTGTTTAATTATATTAAATTTTAAAAGTAGGGGAGATGGGGGATGAATGGGTCAAGGGATGGATGGGACGTTCTCAATATTTCAGGGAATAAACTTTGTTTTTTACTTGCTCCATATCCTCATAGATTTCACTACCATAGTGTGCTTCAGAACCAAAAGCAAGACCACATGACTGTTTTCAGAGTTTCCTTCAAATTATCATTTCCTGAAAACTCTGCTTAAAAGTAATTTATTTTTTTACATTTGAAGTTACTTAAATATCTTATGCAATATAAACAATTAAGATATGTAGTAGTTTTTTTATTTCAAGTCTCAATATTGGTAATTAAAATGAATATATATTAACCATTGTGACAAAATAATTTTTGAGACAAAATGGCTGACAATTGAATGTATGCATCATGGGGATGATTGGGACATTTCAAATGGGATGAAGGGGATTGTCTCATTCATCCCTAGAGGATGCTAAAAAATATATTTATTAGCTAAATAATATTATATAGTTTGATAAATTAATAATTTATGGTAATTATTCTTTTAACGTTTTATCCTCATTGTAGCCATCGTCTTCAGGCATTGAATGCTTTCGTTTATGGGCCTTTTAAGGCAAAGCTGAGATGAGTCCAAGATGATTGGCTAAAAAATAATCCTGGAGATCATATTACAATTTACTATCTCTCAACTTTTGCCAAGGAGGCATTTTTGTCAGATTTTAGCCTTTAACATTGAATAAAGGGAGGAAAACATGTGTGTCCCATTCATCTCCGCTGTCGGGATGAATGGGACATAGAGGAACTATTTTTTAATTTCATAATATATTTCTGTATAATAATAATCTTGAATAAATATTGTGCATAAGATGTAGTCAAACACTTAATGTATGAAATGTGATATATAATACTGATAATAACCTAAGCAAAATATTTAAAATAAATATTTGTGTGAAAATGTCCCATTCATCCCCCATCTCCCCTATTATCATGTATTTTAAATTTCGGTAACAATTAGGTAATGTAGCATAATATAAATAAACAAACAAGTAATGACAAGTAAACTGTGCATCCAATTTCATTGAATAAAAATGCAGATAACACTAAAGAAGAATTATTAATTTTATCAACAGAATTAGACTCTGATAAAACTCATAGTAATTTACTACTTTGCATTCTTAAAACTTTAGTTCTTCAAGTAAATTTTTCTTTTCTTAAAATTAAAGAGATTTTACGCATATCTGAAAAATTGATTGAATTAATTGAGTTTAAAATAAGAAAAGCATTGCGGTATATTATAGAGCGATGAGGAATACTTTTAAATGCGTTGCGGACCAAAATTGGAAATCTATTTTGCTTTTATGATTTCCTATTAGCCACGGTGCAGATATATTTTATAAAAGATTAATTTTGGATCATGTGCATAGTTTCATTAAAATTATCAGGAAAAGTTTAGAGAACGCAAATACGCAGGTTTTTTTAAGTATTTTACTTTTAAAATGAATATTTAGCAGTAATTTAATTTTTTTTTGAAAAAAAGGAAATGAATTATTTCTCTTTTGTTTTAATTATTCTTTTAAAATATTTAAAATTAATTTAGTATAAAGATTATTTAGTTTTGAAGAAAACAAATATACACATTTTCCTTTACGTAACTCTAAAATTGATTTATTTGTGCACAAATTTCCATAAAAAGATAGAAAACAAAAAAGTCCTTCCGGCCTGTACCGGGAGGAAGAGGTAGCTTTCCTATATCTTCGTTTTAAAATTTTAGCTAATGTTACACGAAAACAGCAAGTTAAAATGCAAAGAAACGTTTACAAAACATTCGTTAATACTGAATTTGAATAAGAAATTCGCCAAATTATTGAGCAATAGCCAAATTGGCTTCATTTATGAAGACTTATTTTGGTCGCCAAATTTGGCGATATTTTGCCAAATGTCGCCAATTTTGGCGAGAATTTGGCGCTAACGGATATGAATACATAATTTTATGCGTATGATTGTGAAAATTATTACAACAATGAAAGAAAATAATTTGAGAGTAATCGCGTTAATGTGCTGTTTTGTTTCAAAATGTCAGCCACCCTAGAATTTCAAACTGCTCTATCTCAGCCAGATAGAGGTAAACCAAAAAATGCTCTGGAATCCTTGTATCAAGGCCTAACACGTAATTAAAAAATAAATTTAAATTTTTAACTTTTTTGTATATTTATTTTAGTTTTAAATTTTGAAATGGCCGCCATCTTGAAACAAAATGGCGGACCAAGCTGGCCAACGAACTCGGTCGAGACATTAGTGACCTTAACACACACAATTAGTTTCATCAAAATCGATTTATAAATACGGGCGTTATCGTATGACATAGGTCAGATATATATATATATATATATATGGATATATATATATATATATATATATATATATATATATATATATATATATATATATATATATAAATCAACATTTGAACGGAGGGTGGTTTTGGGGTCTGGGGGTCATGATCGGTGAAAATATATCAAAATTTTCCGGAATTGCTTTCCTCCGAACGGCTGCAATAGGTAGCTTTATCCTTTTTTGTATTGAAAGCTACCTAAAATTAAATACGCTTTAAGCCACGTATTTTTTTTACATACTATCCTTTTTCCCAAAATAAGAAAAAAATATTTGAGCATAAATTCATTTTTTATGATCCTGAAATTACTGCTTGCCATAACGGAATACGGTTGTTAATTCTTTTTTCCGGTATTCTTTTAAATATTATATAATAAGTTTCATACCAGAAAATAAAATAAAATAAGCTACATTCAGACCTTTTGGTCTGAATGTCTGAAAAAAAACTGACGCGTCGAGTTAAATTGAACTCATAAAATGTCGATATAATAACCGTGAAATTTTTAAACTTTTATCAGCATGATTTGACGCTGATAAAACAAACCCTAAAATTCCAATTTGCTTTTATAACTTTTTTTCTTTTCTGCTTTGTTATATACTTTTTTTCTGAAACGATTTTACAGATATCGGGAAAATGGTCTGAATTAATTGAGCTTTAAAGAAGAAAAGCTTTGTGGAATTTAACGAGCGATCAGGAATATTTTTTAATTCGTTGAACGAAAACAAAATTTGAAAATCTAATTTACATTAATTTTCTAATATATGCTGCTAACAGTATTTTTTCTTACGAGGACAATATTTTGTAGTGTGTACATTTATATGTTGCTGTCATGGAAAGTTTGGATAACGATAATGCATAAACTTTTAATTTTACTGATTTAAAAAAAAATAATCACTACGTATTTTATTTTTACATATTATATTGCAGAATTGTTTTTTAGAAGATTTTATGACGTTAACATAAATATAAAAATACATAGAATGACGCAAAGATAAGAAGACGCACTTAATTATGTTGAATAAAATGCAGATATAAAACAAGAAATGTTCATTTTATAATATAATTAGACACCTTAGATGCTAATGAGATTTTAATAATGATTTTGAAAAATTTTGTTCTTTATGTATAATTTCCTTTTATTCCCGCTGAAAAAAATTTTCGGATATCGGCAGATTAAACTGAATTAATTCAGATTCAAAAGAGAAAGGCGCTCTGGGATATTTCCGATCAAGAATAGTTTTAATTGCACTGAGTTTAAAAAAAAACAGAAATTCTGAAATCTACGTAATTTTTATTTACGATTTACTACTAACCACGGTAAAGGTATTTTTTATCAACCCTCCAAAGCCCATATATATATATATATATACATACACATATATATATATATATATATATATATATATATATATATATATATATTGTATTACATCGTTTTCACTAAAAAAATAATAAATATTTTATGAAAAACACTACCAAGTAAGTGTCACACAAGTTTATCAGAGCAACAAAAATTAATCAAACAGAAGATATCTCACAAATATCAATTCAACATATAGTTAAATTTAACATTCAGACAAACCAAAATATTAGACTTACTGCTTTTTTGACATTTTTATCCCCCTAAAAAAGACCAACTCAAATATTTGCTTGTTTGGAAAACGAACAAAATTTTGCAACGTTTTAGTATCATAAGAAAAATAATCTGAGATTTATGGACCTTTTTCATATGATTAAGTAAATTCATCTAGATCGCAAGATAGGCGCCACGGTACATATTCATTGAAATATAAAGTTATAGGCACTTTCAAAGACTTGTAATTAGGAGACGGCAATGGGCTTTGGCTATGAGTAAAACAAATTACCGATGTGCAGAATTCAAGGAAATTTTAATAAAGTTTTGGAGGTAAAAATAGTGGGTTTTTATTAGAACATTAATGTTTGTAACATACTGAAAAATCAGAACAACTTGTCATTTTGAAAGATTTGGTCGTTTTGGGAACTCTATTTACTGGACTATTCTGTTTTATCAGAAAGTTGGAGCGGTATAGCTCCATTATTTATGGGCCTAGACAAAACTTCACACATGAATTTTTTACACAGTTTTTCCGTTTTAAGACTGACAATGTATATTTTCTCATAAACTTCTTGAAAAGAAAATTTTAGTAATAAAACTCGTAAAAACTTGATATTTCTGTAATTTATCCTAGTTTACCGAAATTTTCCAGGGAAGTTGTCTTGTTATTCGTGATCTTAGAAGAAAAAATCTAAATGAAATTTATTAAACTTTTATCCTCTACAAAATTAAAACAGGAAATAAAACCTTCGATTAGTATTCAGTAGCACGACAAAAATATATTTTTTAAATATTGCCTTATATAAATGTCTCAAACACAAAATAAGTATTGACAGTCGTGCAGGTTAAGGTAGCTTAAGCTCGGACCAGAGCAGTGGAATGTGTCATTGTACCTGCCGTTTAAACAGTTCGAAAATAGCGTTAGATTTTCTTAGTTTTATTTAAAATCCCATGAGGTTTTTGATGTTCAAACATAAAACGTTGAATATTAAAACAATATAAGAATCATATTCCTAATCGCGATTAAAATCCACATGCTACATTAACCACTGAAAAACCTTAAAAAAAAAAAAAAAAAAAAAAAAGTCATCACCCTTGCAGCGTGACATGCCATTTCAACAGTATATATACAGCCAGTTCATTTATTATACCACGCCACACATCTGCCAAAAAATTTATATAAAACAAGATGCTAAAAAGTAAATGTCAGAAAAAAAACTTTGCCCATGCAGCTGTACACAGAAGCTTGCGTAAAATGCGAAGTGCCTGACTAAATGAGAGAAAGAAAACCGGCAATGTGTTGATGCAAAGGATTTCACTCGCAACTCGGGAAAAAGTATTGGCAGGATAATTAAAAATAACTGAAGACATTTTAACTAGCGAAACACTGTTGTACCTGCCTGTCACTTATATATGCGAGTATATATATTTACAGTGATCCATCTCAAAAAAAATTTAAATCTATGTAACTTTTAAGATACAGAGGCATCTTGAAAATAGATGACAAACAAATAATAAAAAATAGTGTACTAAATCAAACATACGCTGAAAAAATGTTTAAAAAATCACATTTTTGACGCATTGACTAGATAGCACTCTTTATGGGGCGACTTAAAATTCTTTTAGGTATGAGTTTGCAAAAATCTTATTTTAGTACATTTTCAAGCATTAAATATAATTAGTTTTACAATCTATCATAAATGCACATTATTTAAATCAATATTTTTTTTACCCATTTAAGCACATTAATAAGATTATGTTTCTTCTTACGAGGGGGGCTATGCATCTTACGAGCTACGCTCGCCAACCAGCGTGAGATTAAATAATATTATCACGACCAGAGGCAATCTTCTTTAACCCGGTTACTTTCCATTTCTCTATACCTGGGGAGGGGGGGGGTGTTCCCATGTCCGTATCCATCATTGTCGCGTCAGTTGACGGCTATTTTCATGATTGATTAAGAAACATCAGTTGCTCATTTGAAAATCAGCTTGTATAAAATTCTTAAGTAAAAAAAGTCGTTGCATTCCGGACTTTTATAAAGGTTAAGATAAAAGTTTTATTTTAGATTATATAATAATTATCGTTTTAAATATGATATCTACCATAAAGTGCGTTGCGCACATAATAATTTAACTTTTTAAAATTAACACAAAATACCACATAAAAATTTAAAAAGTGTAACTTTTTGAAAATTAAAGTCAGGACTATTTATTTAATATAATCTTAATTTTCATGAGAAATCACAAGTAGTTTTAAATTATATCCGTTAACTTTATAAAATATCATTTTCAAATTACATTCATTGAATAAAATATATTAAAATTTATTTAAACTCTATGATTTTCTATTCTATATAAAATATAGAAATAATTATCCTTTTTACCGTTTACACCCCTTTTCTCCTCCAAAATAGATAAGTAAATAAGTGTAGGATGGGGGAGAATAGCCGAATTTAGACCACCTCACTTACTTTCAGGTGTAACTCCCTTCATATTTGGAATAACTGCAAAATATCACTACATATGGTCAATCTATACATCTACTAACTAAATAAATCTTTAGAACAATTTCTTTTATAAAATCTTAAGTTTTATTTTAATTTGAAAAAAATGTCAAAAGTGGTCCAAATTCAGCGACTGGTTGCCTATGTTGGTCCCCCAGTCTCCTAAACTGGACCAAACAATATTAGACTGTTTTAATGAGTTGGGAATATAATTAATTTTATTAAAACCAAAGTTTGCGATTGATGAAAGAATCAAACAAAAAAACAGCAAGGAAATAGATGAAATCAAATGTCTTAAAGTAAGATTAATTGTTTTAAATCAAAATGTATTCAAAATATAAATCAAAGTTATACGTAATTAAGAATGGAAATTATGGAATTAATTGCCAGTTATCGGACTCCGAAATCTCAACAGCAGGATAATCAACGGATTTATCTGCAGTGCCTATCTCCTCATCAGGAATAAGTGCAAAAGCAGCTGCAAAATGATGACTCTTAAAAGCATGCCTGTTAGGAGGCCAAATGCCGCTTCTTTTAAAAACTTGGATCGTGTTTTCAACGTTTGTTGCTCTGTTGTGAGCGATAGTTAAAAACTGGGGACCAGCAAAGTTGTTATAGGGAAACCTTTATGACCTCGAAGACATGATTCTTGTGTCACTACGTAATAGGAATTTAAGGGTTTAAAGAAGGCAACATCCAAATGCTGTCTGTTCCAAAATAAACAACTAAAATTGTTCCAATTATGGCAACTGTGCCATTTTTTAAAAACAATAATCTCAAGACTAAGAACAAAAACGAAAGAAAACAAATCCAGGTCAAAAGTGAGCGCGATAAACATATGGATTTAGATATGTTTATGAAAACATATCAACTTACCATAGTTTTAAATTATTTTCTTACATTTAGTAGGAAAGAATTAGATCAAAACAGCTAATTTTAGGCTTTCTAAAATTGTCTGAAAACAGTACGTGGCAGGCGGGTGCTTCTTCTAATCATATATGACGTCATTCTGGTGAGTAGCGAGGCTAACGTAAAAGACAGGCTACCGCGGTGTATTCCACTTATCTTTTTTTACAGACCGCCAGAGTGACGTGATGCTCTTTTTGTACACCTGCATTGGTGGATTCGAGCCTCACGTGACTGCCGCGGTCTGTAAAAAAAGATATGCGTAAAGCACCGCGGTAGCCTTTCTTTTTCGTTAGCCTCGGTGAGTAGAATTTCAGCGGTAGATGGCGTCTGTTTCTGTAATTAACGGCAGAATTGCAGGGGTCCATTTAAAGTGGCGGTCCAAATATGACTACTCTCCCTTAATTATTTTTTTCTTATTTGCGGAAATTATTACAAACTCTCCACTTAACTTATTTTCTTTTTAAAAAAACAATCACTCTCTGTAACGTACTTTCCGTTTAAAGGAATTAAAAAAATAATAAAAGAAATGAATTTACTTTGTTCCAACAGTTGCTTTTTCCAAATCCTTCAAAAGCATTTCTGATTACTAATGTTTATCATCCCATGTGCTGATTAAGCTACAATGATAAAAGTTGTTTAGTAATGCGCCTAAACATAATTATTTTAAATTGAAAACCAACTCATTTATTCTTTTTTTGAATCAACCATTATTCTCATATATCTTTGAAAAGCAAATAACTGTCAATATAATTAATGTAATCAATGTTAACACTGTTTTCAATTATAATATACCTTCTCACTGGGTTGTAATAATTCTTTGCGAAATATTTTATTTGACTAGGATTCAACGTTTTCCAATTTCATGTTTTTCTCGAAATTAAAAAATTATCTATGTGTTACAATTTATATTCTTGTTTCGCGTTCTTTTGACAAATTCAAAAGCCAAAAATTTTAAAATGCATAAATTATGGCATATGATTTTTTTATCATTATTTCTCTCATCAGCGATCTGCAAATGTATTTTTATTATTACATGATGATCGCGGCACCACCCCCATTCCTGTATCAATAATATCCTACATTTAATTGAATATACTTAAAATAATTATGGCATCTCTGACATTTTTATCAAGCTTCCAGAAAGAATACTTACTTTTTAAAACCTGGGCTTGCATTAAAAACGCTATATATATATATTATAATTCTTCACGACAAGTTAACCGAAATAAACACAATATTAATCCCCACCTTATTTTGAACACTATTGCAAATTTCATTTCCTACCCCTACATAACTGGAACAGGTAAAAAATAATCTATTTTCTCTTTTTTTATTTTTAAAGACACCGTATATAAACCAATAAATGAATCGCTAGAGGCTGACTAAGATTCATTATCTAAGGTTTTTTTTTTTTAACTTAAACTTATTAACGAAAATAAATTAACATCTAATAGCAATATATAATCCAAAAAAATTTAATTTAAAAACGAAAAATAATAATATACAGGCGCCATAAGTATCTTAAAATTCACTTATTACTATTAAAACAGAAGGTCAGAAATTAAACAAAAAATTAAATACATTAAAAGTTATAAAATAGACAGACTAGTTCAAACAACAACGGTGTCGCTATCAAAGTTTCAGTTCAAAGTGAGAAACAGTTTCCACAACGTGAAATACATGCAAGCTTAAATATATTTAATACAAAAAGGGAAGACTTTGCTCAAGCTATGCTCGGTCAAAATTAAATTTGAGTTCAAATATCCTGACCCATGACCAAAATGACCCACTAATATAATTTTCTCGAACATGTGACTTAGCCCAGCACTCTTCTCGTGCCCGAAAACCAAAGGATGCAAAATTTAGTGTAAAGAGTCTGAGCCGTTTTTAGGATAAAATAGCTTGACCCATATTGACTCATGACCAAAATGACCCACTAATTGAATTTTCTCGAACATGTGACCTAGCCCAACAGTCTTCTCGTGCCCAAAAAACCATAGGATGCTAAATTTATTTAAAATCCTGTGAACCGTTTTTAAGATAAAATAGCTTGACTCATAATGACCCATGACCAAAATGACCCACTAATTGAATTTTCTCGAACATGTGACCTAGCCCAACAGTCTTCTCGTGTCCAAAAACCATAGAATGCAAAATTTAGTGTAAATAGTCTGAGCCGTTTTAAGGATAAAATAGCTTGAACCAAAATGACCCATGACCAAAATGGCCCACTAATTGAATTTTCTCGAACATGTGACCTAGCCCAACAGTCTTCTTGTACCCGAAAACCATTGGATGTAAAATTTAGTTTAAATAGTCTGAGCCGTTTTTAAGATAAAATAGATTGACCCATAATGACCCATGACCAAAATGACCCACTAATTAAATTTTCTCGAACATGTGACCTAGCTCAACAGTCTTCTCGTGCCCGAAAACCATAGGATGCAAAATTTAGTGTACATAGACTGAGCCGCTTTTTAGATAAATTAGCTTGACCCACAATGACCCAGAAATGACCCACTAATGCATTTTTCTCGGACATGTGACCTAGCCCAATAATTTTTCCGTGCCCGAAACTCGGATACAAAATTTAATCAAAATCGTTAGAGCTGCTTTTTAGATAAATTATTTTGACCCGCGTTGACGCAAAAATGACCCACTAACCAAAAGTTCTCCAACATGTGACCCAATAATCTTCTCGTGCCCGAAAATGGTCGGATACAAAATTTCGTCAAAATCGTTTGAACAATTTTTAGATACAATTAGCTTGACCCTGACCCTTGATGACCCTTGATGACCTACTAATTGAATTTTCTCGAACACGTGACCTAGCCCAATGGTTTTCTGGTACCCCAAAACGGTAGGATACAAAATTTCGTCAAAATCGTTAGAGCCGTTTTTAAGATAAAATTTGCATATATATATGTATATATATATATATATATAACCACACACAAGAATTGCTCGTAGTAGAATATATGATAATTAAATGTTTAGCATGGAAAGAATTTTAAGTGTGTTCTGGTGTTTTATTTTCTAAAGGATCCCCAAGCGGTTGAAGCGCACACATTTATACACACATTCGTTAAATATAAATTCTTCGTATTACAAATTAACACTTCATCCATATTCTGTATTACAGTTGAAAATATCAAAGAGCGCCCCTACCTCGTACAAAATATCATAGAAAGTTATCAAAAGTTGATAAATAATCTTTATGAAATATGAATAACTGTCTTATGGCGGTGTTAATTTGATAATCACTGTCATTTAAACGTTAAGCAAATGTCTTATAATTCATTTTAATCAAATTAAGCTTCAATTTTGTGTATTAACTTTATACTTTAACTTTAATATGTGTTAATTAATGTAAACGTTTAGATTTCAGTACCTAAATTTACATATCTATTAGTCTGTTACCTTCCAGATGTATAAATATTTGGATAATTTGCATTTCGTATACCCAAAAAGATTGTATTAAAATATGTACTACATTCTAATTACCGATCAAATTAATCTTCGGAAAACAATGAGATAATTAATTGAAATCTTCAATAAAACCTTTTTATCTCTTTCATAATTATATGTTGAATTAATTAAGTTTCATCAGTTTCATATTTTTTATTCAAACACAGTATTAATAATTTCACAAATCTAATTTAAGCAGATTAAATAAAAACTTTCAATTTTGTATATATAGATACATAAAAAATCTTTGCATGTAATAGAATATTCAAAAGTATTGAACCTTTTTTTCGCACAATAATTTTATGTGTTTTGTTATAAAAATGACAGAAAAGCAGAAGAAAAAAAAAAAATGTGATTAATGTAATTAATTCAGCAACAATAATAAGAAAATTATATTAATGTTAAAAATATCAATAATGATGATAAAAAATCTTCTATTACAACTGTTTTTTGGATAACTACATTACAAAAACTATATGTGTTTAACATAGAACGACGCAAAAGTTTCGAAAGACTGGTATATTTTATTTTGTATATGATAATTAATGATAAAAATTACCAAGAGATATTTATTTTTTTGTGTTCTGTAATATATTTGGCATAAACATATATATATATATATATATATATATATAATTATATATATATCGACATATATATATCGACATATGCGAATTTACATATATATTTATACATCCAATTAAAACTAATGTGTAAAAGAAAGAAAATCATGAAATAGAAAACTTTTTCCTTCTTTTATCTAATAATCAAACTTACGTGTGAATTATTTTTTTAATTGTAAAATAACAATTCCATTCCCAATTGCATCTATCATTTAATTTTTTTCATGCATTAAATTACGCTATAGTATGTGGTAATGAATACTGAAGCAAAACTAGGAAAATCCAATAATTGTAATTATGTATGTCGGAGTGCGACAAATATAACTTGATAGCAATATTATTGATTTTAACTTCTGATATTTCCTTAAACATAAAGTAGAATCACGCATTCAGATTTCATTTTCTTCATAAATTATTCATTTGCTTCTGGAAAAATCTCTTGTATATAGTAAGAAAAAGAAAAGTTAAGAAATATTAATGAAAAACGTATCCTCGATACCCGCATTCTGAAATTCGAAGTATAGACTGTTCTGCAGAAAGGATTTAAAAACATTAAATGAGAATGAAAATCAATGTTTATGATAAATTTGTATGTTAACTACACGAAGAATATTTCAATGTAATTGGACATGTAAGACTGTTTCATTTTTAGGTAAGAATATGATAATGGCACTGGGGATATCATGCATAATTCATAAAATTATAGGTCACGAAATCCTTGCATATGCGATAGTTTCTGTGCATTTGTGATGTATAGTTAAAAAACTTTTTTTCAGGAATTGGAAAACAAAATATAAAACTCATACTGTTTTTTGGCAAATAAACATAAACGAGGATGTGTGAGAATATAATAAAATTTGAAAAGAAAATATATCTTTTATACTGACATTTAAAAGAAAACAAATATTTGTTTTATAGAAATAAAACTTACTTAAATAATTTGTTTGTTTTTTTAATTTACTATTTACAATTCAGTTTGCGCATCTTAGCAAACGTTATTCGCGACAATAGTGTGTTTTCTGTGGTAACTCTGTATTATTGTTCATATGCGCTTTACACCAGTTTCTTGGCAGCATAGCCCATATTTGACGAGTAGTACACGATTATGTATAAAGAAGATTGTCTCTGTAACATAAATCATTTCACCATACAAAACTACTATTAATGCGTGAACTAGTATTCTGCATATTAAAAACACCAGGCAATCTAGTCCGGGTTACCCGGGTTAAAGATGCCCAATATACTACCCGGTAAACAGTGGGTTACATTTTCCATTGAAAACTCTCACAATTTTTTTACATTTATTATATTTTGTTACATTGCCCAACAATTACGCCAAAGAACATTTTTGATACATTTGTATTAGACACATGCCAGTGGTCAATTGCTAACCATATTTTTATTTATAGTAGACTTTGTGATTGCGACTATTTCAGGATTTAAGCGCGCAATTCAATTACATATCTGTTAAACTCGCGTTTCATTAATTAATTTATTTATTTCTGAAAATTTCATTGCGTTTGACAATTCAATTAAGGAATATTAAACAAAAACAAATAAATGGTGAATTAATTCATTTCTAGTGTTTTTGAATATCAAAAGATTTGTTATAGAAAATTGTGTAAGAAAAAAATTTGAATATGAAAAGGTGATTGTGAATATAGTGGAGCCTCTCATGACTCAGAGATAAATCTAAACCATCGTACCTAGTGCGTGATGCACATGTGTAATGTAATATACCAGGTGATTATAATTAAAGTTACGATTTCAAAACTCGATCATTTTAAAACTACTGGTCAGAATGATTTGATATTTTAGCAAAACAATCGTGAGACAATAGAATTTTGTTTGGCAAAGGAAAAAATAGTTCGAAAATGTGCCGATAGATGGCGCTGTCAGGGTTCAGATTGTCTGGAGAAATGCAAATTACTAATACGTGGCAACTATGGGTACCTGAAGAATGTTGTTTACAGCGGGCGAATTGGGAATTTAGCCGACTTGAAGGAAATAACCACACACCACACCCATTGCAGCAGTACAAATACCCTCCGATCTCTTGTGGAGCATACCGTTTTGCGCTTCCAATTAGTAACGGAACAAGGCAGAGGGCATATCGAGCAATTTATACTTTAATCATCAGTAAAATGTTTGCTCAATAAAGATTTTTTTTTTGTCATTATTGCTGTTGTCGCTGTAAACACGTATTCTTGTCTTTTCGCTGATACATTTTTAGTAAATCCCTGAACTCTATTTTTTTCCTTTTGGCTAACAACATTCCTGTGTTTAAAGAATAAATTTTTGGTCTTTCCCGTGATATTACCCTGACAGCGCCATCTTTCGGCACATTTTAAAACTATTTTTTTCCTTCACCAAATAAAATTCCATTGCCTCACGATTGTTCTTCAAAAATATCAAGTCATTCTGACCAGTAGCTTAAAATTATCGATTTTTGAAATCGTAATTATAATTATATGTACCTGGTACTAAACAAGTAGGAATAATGGTTCGTAAAAATATTTGTGCTTTTCAATATCTAAGGTCTGTATCCTAGTCCTATACTTTGATTTATATGTACATTTTAGATAATTGCATATGAAGTTGGTAACAAAGCTTCTTGATATATCCAAAATAATGCAAAGCATGATGGGGTTTATTTTTAAGTATACGGGAGACATTCAATACTTTGTTTACAATAGATTTTATTTTAAGAAAAACTGTACAAAAATGAGAATTTTCCATGAAACTCGGCATTTAACGTCTATCAGTGCAAACTGTATATTTGTGTATATATTTTTTCAGAGCTTCATGGACAGAAGTGCATGCAAGGTGTTACCTGGTTTATATTTCGGTCTAAATTATTTGGAATACCTGGCGGTCGTTCAATATTTTTTTATTAATTAGATGGTTTTTATAACTTTGGAAGAGTGATCTTAGTTATTTATTTTCATCTTCGATGTTTCATAGCACGCGCTCACGTATGTGTATGCTTTTTCATGTCTAATTTTTCTCATCAGTTTTGGTTTCATAAATTGTACTCTATCATTTGCTGTGTTTTTGGTATTAATTATGTAATATTTTATTTTTAATTTCATGGTGTACTCATACTTTTTTGTTTTTATTTGTCACCTTAAGCTTTTATATAAACATATTTTTATTATACTACAAAGAGTATTCATTATAATTAGATTGGGTAAATAATAAATTCGGTACAGTTTATTTTGTGACAGAGAATTATTTCTGGAATGGGTTATTATTGTTATATTGATGCTTTTAATTTATTTGGCCTTATCATTTTTCAGTTGAAATTTTTGTGGTGATTTTAAGTCTTTCTAATTTACGAAATGTTGTAAACGTTAACATTATGTTATATACTGCTACGTGTGTAAAACTTTACAAGCAATTGTGATAGTTAGATTTTTATCATAAAATATATGGAACTAAAAGAAATTTATGGAAAATGATTAATTTACCATTTAACTTTTCCATTCTTTTCAATATGTATTACATTTCAGATTTAAATTATGAAGCATTAAATCCTGCAAATTATAAGCAATTTGTATTGTTTATTATTGAAGTTTATATTTCTTCATCATTTATCATGTACTATTTCCTGTTTTTTCTGATCAATTTTGTAAAATTTTATTCAGCGTGTGTATATGTTATGCATAATCCTTTGATTTTTTTTCATTACTTTATTTATGTAAGTCTCCCGACAAAGAGCAGGCAAATCAATTAATTTAAAATGAATAATCATTAATTAATTTAGTCAATATTTTAAAATTTTCAATTAAGCGCCAAAACAAAGGAGAGTTTTGAACAAAAAATATTTATCTCCATTTGTAGTGAGATGAACATGAATTTTTATTTTATTTTAATATTTTTTCTTGTAAAAGTTACCAAATAAAGTAGTTTAACATCTACGGCTATAAAACAACAAAGAACAAGTTTTTATCCTGTGTTTGCAACACATAAAAGAAGAAAGACGAATTCTCTAAAGGGAGAGAAAACATTTTGTTCCTTAGGTTATCTTCCGTATGTGAATAAGAGTTTCGTTTTTATTCCTTGTGATGTCGTTTATCTAACCAAAGTACATGACAAAATGTTAAAGTGTAACTTTGAACGAATAGAAAACATAAAAGATTGAGGTGTAAAAATTTTACGATACTGGTCGAATGATGAAGTAAATGTTGAAAGTATTCCTCCTTTCAGTTTACAATAAATGCATAAGTTTTCAAATTTTTTCCCCGAAAAGTTCGGTAATATAAACTTAAAAAATACTTGAAACATTTTTTAAATGTTTTATTTTTTTTTCAAAATAATTGTTTCAATACTTGAAAATAGAATTAAAATGCTTTATATAAAGGCATTTAAGGTGAGCTGGGGTATTGGACCAAGAAAGTAATTGGGCCATAGGCTATTTTATAATAAACCTTTAGGGTGTTTTAAGTTTCAGCAGTTGGAAACAGTACACAATCATCTGTACCCTATCACTATGTCCTATCGAAACATGCCCTGTTGTTGTCCAGGAAAAATTTGCTATCTATTAAAAAAAAAAAAAAAAAAAAAAAACAAGTACCATTTATATTTGTACAGTTTAATTTTTACCGTGTGTTACAAACATTATGATTTGAGATGTCACCTGCTGAAACTACTCAGAGAGTGATATTTTTTTTTCGACAACTTGTTGAAAGTGCTTGGGGTCCGCGTGGACCCCAGGACATAGTGATAGGGTTAAAACAATGCGTGTGAGCTCAATTTTATTTCGGCCATTGCCGAAAATTTAAGATATTTTTATTACCAACATATATTTTGTTGAACTTCCTCGGCTTTTTGTCAAATTACGGTAAGTACATATTTTAAACAATCTTTTTTTTTAGATTAGGATTTATACATTAATATTATTAATTATTACATATTTACTTCATGTTTGAGATGCAAGGCTGGTGTTACAATTACTCAATTTTTTTTCAAGAATGGGGTAACTGGGACATGTACCATGGGTAACTGGATCCCACAGTGCCAAGTTACCCCAACGGTTATACATTTTTTTTTGTAGTTGCTCTTACTACAGAAAATTTTCTTGTTTTTTGTTTGCAATAAAGAAAATTATATAATACCTAAAGTTTCTTTTTAACCGAAAACACGTTTATGTTTGTAAGTTAAGTTTTTTTTTTTTTTTTAAATAAAAAACGACTAAGTAGATAATACTCAATTAGTAGAGGTTAGGGGAGATATTAGACAATTAATTAATTTTGATTCTTTTTTATAACAGGTTATGGCGCAAACATATATCAGAAGACAAACAACAAAGCTGGCTCTTCTTACAGAGTTGAGTTAAATAAAAAAGAGAATGAGATACTTAAGTACTTACTTAACCGTTTGTTCACAATTTGTTTTTGCTCATTCCCACCAATCTAAAATACCCATGTAACTTTTATACTTATTACTTATACTAAAGTATATTAGTACTTACTTAACTCATATGTTTTGGTATAAATAAACGTAATACCAGCTCATTTGGTGCTTTTTTTAAACACCCTGACAGAAAAAGTTTCCCTTACAACACTCTTAAGTTGATGTATAATTTACATGATCTCCCTCACTTAAATTTTTAAAGCTATTTACACTTTTTTTGAAACTGGCCCCTATACCCCAACTTGAACAAAACGAGTGTGGAACACAGACCTACCTGTCTATAATTAAATATATATATATATATATATATATATATATACTAGGTGTACCTGTTAATTCCCGCTGTTATACTTAATAGATGGCAGCAGCTATTAATGCAACGTTCAATCATTTGACATATAGTGTGTTTTGTTGTACTAACATAAGGCTTGAAAACCATAAATGTCAAAAGTTCTCAAAGTAATAACATCATATAAATATTCGTGCTCAAAAATGTCGAATTTCGTTCCTTCCAAAGAGCATTTGCGGACTGTGCTTTTGTTTCTGTTTCATTCCAAGAAATCGGCTGCTGAAAGTCATAGAAATCTTGTGAAAGTTCATGGTGACAATGCATTATCAGAAACAACATGCAGAGATTGGTTTCGACGATTTAAAAGTGGTGATTACAGCGTTGAAGACAAAGAACGTCCAGGTCAGCCAAAAAAATTTGAAGATCCCGAATTGGAAGCTTTGCTCGACGAAGATCCGTGTCAAACACAAAAACAGTTGGCTGACGGCTTAGAAGTTTCACAACAAACTATTTCCGATAGATTAAAAGCCGATTAAAACGGCCAGAATGGGCTAGAAGACAAGGAAAAGTGATTTTGCAGCATGACAATGCTCCGGCTCATACCACAACTTTGGCCACGGACACCGTAAAAGCGCTGGTATGGGAACTGCTGCCTCACCCGCCGTACTCTCCGGACCTGGCCCCGTCCGACTACTATTTGTTTTCATCAGCGTCGCACGCATTGGTAGAGCAACACTTCGATTCGTACGAAAATGTGAAAAAATGGCTCGATGACTGGTTTGGCTCAAAAAACGAACAATTTTTTTGGCGAGGCATCCACAAATTGCCAGAAAGATGGGAAAAATGTGTAGCTAGCGATGGCCGCTGGTTTGAATAATCCATTTTTATTATTTCCTATGTATTTTTAGCTTCAAAAATCAATAAAAAACAGCCGGAATTAACCGGTACACCTAGTATATATATATATTTAAATATTTAGGCGGTAAGGTGCAGTTTAGAAATTTCTGTTTAACAGACTGAACCTCCATTGAACACGTTTACAAAGGTTCAGACTTTAATTCAAAATTAACACTGGCTTCTGGAATTTGAATTGTCAGAAACTCCAGAGTCACAATGTAAAATCATGTTCCTGATGCCCCAGGTGACCTTATAATATGCAGATAGCAGAAGACTGACAGCATATCCATCTTCAAATATAAACTGAATAAAGAGACATATTAATACATTGCAAACAAATATATATATATATATATATATCTTGATCCGGCACGAAGGTCACGAATAAATAATATTACTTCTTCCAAGTTAACGACGATTTTGAAGTAGACGATTTGATCAGCTACCGCTGATTAACGGAAATTTTTCCGAGTAGTTTTTACAATTTATTAATGAGTTTTATAAACCTAGAATAAGGCTTTTCGTATGCTATTCATTCTCAAGTAAACATTTTCATGTTCAATAAACATGTTTTACAGACAAACATGATACATTAACAGCATTAAAATTAATATTATTTTGCCACTTTCGCATGTATACATTCATTTACGCACCTGAGGTTATTTAACCCTCTTACCTACGAGGTAAAATGTAAAATTGTAATGTTTTTTTCTTTGTAATTTTTAAATGCTAAAAAAGCATATATCAAACATGATATAAAAAACTTAATTACGTATATGAATATAATCCTTGAGACCATTAATCATTACTTAACGTTTTAAAACTTCCTTATATTTCTAGAATTAGATTAATTTAAATATTACTAATATTGCAATGAAATCTGCAGGATACTGAAAGGAAATATCAGATCACGGCAGTGAGAATGTATGAGAATTAGGTAATATCCTAACATGGTATCTTTATTTGAATAACGTGATTAATACGCTTAAAAAACTACTCGGAAACGTTTCCGAAAATCACCGGCAAAAAAAGTCCTATTATAAATGCTTATTTAAATCTAAAAATTATGTTAGTTACTAAGGTTAATAAAGATAAAGAACGTATTTTGGAATAGTGGATAACTAGGAAGAAGTTATTGTATGTTTTTGTACATAGTTACATTAAATTTTCAAAGATTAAAAAACACTTCTCTTTTTCATAGCATAGATTACGAAGTTTAAAAAAAAAAATTCCGAATCAAAAGTATCTATTGCTGCCCGTAATCTTCGGAAACGTTTTTGAGTACTTTTTATAGCGTATTTATAAGTTTTCTTATCCGGCATCAACACGAATTTTTTTCCCTATGCTATGAATTCTCAAGTACACATTTTCAGAGATTATGCATGCAAGGGTAACATAATAATGTTCATTTTTCGATAAGTAACATGTTTCTCTGTTGTAAATGTTTGTTGAATATGAAAATATTTACTTGAGAATTGATAGCACCCTAATAACCGATATTTCATTTTTATGCCGGGTTGATAAAACTGTTGAATACACTTTAAAGACTACTTGGAAACTTTTTCGAAATTTTCAGGCAGTAAAAGAACCTTTTGTTTCAGAAATCCTTCATTAAATCTCTTAGTTATCTCGGTTTCTGAGGTTTTGAAGATAAAAGAACGCTTTTCGAAATCGTGGGTAACTCGAAGAGATTATATTTTACTTCTGAAAACTTCTTGCTAGATCAAGAAATATTTCTCTGTTTTACAGTGTAATATCGTAATTAAAAATTATTGGCTATAAATTATCGTAGTTATAAATGTAGGTAGAATTTACTTTTTTGTTCGTGTATGCATTTTAAATTTATCAAAACAGAAACCTACTCCGTTTCAAATAAAATATATATTTAGAAACACAATAATTAATATAAATTTAAGTTTTTTTTTGAAGGAGTACATTTTACTAACGGTATTTTTTATAAATGATATGAGATAATATTCAAGTAGATGCGTTACAGTTTGAAACACATAGGTACCATGTAGGTATTGGTATCAGCAAATTGTTAAATTAATTTTTTTTAATTCAAATATTTTAAACTAACTAATGTTATGTAACAAGATATAATAGAAAATATAAAAATGGCATTGATGAGATCTCAGAAAACTGGTCTGTAATTCGTTTTCCTGTATATATCTAACTACACAGAGGGGAAATACAAATCTCTTTTTTTTTAAATGTAAAATGATTTTAAAGATTTTTAGAATTAAAACCTACATTTTTTTTTAACTCATAAAATTATATTGCTCCAACTATTGCTATCAATAAATATTGTATAGGGATAATGAATTATTTCTTAAATTATAAATGAATTCGTTACACATGCGAAAGTTTCGTCCAAAGAGCATTATTCAAATTTATCCCAAATGATTTGATAATAAAAATAATAAATTTTCATTCCAATATTGTATTACATTAGAAAACTTTTAAAATGTTTGAAGTAATATATGAAACTCATTATCTAGAAAGTATTTTATCTGTTTTAACTGAAATAAGTCTCAAATGATTATAAAGGAGAATTTGAATTTATTAAAATGATATAATTTGCAAATTCAATGAAAATAAAGTAATTAACAGAAAATGAATATTTGCATTCTATTATTTCATAAATGAAATACCGAAATAGAAATAGTTATTATCCAATATGAGGAGTGAATTAGCGTTATACATAATTTAGAGTCTAATGCCTTAGAAACGATAAGAAATATTTACCTATCAAAATGATATTTTTGATTTTGATTACATTCTTAAAGTTATTCTATAAAATAAAAATTCTGATACTCTGAAATGTAGTGTTATTGTAATACAATATTTATGCATGTGCCCGAATTTTTTTTATGGAACTTTTATGGAATCTTCTAATAAAGACATTTATATACATATTATTTTACAACTTGGCGACTTTTTAAAATAGATTCTTAAATAAATCCTATAAGATTAGGATTTTATTGTGAAATCTATGGTTGGAGACGAAACATGTTAATACGGACTGTTTTAAACATTGTATGTTTTTACTGCTTCACCACAGAAATTATTAAACAGCGTGTTCGTTTTATTTAATGCTCTCGTTGACTCATGCGTAAACACCCGCTCACTAATGTTAATGATATGGGACACTTATTTTAAAATGTCCTGGCCAGGATTCGAATCTGGGATCTCTTGGCTGAAGCTGCCATGCTTTACCAACTGAGCTATCCCGGTTGAATCTGGAGGGCATAATTCATCCAGTTCATGCCTTCCAGATGAGCCAAGCGATCCCAGGTTCGAATCCTGGCTCGGACATTTTTCGTGCAGTTGGAAAATTACAACTCATATGATTTCTTTACCGATTTGAATAATTAATCCAGGCAGAAACTACCACCCCCTACACGTAAAATAAACGATAGAGTAATGACAAAATTAAATAGAAAAATTATTCATAACAGACATGAGCAATTTCTCAGCGCAAAATAAAAAGAAACAATTGGATGTATGCATGTAGTGCGCAATATGAATGAAGGTTGACACGTAGAAAATGGTACACGCATGATGTTCGTGAGGAATCACAAAAACTGCTCTAAAGAGTGCACACCAGCAACGATGCAGGCCCCACGCCGCCGGTGGAGGGAGTTGCGAACAGTAGTGAATACTCCAGGCATCTCCCGGATATCGCCTGCTACGAGGGCAATCCTCGCAACCAGGACCTCATCGGAGTCGACAGTAAAAAATAGTTGTTCATTACTCCAATGTCTAAAGCACCCTCTATCGGCATTTTTGAAATTTATCTTTAAAATTTATTTTTAAAATAAATTTATTTAATTTTGTCATCCCTCTATCGTTTATTTTACGTTTAGTTTACGGGTTAGTTTACGTTACGTTTATTTTACGGGTAGTAGTTTTTGTCTGGTCTACGACACCAAGATCGGGAATAATTGAACTGTGTTCAGGAGGGGGGGGGGGGCGTTCAAATTTCAACTCCTGAACACAGTTCAGTTTGCGCTACTTAACCACTCCCAACGATTCAGATTTTTAGCTCAAAATTTAAGTTCAAGTCTCAGCTTTTGGAAGCATTTAATCAGATACAAAAAATAACGGTAAAAAATAGTTGTCCGTTACTCCAAAGTCTAAAGCGCCCTCTATCGATTTTTTTTTTTACTTTTTCTTTATAATTTATGTTTAAGAAAATACTGACATAAAGAATAGTTTTAGTGAAAACCGCAAACGAATCGACCAATTTTTCCGTGTTTTTTTTTTTAATTATTTGAAATTTTGGACCCTAAACTTTAATGGCGCCTATCTCCTTCGGAAGACGTTTCGGACTCTTAGTTTCCTATTTAATATTGTTTGTCTTGATGTGTACTATCACCCCTTAAAATTTTTCCTAAGAGATTAGATTCACCCTGTATATAAGAAAACTGTATCATTGGCAGATTTGATTCGCACACCCGATTTTCTAACAATAGTGGATACTTTAATTTTATTTAATGGGAATGTTTTGTACAAACATCCTGTGCAGAAGCATCCATAAAATCAAATGAAACATTTTTTTTATTGTTCTCCAAACATTACGTAGAGAAGATATCTTGCTGAAAAAAAATGATTATAAAAACATACAAAAACTGCTTTATTGACAGATTTCATTCATGCGTCTAGTTGGAAAATATGACTCATAATTTATATTTATTTTATACACACAGGAACAGGAATTGATTAAAACTACAAAACAAGTTTTGTTGAGTACACTTTGGTTGTTTTAAACAAAAATTTTAGCTGAAGTAAAAAATTGGTTTTGTTGCTTAGACAAAATATATATATATATATATTGTTAACGCTCTTACAAAATTTTAACAAAATTTCACCAATTTTACTTGAATTAACAAAATCTGTATTTTTAATTTTACAATAATTTTATAATTCTAATTTGTAATTCCAGCAAAATTTTGTTGTTTTTGCAAAGTTTAAATTGTTGTGCAGTAGTCATAACTCTCTCACGTAACATGATTTATTTACTTATATAGCTATATAATTAAAGGATTAACATAATTTTTGGATAATTAAAACTTTTTTTCATTGGGACGGACCACGGTAGTTTTAAAAATCCCCCTGTCCCATTTATTACTTTCTTCTATCTTTACATAAAGAAAATATTGAATTCATGAAAATTTTTGACTTCCGGTTTCCGACGGATTTTAGAAGGTACTGAACACGATTAAACTGTTTTTAGAAAACGACTGTCTATGACTCTGTCTGTCTGCATGTGACAAAAATTTTGTGGGCGCTCTATCTCGAGAACTAATGCACGGAATTTAATAAAACTTTATATTCAGTTAATTCCTGATATAAATTGTTGCTGATTAGTTTTTGGTGTAAGTCGTGCAACAGGTGGAGCTGCTATGTTGCATTTTTCGCGATTTCTGCAATAGCTCTATCACATTTTCAGCAGTGAATTACGCCTGTAATCTTTGAATAATAACCAGAGGATTTTTATTCTGCTTTTTACAGGCGTAATTCACTGCTGAAAATGAATTAAAAATTAACTATGTGTTGCCGTATGCTGGGATTTGTATTGTCATCTTATGTTTGCAGCAGAAATTTGCGTGCTCCTGATGACATTTCCATCTTACGCTGAGGTTGAAGTGGTCCGACATATATCAGAGTGATAAATGCGGAGTTGGGATATCGTTCTTTGTAGCTAAGTGTTAGTGCCTCATATCACTGTTCTGAGGACCCGGCTTGGGGCATTTTTCACTCTGTCCTTACGCTTGAAATAAGGCAGGATACAAATTCACATAATTCAAGGATTACAGGCGTAATTCACTGCTGAAAATGAATTTAAAAAATATATAAAATTACATGTTAGATTGGTTCATTTAACAAAAGTTTTTGCAGTATAAACAAAACAAGTTCATAATATAAAAAATATTTTATTATTTAAACAAACAAAATATATTTTGTTGAAAAAAGGAAAATTGATTGTTAAAATAACACATATCAGATATCTATGTAACAAAAAGAATTTTGTTAATTCAAGTAAAATTGAACCATTTTACTTGAATTAACAAATCTTTTTTGCTGACAATTCCAAATTTTTTTGTTGGAATTGCAAAAAAAAAAAAAGAAAAAAAAAACAATATTTTTTGTTGATTCTAACAAAATTTCCATTGACCCATATTTAAACGAAAAGTTTTGTTGGGTCAACCAAATTTTTGTTGCTTCAACAAAATATTTTTTCTGTGTGTATGTAATATTTGCTCCCTTCTTCTCCGCAAAGATGTAAAAAACAAATATGCATGCGAGGCTTTCTTTTAATGTATAATAGAGATGTAATATATAATATATAATATCAACAGACATTTGCGTGCAAAAAGACTTTTAACGTTTAATAAATATCTTTTATAAATAGAACAAATATTTCCCATCTAAAATGCATTCCGACTAGTTGACTTTTTTATTTTCTTCCTTTATTTACATATTTATGCTATATTTTCACTATGGGTTATTTAATTATATTTTTAAAAATCGTAAAATAGTTATTGTTATTTAATAACATTTAATATCCACGAAATCAGCAGCATTAATGTTTACGTGAGTGTGTAAGGTAGTTCTCAAGTTTAAACTGGCTACTTTCTGAGATATTCCTGAATACTCTTTTGTTGTAAATGCACGATATTGATTGATGGTGTTGCTTATAAACTATGAAATCAAATAGTTTCTTCCGTTGTTCGATAAAAACAAGCGCTTTTTCAAAAAAAAAAAATCAAACATGGGACTTTAACCCTGATTTCAATCCTATAACAACAGTTCGTTGAAGGTAGTCATGATACGATAATCACTAATTAATTCATCGAAAAGTGGGAAAAAATATTTGATTCTAAATCACTTTGATTGACATGCCAGCAAATGCCACGCTCTTACGTTTAAAATGTGTCTGTAAATGCTTTGGAGGAAAAATATTTTTTCAGACCTTATGCCTTAATATTTAGTTATTGTTTCTGGTATATTTGGATTATTTTGTCGGCGTTATGTTTGAACTCTACGATAATGATGGTTTTTTACTGAATTAATTATAAATACGATATCGAACTTTTAGCAAAACATATCGAAGATTATTTTTTTTTTAACGAGTTTCTGTATTTGAAAATTTTTGTACATTAAAAGCCATAGATCATGTTACTATCATCTCGCATTAAGATCATATTTTAGCAACAGAGAAGACATTATTTTAGGTACTTCACTATTATCCCGTCGACCACTTTTCATAACAAAAAACTATCGCCAAACTGTAAGATTAAACGCCAAATATGCAGTCCCATTTACTTGATGTCAGAAGCATTATACGTGTTTGTTATGTCATCAAGTGGTTTTTAATTCGACATTTGCGTGTATTTTTCATTATATTTTACTGATTTATTAGTTATTTCATTAATTAAAATAACAATTGCGTCCTTAAATTGTTATATTTTATTTATTTTTTATTTTGATATTCCAATGGCAACGTTCTCCCGTTTATTTGGCGTTACAGTTTGGCGATAGTTTTTTGTTATGAAAAGTGGTCGACGGGATAATAGAGAAGTACCTTATTTTATTTTGTAGGAAAAGCCATTGTTAACAAAAATTATATGAGAGTCGGAGCATGAAGAATTCCTCACTTTAAATGCATAAGTATTTATTAAGTTTTAGTTGAATCAGAATACTTTTAGATGCAAACTTACCCAAGAGCAATAAAATAAAATTTTGAATAAAATATCTTTTTCGTTTACGATATCATACGTTTTTTTTTAAACTAACCTCATAATAATGTTTTGTTTTACTTCCATTTTAAAAGATATATTTTAAAACTTGTGGCATTTGCACACTATGAAATTGCACAATTATATCTTGCAATTTACTATAAATATACAATATCCCTTACAATCTATTATTTCCTCGAATTTACCATTTTAGCAGGAAAAAGATCATTTTATAGTTTTGTTTTGTTTTGCTCAGTCCATTAAAGCCCTGATATATATTTCAAAAATAAACATTAAAAATCTCAATTTTATATTACAAAAATATTCAGACAATATTAACAAAACATGTTATGAAACATCATCTTCCATAAGAACAAAACCAAATATAGAGTGTGTTTTAAAAAGACTTGGATATCTTTACAATTCAATAACAAATAAATGGTGAAAGATATGGAAGTTATTATGCAGAAGATTAATGAGTGAAATCGGGAAATCATTTATTGCGTTTTCTTGTTTAATTCCGAATATCGCCGATAAATATTGTTACGATGTCTCAAACTGTTAGAGCCCTCAAGAAGAACGAAAAGAGTTTGAAAGAAGTACGTCGGATTCGGATCGGTTTCCGGATTTATTTCAAACGGAATTTTCAGGTTCAGGTCGGTATAACCCGACACGCGCAGAATGCTGTTGTAGATAACAATAAAGGTTTGTAACAGAACCACGAAGATAAGTAACAATCCGTTGAAGTCAGTTTTATTACACTTTTATTTCCATACACCTGGTTTTTGTATGTAATAATCGAATTTTGCAATGTGTTTTCTAAAGCCTTTCCTGTTTTACTAGAATTATAAAAATTACGTTCACAAGTATATGTCCGAAAACAATACAACATTTTTATATTTTTATAATTTAATTATAAATTAGCACATTAATTTTAAGGTAATTTTCCGCTAGATCGCCACAGGTAATTAATTGTCAATATTTGCTGTAACTTGTACAATTGTATAAGATTTGAAACAACAAAAAAATATTTTAAACGCTAGAAAGTAGAAAATACATTATAAATAAAACATGACAAGTGTAATATTTTAAAAAATACGCTTTTATTAACTAATAGTTTGTGATTCTTTACTTTGAATAATAAACTCTAGATGGCAGCATCTTAGGAATAAGTCTCTCCAGTCAGTACTGACACCTGTCGTTTAGGTGTTATTATTTCACTGTAGTACCCATAGAATGTAGCTGTAGTTCTGTTATGTGTAATGTGATGTAAGTACTTGTGTTGTGATGTTAATTAAAATGTGTAAAGTAATTCATTTCGTCCACTTCATTGAATATGTATACTTAATTAAGTAGTAACTTTCAAAATACAGTATTAGTTTAATATTAATTGATTTACGATTATACGTTAAAAAATCAATTTAAAAATCCTAAAAAGATAGTTTAAATAATGTTTTTTTTTGCTTGATCTTAAAAAAGAAACAGAGCAGAAATTATATGTCTTTTTAATTAAATTTACTTGATTCCGCTTTCTAGTACGCGTAAAAAAACAGTGAATGTGAATATGAATGTTAATGACAGTTTTTATTTTTATCCCTGATGAAGGCTAAGTGCATAGCTTAAAGTGCTTGGAGTATTTCACATTGAATAATGTTAATGTAGTTTAACATCTTTCTTAAAATTTTATCATAATTTAAGTAATAAAGCACATTAAGTGAAATTTTTATTTTTTAGCTTTTTAAAGATGAATCTTAGCATCCTATTCACTTATTTGCTTAAAACAGTGAATGTTTCATTTTAGAATTCGGTGCCTCCGCCATATTAATGCATTGAAACGTAAATGTTTGGGGAAAAAGCAAGAATTGAAGTAAAAAAAAGGCCCTGCCGGCTCAGCCTACAGACAGAGGTAGATTGCGAAGATCAGACCGTGGGGCTCCTGTTTATTGGGAATTGCAAAAGAAATACTTTTTGCCATGATGTGTGGCAGTTGGGACCGCCCACTTCGAGATATACCTGCGACGGTAGGCGGAACCAGCAGGGATTTGTTTATTTATTTATTTTGCTGTAAGAGTTATTCCTATAAAACATTTGTCAATATAAAAGTTGTAGATAATATTTAGAAGATTTATAATAATT
Organism: Maratus michaelseni; assembly: GCA_963931845.1. NCBI lineage: Eukaryota > Metazoa > Arthropoda > Arachnida > Araneae > Salticidae > Maratus > Maratus michaelseni. Next base: position 327,670,803 of record OZ007589.1, read on the forward strand.
GTAAGAGGATTTGATATCTTGTGAATTGACGAAGTTATGAATTTTTTTCTTCTTAAACCCCTATTTTTTCCCTTCCTTGAGGCCATTTTTAATGATATCAAAAATCTATCATACATAAAATTTGGCCATAGAGATTTGTGCAGAATTATGGAAGTATCGTGTATATAGATAGATATGTAGATAAGGTTTTGATCTGGGGAGGGGGGGTTCTAGGAGTCATGATAGGCTTAGATCTGCAAAATTGATTCACAAATTCCAACTTAAAGGAGAATGTAATAGGTAGTTGGGTACGTTCTTACTAAATTTACCTAAAAATAGGCGTGATTTTCAAAATGATCATTGAATGCTTATGAAAGAGTTTTTTTTTTTTTTTTAACTATTTTTACTTTTCTACCTTTTTTTTTAAACTAGTTGTTTTAAAATCACTGTCAGCGTTCCAAGAATAATCTCGCCTAATTCTTATATATTTTTGTCCGCTACCTATCTTTGTGTAAGGTGGATAATGGTAATTTTCGTCACACGTCACGTGTTTCTACTAGTACGCCTTCACAATAACATTTGTAGGTATAAGTGGGCGCCTGTTGCTCTACATTTATATCAATTAATATAAATTTTGTTATTATCGTATAATTAATTGAAGAAGATAATTAAGCCTAAAAATACAATTGTAAATTATGGACTCCTGCAAGGATGGGGGCGAGACAATTGACCCTCCCTGGATTTTCAAATTTAATAAAGAAAATTTCCTTTTCTCTCATGATTTTTTTTACTTTCTTCTTCTGTTAGAAGTACTGGATTCATGAAAATTTTCTACTTCCGGTTTTCGACGGATTTATACGTTTTAAAAGGTCCTGATCACGATTTGACGTTTTTCAGAAAATGTCTGTCTGTGTGTGTGTATGTGACAAAAATCTTGTAGGCGCTCAATCTCAAGAACTAATGCACAAGATTTAATAAAACTTTAGATTTAGTTAGACGTTCATATAAATTGGTACTGATTAGTTTTTGGTGTAAATCGTCCAACATGTCGTGCTGCTATACTGCATTTTCACGATTTCCGAGAAAGCTCTATCTCAAGAAGTAATGAATGGATTTTCATTAAACTTCAGATTCAATTAAACGCTGACATTAGTTGTGGCTGATTAGGTGTTGGTGTAAATCGTCCAACATGTGGTGCTGCTATGCTGTTTTTTTTTTCAGGATTTACACGATTTTAGCAATAGTCCTAAATAGTTTAGAAATTGTCAAAACTAATGCACGGAATCTTATCAAACTTCATATTCTGTTAGACCTTGACATAAGTGGATTAGATTTTGGTGTAAATCATATAACAGGCTGTATTTTTTAAATTCTGAAATTCATAATTAACAAAATACACTTTTTGAAGTATTAACATGTATGAGATAGAAAAAAATTCTCGGATTGTCACATCCGACTAGTTTTAATTAAAACAAAATCTGAAATGCTAGAGAAAAAGGAAATAAGAATTGTTTGACAAGTGTTCTTCCTGAACCTTTGTGAATAACAATTTCAGTTTTTTACGTTCCATGTATTCAAAATTATTTTTAACAAATGGTTCAGGAGGAAACGTTCTCCGATGAAAAAATTAATAAACTATTCATTTTGAAAAAAAAAAAACGATGTGAGATTTTTTCTATAATATGACTTATTTGTTATTATTATTATTTTTTGTTGTTGTTGTTGTCATTCTTAAGTATTGTTTTTTTGCGCGATTTTCTGGCAATTTTTCTTTGTTTTGTTTAATGGATTTCATGTTTATATTCCATTTAAAAAATAATCCTCGGCTTTTGCGGACTCCCGGCATATCTGTTCCAAAATCTTATCCATTCCTGGGTTTTGTTATGGGGCACACATGTTGTAAATTTAAAAATTCACTGGAGAAAAGTGAAATTCTCCTTCTATGATATTTTAACGTCAAAGATCTCAAACTATTGAACTAAGTCACAGAAATTGTATTTGACATCATTTAAAAAGAAATTAAAATTATGTAAAACTGCTTGAATTTAACTACTTAATTAATTTACAATGCAATATCCGTAAATTAAATGCTATTTTCCTTCCATTGCTAATCATTTTCTGTCATACATTACTGTTTCAAATATTTAAAATACATAACTTAAACTCAAAGCAACATATTAATTATATCAAACCGGTAAGATGAATTTCAATAATCATCCATCTACAGTTAATCATTTAATGAGATAGTATTCAGTTAAGTATTCAAATGGATTACTTGTTAAGAATCATATGTATGGCAGCGTTTCTAAACTTATCTTAAATGGGAATTCAAATAGATTGTCTCGCATGCTAAACTGGTTTAGTGTTAATTGCTAATATTGTTAAGTCGTAGCTTGACTTTATTATAGCCATCACTTAAATAATTATTGACTTTATTACAGCCAACACTACGATTAGAACTTATTGGATTAATTTTATAATCAGACGGCTACTTGATGTTTCTATTTTAAAGCAATTTCACGATTTGGAATTTATAACTTATATACAAGGTATCCCATTTTATCGTTGACCAATAACTAATATTCGTAAACCGTAAGTGTAAGTGTTCCATATTCCAATTGCAAAATTGTTTCAAGTGTTGTTCTTTATTATATGAAAATCCAAGTTAGAAAGTTACGAAGTTTATATTTTAATATGGTGCCTGGCCCGTATATTATATTTAGAAAACGTTTTCAATGATCTAACAAATAAAACCTCGAAACATCCTTTCTTCCACCACAAAAACATACCAAGTTATGATACTTTGAATTTGTGGCGTTTTCTGACATTAAAATTAGAAAAAAGCGTTTTAAATATAGTATAATAAGTACACTGATTAACAAATTTTAACGAATTTCTGTTCCTCTATATACATTGGGTGTTTCTTACTGATTTCAAGGTGCTGAAAAAGAATATGTTTGTAAAATTTTTCTATCACCCTCCAATTTTAAGGAATTTCATTTATAAGTTTTGAATTACATAGGCTATCGTATAGCAGTATAACTTGTCTTTCGGTGCAAGTGTACTGCTATTTCTTTGCTCTTTAAGTCTTTTTATATATATTTCGTTTATAATTATCCTATATTCCTCTAAAATATGCGAAAAATCTCTAGAGGTTGTGTTAATGAACCTGATTCTTTTTGCTATGTATGCGGGGAGCTAACTTTGAAAAAGGCATCAATGCACTTTTACGTCGCTAGTAAAGACTGCCTATCACATGTACTTTAGATGTAAAGTAGGTAAACAAGATAAGAAATGGGCACCTCATTCTTGTTGTACACGATGTGCTGAAAACCTCCGGCATGGGTGAAAGGTACAAGTAGGAGTATGTCATTTGCTATACCCATGATAGGCTCTAGCCGAAGGATGATATAAATGACTGCTGCTTTTGTATTACAAAAATTAAAGGATTCTCTGCAAAAAGTAAACATAAAATGATGTACCCGAACTTATATTCAACAATGCGACCGATATTTCATAATGATTAATTACCAATACCAAAACATCTGAAAAATTTTACATATGACGATGCAGCAATAGAAATGGAAATTGATGAAGTTGAAACTTCTTCTACTTCATCTGATATAAACTATTCTCCTGACATAAATGAAGGAAGACATTACGTTACACAACAATAATTAAATGATCTTGTGAGAGACTTAAATTTATTAAAAAAAGTACTCAGAATTACTTTGATCAAGATTGGGATTGATGAAGAATTTCATTAAAGCGATGAATAAAGAAGGGTGTGGATTTCAATACCAGCAAAAACAATTTCTATCACTAAGCTACGCAAAAAATTAAAGAGGGTATTTTTCTTGGCCCACAAATTAGGCACCTTATGAAGGACAAAAACTTTGAAGGTACATTAAGTGATTTAGAAAAAGCAGCATGGATTGATATTTAAAATGTTGTGACACATTTCTTAGGAAATAATCGAAGTTCTAACTATGAAAAATTAATTAAATACATGTTAAAAAGCTATAAAAATTTAGGATGTTTAATGTTATAGAATTTTTTTAGTGTCTCATTTAATTTTTTTCCCCCTGAAAGTATGTGACTGTGAACGAAGAGCATGGAGAACGCTTCCATCAGGATATTTCAGCAATGAAAACCCGATATCAAGGCAGGTTGACGCCTAATATACTTGAAGATTACTGTTGGAACCTTATTAGAGAAGCTAGTGATTGTTTCTATAAGAAAGTGTCCATAGTTAAGACATTTACCGCTACATAATGTATGAAAATTGTGAAATTTCTTATGAATATCATTTCTTTTCATAAACATTCTCTTACATTTTTCTGAAACTTTATAAACAATGTATCTTTTCAGTGTTTTACATATTAGTTTTAAGCTTTATAAGTGTTCATTTAACCATTTATTATTACAAAAATACCAAATGACAAAATTTATAAGGTAAATGTATTGAATAAATACTACAAAATTGAGATTTTCAAGATTTAGAATTTTTTAAAAATCTGTGAGTGATGGAATATTTTTAATGTCATATTCTTTTTCAACAACCCATAAAATATAAAAGTCACCACTTACTAAATGAGGAACAGAAACCTTGTTTATCAGTGGTATCGGAAAGTTTCGGTAGTACAAAATTGAAATTTTAATTAAGTTACTTATTAGAACATAGACAACATATTGCAAAACATAACTTTTAGACTTGGTGACTGTACAGAAACTTAAGTTTCCTAACTTTCAATACGTAAATGGATTTTTACATGTGAAAATAAATATTTGAAAGACTTTCAATATAGTAATATAAAGGTAAAAAAACTGAATCCTGATCTAATTTAAGTAAAAAGTTTATTGATTTTTTCTGTATTAAAGAATATCAAAAAAGATATATTCTTCAAAATATACGTTCATATGTTATTGCAAAAATCGGTAAGAAGATTTATGGTGTAAGCTCTAAAATATTGATCTAACAGGTAACCTTGACCCTTTCTCATCCGTTTTTTATAATTTATTAAAGCTCTATTTCTGTTACGTTATATTTCTGTTACTTTACATTATTGTAATAGAAAAATGTTTATTGTTACGTCAAGTGTTGATAGATGAAAAATTTAAGTGTCTGAAAACTATTTTTAAAAATCCGCAAAAATCGGTAATTTAAATAAAATTGTCGAAACTAACTATGTTTGAATGTATATTTATGTATTTTAAATGTAGAAAACATTGACATTTTAAGATATTTAGAAGCGAGGATGTGTGCAATCAAAGCTATTGCGTATAAGCGACATTTAGTGTTACTTTTGAACTTAGCAATAATGATGGTCAATTTTGTACTTTATAATATAGATATTACTTTGTTATTTGTGAAAACGATTTTAACTTTTTCTTTTGTAGGTAAGTATTTACCACGAATTCCCATAAAAATATTTTTTAAAAATCTAAAACTTAACGTAAGGTTATATTCTTGCGTATGTTGTGAAAATGAAAATAAAACAATAAAAACAAAAAATCTTATGAAACGACAGCTCAGCGAAAACTTATAAAATTTGAAAGACATTAAAAATTTCCGTCTTGTTTTATTTCTAAATCATAGACATGTGAAATGGAAGCACCAAAATTAGAAATCTGTGTGGGTTATGGACAATTTTCTTTCATTAGACTTGAGTCGGGTGTACATCTGAAATTCAGTCATTCTGAGCATTGTCGGGATGACATTCTTATGAAAAAATAATAGTGATAATGACTATTTGCGTTATGGAATTTTTCAAAATTTACTTTAGTTTTATAAAGAACAAACAAATATTTTTAAAATCTACCCTTTTTTCTTTATGGAGCTTTAAAATTCTGATTTTCTTTAACAACCCTTTTCTGTCATTTTAAGCTAAATTAATATTTTGTGATTTTACATTTGAATGCAAATTTTTTAACGATCATTAATGGATCATTTAAAAAGAATCTATTAATCTGAAAATTGTTATACTCTAAAATGTTTTCATATATCTATACGCAATATATTATTAATTTGATAGAATTTTCATGGTAAGATAATGTTGATAAAGAAACATATTTTTTTTTTGTAAAAAAAATGAATTGTCCCTGGCCGGGTCAGCCCTGATTACGTTGATTTTTGTAAGGCCTGAGTTTGGTCCGGGACTGAAAATTTCGACTTGCATAAACCTGTACTAGGAGTGTCGCCTACAGGGAAAAGTGATAGACGATTGGTGGTATGTATTTTTTTTAATTTTTATTTGGGAAGGGTTCGAAATTTTGCTAAAGTAGTGTTTCTTTTTTCTTCAAATATCACATGACGTCGTGATAACAGCTAATAAGTAACATTTTACACGAGAAAAGGGACAACATACATCAAAATTTAGAACCTGTTTTATGCAGAATGAAACCCGAAAATGTCTAATATGTTATCCGCTGGAAAAACCAGGCGGTTCTGTATTGTATATACAGATGTATAGGTATGCATACTGTAAGAATCTGACAAGATGTAATTGTGGGAGACCGGAAAACAATTTTCGCTTTAGATAGGTTACCTTTTTTGCATTGATTGAATTGTATTATCTGCGTTACGACTATGTTTGTTTTTTCCTTTCTTTTAAATTTAAAGCAGGAGTCTGATAAAAACAGGTTCTATGGATGATTTTTTACACGTTTTTGGCTATAAAGATATGATTGATACAGTGAAATTCTAGTAATAATTTAAATTATAATAAATGATAAAAAAAAATCGAGTTATTTTTTTTTAATTATTGTCATTTAAAAGTGCGTAAATGACATAAATTATGTATTTCGAATTTATATTTAAAAAAGTTTGTTTGATAGCAACGCTTTATTTACATGAATTCTGTATAGAAATAAATCATAACACACAAGGAGACGAAATTAATATTAAACAGATTTTTTTAACAAACTTTATAATCTCGTTATTCCATTTATATGAAATCGATATCATCAAGAAAAAATTATATCGCTGCTATCATTTTTCTATTGCTTTTTCACATATTACATTAAATCAGATATCAGATAGATAAACAAAGAAGAAGTTATTTAAAAGCTTAATTCTGTCTCCCAGTTTTTTGTACCTTGAAAAATATCAATCATTTTATTGTTACATTTAATCTTTTTTTTCAGTTCTTTTTTGCGATACATATACTGGAAATTTATTGGAAATCAATAGAACATTTTAATTTATTGCGTTTAAAAAAAGTCGGTTTTCTTAAATAATTTTTTTCAGATAATTTTAATATTGTATTATTATAGCCCACTCTCTCTCTCTCTCAAATATAAAATTTCAATATCATGTACAATTTTCTCAGAGATTTTAAAATTTTATCGTATAGTGGGTGTGCAAAATTAATAGTACATAATATTAACTCAAAAATTTACCTGAATTTAATGATAGTATTCAAATTATATTGTGAAAACCAGGTATGCATGAAATTTTATTAAAAGGCGATCAAAAGTTCAAAAATCAAGAAATAATGAAATCTCATTTAATATGTGTAGTCAAAATAAGAAGAAAATTATTATTTATTGAAACAAATGCTCCATATATTATACATTGCTTATGGTTCATAAAACGGAATCAACACAGATATAATTCGTTGAAGGACAAGATATTTCTAAAGAGTGATTTTTAATTTTGCAAAATAATATATTTATTGTCTTGCTTTTTTTTAAATTTATTGCTACAATAATTGATGGACTGTAAACCCAGAAAAGAAAAATTTCATTAAAAAAGGGGGTTTTCTTATTTATTCTAATTAACTTCTAAAAATGTCATTTATGAATTATCATAGGTTAAATATTTTTAATATTATTTACAAAATGTATAATTTATGTAATTAATATTCAAAAGAAGTATATATTGTACCTTATAAAAGTTTTAATAGAAACTGTCTTCTAGAAGCTTCCATTATGCGTGTCCAAAATTTCATTTAATTCCAAGTACTTTTTTAGTTATGCTTGAAAAATTACTCACATTGCAGCGCCGAATGTCTTTCTGTTTATTATTCCAGTGAAAATTTTTCCAAAGAATTCAAATAACACTTCGACATTAGGTGCTCGTATTTTCGAAAATTTCAAGGTTTGATACGATTTGTAAATGAAGATTGAAACATAAGGTTTTCAACTTCTGGCTATTTTCGTTTTTTTCTACATCTATTTGGGGATAAAATAAGAGCAGGGTAACTTTTTTCTTGAAGATTGTACAATTGTAAATTTTTATAGTACATAAGGAATACAGACATTGTGGTACGTATACAGAGGTATTATTTTGTTAAATAGTGTTTCACAAAATACTAATTCAATATTTCACTGCAGTAAATATAAATATGAAACAAGCGGCATGTGTATTACTGAACTCGCAATTTTTGCATAAAGTAATTAAAAAAACATAAAAGCATAAAAGTAACTTCTTAATAACACCATAAAAATAAGGAATGCGCTAGCCCTTTCGAACGATCTTTGTCTTTCTTCGTCAGACGCAAAGAAGAATCATGAAGAAAATTGAACAAATTTGAAAAAAAAATAAAATAAAAGCATAAATAAATAAATAAAATAAAATGCAAAAACCGAAAGTAAAATGGGGAGAAAAAAAAATTATTATTATTATTATTATTATTGATTATTATTATTATTATTATATGGTTGAGTTGAACAAGTTTTTTCAAGCCGCAGAGAGCACGGTGGAATAAGATTTTTAATTAATCGATTCCCAGTTAATGGAAATAAGGATTTAACAAAAATATTTCAAGACTGGTGTGAAGTATTGTTTTACTTGAAACAGATCTCTGTGCCAAGACATCTATTCTCAGTGATAGAAATGGACGAACTTACAGACTGTCAATTTCACGGCTTCGTAGATGCCAGCAAACGAGCTTACGCAGCAGTTGTTTATGTACGTTTTTGAAACACTGACGGAATTTCCTATTCAATTTTAGACACTTTAAAAACTAGGATTGCACCAGTTAAAGAAATAACTCTCCCGAGGTTAAAGCTCCTTGCTGTACTTATAGAAGCCAGATTGTTATATCATATTGTACTGCATTTAAGTATACCGGAGGACGTAAAGACTATCTTCTGGTAATATTTCACAATATTTCTTTACTGGATCAAGAATAAGTCTCGAAAATTAAAGATGTTTGTCAAGAACAGACTAAATGAAATCAAGAAAATATCTGATCCCGATTGTTGTAATCGCTGCCCTGGAACTTAAAATCCCGCTGATACGTTAACACGAGGTGAAAACTTAACCAGTCTAAAGGACCAGGAGCTTTGGTGGTTTAGACCACCATGGCTAAGGAAGTGCAAAAATCAATGACCAAAACCCAACAATCATACCGACCAGGAAACCAACTTAGAAAAAAAAGAATATGAAGTGGTGAATATGTTCGTGACAATGAAACCTGAAGCTGTTTTTCGTTGACATCCGAAGATTCATAAAACTTAAACAAATATTATTAATTACTGCATGTATTAAAAGATTCCACAGTACAAGAAATCCTCAGAGAAAGAAAAGTGGTTCCTTATCTACAGAATAACTTGAATTAGACGAAAAATACTTGATTAAACTTACACAAATGGAGCATTTTCTTGAAGCATATTCAGCGTTGACGCAAGGAAAACCAGTACCGGAAAACCCAGTTACTGGACCGTTTAAATCTAATTTTAAATGAAAGAAAAATAATCCTGATTGGTGGGCGATTACAGAAAGCTAATATATCATATCACGAAGATTATCCAGTTTTACTACCTACTGTATCTCATTTACCAAACATTATCATCAAAGATTGTCATGAAAAAACAAGACATGGAGGTGTCTCGGAAACTTTAATACAACTTAGAGAAAGAACTTGACTATGAGAGCCAGACAAAAAATCAAGAGTTTGATATTTAGTTTATGTGAAAAACTCCGTGTTAAACCGGCCACCCAGATCCCTAAACCTCTACCCGCCAACAGAGTAGAAGAGGCATATCCATTTCAAGCTACAGGCCAAGATTATTTCGGTCCATTATATATTAAAGATCACAATGAGACTAAAAAAACCTACTTATTGCTTTTCACATGTGCTGTAACTAGGGCAGTAGACTTGGAATTAATTCCGGACTTGATCCCCAAAACATTCATTTTGGCCTTCAGAAAGTTTGTAGAAAGACACGGAATTTGCAGCACTATCTACAGCGATAACGCAAAAACATTCCATAAGGCAAAACGCGAATTAGATTTACTATGGAAGATTATGTAAAATGATGTAGTGCGAGATTTGTTTAACGTATTGTCCAACAAATGTTATTTTATTGTCGAAAGAGCAGCTTGCTGGGAAAGTTTGTGGGAGCGTCTTGTAAAATCCGTTAAAATGTCTCTGAAAACAATTCTTGGAAATCTTTCCGTTTCCTTTCCAGAACTGAAAGTAATTGTGATTGAAGTAGAAGCGATTTTCAATTCTAGACTTCTCATCTCTTTCTCAGTGATCCTCGTGAACCAGAACACCTCACACCTGGCCATTTCTTAATTGGCAGAAGATTGCTAACTCTACCTCAATCAAAGGTAACAGTTCCCCAATCCAACGAATACCAAATAAGAAAAATAAGAAAATATCAAGAAAGTATTTTAATACACTAAAAACACCAACGTTTAACACACAATATCAAACTATAGTACAATGGACAGACGTACGTTTTGTGAGTAGCTTGGACTCACATCTTCAGTGTCAATAAAATAAAATTAAACATTATTGTATCCCCCCCAAAGACATGAAATTGAATTGAGAAACCCAAATGAAAACACACCGAAAAACTCCTCACGCACGAGCCACCAATGAGATTAAGAAGGAAGTGATTCACTGTGACACAGAAACTCAACCCAGAAAGGTGAGATGTAAGGTACGCTTGATAAATCATTGACCAGGGAGTTACGAAATTTATGAATATAAACTGCTTCAAAGAAGTCTAAATCTAATGTAGTGTTACATTTCTTAATAATAGTGGTTGAATCAAAATTAAAATTATGTCCCTCACTCCAACAGTGACAAGCAATAGAGGATTTTTGTAATTCCTTTTTCTTAATATAATTTTTGTGCACATTGAGTCTGAAACGGAGTTGTCGTTTACTCTGTCCTATATAGGACAAACCACATTGACATTCGATATTGTAAATGCCCCAAAAGTTTTGATATGGAATTTTATCCTTTAACTGTGAAAAATTTAGTTTATTAACTGGCTTAAAACCAACCTTAAAATCATAATTTCTTAAAATATTATCTATTTTGTAGCTAATGCTATTGTAAAATGGCAAAATAATGAGGTTAGAAAAGGATACTGGAGCAACAGAAGAATCAGGATTACTAATACCTTTATTTAGACAACGAAATATTAAACGGTTGATATAAGACAAACTAAAACCACGATTAATAGCAACCGATCTAATACAATTCAATTCTTTAACCGGGAATCATTATCAGAACAATTAGAAATTGCTCTATTAATAAAGAAATGGAAAGCCGAGGCTTTCTGAGAAGGTGGGCGACACGAATTAAAATGAGGGGGGAGTGAGACTGCAAAGGGTTTACGGTATACACAAGTGTGAAATGTATTAAGCTGATGAGTAACTAATACATCAAGAAAAGATAATTTATTTTCAACTTCAACTTCATATGTAAATTGGATAACAGGATCTATTGAGATTAAAATAGTTAAGACATTATCAATGGATGAAATAGATGGGTCTAAGAATGCAAAAGAATCATCAACAAATCTGCAATAAAACGGAAAATTAATAAGATTAAACAATTTATCCTCAAACTAATGCATATACAAATCTGCTAGGACAGGACTTAAAGGATTACCCATCGTTAAACCATCTGACATGGAATAAAATTGATTTGAAAACTGGAATGCAGTTTGCGTTAAACAAATACTGAATAACTCAATAATGTAGGTTATCTCATAATCTGTATAATGGAATTCTTTTAATCGTAAAGTGAGACACTGAAGTGCCCCTTTGACAGGAACATGGGTAAACAATGAAATAACATCAAAAGCCACCATGCATAAAGAGGGGGAGGAAGAGAAGTTCATAATACGGTTTACAAAAGCACTAGAATTATGAATAGTATATAAATTGGAAACTGAAAGAAAAGAAAAACGTTTAACCAAAAATTTAGCAAGTGGGTAAGAAGCAGAACCAATATTAGATACAAAAGGATGGAGGGGGACACGAATTTTGTGTACTTTTGAAAGAGCATAAAAACGACTACAGTTAGTTATGGAAGGAATTAAAGAATTTTTAGTATTTTCATCAATACAAGGAGAAGTTTTAATGAGTTTTCTACTTCTCAGAAGATCAGTGTTAGATGGATCACGATGTAATTTAACGTATGGACCAGGTTGTAAGAGATCGTGTACTTTATCAAAATAATATGATTTGTCTTGCAACACTATTTGACCTCCTTTATCCGCTTTAGAAATAACAATGTCTTGGTTGGACTCTATTGTAAGTAATGCATTACTAAGATCCTTGTTAATATTCGGTGTAAAATTTGATGCGTTATGCTCAATAGTATTTTTAATAAGAACCCTAATGGAATATTTTTGAGAAACAGATAGTTTGCTAAATTTAAAACTTCTTTCTACTGGAGCAATAAGGTTAGGTAAGTCCGGATGTTTATTAAAAGAAAAATTATAACTAAGATTAAGTGCTTCTTCCTGTACTGGTGACAATTGGTAAGAGGAAAGGTTGAAAATAGCATTATTATTAACCACTGCAAGCCCCGAAGGGGGAGTAGGAGAATGAGGGAATAAATTTGAAAGTTTTTTAACCAACGAAAGTTTATGATAAGCACACATTTTAATGGTAAGAAACCATGATGAACGATCCAGTGTGTAGAAATTTATCATTGTGTTTCCAAGTGAAATATGTAAATGGAAGGGTTTTCTCTCCAAAAAACCCAGTTTGCCACGAGTATCCTGAATAACGGTGCGAAGCAAGAGTAATTTACAGTTGTGTATAGACCTAGAGAGACGTTTAGTTAAAGGGAGATTAAAATTAAAACAAATAAAATTAGGAACAACACGAAGACGTTTACAACTACACAAAAAATGTAAATGATTCAAAAGCGTTTCACGTTTTAATCTAAGTTTGCAAAATCGGTTAAAATCAAACATGATATAACCCCCAAAAAGGTCCGTTGAAACCAAAAACTATGAAGAAAATCTTGTGTGGATAAATATACACTAAAAACACCAACATTTAACACACAGTATCAAACTATAGTACAATGGACAGCCGTACGTTTCGTGAGTAACTTAGACTCACATCCTCAGTGTCAGTAAAATAAAATTAAACATTATTGTATCCCTCCCAAAGACATGAAATTGAATCGAGATACCCAAATGAAAACAACAACACACCGAAAAACTCATCACGAACGAGCCACCAATGAGATTAAGCCGGCAGTGATTCACTAGGACACAGTAACTCAACCCAGAAAGGTGAGATGTAAGGTACGCTTGAAAAATCATTGACCAGGGAGTTACCAAATTTATGAATATAAACTGCTTCAAAGAAGTCTAAATCTAATGGAGTGTTACTTTTCTTAATAATAGTGGCTGAATCAAAGTTAAAATTATGTCCCTCACTCCAACAATGACAAGCAATATAGGATAAACAAATCAGATTATTTTGATAAAGTACAAGATCTCTTACAATCTGGTCCATACGTTAAATTACATATTAATATTGTGTTTTAAACGTTGGTGTTTTTAGTGTATATTTATCCACACAAGATTTCCTTCATAAAATATTTTTATTTAAGTTTGGAAACGGTGGAAATCTAATTATCTGCTTGAATTAAAATCAGCTCACCGACACCAACAATTTGACCTACCAAGCGAATTTAAAGAAAACACCGTCGTTCTGATAAAGGACAACACCCCACACCACAGATGGAAAATGGGTGTTATAATCCAAACTCATCCTAGACGTGATGGTCGGACAAGAGCATGCACAATGAGGTTGTCAAACTGAGCCATCATCAGAACACCGGTTGCAGCTTCTTTGCCCACTTGAACTTTCAACCCTTTCGTCTCCAGCTGAACTCCGCCCGGCGGAATTTGTCGCAAAATAAAAAAGAATCACCAGATGGCGCTAATCGCGTAAAACATTGTGGAGTGACTGTTGTGTTGTGTTTACGTTTGTACATATTTTGTTTTTCGTTCTGTGATCCTCTTTTATTTAAATGTATCGTCTCTCGAATAACTAATCCTTATTAGTTAAAGATGTTTCTACATTATTTGAAGATACAAAGATAAGAACCAGAAAATTAGGTGAGACCTTTTATTAACTTTTTATTGTTTTTAATGATTTAAGAAAGTGCGATACTGTTTCACTCATAATTTGAAAATTAATTCAATTCAAACTAGTTGTATTTTGAAAAGTTTCGAAATTTAAATTCTTTTACGGCAAATGGATCCTATAAGTTATATTTTGTAAACTGTTCTCCGTGCTCTGAGAAGTAAAACATTAAAAAACACAATCTTCTGCGTCCTAAACTCACTGATTTATGATACTTGGAATTTTGTGAAATTTCGGAGTTTTTCGACATTAAAAATTGAAAAACGTTTTTCTAGTGCAAGAAAGCTGAAAAATTGAATTCGATTTTTTTTTAAATAAAACTTATAGAACGCATGATCTGTAAAAAATTTAATTTCATAATATTTTAACACATAACTATTTTGATGTAAATGGATTATGAGTGGATGATGCATAGCAACATTTAAAACATTTTTGGAATTCGAACTATACATCTATAACTAAATGTTTGGGAATTAGCTTTTGTCAACAATAATAAGGACGCAACCCTGTATAAGGTAAATCTAGGAGAGTCTGCGCACAATTCAAAGAATAACAATAAAAAATCTAAATATTAATTGTTTGCTAAACTATCCATGAATATTTTTTACTTTATTTGTTTTTATGCATTTCCATTGCTATTTCTTTGTTGTGTTGCAATTTAATAGAACAGTTGTAATAAAACCAAGAAAGTTATTTAGCGCAATCTGTCCTTACAGGGTTGGTGTGATTGCACACATGGATAGGAGAGATTGTTACTAATAATAACTACAATTAAATTGTTAACAATAATAATTACACTTAAATGACATTGTTGTACGGTTTTTGTAAATAGATATTATTTTATTAGGAGTGAATATTTCAACCTAATGATTAAAGAATCAGAAAAAGGAAATAATTTTAAAAACGATTAAAAAATTTAATTAAAGGAAAAAAAATAAAGAATCAGAAAAAGCAAGTCCAGATAAGATTACAAAATAACATTAAGTTACATAATAACACGTTTAACTTAAAATTAGTCCATTTTCATTTTTCATTTTTTTATGCAAATTTACCTATAAGCTGCGTAATCTCTCCTAGCATGAAAACTATTGGGAACAATGCGCCATCTCTCCTAAGTAGCAGATGCGCAAACTCTCCAATTTCGGCAGGAGAGATTGCGCGGCCTTTTATTTAAACATGGCCGCTACTAAAATTAACCGTTGATATTCACATTGTTAGTCTAGATTAGTAGCTTATGAGAAACCGTTTAAGTTTAAAATATTTTGTACTACTGACATTGTATAGAAATAATGATGGATAGCTATGGAAATTCAAGCACTTACTTTGAGAAAACAAAACAAAATAGTAATACTTTATCTTAGACGATCAAAACAATCAACGTGCACTTTCAAGTAGGCACTCCATTACTGTTGTTGTACAACTACCTGGAGTCGCTGCGCGCTCACTCTGCACCTTCCCCCCAAACCTCTATGTGCGCAATCTCTCCGACTGCGCCATCTCTCCTGGCTTTACCTTATAATTATTCTGTAAATTTAAATTTTAAATGTAGTAATGAATTCTTTAATTGTTTCTTTTTCTGATTTTTATCGCTACAGAATCCATTACTTTTTGAAAATACTAAAATGACTTATTTTAAAACAATACTTAAAAATAAGTGATGAATATTTATAGAAAACTTCATATACAGCAGTATACAGAAATTTAATAAAGGTACTTTTATGTATCCCGCATACTACAATCATAATTTGAAACTAATTATATTAATTTTAACCTTGAATTTTTTTATAGAGGATTTTCAATCGTAAAACCATATCCCATCCCTGAATCTTTAGTTATTGACGCAGTTATGGGAAAATATTTTGAAAATGGACTGAATATAAAGAAGTGAAAAGAAATATTATTGTAAAATTAATATAAAATGATTAAAAACAATTTAGAATTTGAGACGTAGCAATCTGAGAATGAAAAATTTAGAATCTGAGAAATTTGCTAAATACACTGCTCAAAACAATTAAAGGATATTGCAGTTTTAGGTGGATTTTGTATCTGGGAAACTTTTTAGCTGATTGATACATGGTCGACAGACATAGTAGGTTATATGAGAATAAATTACACATGTTTCGCAGAAAAAAATGCATTTTATTGCGCATTTGTGTACAAAAGGAAAAAAACACAATTTGTGCTTATGAGAAAAAAAGAATAAGAAAAGGTGTTTTCTTCAAAGAAAATCATTTTCAGTAGGGGGTATGGTTTCCACGGGCGGCCAGCAACGTTGAACACCTTTGAGGCATGGACTCAATGAGGCTATTAATGACGAGTTGGGGTATTCTGCCACACTCTTCCAGAAGAGCTCTTTCCAGTTCTTGGAGAGTTTGTGGGGGTTGTTGGCGGCCAGAAAGTCGTTTTCCTAGAGCGTCCCAAACGTGCTCGATTGGATTCATGTCTGGAGAACATGCTGACCATTCCATTCGAACGATTCCTTCCTCGAAAAGGAAATCCTCCACCAGGTTTGCACGATGTGGCCTGCAGTTATCGTCCATTAAAATGAAGTTATCTCCGATTGCTGCAGCGTAAGGGACTACAATAGGTCTGAGGATCTCATCCCTATATCGGCGACGAATCAGAGCTCCATCTCGAATGATGTAGAGGTCAGTGCGCCCGTCAATGGAGATGCCACCATACACCAACACTCCTCCACCGCCAAATCTGACACTTTCGTGCACGAACGCAGGATTATTCCTACTACCACGGTCCCTCCAGATGAAAATACGCCTATTATCCGGATGCACAGAAAAACGGGACTCGTCAGAAAACAGAATATTGCTCCATTCATTTCTCCTCCAGTTGACATGCTCGGTTGCCCACTCCCTGCGGTCGCGACGATGCCTTGATGTTAATCTAACAAATACCATCGGTCGGCGAACATACAGACCTATAGCATGGAGCCGGTTTCGGACAGTTTGAGTTGAAGTCGTGGTGCCTGTAGTCGAGCGAAGGTGTTGTTGGAGAAGAGTAGCGTTCATGTTTCGGTGTCTCGGAGCTGTTAACGCTCAATACCGATCTTCATTGGGCGTTGTTGCCCGTCTACGACCTTGCCCTGGTCTTCGGCCTGCACATCCACTCTCCAAAAAACGGTTCCAGATCCTGGAAATGACACTTTGTGACACTCCAATGGCTTGCGCTACTTCGGCTTGAGTTTGGCCCCCTTCTAACCTACCAGCAATTCTCCAAGCTTCTGAATCTGTCAAATGACTTCGCTGAGACATCGTACTCATCGAAACAAAGCAATCACTGAATGCCGATCATCCTTGTCTTCATTCTCTTTTATCCAGTTAAAAGTCAAATTTCATTCGCTGCCGCTGAAGCGACGTTTTTGACGTCGAACTCAAAATTTGCATACTCCACAGTTTGAAAACCAGAAAAATTTGCATTTGTGATTCTCTTCTTCTATTTTCGGCAAAAAAAATTTCGTTTATATCTTTATTTTATATAAAACTTCAAATATCCTTTAATTGTTTTGAGCAGTGTAAATTTAAATAAATGAAGATTTTCAAAGGGAACTTCGATTTTGTAAGATGAATTTGCATTTTAATTATGCGAAAAAAAAATTTATTTTCTGATTTTATTTTCAGAAAAATTCATTAATTTTTGGATACACTAATATAATTTTATATGAAATATCACAAAAACAGTTAATATAGAAAAGTATGTATAAAGCAACGTAGCCAAAATAAATAAATAAATAAATAAATAACAATGTTAATTTTTCCATTCTGCATACGCTAAAAATAATTTACAACATTTTTTTTAAACGATAATCTATTTTTTTTTTCTGATAGCGGATTTGGAAGAATGCTGAAAAATGTCATCTGTTTCATAAATAATTCATGCAGTTATAGTAATTTTTTTAATAATGTAGTGAAAAGAATTAAAACAAACATTCTTATAAAGTTTATCTTCAATATCTGC
The DNA here is from genome assembly GCA_963931845.1 of Maratus michaelseni. NCBI lineage: Eukaryota > Metazoa > Arthropoda > Arachnida > Araneae > Salticidae > Maratus > Maratus michaelseni. The sequence continues at coordinate 327,689,119 of OZ007589.1, forward strand.
AAAAAAAAAATTAGAGTTTGAGACAAATAGTAAAACAATAAAGGATTCCAGAAAATTTTCTTTAAAGAAAGAAAACTCAAAATAAATTTCAATTTCTTATTAAAAAAATATTTGAATTGAATGAATTAGTTTTTATATTTTTTGATTTTCGTTTCGAAAATTCATTTTTTTGGTGCGCTAATGTATGGAAATAAAAACTAAGAAAAAATAGTTTATACAAAACAATAAGTATATTTCTATGTATAAAGTAATATTGTAAAGAAAGAATAATAATGCTAATTTATGTATTTAGCATAGGATAACAATAATCTGAAACCAATGTTATTGATTTTGACGTAGAATTTTCTTTTAGATCATTCTGAATCGTTTATTATCATCTCATCTACTTCATAAAATATTTATGAAATTATTGAATTTATTTTAAAACTAGACAGAAAATGAGGAAGTGATTAAAAATATTTTTACAAAATGTTTTCTAAATGCTTGGAATTAAAAAAGAGAAAAAAATATTAAAGAATGCAACTGAGAGTAAATTTAGCTTTCTAAAATTTCGAATTTCATTAGAATCAGCTTTTGTCAACTATAAAAGGGGATGATACCCTATATACATATATATTTCGATTTTCTAAATTTAAAGTGATACATGTAGAAATAAAATTTTCTTACTCATCAAACATTTGCTTTCAACGTAAAATTCGTTTAATAAATATGAGTTATTTTAAACTACATATATAAATAAACCTTGACGTTTCGGTTAATCTTTATAACAATATCATCAGGAGAAAACCTTTTTAAATATGAACAGCAAAAAAAATAAAATTTGTTACATGATTGATTCCAATGTCCTATCTGACACGACGCTAAAGTAACGGAATTACAACAATATATTCAAAATCCATTATTTTAGCGTCGTGTCAGTTAGGACATTGGAATCAACCATGTAACAAATTTTAATCTTTTTGCTGTTCATATTTAAGAAGGTTTCCTCCTGATGATGGTTATAAAGATTAACCGAAACGTCGAGGTTTATTTATATATGTAGTTTAAAATAACTCATATTTATTAAACGAATTTTACGTTGGAAGCAAATGTTTGATGAGTATGTGCGTGCAACGTAAAGTCCTTATTATTAAAATTTTCTTTTTTTTTTCTTTTTTTTGTGTGTGTGTGTGTGATTTTTATCCGTACAGAATTCATTAAATAGAATTGGAAATATTAATATGCCTCATTTGAAAAATAAATTTGTAAGTAAAAATAAGTGATGGACAATTAAACCTGCGCATACGGTCTTATACAAACGTTTATTGACACAAACTTTTTTATTTCACATACTACATTGACTATCAGAAAATAAATTCATTAATTTTTACCTCATTTTTTTTCTTTGAAAAAAACTCGAGAAAAAATTCGATTTTCATTCATGGATTTTGAGTCTTGCATCGAAATTTTACTTCTGATTTATAAGTTATTCATGAAATCATGAAAAAAGTTTTTTTTTTTTTGCAAATGGACTGAAAATGAAAAAATGGAAATGAATGTAAAATATATTTTCAATTCTTAAATAAATTTTAGATTTTGGGACATAGGATATGCGGCAAAAATTAAATAAATTAAAAAAAATTCAAAGTAAATTTCGTTTTGTAAAATAAATTTTTATTTAAATTACTTCTAATTTTAATCTCAGGAAAATTCATTAATATTTTAAACACTAATATAATTTTATTTTAAAAAAATCTAAGAAAAAATAGTTCATACAGATAAATGTTCATGAAATAAATTGTACGTGATTTTTTTTTTGTTGTTATTTTGCAGCAGAAGAAACCATTTATTTTTGGATGCACTAATGCATGTTTATAAAAAATATCTAAGAAAAAAACATTTGATAACTCTAATTTATGCATTATATATACGATACAACGTAATTTGAAACCAATTTCATTGATTTTAACTTCCTGGAAGATGATTTTTCAGTATGCATCCAGATTTCATCTGCTTCATAAATAAGTTATAGAGAAATCTTTTGAAATCATAAGCTAAAAGAAAGAATTGAAAACCAATGTAAATATATATGATGTGTCCTGAATACTTTAAGTTTTTTGATTTTGTGCATGAAATAAATTGTACGTGATTTTTTTTTTTTTTTTGTAGCAGAAGAAACCATTTATTTTTTGATGCACTAATGCATGTTTATAACAAATATCTAAGAAAAAAACAGATGTATTAAAACACTTGATAACTCTAATTTATGCATTATATATACGATAAAACATAATCTGAAACCAATGCCATTGATTTTTACTTTCTCGAAGATGATTTTTCAGTATGCATCCAGATTTCATCTGCTTCACAAATTAGTTATAGAAAAATCTTTTGAGATCATAAGCTAAAAGAAAGAATTGAAAACCAATGTAAATATATATGATGTGTCCTGAATACTTGAAAGTTTTTGAATTTTCAACAAAGAATATGCTGCATAATAAATGAAAAGTTTCAATAAACATTTCTTTAATGAAGCATTTGAGAAAAAGTTGATTTCTAAAATAAATAGGTATTTTAATAACTTGATATTATGGGATTTTCTGATTTTCTGATTTTCGTCTCAAAATAATTTATTTGTTTTTAAATGCACTATTTTTTTTATAAAACATATCTGAGAAGAAACTAAACAGAATTATGTATAAAGCAATGCAGTAAAAATTTTAATAAAACTAATTTCTACATTCAATGTACGATAAACATAATCTAGTTATTGGTTGTTTGGTTGTAACATCGAATTTTTTCTTCAATGATTTGCAATCATGCATTCAAATTTACACAAGTCTAAGTAAATTATTTATGCAGTTGTAGAAAAATCTTTTGAAAATACAGCAGAAAGAAAGAAATAAAAGAGAACAATAATGTACAATTTGAACCCAATGTTTAATATATATATATATATATATATATATATATATATATATTAATTTGAAACACAAAAGTATGCTGCATAGAAAAGAAATATATGAACAAAATATTTCTTTAAATGGAGACCATTAGGAGAAAATTTCGTTTTCTAAAAATTTCGATTTCTTCCTGTACTGGAATTACGTGGACTATATTTAATATTTTCCGATTTTCGTCTCAGAATAATTCCTTAAACTACCCGAACCCGAGCAGAGTATCTGCACTTTAGTGTCTACTCTTTTATCTGTGTTTACTCTTGTCTACTCTTTTACTATATGCATATTAGAAAACACGAATTTCAACATTATATGTATAAATATCATACATATATACTTCTCCACTTAGGACTAGGTACTTTGAAATAAAATATATATATATATACATCATAATATATGGACACTATTTAGAAATATGAAAACAGAGGTATTTTTTATTTTTTCATCATCGTGCATATAAAAACTTTGCATGGACACAATAGTTGTTGTATACTCTTTAAAATTAAAAAAGTGTATACATATTATTCTGAAAATATCTACACCATTCACAATTAGGAAAATATTTTTTTTTCTGCATCAAAAACGTCTTTATATACACAATTGTAAATTTCAGAGATCGAAGATATTACAGTAACTGAATCAAAAGATCTAATTCTTGAAAGACCCACATAGAACTGATCATAGCTAAATACTGGTTTTGGCAAATTTAAGCAATTTGTTTCAAAAATTTTACCTGGGGATTTATTTATAGTCATTTGAAAAGTTAATCGGATAGGAAGTTGTATATGCTTAAATGTAAAAGACATATTATTGTCTGATGGAATACGTGGTATTCGAGGGGGGAGAAAAGTGTTATTAATATTAGAATAATTTTTTATTTGATTGCATAACAATTATTCTGTTAGTTACTAACCGTAAGTCTTGTATCATTTCACAGACCTTTAACAGGTACTCAATTTCTTAGAAACAGTATGATAGCTCCTGGCTTTAATATCAGTCAATGAGGTGCCATTCCAATTGGTCTTAAAATGCTTAAAAGTTCTTCAATATATGCAAGTGGATCTTGTGGATCATCACTTATGATAGTTTCGATGCTTTCATAAACACTTTCAGTTCCTGGCATACATTGTAAAACAAAATTATTAATTTCAACTGACAAACTGTTTGTCGCTCGTCTTTTAAGCTCGTCTTTTCGTTTTTTATGGCTCGTCTTTTAAGTTTTTGAGCGGTCACCGTTAAAAAACAATGTTACTGAAAAGTTTTTGCACAGGATCTTGTATATCTGGATAGCAAATTGGTGGCAACTTAATAGTTTCCCCATTTTGACTTTCTCCAACCTGTCACATAGAACTTGCTAACTCTCTCTCTCTGTTTGAAGGGCACGCATATTTTGTGTAAGTTTCATAATGTAAAATTGATCTTGAACCTCTAAAAATGACAGGTAGAACTGACTTGAAGGAAATCTCCACCCAATAAGACTATTTTATTCATTTATTATTATTTATTATTATTTATTGTTATTATTTATTTGTTATTATTCAATCTATATTATAAATAACAAAGATATACATCCGCAACATTGACGTCATAACGGCGCGGATAACAATCAGGTTAAACTGCATAAGGTACAACAATGGAGTTAATATTTTAATTAATAACAAAATGGCGCGTTTCTTGGTTTGATTTCGCACTTTGTTTTCTTTCCTTTTCAGAAAGTAGCTAGTTTTTAAAATAAATAAGACAAATTATCCGCCAATTTTTACAAAAACTGTATTTTCGGATGAAAAAAAAAAAATCTACATATGTGTAGTGACTTTTAAATCGACACTTCAAATACTTTTCTTAATATTCGCAAATTAGTGAAAACAAAACTCTCGTTGCCATCGGGAAATGATAAATAATGGCGATTTCTGTGCAACGTACGATAGAGTAATATATATATATATATAGATTTTGGATATGCTATCACACACACACACACACACACATATATATATAATCTAAGCAATTTATATAAAAATTATGCATGAATCCATAAAGTAAAATGTTTAATAACGCTAAATTATGCATTGAGTATACGATAAGCATAATCTGAAACCAATGTTATTGATATTAACATCGAATTTCTCTTTGATGATTTAGAATCGTGCATCCAGATTTCATCGGCGTTATAAATTATTCATGCTGTTGGAGAAAATCTTTTGAAAATATTGTTAAAAGAAAGAAATGAAAATAAACTTTGTTAAAAACTGTATCCTCAATACGTAAGAAAAATAAGAATTTGGGACAAACACTATATTCTAAAAAAATAATAAGAATAATGTAGATAATTAATTCAGAGTAAATTAAAATTTCGATTAAAAAATAGTATTTAAATTTTACGAGCTAATTTTGATATTTTCGTATTCTTATTTAGATATTTTTATACAAACATACCAGGTGAACCCAAAGAAGGCGATTTCATCCAGTTTATAAATTGTAAATCCGAATATTCATTTTTTGTGAAACTCGGTCGTAGTTTTTCTTTATTTTTGCAAAAAACTGACAGCAACAGTCCGAAACTTCAAAGAAAGAAACAGACAGGGTCCGACATTCATTAAAAACTGAACTAAAAAGAGATGTGTTTGCAGCCGATCACTCCATTTACTTTCTGAAAACGAAAGGAAATTGGAGCCTAGTAATTTTTTAGTAATGAGCGAAAATTAAGAAAAGTAACTAAGATGTAGATTTTAATTTGTGAAGTGACTACATCTTGTGGTAATTTTAGAGTTTCATGCTTATTCCCAACACTCAAGTCCACATACACAAAACTCAGGTCCAAGTGTAACCTATTGTTAATAACTTGTCCTCTTTTAATTCGGCCTCTTTCGGTTTTGAAGCACTTTCTCCATTTAGCTACTCCCCAATTTATACATTCCAGTTTTAGGCCCAGGCCTTATGGTGCCTGGTACGGAGTCTCTTGAATTTTTGTGCGCCATACCTTTTTCACCACTCCTAACTTTTAAACTTGAATCTTGGACTCCTCTCCCACGCCACTTCCTTTATATTTTAATTGGGGACCTAGGGAACTTTTTTAAACATTTTTCCTTATTTTTGGAGCTTTTGTTTTATTTTTCTTCTAATGATAAATTCTAATCCAAGGCTTAATTTCGACTAATTGGAGATCTAAAGCGCTAAGTACTAGGGATTTTTAACAAGTTTTCATTTTAGGGCGGTGTTCTCAACCATCAGTTGGACACCAGCGAGTATGGTTGAAAACCTTACTATGGCCTCTTTGCGCCTCCTATTATAGTTCCCTTAAAAATGGCCCGGTTCACTAGGTTCGATTCACCTAACAACTTCTTAGGTTTTCCAGCTATTATATGAATAGCAAAGAAAATTCTCATATCTCAGCTACCACCATTTTTGAATATTAATCTTTTTGAGACCCTTGGTGCAGATTTTTAAAAAGTTTTCCGATTTCCCCTTGCAGTTTTCTTTATCATAGTTCTAGAGTCCTACGGCTATTTTATCTATGAAAACTTTCCTTAGTTCACAGCTAGCAACTTTTTCGAATATTAATCTTCTTTTTGGCTTTGTGGTGAACTTTCCATTATCCTCCACCAGATGGCAAGGAAAAGATAAAATTTGTGTTAGTGGCAACAGGTGTTTTCAAGAACTTTTTACCTTCACGTTTGTGGCAACAAGATAAGTTGTTGACACTCTGGACTGTTTTCCCGACTTCGCTTGCAGCGACTCACTTTTCTAATCTGACGCAAGGATGTAGCTTGCATTTTTCCTTATTTATTTGTACTTTAATTATTTGTGTATTTCTTTTGAAAAGATTAAATAATCTTTAGTTATAATGAAAGTTATTTTTACTTTAAGTTAGGACATCACTTATCAAACCTTAACACCAAATCCTAACACTGGTGAGACCCTCGTGTTTTGAACACGCATCGGATCGAGAAGATGCATAGCTGATCGAGAAATCGCTTTACATCGCAATATGATTTTGCACTGAAGCATGCAATTTTTCAAGAATACATCGTCTTATTATCTGGGTGATGCAAGGATATTTATATTTTCGCCAAAATGTGTTTGATTTTGTCCTGAAAACGCCGAATCTCACACGGATCAAGTAAACGGCGTATGTGATCTTATAATTTACCAGGATGTGGTCAGTAATCAATTTTGTTGGCATGGTAGCGGTAAGCTTTTTTCAATTTATTCGTATTTTTTAGTAAATGCTATTTTTTCGCACGATTTTATTGCCATAATCTGCTAATATTCATTTTTGTTGCACTCATGTTTATACAACCCTAGAATATTTTTGGAACATATTTTAAAATACTATCAACAATCCCTAAAATTTCGTATGTCAACTAGTTAATGCACTCAAACATTTGTAACTTTAACTTGTATATATAATTTGTAAATTTTTATTTCTGTGTTTTCATTCTTATTTTCCATAATTTTTCAAACTGCATAATCATGTCTGATCCACCAGACCCAGTTACTGCAAATAATCAAATAGCCCACGTAACAGTCAAACCCCCACCATTTTGGAAATCCAACCCCACTTTATGGTTTGTTAGGTTGGAAGCTAATTTTAGTTTGGCAAACATAAAGTCTGAAATTACTAAATTTAACCATGTCGTGGCATCGATTGATGCTGATGTTTTGATTTCTGTCAGCGACTTAACTGCTAATCCACCGCAAGTAAATCCATAAAACAGAGCTAAAAAAGCGATTAATCGATTCTCACTCCGAAAGTGAAGCATCGAGAATCCGCACTGTACTTCAAGGTCTCGAACTTGGCGATCAACGCCCTTCTCAATTGCTTACACGCATGCGCGCCTTAGCAGGCACATCTGTTGGCGAGCCGCTACATAAATCTTTATGGCTAGGGAGACTTCCGAATAATACTCAGTCCATCCTTGCTGCTCTTAATCAGGACCTCACCCAGTTAGCAACAATTGCTGATAAAATTCATGAGTTCACTTTTACTCCAGCGATAAATGCTACAAGTTCAGTCAAACCGGAATCCTCAAACAGTTTAGAGTTGCAAATCGCGCAGTTATCAAAACAAGTGAGTGAGCTGACACATCTTGTAAACAAACGCGATACCACACATGAAAGAGTACGAAACAATCATTTCCGAAGACGAAGTAAATCCCGTGATCGTTTTCAACAATACAAGGAACCAAGTGATGGCAAATGTTTTTATCATACCAATTTTGGCAAGAATGCTCGAAAATGTACACAACCCTGTTCTTTCCGACAAGCGGAAAACTAAATTGGCGATCGCCGGAAAGCCAGGATCGTGACCGCCACCTCCAGCGTATTCTCCTGGCCGATACTAAAACAAATTTGAAATATTTGATTGATACTGGAGCAGATATTTCCGTTCTTCCAAGGAATTCTGCCTCTCAGCCTAGAATATCAAGCGACTTGGTACTTTATGCCGCAAACGGTTCAACAATAAAAACTTATGGCACTAAACGTCTTACTCTCGACCTAAATTTACGCCGTAGTTTCACATGGCCATTTATTATTGCAGATGTACGTCAACCAATTATCGGAATTGATTTTTTAAAGCATTTTAATCTATTAGTTGATGCTAGGAACAATAAATTAATTGATGCTACTACTCAAATTTCTTCTGCTGCCGCTTCTGCTACTCTAAGCTCTGAAATTTCTAATATATCTTTTGCTTTTGGCGATTCACCATTTCAAAAAATTCTTAAAAAATATCCAAAAATTATAAACACTACACCATCCAAATTGTCTTCAAATTTGACAACATTTCATCATATTGAAACAACAGGTCTGCCTGTGTTTTCTAAGCCAAGACGTTTAGACCCTGATATGTTACGCGCTGCACGGCAAGAATTTGAGTATTTAATGTCTCAGGGAATAATTATACCCTCAAAAAGCCCATGGGCTAGTCCGCTACATATGGTAAAAAAACAAAACGGGGAATGGCGTCCATGCGGTGATTATCGGCGTCTCAATTCTGTCACTGTACCTGACAGGTACCCAGTGCCACATATTCATGATTGCACACAACTCTTATTCGGCAAAACTATTTTCTCTACCATAGACTTGACCAAAGCATATCACCAAATACCTGTAAACCCATCGGACATACAAAAAACCGCTATCACAACACCATTCGGTTTGTTTGAGTTTGTTTACATGCCTTTTGGCCTACGCAACGCTGGGCAAACAGTCCAGAGATTTATAAATGAGGTACTATCTGACCTAGAGTTTTGTATACCTTATTATGACGATATTTTGATTGCTTCTGCTAATGAAACTGAGCATATTAGACATCTCGACCAAGTTTGTAGCCGTTTGAATTTACATGGTTTAAAAATTAATCCCACCAAATGCGTTCTAGGACAATCCTCGGTAAAGTTCCTTGGCTGACTTGTGACGCCAGAGGGAGTTCAACCCCTCCCTGTGAAAGTGTCTACAATAAATGATTTCCCAAAACCGGAAACACTTTCACAATTAAAGCGTTTTGTTGCAATGTTAAATTTTTATCGGCGATTTCTGCCAAAGGCAGCTAAGAAACAAGCACCTCTTAACAATTTACTTCGTGACTGTAGGAAAAATGACAAACGTCCTGTCCCTTGGACTGACGAGGCACTTCTTGCTTTCACTCAGTGTAAATCGGACTTAGCCAATGCCACAACCCTCGCTTATCCTGCACCAGACCATGAACTCCACTTAATGGGTGACGCTTCTGACATTGCTGTTGGGGCAGCATTAAATTGCTTAACTCAAAGTGGCACAAAACCACTATCATTTTTCTCCCGTAAACTGAATGCAACAGAAATTAAATATAGCACATATGATAGAGAACTTCTCGCTATCTATTTATCTGTCAAACACTTTCGGCATTACCTGGAAGGCAGAAATTTCATAATATTTACTGACCATAAAACTTTAACACATGCATTTACTAAAAACTCTGATGCAATTTCTCCACGTCAACTCCGGCAGCTGGATTTTATTTCCCAGTTTTGCACGGATATTCGACATATCCCTGGCTCAGACAACGTAGTAGCAGATACGTTGTCAAGAATAAATTCTGTCAATGTTCAGTCAACTGATTTGGCTACAATTGCAGAAGCTCAACAACATGATGTCGAGCTGCAAGAGCTGTTAAAAAGTGACAAGATCTCCCTGTGTTTGAAACCTGTTGCAGTGACTCCAACCTTAAGTATATACTGTGACAGTAGCTGTGATACAATTCGATCTTATGTACCCAAAGATTTTCGCAAAAGAATTTTTGCATCCCTGCATAACTTATCACACCCAGGCACTAGAGCATCCAAAAAACTCATCCAATCTAGATTTGTTTGGCCGTCTATGTCAAAAGATATCAACACTTGGACTCGGTGTTGTATAAAGTGTCAAAGGGCAAAAGTGTCTAGACACACATCCAGCCCTCTCCAAAGTTTTCAGCTACCTCACCGCAGATTCGACCATGTGCACATCGACATTGTGGGATCTCTAACATCATCAGATGGTTTCCAGTACTTACTCACCTGCATAGATCGCTTTACACGCTGGCCTGAAGCAATTCCTATTGCTGACATATATGCAGAAACTGTTGCAAAAGCCTTTGTTGCAAATTGGATTTCATGATTTGGAATCCCTACCCTCATAACTTCAGACCAGGGCAGACAATTTGAAAGCAACCTATTCTCCATCCTTAATAAGATGTTGGGTATCCAGAAGACCCGCACAACACCATACCACCCAAAAAGCAACGGTTTAGTTGAGCGATTCCATCGTTCTCTAAAACAAGCACTTCGATCCCATGAATCTAAATGGACTGAATCACTCCCTATTGTCTTGCTTGGACTTAGATCTTCATTCAAAGCAGACCTTGACTGCACCAGTGCTGAGCTCGTTTATGGTGCACCACTAAGACTCCCATGTGAAATGATCGACCACCCACAAATTGATATCCAACCTCATGACTTTTTACAAACATTGCGAGACACCATGAACTCATTAAAACCTACTCCAACTTCTGCACATGCCAAGCCCGCTGTTTTTGTTCACCCGTCCCTCAAAACATGCACTCATGTGTTTGTGAGGCATGATGCTGTAAAGAAGTCCCTTCAAAGTCCTTCAGTGGTCCATTCAGTGTAATGCAAAGAGGCGACAAGACTTTCACTATCAACATGAATGGCAGACAAACTGTCATCAGTATTGATAGACTGAAACCCGCCTTCTTAGAAACTTCTGATTTCTCCACCACCCCAATTACCCAGCAGTTGCCTATACCACAACACTGTACCGAACAATCTTCACAAGCTAATGCCTCAACTTCCCGACCTGACCCAGGGAACACAGATCCACTTCAAAAGACTCTTGTGACAACTCGTTCTGGTCGTCGTGTCCGATTCAACACACGGTACCTCTGAACTGAGTGCCTCAGGCACTTGGGGGGGAGTACTGTGGTGAACTTTGCATTATCCTCCACCAGATGGCAAGTAAAAGATAAAATTTGTGTTAGTGGCAACAGGTGTTTTCAAGAACTTTTTACCTTCACGTTTGTGGCAACAAGATAAGTTGTTGACACTCTGGACTGTTTTCCCGACTTCGCTTGAAGCGACTCACTTTTCTAATCTGACGCAAGGATGTAGCTTGCATTTTTCCTTATTTATTTGTACCTTAATTATTTGTGTATTTCTTTTGAAAAGATTAAATAATCTTTAGTTATAATGAAAGTTATTTTTACTTTAAGTTAGGACATCACTTATCAAACCCTAACACCAAATCCTAACAGCTTCAACATACGCTTACTTACTACCGTCGTAAATTAAAAATCGCGTTACTGTTAAAGGAAAGTGGTTAAGGTAACAGGGGGGGGGGTCATCCGTTAATTTAATACGGTGTTGTTGTTAAAGGTGATTCGTTAACTTTATGGCCACCATCCACCGCCTGGGGGCGAATTCTTTTCTCGGATTCTATGGGCTCAATTTCAACGGGAATTGGTTCATTCAACGTCACTTACGATTCAGCTACTTTCTGCATTATGAAAGTTTTTCTTAGACTTCAGTTACCACCATTTTCAAACAGTTATAGGCGCATTCTTTTCTCGAGTTCTATGGACCCGACTTCAACGGAATTGGTATATCCAACTTAGCTTACGATTCCGCTACTTTCTGAATTGTGAAAGTTTATCTTAGACTTCCGTATCCACCATTTTCGAACATTAACGTCACATTCTTTACTTCTATTGGGTTCGATATCAACGGGAAATGATTCATTTAACTTAGCTTATGATTGTCATACAGATTTTAGTTGCAACTTTCACCGCCAGGAAGCGCATACGTATCTCGGGTTCTATGCGCTCTGTTACAACGGGATTTATCTCATCCAACATGATTTTTGATTCTCTTACATATTGTAGTTACGCTTTCGAGCACCAGGGATGAATTTTTTTCTCGGGTTCTATGGGTGTGATTACTACGGTTTTGGATCATTCAACTTGGTTTTCGATTGTCTCCGGCACGTGCAAATCAATCCCAGTATACGCTACCATAGGTAGCGGGGACCCATGCCACAGATTCCTTCGGAAAAAAGTATGCTCGGAACACACTAGACGCTGCCGAAAGCAGTGTGGCTCCAGAAACTAGGTTCATTTGAAACACTATACGCTGTTGAAGGTAGTGGAGCCAACGAAACTAGATTCATCGAAAACACTATACGTTGCTGAAGGCAGTGGTGCTCCTGAAACTAGCTTCATTTGAAATATTTTCCGAAGATATAAAATAATACAAACTTGAGGTTTGTTTAAGGCTATTATCATGCGCCTAGGTTACTCCAAGCGGGTCAGCTAGTAATAAATGTAACAAATGTAATTTAGGTACAAATTATTTTAGTAATACGACCGAGTTAAACATGCTCAGATCCCACCATCAGCTTCAATACACGGGCACGCTGCTGATAGTAGATACAATATTTATAATTAACATGTATTTCTTATTAAAATAAATTTCACACTACTTACATTGTTAATTGGCTTTATTTCGCTATCTCTCAAATATTTCCGTATTTTTTCAAGATAGAGTTGATAACTGCATTCACTCTTATATGAGAACTCATAGTCGTATTAGTATCTGCAGACAAGCGTTCAACAAGTCTAGCTTTAATCGTTCAAAATTTATTTGAGTGTTTATTGATTTTAATTTGAACCCTGTATCAGTTTCATCCTACTTAAAAAGTTTCCGGGCACAAACAGTTCTGCATATTCATGTTTTTATGAAGCACTACTAATATCACTATAAATCTATGCGCACCATATCCAATAGAAATCCTGTAAATGTGATGTTAATCACTTATTTAAATTTCGTAACAATTCAAGTATATTTATGAATATTAGAGAGAGAATAGTGGGCTAGACAATCTGACAAACCGAGGTTTTAAACAATTTTAATTTATATTGGATAGTATAATACGATTTAATTTAATTTTTAATAACTTTTGTATGTACATTACTTTTTAAAATATACTCACATTTATTAGTCTTGTATAAATTTATCATTTCATTCCTATAGTTTAAGACAGTGCAAATCTTGAATATATTTTCAGTATTATTTTTGAAAAAAATGTATTTAAAAAGCCTTAAAAATATAATTAAGGATATCTTATAAAATATTTTTTTGGCATGCTACATTAAATAAAATAATTATAAATATTAAAATAAATTTGTTAAGTTCTCGAAAATGTCCATATTTCTGCTTTTCAAGGTATTGAAATGAAAGTTATATAGTAATGCAATAGTTATTTATTACTTATAATACATAAAACTATTTAGTATTTCAATAGATATCACAGCATTCAAAAACATGCAGCATCCAGAAGGTAAGTTTCGTTGGCCAGTAAAAAAATGTTCAAAATTTAATGCTACAAAATGTTTATTGTATAGTGAAGACATGCTTTCACCTTTCGGACTATGCTTCACCATAATCGACACTCCTATTGAGACACTTACCATAGTAACACACCACACCTGGTATTCTCATATAGAAGAGCGATACCATTTTTCATGATGATCAAGATTTTTGGCATTTACTTCTTCATCTTGGAATTAGTTGCCAACAAATAAAGCTTTTAAAGAGTTTAATATCAAGGTTTCTGCTTAAATGTGGATGGGGAACCAGGAGGAAATGGTCGCTCACTGTACCAATCTCATTTATCTGTCGGATTAACCGTTCACACCCTTGCCAACGCCGTACAAATCAGTCACACTTGGTCTGTTCATCACTTCACTAATCTGGTGGTGAGTATTAGCTGAGCATACTTGACAAACGGCCGGCGGCGTTTCAGTCTTCTTGATCATCTCAATCCACTACGAAGCGTCTGCACTTATGTTCTCTCTAACACATGTGTTCTTGTTTTGCCGATGGATGCAACTACTCGAGTAGCATGCATACTTTTGAAAATAGCTGCGGTATGTATTTCAATCAGAGATATCTTTTTGTGTGCATTTTACAGATAAAAATTCGATTTCGAATATTTTAAAAATTTAGGACAGTGGTACACTATAAGAAAACATCCAATAAGAGCCAAATATAATCCACAGAAGAAATTATAGCCATTGCATTTATAAATCTACTTATTTTGAGTTCTTTGCATCTCAAATTTACTACACTATATTTCCAATGATGACCGGTCACTTGCGATTTTAGACGTTTCGTTAAATATCTGGAAAGATACATGAAGAATTATCCTGAAACTTCAGGAGTGTAAACAACATGATAGACGTCATATATTTCCGCAAAGATTTTTTTCCGAAACCCCATAAGGGGCCGTCAACAAATTGAAGAAAAACGAATATATTTTGGAAAACCCTGTAAAAATTAATATTGCAAAAGCATTCAAACTGTAGATTATGATTAAGTGGCTTATTGTAATAATTTGGGTTCATTTTTATGAAGATAGCATGTATACTCGAAGAGAAATTCAGGTTTTTATAAAAACAGTCCCAAATTTTACCAATTTTTTTGCTTGTAAGTTGCAGAGTTTTTAATATAAAAACAAGTTATTTTCAGATAATATGACAAACAAAATTATACACAATACCCTGCAATCAGAATTAAAAAATAATAAAAATTGTATGAAAAAGGAGCCGGTTAACTAAATATTGTTTCACTGTGCATGCCCGAATGTGCACTGTACATGCTCGAAATTCGCTGTTCCCAAAAGGAAGCAAAAAGATGAGGGGTTGTATCAAATATAGAATGAGAGACACTTCGTTCTTATTATGTCAACTTTCATAAGCTAGTATATTTGGATACAACCCCTCATCGTTTTGCTTCCTTTTGGGAACAGCGAAATTCGAGATTATTCTATCGACGATTACTATCAGAATTTTCAAGCTATGTTTTTGCGACTTCCATAAAAGTTGGTCTATACATTTAGCTAATATATTATGCACAGTATATTTTGATTGAATTCGCGCATGCGCGGTGAAACAATATTTAGTAAACCTGCTCATTTTTCATACAATTTTTATTATTTTTTAATTCTGATTGCAGGGTATTGTGTATAATTTTGTTTGTCATATTTTCTGAAAATAACTTGTTTTTATATTAAAACCTCTGCAACTTACAAGCAAAAAACTTGGTAAAATTTGGGACTGTTTTTATAAAAACCTGAATTTCTCTTCGAGTATACATGCTATCTTCATAAAAATGAACCCAAATTATTACAAAAAGCCACTTAATCATAATCTACAGTTTGATTGCTTTTGCAATATTAGTTTTTACAGGGTTATCCAAAAGATATTCGTTTTTCTTCAATTTGTTGACGGCCCCTTATGGGGTTTCGGGAAAAAATCTTTGCGGAAATATACAATGTTTATCATGTTGTTTACACTCCTGAAGTGTCAGGATAATTCAACATGTATCTTTCCAGATATTCAACAAAACGTCTAAAATCGCAAGTGACCGGTCATCATTGGAAATATAGTGTATTACACGTTAATAGAAAGAGGACAAATTTTGGTTCAAATTATACTAACAAACGTCTCCTTGTGTAATACCCCTATTACACACTGATGCAGCGTTAAAGCTTTATGCACTTCACTGGCATTTTCAGAATTATGGAATATAAGCATGATTCTATTTCTGAGCATTCATGCATCAATATCCGCATTGTGGAATGCTTTAAATGTTCCAAATACTGATAAATCGATAGGTTATCTCTATATTATATATCTCTTATCTCATTCTATATATTATCTCTTATCTATATAGGTTATCTCCACACTTATATATATATATATATATGTGTGTGTGTGTGTGTGTGTCTGTGTGAATATCCACAGATATATTTTTAATTACTTAACCAACTTGAGGGGCCGTATGAAATGAAGTCGAGGGCTGCATATGGCACGAGGGCCTCATAATGTTCGTTGTAAAAGCTTTGCTATTTCGCACCATACCACTCCTCCTTATACCTGATAATAAACAGAATAAATAAATGTTATTCAAGCATATTCCGATATAATGCGTACAACAAAATATCTTGGAGGTTTAGGCATGCGTAATTCGGAAAATAAAATGTTTGTGTGTAATAAAGCTTTTTTAGAAAGCAATCCTATATTGTGTTATTGTAATTCAGATGTGTGATCTGAATCTCATAATTAAATGCTCGAAATTAATGAGATTGATCATGAGACAAAAAAAATGAATGTATATCAAATAACGTAAAAATAATATCTACAGTTATAGAAATACTTTCGCATACATTTCCACTTATTTCTCTCTTAGTTTCAATAGCAAGTATTTTGTCGTATTATAAAAAAGTTAATGTGTAAATATTATTTTATTTAAATAAATATCATATTATAAAATTACATAAAAGCTACATTTTTAAAATTTTCAAACATGTACTTTATGATAAACCGTAAAAATAAATGCAATTCAAACAACATTCATATAAATGCGTATAGTGACTATCTTGGGTGTTCTTATTCACATAAATCAATAAGTCAGATTTTGTATGGAAATAAATACTATTGATTGAGAAATTACGTTACATACCAAGTAGGTATTAGTATCAGGGCACTGAATATGATAACCAAATGCTTCCATCACAGGATACGGATTTATGTATAAAAGAGAATGAAAATAAAAGTTATAACTATATTTCTGAGAAATATATGTACGAATAAGTACAATAATGATTTTCTATTGCCTAAAAGATATAGTAGTCTATCAATAATAACGAAATGTGATCCATTTTATGCAATCTTATACTGGTCTTTGACCTTTTCTATCGTACAGCTAAAAAAATGAATTTATGAGAAAATATGTTTAAAACATTGTTTACAAGATTAGAATATTCAAATTAAATGAACGTATTTACAAATATACATAGTTATGTGCATCTAATATAAATGCATGTAAATATGTATATATTAATTTATATATGAATAATTTTATTGCATTTCAATATTTGAATCTTGAAAATATATATTAAATACACTGTTCAAAACAATTAAAGGATATTGCAGTTTTAGGTGGATTTTGTATCTGGGAAACTTTTTAGCTGATTGATACATGGTCGACAGATATAGTAGGTTATATGAGAATAAATTACACATGTTTGGCAGAAAAAAAATGCATTTTATTGCGCATTTGTGTACAAAAGGAAAAAAACACAATTTGTGCATATGAGAAAAAAAGAATAAGAAAAGGTGTTTTCTTCAAAGAAAATCATTTTCAGTAGGGGGTATGGTTTCCACGGGCGCCCAGCAACGTTGAACACTTTTGAGGCATGGACTCAATGAGGCTATTAATGACGAGTTGGAGTATTCTGCCCCACTCTTCCAGAAGAGCTCTTTCCAGTTCTTGGAGAGTTTGTGGGGGTTGTTGGCGGCCAGAAACTCGTCTTCCTAGAGCATCCCAAACGTGCTCGATTGGATTCATGTCTGGAGAACACGCTGGCCATTCCATTCGAACGATTCCTTCCTCGAAAAGGAAATCTTCCACCAGGTTTGCACGATGTGGTCTGCAGTTACCGTCCATTAAAATGAAGTTATCTCCGATTGCTGCAGCGTAAGGGACTACAATAGGTCTGAGGATCTCATCCCTATATCGGCGACCAGTCAGAGCTCCATCTCGAATGATGTAGAGGTCAGTGCGCCCGTCAATGGAGATGCCACCATACACCAACACTCCTCCACCGCCAAATCTGACACTTTCGTGCACGAACGCAGGATTATTCCTACTGCCACGGTCCCTCCAGATGAAAATACGCCTATTATCCGGATGCACAGAAAAACGGGACTCATCAGAAAACAGAATATTGCTCCATTCATTTCTTCTCCAGTTGACATGCTCGGTTGCCCACTCCCTGCGGTCGTGACGATGCCTTGATGTTAATCTAACACATAACATCGGTCGGCGAGCATACAGACCTACAGCATGGAGCCGGTTTCGGACAGTCTGAGTTGAAATCGTGGTGCCTGTAGCCGAGCGAAGGTGTTGTTGGAGAAGAGTAGCGTTCATGTTTCGGTGTCTCCGAGCTGTTAACGCTAAATACCGATCTTCATTGGGCGTTGTTGCCCGTCTACGACCTTGCCCTGGTCTTCGGCCTGCACATCCACTCTCCAAAAAACGGTTCCAGATCCTGGAAATGACACTTTGTGACACTCCAATGGCTTGCGCTACTTCGGCTTGAGTTTGGCCCCCTTCTAACCTACCAACAATTCTCCAAGCTTCTGAATCTGTCAAATGACTTCGCTGAGACATCGTACTCATCGAAACAAAGCAATCACTGAATGCCGATCATCCTTGTCTTCATTCTCTTTTATCCAGTTGAAAGTCAAATTTCATTCGCTGCCGCTGAAGCGACGTTTTTGACGTCGAACTCAAAATTTGCATACTCCACAGTTTGAAAACCAGAAAAATTTGCATTTGTGATTCTCTTCTTCTATTTTCGGCAAAAAAAAATTCGTTTATATCTTTATTTTATATAAAACTTCAAATATCCTTTAATTGTTTTGAGCAGTGTATATTTCTCAAGAATTCAGCTAGTTCTATGCAACTATTATAGAATGAGACAAATACATCTGTAAGTAAAATTGATCACAGTAAATCATTAATAATAACCTATAGTTTTCAGACAACATATATTCAAATTTTCATGTATAGTACTTCTAATAGCAATACGTAATAAGGTATAAAATATTTAGGAAATTATTAAAATGAAACTACACTTTCATTAATTGTTAATATCAATAACAAGGATAAGAAAACTTCTCTTCTTAGAACATATAAAAACGAGAAAGAAAAATCATGAATCAAGCACAGATTATGAAACACTTTCCAACATTAACATAATACTTTAACAAACCTTCGCTGTTTAATAAGGTAAGTAAAATACCTAAGTAAATATTTTAGAAAACGCAAGACACATTTGAAAAACAGATTTCAGAAATTAGTGGCCAAACCCAGGAATATTCCCCCATTCTTTTGTGCAGCCTTGTATATAATCTATATTGTAAATACTCTATATAATATGCTGCAATTTAGCTTACTATAATAAAACACATAACACAGTTGAAAATTCACCTTCAGCAGTTTCTATACCAATAGACGGAAACATATTTGAATACTTTTGTACAGCGCTGTCTACTAGCGTAAAATTATTATACACTCCGCATATTAAGGTAAAGTTTAATTCAGGCAAAAACACGCTGAAATCTATTGAGATCACACTTATCAGAAATTATCATACAGAGGCGGCGACCATGTATCCAGTTTTTCGCGTGGCTCTCTATATATGATTTTATTTATATTAAAAAACAACTCATAGTATACTAAATATATTTCCGGTTCAACATGCGTAACCCAATTAAAAAAAACACTTTAACACTAGAACGTCCGGAAATTCTGACATCCTAAAACAGCCGCCGATGTCATTTCGACACCACTAATTTAATTATGCAAAATGGACACTATAAATTCTAATTCAGCACTATTTCGTCATTGTACTTTAATTAAGCTTATATCCTTAACTTTTCACAAAAGAACGATGCTTTATTTTACAGAAAAATATATTAAATCAAAACGGCGGACAATTTCGACATCCGAAAACAGCCGTCGGTGTCATTTCGACACCACCAATTTAGTTATGAAAAAATGGTGCTATAAATTCTAATTTAACACTATATTGCGTCATTGTGTTTTAATTAAGCTTATATTGTTATATTTTCACAAAAGAACGATGATTTATTGTAAATTCTGCTTGGTGTCGAAATGACACCAGCGGACATTCTAGGTAAATTGGGCTGTGATTTTTTTAAAAATCGAATCACATAATAAAAATTTCGACAGTCTTCTTAGTACGTAAAATGATTAAAAGTCATACAATTTGAAGAATACAGGAAAAAAAATGTGATAGAGAGATAAAGCTAAATTCGGTTTGGTGTCGAAATGACACCAACGGACGTTCTAGTGTTAAGGAATTTACGCTGATACACAGTCATGCTTACGAATACTTTTGTGTAGCCCTAGCAGTTATACACTGTAAACTAAAATGTATGAAATTCAGACACTTAAGTGTTTGAAACGGATGGTTAAAAAAACAGACAATTTGAAGTGTCGTAATTTTTCAGACATTTATTTGTATCTGAATTTCAGACATTTGAAACGTCTGAATCGTGGTCATTTTTGTGCTCCGATTTATCGACAACAGACAGCCATTTCTGACCATAATTTTTAAAGCATTAAAGACAGCCATATTTGACCACATTAAATCCTTAATAATTGGGAAAATATTTGAATATAAAGCAGGGCTGAAAATTGTTCAAGAAGCAGAACCTGATTAAAGCATGGGCATACTGGGCCATGGTACAGCCGGTCTCCCCCAACCCCGACGATTTTAGGGTCCCCAAATTTGATATGCAATTTTCGTAAAGCTGATACTCTAAATCTATTTAGATATTGTACTACTGATTATATTCAGTGTTTTGAATTTTTACAGTAAGATAAGATTGAAGAAAAAAATTATATCTATAAAACAGTAAAACCTCTCAATAATTTGTCCGCTATTCGGAGGTGCGTGTTTTTCAGAAGTAAAATTATGTAATTATGATGTGTATGCATCGCGAAATGAAAAAGTAGTTCGCTAAATGGAGGTGTCTGTTATGGAGGTTTCACTACGCTGTGAAGGTAAAACCTCCATAACAAACATTCTCGAATAGCGGACACCTATCGAACACCCATATTTTTCCATCCCAACGCACACATATTTACATACTTTTACCTCTAAAAGCAGACACCTTCAAATAGCGGACAAATTCCGCAATCAAGAGCTGTCCGCTATTGAGAGGTTTTACAGTTTTTAGATAGGCATATTTTTTATTTTTTATTTTATCTTGCTGTAAAAGGTCAAAATATTGATCATAATCAGTGCAACGTAAAAAAAAAAAAAAAAAAAAAAAAAATTAGCGTTACTAAAATTACACACCAAATTTGGGTCCCCCTAAAATCGGGGGGTGGAGGTTGGGGAGGAACAAGCAGTGCCATAGCCCAGTTTGTCCAGCCTTTAATGAGGTTCTTCTTCTGGAACAATCCCCAGTCCTGCTTTACATTAAAATATTTTCCCATTTATTACTATACAATCGCAGAAAAATGATTCATTTAAATATTAATTTATTTTACATATTTTAAATACTAAGTTATTTTACATGCAATCGAATTACAGTAAAGCTAACCTTATCTACCTGATCTAACTTAAACTAAAACTGAGACTATAGACTTTTAATACTTTTTTGATAATTCTCTTTAAAATTTGCACAACTGAAAGCGTTTTTTAAATATTCAGGATTTTTATACCACAAATTTTGTCACTCATCCACAAATTATTAAAATTATTTATTAAAAGCAGATAACACATTCAACATACTTAATGTTATCCTGATACTCATTAATAAAACTGCATCAGATAGTAATATTATTCATGATAAATTTTATGTGGTTCAGTGAATATATCTTCAGAGCATCCGAAGACTTCCAAAAATTTCGTCAAAATGTTCATAAAAGTCAGATTAGGATAGTTTGTCTCTTGTACCATTAATATCTCTCAATCTTAGAAATTTCTAAAAAGATAATATGTTTGTCTGCATCCAATTTAAATAGCTTCTTGGAAACTGCAAAATAGACAGAAATTCGTAATTAAATCAGAAAAGTTGTTTTAATAACTTTTGAACCAATTATTTATTATATAATTGGCGTATATTTATTATATTTACAACATTTATAGATAAATAAAATTCAAAATCAGTCAACTGATTTATTTCTTTTTTGGTGTTTGAAACTTTTGTGTATTTTATTTTCAATTTTTCGTGTTGCCTTTGTTAATAAAGGATTAAAACGATAATGATAAAGTTGTCGATTTTATTTTGAATGGTTCTAATTAAAGTGTTTTATGCAATGTATTTCTTCTATTTCGTTTAGTACATTGTTATAGTTCTACATAAAAATTTCAAATATTACGTAAATGAGGTAAAGTGGCTCCAACATGATTGACTATCAAAGACCAAAACTTTATTGAAATGAATTGTGTATTGCATAATCGATCATGTATTAAATAATTGAATAAATGTTCATCGTATTTCATATAAAATTTACTAAAATATGATAAGAGAAATATGAAAGAGAAATATGTGGAAAAAGTTCACAATAAATATTTAAAAGGTAATTTAAATTAAACATAGAAGAGATATAATGATTTTATCGCAATTATTTATTTTTAAAATACGCTCTTTTACATATTAAAAAAAACACTGTCTCAAAAGTCAAGATTTCCATTATCAAACGAACGTTAACAAATTCTGGATTTCTTTCAACCAACTAACTGTTTATTTTGAACAGTATAACAGCAAATATTGAATTTCCTTTTGGTTATTTAATATGCCGAAAGGTATGTAATTCATTGAAGAGTTTTTGAGAAAAAACATATTGAACTTTACAATAAATCGTGTACAACCAACTTTATGCACTTATGAGAAATAACAAAGTAATAACAATCATCCTTTAAAGTTAATTATTTGAATCATTAGAATGACATAATATTATAAGCCGATGCATATATTTCTGGCCTATGAGATTCACGGTTTTAATTAACGTTAAATCTTTTCAAAACCGTTTTTATGTTTCTTATACAGGAAGGATAGCCTTTTTCTGCAATTCTACATGCTTATAAATTAGTAAATGGACATAAACTTAATATGTTAAATGTCCACTGCATGCGTAAAAGTATAATCTTTAAGTTACGATACTTATATATATATATAAATTAAAATTCATGCATTTGTTTGTGCGAGATCTTTCTTACCAAATCAAAAAAATAATGTTTTGAGATATAAATCACATTTAAAGTTTATATAATCTTATGTTTTACCTCTAGTTTGTAGAAAGTATATTTGTGCTATTAATATTTGTACTAGTACAGCTACGGTAGAACCAGGTTAAAATCAATGTGGAAGCTGCCGCTTATTTTAAAATTAAAAGAATTCATTAAAAGAAATAAAAGGATTTTTGTACAGTCCAGAACCTCTTTTTCATAAGAATGTAAGTGTGACATATATTGGAAATTCTAGCTTTTTTCATATTTGGAAGCTTTATCCACAGAATACTACTTCAAGTTCTCCCAAGTACTTCGAAAATGAGAACAGTAACTTTATTCTTATTATTAAGCAACTTTGGAAAACTTTTGAAATATTTAAAGTAGCATTAAGGATACATTAGCTAGAAAATATTTAATCGAGTTATATTTTAAATAAATCTAACAATTCATCAGAAACTAAATTTTATTAAAATGAGATAATTTGAAAATTTAATTAAAATGTGGCGTTAAAGAAGATCAATATTTCACTTGATTATTGAAAGAACGAAATATTTAAATACAAGAACCATTAATATGTTTAAAACGTAATTTAAATGTTCAAAATTGTTTTAATAATAGATGATGCTTTGAAATTATTAGTGAATTAACATTTTAGTCATAAGTCATTAATGTAGATTTTTTCTGAGGTTGTTTAAGTAAAACATTAAACATTTTAAATTTGCGATCAAATCTTATAAGCTATAAGATGGAAGATTATCATACGTTAAGCATTCTAATTAAAGTTGTCTATCCAACTTCTAAAAAATATCACTTCAATACTTTTTACATAACTGCCAATCTGTTGACGATGATCCAAGGGTTTTGACTGATAAGTTAAGTCTAGGTACTGTCACATGGAAACTGGGCAATTGTGTGTTGGTCGAAATTGCCTAAGGCTCAAAATTTAAGATGGAGAATTACACTTTTAAAAACTGCAGTACAATTTCATGATTTCCATATTTTTATGTTGTACTTTACCAAAATAATTTTACTAGATGATAAAAATCACATATTTCCCTTTGAATTTCTGACTGCTTTCGCAAAAGCAAATTTATTTTAAAAATTAGATTTGAGAATAATGTGGCATAAAGGTCCTATATAATCGTAGCAAATAAATTACATATGTATATTTTTATACAGTTATCGAGCATATATTTAAACACATTGTACCAATTTTTATAAAAGAACGTTTTACTTTGTACGTTTTTAAGTTGTACAAGTTAATGCATCTCCTCTCCATACCACGAATGGACAAGCTTTTTGTTTTGTTTTGTTTTTCATTGCACTTCTCTATGCATTTTATTCGTCTCATTTGGCAACATCAGACTTTCCTCTTTTAACCTGCATGGGAAAATTGCCATCGAGGATGTCACGTGATTTCGGATGATCCGGTCTTGATAGAGAGCTCAGCAGAAATAACACCAGATGACAGTAAAAAACTGTACCACCACGAGGATAAGTCTCTTTTTACAGTATATAAATGCGTAAAGAAATCGTAATGGGCGCATACAGTTGTTACAGTCCTTGCCAGATACCCTAAAATTTTCACATTTCCCTCTTAGTTAGCTATCGACTAATCATCACTTGACATTTGAGTGTATACCAATGTGTACATACTTGGAAAAAAGTGAACACCCCCTGTTAATTCTGCTGCCATAATTGTAAAAGATATATGTACTAATCGACTAAGAATAATATTTACTATTAAATATTATACTAAATTATTTTTCATCGGTCGTCTCCGTGTTAAAATGTGTACGAACTTTTATTTTTCAAACATAAACAATTGCTTTTGACTTTTTTTCCCATTTATTGAATCGAAGTAGACCAAAAAATGTATATTTTATATGCTGTTTATTTAATCCTCCATGCTGTTAAAAAATAAAATGTCTCAGAGATATAGCTTATATAGTTAGAAAAGTAAATTAAGAACTTCCCAGCAAAAATTTCATGAAATAAATTTATTAGACGGAAAAGTTACATAGAAAATGAAAGTATAAAATAATCTATATTTTTACAAAAGAAAACCTAAACTATATAATAAAAATAGATCCAGTTTTCTGTCTGTAATATTCTTTTTTGTGGATGCAAATGATGACAGGCGAATCCCTCAGACAGTCAAATTTAAAATAGGTCTCTAAATCTATTGATAGAAATGAGCTTAAAACTCATATAGCCATGTTTTTCACAATTCATTTTCTTTTTCTGTAAAAATTAAGGTAGGTCATAATTCATATATTCATAATTGTAATTGATCGTAATTTTCATAATTAAAAATTCGGTTAATTAAACAGTGCTGGATTATGTTTGGGTTCATTTAGTGAATCTCACAAAACAGAAAAAATTAATCAGATGATATTCTACAAAGGTACAAATTAATGTTTGTCACGTTGATTCAACATTGCATTGTAAAACTTTGACCACTTCTAACTCTATGAAAAAATGCATGAACTGAATAATTTTCCTGGCTACTTCCACCTAATTAACTTAAAATTGGATCCCAATTCAAAGTATCAAATGCGGGTGTTACCATTGAAAAACATTAAGTCAGTGCAAGACGCTATTGACCTTGACTTGTTATGCGTATGTGTATATACAGGGTGTATCTGAAATGCTTCAAAAAACTTAGTGGGATGATAGTACTCATGAAGACGAACAAAAACTGCAATGGAACATGGGGTCGCAAATGACGTTTGAAGGAAGAAAATCGAAAAAATGCGTCTGGAAGTGGACAAACTGAGACAAGAAAGAAGTACTCCAGAAAATTATTTGTTGCACAGAATAGGTACAACACAGCTCGTGATGTCCAGAGAAAACAAATATTTTACAACAATTGTTCAAAATGTTGACCGCGAACATTATTACACAGAGTACATCTACGGAGGAACGACTGGCGGACACGCTCGAAGATTCCGGGAGTTTCCTGGATTTCTTCTGCAGCGGTCACAATACGCGCTACTACTTTTTCTGGCGTTTCTACTGGCGTCTCATAAATGAGGGATTTCATCTGTCCCCAGAAGAAGAAATACAAAGGGTTAAGGTCCGGCGAACGTGGGGGTCAAGCAACAGGGCCACCACGTCCAATCCATCTCGCCGGATAAACTCCATCAAGGTGGTTACGCACGTCCACAGAAAAATGAGGCGGAGCACCATCGTGCATGTACCAAATTTGTTGCTGCACGCCTGCTTGTGTAGCAGAAAGCAAACCTGGTATGATATTCCGCAGGAAACTCAGGTAAGCTGGACCATTGAGACTGCTCACAGATTAGTTTGGCTTTCTTCCACGTTTTTGTTATCTCTTTCTGACCGGATATGCACAAAGTGAAAGGAAAATCAGCTTCGTGCTACTAGCTTCGTGTTACTACCAGTTATACAGAAAAGCAGCTTGCGAGATTTCAATATTTTTATCAGTTTTGCGATTTTTACCATTTAAACGTCATTTTCGATCCCATGTTCCTTTGCATTTTTTGTTCGTCTTGATGAGTACTATCCCCCCCCCCCCCCTAAGTTTGTCGAAACATTTCAGATACACCCTGTATATATCTGAGTTTGTATGTATATATGTATATGTGTGTACGTGATATGTATATATACATGTATACATACATGTTTGTTTTATTAAATTACTCATACAGTCTCTTCTTACGTTGTTTATTTTTTGTTTTTCTATTGCATAGTTATAGATTTAGATATTATATAGTTTTACGTAACTGATTTGTAATATGTATTGTTTTAGTAGTGTTAGTAAAATGAAAAATGACATGATAGTTGTTATATTAACTAAATCAGGGTAGGTGCACAGTAGCAGAGTTAATAGAGAAAAGTTTGTAGCTTCGAAATATACTAGAATCATTATTCCTATATATTTTAAAATGTACGTTGTTATTCTTTTAAAACGGCCACCTGAAATCAGTATTTCTTTTTATAGTTATTATAATTAAATTTTTAATTTAAGAGATTACATTTTAGGCATATAATCCGTTATTTGTTTAAAAATAATGTGTAATGTGTGTTGTGTATTTAAATGAACGAAATATTCGATTGTCTGCTGCTAACTACACTGAAACAAAGCAGAGAATGGTGTTATGTTAAATTATGAATCTATTTCTATAATAACAAGTAGACTGAAACATCCCAAATTTTTTTAGAAAACTAATTGCTATCTGCAACACTGCTTACTATCCCAAATAAACTAGTATTGAAATGATTTATATTGAATAATTAGATACAGTGAACTCTCACTTATAAACCGCCTCTTTTATGCATCTTTTTCATTTATTCGACGATTTTCAGTGGTCTCATTAAATAAGAAAATAATGATAATCATCATTCGTTTATGCATCGCTGTGAAAATAAATATTTCACTTATACGCCGAAATTTTTTTTACAATAACATTTTTTTTTTTTTTTACAATAACATTTTTTTTTTTTTTTTACAATAGCAAAAATGTGTTGCCCAATACAGTGCAATAGTTTATTTTCCTCAATTCCCAATGTACCTTTTCTACCTTTGTTGATTCTAGAAAGATATTCTTTCAGTATTCGAATGGGTATCTTATCTGTTACACCACCCACATTGAAAATCCATTCATCTTGAAGGAAAATACATGTACTATTGCTATTGCCCAGAGGCTAGTCCTATCCCCATTTCTAATGCTGTTTATAAGAAAAGGGGTCATACATATTTCCTTATCTCGGTAAATAAAAGGGGGTGGTCTGTTTAGTGACAAAACAGTAATCAAACAATCTTATCTTCAGCATGGATAACGTCAAAGATTTTCTGCTTAGAGTACACTATCTATCCGTATTCACTCTTTTTGATCTGGTCAGTCAACGATTTCTTGTGATTACGTCGCGTCTTTCATATGACATACTGGAGAAGTTCTGGACGTCCTACAAAAAGGGTGACCTTAGTTCAAGTTCGATCTAATCCCCTTATCTCGCTTCCAATGTTTAACCCATTGATGAAATTCTCCCTTCTTTTGTCGAATCCACGCATTCTTTTCTTCAACTCGTTTTATTGCTTTATCATGAGACAGACTATTTTAACTGAGTTTTAAGCTTTCTTTTTTTTTATTTGACTTTTAACAGGTTAGTAGCTAACAAACTTTAGCTTGTGCAACATTTAAGATTTGTCTCTCAGCGAAATGGCAAAACGAAAGAAATTGTGCTTGACTTTCAAAGTGAACGTTATTAAAAAAATTGAAGAAAATCCATCAACTACTAAAAAAGCTTTAGCTGATCATTTTCAAATTCCAGAGTCAACTTTAAAAGGAATTTAAAAGAAAAGGGAAGCAATTCTAACTGCTCGGCGAGAATGCGGAATTCAATCCTCGAAGAGAAGCCGAATTCAAGGAGGAAAGTTTCAAGAATTAGAAAGTGTTTTGTTGCAATGGTTTAAAGAAGCCCGTGCCTCTAACATTCCGGTTAACACTGAGCTTCTCAGGCAGAAAGCTGTTCATCTCTCAGAGACTTTGAAAATTGAAAACTTTGCTGCATCACATGGATGGGTGGAGAAATTCAAGGTTCGGCACGGCTTGGAATTTCGTACTCTATTTGGAGAAAGTGCTAGTGTTGACGAAAAAACTGTAGAGCAATGGAAAGAGGACTTACCATCTTTAATGACAGGAAACAAACCTAAAGACATTTTTAATTGTGGTGAAACTGGCTTGTTTTTTAAGATGATGCCTAAAAAAACATTGGTAATTAAAGGGGAACACTGTCACGGTGGAAAAAGCAGGAAAGAAAGAATAAGACTGTTTTTTATGCTGTAATGCAGATGGATCGAAAAAACAACCCCCTTTAATCATTGGGAAATCAAAAAAACCTCGCTGTTTTAAAAACATAAAGCGGCTTCCATGTGAGTACTTTAACAATCGTGCAGCATGGATGACGTCAAATATTTTTTAAGATTTTCTTCATAAATTTGACAAAAAAATGGAAAAAAGAAAAAGAAAAGTTCTCCTATTTATGGATCAATGTCCTGCTCATCCACGAGATCTGCCAAATTTTGATCATATAAAAGTAGTGTTTTTTTCCCATAAACTGTACGAGTAAGCTACAGCCTTTAGATTTAAGTGTAATCCGTTGCTTAAAAGTGCATTATAGGAAAACTTTGATTCATCGATATCTTGCCGAATTAGAAACAGGCAATTCAGCTGCAGTCGATGTAAAAATTTCAATTCTTGATGCTAGGAATATGGTATGTGCTGCATGGAGAAGTATCGGTGATTATACCATAAGGAATTTCTTTAAAAAAGCCGGATTTTTATTTCCTGATGAATATGAATGTTGTGATCAAATTAATGAAAATGGAGAAGATTGTGATATAGGTCTCCCTGATGACGAATGGCAAACTGTATCTGATGGACTTGTTTGTTTTAATGAATTTGTTGATATGGATGATAATTTAGTAACAACCGAATTAAGAGATATGGAAGACATCGCTAATGAAATGGCTGATGGTGATGGAGATGATGATAATGAAGAAAATGATGCAAAAGTTCCTCCAAAACTTACGAAAGCGTTAGAAGCTTTGGACGCTATTCGGGACTATTTGCAATTTAATTCAGCTGCTGAAACTCCCTTTTTTTATTTGGATGAACTTGAAAAAACTGTTTTACAAATTCATCGGCAAAAACAAAAACAAACATCTATTATGGATTATTTTGAAATGAAATAAATTATTATTAGGTATGTTACACTTTCTGTTTTATTATGTATTATTATTATTTTTTTGTTTACTTATTTATTTATTTATCTTTTTTTTGTATAGTTACAGTAATTACCAAATCATTATAAATATCAACATATAATCTTTAGAAACATTCTTATTCATGCTCTCATTGCAATTTATGCTGCGTTTTAGAATTTGATTAGACTCTTTTTCATTTATGCGTCTCTCTCACGTATGCGCTTTTTTCTGTTGGTCCCTTGGGCCGGCGCATAAGTGAGAGTTTACTGTATTTACAATAATCGTTCCGTTTTCAAATATATATATATATACACTTTGAAGGAAAGTATATATACAATCTGTATTAGTTACATTGCCTTGTGAATACATATTTTTTATTTATACAATAAATTTTATGTTTACGTATTTTCATAATGGAATACTATTAGAGTAAATTAATAATAAACTTAGCGAAAGACTAAATTTGTTTCCATAATTTTATGTCAGCTGATCAGAGAAAAAAACAAACAGGATTTTTTATGTTGTAAAATGTTATATTGCCCGTTATCAAGTTTTTTTTTTCTTTTTAAGAAAGAAAACTGAAAATTATTAATTTAATTTACATTGATAATACCGCTTATAGTCATATAATGCATACAGATTTGACGTGCTTTACTAAAAAAATTAAATATTTAAAATACCTTTTTTTTGGAAAGTCATATATAATTTAAATCTATAAGGCATTAAGAAGCTACATCCTCCATTACTTACGTAGAAAACAAATTGTTAAGTACACATAACTTTACGACTACATGAATCGAAAAAACAATAAAGAAGATAAAGTACCAAAAATAAGAAATTTGAAACAGGAATATTTTTTGCATAGTGATAATGGTATGCGATTTTACAATATATATCTAAAATATAAAAATTTTAGCAGTTAGATATAAAATAAGTAGACTCGGGACATCATTGTTAACAGGGCACACTTATTTCAGAGTCCACATACCGTCCAGATCACTAACATGTCTGTCACTGTAACGAAGACCCTTAGATTCGTATTTTATATAATGTTACACCGTGAATCCAAGAGGAGGCCAAATAACTCCAAATCTGCTTTCTTAGCCTCTAAATTTTTAATCAAGAAATTCTATTATTTTCCTGTAGAAGCCGAATGTGTCAACTGGGTGGAAACTTTAACTTAATTGGTTTAAAGCTTTAGATTGATATCTGGTACTCTGACCACAAGCAAGGACTTTCAATGCCTGGTTGTAATGAAAAAACGCAGACATTTTCAAATAGCGCTTAGCTTGAGGTTTCAATCTGAAAGTAAGAGATATTTTACTACCTGAGAGTAATATTTGCTGAGCCAAAAGAACAACTTTCCAAGGACAGATTTAAAAATTAGACATTAACCCTCTGGGCGTTTTGAAAAAGGGTAAAATTGTAATGTTGGTTTCTCCTCATTTTGTTTTAAATACTAAAAAAATATGATTCTTTCAGCATTATAAATAAAACTTAATTACAAATATGAATGTAACCCTTGAGAGTATTAATCATTCTTCAATGTTTTGAAAATTCATTAAATCTATAGAATTATATTACCTTAAACACTGCATATATTGCAGTGAAACCTGGAGCTTAGTGAACGGAATATTACGTTCCACACGCTTAGAGGGTTAAGTGTTAGAAAAAATTTAAAAAAATAAATTTATTTAAATTTTAGATTCAAAATGGAATTTTAATATTTTAATACGTTTCATATATATATGTATCAAACACATTCAAACCATTTAAAAGTCTCACTTTGTGCTATTTTAGTGACTAATGTAGTCAATTTCTTTATTAGGGACTTTAATTCAGGGATTGTTTCTTAATTTGGAAGCGTAGTTTCTATAAAAAATATTTCGTACAGATTTTTAAATATACAAGGAAAAATTTACCTTTTTCAGAATAAAGGTAGTGATATAAGAGCCTGTGTGTAACACAAAACACCATACCAACCCTGTCATACTTCTAACCGTTTTCATCTTATGGCGGATAGAAGGCGAATGCGTTAAGTTTGCATAAATTTATAACAAATAAAAATTAGTGAAGTCTTCAAAAACTGGTTACACGTAAAGTAAACATATTTATAAAAAACATACAAAATAAGACGACTCTATTGAGATGTAGATAAATGTATGAATGGCCAGCTCCAAACGTTGAAATATTAGCAAAGTGCAAATTGAATTGTCGCACAAATTTTTGATAAAATACGGCCTCGCACAAATTCAGCACTATCACGAAGAAACTTCTAGCTGAAATTGCACAAATTTCCAAAATAATTGATTATTATACCAGCTGTTGAATGGGTTTAATACAAATTTACTCGCTGTGGTGTTATAATTCAGGAAAAAAAATAACTTTTCGTTTGCACAACATTACTGAAATAACATAGGATGGCATGTTCAATTTACATAATTGATATCATTGCGCTCAATAGAATCCATGTATAACGCTGAACGCATCCTTCCAGATGCTATTCAGCTCAAATGTTCGATGATCGCTTGATGTGTTCGAATATTCACTACATCTGGCGAACTAGATGGCCAAAGAGTTGGCCCCGTACGACTAATCCAAATTGCCCAGTCAAATCTAGAATGACATTTGAAGAATGTACAGATGCCCATGATGTTGAAATATTTATTGCGTCGTTGGGTAACACGAAGGATAGCAATTAAACCTGCCAGGAGATGTTCCAAACACTCCAAATATATATAGCTTGACAGATGACCTTAAAGCGCAGTTGGACCGTTCAAATTATCGCCAACCATTCCAAGTCCTTCATTTAAATTGAATCGCCTCTGAAACATTGAGTTTCGCCTTACAAATGGATTTTATTGAGCTTAATGATGCCAACTACGTAAGTTAAACATGGCATTCTGAATGATTTCAGTGATGTACTGCTAGCAAAAGACTACATATCTCCTAAACTAGAACACCGATATGTTATAATATAGGCTCATTCAGAAGCTAATCTAATGGAAAGAATTTTAGTAAATTTGACCGAGTCTATAAAGAACGATGTTTGCAATAAAGCCGATTAAATATTTTAGAAAAATAATTCAATTTTGTATTTTGCCACTGCTTCAGTGCTTGTAGTTCAGCGTTAAATCCATATACCTGGTGGAAATGAAATCATCTTATAGGATGTTTTCTATTCATTCAAAATATGCCCTGCTATTGTAAGTAGGGTTTCAGAAACCTCATAAATTTGCGTTTTTTCAGACTTTAAGCATTTTCCTTCTATCCGCATTAACTCGGACACGGTTAAAGTTAGGACAGGATTACCATGGTGTTATTCTCCAGATGGGCTCTTGTATAATCGGTCAAATTCACCATGTATATATATATTTGTTTAAAATAAGAAATGTCACTCTAAAGCCCTTTTGCAACAAATAGTCGGTTGCATGCCTGACGACGAAGATGCTTAAGGATAAGTTTTGCATGCATTTGGTTATATGTTGTATAACTCATGTCCTTCTTGCACGGCTTTCACTGTTGCACTCAGTGGTATGCAGGCGAAATCCTGACAGTATTTTCCGGAGATCAATTGAACTACAGATTTGTTTAAACACACACTAATCCAAGTTTATACTTAAATAACATTTTCACATAATTATTTTTATCGATATTTTCCTTTCCAGTGCTAATCATATTTCCACATAGTGAATTATATCTTTGAAAAATCTCTAAATAGTACATTACATATCAAATAGCCAAACCTTAAATGTATAAAACTGAAGGACAAATTTCAGTAATCATACATCTATAATTAATCATTTAATGAGACATTATTCAGCAGAGTAATCAAATAGATTAGTTGTTGAGAATTATATGTATTAAGAGGCTTCAGAAATTATTTTGAATCTGAAATGAAATATATTGTCCGGAACTCTAAGCTAGTTCTATGTTAATTGCTAACATTATTAAGCCGCATTCTAACTTAATTATATTCGCCATTTAATGTATTATGAATAGATCCTATCATATTCGAATATATTATTTTGCTACAGGCGTTATCTTTGTTATTTATCCGTTACAAGGCATTCCTATTTCATAATTTAATACTTGATAGTATACATTGTTAGTAATTACCTTATGTATGTATTATTTTCTTGCAAAAATTGAAAGAAATATTTATTCAAAGTATTTTACCTTCAGAAGCTACGTTATTCGCCCGACAACAAGTCGATTACGCAATGGAAGAATTTTCGTTGTTTTGAACCAATACAGTCAAAAAATCAATTTTTGATTTCTGTATAAGAACTAAAACCGCTGGTGAACCGAAATGACGAGAACCAGACAAACAAATAGAGTAAAATCTGCTGAATGTAGTAGGTAGGGCAACAAATCCCAGTGAAGTGCTTCTACAGCTTCCTCGATTGATTTTGCAACATGTAATTGAACATGATCATGTTGAATCTCTGTATTCACCAGATGTTGTTCTTTTAGATCACCATTTATTTCGCTCAATGTGCGGTGGTGCCCCAGCGTCTCCGCTGGAGGTCAAGGTGGAATAGCCAAACCACTGCTTACCGCAAACCATTCGCAGATTCTTTACCCCAACATCGTCTTTCATCTCACCCTCCTAATCAGAAATTGGCTGTTTGTGATACCTATATTCACCGTGCTTTAAGGGGAGAGAGTACCTTTCGAGTCCAAAATAAGATGCTTTTTGAGACTCGCCATAAATCAGTAAATTTGTCTCATTTTATAAAGAAATTTTTACAGTGGTTATAATAAAGTAATCACAAAATATATTCAATTAAATTTTTTCAATGTTATTAACAGACAAAAACATTATGATAAAGTGAAACAAATGATAAAATTTAAACCAACTTGCTTTATTATTATGATAAAGTAAAACTAATGATAAAATAAATATGATGGTAAAAACGTAACGGATAACATTGCAAAAACAATTTTATTAACAGACCAAATGTTTAAGGGGACATAGTACATTTCGAGTCCAAAATTGTTCGTTATAAGATGCTTTTTGCTACTCAATATAAATCAGCAAGTGTTTCTTATTTTATAGTGAACGTTTTACAGTGGTTATAATAAAGTAATAACATAAAAAATTGAATTAATTTTTTTCAATTTAATTAACAGATTTTTAAAAATTACATAAAATGTGTGCATAAAAAATTTTAACGACTTTCGCTTGCCCGCAAGATCGATTTCTTGAAAAAAATACAGTAGAATCCTAATTCTGGTATCAAATTGTATCTATATATTCATATTTATCTTTATTAATTTAATACGCTAATACGATTTCTTTTTAAAAATCATAAAATTATTTTAATACAAATACTTAACATGTTAATAATAATACTTCATATGAAAAAAATAAGTTCATATCATAAAATAATTTAACTATTTTCTAACATTTAAATATATAAATAATTTCACACAGAATATTTTTTGCATACAAATCTAAATACACTATGATTTTTAGTATAATGCATGCATTCAACAAAACTTGCAAAAAGGATTTTTATGATAACAGTGTTGTATTTATGTTTACTTAAAAATGTATTAATATATAAAATTACATATTTCCCCTTTGGGTGGTGTCTAAAGGCAGCGGATTACTTTTTTTTTCCTATTTTTGAATAGGTGCCAGAAATTTTAACATAGCAAACTTGTTTTTAATTGTCATTTTTTTTCTAAGCTTATAGTTTCTGAAAAATGGAAGGCGATAATCCGTTATCTCATGGCCAAAAGCGTTAAAGTTCGACATTTCCATGATTTAGTTTCACTCAAGCAGAAGTTACTTGAAAATAAGACATTTCACGTACTGCTAAATTTGCTCCTGGCAATATATCCGTATGATTAGATAATCCTAAAAATCTATTATAGTGCACTGTTTGTATCTTTTCGTGATATTGTATCAGAAAGTATAATTTTTTACAATAAATGTGTATATATATATAGAGAGAGAGAGAGAATACATTTTTATAAAGTTTGGAAAATATTTTTTATAAGATTCGCAATCGTATTATTAAAAAATTGCAGAATGTCTCACTATAATCTGAAACTTTTTTTTTTATTATCAGAAACGGCAATATTTTACCGAGATTTCAGTGAGATTAGTTTTATACTGGATGAAATATGATTACATCATGGTAAGTGCTATCATTCGTTTTTACCATTTAGCATTATTGTAAAGCGTGTTCTTTGATGCATACTCTCCGAAAAAAAAAAACGTAAAACGTATTGGCAGCAATTTGCCGGAACACTCCTGTGATTGGAAGAGATTTGTTTTCGGTTAAATAAAAATATTTCCGTCATTTAACTGGAAAAGTGTTGGAAATTTTAAGCTTGCGTTTGCGAATTTTTCGTGTTTGGAGGGAAAAGGACATACGAAAAAAATTCAATCTCTAATAACGAAACAGTGTTACACAGCACTGTGGACGGAACAGTCTTGTTATTTCAAGAAAATTCATCTTTATACTGGGGAATTTTAGGTAATTTTTACGTACGATTGATGGATTATGTTTATTTTGGAGGGAAATGGTAAAGTCAAACTTAACGTTTACGTGTTTTATCTAAAAAAAAAACAACAAAAGTACACCCCTCCCTAAATGACGGATTTTCTGAGAATGCATTGGTTAGTCCATAATAAAATTAATGTTTGATTTTTACACATACATAGTTTACAATTTCTAATATTAAGCATCTGAAATAGTTTCCCATTTTTGTTGAATTTTAAAAGAATTATTTGAATGTTGATGAACGATGAAGCTATGAAATTTCATAAGAGAAGAGCCTATTAGATGAACATCCACTTTGTACTAAACAATTGGCTATACATCTAAACGTAATATTTAACGCCATTTCAGCTTTACCTACAAATGAATTGGCTCACATTAACTTCCAACTTAACTGACATTTAATAGGACTGAATGGAGCTTTGTTAAGAACGATAGATAATTTCCGCATTTAATGAGATTTGAACGAGTTTTTGATGATATTGGTGGGAAACATTAGCTTTTTTTTTTTTGCTATCTCTATCTTATCATTCAAATAAATGATAATACGTTATTAGAGGACAGTTATTACCTCGGAAATTTAAACATTTCAGGAATTATTGAAATTCAGATTTTACTATTAAATCAATCAATGTATAATGAAGTTCATATTATAAATATTTTAGATTCAGACTCTCGTACATCCTAAGACAATTTTTGTAAACGCGTGCCAAATATTTACACTACCGAATCAGTTTCGTTTTCAATTTCCATTGGCTAACTTTTGGCGAGTTTTTAAGACAAAAACTATCTTAGAGAGCAGTGTGTTTAAAATCTTATTTTAAAATCCTGTTTCGGAATAAGTGCGTATAGCTCTTTGCTATGTCCATTCTTTCCAATTCGGTGGGCAAGATTTCAAAACCAAATGGAGGATAGTTTGAGAAAATAGAAAGTTTTGAGTATTTAACTAAATTATTTTTAAAAAATTGAATGAAAAAATGTAAAGTTTATATTTTCAATATTTAAATTAATAAACAATTTCAATATTTAAGTTCTAAAAAAATAATTTTAAAGAATATTAATAATTTACATATTGTGAATATTTTTCTTATTCAATATAGTGATTGCGATTTTAACGAATATCCCATTTTTACAGGTTCTAATACAACTGTTTAGTCAAAAAAACTTATGTTTTATTTCTTGTCTTAATGAATCTGAATCACCCGATGAATTCTCTAGTATAATTCTTAATATTTATCGTTATGCTGATTCGGATTTTAAATTCGATACCATATTGAAAAAACTACTTTTAGAGGAACGCCGCTTGCAACAATGCAGTCTAGATAAAACAAATGTTGCATTTAAATATAAAATTGACAAACCTAAAGGCAAAAATATAAAACAGTATAGTACAAGTAGTAGTAAAGATAGGTCTACCCACTTGAAACGCGATATTGTTTGTAGCAAATTCAAAAATAAGAGCCACATTGCAGAAATGTACTGCAAAACCCAGTAAAGAGATAAAAAGAGGGGGGGGGGCAAAATCCCAAATACAAATTTTGCCACTGAAGTGAATGTGAATTTTAAATTAATTGTCTGAGTGCAACGAAGACTCATACACAGCGCAGTATTACTTTGCCCCATATATAGCTACGATGGATATTAAAACCTTTCGTCAAGCATAACTCAAAAAATATTTAACGGATTTCGTTCAAATTTTTACAGCAGGTACCTATAAAGGTGACAACGACGTCTATTTATTACCAAGAATAAATGCTAAACCGTTTGGAAATTATATTAAAAAAATAGATAAAAAAGCACAATTAAAGTACATACGTCACGAAATTTTGTGGTACGTCATTTTCACCGGCGCGAGATTTTCGTAGACAATCGGAATTGAAAAGTTCATGGAGTACAAGGAGCAAAAAAATATGCACGCACTAATATTCAGCACAATAAAATATATTTCAATTGAGTAGAAATCGAAAATTAATCTGGATTTTTTTCTCTTTGAAAGAAAAACCCCGCAATAACTTAGTAGACTTGGTATTAGAGATTTGGCGCAAATCTCAGCAATAGCAGCTTTTTTTATTTCTCATGTGTAAATAATAAAAAAAAATTCTTTGGTGTTTAAATAAAAGGTTTCGATTTGTGGCATTATTTCTTTTTTTTTTTCTCTTTTTAGCATTTTAAATGGGATTAATGAAAGGCATGTATTTTAAATTAAATGAGTGAAAGGTTTATATTTAAATGAAATGAATTCAATATGAAAATGTTATAGGAACAATATTTGGCGATTTATCAACTGCGCCAGGATAACATAAAAGTACCAATATATCAAACGGTATGTAGTATGTGAAATGAAACAGTTATAATCACCCATCGTACAAGAAAAAAACTAATATTCTGCATTCAGAGGGAAAAATCCATCTCCTGTGCCGTAAGATTTGGCGAGTTCTTTTTTGGTGATAAGTTTTTCGATGTGATTGTTGGGATCTGAAAGATTTGGCTTACTTTTTCTAAATCTTATTTTTTTGCAGATGTAGTATTATGTAAATATATTTTTTAGCAGATATTTTTCTATTTTGTATATTTTCTATTTGGCATTTGGAAAAGAGATTTTTACCTTTTTATCTGTGCATTCGGAAATATTAAAAAATAAAAAAAGATTTACATGTACCAAGCGCTTAATTTTTATACGGACCACTTCTCCATTTTTAGATTTGGAACTTTTCGGTTAGCCGGGCGCCAGTGAAATTTATATATCTATGTATTACATATATATACATATATCTATACATACACACATTTATATATGCATGTATGTATATATACATATATATATACACATACATATATGTGTGTATGTATACATATATATATATTTATATATAGATATATACATTTCACTGGCGCTCGGCTAACCGAAAAGTACCTTAGATTTTAAATGCTATTTATTATTTACTAGCCGTTTATTAATTGTTTACAATTTAACCCCCTGACAATAACAATTATTTATCACAAAAATGCCTCTTAGGTTTGTTATATAAGTTTGTTTATGTGTTTTCATTACTTATTAAAATATCGAATATGGCGATAAAATTTCATTTTAGCATCGTGCTTAAATTTTTAAGATGGCGCAAAAGCATGCTTTAATAAACGTATGTTTGTAAATATTTGAAAAACATGTTTTACCGCTCTCTTGAAAAATTTTGTAAGTTGCTAAAACTACCTTTTGGCACCATTTAACATTTTTTTCGCCAACCGACATAGGATACGAAACTTTTTCCCATTCAGATACACATGCAAGGTTGGTCTCAAAGAAGAGTAAAGCTAGCAACAATATTGTTTTAACTCTATAAGAGTTACAATAATGATATTAAATACTCCGATTGGTTTTGGGCCCAATTACGAAAGTTTCTCCTACAAAAAAACTGTAGAAGAAGTCTTTTACATTTGTTTCAAATGAAGCTCGGTCTACAAGGTATTAGTTAATAATACAAACAACACTAATGGCATGGAGGCAAAAGTTTTAATTTAAATGTATATATTTGAAACCCTTACCCCCTTACCCCCCCCCCCCCCCAAAAAAAAAAAAAAAAAGAAAAGAAAAGAAAAGAAAGTTACAGTAATGAATTTAAAATGGCGTTAAGCCACGCTTTCTGACATAAGCAATTGGCTGCAAACGCGATAACGAAACTTAATAACATGTAGCTAATATAGCCCTCGGGTACTTTGCAGTTATACAGACCTTGTGGTTTTTTTAAAAGCTTGAGACAATTCAGGTTTAAGAAGTTGAGATTTACTGTCAAATGATATAAACAACTATGAACACAAAACTGATGAATTATTATTCAGGTTTATGTATGTATTTAAAAAAAGGCATCTGATTACACTTATTAGATAAATTAATTCTGTTTGCATTTAATAACTGATAAACGGCTTCTGTATAATAAATGAACTGTTTAAATATTGGGAAGAGGTGGCGAGAGGTAGAAAGACGCGTAAACAAACGGGTAGGCAGACGGGTAGTGAGATGGGTAGAGAGACGAGTAGCGACATAGGTAGACTGACGGGTAGCGAAACGAATAGACAGACGGCTAGAGAAAAAGGTAAAAAGAGGGTTGACAGAGGGGTAGCGAGATGGGTCTCGAGACGGGTAGAGACACCGGTAGACTGGAATGTAGCGAGAAAGGTTGTGAGACGCGTAGCGTGGTAGATAAAGAGACGAGTAGAGAAATGAGTACAGAGACGAGTTGACCGACGGGTAATGAGATTGATAGCGAGACGGGTGAAGAGTCGGGTACAAAAACAGACGGATAGTGAGATGGGTATACAGGCGAGTAGAGAGACAGTACATGGATACGGAGATGGGTAAGAAGATGGGTAGAGAGGCGTATAGCCAGACGGGTAGAGAGACAGATAGACAAATGGGTAGCGAAGTGGATAGAGACACGGCTAGACATACAAGTAGTTGGATAGACAGACGGTTAGAGAAATAGATTGGCGGGTAGAGAGACTGGTAGAGGAATATAGAGACGGGTAGCGAGACCGGTAGAGAAATATAGAGACAGGTAGCGAGACGTGTAGAGAGATAGACAATCAGTTAGAGAGACGGGCAGAAAAACGGATAGGGAAACAGACTGATTGTGGAGAGACAGACAGACAGGCAAAAGAAAAGTCTGCGGATTGGCGCTGTAAAGGCGCATTAAAGGCGCAGGGGGCAGAGCCTCCTATAGAATAATCAAGAAGTATCTGTTAAGCTTAACTTTGTAATATATATAATTTTCAATTTTGCCGATATGGAGATTTAATGTAAAAGTTATTTTACAGAAGTCATCGAAAGATTTTTTCTATACTTTAATAGTAATTTAGACTATAGTTTTGCAATCTGGTTTGTAGCAAAACATGCTATCAATGTGGTTTGAAGTGTAAGAGTTTTTATAAACAGTTATACAAATAATAGATATATAATCAAGGAAGAAAAATTTTAAATTCACACACAAAAAAGGTGCAACAATGAAATTAAATTTGCGTTAAGCCACGCTTGATAGAATAATCTATTGGCTGCAAATCCAATTACGTAACTTTAAAAAGCTTGGCGTTTTAAAAGATCCGGCGTTTTTTTTTTTTTTTTTTTCAAGTTTTGCGCAATACGCGCTTGAGAAAATGAGATCCTTTGCCACATGTTAAAAAAAATTATGACAACACATCTGATGAACGATACTTCTTTTCTATTTTTTTAACAGTGTATATGAATTTATATATGATATTTTGTAATTCTATCATTTAATTTGCTCTTTTTCTTTATATTGTAATTGTTAACCCTATGTTCTCAGCAATATCACTCAGACTAATCCCTTTGAGGGAAGTCCTAGTATAGTACATTTAAAGTGGAAGAACAACTGAGTATGTTTTCAGAAACTGGTATAAAGTTATCCATCATAATTTATTAAATATAGATGATTTTTTTTTTTTTAAAGAAATTTTTAATATATTTCTTTAGCTCAATTCTATAAAAATATCTCAATATAAAATCCTTTTCAGGGTGGATAGTATTTAATATTTTCATGATTTTGTTTTGGTGCAATGCGTGAGAAAATTTCACGACTGCAATTTACAAATTAAACTTTAAATACCCTCTCTATCTTAAATAGATGTTCATATATATTACATTTGCAGTTTAAAATTTTATTTTAAAAAGTTGTGCTTTAAAATTTATTTTAAACCATCAAAAGCAACATATTTTTTTAGCGAGTCTAAAAACTAAGCACATTTGTTATTTATTTTCTATAGAGTGTTAATAATACAAATATAATATACTATTATTACACCTTTACACTTAATTAACTGAAATACGTGGTGTTTAATTGATAACAGTAGTATTTGCATTCTTTCTAGCTTCATTCAATACAAGAAATCTCACTGGAAAATATTAATTTAACCAAAGATTTCTGCAAACCATTTCAATAAAATGCACGTATGAGAATACTTAATACTTTTTCTATAGCATTTATATCAGGACTAATGACTGGCCACTGGCCAGTTCCGAAGCAATACCGTAAGTCACTGTGAAGTTCAGCTGGATATATAGATTGAAGTGTTGTGATGTGAAAAATCCAATCTTCTCTATATAAGCAATTGATTCACAGGAGTTCCTTGATAATTTTCAGATTTATGAAGACAAATTGAGAATGCTACGAACGTTTGACCGCAGAAACAATTCTTTCCCCAATTCATTACGTAATCATCATCATTTTGTCTGCTAAAACAATAATTCTTTATTCTTTTCGGAGATTCTGACAATGATATGCAAACACATTACGACCGCTTAAATTCTTAGTTTACATTTATCTAATTATTCCGAAATGGCATATGTTATTTAGCCCAGTGTAATCGAGATTCTTTATTGTGTGGAATTAAGCATGGTAATTTACTCATCTTACAGTTTTTCATGTAAACCAATTCCAAAGCACTGCTATGAACAGTTTTCTTCGACATTTGTCTCCCAGCTTTATTTTAAATTTGAGAAAGAGAATAATTACTCGCTGAAGCCATATTTCTGATGCACCGGTCTTCACCGAAGCATTTCATTAGTGGTCTTTGTAAATGGTTTTTCATTTGAAATCTTCATCACATATCAAAACTTCATAAATACTTCGTTACGATCTTTTTAATGCAGCTGCAATTTCAGAAACGGACATATGTTTTACTCTCACACATCAGATTTTTAATATACCTCCTTATTTGATAATTTTTTCGACCTTTCAATTTTATTTCAAAGTAAAAACAACAACTTGGTGCTGTTTATAAACACCGGAATCGTATTTGCGCACAACAGCTTACGTGAGTTAATACAATTTGCATAAAAATTATTTTTTTCTTAAACTTTTAACATGAATATTTTGATTCCATTTTAACATGGATGGTTTCAAATAAAATTTAAAACATAACAAGGTTACATATGATATTACAACTGTAAGTTGCATTTTACATATTAGCAAGATATTGAAGTAAAATTAATATATAAAATTTTATTTATACAATGTGGTGGTCCTTGAAGTTCTGACACGCACTGTACTATATGATGATATTCGTGATCTATATTCCAAAACTGAAATAATGATAAATATTTTAGACATTTGTTAACGTTTATAAATCTTTACAAACATAATTTGTATCTTAGAATTAATAAAACTAGGGGTACTTTTAAGGAAGATAAATGTCTGTTTCTTTCTAATGTGTCCATCCTTTATAAAGAAAATATTTTACGGCACAAATCATAAGAAAGATAAATAAGCCATAAAAATAATCTATAGATACACATCAATACTTGTCCGAATAATTAACTAAGAACAATGCCTGCCATTTCTTTTCTTGACAGCGCAAAACTTGCTATTGTCTTTTCAATGCACATTATATTTTTTCGTTAATAATAAAGCATAATAAATGGAGATAATAGAGATAGTAACATCGTCTTTAAGTTATATATTTAAAACTATATGATGTGTCATTAGAAAAAACCTGCTGTTGGTTATTTCGTTAAAAATGAACTCTATGTTAAACATTAATTAGTAAGTAAAAGTACGCCCGCAAAATAGACATTTAAATAGAAGATATATTTTTAAAAACTCAAAACAAAATTCAGCACATTATCAAAATTTCATATATGTAAAAATTAAATTAACGGAAAGGGTTTCTTCTTTATTAAGAAAAGATTTTTAGCTTGGATTCTTAGATGAATGTCATTAAAGTCTTATTTAAATCGTCATATTTCATAAAATATACTTTTATTTTCAGATATACCTTTTCTTGACTTACATTGCTGTATTTATTATTATTGCTAAACGTATTTTTATAGTTCGACTAATTACTTTAGTAGTTTCTCACATTAAAAACGTTAAATGTAATGGTTTGACCTTAATTGTCTATGTGATTTGCACTGAATTTCGATAACTGAAATACGTAATTCTTCAAAAATGGGCGGTAAAAGCGATAAGTAATTTTAAAGTGTTGTAAGTACTTGTAGAAAAGAATAGCTGTGTAAAAAAATTAACAGTAAATGAATGAGTATTTGC
This sequence comes from Maratus michaelseni, assembly GCA_963931845.1. Classification (NCBI taxonomy): domain Eukaryota; kingdom Metazoa; phylum Arthropoda; class Arachnida; order Araneae; family Salticidae; genus Maratus; species Maratus michaelseni. Next base: position 327,733,742 of record OZ007589.1, read on the forward strand.
AGAAATAAATATTCGTACTACATTGATAAGAGTTCTGGAAAATGAGCCACAGACGCATGAATATGTGTCGGAATGAGTACAATTAAAAATCTAAAACTTTAAAAGTTAAATTAAAATCTCTAACACCACAATGGCCAAAATGTGGCTAAAATGTGAATTTGCTATCATCGTTGTCATGTGACATGCAAGTTGAATCGTATCCAGGTCATTGTAACATTGATATATTCAATTTTGTCACGATCTGCAAAAGACTCAATTTTGGCCACCAGTAGAGTCATGGTGCATTATTACATTACACGGTGCGTGAAGTATTTGAGGTTCTCAAAATCAGAATATACAATAACATATAATAGTTTTATTATTGAAGAAAGTTAAGTGAACAAAATATTATTTTTTTATTAACTTTAGTCAATAAAACCAATTTAGATTTACTAACTGCTGCTATTCAAGTCATAAATCGTGTAAAAACTTTAACATAGTTCATGTTAGTCATTACTCTAACTATAGTGACTTTTAAAATATCTTAGTTGTTATGAGGGCGTTTATTGTACCCTCTTTTAAAAACGACACACAATTAATAGTCCAGTGTAGTGAGGTCTAGAGAGTTAGGATTAAAGATTACATGTTGCATGGTCGAAGAAATTTTCAGTTAAACATTCCTGCGTTAAGTAATCTTGTGTGGTGGTGCGGAAGTTTGGTGAAACAAATAAAAACATTCACTTTGAATAATTTAAATCGTACAGCGTTTCCTAGTCTGTGTAATACCTAAATAGACAGAGACTGATATGTCCACAAATTCGTTACGCTCACTGTAGTGTATATTGTTTAGTCAAAGTTATGACTCTAATAATGTGTGTCAATATGGCAGGGATAGACATTGTGCCGAAATTGGCAGTTCGTCCGAGGGTTTGCACAAATTTGATAATTAGAATGCTTTCCTCAATATTTCCACATCTTCATGTGAAATTGGTCTAATAAAACATATTTTAGATGCGTAAATGGGGCATTTATTGCTATAATTAGAGTGACAGGCTAGTTAAACAAACCCCATAAAATTTAGTCAGACAGATTAAAAAAACATTTCAGAGTGACCCCCAAAATATCCCTGTTTAGAAATACATATATCTAAAACTAATGAATAGAATTAACCTTATTTTAAAAATGCATGACGAGTAATATTTCTCAAAAAAAAAAAAAAAAAAAAAAAAAAACTAGTACTAGAAATTAGTTACCAAAGTTTTTTCTGCAGTTGTATAAAGCAAGATCGGACGCACACGGAGTACAATTTGTCAGTCATTCAAATGCGTTATTCGCCTGAATGTTCACAATGTTCTCAATGTCTTTCAAGGGAAATTAGTGACTCTGCTGTCACATACGCACAATACAATTTGTATAATCCATTTAAATATCACTTAATTAAAATATATAACATTATTGACTCTTAAAATTTTTCCCTATCTGAACCTTTTGCTCTAAATAGGGGGGGGGGATTCTCCTCGTGGAGAAGGATATGGGAAATTCATGAATACAAAGCCTTGTGCTCTTGTGGGGATTTTAAAATATACTTTTTTCAGATTTTTAATTCTTTTTTAGTTTACTCAAATGGTTAAAATACAGCTTAACTATTGCGGAAGTTTATTTTAAATATTTTTAGGTTACAAAGTTAATAAATAAAACATAAGGTTTTGAATATTTTGTCTTCAAATTACATATACAACATTATTACATATATATGCGTTGAAGAGATTTCTGTTAGAGAAAGTATAAAATCTAAACTTAATTTAAAATAAAAACATTTAAATACAACTATTTAATTACAAGTTACACTACAAAAGTTACACTACTAATATTTTAGAAACTACCCTGAGATCCAAATGTAAACAGATAGCGATTTTTTTCCAATTGTCAATATTGTTTTTGATATGTGGAAATCCAATACAAAAACTAAAGGAATGGAAGACAAACTGATTTTATTTTATGTTTATATTTTTTGTACAAAAAATAATATATTTAATAAAATATAAAATAATTTTTTTTTGAAAAAGTAGACTAATATTTTTGTGATAATTTCATTTTTAATTTCGGAATCCTCATACAGCTAAATTGTTTCAGGAAATGTTATTAATATTTTTTACTAGTACAAATATCTTATTCAATATTAAATGTTTCCCTGGTATCGAGATCTCTTAGTGACAAAATTAATTTCTGACTCTTCATAAAGGAATGTCAGACTTTTATGATCAGTACGAAAGTATTTCTCTAATTAAAGAACTATTCTAATATGGAACTCGCAATTACGTACGCCAAATGAGCTATTTGAATTGTAAATACTGCAATAAAATGACGTTTATGAAGATTAAAGGACCTGAAAGAAAATTGACAATTATCTGATGTTACTTACAAAAGAAATGAGATGAAAGAAAGTTTGTAAATATTTAAGGAAAAAACATTCTAACTCTATTAAGATGAATTTATAATCAGAAAAACGATGTAATTTGGTTTGTTCTGGTAATATTTCATATCAATATTTAGTCAAGGTCCCAATATTTAGCCAATAAATATCACATATACGCGAATAATGTTTTGCTACTAAGGAGGAGATTAAAACATATTATTGCATTGGTGGATGAAATGGCGTTTGAATAATTTTGTATTCAACAGAATATGTAATATTTGTAAGGCAAATTCTAAATTTGTGACTGATTTGGATGATTATATATTTGTAGATATATTTTTTGGTTGAGAGCGGCAGTTAAAAACGAAACATTTTACATTTTTAAAATGAAACTATAATAATTTAAAATTGGCTAATATTAGAATGAATTTCTCTAAACTATTATATATCTATAAGTGAAAATTCTACTTAAGTGCTCCTCAAAAGTATAGTCCTAAGAAAGCATGCCTCAAAATTATGCACATGAAAATCAATAATACGACATCATAAATTGAAATAAAATGAGAGAAGATGCAAAATCCAAATAAAAATTTTACTTGTAATCTATTAATTAACTAAGCATTTGAAAATAATGAAAAAAAAACATGTAGCTTAACACATAAATATAGTCACATACAATCAATGAACTAATTGGGCCCCATATTTAATAACGAGATCAAAAATTATACCTTTCATGCTGTCCACGAGGATTTTCAAAATGTTTTGTTCCAAATTGTCCCAAGTATTTTAAATAGCTACTTTTAATTCAGCAACTGAAGTGTAATTCAAGTTTGTATCATAAATTCTGCGCACAAGATTCTCCCAAATATGTTCCATAGGATTGCAGTTTGGTGAGTATGCTGGCCAATCCATTACATCCACTTTTTTAGTATGCAACCGTTGTTTAGTGCTGTTACTGACATGTACCGATGCATTATCCTGTTGGAAGATAGGACGTTTTCGTTGAAAGCGACGTATATAAGATAGAAAATTAGTTTGAAGCACGATTGGAAATGATTTGATGTCCATTTTCGATGATACGAAGGCCAATGAAACAGTTCCTTATGCACTAATGTCTCCCTAAATCATGCAGTTACAGCATCCGAGATTTCTCTTTTGCTTCTTTCTCAGGTCATGTGAGTAAGAATTTAACCCATCCGGGCCTTCCAGTATAATTTTGACTCGTCACCGAATATCACCTGCACATATTTAAATGAGAATAAAGTTAATTTGAGAAAGATGTGAAATGTCTGTAAGGATAGACATGGAGGAGAAAATCTTACTTTGCTCTAACCTCTGTCCAGGTTTTTCCGAGCGAATTCTAGCCTCTTAACCTTGTGATGAATGATCAGATGTACTGCGCTCTTTAATTTTTCACGAACTATGAGTGTACAAGACTTTATAACAAGACGTATAATAGTCTCCAAAGAGACTTTAAGGTTGCAATCATTTCATATTTTATTTGCTGAGATCATTGAATTCGATGCCTTTCTCACAATTGCTAGTTTTTCTCTCTCATAAAGTATAGTGAAGGGTATGCAGAACGTTTAATTTTACCATTTTCACCCTTTTTAAGCAAGAAATTACGAACAACATAGTCAGATATGCCAATATTACGTACAATTGGTCGTACACCTTTCCCACGGTGATTAAAAACCTATATCATACCTTTTTTCCCAGTTGTGAACCTCGAGGAATAATGAAAACTATCACAGACGTTAACTTGGAGTTCGCTAACCACGGCTTTATGAGCGAAATACCAGCTGGCCCTATACTTCTGTGGCAGTGGTGGGCGTCGTTATTCTCGATTTTGCATAAAGCATGTTGTTAAACGTCTCAATTTGTATTTTCTTACATTTTTATAAGTAGTCCTATCGAATATGCAAGTATATATTTGTATTTGGGAATTACAACTTAAATAGTATGGAAGATCTATATGGTGGATCTAATAATATGGTGGATCTATACTTTTGTGGAGCACTTAAGTAAAAAGTCTAATGCAAGACTAAGTAGTAAAACTGATGTATCATTTATGGTATCTTCCTAAAGGAATTCCAGATTTTATGGTCAGCACGAAAGTGTATTTCGACTTAAAGAACCATTCTTATGTGGAATTTGCAGTTATGTACGTCCAATGACCATTTCGAACAGTAAATACCGCAATAAAATGACGTGGATGATACTGAAATGCGACGAAAGAAAATGCACCATCACCTAATGTTATTAGTAAGCGTAATATGATAGACGAATTTTGGTAAAGTAATGGTAAGTAGAAATTTTTTTATTGCCATTAAAGTAAAGTTGTAGTCAGATAGGTGTAGTGGTCACGTTGAGGCCCAGACATAAAACGACAGCGATTTTCTCTATATTGTCAATGCTGTTTTAGATATTTGAAAATCCAAAACAAATTAAGTTTAATGGAAAAGGAACCGATTTTACTTTATATATCATTTTTTCGGTAAAGTAAACAAATATTTCTGTGAATATTTCATTTTTAATTTTGCAAAATCGCATGCAGATTAAGGGTCTTAAAAAACGCTATCAATATGTATGCATCGAAATTTTACAATTAAACATCTTATGCAATAATAAAATATCCACCAATAAAATATTAATTTCTGCCTCTTCATAAAGGAATGAGACTTTTATGATCAGTAAGGAAATATTTCTCTAATTAGAGAATTATTCTGATATGTAGCTCGCAGTTTCGTACGCCTAGTGCACCATTTGAATAGTAAATACTGCAATAAAATAACGTTTATGACGCTTAAATGATCCGAAAGAAAATTATCTGATGTTACTTATAAAAAATAATGAGATGAAAGAACTTTTGGAATGGTTAGGAAAAACATTCTAACGCTATTAAGGTGAATTTATAATAGGATAAACGATATAATTTGGTGTCTATATTTAACTCGTTTGGCTTTACGTTGGGGAAACAATTGTTATCATTATTGGCAAAATATACGCACTCAATGTTCTAATAATATTTCATATCAATATTTACCCAATATTAAAAGATGAAATTATCCGAAATGTGAAATGAAATGAAATCACCCTCTCGCGGAGATCCAGCCGTTAAGCATAGAAACTTTTCTCCACGAGGGCAAATGTTTTTGAAAATTCATATTTTAGAATACAGATGTTGAATATTACTTTAAAGATTAAAATAAAATTAGTACCAAGTTAGTTTTTACAATACAGGTTCAGATCACAACATTTCTTAATATTAAAAAAATTACGTAAGAAAAAGTGTAAAAGAAAGAAATTAGAAAATATAAGAAAAAAATACTTAATAATAACACAACTAGTAATTTTGTATGGTCCAAACAGTAAGCTGAAATAGGAATAGCAGGAGTACAAAAATGTGATCAGTATGTGAACTATAATATACAAATTTCAAAAACAAAATATAATCTATTAAAAAATACTTTATAAATGTAGGAAAAGGGTCATAGATCCTTTTTAATAAAGGAGAAATGTTTATTCAGAATGTTGTAATTTTCTTTTAGTTTATCATAGTTTAAAGGATCAAACAGTTATATTCAGATTTTGTCTCACTGTGACATTTTTATTGAAATTGAAAGTATTTCTCATTAGAGGACAATTACCATATATGATATATCGTTCATGGGCTTTTTTGGCATATACCTGTTGGGGAGGAGTGTTTTCTTGATTTATTTAAAAATTAATTATGGGAAGCTACCGTGTCCACTAATGGGTAAGCTATGACTGGTTTTTTGCAAATAAAGTTCAGATCCACTTTTCGTAAAAATTCATAAGTATCTCTGCCTTTTAAAGAATACGACCAAATGTGATTTCCTTTATATTGGTCATCCGGAATGTTATGCGGTTTCTCATGGCGAAGTGCGGTTTTGTCTACTTATATATTGCTACAGACGATAAGACCTTGAATGACCATTTATGTACATTAGGTCTTTTTTGCTGGTGTTGCATAATTCTTGTTTCAGTTTTGGTATAATTTTTGTTTCAGTGCAGTACTAAGAATGGAGAAACAAGAAATTCATTTTCGTGAATGTAACAAAGTTAAAAATGCTAGTCATACTGTTCGAAAAAATTTGTGCTGTTTCACATAACACAGTTTGAAGGTTGTTTAAAAGTTTAAGCGCGGAAATTTCAGCCCCGGAGATAATGCCCGCTATGGACGACTATCATCATTTCTAAAAGAGCACCCCTTAAAAGAAGCTATTAAATGATCATACACTGTACTTTCTGAAATATTTAGTCTGTGTGATAGCTCCGGAACTGTGTAACGTGGCTTTTCAGCAATAGCGTATTTTCAGTGGTCCTCTTTTACATATGATGATCGTCCAAAGCGGTATAATGTTGAAGGCTGAAATTTCCGCACTTAAACTTCTCAAACCACCTTCAAAACGTGTAATCTTAAGCAATACTTTGTCCACATACAGCACAGATTTTACGAGCAGTCTGACTAGCTTTTTTACATTTCTTACAATAAAAAAAGAATAATTGACGAAAATGAACATTTTGGATCTCCATTCTTAGCACCGCACTGAAACAAAATTATGACACAACCTAAGCAAGAATTATGCAATGCAAACAGAAAACTCCGAATATGCATATCTGGGTCGTGCAAGGTCAGCAGTTCAAAAATAACTAGGCAAAACTACGCTTCTCTATGAAAAACCGCAGAACTTTCCGGATGACCCAATATTTTAAAGATGTTTGGCTTTACGTAGGAGAAACATTTCTATCATTATTGGCACAATATTGTCAAAATATAAGCACCAAATGTTGGGGTAATATTTCAATAAATAGCCAATATAGTTTTACTATTAAAGTATAGATTAAAAAATATCCCTTTCATTGGTGAATAACATTGTCTGAATAATTTTCGATTCGGCAAAACATAAGACAAAGTCAGGATAGATGGCGCGGTCGGAGAGATTGCGCACATAGAGGTTCGGGGGGAAGGAGTAGAGTGAGCGCGCAGCGACTCCAGGTAGTTGTACAACAACAGTAGTGGAGTGTCTACTTGAAAGTGCACGTTAATTTCTTTGAGCGTCTAAGATACAGTATTGCTATTTTGTTTTGTTTTCCCAAAGTAAGTGCTTGAATTTTCAGAGCTATTCATCAGAATTTCTATACAATGTCAATAGTACAAAATATTTTAAACTTAAACGATTTCTCATAAGCTACTAATCTATACTAACAATGTGAACTTCAACGGTTCGTTTTAGAAGAGGTCATGTTTAAATAAAAGGCCGCGCAATCTCTCCTACCGAACCTGGAGAGTTTGCGCATCTGCTACTTAGGAGAGATGGCGCAGTGTTCCCATTAGTTTCCATGTAGGAGAGATTACGCAGCTTATTGATAAATTTGCATAAAAATGAAAAATGGAAAATGGACTAATTTTAAGTTAAACGTGTTATTAAGTAACAAAATTTTATTTTGTAATCTTATCTGGAATTGCTTTTCTAATTCTTTAATTTTTTCCCTTTAATTAAAATTTTGTAATCGTTTTTTAAATTATTTCCTTTTTCTGATTATTTAATCATTAGGGTGAAATATTCACTCCTAATACAATAATATTTGTTCACAAAAACCTTACAGCAATGTCATTTAAGTGTAATTATTATTGTTAACAATTTAATTGTAGTTATTATTAGTAACAATCTCTCCAACCCATGCGCGCAATCACACCAATCCTGTAAGGACAGATTGCGCAAAATAACTTTATTGGTTTTATTACAACTGTTCTATCAAATTGCAACATAACAACAAAATAGCAATGGAAATGCATAAAAAACAAAGGAAGTAAAAATTATTCATGAATAGTTTAGCAAAAAATTAATATTTAGATTTTTTATTGCTATTCTTTTGAATTGCGCGCAGACTATCCTAGCTTTACCTTATAATATTTGAAATGCAGAGAAAACAAAATCGCGTTTTTATTTAAATTTATGACTGCGTTGTATGTTCATATATATATATATATATATATATATATATATATATATATATATATATATATATATATATATATATATACATATATATGAGTATATATATACATGAGCATATATATTTGGTAGTGGGCAGGGAAATTATAAAACCTTCTATTCAAAAATAAATGTTTTTAAATGAAACTAAAGCAATTCAAAATAGGGTAATAATAGAATAAATTTATCAAAGCTATTATATATTTATACGTGAAAATCCTGCTAGTAAATGCTCTAATGCAAGACTAAATAACAAAACTAATTTCGGCATACCTTTATGGTCCCTTTCTAAACGAATGCCAGACTTTTATGGTCAGCACAAAAGTATTTCTCTAATTAAAGAACCATTCTGATGTGGAACTCGCAGTTACGTACACCCAATGACCATTTCGAATAGTAAATACCGCAATAAAATGACGTTTATGACGCTTAAAGGCGCCGAAAGAAAATGCGCCATTATCTAATGCTACATGGAAGCGTAATAAGATCGAAGAATTTCCGTAAAGGAATGATGAGAAAAAGCATTCTATTGCTACTAAAGTCAAGTTATAATCCAGCAGGTGAAGTGATTTCGATTCGATTGTATGAAACGGTGAAAATATTTAAATTATTTCTTCCTTTAGATTAATTGTTCATCTGTCTTTTTTAATTTGATTTTTTTATGGTATACATACATAATGCGATAAATTTATAAAATATATATCTGCTTATATATGTATTATTTAAAGAGACTAGGTTCCCTTCATTTTGTTAAAAATGACGAAAACATCAATTGTTCGTTCTTTCCCCCTTTAAATGCATTTAGTAATCCATAATATATTTTAATGGAATTTAGCAGTAATCCGATAATTATAAATACACGAAAAACAGATTGTACTGCAATTATTGATTTTTAAATGATTCAGAGTTACAAAGTTTAAATTCATTTTTCCCAGCTTCCAATTTTTTGTTTTTACTTTGTAATAACTTTGCATGAAGAAAGTATTGGATTCGTGAAAATTTTGTTATTTCTGGTTTTCGACAGATTTATACGTTTTAGAAGTTCCTGAATACGATTTGACTATTTTTAGAAAATGTCTGTATTGAGGTCTGTTTTTCTTTCTGTATGTGACACAAATTTTGTGGGCAATTTCTCTCGAGAAGCAATGCATGGAATTTAAGCAAACTTTAGATTCAGTTACATCTTAACATACATTGGTGCTGATTAGGTCTTGATGTAAATAGCCCTACAGATGGCGCTGTTAGTCTGCATTTTTGACGTTTTCCATGATAGTTATATCTCAAGAACTAATGCGCGGTTTTTCATCAAATTTTGTATTCCGGTACACCTTCACATAAAAAAACGCCGATTAGGTTTGAGTGTAAATCGCCCAACAGGTGCTGCTTTTATTCTGTGTTTATCCCGATATCGGTGATAGATACACTTTACGAACTGAAGCACGGAATTTCGTCACACTTCATATTTTGTTAGACCTTGACATAACTAGATCTTTATTAGGTTTGTGTGTATACTGCTCAACAGGCGTCGCTGCTATAATTTGTTTTTCATGATTTCCGCGATTGCTATATCTGAAAAACGAATAGATTGTCATATAAGTTTTATTGCAAACGGGTTTGATTTATAAAGAAGAAAGTTTTGCGATGCCCACAATATACTACTGATAAACACTCACAATATACTCAGCATTATATCAGAATTATCACAATACTAAAACTATCCCATAAAATTTTGAATTGATACAATTTGTTTAATTGACTATCCTTGTGGCATATTTCATAAAACTAAATATCGGAATTTTAGTAATATAAATAGTTTATTTTTAAAAATGAGTATGCTATGTAAATAATCCTTTTTACTATACTTTTGCATGTGTCATGACATTTTGTTTGACCGTATAAATAGATAAAAAATAAATCTATAAGACAAAATACAGTTTAAAAGCAAATGCGTTATATGAAATTATTCAAAGGAAACGAAATTTCTTGCGATTGAAAATTATTAAATGTTAATCTCTCCAACCACCCTTAATCTTTTTAAATAAAAAATAAAATACCGTCTTTTCACAAAGTTATTTATGGATATCATTTCGTGATATTTTACATTAAAGTTGTAACATATTGTTTTTCGTATTTTATTGCAAAAGATAAAAATTAATTATGCATTTTTGAAGATTTAAAGGAAATGTTCCGCAACCCGGTCAAGACATCACACACGCTACCAACAGTTTGGGAACCTCTGAACTAGATTATGTCACTGCCGCCCAATAAAATTATTAAACTTTAAATTATATTACTTTTCTTTCCATTTTGCCTTCACTTACATTGATTATGAGATTGCTTACTAAACCTGAGATTCCCTATTTTATGTAAGGGTTTGTACCTACCTATAAGGCCGAATAAGACTTTTTTTGTTATGGTGGGGGGGGGGGGGGTCAGGAAAATGAAACAGAATATTTGAAAAACTCTTTTTGTATTTTGTTTGTTACACTTTAAAGAAAATAAATTGATTTTTGTAACAAAGAAATATAGTTCGGTGTCTCCAACAGACTCTTTCACCAGAGATGGTGTCTTTCTAAAATAATAGTTATCCACGGATATCCCTGTAACTCTGTCGAATGTGAAATTATAAAAAACATAATATATTTACTCCAAACGTTTGAAGGAAAATGAAACAAGATATTTGAAAAACTCTTTTTGTATTTTGTTTGTTACACTTCAATGAAAAGAAATTGGTTTTTGTAACAACGAAATATATTTGGGTGTCTCCAACAGACTCTTTCACCAGAGATGGTGTCTTTCTTAAATAATAGTTATCCACGGGGATCACCATAACTCTGCCAAATGTTATGTGAAAATAAAAAGCATAATATATTTACTCTAAATACCGGAAGAAAAGTGAAACAAGATATTTGAAATACTCTTTTTGCATTTTGTTTGCTACACTTTAAAGAAAAGAAATTGATTTTTGTAACAACGAAATATAGTTGGGTGTCAACAACAGACTCTTTCACCAGAGATGGTGTCTTTCGTACATAATAGTTATCCACGGTGATCACCGTAACTCTGCCAAATGTTATGTGAAAATATAAAAAGCATAATATATTTACTCCAAACACTTGAATCTGCAGAGTAATCTTACGTTTATTGGAAAAATTGATTTTGAACAAAATGGCTGCTATTCAAAATTAAGATAGTGATTTTCACAGATAAATTGGAATTTTTATTGTTTATGGAAAAAAAAGAGAAATCATGAAATCGCCGAAAAGAGCGATTACTCTCTACATAATATTAATGTTAAAAATTAATCAAAATTTGAAGAAAAATTGCTGAGATTTGTTCAAGTTACCGTGATCACCGACTTTAGAAACATAGTTTTGAGAAAATCACGTTTAAATATTCAATTTATGATTTATGTATCGTAAATAAAAGTAATTAAAGCGGCGTAAAATTATTTTTTTTTTTTATCAGATTAACTAGAAAATGTAAGTAAATATTCCTTACTAATTGTACTTTTAGAAAAAACAATAAAAAATGCATATATTAAAAAAAATCACTATGCATAACCAGGTCTTTACAAATGTCATAAAATCTCGTAGTAAATTCTAGTCGCCAGTAAAAAATATTCACCCCCAACTCCTACCCCGCCAGTGATGTTCAAAAAACACAAAAGTTTTTTATGGATTAATTGAGAAAAAATAATAACAAGCATTAGTTTAGAATTATTAATTACATAGTTTAGAATAGTACATGATTTAGTTATACATGATTTAGTTATACATATTTACTTCAAATGAACCACTTATAATCATTTATATGCTATTATTCTTTCAAATGAATGTGACACAGTAATCCGTTTTAATTCTTAACACAAAAATCTGATTTGAAACGTACAAAAAAACTTGAGATATTCTATCTAAATTTAGTTGCCACAGTGGCTGGATTGACACTATTGCTTACTGATTTATTGAAACCAACCCCTGCCCTCACATTCTAATCACGTGACATGCTAGCTGCCTAGAGCGGCAAAGGATGGCGTTTTCTGTGCTTTATATGAAAAATGTCTTTTAAACTTGTTTTTTCCACTGAAAATACAAGCGAAGATGAGGAAGATCACCTGTGCTAGCCATGAACATGTACAGATGGAAGAGAAAAAAAATGCCTAGATAAAAAAAGCAGCCAGATTAAATAACTTGGTCGCCAGATTTAAAAAAAAAAAAAAAAAAAAAAAAAAAAAAAAAAAAAAAAACTTGGTCGGCAGTAGCGATCCGGTGACCGCATTTGTCAACCCTGGGTAGAACCCCTTAAGTTGGCTGTGTGTAAAACTCCTCAGTAAGGAAAACCATTAAAGTTTCTCCCATGTGCTTGTTTACATTCCTTTATATGAATAAAACTCACAAAATATTTATGGAGCCTATTTCTATCAGGAATTAGGCTGAAACCACAGATTTAATTGGACCAGAGAGTTTTAAAATTACGAAAGAAAAAATATTTTTGTTATTATATATATATATACACTAGAATAGCTCTTGGACGGATGCACCACATGTGGTAGTTATCTCCATTCAAATTCGGCATTTTATAATCTTCCGCCATTTTTTGCATTTAAAAATTGAGTATTCTGCACGTCTTAATATTTTTACGTCTTCAAATAATGAAGGAATTTTAACAACTCACATATTTTTCTACGTGGTTAGGCTTCGGCTTCTCAGCTTCATGTGGTAAAGATTCGAACTTTATCAATACTGGACCGTAACAGCATTTTTTTCTAGAACGGATCGTGCTGATAACATGTTAGAAATTTAAAGCAAGTAAAAAAAATACACAGCACGATCCAGGTTAAATGAAAATATATTAAAAATTAACGCAAAGATAAGTTTTACATTGCGGTAAACCTATACCACGCTACTCGCATGAAAATCAACAAGTACACTCTTTGACAAAGAAGCTATCCTAGAGATTTAGGAAGCTATCCTATAGATTATTGTTTCTGCAAAATATTACAGAATATTTATAATATTTACAATCGTAAGTGTTTACATCTTTAATATAAACCACTTTTTGTGTCTTTTTATTTCAAAATAACTAAAATTTGATTCATAAACCAAAACCAAATACAACGTTGTAACGCACAAATATGACAATTTGTACCAAAAACTTCATACAGCCGTTTCAAGGATGCATCGATCCCCTTCCTGAGTAAAAATTTTTATTTTATTTTTATTTTTTTTCACTGAGGAAGGGGGTCGATGCACCCTTGAAACGGCCGTATGCCAATTGTCATATTTGTGCGTTACAACGTTGTATTCGGTTTTGGTTTATGAATTAAAATTCGCACAAAGTATTTGATCTATGCTAACTAAAATTTGGTTTAAAATCCATAAATATGCATATTACAGGAAAACTTTATAAATGTATCACAGTATATTTATACCAATTATAAATTTATAACATTTTTATATTTCTATTTTTTTTACTATATATATTACTATTTACTATATATATTTTATTTACTTTTTGTGATAAACGTAATATATTATTATATGTATTATATATTTAAAAGAAAATGTTGTTTAAGAATCGCATAAACTTATACTTTCTATAACGTGAAATTTTTAAACTATTTATTGCTTTGTGTAACATTAAATGAACAAAGAGTCGAAAAAAATATTTGGAATAACACGCCAATACTATTGTTTGAGAATATTTACTTGATATGGGCAGACCGCATATACTTTAGTGAAATTAATGGTGTCAGTCGATTCCACTTATAATACTCCTAACTCCATTCATCCATTTGCTTCGAAATTGTTGTTATGGGTCCATTAAGACGTGTGGAATTTCGTTTTTGATGTACGAAAATAAATTAGAATTTTTTTTTTGTTTTGTGTGTGTGTTATGTTGCAGATTAATGGATAGGATCTTCTGTAAGACTTAAAATTACGTGATATTAAAGAATGGTTATATAACTTATTTTTGCCTTAATTTATTTGTGTGTAATTTAAAATTAAGACTTTCATAGTCCTGATAACAATTTGTTTTCTAATTGTTTTACTTATGTTAACAAAAAATACAATGTTTTGAGAACTGCATAGGAGAGGTATATTAGTAATGCTGTGATAAATATTTATTTAACTATAATGTGAGCAGTGTGGTGTGAAATTATTGATTTATACATAAAACTGCTGAAAAACACTTAAAAAAGTTATTTATATATTTATTTCCAGGAAATGTTAATATTTACAGATTTTTGTGTTAATTTTTTATGCATCATATTTCTGTCATTCGCTAGCATAATTAAATTCCATAAAATATGTGTATTCGTAGAAAATAAAATTTTATTCATAGCGCAAATGTGTTTTAATCTTTTTACTACATGATTGTTAATCACTTTGTAATATTTTTTTCCTTTAGTTCATTTTTGTTCGAGAAAGTTGACTAATCCATAGCAACCTGTTTATTTAAAATTATAATAAAATGTTGATTTAGAATAAAATATGCATATTTCATTCAATTAAATGTGTGTTCTGTCATTTAAATTATTTCCATATGTCTTTAAAGTAACTAAAAAGGTGATAATATATCCTTGAAATAATTTATATTCAAGGATTTGAAATATTTATTTATTGATCATAACGTAATACAACACGATAAAATCTGAACATTCTGAGTATGTAATTGCGTAATATATCATAACACGATGTTTAAATATTCATTGTAAACGAACTCATATAATTATTATCCTTCATTGATTTTAAAACATTATAAATGCTTTTACATTTCTAGAATTGCATTTTAATTCAGGAGTTACATTAGATAAAGTGATAATTTAAAATTTAATCAGCTAATTATATGTTTAAAAAGTTTAAAATAAACATTCAGATTAATATTAAAGATTTATTTATTTTTCAGAAATTAATTCAACATATTTAAGTTTATTTAAACAGATGTTCATGATTATTTCATTTTAATGTGACGACAACAATTGCGAAATACCATTTAAAACATCTTACAATGATGTACCATTTTCTTGGGAACTGCTGAGGAGATTTCAATACATATTTTTAACAGTTTTAGAAACAGCTAAACGATAAAATGATCATTCGCTAAGAGGAAATCATAAACCAGAAAGAAAAATCTTGCGTCAAGCATAGGTTATGAAACATTTTCATACACATTTTGAATACTGTAAAAAATTCCCCGTTTGATAAGATGAACGATGATGGTTGAAAAACGCAAAACATATTTGAAAACTCAATTTCAGCAATTTCAATCTGTAGTCGGAATTATTATCCGAATTATTTTGTGAAGATCTGCATATTATCTATAGATTTGTATATATACTGAATAGTATTAGAAAATTTAGTTCAATTAAGAAACTATCTAAAAATGTAGTTAAACTTAAAAACGCAAACCAATTTGAAAACGCACTTCCAGCAATTATAAACTAAAATGCAATGCGCATCATACTATTTAATAAGCAATTTATAGTGGACCTCATGATTTCATATAAATTTCCTTATGTTTGAAATAGTGCAATATTATTAAAATACACTGCAACACTTCCTCCGTAGACAATTATGTAACGGTTGGTTGGTTGAATAAGGTTCAAGGGCACAAGGTCCCATTGGAAACAAGCTGCGCCACAGTAAAAATTAAGAAGAAAAAATCAAAAAATCCACAAATGGTAATGCTAACAAAAAAAGAAAGGAAACAAAGCTCAATGAGAAAATTATATGGATGGGGTTAACCATCCAGATATAGTCATATAGTGTCTAAAACAAATATTGTTAATTCTTAAAAAAGTAAAGTATAAAAATAATACGTTTTGAAATACTATATGGATGGCAATTATGTAACGGAATTTTTTGGTGTAACCCTGTAAATGAATAATAAATGCTTTGCACCTCATTTTGTACAGAAAGCGTGTTTTAGTGAACTTTAGAAATGCATAACAATTTTATTATGTTCTAAATGGTATAATAGCATCAAAATGCAATTGGAAAGATTTTTTCCCTTTGACCGTACTGTAACGGAAAACTTTCGCCTGTCCCTATAAACGAACTCTATATGCTGAACACTTTATTTTCAATAGCGATGATGATATAATAACCGTCAATAACATGTAAAAAGTACAGGGTAATCCGAGTATATTTAGGAGCGTTACAGTACAGACAAACAAACCACGATACAGACAACTATAGTGGGAAGTGTTAAAAAACAATACTATAACTACCCAAATTCGCAGACAATAATAAGAAACAATCACATTCAAAACAGCTGACATTGATATATAATTTCTTGGGAGATACTGAGGCAATGTCAATACTTTTTTAATAGTTTTGGCAGTATTTAAAATATAAAATATAAATTGGTCGTTTCGTGGAAAATAAATTTAAATAATGCAATAGTTATGTTTAAAATAACTAAAGATATTACGTCTGAATCGAAATTTTAAATTAAAAAATGCATTTTAAATCAGACAATTAATAAAACTAAAAACAACACATTGATATAACATGGTAAAATAAAATAGACATTTCAAACATTATACAAGCTCCTCATCAGTACAAATATCAACCGAAAACCAAAGTTATTGTTTACACATGTTCACGTTCAAAATTATGCGTTTAAAATATTAAATCACCAAGGAATATATGTCTTGTGGTCCTACTGTGACTTGTACTCATTGGTGATTTAATACTTTCGTTAAGTTGCAATAGCTATGAAGAGACATCTCATAAGTATTTTAAATTAACGTTTTGAGTAAGATGAGTAACAGATGCTTTACATGAAATAAAGTTTGTAGGAGAGTATTGTCGTAAACATACTTATTGTTAAAAAAATATTTTATATACAATACATACGCCAGCTTATATACTAAACTCTTTACGTGCTTATAAAATGTTTCGATTTACCTGCATATTATGTCAATAAATTATAAAGCGTATAAGCTGCTAACATCTATATATATATTTGTCTTACGTGGCGCGGAAATAGGGCTGAATTTCTAGTTTATTGTTGGCAACAACCGTAGTTTCCAGATGTCAGACCAATGAAAAGACTAGATTGTGTTAGATAGATCAGCTCCGCCTCCAATATGGCGGTCAGTGTCAGAGCAGTGAAAATTTAGCTAGCAAATATTAAAAATAAAATAACATGTACGTAATCCAAAGCGTCTGAGATTATTTCTCATTTTAATTATGAGTAATATTGCTAATTTCAAATGAATTCGCAACTCTTATTTAGAATTTATTTATGAATTTCACTCACATGAAAAATCGGAGAGAAGTAAAGATATCAACTGTCTAGGTTGCACCTGCTGCCATCTGTTGCACAAATCTATAATCAATTAGAATAGTAAAATATCGAACGAAATTTAAACAATCATTGATGATAAACTATCTTCCTATTACGTAGTGTTTTTTTTAATGAATAAGCCGTGCTGTACAATATTATAGGTGAAATAAATTTTAAACAAATTATGTTTCCAAGATCCTTTATTCATAGTATTTAAATGATTTATATGCTCATTAGTAGCTCCAACTAAGTGCACTTTTAGTTGTGTTTTCAACAGAGTTCAATTACTTTTTTACATTAAAAAAAATGTCAATTTCATATGTTTAAATATTTATGGTAGTACTTATTCCGGCTAGAATTACCTCAAAAATAAAAAGGGGCGAGCGAGCGAAGCGACCTGGGACAGCGTAGCGGTCTCAATGTGAATTGTTTCGCAATTCACGGGGGGTAGGCGAGCGTCAGCGAGTAGGGGGCTGAGCCCCCCAGTTTTTTAAATTTACTGACTTTGTCTTGTCAACAGATCCATCAAATCAGCGCACATGCAGAGAAACATCAGCATAGGGTGCAAATGACCTTTACAACCGGACACTCACTTCTTGTATTTCATTTTTAATTATTCATTTTACATCCAGAAATTGTGTACTTTATATTGATAAAAAGAAAATTGGCTTTTCAGGCGCAGATTAAGAATTAAGTGTTATAATTTATTAATTACATTTTAATCAGAGTACTAATTAATGTTATCATCATATATGTTTGATCAAACAATCTACTATTGTATTATGAAAAATCGATAAAACACTTTGTCTTCATTCATTACTGTAGTCGATAATAGACAAATGCATGTGCTATGAAAATAATGAAAATGGGAACAATTTTTAACGATGCATTTCTAAAGACATGCTAAGATATTTTGTTTGCTTTCTCTAACTATTTATTCAAAAGAAAAATAACTTGGAGGAAACTTTTATCATTAGCAAACTTTATGCTCTTCTAAATGGAGATACAAAATTCTTTCCATCACTCAATAAAACGATAACGCACGAAATTCTTTAAGTTTGAAAACTAGAAAACTTATTCCTGAAAGAAAATAAAAAGTAAATATACCTATCTGCATGTATGTCGATAGAAGAATTTTGCACAAAGAGTTTGTTAAATGTTTTATTTATAAGTAGCGATTTATTTATGCGTATATTTATTTTCATGTACACTCTGTCTCAGAAAAAAGGATAAACTCCATCAATTTAATTGACAAATTATCGCAGAGAAAAATGGAAATAGTCATTCTATAGGCAATTATGTCTTCTTTTCATTTAAGTTAACCCAAGTTGCTTCCAACACGAGTACTCTTGGATTTCAATCTAAAATTACGAATTTGAACCGGGAATTTCGAAAGAAGAATTTTTATTTTATGTAATCACGAAATGTCTGTAATTAAATAAAGTAAATATTGCTATTAGTATTCTCTGGTATGAATTCGAACTTTCTAAATAAAATAAAATTCAATAATAAAATAAAATAAAAATGTTAATTAAAAGCCCAGTAGCCTAGTCGTCAGCGCGTCACGCTACCACGCTGCAGGCCCATAGTTCGACTACACGACTCGACGAGATTTATTTAACATTCCATCATTCAGGATCGATAATATGAGTACCAAGCTTGTTTGGGAATTAAACACTGGGTGTGCCACGTTAGGTTGACTACCTGGCCGAGATATATGCTGTATAGCACCCCATGATCAAGACCCATCATAAGGCCCATGATCAAGAAAATAGCAATAGGCACTGTAGGCCAAGACCTCTAGGAATTGTAGTGCCAGAGGTCAGTTTAATTTTATGTTAATTAGAAATTAAATTTTATTCATAAAATCAAGAATTAATGTTTAGAAAGTTCTATGGCAATAATTACGAAGATTGTTCAAAATAAATAAAATAAATTTTATGAAGAAATTTCAATAAAAGTGAATAACTTTTCACTACACTTAATTTTTGTTCAACGAAGAAGCAAAAATAGCCATATTTCTGAACGATCTACTCAGGCTATAGTAAATAGAGGCTTTTTAGGATAATTTTATTAGTTTTAAGAAAAAAATGTTTCGTATGTTTCAAACTAATTACAGATTTGGACATATTGAAATAAAAACAGTTAGAGCAAATTACACAAACTAAAGGTAATAAAAGTAACATGCTAAAATTCAAAATATCAACAAAATTGATTGGTTTAAATAAAGTATATTTTTAAAACAACAACAACAAAAAAAAACACTTTAACTAATTACATACTGAAACAAAATAAGCTAACCTAGTATACCTGTGCGAAGAGTTTGCACTACAACCTTTGAGATTATTTGCTGATGCGCTTTTTGTTTAGATATTTGCTCATTAAAAGTGACATTTAATTAAAATGTGAGCGTGCTATGTCAAACACCTGTTCAAAAACTTTTCGCATAATACCTAATTGATTATTCTGCGCTATGTATGTGTATAGAAAAAGAGATGGCGTGAAAATACTTGATATTCAAGGTATCATATGTGATATTCAAGGTCAAAGTCAAACCGGGCGGAAAGGTCTACCTTTCGGCTTAAGCTAAACTAGCGCCGCTCAGCAGGTTTGTTTACCTCCTAATTATTCAGAGCATTACTAAATTATACTTTGTGATAATGAACAATAATTATACAATAATTGAAAATACAAAATTCTAAAAATACAAATTCTGAAAACACAAAATTCTAAAAATACAAATTCTGAAAACACAAAATTCTAAAAATACAAATTCTGAAAACACAAAATTCTAAAAATACAAATTCTGAAAACACAAAATTCTAAAAATACAAATTCTGAAAACACAAAATTCTAAAAATACAAATTCTGAAAACACAAAATTCTAAAAATACAAATTTTGAAAACACAAAATTCTAAAAATACAAATTCTGAAAAAACAATTTACCAATCCTACTGAGCAGTACTAAATACTAATATGTGATACTGAGCAATAATACTACCATGTAGTAATACTGTATGATGCTGAAGTAAATAATAATAATGGATAGAAGTAAGTACTAAATGAACAATAAAGAATGAATAATAATACTAGAGTAAACAATGATAAATTATACTAAAAATGCAAAATTTGTTTAAATTACGAACTGAATCCCGTATTTGACCTATTTAAAAAAAACTTCTTTTAATTCATATACATAAACACTTCCGCTGCACAAAATAAAAATGTTTGTCCGAATAAATTCATTTTTTAATTTTCAATATTAATTTAAAATTCGCACTTATAGCTACCAAAAAAATTATTAGTGTAAGCATTAGTGTTTTATATGCTTCTTCTTCTTTTTTCCTTACCCCTCATACGTAGTATAGTATAAGTCTTGTAATCGTTTTGAAAATCGAAAAAAAATTTTGACGAATTTACACGTTTCAGGCACTGAAGATTCCGAAAAACATCATAAAAAAATTGTCCGTCATGAAATTTGGTATGTACTTAGTATGTAATAATTGGAAGAAACTTATTGAATTTCAGTAACCTCGGTTATCCGGAACTATTTTTTTTTCTGTCTCTCGAAATATTCGTTCTGATAAAAGGTATATAAAAGTTTTCGAAATTTTTTATTTTAAGGAGTTAATATAAAAGGCAATAAAATAACATAAATTTTGCAATGAAGTCTATCGGATGATTAGTTGCCGAGATATTTGTAATCATATTTTCAACACTCTTTGATTTTTCATGATCCCGTATTTCAACCAAATTTCAATTCAAAGATATATTTTAATTGGAAATAAGACCCTCAATCCGACGCAGTAAACCGTTAGTTAATATGATTAACATTTTTGGAGCTGTAAGGATGTTTCTTTTACGCAATTCAGTAATAGAACATTTAAAGTTTATGACGTCATCAAGCCACGATTTTATTCAAACTGCAATGAATTTTATGAATAGTTTACACATGTTTTATTTTCATATTTTATATTATGCATATCCATGAAGTGTAAGTATTACGGTTTCCTCCAACGACTAGTTTTAAGAAGCAGAAAAAAAATCGATAATGAATAAAATATTTTTTTTTTTATGAATAGTTTGTTTTAAGTTGTCATTTATTTAATGCAATCAATTATTGAAAATTAAATATATTAGAATGTCATGTGCAGCATGGCTTTATTATTCTTTCTTTTTCCTCAAAAAAAATTAACTAAGACAAAATGTCTGCAAAATGGGAACATGATATGCCATAGACTAAAACAAACAACTAAACTTTTCAGAAATAATTTATCTGAAAATGTTTTTTTCCTTTGGTTCTTACAAAATTAATTGCTAACTAATAGCCTAAGAAGATAAATCACCTGCATCCCTGAAAACAAAAACGAACGAAATTCGAAATGCATTCTGTCATGTTGAATAATTTCTTCGTTTTAACATTCCAGATTTTGTGTAATTAATTACTGCAGATAATGGAATGCTGCTTAAATAATAATTATGTCCGTTACCATAATTATATTTTGCTGCATAATTTTTATTCAATTTCGTATCATCGAGAACACTCCTAAAATTTAAGAAAACATATGCTATAAATTATATAAATATTCTAAAATAAACTTTCGCTAAAACATCCTGGGTTACTTAATTTATTTAAAATTTGAGAGTAAAAAAAACTTAAAGTATTTAAATAGAAACTACAAACTGTAAAAAGAACCAACAAATTTCAGATATACTTAAGACTGCTCGGCGATTTTGTTTTTACGAGCAATAATTAATGTATAAATTAATAAATATTTTATTATTAGTTGTGAAATTTGTAAAATGGATTATTTTATTTAATTAATTTAATCATTCATAATTTTATTTAATAAATCATAAAGAAATGCATATCAATTTATCTTACAAGTGCTCATTATGATATGTTACGCTAAATACTAGTAAATCTGCAGATCAGAAGCCTCAACGTCAGCTCTGAAAGTCACTGTTTTTTAATCTCGCTTTTCATATTATTTAGCTTCTTACAATTCGCAATTTAGCTTTTTTATGTTACATACATATTTATAGCCATATAAAATACTTCGGCTGTTTCAGAAATTAGAAGCATTAAACTAAACACGATTTATGCAATAATATTCTGAAATTCTTATGAACTTTGTAATTGTTAGATAAAAAAATGCATTTCTTATTTTGATATTCTTTGAAATATGGTTGCTAAGCAACTAATAAAATTAGAAAAAAAAGAAATGCATTTTCAAATTTGTAAAAAATAGGAAAATGTTTTATTTTTCCCGAATAATTGCAAAAAAATTTCCAATAATTTAAACAATTAATTTCTAAATTTTAATAGATGTATTGGCAATTTTTCAAAGCTATTTTATATATTTAAGACCTCCATATCGAAAATTTAGTAATCATATCTTTACGTTTAAATCTATTATTCAAATATGCGATTTTCATTTCAGTTAAAAATGAAATTTGAAAATCGTCCGCATTCCCATAGGAAAGCATTATGACCTAAAAAGAAATCTATACTTATAAAGGAGTAGCTTGATTTTTTCATAATCAACGCAGAGCCTCAACCGTTTGTCTTAGAACAGTGAAATTTGGAACACATGTTCTTTACACAAAGTAGGCGCGTACTAAGAAAGGATTTTTGAAAATTCACAGCATAAGCGGGTCAAATGGGGGGTCAAAAATTTTAGATAATTTCGTCTTTTTGACCAATCTCAGCAGCAGTTTTAAGTAGGAGCGTGAAATTTGGGATAACAATTCTACTAAAGAATAGTTAAACATGTATTTTAGGCGATTTTAGGAATTCAATTATTAAATGGGTTAAATGCGATTCAAAAATTTTCGGTGATTTCACATTTTCTCCATATTTCATCAGCAGTTTTAGGTAAGATTGTGAATTTCAAGATCAAAAATCTACTAAAAAATAATTAAACACGTATTTAAACGATTCTAGAAATTCAACCACTAAGGGGGTTAAATGGGGGTCTGAAGTTTTAGGTCATTTAGGTCACTAACTGGGGTTAAATGGGGTCGAATGTTTTACGCCATTTTGCCATATCTCAGTAGAAGTTATAGTTAGGAGCGTGAAATTCGGGAAAACAAATCTACTAAAGGATAGTTAAACTTGCAATTCAGGCAATTTTAGAAATTCAACTACAAAGGGGGTTAAATGAAGGGTCGAAAATTTTCGGTGATTTCACCTTATCACCATATTTTAAAAGCAGTTTTAGAAAAAAGCGTGAAATTCAGGATAACAAATCTCCTTAAAATATAGTTTAAAAAGTATTTCAGTGATTATAGAAATTTTGCCACTAAGGGGGGTTAAATAGTGGTCGAATGTTTTATGTCATTTTGCCATTTCGCAATAGAAGTAATAGGTAGGAGCGTAAATTTCGCTATAAAAAATCTACTAAAGAATAGTTAAACATGTATTTTAGGCGATTTTAGAAATTCAACTACTAAGGGGGTTAAATGGGAGGTCGATAATATTCGATGATTTCACGTTTTCACCATATCTCATCAGTAGTTTTATTTAAAGGAGTGAAATTCAGGATAACAAATCTACTAGAAAATAGCTAAACATATATTTCACAGATTTTAAAAATTCACACCCTAAGGGGGTTGAATGGGGGGGGGTCGAAAGTTTTAGGTCATTTCGTCATTTCGCCATATATCAGCAGCAATTTTAGGTAGGAGCATGAAATTCGGGGTAACACATCTAATAAAGAACAGTTAAAAATGCATTTCAAGCGATTACAGAAATTGCCTTTTCACCTTATCTCAACAACAGTTTTAGTTGAAAACGAGAAATTCAGGATAACAAATGAGCTAAAAGTTACTTAAACACATATTTCAGCGATTTTAAAAATTCAACTGCTAAGGGAGTTCAATGGGAGTTCGAAAGTTTTTAGTCATTTCACGTTTTCGCCATATCTCAGAAGCAGTTTTAGGTAGGAATTCAGGATAACAAATCTACTAAAAAAAATAAGTAAACACATATTTCAGCGATTTTAGAAATTCATTCATTAAGGGGGTTAAATGGGGGGTCGAAAGTTTTAGGTCATCTTGCCTGTTTGCCTTATCTCAGCAGCATTTTTAGTTAGGAGCTCAGAATTCGGGATAACAAATCTACAAAAAATATATACAAACATGTATTTCAGCAATTTTAGAAATTCAGCAACTAAGGTGAGTTAAATAGGAGGTCAAATATTTTAGGTCATTTTAACATACCTCAGTAGATATTATAGGTAGAATCATGAAACTCAGTATAACAAATCTACTAAAAAATAGTTAGACACGTATTTCTGCGATTTTAGAAATTCAGACACTAACTGGGGTTAAATGGGGTCGAATGTTTTACGCCATTTTGCCATATCTCAGTAGAAGTTATAGTTAGGAGCGTGAAATTCGGGAAAACAAATCTACTAAAGGATAGTTAAACATGCAATTCAGGCAATTTTAGAAATTCAACTACAAAGGGGGTTAAATGAAGGGTCGAAAATTTTCGGTGATTTCACCTTATCACCATATTTTACCAGCAGTTTTAGAAAAAAGCGTGAAATTCAGGATAACAAATCTCCTTAAAATATAGCTTAAAAAGTATTTCAGTGATTATAGAAATTTTGCCACTAAGGGGGGTTAAATAGTGGTCGAATGTTTTATGTCATTTTGCCATTTCGCAATAGAAGTAATAGGTAGGAGCGTAAATTTCGCTATAAAAAATCTACTAAAGAATAGTTAAACATGTATTTTAGGCGATTTTAGAAATTCAACTACTAAGGGGGTTAAATGGGAGGTCGATAATATTCGATGATTTCCCGTTTTCACCATATCTCATCAGTAGTTTTATTTAAAGGAGTGAAATTCAGGATAACAAATCTACTAGAAAATAGCTAAACATATATTTCACAGATTTTAAAAATTCACACCCTAAGGGGGTTGAATGGGGGGGGTCGAAAGTTTTAGGTCATTTCGTCATTTCGCCATATATCAGCAGCAATTTTAGGTAGGAGCATGAAATTCGGGGTAACACATCTAATAAAGAACAGTTAAAAATGCATTTCAAGCGATTACAGAAATTCGACCTCTAAAGGGGTTAAATGGGGGGTCGAATGTTTTAGGACATTTGACTTTTTTGCCATATCTCAACAGCAGTTTTAGTTAAAAGCGTGAAATTCAGGATAATAAATCTACTAGAAGATAGTTAAACACGTATTTTCCGTTTTTTCCATCTATACATATGAAAGAACATGTCCTGACTTACTCACTATCAATGCCAAGTCTCAACCGTTGCTCCTTGGACAATGAAATTTTGAAGACATAGTACATACACAATGTCGGCACGCACTAATACCGTCATACTAATTGTCGGTAACGGAGCAGCCTGTTTAGGTCAATATCTTATGCAATAGGGAGGTTAAATACGGAGGTTAAATGGGGAGTCAAACGTTTTAGATTTTGCCATATCTCAGCAATAGTTTTATGGGTGAGCGTAAAATTTCAGCCTATAAAATTTACTTAAAAAAAGTTAAACACGTATTTAATATTAGATTACTAGCCGGTCTTCGCCCGTCCAGCCGGTCGCTTGCGAGTGGGGCCCAGATACAAAGTACTACTTAGCCCCCATCCCTAGATAATCACGGGTAGGGTGAAAAAAGATTTATGTCTCGAAGTCTTTATTTAAGTGCTTTTTTATATTCTTACTAGCCGGCCTTCGCCCGTGTGGCCGGTCGCTTCCGAGTGGGGCCCAGGTACAAAGTACTACTTGGGCCCCACCCCTAGATAATCACGGGTACGGTGAAAAAAATATTTATGTATCGAAGTTTTTATTTAAGTGCGTTTTTATAGTCTTATTAGTTATTTTCATATGCTTTTAATTTAAAGTATTTAATTTATATTTTTCTGATTGCATGTCAAATGCACTTTCTGAGCCCCAAGCGAAGTCAGGACGGTACACTGTACTATGTATCTGGGGCCCCACTCGGAAGCGACCGGCTAGTGTTCAATATTTTTCGAACGAATGAACCAAATGTAACTAAAAACTATACAGCTGATTTCGGGTAGCTCTCCAACATACTCACCAAAAATCAACCTAATCGGACCATTTTTGCGGCAGTTATCGCGGAACAGACAAACAGACAGACGGAATAAAAAACTTTTCGTGTCTCCAGAGTGAGCCTTAACTGACGTTTGGTCAATAAAGAGATAGGGAGTACTTATTTTGCTGTTCATTGTAGCCCAATTAATTATTCTTTTAACTCTATTTAACATTTTATGAGTGGGTTGTTTAAATATCGGTCAAAAGGCATCCGTTTCTACAAAGCGGCAATGATTTTGTAATCTACGAAAGAATAATTTTCGCAATAATCGGAGTTATTGTTAAGCTGTGCTTCGGAGTAGGCATGAATAAAAATAAGCGCTCTAGAGACTCTCAGGCAGATGTGTCTTTTCGGAAGGAATGACCTCGCGTCGATGCTTAAAACAGCTATGCTCGAAAACTTAATACACTGTATTGCCAAAGGTGACCGGTCACTTGCGATTTTAGACGTTTTATTAACTATCTAGAAAAATACATGAGGAATTAACCTGAAACTGCAGGTGTGTAAACAGTATAGTATAGGTTATATATTTCCGCGAAGATTTTTTCCCGAAACCCCTTAGGGGACTGTCAACAAATTGAAAAAGAACGAATATCTTTTGGATAACCCTGTAAAAACTAATGTAGCAAAGGCGTTCAAACTCGAGATTATTAATAAGTGGCTTATTGTAATATACTGTGTTCATTTTTATGAGGATAGCACGTACACTCGTAGAGAAATTAAGGTTTTTATAAAAACAGTCCCAAACTTCGTCTAGTTTTTTGCTTATAATTTGCGGAGTTCTTAATATAAAAAAAAGTTATTTTCAGAAAATATGGCAAACAACATTGTACATGATACTCTGCAATCAGAATTAAAAAATAATAAAAATTATATTAAAAATGAGCAGGTTTACTAAACAACGCTTCACTGCGCATGCGCGAATGCAATCAAATTATCATATACATAATGTATTAGCTAAGTATATAGAGCAACTTTTGTGAAAGTTTCAAAATCATAGCTTGAAAATGCTGAAAATTATCGTCGATAGAATAAGCTCGAAATGCATTGTTCCCAAAAAGAAGCAAAAAGATGAGGGTTTGTATCAAATATCTGTTGATTAGTGCCAAGATAGCGTACACAATATTACACGTACTACTATATTTGGATACAACCCCTCATATTTTTGCTTCCTTTTGGGAACAACGGATTTCGAGCTTATTCTATCGACGATAATTTTCAGAATTTTCAAGCTATGATTTTGAGACTTTCACAAAAGTTGCTCTATATACTTAGCTAATACATTATGCATTGTTAAGATGGTTTTGCTTCACTAAATGTTTAGAGGATCTTGTAGGTTAATTTAATTGATGACTATTGTTCTTTAAGTTATACAGGCTGATTATACTATGAAGGTGAAGCAAAGAAGAAACGTGATCGTATATATATTATCAGGTTCAATACGTCGTCGGAATATTAATTATAAAAATGTTTACCTTGAATCCAAGAGTGATGTGTCATAAAGAATGAGCAAAAATACTGTAGAATACTTCCATGATTTTATTCTTGAAACACTTCCGTGGACTTGGGAAAAGGTGCTGTCTTTTTTTTAGGTGTTGAATGCTCACAAACGCTACAAACTTCAGATATCTGTATAATAGGATGTCATGCTGGGAGATGTTAATTACTACTGATTAAATGAATGAAGGTAAGTCACTTTACTATTTAAATAAACTAATATGAAATTGGAATTAGAAAGACAAATGGATCGGACACCAAGTCCGGCCATCGCGAGAACACGCACCACGAACAACGGTCGAACAAGCGACCTACTCTGAACTCTACAATCACTAGAACTGAATTTGAACAGCGCGCGACCATGGCGAGCGTGCGTAAAAGCACGTCTCAAAAACTCGCCGCGCGGAGAGGAATGCGCCAAACTGGTAGACTCAATGAAGAGTTTACGCACGAAGGAGAAACAGCGAAACGCTGCCGTTCCGCAGCCGTACGCACATGCGCAAAGAGTGCCGGCTGCCTAGCCGTAAAAGCTCGTGTTCCGAGGAGGAAGGCTACGAAACAAGCTGGCACGCGGCCAAGGGCGAAACGGGATGGAGATGAATGGAAAAAGAGAGACTTTACGAAATAAATGAGATGAAAGATGATCGCTTGATTAAACTTAAAATAATGAACGTAAAAAGAGGGAAAACGTAAGATTAATTAAATATAATATGTTACAATTAAAGATTGAATAATTAAGAATATGGATTTAAAATGTTGAAATACAGATGAGAATTAGGGAAATTCAAAACAAAATATATCAACACGATATGCATATTATATTTTGATTACGTTTGCGCATGCACAATGAAAATTTTTTTAGTAAACCTGCTCGTTTTTCATCCAATTTTTATTATTTTTTAATTCTGATTGCAAAGGTACTGCAGAGGTATTGCAGAGGTATTGCAGAGGTATTATGTACAATGTTGTTTGTCATATTTTCTGAAAAGAACTTTTTTTATATTAAGAACTCTGCAAATTATAAGCAAAAACTAGACGAAATTTGGGACTGTTTTTATAAAAAAATTTCTCTACGAGTATACATGCTATCCTCATAAAAATGAACGCAGTACATTACAATGAGCTACTTATTAATAATCTCGAGTTTGAACGCCTTTGCTACATTAGTTTTTACAGGGTTACAGGGTTTACAAAAGATATTCGTTCTTTTTCAATTTGTTGACAAGCCTCTATGGGGTTTCGTGAAAAAAATCTT
This sequence comes from Maratus michaelseni, assembly GCA_963931845.1. Lineage (NCBI taxonomy): Eukaryota > Metazoa > Arthropoda > Arachnida > Araneae > Salticidae > Maratus > Maratus michaelseni. The sequence continues at coordinate 327,763,302 of OZ007589.1, forward strand.
CGCGGAAATATATAACCTATACTATACTGTTTACACACCTGCAGTTTCAGGTTAATTCCTAATGTATATTTCTAGATAGTTAACAAAACGTCTAAAATCGCAAGTGACCGGTCACCTTTGGCAATATAGTGTATACGTAAGACAAAACCTTAATTCAAATATTAGTATAAATAAGTCATAAATTTAAAAATATATATTAATAAAGAAAATTTTAAATAATTATAAACGAAAACATAAAGTTATTCATGCGGGAAAGAAATAGTTACTTTCAGTATACAGTATTTTGTATAAAATATGTTGACTGATTTATTTTGGAGCACCACATAAGAGTGTTAAATAGATCGAAAAATCTGTTATAAAGTGGGTTTCTAAAATATAAAAACTACAATATGTGTCTCAAATTAATTATAAAAACAGCGCATATTGACTAGAAATTAGTATCCTGTACTATTTTACGGAACTAGAGGGAAAACAGAATTACTTTGCTTTATATGAAGTACTGATATATATTAGAATTCTTTCTTTCTGCAAAAGTGATGCTGAAAACTCAAGCAAATGTCTACTCTCTACAACAATTTCCTTCTTGATACATATAAATTGTGCTCTTAATTGTATATCATCACTGATTTATATTTTAGCTCTGTTCACGAAATAAAACAATGTGAAACGTTTTTAGTAAATTTAATGTCTAGTACAAAGATATAAATAATTTTAAATCCGAATTACAAGCTTATATCGTTATTTTAAATAATCGAAATCATATTTAAATAAATAATGAGCATATCAAAAAGTTATCGGTGCGAACTAAAAGAATGTCTTAGAAAAATTACAGATCTAAGTCAAACGAGATAAAAATAGAAAATTTATTTAACTGACGTTATAGCATTAAATGAATTTTCCATAAATTCCCTTCAAAGGGAATAAATACGATTTATTAGTGTCAACTTTTATTCGAAATGTTTATAAATATTTAAATATACATATATATAACTATCACCATAAGGTCATTATGCCTAAATAACATGCGATTTCTGATACGATTGTCACATTCAGGGAAAAATACAATGCTAAATATAAGCGAACAACGATTGATTATTATGCCTTTAACTTAAAACTACTTTACCCGTGGCCCGAATATTTGCGCACCAGTTAAAAAGAGAAATTTTTCAAAGAAAGAAAACGCAAACTTAATTTTGTCTAAATAAACAATCAAATTTTTGAAATGTTAGTCGTCTAAAATGAATTGCACTGACTCAAGAAATAAAAGAAGTCGCACACTGAGATTTGGATATGTAAAGCATTTTCCCTCTTATAAATAGAAAGCTCTAATATTTTGCGCATGTGCATTTAAAGAACGTTTTCGACATTCCGATTGGCGAGTTGTTTCCAACTATGGAAATTATTGCATCCAGGACTGATGCCGCCTGTTATTTAAAATAAGAGCGGTTTCAAATCAATTAATAAGAAGAAAATGTGTGGTAAAAAATTGACGATAAAGTAGCGTAAAAAGATAATCGAAAAAGCGAAATAGTGGCTGTCTAATGAGGCAAATAGGCAGGTATTTGATAATTCCTGAAACAACAGTGCGTTATGTTTTGAAAATTTCAGCTGCAACTGGAGATATACAGCCAAGAAACAGTACCGGTCTCGCCAATCAACAACAACGGCCCGAGAAAATCGAATGTTGCGTCGAATGGTAATGAACAGAAAACCAAGTACGATGACAGGAGCCACCTTCCTATAGGAAGACAGCATAGGGCGACCATAACTCGTAAAATGGCTACCAAAAGACCACATAAAATTGGCTTCAAGTCTTACAAAAGCAAACGTAAACCGATCTTAACTCCTGCTAAAAAGAGGAAACGTTTTCAGTTGGCTGTTGACCACTTAAAATTGGCAGATCAGCATTGGCAAAGTGATATATGGTCGGGTGAATCCCCGTTTTCAGTTTTGTATATAAATATCGGTCGTCGGATCGCACAGCAAGAAAATGAAGAGTTTAATCCAAAATGCGTCAAACAAGAGTGCAGGTTTCGGCCATGTGTTCAAATTTGGGAATGTTTTGGTTACTCTGGTGTCGGCCAAATGATGCCAAATGGGGGTCCTATCAATGCATAACGTTATTGGGACACCTTGCAGAATCAGATGTTTCCTTCAATTCCACAACTTGGTTTTCAATCGGGTTATCTTTTTCAACTAGACTTAACCAAGCCTCATACAGCTAGGGGAACAAAAGCCTGGCTTCAGCAAAATGGTATTCCTGGGCTAGATTGTGTTCCGAATCCATCAGACATCAATCCTATCAAGGATCTGTAACGGTACTTAAAGAAGGAAGTTCAGAAATGGAAACCACGCGACAGTCAGCTGTTGAAAAGAATTCTTCTTGAAGAATGGCAAAAAATTCCAACTTCTGAGTGTCAACGATTAGTTTCAACTATACCGCGAAGATTGAGAGATGTTTACACTGCCAAAGGCGGACCAGCGAAGAGGTAAGACTTACTCATTTCTTCTCGCTTGAACATGCATACAACATTAGGGACATAAAAAAAACTTGCGAGGAAATGGATTTCATTGGACACAAAGTTTGTGTCATTTATTATTTTTTGTTCAGTTTCAATGTGTAATAGAAAACGAATTATTTTTCATTAAAAATAATTTGCATAAAATATTTTGAATTATTTTTTACTTTTATTCTAAAAAAAGCATCGATAAACTAATGCACGCAAAATTAGGGGCATTGGTATGGTAGTTTGTTTAGGAAAATTTGAATTCTTATTTGCAATCTAAGCAAAAATATATCATTGTCACATTCAGGATATATAGTACTATTTTTACTGCTCAAGTCGTACCCCTATTTAAAACAAAGAGTTATCTGTGGCAATTGTTGTAGACATATATGGTAAGGATTATAGTATACATTTTTATTATTATTTTTTTTTCAATTATTACTATTTTCCATAAATTTTCTTAAATGTTTTCATAGAAACATTTTGTAATTCAACGTATTTCGTTTTTTAAAAAATTCTTTACGATATTTCAGTTATGTAAATGAAAAAGAAATTATCTTAAAGAACAAAAAAATCAAGATTTGTTTTATATATTACAAATTGTATTACGTTTAAATATTTTAAAAGTAACGCAATACCCCCCCCCCCCCCCCCTTAATTTAATATATTTAGATTTTAAACTATAAATAAATCATGAAAAGAAGTGAATTAATCACCCAGTTGAAATCTGTACATGTACAGTCGATTAAAGAAGAAGAAAAAAATCACCCCATGCATTTAAATCAACAATCGACCCAAAGAAAATACAAATAGTCATACTACTCGAAATTATGTCTGCTTTCATTTTATGTTAAAAAATAAACCTGGGGGATCGTCTGCATCGTGAACTCCAGACAAGATCTGACATTTTCAGTACGAACATCTAATTTTGACATTATAGTTGAATTCTTCCGTAATTTTTCTTTAGCATAACCAATTGTAAATTATCCCATGAAAAAGTTTAGAAATTAAGCAGATTTAAAGATTTGAACTTTTCTATTCATTTTTAATAATTGAATGCAAAACCAATTTCAATGCGTAAAGCTTTTTAGGCATAACTCATAAAACTTTTTAATGCATTGATGTTATATTTTAGACTCGCATATTTGAAGATAATGAAACAGTATTTCTGTTAAACATTTTATAGGTACAATACTTATTTGATTTAACATTAATTTTATAATGTTTATATTTTTTAATTCTGATGTTTTCTGGAACAATTTCTCGTTTTAAATGTTTGTTTTTTTTTAGCTGACTGTAAATTATCGAGTTTTTTTTAGGAAGATAATTTTCCTCTAGGAATATTTTCAAACTATTATTTTCATGAATTATCATAAACTTTATACATTAAACATGTTAGTTACCTTTAACAAAACATTTTAACTTTTTTTTTTTTGAAAATGTGTTAACATTTTGATGTTTAAGGCTACTTTATATTTTCATATTATTTTGAACAATAATTCATGAATAAAATTTCAGTATTTTTAGATATTCAGAAATATGGCAGAAACACATGCTTTTCATAAATATAAATCATAAAGTTATATAAATATCTTTTTTCTTTTGAAACAGAAAATAAGATGCAGTATTATTTTCTTAAAAGTTTCTAGCGAAGTTGTTCACATTTTTCTTAATAACGATACTATAATCGTCGAATCGGTCTTCCGTGCGTCCCTGTTTACTCCTTAAGCTAACTTTTGTGTGTTAATCTGAATCCTGTATTCGGATTGGAGTGTAACTTGTATTTTTGAAAACTTCTGATAGTTAGGTAATTGTAATATTTTGCCAGATAAAAAAGAAAGATGAATATGCTGAGAGAAACAGATTTACAGTAGATCATGTCGATTGCTTTTTAAGTGAATGCAACTGAGCTTCTGGATATAGTAGCTTATGTCGGCTGAAATTAATTTGATAGAAGTTTTGTAGCCCAATTGTTTAAAATTTACGGTAATATGTAAGAAATGTTTTCTTTTTCTCCAATAATTTTGATTTTCGAGAATTACGGAATCTTAGTAAGTGAAGCTGGTTGTCTCCTCAGACTTTCATTCAAGCTATAAAGCTGAAAAAATTAACTTCCCTGTGTGATTTTCCATTTATTCATTTATGTGCAACTGGTATAATATAATACGTAGATGACTCTTTATGACAGGATAAACTACATATGATTATAAAAAATTAACGCAAGTTAAAACGGTGCTTTTGTTTTATTTTTTATTAATCAGAATTGGAGTAATAATCATCTTTCGTATTTCTATAAGGTGAGGGTGGAAAGTGGAGGGTTATGTATGTAGTATAGCTACATAGTGTCCATTTGGAAGGCATGGTGTTTCACTCATCATTATTCGATTTTACACTGAAGTACTACTGTCCTATTGGATTACAGGGATATAGAAAACTGCTTATTCATGAAATATTGCCCTGAACCTCTTATTATGTTGATTTACAATTTCAAGCTCCAAGTACTCCTGTTACTTGCCGGAATTCTCGAAAATTTCTCGAAAATTTACTTTTGAATACTTCAAATTTTTCTTTTTTTACCTTGCGTAATCAAAAAATATATTTCGTTTGTTTTAATTGTGTTTTTTAAAATATCTCAAAAGAGGAATGCAGATTTAGAACAGCTGCTATAGAGAACTACCTGAGTAGCAAGCCGATATGTTGAATTTGCATTTAATGAAATCTTACGATTTTTTGGGGAGTGGGGTAAAAATATTTAATTGTACATTTAGAAAAATATTTAATTATCATTTTGTTAAATTTCTTGTTGTAAATAAAAACTCATATTTGAACGTAAGTTAAATGAAATTAATCTTTGAATTTGCATGATTTTAATGCAATTGTACTAGAGTATCTATAGAAAGCGGCGACATACGGGTAATATAATTTGAATGGCCCAGAGAATTTTGGACAAAAGCTTTGCGAGTTCAGTATTATTTTGATATTGGCGAGTATGCCATTATCTTTTAAAAATTGGAAGGTGTCTAAAAATTCCTCATAGGAATATGCATCTAACTCTTTCGTGCCTAGCGTCGTGTATACGTGACTCTTAAGTTGCTCAGAATCCTTGATTTTTCCTTCCGGAATGTTGGAGTAGAAATTTCCACCTTATTAAGTCATATTTAATACGACAATGCTCAACCACGCACGTCCAATGCAGTATAAAATCTTTTTCGAACATTCAAGTGGAATGTCTCTCCACCTATTGACCGGATCTGGTACCTTGTTATTTTTGAGTGTATACGAGGAACGAAATTAGGCAAGCTTTGAGAGGAAAACGGTTCTAGTCGGACGATGACGCAAAGGTGATTAGTGCGGTTCAGAAATGGTTCTCAGAATAACAACAAGATTTTAATGAAAACGCTTTTGTGCGCATGGTATCCTACAGAGATTAAAGCCTCAACAAGTACGGTAAATATTTTTAACTAAAATAAATCTCTACTGATCCATTTCCGTCAAATCATTATTTATTAAACTCCGCTTATATTTCTACTTAGAGTTAATAAAATTTGTAATTTTTTTTTTTTAGTTTCTGGTAATTTTATAATTAAAAGTCACTTAAATTGTATTGACTTTTATTAATAAAAGTCACTTATATTGTAAAATTGGTTACCACTGGATATATGAATTTGTTACAAAATGGAAAGCAACTTTTTTTAGTATTATACTAGTATCCTAGCATACAGAGAAACGGTAATGGTAAGTGTAAAGCAGGGTTATAATATAAAGCATAGTTATAATATCAACTACGAATTTGAGTATAAACATTTGTAAATTATTTCTTAAAATTATAAAAATAATTCATTGGTATTGGAAATATCGCTATGTTTCTGTCACTTTTTCATGGGAGACATAAAAACTCACATAAACAAATTAGTCTTATTGTCATTATTACACAATAAATGATTTTCAGAGAAATCTATTTTAAAGCTATATTTTGAATATTTGCCTTTATTTTCTTTTGGAAAAATAAATTAATCTAAAATGTCTAGAAAACGGGGACACGATATATCATATAACAACACGACTAACTAAACTTTTCAAAAATGATTTATCTCAAAACATTCTTTATATGCTTCTCTGAAAATTAATTGCTAACTAATAGCTTCTGACAATAAATCACTTTATGCTGAAAAGAAGAAGGAGATACGTAATATATATCATTAGCTTTTGATCAATGTATTTTGTTATCATTCAAAATTTCTTTAATGTAATCCATTACTACAAAAAATGAATTTTACATTCATTATCATTTTTTCCTATATGATGATAAATACAGTTAATTTCTATTGAATGGTCATTATTATCTTTCAAGGTATTTAGTGAGATATTTGCGTAAATCTATCGAAAGTTATCACACATTCTCTAAGAATTCGATAAAATATTATGAAACAAATTTTACCACAAGTACTATTACTATTTGTCGCAGTTACCACATATGGTTGTAAGCGAGATAACGGTTTAGTTACTAACAAAGGTATCTAAAAAATTGCATAATGAATGAAAATGTTTCGATTACTTCTATAAGATTTCATGTGTTTCATCCCACAAGTTTTTTTTTATCGATAGAGCTCTTCGAATCGAATTAAGATAAGGATTTTAATAATGGTTAAGAATTTCTTAACATCGAAATTATAAAAGAGCGCAATTCTTGAATGTTCATTAAATTTTCATTACAGCGCTTTTATACAAAAAATTATATTCTATTGAAATAATGGATTGTTTAAACTAAATTCGCCAAACAATTCCGTATACAGTTATTAAAAGAATTCTATGCATTTATGTTTTAATATGGTGCTATGTTTACTTGGTATTATCGTATTCAAGCATCGTATAAGTACGAGTGTGAATAAGGTCATCACAATTGTCACTTAAGAAATTGTAAATTGATATTATACTATCCGGCTATTTTGACTGAATTAAATTAACATTAAGACATTCTAATTAACAAAAATATTTTCTTCTTGTGATTTTGGTATGCTTTTTGTATCTAAGTAGATAAGAACATATCTTTCAAATATATTATTTATTATATATTAGATATAGAGTGAAAACTGAGGGGCGGCCGTTAGTACGTCAACCGTCGCACCACCGGTCGGAGCATCGCTGCCTGCGCATCACTCCGATTGAACCCATGAGGTGACTACATAAGTCGTTACGATACGCGGTGAATCCAAAAATTAGAGTAAACCACCACGAAGACACCTGATGTTTCGTCAGAAGACAACCGACGGCTTCGTAGACGGAACCCCATGAGGGGAACCGGGTCCTCGGTCATAATGTCGAGTTCCCCCTACGACCTTTGCTTTCTCGCGGCGTCCGATCATCGAGTTCTAGGGGAGGAGGAAACGACTAGTTCATCTGCCGCGGTTACCGCCATTGCGGTAGGAGGAGCTTCTCGCCAACCCGGGACTACGAAAAAAATCAGTCTCTGACGCATAGACATGCCTTGGATAAGGTTCCCCCCCCCCCAATTGCTTTCCTTTCGGTGAGTCCCGCAGCGAAATACGGGAGGTCCCCGATCGACTCCATTGAAAGGATCATGCACATGTAAAAACAACACAACACAAACACAAACACAAAACAAAAACATAACAACAACAACGGAAAGAAAAGGACCACTACCGGACTCTGAAGGGCATGGAAAACTCCTTTAAGCACGCTAAAGAAGTGGAGTCGGCTAAGATTAGTAGCTTGAAAGTTATGTGAAGAATCCCGATAATCGAACCATCGGTCACGGAAAGTTCTGATTACGCAAAGATACGCTGGATTGGTATTCGACCCAAGGTTTGATTTCAGGTTCGAACCGTCATTTTACTGACGAGCCTCCGGCCCGGTTCTTCGTAGTCGAAAAGTCCAGAGTTCACACTCTCCCAAGTAACTGATACGGTCACACGGTAACCTGAGTAACTCCGAGGATTCGTGCCAGTCTTGGTTCAAATGGGCAATACCCTTTCTGAGTGACCTTGAGCGCGGCACACAACTACTTCAGTTAAAGAGGCAGATGCTAGAGCCGATCATGCAAGAAAGTCTATGGACAGGACCTAGGGCCCCCTTCCTTGCATGACATCTACGGCACCGAGGGTTGCTACATTCCGCCTCGCGCGCCGACAAGCGTCACAATGGGACCCTAATGTCCCTTGTTCTACAGAGTACGTCCGAACCTTCGTCGCACCTAAGATAAATTTTGGTAGCTGCCCGACCATCGTTTGCTAGCAGTTGCCCTCGTGTCACCATCCTCGGCGCAAGAAGTGGGCCTATGCAATGTTCTTTCACCGCCCGGCCGTCCCGATGTCCTGCGGAGACAACGACCTGAACCCACGTTGGCTAGCGTTAGCGACCACGCTTTAAGGACGAGGGTCCACACATAGGACATCAAGAGACGGCCTGCGACCGCAAACCTCCTGCAGCCGAGAACCGGCCCAAAGGAGGGGAAGTCCCAGACCCCCCTCAGGTCGTATCAACCTGCATCCGGCACCTTTGGCTAATCAGACACCACTTTACCATCCGCCCACCGCGTTGAGGTGGTGGTACGTCAACTACCTGAAACCGCCGTGTCGAAGAACATCTCCTAGTGCCGACCTTCCGGTCATCTTCCCCACTGAAGTAGCCCAGTCGGAATTACCCAGCGGAGTGTCTCGGAGTGCCGGGCTCCCAGACTTCTTTCCCGCTCAAGGGGCCGATTCAGGGGCGGGGCGGGTTATATATTAGATATATTAGATATTTATTATTCATTATATATTATATATATCAGATATATTATTTAGATATATTATTTAGATAAGAACTGTTTTCTAAATACTGTAGAATAATCACCATTTTTTTAGTTCTCGAATCAAAAAGTCTGAAACATTTAGACTTCTATATTATGTAAGATAAGCTTTAATATATTTATTGCATGAGATTTTATCCAACTCCTGAAAAAGATGTAGATCTGTCGGGTTGATAGATAAATAGGTATTTGTAATAGAATAAAACAGAATCTCCTGATCAAAGAGGATGCTTTCGTTAATAACTACACTCATGTTAGTCGAACTTGTTTCCAACATTTCAAGCTGTTAAGTACAAAATGTCAAGTTCGAATTTTACACATAAAAAACTCATTACTTCAATGCTTATCATATTCTTAAATCATATTTGAATTATTCACTATTTCAAGTTTTCAGTTTTAAAATCCAAATCAAAACTACTGCTATGCAGAAATTTGATAAATTATAACTCATAATATGAATGAAGGCAGCAATTCCCAAACTTTATTGTTATGCGACCCATCCTAATATACTAATTTTTTTTACATGATTTAATTTAAATTTAATAATTAATAATTTTTGAATAAAATAAGAAAATTACTTGTTGCTTTGTAAATGAATACGTAATTTAAAAAAAGAGTTGCATTAATTTGCGTACCAGTTTTATTTTCTTTGTACGATTAAGTTTAAAAACGATTAAGTATATATATATTTAATTATTTTATATAATTAGAAATTTTAATTGACTTTTATAATATGAATTATAATATGTCTATGGTTCGTAGCACTTTTATTTTTTAAATTAAGGCGTAAGATAATTATATAATACTGTATGAATAGTGAATTAGTATAATAGACGATATGGTTTTAATGCATTAGTTTTGCACTTAAAACGTTTTAAGGGGCCGCTATTATGTTTCTGCCCAGGGCCCCCGAAATCTGAGAGTCGGTCCGTGGTTAGGTCTAACATTTTAAAGATAAACAACATTGACTGATTTTATATGTATATTTGTTTTGATTTTTAAAGTTTAATACCTTTAATATTTGTTTTGTATCACTTCAAGAAGGGGCAGGGGAGGACTTTCACAGGTGCTCAAATTAGGACCTTAAAATAAAAGTCTTGAAAACAGTATTAATTATTATTAATAAAGTAAATAGTGAGTCATGCAACAATAACAAAAACTGAAAAGCTTTAACATCACTTTTAAAACTGCAGATAAACTACAGAAAAAATAACACAAGCTTTCTATAAAGTAAGTTCTGTAAAATTACCTCACAGTAACTACAGTTATACTGCAGATACATCAGAAAATATGCTTCGAATTAATAACTGTAAAAATACTTCAAATTTACTGCAGTTTTACTACAGATTTAAAGTCTCATTATTTTTTAAATTGGTGATTGTAAAGTGATTTCACATAAACTACAGTAGTTTTGCTCAGAGTATTTTTGAAATAAATTACTGCAAAATTACTTCACATTAGCTACAAAATAACTGAAGTATTTTTACAGTTGAGATTGCACTACAGAAAATCTACAGTTAACTGTAGAAAAACTTCAAAAACACTTCACTTCTGTAGAAAGCATTAAGTTGTTTATGTTTATTTATCTCCGTGGAGTCCTAATTCTTCTGGAGTATTTGTAAAAAAATATTTATTCTGAGGTCCAAAAGGCACTTTTTCTTCGACTATGAATTATACGAATCCGAATTATGTAAAAATATGTTTTTGAAAACTATTGCTGAAATTAAAATCGGTTAAAATGTATATGTAAATAATAAAATTATTTTTCGTCTAAATAATGAATTTTAAAACAATCTAATTACATATTTTATATTAAAAAATGACATTTACATATTAAAGTTTTAATTAAAACAATATACTTTTTATCTGCATATATCATGTTTCAATTTCTTTAATTATTGAAATTGTCTCAATATTCACACTTGAAAAAGAACAAAAGATACTCAAAATATTTTTCTTTCGTAACAAAACTTATCAGAGTATTTTTTTTTTTTTTGTTATTTCACTTCCTCCCTATGTTATCATGGTTAACTTTTAATGAAAACACTTTTATATTAATAAAAAAAATCCTAATAAAATAGATTTAAAATTCCTAAAATATTTTTCAGTTTTACATTAATTTTCTTCGAGGCCGTTTGAGACTTTTAACTGAACTTTATCTGCTGATCACTTAATTTCTCATTAACGTAAAGTTTTAATGAACATCTTTGCCCAAAGGTTAATGACTTTGGAGAAATTCTTGGGAGTATTTAAGATTTTTCCTTTCCATTTTCTTTTTCTGAAACTAGAAATGTATTGTAAATTTTTAAGGTAGCAGGAAAAAAAACCACATAATTAAGAAAATTGTGTAACCTCATGCAGAATGAAGAAAGCTATATTTATAATATTCATGATAATAAAGTTTTGCATATCATAATGTTAACGTGCAATATAAAAATAATTTTACTTTTTATATTTTCTCCAAGGTAATTTGTGAATTTTGAAAATGTTTTGTATTTATGTCAAATTTACCCCATTAATGCTAGATATTAATTAACATTTGTTTCACAGAATTAATGAAACGGGATATATTTAGGAATACTTAAGATACAGGTATTTATTGTTTTTAATATATATCGTTGTATAATGTTTTTAATGCATAATAATATATTTTTTAAATATAACCATTTTGCTTCAAATGATGCATAAAGTAGATAAATGCATTACAACTCTAATTAATAATACAGAATGAAATAAATTATGATTTATGTTTTGCAATACGTTATTTTAGTGAATAAATTAATTTTGTAACATTGAATGTTATAAGTATTCATTCTGCCATATTTTATCATAGATCAAATATGATTTATATCATGTGTTATTTATATTTTATTAGGCTCAAGTAAATCATTTTAATCCTTTTATCTTCAAACGATTCTAAGTCCAGGTCTTTATTGTTGAATGAAATAAATTATGATTTATGTTTTGCAATACGTTATTTTAGTGAATAAATTAATTTTGTAACATTGAATGTTATAAGTATTCATTCTGCCATATTTTATCATAGATCAAATATGATTTATATCATGTGTTATTTATATTTTATTAGGCTCAAGTAAATCATTTTAATCCTTTTATCTTCAAACGATTCTAAGTCCAGGTCTTTATTGTTGTTAATATATAACGTTGTATAACATTTTTAATATATATTTTTAAATATTACCATTTTGCTTCGAATAATGCACAAAATAGATAAATGCATTACAACTCTAATTAATAATACAGAGTGAAATAAATTATCATTTATATTTTACATTACATTATTTTAATGAATAAATTAATTTTGTAACATTGAATATTATAAGTATTAATTCTGCCATATTTTATCATTGGTGAAATGTGATTTATATCATTTGTTATCTATATTTTATTACTCTCAAATAAATCATTTTAATCATTTTATCTTAAAACGGTTCTAGGTCCAGGTATTTATTGTTTTTAATATATAACGTTGTATAATGTTTTTAATGCATAGTAATATAACTTTTAAATCTAACCATTTTGCCTCAAAAGATGCCTAAAATAGATAAATGCATTACAACACTAATTAATAATACAGAGTGAAATAAATTATGATTTATATATTGCATTACATTATTTTAGTGAGTAATTTAATTTTGTAACTTTGAATGTCATAAGTATTGTAAGTAATAACTTTGAATGTCTTCCATATTTTATCATTGATGAAATGTGATTTATATCATTTGTTATCTATATTTTATTCAGCTCAAGTAAAACATTTTAATAATTTTATCTTAAAATGGTGATTTCATGAAGATCTCTATTTAAAACCTATTGATGAATCGAAAGTGATTATTTTACAGTTGACAATTCCGTCGTTTAGTAAGCTCATGATCTTCTCCTGTGGATAAAACTGCTATAAGTAGTCTACAGGGTATTCGTGAAATTTATTTATAAACTAGAAAATGTAGACCATACGAGCACAAATTTTTTGTATAGGAAAACAAAACATTTCGCTTTTCATATGCCAGAAAATATTTTTTTAATAAATCTGTATAAAAGTTACGTTTTTAGAAAGATCGTTCAAGAAAAATAATGTTTGAGAGCTGTGTTACATTCAAATGTGTATATATTCTGTGATAACTTCAATTGAAATTAAATTGATAGCCCAATATCTCATTCCATCAAAGCAAACAAACACAAGAGATTTGTGAATCATGAACGATAAATATATTACACCATAAAGGTAATCTTCCATAAAGCAAGGTCTCCAATAATTAATTTTTCATAATTTCCGCCTGTAAGCCAGTCAAAATTTAGCATAATTTTGATAGGTGAAGTGCTATACAATTGAACTTCCGTCATGATCGTTGATTGATATTAGCAACAATATGGTTTAATATAAATATGGATACCATTAAAAGATTTTCACAAAAAACCACTTTATTGCACCAAATCGAATTAGCTAAAATATGCCAATTGGCTTTGGACCCAATTACGGAAGATTACTTGAAAGGTTTAAAAATATCCGCTTTAGCGGACGTATTGCAACCGATAAGCAAAAGGACATGAAGCTTAAATGCTGTAAGTAAGGGAGTTAGGCGATTTTTGTCAAGCTTTTTAACAGTAAGCTTTATACCAGTGAATATACGAAAAGCTGCCATGATCACAAAATTCCTGATTTCTCTATCTGAGCCTTCCGATTTGGCGAAAGATTAAGCAAGTACATTGAATTATGAATAAACGTAATATGTTTCAATGCATAGCATTACATTTAAGGGGGACCAACTGGTTGCCAGATGTGGCTAGTTAACAATAATAAAGGTATTTTAACGAAATTTTAAAAGACGTACCTAGCTTTGTATGAAATGTTATGAAATTATAAAAGACACTAGAAGAACACAGTAATTAGTTCAATGACACCGTTAGCAATGTTAACTATATTATGAATCATGTCTGGTCCAGTTCAGTGCAGTTTGGATTCGCATGGTTGCTATGCGTTATGTCCACCAGTTCTAATGATATCGATACATCTTACACAAAGAAAGATGCGTATCTTGAGAAGTCTTCAAAATATCTTCATTACTATTAAAGTATCAACGTTCACAATGCAATGAGATGTCCTATATTTTTGAATGAATAAATTGGTTGAGACCCGGATTTGCTATACAAGTATTACACGGTTCTGTAAGTTTACGCTTGTCAAAACCCTTTTAAAAACTATACTACTATACATTTTGGGATGCTTATTCCGAAAATGGCCTCCAATTGTTTCCCCGTACACTTTTTCCAAGGGCATTCCATAAAAATTGAGAGTTATTTATTTGCGTAGTTGCAACAACGTGAAACTAAAAAATAAAACTGCAGGCGATTTTTTCAAACTGTTAATTGTACGTTTATAAATATTCTAAACGAAGCAGGCGATTTTATTATCTTAGTTTCGTGCTTGTTTAAAGAACTGTTTTTATTTGCCATACAGAAATGGAGGTGAGTGATTCAGATTTAAAAAACGAAATGCTTTGGACCATAAAAATTTGCTATCATTTGGACAAAATAGCTCCAAAAACAGTTAAGTTAATGAAAGAAGCTTACAAAGACAAATATTTTGGTGAGTATATGATTTTTAGATGTCATGGTGATTTCAAAAAAGGACGTTTGTCTTCAGAACTGGCTCCTAAGTCTGGCCGACAAGAAAGTGTTGTAAATGATCGAAATGTTAACGCTGTTTGGGCAAACTTTCAAGAAAATCGGTGAATGACATGTGAGGAGATAGCAACATCAACTAACATTTCGAAATTGTCGATATTTTGCATTCTACACAACAATTTACAGCTTTGCCATGTTTGTTCCAGATTGGTCTCTCATCACCTTAATAAAGAGCAAATGCAAATAAGAATTCACCAATGTTGTGCGTGGAAACAGATGCTTCAAAATGAACCGAATTTCCTACAGACTGTAATATCAGGTGATGAAACTTGGGTGCATCATTTTGATCCCGTCATCAAGCCACAACAAGTGTATGGAAACACACTGATTCTCCGCCTCGAAAAAAATCTCTTCTTTGATCTCTTTTCTTTGATCATAAAGGTGTAATCTATTAGCATGCTGTGCCTCCAAAAACTATTGTGAATGGTGAATAATATGTTTCAGTTTTCAAAATTTTGCGACAAACGCATATCGAAAAATTGTCATGATCTGGTATGTAATTGGACATTACATCACAATAAAGCTCGCCCGAATGTCGCTAGTCCAGATCTCGCACCATGCGATTTCTGGCTGTTTCGGACGTTCAAAGAAAATCTCCTCGGCAGAAAATTTAATACAAATTCTGAAATTACTTCAACAGTGCAGGATTCTTTGAAGCAGTTTCCGAGAAAAAGGCTTCTCTACTTGTTTTGAAAAGTGTTTGAACGATGGGACCGTTCCATATCATCTGCGGGAAGGTATTTTGAATAAGAATGATGAAGGCTTTGCTGTAAATATATTTCTGGATTTTTTATGGTTTTATTCTCAGTTTTTATGGAACGCCCTTTGTATGTAGTCTGCTGAAGCTATTAAATAGCGTAATTGCTATTTATTTAAAAATAAGAAAACAGTTAACAAATAATATGTAACTTTATTTACCCCTTTTTTACATGTCTGTTTACACAATTGCGCAACTCACCTATTCATACGTTCAAACATTGCATAATGTAGATTTCAGCTGGAATATATACTTGTAATATGTTGCATGAGATCACAATGTAATTATAAATTATTTTCCATTAACCGCGGTTCCAGAATTTGATTTTGAATAAATAAGAAATTATAATTTGAATAAGATATTCGTAACCCTATTTTTTGTTTTATGGAAGAAGCCGAAATATCCCGATTACCCCACATTCATGGCACCATGAGTGAGTATATCAGGGGAAAAAAATCTTTTGATAATAGGGAGAATATTATGAAATTCATTTAATAATTTTACTAACATAAAACTCTAATTCAATTTTCTATAAATTGTATAATCTTCCACTATTGTCAGTATAAATAATTGTCCTATAAATAAGTCATCATAAAACATATATATATTCTAAAAAATAAAGAACATTTTCTGGAATTACGTACTTTTTATTTTTCTGCAAGAAGTTTAAAAAAATCATAGATACATTATTATTTTTTCTTTAATTGTGATTTGCTTTTGCTTACAGCAAGATTTTGAAATCCACATAGTAAATGCACTTCTTTGACAGCTGCTTCTTCCTGACTTACAAGTCATTTTTGTAACCAAGGGGAATTAAATTATAGAAACGGGGTATTTTCCCTTGTAATTTCTCCGGTTTTCCAAAATTGATCGATCTATTTTAAAGTATTATTGCTAAAAATTTTGTAATTCACCATCATTTACAACGTATTGGTTATATTTAACAGTGTGTAAGAAATTGTTTAACATTTATCACTCAAAGTTTTGTAATGCTTATTAGTTAAAGATTAAAAGGTTTTCATCCGGAATTTTAAAATGTATTAACGTTGTATCAGTTTTTCACTTGTAATTTGGTTTCCATTGACGTAATTTTATCCAATTAAATTTTTGTTCCTGATACACTTGAAATGAAAAGACAAAAATAATTTTTTATAACAATAAAATTGCAATATTTTTCTCAACGTATCTTGTTCAAGATAAAAATATCGGTACCCTTAAAATTCTATACCAGTTAGCTAACTTTATATTAAATTACCATTTTTTAAATATAAGTAATAAATGCAATTATTAATGAGAGCCTTCATGTTATTTATCAGGCATTATAAATTTTCATCCTTGAAAAGAGAAATTTTCTTTTATATATTTTAAACGTAATAATGCAAATTACGGGTTAATCAACTATTATTTGCGCCCATTCTGTCGCTCATCAAAAAATCGAATAATTCTATTTGAAATGTATTCATTGTAGTTTATATTTATTCAAAGAATAAATAGGTCCTAAATCAATGCGTTAACAGTGCAAAATGTATAAATAATTGTTAATATATTTGTATTTAAGTAATCACATAGAGAACAAAACATTTTTTTTTTGGGGGGGGGAGAATAAAACAGAGAAGACAAATATAGATATTATTGAATATGAAAAATTACATGGACAAAAAGTGAACTGCTGGTTAGCTTGATTTATTAATCTAATAATAATGCCAAATAAAATTTTCAATTAATTATTTGTATGTTTAAAAAAGTACCTGCTTGGTCTTTGGTGTAAAGAATGCTTGATTGACTCTTATACAAGGAGTAGCAGCGCCCTATATATATTTTTTAATTGTTACTACTATAAATTGCATTCTTAGGGTATATTTTTTTTTAACTTATATGACAGAAAACTACAATGAAGTTTATAATTCGAAAATAGCAGTGGCGAATTGGAAATATATATATATAGAGAGAGAGAGAAAGCTACAACCCTTGCTTATACGTACAACAGTGATTTAAACGACCTTACACAAATTTTAAAGTTTAGTAGACCACACTACAACAAACAAATTTTGTATAGAAAGCAGAGTCGTAACTCATTTATTTAGTCAATAATACACGATTTCTCACTCCAGTCCTAACCAAAAATTTTCCCCATAACTTTAAGAATAATGAAGCAATTTTAGAGAAATTTTCAACAGATTTGCGTTTTTTAAATGAAATATAACAAGATTACCAGAAGTGGTATAAGTGGCTGCTATGCACAATCAAATCGCACAAATATAGCCTCTCCATATTTACAAATGTAACTGACAAAACATAGTCTCACTGGCCGAAATATTGTAAACTTCCAACTATTTCCAACTATTTCTCACAAAGCAGTGGAAGTCTTTAGAAATGTGTGTTGATATATATTTATTTTTTGTAATGGTTATGCACAATAGCTATATTGGGTTTAGATGTATATACGTTCTATGTTTGAATGAATAAATGAATAAGTATTCCACACCAGTTCTTTACACAAAAATTGTGTGTTGCATTGTGCTGTATTATTCCTTTAAAAATTGCTTTAAGAATTATGAATACACTTTGTATACATGGGTGTGTCTGTTTGTTCAAAATTATTATAAATAACCAACTAATACTTCTTATAAATATTTTTAAGGTTTTAAAAATAATAAAATAATTATAGAAATCAATCTTATAATTCACCAATATTTTTAAATTTATAATTTTTAAAAATACTAATTATCTCTTTTTAAATAACTTAATCCATCAAATAACGGGAAATATTATACAAAATATTAAATATGTCGAAATAAAATTTATTGAATAACTTTCTGTGTGTGATTTGTCAGAAATGTGATTACAAGAAAAAAAATATCGAATGTCAACTTTTTCAATATAACGCGCAGATTTATAGTGAGTATTATATATATATATATATATATATATATATATATATATATATATATATATATATATATCGAAATTGTCCTGAAAGTTCACTAACATTGTTATACACTTTTGTAAAAAAAAAAAAAAAAAAAAAAAAAAAAAAAAAACAGTTATCGCTTAAAAAATAACTTAAGGCATAAAGTAATATGGATTATTATATATAGAATTAAAATATGGTAAATGAAATTTATTGAATAACCTTCTGTATGTCATTTGTCAAAACTATTAGTACAAGAAAAAAAATGGAATGTCTGCTTTTTCAATAAAGCGCGATGATTTATGGCGGGTAGCAATCCGCCGAAAGGACAAATCATTTTTCATTCAGCTAGTTACTGAATTGAAGCTACGTAATACGTTATTTGAATAGTAATATTTCAAACATTTTGGCAAAAGATGTTTTACAAATATATAAAGCACTAAGCGTTGAATGTTAGTTTTGCTCTTAAAAGGAGTATTCATAATTAAGAACCGCTACACTAATTAATATGCCGTACAATCGTAAGCTATATTTAAATCTTGAAATAAAGTTATTTTTCCACGAAATATTTTCCTTTCATTTATATATTTTCAAACAAGTGAGTCTATTTTTATGTAATATTTATTTTTTTAAAGACGAAATAGTAAAAAGTAACTAAAGTAAAGCATTTGTTTAAAAAAAAGTATTCTCTCAATATATTTTTAGAGATTTTGTTTTCAATTTGTTTCTAGAATAAGCTTAGAAACACAAAGGGGTATTTATAACAATTATAAAATTATTAAACATTTATGTGTCAGTATGCATAAATAATACAGATATATATTAAAATTACATTAATAAGTTATAAGGGATAAGAAGAAAGAAATTTCACTCCCCTAAAGTAGATAACCTATAAAGTCGGGTAAAGTTCCATACATTTTAGAAAATTGACTACTTAAAATATACAAACGTTAAGAGTAAAACACATAAATTATCAAATCCAGCCAAATACATATCAATACCATTCAATGTGCTTTTATTTTATATGATGAAAATAGAAGGAAGGATTTTTTCAGAGTTGGGTTGTAATTCGTCTTTTCCTCGCCAAAGAGAAAAAAAAATGTTGTTATTACAATATTATTGAGGTTCCTTTTAAGTGAGAAATAAACGGTTTCATATTTTACTTTACGGAAAGTTTTATTTTCTCTTTTTGTGGCTGGCATAAGAAGGAAATACTACTAATATTCGTTCTATTATTTTTGTTAAATTAATAATTCAAAGAATTTTACTGATGCGGCCTGTGGGCAAGTCTCACATGAGTTTTCTTTTTTTGCTCTTTCGCCAAGGCAGAGTTTACTTTTTCTCAACAGACATGGAAGTGGGTGACCACGGATTTTTGAATTGTCATTATTAGGTGCGTTCGTAATTATATAAATACTTAGCACCTATTGTCGTCGCTTGGTCCGTCCGTCTGTCCGTCCGTCCGCATATAACAACGCTAAAAATACCCAACCGAATGGTTGGAAATTTAAGATATATTATCTTTGCAGAATTTTGTCAAGACATTTCAAATTTTATAAAAATTGAATCAAAACTTTAGGAGATATTAATAAAATTTTTTATTAAGAAATTTGAATTTTTTTCAAAAAAAAGGTGCTTTCTTGTTATAGGACCTTCCGAGGTTTAATCTTCAAGCAACCGAGATACTTATTTTATGACAGAAATTAATCTGCAAACGATATAATTCATTTCACAGAATTAAAAATCATCAAGATCCGAATATTTATATAACTAGCTATAGTACGGACGCACTTCATTTGTCACGTTTGACGTACAATTTCCAACTTGTCTATTTTATTTTCATTATTTTTCTCATCACACTGGAGCAGCACCCAGACACGAGTCTAGTATATGTTAGCAGATTCGAATTCGTCGGGCCAACCACGAGTATACTCGTGGTTTTTCAATCTAAAATTACGAATTCGTACCAGAAATTTCGAAAGAAGAATTTTTATTTTATGTAATCACGAAATGTCTGTAATTAAATAAAGTTAATATTGCTATTAGTATTTTATGATATGAATTCGAACTTTCTAATTAAAATAAAATTCCGGTAATTTTAATCGGCGATGAACGTGTTAAGAAAAAATAGGAAGGGTAAGCGCACGAATGATGAGCGTATCCTCTTTTTTTTTTCTTTATAATAAATTGCTTTTTTAAAAAAAATTATAATTTATTTATACGACATCAGATGCTGATGTGATGCTAGGATTATAGTGTCAGAAATCGAATTTAAAAATAGATATTGCTATGAATTATTTTCACATCTTGAAGTGTCAGTTCAGACTCATATTGAGTTTCATGCAGAATTCTTTTTCGAACGTTTCTGCTTACTATATATTTATAGGGTGCTCTGGTTTGTTAGAGAAAATATAAAATGTAAGTTAACCCTGTGACTGTCCAGCAAATGAAAAAAATTGTAATTGTTTTATCTGTATTTTAGTTTAAAATGCTAAAAATAAATTATTCTTCCAATATTATGTAAAAACCTTAACTACGCATATGAATGTAATCTTTGACAGTATTAACAATAACTCAATCTGTTAAAATTGCATTATATACACAGAATTAGTTTAATTTAAATAATAATTGTATTGCGCTGAAACCGGGAGCTTAGTGAACGTACTAATACGGCGTGTCAGCGAGAGGGTTAATGAGACATACTTATTTTTAAAACAACATTTTAAAAAAATTGCGAGAATAATTTTTTTATCGTTATGTATTTTTAAAATGGCACCGTATATGAGCGCTGAAACATATGTCGATCATTAAAAGGTTTTTATAAGCCTTTTGTGTTCCTCTTTGTACCACTTAAACATTTTATCTATATTTTAAGAAGAAGATAGTCAAAGAATTTATTTTCTTTCGTCTTGAAAGAACAGTTATATACAAAATTGTAGATGTTTTATATATATATAACCCTTTCTTTACTAACAGTATTAAAAAATATCGGCCAATTTAGGTTCATTTTTGTTATTATTTTTCTGTAATAATTATAGTATTTTAATGTTTTATGCAAAAAAGTAATTTTACCCTAATTTTATTTTTTTAATTAGGTCCCAAAATAGTTATTTTTTTCGTTAAAAGAATATTTGTATTTACAATTTTACAATTTTATAAGAAATTAAAATAATAATAATAATTATTATAAGGCGTTTGCCTTAAAATTCGTACTAGGAGTTTATCTTAGATTCAAAGTTTTTGAACGTGTTTTGATGACTTTTGTTTTTGTCAGACGTGATAGAGTAATCAGAGAAATTTCAGAAGATACTTCAAAAACAAAAACAAAAATTTTATGCGACATATTCAAAGTCATATATGAAAGTACGGTTTTGCAATAAAAAAATATATTTAAACCCATTCTTGAAAATTTAGTATGATATACCAATACAATTCTTTGATGTGCAGTATATTTTTTCAAGTAATTCATTTTACGTTTCATGTCAGTTTATGATATCTTTGAAATATTTTAATCGTTAACTGATCTTCACTGCTTTTGCAACTTCATGGATTTTAAAGGAAACTGTTCAAAACATATATGCATAAATAAAATACCCGCAACAAAAAGAAGAGTGTATCTTTTCGTCAGATTTTTGTAGCAGTTTTGATGGCTTTGCTTGTCAGAGAAGATAAATTTTTGTGAGAAACTTTTGCAGAAACTTGAGATAAATAGATTTTTCACTCATAATGTGTTAAAAGGAATTTCTATAAGTCTGGATCTGTCATAAAAAAATATTTAAATTTCTGCATTCTCGAGAATCTGAATATGTCAAAAGTCTTTTATGGAAAATTTAGAATTTCCATGTATCATGAAAGTTTAAGGATGTATATTTGACATTTTATGTCAGTTTAAAAATAAACAAATGGATTTCTATCATTGTAAAATTTAAGCATACGTCTACAAAGATATCATACAAATTATATTATCAAAATAAAATATATTCAGGGATTTAACAATTATTTCAACAAATGTATTTTTTGTTTATAAACTTTCTTCGGAAGTATTTTGAAACTTCTGTTTGATAATAACGACTTAGTCTTGATAATTTTGCTTTTGAATATGTTGGACAATATATAAATGTAATCCTGTCTTAATAAGTGGACGAAAAAGTTTTTACAACTTTTTATTAATCATATATATCAATTCTGATGTCAATATACCATTTTCTATACACATGCAAAACACACAACGATGAAAGAAGAACCTTACTAAAGGATGTTGAGCAGGCTTTAAGATACATTCAGATGTCCTTAAAATACATTGTTACGCTAAAAATTGAAATTAATTAAAAATAAAAGGAAAAGGAGTATTTACTTTAAAACTTGGAGTGCAAAATCCTTGTAAGGATCTAATAGCAATTTGTATTATACTAAACACTTGAAACATGAAATTTTTTTAATTTTTCAAGGATGTGTACTAACTGTTTTATGCCGCTATAAGGCAGTTTTATTTTATTTGATGATGTATGTTGCAGGCATAAACAGATATATTTAAAGAAATGTTTATTATCTGAAGAATATATATATATATATATATATATATATATATGTGTGTGTGTGTGTGTGTTTGTGTGTGTGTGTGTTTTTAAATAACAAATGAAAAAAAATCGCATAACTCTCAGAATTTACTTTCTTTTACTTTATTCCCAAAAATCTCATTGTCGGCATTAATATGTTAACACGTCTAATGGTACTTTTTGCTCATGGAAGATTTGTGATCTGTAACTTTAAGCCACTGTCACTTTAAGAGGTTATGAAAGTTTTTCGGACTGCAAAATAATAATATTTTATGATTTGTTTTGATATGTAAGAACGAAGTAGATACATGTAGGATTTTGCATTAAAAACTACATATTTTTAACTTTTAAAAATCATTATTTTAATTCATTTTCATTGAAAAAGGCGTTTTTTGGACTCTCTTTCCATCGAAATTGTGTGGTGCGTAGCGTCCCTTGCAATGACTTTTCTCAGAGGTTCACTTTAAAACCACTGAAACAAAAAGCACGCTAAAATGTCTAGTTCATTGCCTTTTTTTTCTTTCTTTTTTTTTTTTTGGGGGGGGGGGGGGGGGTAGCCAATATATTTTAGGTATACCGACATAAAAACATAGTTTCAACATAATAGTATTTAAAGTTTTCCAACAAGTAACGCCACTCCTACATTGTACGACAGAAATCGCTATAATATCGATAAAAATTTAAATTTTTAAAAACAGCTGAGAGAGAAGATTTTTGGCATTTTAACCAGTCAAAAATTTGTAAAAAAGAAAAAAGAAAAAAGAAAAAAGAAAAAAAGACTTTTTAAAGCCAAAAATCTTTCAAAACCCCTTAAGGTGACGAGAAAGGTCCATCCGGATTTTTTTCGTCACCATCTGGCTCATATTTTAAGTATTGCATTTGTTAATGTAACTTATCTATGTTAAAAAGCCTTTTTCTTCCGTTTTTACATGATTTAGGAACATATATACAGCGTTTTTAAAAAAACTCTGCGATGTTTTACACTAATTTAACACTTTAAATGAACTTTTCTTAAAAATTTTGTTTTCGCAGAGGATATTTTTACCATTGTCATGCTATCTAATGCAATAATTAAAATAAATTTTCTTAAACTTTGAAAGAAAGATTTAGTTGTTATTATCAGTGAAATGAATTGAGAATTAAACGATTTGTTGTTGGTGCGATAGTTTACAAATGATGAATGCTGCGTTTCCTTGATAAATGCCTAATACCTTGGCAAAAACATATTTGTGCATTGAGTCCCTCTTTTTTTCCCCCTTTTACAATTTCACGTAGATTTTAATTCAATTATAACAATAGAGTCATATGTACCTGGTGCGTATATGAAACTGGAGGAGATAAATATTTATTAATAAATATGTTAATCATTTCTAAATTTACATTTTTCTATCTTGTATTTTATCTTAAAACGCTGAAAAAACATTCAAAAACTTTTGTTCGTAAAAGAGTGGTCCCGCAGATAATTCCTCTTATGTGACATTAATACAAGTTTTTTTTTTTTTTTTTTTTTTTTTTTGTGTGTACTTTGTAAAACTAGAATGTAAGAAGAATTGATATTTGTCTTCTTCATTTTTCACGATTAAAGCATTTTAGAATTAAAAATTAACTTGTTAAAATTTAAAAGTTCTGTTAGTTTAAATACTTTTAAATATATTCATATTTACTCATAGATTAAGCCGTTCAGCAGATGCTAATTACCTTGATATAAAAAGGAGGTAGGGGACATGGGGGATGAATGGGACATTTTCACAAAAATATTTATTTTAAATATTTTATTTAAGTTATTATCAATATTATATATCACATGTCATACATTAAGTGTTTGACTACATCTTATGCACAATATTTGTTCAAGATTATTATTATACATAAATATAAATGAAATTTAAAAGAAAGTTCTTCTATGTCCCATTCATCCCCACAGCATGGATGAATGGGACACAAGCATTTTCCTTCCCGTATTCAATGTTAAGGACTAAAAGCTGTCAAAAATGCCTCCATGGCAAAAGCTGAGAGATTATAAATTGAATTTGATCTCCAGGATTATTTGTTAGCCAATCATCTTGGACTCATCTCAGCTTTGCCTTAAAGGGTCCTTAAACGGGAGCATTCAATGGCTGAAGACGATGGCTACAATTAGGATGAAATGTTAAAAGAATAATTACCATAAAGTATTAATTTATCAACATATATAATATTATTTAGTTAATAAATATATTTTTCAACACCTTCTAGGGATGAATGAGGCAGTTCCATTCATTCCATTTGAAATGTCCCAATCATCCCCATGATGTATATATTCAATTGTCAGCCATTTTGTCTCAAAAATTATTTTGTCACAATGGTTAATATGCATTCATTTTAATTACCAATATAGAGCCTTGAAATAAAAAACTACAACATATCTTAAGTGTTTATATTGAATAAGATATTTAAGTAACTTCATATTTAAAAAAATATATATATACTTTGAAGCAGAGTTTTCAGAAAATGCAAGTTTGAAGAAAACTGAAAACAGCCATGTGCTCTTGATTTTGGTTCTGAAGCACACTATGGTAGTGAAATCTATGAGGATAGGAAGCAAATAAAAAAAAAAGTTTATTGCCTGAAATATTGAGAACGTCCAATCCATCCCTTGTCCCATTCATCCCCCCATTTACCCTATTTTTAATCATGTGTGCTAAAAATGTGTAGATATTCATTAAAAAAATTTTCATAGATTCAAAGCTGTTTTTACGTTGTTATTGCACAATTTTTAAATAATGAAAAAAATGTTATCTAAATTGCATTTAGAGTACCCTTGTATATATTTTAACTGGTAGATCTTCTTGGCATTGCCCGGGCATACCTGTGTAAATTAACCTTTTTAAAAATTATAATATTCTCAAGTAGAGTTTTTTTAAAGAAATTGTGAAACATTTTAATTGAGAATTACACAAGAATTGTGTACAGAGGGTTTATTTTACGTTTTCCTTCAGACAAAAATGAATCCATTTTTCGGGGATCGAATACTCAAATGTTTGAACATGATTAAGGACGAATAGTCTTAAATAAGAATACACGATACTGTACTAAAAAATTGGTCAAAATCATTGTGAGTCATTAAAGAATGTTATTTACACAAAATGTGTTTCGAAAAAAATATATATAGACAATCTTTAACTTTATACTGCTAGTTGAATGCTACAACCAATTCAAAAAATATATAATAGTAATAAATAAATACCACAGAATAATTATTCAACCATTTTATAGTAAAAACCAGCAGAAAACTATACGATTCGATTTTAACCATTTAATTGTGGTACTGTTAGTTATATTTTACAAACAGTTTAAAAACAATAACAACGGGAGTCTCCGATGTCGGAAATAATGAAATGCGGTGAACGGTGTAATTTCATACTGTTAGTTGAATGCTACAACCAATTCAAAAAATATATAATAATAATAAATAAATACCGTATAATAAAGATTCAACCATTTTATAGTAAAAACCAGCACAGCTTTACGATTCGATTTTAACCATTTAATTATGGTACTGTTAGTTATATTTTACAAACAGTTTAAAAACAATAACAACGGGAGTCTCCGACGTCGGAAATACAGAAATGCGGTGAACGTTTGTGTATCAAATTAGTACAGTTAGTAAATGCGTATATGAAAGCCATAAAGGGAGATAACCAGGAGTTTTTGAGAAAATAAGCCTTAAAGTTTTAACGTACAGTTTAAGATCAGATAAATTACTAGCTGCGGCACGCTGCCCAGCAGCATGGTCGGCAGCTCCTTGGATTTCTGAATTTTTTATTTTATTTTTTACTTCAAATTCCGGTCAAACTTCTTTTTTTCGCAGCGATAATATTCATCTATTATTTTTGAGCCACATTTAAAAGTATGTATTAATATAAAAGTTTACAAAAATTTCAAACAAAATATATAGTTATGCTCATATAAGTACGTATTTAAGTAAGTCATTTTGCATGTTTAAATATTTAAGAGAAAGTAAAAATAAATAAATAAAAATAGGCCATTTGTACTTTTTAAAATCACAAAAGTTTGCTTTTTTTTAAAATTTATTCACTATGTACTTAAATAAACCACCATTTTTCACAGTAAAATATATTAAAATACGTTACATAAAATTAAAACATACTATTTTACTTATCTTTTAAATTGTAATTTTTTTCTATTATCATAATAATATTTAAAAATACATGATTTTTTGACAACTTGTTTTAAATTTTGAATTTATTATTTTTTTAAATCTCTGATTCTTGTGTTTGCAATTAGAATAACTCTCGATGTACTTAAAAAATAAGTTTTGAAAACATATTTAATTACATTGCTCTTGGATATATTTTAACTCGTAGATCCTCACAGCATTGCCCGGGCATATCTGTGTAAAGTAATCTTTAAAAAAAAATATAATATTCTCAAGTAGAGTTTTTTTAAAGAAATTATGAAATATTTTAATTGAGAATTACATAAGAATTGTGTGCAGGAGTGTTTATTTGACATTTTCCTTCAGACAGAAATTAATCCATTATTCGGAAATCGAATAGTCAAATATTTGAACTTGATTCTGGACGAATATTCTAAAATAAGAATACACGATACTGTAATAACAACAAATATAATACTTATATAATAAATATAATATTATATATAATACTACTCATATATTAAATATAATACTACTTAACAACAATACAATACTTATTAGTACACTTTTTAGTACTTACATTAGTAAACTTTTCCCTTAAAACTTAAATTTTTCCCTGAATATCATATTCTAATTACAAAATCAATACTTCTAGATTTTTAAATATCATATTAAAAATTTAAAAGCATATTTTAAAAAAATCATGAATTTTTTTAATATTTAGATATTTGAAACAAAATTTAAATAATATCTTAAACATTTATATAATGTATTTTAATTTATTTCTCTGTGAATGTTAGCAGTTTATTTATGTAAATGTTACGGCCAAAACCCGAAATCGGCCAATTCGCGAAGTGACCGGCCAGTTCGCGAATTGGCCAACTTTGTTTAAAATTGATTGGCCAATTCGGGAATTGGCCGGATGCCGTCGGCCAATTCCCGAAATAGCTATGGGTAGTTGGGCAGTTTGAATGTAAGTGCTTGACAAGTTCGGTATTGAAAATGAAGTATGTAGAAATTATAATTCATGTACAGGAGTACTCAAAAGTAATATGTGACTTAATGGTCTATGGGGAAAATCAATTGCGGCGTACATTAATGGTGTTACAATGTTACAAACATAATAAAATGATAAGAATTTCTGAGGTGCACTAAAACATGATTTTGTAGAATAAGGTGCAAAAATAATTTATCATTGATTTACAGGGTCACACAAAATAATTCTATTACATAATGGTGTACGGGGAAAAATGTTTGCAGCGTATTTTAATTATGTTTCTTTTTTTGAAATATGCTGAAACTGATATACATTGCTGATTTTTACTACAAGATTTTTTCTGTAGAATATAATGTGTATATCAATTATTGTTCATTTACAGGGACACATAATTGATTTCGAATACACTTCTGTATCGGAAGTATTATCTATTAGAGATGATTGCTGGAAGTGCGTTTTCAGTTATACGTTTTTAAGTTTAACTAAATTTTTGCATACTACGTGGTGTGTATAAATTCTATTAATCCTATACAGGGTTAAACAAAAACTTTCTTAAGCTTTACTATTGTGATTTTAAAAAGGTACATTAAGTATGCTTTTTAATTTGAATTATGCATTTTCAAGCACAAATATACCGTATTTACCCACGTATACGTCGATCCCGTGTATAAGTCGACCCCCACTTTCCCGATCAAGAAATTTGAATTTTTATAAATCCCGCGTATAAGTCGACCCCCCCCCCACGTTTCCGATCAATAAATTTGATTTTTTTTCAAAATACATTATTCAAAATCACCTGGAAAAAAAATAAAGTATACTAAATATACAATAATAAAGGAACTTTATTATTTTTTTTGTACATCTATTCGAAATCATCTGAAAGAAAAAGTACTAAATATGCAATAATGAAGATAATAATATACAAAATTAAACTGATTCGAGGACCGATTCAATATCGGACTCGCCAAACCCTTCACATAAGTCCTTCGTCGTCATCGGCTCATCATGATACACGTTTTCAATCTCTGTATCGCAACATTCTTCCTCGTCGTTATTACTTTCTCAAATGGCATCATCTTCTGTGCCGCCTAGTTCGTTACTTATGCAGCAATTCTTGAACGATTTTATAATCATTTCGGAAGGAATTTGATTCCACGCATCTTTAAACCACTGGGCAATTAATGCAATGTCGGACTTTCTAATATTACCGCCCTTTGTTAATGTTGGACAACCGGATGAAATCCACTCTGAAAAAAAAATTAAGGACCCTCGCATAAGTCGACCCTTTAAACCCTTTAAAGTCTCTTTTTTGTCCAAAATTTCTCGACCTATACGCGGGTAAATACGGTAGTATTTAGATTACTAAAAGAAGTTTCAAGATTATAAATTAAATCATATACAGGTATATGCAATGAACTTGATACTTGGCTGCCTATGAAAAGTAATTCCTTGAAATGTGATTTCAGTAGTTTTATGTGTATTTTTGCCTAAATTAAATTGTAGCTTGATATTTAGCGTGTATAAAAACCTGTAGGTAATATACTGGTCTTTACAAAATAATTCAAGTAAATTTCTGGCCATTGGTAGAATTTTCTGAAGGTGTATTTTCAACTATGTTATGCGTTTTCTAACTAAACTAGATTTTAGAATACTATATAGAATATATACAAAGCAGTACATCATTCACGGGGTTTCACAAAACAATTAGAGTTTTTCTCCGACTATGCACAGTAGTGGCTGAAATCTGGCTTTCAAATGTGTTACGCGTTTTCTAAAATGTTTACTTGAATATCTTTTTTACCTTATTAAAGGGTTTTGTTAAAATATTCTATAAGTGTTGCAAAGTATATTTCATAATCTATGCTTGACGCATATGATTTTTCTTTCTTGTATCTTCATTGATGACATTTTATTATAACGATAAAAAATAAAATATTAATTTGCAAAAAGGGTTTTTGTCAAGGTCAAGGGCATTAAAATTGAACTAACATCATATATCAAAAGAAAACATTTATTTAAAAATATGAAATTGCAGCATTTTCCTATGATTGCGTCAAAATGAAATTATTTTCATATTTTTTCATTCTGCCCACTCTGAGATTAGGTACCAAAATTTCAATAGAAGAAATTAATGACGTCATTTTTAAAAGACATTTGACTGAAAATATATTTTTTTATTCAGAAAATGGCAATATTTGACTACGATTGTGTCCAAATGACAAAATTTTGATTGGTATTTCATTCTTCTGATATTGACATCAGACCCAAATGTTTTACAATATGTTTTTATCAGAAAAAATAGAATCATGTTTAAGAGAAAACACACATTCTTCCATAAATTCATGTTTGCCATATGAACGATTTCTGGGCGTGAAAAGTAGAGACCCGTTACAGAGAGGTTTCTCGTTACAGTGATTGCCGTATCAAAGATTAAAAGTCTAGAAGAGCACAAAATTATATTTTGGTGATAGCTGTAGTAACAGTTAAGAGGATACTTCACTCGTGCAAAAACAACCGCTGGCCAATATTAATTTTTTTTAATATCTCGTTTGCATTTCAATGTTTTTTAATGATTGTTTTTACCTTGGATAGCAGATATTAATCTCTACACTGTAAAAAAAAGGTCGATATACTAAAAAAATTTTAGTTTTTCTCATTTAATTTTTTCAATTACTAAAAATTTTTTTTGTATTCTTACTCAGTTACAAGAAAATCTGTAAGAATTACTAAAAAACACCTAGCAACATTACTAGAAAACAGCTAGCAACGATTACGGTTTTTAGTACAGGTTACTAAAGAAATCTGTGGAATACAAAAAAAAAATTTAGTAACCTCAAGATTTTTTTTTACAGTATACGCAGGTCATTTGTTTTACTTTTTTGATTTTGTTTACAGGTTTTTTTTTATTATGAGGCTACTATCACTTTTGAAACCGGTTTCGAAAGTGAAATTATCTTAATAAAAATAATCTGTAAACAAAATCGAAAAAGCATAAAACGGCCTGCGTTGAGATTGATCTCAGCTACTCAATGCAAAAGAAACTTAATTAAAAATATTGACATATAAAAGAGAAATTTAAAAAGAAATCTCCCATAGGATTAATATTAGTGAGCGGGTGTTCTTCCGTGACTGAAGTAGCCTCTTTATGGTGGCGAAGCACAAAAAGTCCCATTAAATTAAGGGGCTCTATTATACTGATCACAATTTAGAAGGTTAATAGGCGCGAAGCCCAGAATACCTATTATATAAAAGGTGTCCGTTATAATTATTACATTATTTTAACGGTTTATTATTTTAACGGTTCGTGAGCGCAACGGGCAGGGAGCCTCATTTTTCAGGAAACCACGTTACAGTGATTTCCGCATTAACAAAGTATAAGTGCTAATTGCACAAGGTCCCGTTTTGTAAGTGACTCCATTACAGAGATTACCATATTAACGATATATGCGCACAAAGTGACCAATATGATAAATACAAATGTAAATCATTATACAACGTTTAAAAAGCAACGTAAATAGCAGAATAAACAATGTAAATTTACGTTTAAAATATTTCCAGACTTCATAAGAAAACTTTTTTTAGTAGGGAAAAAGGGAGAAGGAAATATAGCAAGACCAACGCATATGATCGAAATTAAATGTGATTGTGCTTTTCTTTATGTTGGTTTTATGTATTACATATTCATCATGAAACTAATTTTACATATGCAAAACACTGGATATATTTATTTGTTAACATGAGAGTCCGCAGAACAATATCAAAAAGGGGCAAGATTTTCGAACAGATGTAACTCTAATCTATCTATAATAGAAAAAATATCGTAATCGAAAAATGTTTTCGACGGAGTCGGAGATGCCGAAAAACAAGGTTATAAAAAATGTCTCACTTATCAATGCAAAATTATTCTCATTTTTTGTTTTGAAAATATACATAATTATAAAAAAAAGACTTTTATTACAAGTATTAACATGTATGAGATAGAAGAATGTTTTGTGATTGGCACAACCGACACGTTTTCTTCTGTTAAATAGAGAATATAAACACGAAATAAACAAAATGTATTATTTTTTTAAAATCAGAACTCTACGTGCAAAACAATTTTTAAGTACATCAGCATAAATACAGAAATATAAGAACACATATTAAAAATGAAGAATTGAAACAGTTTACTATTTTTCCTAATCAGGGCGGAGTTTTTGCCTCCTGTAGCCTCCGTTTAAGATAATTTTTAAACACATGAACATAAAAATAAAAACATAACTAAAAACTGTTTTTAACGGAAGGGGGGGGGGGTAAGGGGACTTTGACCCCGTGAGGAAAATTATTAACTACTTTTTTTAGTGTTTAATTATTTTACATTTGAGAAGAATAAATTTTACTATTGCTTTCAAAATCAAAGAGAAAAAAATCATAAATATGAAAATCCAGCAAGTGGCAATTGCTCTCCGCTGACCCCTCCCCCCCTGTTTATCGAACTTTTAAACGAATAATAATGTTTTAAAATTCCTCCATCCAAATACTTTGTCTTAACGTCAGATTAATAATAATAGCAAAACATACACTTTTAAACTAGTTTTTCGTAACAAATAATGATTTTGGACAAAGAATATTTTTTATATGAATCATTAGAAATTGTACTCCAAAAAAATATAGAATAGCCTTTTACAATATTTATATAAAATACTATACTAATACGAAGAATACAATAATCACAATGTCACATAGGCAGGAAATTAATTCTTCAACAGATTAGAATATAATCCTCACAATGAATTCACTGTATCAGAATAAGTCACAGAAGCGGGAAATTCTTCATCAGAGAACATCTGTCATAAATTTCTAAAAAGTATAATCGTCACAGCTTGGAACTTCCTTTCCTATCACGTGCCCCCTATCGGACAGCCTTGGATCCCCATTTCGTATATTGGCCAAGGATTTCCGGCCACTTCGCGAATTGGCCGGCCAAAACCCGAAATGCTTTGTTCATTTCACGTACTTCGGGTTTTGGCCAGGAATCTCGGCCAATTCGCGAACTGGCTGGCCAATTCGCGAATTAGCCGAACTTCGGGTTTTGGCCGTAACATAAATAACTGTAACTAATTTTAAATATCAACAATAATTTCTGGGATATAAAAATACAAATTACCTACTCTTTTTCTTTCTTTCTTTCTTTTCTTTTCTTTTTTTTTAAACTTTTCATTAAATATTTAAACATGCAAAATTTGATAGTTAAAACTATACTTATATATAAAAAAAAAAAAATTATTATTATATTTTTTGAATTCCAATGGTTATACATATTTTTTCAATTTGGATTCGAAAATAATTTATGAACATTTTCGCCTCGAAATATAAGAATTCGACCGGAATTCTTACGCAAACAAAAGATTCAGAAATTCATCGATGCGTCACTAAGTTGTTGGACATCTAGCCAAATTAAGTAATTTATCCCTTTATAAAATGTAGAAAAATTTTTTTAATTCTTTTCTCAAAAACTTCCGCCTGTCGAATTTTGTGGCTTTCATAGGTTTATCTACTAACTATACTCTATCGATACACTAACATTCAATGCACTCTGTATTTCCGACCTCGGAACCTTGCCTTGTAATATGAATACGGTTATTCACTTCAGAGTATATACGTAAGCAGCTATATTCCAGTGTAATGTACTAAAAAATTTAATTTAATAAAGAGTACCTACTTTCTCTTTATTCACCCGGAAAGTGTACGCCTGCGTAACTTGTCAATGGGTATTAATTCCCCTTACTTTCTTCCTTTGCGTTCTCAGAAAATTGCAAGATTTGACCAATAAGTAGGGAGAATCACTCCTCAAATCGAAAATAAAAACAACCCGGTTATCAGCGACAACTTTATCGTGTTCCAGTTAACAGTAGTGCGTCGTTTCGTGTGTCTGTGAGTCTCAAGAAATTTAGTATCGATTTTTGTCTGTGCGGTAGTTTTGTGGCGTGTCATTGAGCAGAGAATTAAATCAAAATTGTTGTAGAATTTGGCAAAATCAGCAGGCGTACAGAGATACAACGGTGATCTTGAAGACTGTGTACACGTGGTTTAAAACTTTTAGTGATGGCCGTGAAGACAAGCATCGAAGTGGGCACCAGCAGCAGCACAGACGCATACATCGAGAGAGTACGTGAACTGTTGCAGCGAGATCGGCAATGAACTTTAAGATTGCTGTCGGATGAATTGGATGTCCCACGGAAAACTGTTCGGAAAATCGTGACACAGGATTTCCGAAAATGCAAGCTGTTGTTACACGGGAATTGAAAGCTGTACCATTGGAGGAGTTTTCAAGAGCTTTCCGCGATTTGTACACATGTTGTCAGAGGTGCGTAGTGTACAACGTGGTCTATTTTGAAGCATTGTAAACAGTTTCCCTGTGAGTCCTACTCAATGTAAGACTTATTTCATCATTTACCCTACGTATTATTCACAACTTGTATTGGGTTTTCTTTACAGGAGAGACAAAATGGGTGTCAATCGCTTACAAACGTTTACTTAAAAATTTGCCAAAAGAATTCTAAGTCATTTTTTTTCAAAATTTGTTTTTCAAGTTTCTCGAATGTTTTGTACATGCAGGCATTTAAAACTTAAGATTGTCTGGTAACAAGTTTCAAATATAAATAGTTCTTATTTTCTCGAAAAAGGTGATTTTTTTCTAAAAAAAGGTAACTCACTTTTTCTTTAAAAAGAGTGAAAAATTTTAAAATATAAAGTACAATTACCAAATAAACATTTTGGAAAAGAGAACACAATTTGATATATTGGGCCAGAAGATTCCTCTTGCGACTCGCTCAAAATAACCATCAAATTTGAAAAGTCTGAAAAAACGGGAAATTACGCCTTCAATGTAAAATTTAAAAAAAAAAAAAAAAAAAAAAAAAAAAAAAAAAAAATCTAATAAAATCGAAAATAAGAGTCTCGGGGACATTTGGACCTGTATTCGTCTATCCAAAACAGAATTTGAATATATATACGTGCAATATACCTATCCATCGCGAACATACACACAAACAAAAAAGACCTTCTATTAATATCGATAATAGATTTTTTTTCTTAGGTACCATTAAAAATATATTTTCTCATTAAATTCTTAGTATTATTCTCAAATATTATTTTCTTAGCATTTCCTCTTAACTCCTAGACATTTCAATTTAATTTTACATTGATCATGAATTTATTTACTTAATTGAAAACAGTCATTAACTTTAAAGTAGTTCTAGTGATTTAAATATTTCAGTAAACTGGACAGATAAGAGACCTTGAAAAATGACAGTGAGTAGGTCATTTAAATAGTTTTGAAACGTTAGAAATTCAACTAATAATGTCTTTTAATGATAAGTGCAACAAAGAATAAAAATTATACTACACTGCTCAAAACAATTAAAGGATATTTGAAGTTTTATATAAAATAAAGATATAAACGAAATTTTTTTTGCCGAAAATAGAAGAAGAGAATCACAAATGCAAATTTTTCTGGTCTCAAACTGTGGAGTATGCAAATTTTGAGTTCAACGTCAAAAACGTCGCTTCAGCGGCAGCGAATGAAATTTGACTTTCAACTGGATAAAAGAGAATGAAGACAAGGATGATCGGCATTCAGTGATTGCTTTGTTTCGATGAGTACGATGTCTCAGCGAAGTCATTTGACAGATTCAGAAGCTTGGAGAATTGTTGGTAGGTTAGAAGCGGGCTAAACTCAAGCCGAAGTAGCGCAAGCCATTGGAGTGTCACAAAGTGTCATTTCCAGGATCTGAAACCGTTTTTTGGAGAGTGGATGTGCAGGCCGAAGACCAGGGCAAGGTCGTAGACGGGCAACAACGCCCAATGAAGATCGGTATTTAGCGTTAACAGCTCGGAGACACCGAAACATGAACGCTACTCTTATCCAACAACACCTTCGCTCGGCTACAGGCACCACGATTTCAACTCTGACTGTCCGAAACCGGCTCCATGCTGTAGGTCTGTATGCTCGCCGACCGATGGTATGTGTTAGATTAACATCAAGGCATCGTCGCGACCGCAGGGAGTGGGCAACAGAGCATGTCAACTGGAGGAGAAATGAATGGAGCAATATTCTGATTTCTGACGAGTTCCATTTTTCTGTGCATCCGGATAATAGGCGTATTTTCATCTGGAGGGACCGTGGCAGTAGGAATAATCCTGCGTTCGTGCACGAAAGTGTCAGATTTGGCGGTGGAGGAGTGTTGGTGTATGGTGGCATCTCCATTGACGGGCGCACTGACCTCTACATTATTCGAGATGGAGCTCTGACTGGTCGCCGATATAGGGATGAGATCCTCAGACCTATTGTAGTCCCTTACGCTGCAGCAATCGGAGAAAACTTCATTTTAATGGACGATAACTGCAGGCAACATCGTGCAAACCTGGTGAGTATTTCCTTTTCGAGGAAGGAATCGTTCGAATGAAATGACCAGCGTGTTCTCCAGACATGAATCCAATCGAGCACGTTTGGGACGCTCTAGGAAGACGAGTTTCTGGCCGCCAACAACCCCCACAAACTCTCCAAGAACTGGAAAGAGCTCTTCTGGAAGAGTGGGGCAGAATACCCCAACTCGTCATTAATAGCCTCATTGAGTCCATGCCTCAAAGGTGTTCAACGTTGCTGTCCGCCCGTGGAAACCATACCCCCTACTGAAAATGATTTTCTTTGAAGAAAACACCTTTTCTTATTCATTTTTTCTCATATGCACAAATTGTGTTTTTTTCCTTTTGTACACAAATGCGCAATAAAATGCATTTTTTCTGCCAAACATGTGTAATTTATTCTCATATAACATACTATGTCTGTCGACCATGTATCAATCAGCTAAAAAGTTTCCCAGATACAAAATCCACCTAAAACTGCAATATCCTTTAATTGTTTTGAGCAGTGTATTAAAGATGAATAACTTATAAATGAAGAATTAAATTCAAATGTAAATATTGTGACACTTTAACTATTATTTCCAACTGGCAAAGTTTTAAATGTTAATCTTACATTTAATGTATAAGTTAAAATTTTAATGTTGGGAGATTAGAAACTACTAAGCCATTCCCATTACATTTAGTTGCAGGAATAATACATATGAAATATGCAATAAATAAAAAAATCTAATTACGTCTGCGATAGTTTTGTGTTCAGATGTCATTGTCTCAAAAAACTTGTTGCACTAAGCTGCTTCCTATATTTTTATATTTCCATTAAAAAAAACTATTATATATTAGTGCTAACTATAAAATGTTCATAAAAGTTATTTTTATGTACTTGGAAATAATAAATACACCAACTTTTGTTAATATTTAGTGTATTTAATTAGAAATTATTACTGTTTTAAATATTATTCTAGCATATGAATTCACATTATTGTCTTATATACATATTTTCTCGTAATGTTACAAACAAAATTCGGATAAGGAATGAATTTATTTTTTCAGGTAGGTGTGTGTTCTAGCCATGAATATTATAATAGGGAATGGAGGCCATAAAAATATTTATGCTATATTAGATATTTAATTGCATAAGAGGCCGTCAACTATTAAAAATTGTACCAACTTTCATTTTTCATTTGGCGTTCTGCACTATATTTGAGTTCCATGTATCAAACGAGACCCGAAAAGTACCGGGTGAACCAAAAGTTCGCTAAAATTTTAAAAATTCTTAAAAAAGGAAGAAATTATGAAAAAGAAGTGCGGTTTGCAAGAAATAATTTACAAGGTAGATTTTTTTAGCAGCAAAAAAATTGTTAGTTAAAAATGTCACTGGTAGAGGCGGCTGACGACCCGAAACACAATGAACAATACAACAGTACGCTCCATCCATTTATTATTGCAATAACAAATGTTCAACATGACCTCCAGACCACATTTTTCGTCTTCAGTCTTTTCGCCGTGCGAAATTTTCACAACGCAACAGTTGCTGACTCTCTATTCAAATAGAACAACTTCACCAAAACGCTCGATTGGGTAATGATAACATTTTGAAAGCGAATGAGAAAACCTCATGTATCCCGGTCTTTTATTGCAGGATTAATTTGCATAATTCTGATGAATCTCTCACATGTTAGCGCCATCTACGGGCGACTTTTATAACTAAAACTTTTTCTGCTGCTAAAAAAAATCCGACTACCTAGTGAGCCCTTTCTGGCAAACCGCACTTCTTTATCATAATTTCTTCCTTTTTTATGAATTTTTAAAGTTTTAACGAACTTTTGGTTCACCCGGTATTTGTTTATGCATATTGTTTATAAACATACCTAGTTTTTTTGTTAAAGATTAGAATGGACCTTCACATAGCATAAGCATGTTTTTTAGAAGCCTGACATTTACTCATGGTGTTTGACAAAAATAATTAAACATGAAACATTCATGCTCTTAAATATCAAAACTGTCATGAAATGTTATTTTCCAATAAACAACTGCAACGGCAAAACTGGGGATGTTTGATCATACGGGACTCACTGTCTTTATTTAATTAGAGAAAAATCTGTGTTTGCCAATAAGCACGAGATTCAAGTTTATGATAAGCCTCTTCTACAAGTAATTTTTAGCCATTTTCGGAGATAAAAAATATACGGTTATAATTGTGGAAACCGCCCTTACCCTCCTGCTGTATAACTTATGACTAAGGATAACCTCTGACGGAAAAAAATAACATTTCAGCGTATTTTTTCGCAAGATAATCCAAAGAACATTTTGAATGAATTATACTATGGACAATATAAACATACAATTTATATATACAGAAACTAGACTCTCTGAAGAAGAACATAAAAATATTCAATAACTGTAATTACGAACAATTAATTAAGTAATTAATGTACAAATGTGAAAGTGCGCTAAGAACGCTCAAAATGATACAACCTTGTGTTTCTATCAAACACCTGCTAGTCGAGTCGTCTCCTTTTTGGACAGTTTGGAACAATGGACAGAAAATGATTTTTACGCCTGCTATAAACTTGAGGATAAAAAGCAAGAAAAGTGTCCATGGTGTTTCTGACGTTTGACCTACGACCCCACCCTTGGAAGTCATATGATCAGTTGGTCAAGGGTATGTTATATTTGGATTAAAAGATGAATCAGTATGATATTAAAACTCATGTACAGGGTGATTATAAAAAACTATCCCGTATATGAGTCCTTAACTATCACACCGTTCACAGAAACTGACTGAAATTTTGGTTTTAAGGATTTTGAGGTATGCGCTCAAGAAACGTATGAAAAACAACAGTTAAACACTAACAGTTACGGTTACAGTGACAACATTTTGAAAATTTCAAATGGCAACACCTATTTTTTTTATTGAAATGGGATCTTCATAGTGAAAAACCATAAAAAGCGTTGGAACGGTACCTGTCGGACGAAAATTGGCGGCGCTAGACAGACTAAGAAGAAAAGTGAAAACAATGAATAAGAACAGAGAATCAACAGAAAACAAAACATTTAATTGTGTTTCACAAATTTTTCACGTTACACACGAAGACACGTTGCATGCGGCAGATGGTGGATAGCACTGAATAATAAAATGTTTTACTTCCTAATGTTTTATTTCTTCATTATTTTTAAATGTTTGTAAATACTTTTATGAATATGTAAATAAACTTTTTAATTTTAATTAATTTTATCTTTGTTTTATTTCATCATTATAAAATGTGCTTTGTTGTTTAATAAGTTAATTATCTAAGTATTGTCTTTTGCAGATAATTTCAGTCTACTGTAATTCACGCCACTTTAAGCATAGGTCATGCTAGAGAATATTTCATGTTTAATTTAGTTAATCTTTATTATGGCGGAAGATTCAAAACCGATAGATTAAACCGAAATCATACAACGCATATTTTTAATTTAATTATTATTATATATTTAACTCTTAAAGTGAGTGTTGTTAAAGCTAATGTTAAAGCTCGCATCATTCTAATACCAGAATAATTATTACGATCACTTTATTTTATTTTTCAGGGGTATTCTAAAATTATGAACATGGTTTTATGGTGGATTTGGTGCATATCGGACCTAATTAAATATAATTACCAACGATTAAATTAAAGTGTTGTTTTCTTTTCCAACAGCATCCCTCCCACCCCCACCCCCACCCCCCATAAAAAGAAAGAAAAAAAGAAAAAGAAGCAAGTTTTGCATTTGCCAGATTGTATGTTTGTTGTAAGTCAAGTTAAAGTAGGTATTTCTACTTTCTACATTTTAATTATCTGAGAGAGATAAGATAGTTAATGGGAACTTGGTATAGATATTGTCATATATACTGTTTCTTTTTTCTTTCAAAATGGCAGTTGCACGATGCTTGACGCATTGCATTTCAGGATGATTAACCAGAATAATCTTTTCCGTTTTCATGTAGTGTTATTGAACACATTTTTATAACTGAGTTTCACTTTAACAAATGTAATAATCATTAACGAATTTCAATAATTAGTTGTATAATTTATATAAATAATTTATAAACAAGGATTATAATGCATTATTTCATTTGAAACTGAATGTAAAGTTTAATCTCTGAAGTTTAATTTCATTTAAAAGTGTTTTACATTTCGGAACAAATTGTTCAAAACACAGCTACATAAATCTGAACTATCTATATTTTATTCATAATACAGATATATCACATCTTGTGCTAAATATATTGGGTTAATTTCTTTTTGGCGTTCTCTTACGCTACCACATCCAATTATCAATTGTAGTTTGAAAAGCATATTTGAGATTCCTGGTCATGGAAATATTAAATAATCTGTAAAATATTGAATGTGAGATAATAACATATTGAAAATATTTGACTTTGAACAGTGCCCATATAAAATAAATATGTTTTGTACCAAAATTTCATTCCGTAAAAGATCTGCAATAAAATATCGTACAAATAAGTTCTTTTATAGTAAATAAAATTTCTGATGATAATATATATATATTTTTTATTTAGCTGGTCTATTTTATAATGACTTAAACCTGCTTCTAAACGGGAATATTTTACCCAGTTTACAGTTATGAGAATCATTTTAATCGTTTAGATTGCTATTGTATGCCAAATAAAACTTACGAGCATTTTAGTAAAACGTGGACAAACATCCCTAATTTCTCCTGAACATTTCAGATGCTTTATTTGCCTTTAAGTTATGAGTGGAAATTGAAATTTAAAAATAAGTTACAGAAAGAAAAATGTAATCAAGAGCCTGCAAAAGAGGGAAACAAAATCGTCCAGAAATGTAGGAATAGGAGTAAAATGTGATGTATTATATGGCATTCTTGTTGTATATTACCTTTAAAACATCTCCGAAATAACGGATTAGTTTAAAAATTTCTTTAAATATATCTTGTTATAGCTGTACTGGACAAAAAATCTTAAATTGATTAAAATATCTGTTAAAATGTTTATTAGGTACTTTTTTCACACTAAAAGATACAAGAGCGATGATTAATGTGATAAAGAAAAACATCGGTAAGAGTTCACCAGCATATGATTAATAATTTCATAGTTTTCTACACATATTTGTATTCTAAAATGTATTTCGTAAAATTCTTGTTATAATCTGAAAATTTTATGTAAATTTATAAAATGATTGGATGGCCGTTTTCACTGCCTAAGGGAACTGAGACGAAGAGACCAATTCTGTAGACCATTGATGTCGCTCCCGGTAACTTTATTATCCCGGTAACTTCAGTTATAAAAAAATAAAATACAAATTCAGCTGAAGTTAAACCCACCGGCAAACGCGACATGGGGCGCGATGAAAAGTGCAATGGCCTTGGGCCAAAGAGAAAAAAAAATAGAGACTTATACATACTAGGCCAAGTGGCCGGCCCTTTCAGGTTAGTGACCTCCACGCGACAAGGGGCAGGGGATAGGCAGAAAATGTAGAGTAGTAAAATTTTAATATTTTGGGTTTATCACAGGCACTTATATATTTTTAAAAGTTTCTAACTAACAAGAAACAATTATTTATTAAAAAACAAATAAATAAAAACACGCTAAAACTATTTGTCTTTACGGTTGATTTTCTAAATAACGTTCTTCTTGGCTATTTAGTAAATTACACAAGTGAGGGGAAAAATGAGGAAAGGAACAATGAGTTAAAAGAAAAAAAAGTAGGATGAAAAAGTTTTACTAAATAGTGCAGAATTTTATTTTATTTCAAATGAAAAAGGTAATGAAATATCAAAACAGAACCAAAACATCGACAATGTAACAAATTTAAGTCTAATATAAACTAAATTAGGACAATTAGGGCTTATATATTATAAAAGAAGAAAATTAAATTAAGCTTTAAATGATTCTTTTTAATTATAATTTTATACGCTTTCAAACACATGCTTGTTTTTTCAACAAACTCTTTTATAATTATGAAGGCTAGACAGAAATATAATGGAAATGGGTAGATAAGTATTGATTTTTCGGGTCTCGATAGAACCAGACTTTTTTTAAACTTATTTCTAAAATACTTTTATTGTTTTGACATAATGTAGTATCTATATTTATTGCCAGTCTGATTGATTTCCGTTTGGATATCGTTTAAATGTCTTATACAAGATCAGAAACATTGCTTTAGTTAGTTAAATATTAATGCACTTAAATTATAGAAATTTATTTTCATTTTTTAAATATAATGTGGCCTACCACCTTTGCTGTTTTGACATTTATTTATTTATTTTTGTCCCGTATCAATATATGTGAAGTCAATCTGATCAATATTAACGTATGATCATATCCCAACAACAAAGAAAAAATGTTCTAACAGACCAATTTTTTTCACAATTGGGAATGGCGGGTCGTATAAAAATTCAAAAAGTGTAACTTTTTGAGAATGAATCGAAGGACTATTACTTTAATATACGAGGGTCGATCCAGAAATAAGGTTCCCATCCAATTTACAAATAGACAACATTGTTTATTCTAATAGAAATTTACATCGTTGGGAACAAGAAAGTTTTCTCTATTTTTCTACATAATCGCCAACTTTTTCTACGCATTTTCGTAGACGGTGCTCCAATTTCTGTATCCAATGTCGTAGAACTCCGCCGCTAACCCGCTGAGGATGCGTTTCACCTCTTCTTTGACGTCGTCGTCGCTCCGGAAGCGTTGGACACCCAAATATTCCTATATTTTGGGATTATCACAAGTGATTATTCACTTGTTCCCCAAGATAAAGGAACATTTGCTTCCGGAGCGACGACTACGTCAAAGAAGAGGTGAAACGCTTCCTGAACGGGTTGGCGGCGGAGTTCTACGACATTGGATACAGAAATTGGAGCACCGTCTACGAAAATGCGTAGAAAAAGATGGCGATTATGTAGATAAATAGTGAAAACTTTCTTCTTTCCAATGATGCGAATCTCTATGAGAATAAACAATGTTGTCTATTTGTAAATTGGATGGGAACCTTATTTCTGGATCGACCCTCGTAATAATATTTCATACTTTGATTTGAGTAACTTTGCAATTTATATTAATTACTTACCTCCAATAGGTAAAAGACTAAATCACATTTTAAAATTTTGGGGGACACTGAATGGTTATAAATTGAACTAGTATGCTTGGAGCATCACAAAACTTTCTTCTGCATATATTGTAATATATTAATTTATAATAGTATCAACAATTGCATATATAAAGCGTTGTGCCTATTTTTTTTATAATTTAACACAGAGATAGAATATTCCGTGAATAAAAAAAAGCACAGAACAACATCATCTCCTGTTGGGTGTTAAATTTAAAAATTAGAATCAACATATATATATTTTAATTAGTATTAAATATGAAATTTGGTGCATTTCTACACACTAGAAAATAAGATACAGTTATATTTCCCATTGCAAAAATTATAGAATAATATTATGTAAGCAAGAGTCTACAGCTAAAGTTCGCGTCAAAAATAGGTATTTCTGCCAGCAATGTCGGTAAAAGTTTTT
Source organism: Maratus michaelseni (assembly GCA_963931845.1). NCBI lineage: Eukaryota > Metazoa > Arthropoda > Arachnida > Araneae > Salticidae > Maratus > Maratus michaelseni. The sequence continues at coordinate 327,807,636 of OZ007589.1, forward strand.
GGAAATTACAATAATGGAGTTAGTAATCCGGTAAATCCGCTAAATTACAGGAGTTGATTGTGTGTGTTAGAAATATTTCCCTTTGTGTAGGATACCAGCGCCCCCTGTTGTTTGATCAAAATCTAAATTAAATCAGCATCAAATTTTCACAAAATCGTCTTACATAGAAGATTTTATGCAATCCCATCCAACAGATACTAAAATATAGATTTCACAAAAATCCTGAAGTACACAGCATAAAAGCACCATCTGTTGAATGATACATAACTAAATATAAGCAGCACCAATTTATGTCAACGCCTAACACAATGTGGAGATTGATAAAATTCCCTGTATTAGCTCTTGAGATTAAGCTATCGCGAAAATCGTGGAAAACACACACTATATAAGCACCTCTGTTGGACAATATACACAAAAACCTCATTTACACCTTTGATGAAATGCTTAGTAGAGTTCTTGAGATAAAGCTACAGCGGAAATCGCGAACAATGCAGCATAGCAGCTCCCATTGTCAGGCAATATAAACACAAACCTTATCAGCACTAATTTATATCACGGTCTAAGTCAAAAGCATGATAAACTATTGTGGATTATTTCTTGAGATAGAGTGGTCGCAAAAATTTTGTCATACACGGAAAAACAGACAGTCAGACTAAGAAGACATACATAGACATGCAATTTTGAAAAAATAGTCAAATCGCTTTCAGTACATCCCAAAACGTGCAAATCTATTAAAAAAAGGAAATCATCGATAATTTTAACAATTTCCAATACTTTTGTCTCACGTATATAGAAGAAAATAAAATAGACGAGGATTCTTTAAAAAAACAATTTTTACAGTTACATTTATTTAATTTCCTTATTTACTTATAGCGAAGAACAGTAGCGTAGTGTTCAGCAGATAGCGCTACCACGCTACAGGTCCAGAGTCCGATTCTAGACTACAGACTGGGCAAGGTTCACTCGATCTTTCATCCCTTAAGGGTCGATAAAATAAGTACTAAGCTTGCTTGGGAACTAATCACTGAGGTCTCTGCGTTAGGCTCACCACCTGACTTGTATAGCACCTTAGGTCCCATTGTCAACAGAAAACAGGGTCGAATACAGTAGGCCATGATCCTTAATGGATTGGTTTTAATTGGATTAAATGGTAGCGCCGCAGGTTTAGTCTTTTATTTACTTATGGTAAATAAGGAAATTAAAATCTGGTATCATTGCACTTTTTTTTCATTCCCCAAAATTATTTGCTAAGAAAATCTGTAATGTCCGTGAGAAGTTTTGAAAAAAATAATGGAGTACGTTCAATATCGTACCAATTCGTATGTGTTTTATTAAAAAACTTGTGAAATAATTTTCCCCTTTTGTTTGTACGCCATACTCATCATATTTTGCTGTTTAACACTCTAAAACTGAATCTTTCATTTTTTTTTATTCTTTTACAAGTTTTCGCAGTACATATACAACATACAATAGTTGAATGTAAGCATTAGGTAAACAGCACTTTATTTTGATTAATTTTATATTAACCATATACTTTTATAGAATTATATATTTCTAATATTTTTTTAGATCTCAAATTATCTTTCGTTTATATGTTTAAAAATTTAAATATTTTTATTTGTGCATTAAAAATACAAATATGAACTTTCAATAATCGCCTTTTTACATTTTTTTCCCTAAAAATTCCCAAAACTGACAAAAAGAGCTATAATTTTGCACGAAATGTGTTTTTAAGAAGATAAAATTGTATAATAAAGATAATGCTAAAACTCATTAGAGATTTTATTTTTTACTTTTACAAATTACGCTAAGTAGCATCGAAAGTAGTTGAGATTGCAGTAAATTTGGTTTTTCTGTTAATTGCCATTATCTAATGAGAAATATTTATGATTAGAATTTTAGATTGAAAAAGTAAAGTAATATATTTATTTTATATCACAAAGAGCAACAAAGGTTTAATATATAGCCCATGTTCCGTTTAGAGGGTCTTTTTACATGTATTGTGTGTTGTAAATAAAATGATTATAACTATTATCTGCTTTTCGCGTAGGTTTGAAAATTAATGCTTTATTTTATCATAACACATTTTTAATAAAACATACATTTAAGAGCCTTATAGTTTAATATAAAAAAGTGTGCTTTTAAACTTCTATTGTTTCGCAAATTGCAATAGCACATTTCTTAGAGCTTTAAAAAAAACTAAACTAATTATTTTACTAATAGAATATAATTCCCCATTTTTGATATAACAAAGACATTTTAATCTATTAATTAAAGTAACAATCAGTAAGAGACTGTATTTTTAAATTTGTATGCTTTGAAAGAATTTCTTCACAAAATCTTATTAAGCTGTCTCTAATTTTCTTACGAATATATTTAAAATGTATGGACATTGTAGTGAAATGATAAATAAATCGTCTTTTAACTAATCATCCTTTCATTCTCTGTTTCTTATATGTTTTTTAATATTTGTGGTACACAATTTGTATCAAGAAAGCAAAATTGTATTTGTGAAATCCCTAGAAATCTAAATAGCATTTAAATGAAATTATAATCATGTGAATAAATGTGGGAATAACTGAAAAATAATTATTTTATCCTATGAGATTATAATTTCATGTTCTGATTTTTCTCAAAATCCTACTTTTAAAAAATCTCAATAGTGAAGTAAAATTTTATTTTAGTTAAACATGAAGAAATTTTATTGCTATTAGAATGGATAGAAATACAAGCTATAGTTGTTCCTTCTACCCAGATTTATAGCTATATTGTTTGTTTCAAATACTCAAAATTCATATTGAAAATATCTAGAATTATATTTATTTATATTATATAATTTATTTTAATTTCCAAGAAATTAAGACTGCTATCTTACATGAGATCTTCCTTAATTTGATACAATCTTTTACTAAGATTTCAAAATTATGACACATTTCTGTTTTAAGAGGCACATTTTTATATTACGAACACTTCATTCTTAACAATTTAATATGATCTATCCTAAAAATCATTGCTAAAGTATATGAGATGTTGAGAAAAAGAGTCTTTTATCGCACATTTTTGTGAAAAATAAGTTTACAGAGTCAAAGCATTGTATGGTCATACCGTCTATTGATTGTATAATGAATTTCATTAATTTTGAATCTAGAGCTAATTTAACAGTGAGGTAGGTTAACGTACCTTGGATATCAAGTTGCCAGTGCAAGAGTGGAACAAGTGGCTTCGTCCACGCTGACACTGCCAACTTAATCACCATATGCTTGCTCAAGAAGCTTGGTGTCCTCTGGCACTGGCAGAACTGCTTTAAAAAGTTGACTAAAATTTGTAGGACACCAAGCTTCTTGAGCAAGCATATGGTAATTAAGTTGGCAGTGCCAGCGTGGACGAAGCCACTTGGTCCACTCTTGTGTTGGCAACTTGATATCCAAGGTACGTTAAACTAGGTAATTAGGTACTAGTTATACCATATATTTATTAGAGGAGTTCATAGAATTCGTTTTATGCACCAATTATGGTAAACAACACTGTACATAGTTATCTACTGCAATCGCAACAATTTTGGGAACAAATATTGGGAATAAATAACGTATTCTATGAATACTTCCAGTTTCATGCACTTATAAAACATTATTAATATTATTTTTTATATATGATATTCAGGCTATAAAGCGTCTAACCTACTATGTTTTTAAATAAGATATATTTAAATATCACTGATTACATTATTTATACATGGGTTTACAACTCACTGACAATTAGGCACAGATTAGCAAGAATGTGTCTTAAATAATTTATCACATCCTTCTGGTTGTCTACTTATAAGACAGCATACCTTTAGATATTATAACATATATTACAATATAAAATGCATGTTGAAAGTGAAAGGAAAATCATGTGAAAGGTAATTATTTTAACAATTTTCAACAATTAACAAGATTATTTATATTCCAATATTATGATTTTGTTTTACTAGCACAATGTTCGAACATGTTTCTTTTACAATAAAAATAAACGAAAAACAGTTAGTTGGATATCTTTTTAGGTCACAGACTATCAAAGGCTGAGAGCTAATGTGCCCGCAGGTAAGTATAAAGAGGGGAACGGGGGGCTAATCCTCCATTTTTTTTAGATAAATGGGTTTTTCATGCAGAATTATCTGATATGCTTCAAATTTGGTATACCGGTTTATTCTGATAAGGCACTACTCCAATTAGTTTTGGAGGTTCATTGGAAGTGTAAAGGGGGGAAACGAGGGTGTAATCCACCCCTTAATTTAGCTAAATGTGTATTTTATGCAGAAATAGCCTGTGAGCTTAATACCATTAGTTTAACTGGGAACTTTTCTTTTTATTTTAATTTGTTACAAAATAATTTAAGAGCAGTAAATGAAATATTTGTAGAAAACTGTGCTCTAAAAATTGCAAAGAAAATTATAATAATACCAAATTAATTTTATTTTGTTGCATACATTAGTTCTTTCTTCGAAAATACATATTTCCTGTTTCTTCTACATCAATAGTTGATAAAAATATTAACCAAACCATAAACATTAACCAAAAAACACAAAACTTTTGCACATTTCATTAAAGAAATAATTTAATCTCCATACAGCTATTATTTATATTTGAATCGGAATATGGGCTATGACAGCTATTATTTATGTAGTAAATTACATCATAGAATAATTTAAGAAATCGTTGACTTTATATCATCAGCTATTTACTAGTTTTACACTATAAGTAATGAATGAAAATTTCAAGAAATTCAGAAAGTTTCTTTACTTATTTAAATATTTATTTAAAATATTTATTTATATAAGTAACTGAACTAATACACATTGTCGTACTCAATAAGTAACAAAGAATCAACACTAAACCAATCAGTTAATTGCTATGTTTTTCTAATTATGTTTTATAGATTACAACATAAAGAATTTGATAATAGATGAACATGCATTAATTATATTTTTGATAAGTTACGACAGAAAAGTTTTCATTATGTTAAAATTTCTACGTAAATATTCAGTTGAAAACACTTAATTAAATTTTATTTGAGTGAAACATGTTTCTAAAATTTATACATCATATATTATTCATCGAATAATATACTTAATGCATCCACTTTGTTGCATAATGTTGTGTGTTTGAAGCATGTGACTTTCAAATATCCATAATGGTAGGTAGATTGTTAAAATGTAGAAATTAAGTTTTATGACACTAAACTATTAACGAAGAGAAAACTAGTTATGCAAAAACAAATCAACAAATAAATATAAACTTAACGTATAAAAAATAAGATAGCCGCATTAAAAATTAATAATAACTTATTAATAGTTATCGTAATTCTATCGTTAATTTAAAGGTTTCTTGCAAATATCAAATTGTTTTGTAATCGAAAACAATCTTTTGGCGTAATTAAAATAAATTTTATGTAATAGATTTCGTATGAAATTATGGTGAAGAAATGTTTAGTTTGTAATAACTTAACACAGAAAATCATTTAAATTTAAACTGAACTTCACTTGTACTTACTTGTACTACAGTAAAATAAATTTTACTTTTAAATACATTAAGAACTAGTATGCTGTGGCTTTCACAAAACTTTGTTCTATATTATTCTAATGTATAAATTTAAATAGTACTGATACACATCAACATTTAACAAGTGTAGTGCAATTCTTTAAATTTAAATGTGAATTAAATTTAAATCTGATAATTTTCTTATGTATGTATAGGAGTAAAAATAATGAAGATACATTAATAAATTATCAGATATTAGGTATAATTAGTTGCAAATTAAACGTCTGTATAATGCAGAAGTTGTATGTGAATAAGTCGTATTTAGTCCCCAAAGTTAACTGTATGTGCGCGAAAGGTTCTCTAAATTTCTTTTGCGTAGTAAATAGTTAAAGAAAATGTTGCGAAAATAATTTCAACATTTTCAAATTTGTTTTCGCATGAATTAGGTTTAATTTAAGCTGGATAATTTCTCAGTGTCAGTAATGTTTTGGTCAAAGCCTTCTGTCCTTTGGAGATGAACCTAATCAATTACCTAGTAAATGCATAAATGCAGTAAAAATGTCTATTTACTTAAAATTTTTACTTTAAAATAATAAATTATTTATATTACTGAAAATCTTATTCTTAATCTTTTTTAATGCGTCGGAAGAATCGTCCATAAAAAAAATCTGGTCACTTGACAAATATATGTTGAAGTTTAAGCTATTTCATCCTTTTAATATATTGAAAATCGGAAACCTGAAAAACGAATTTAATAATTGCAACTCTAAATCATTTGAAAAAGAACTGAATGCATTAAAAAGCCTTTATTACACATTTCTAACTATCGGATCTTTAAGAAATTATGTTAGAATATACCACATATGTCTAAAGTCAATTTAGAGAAATAAATGGAAAATTGGTGTTTTCAACATCTTTTGCAAAAGGAAGAGGTGAAGGTCCTTTAAATATTTCATTTCATCCTTGAGTTCGTCAATAGCCTACAAAATATGATTAACAAATATTAATTAATATGTTATGAATGAGCGACCTCAAGAGCGTTACAAAACAATGCATTGTATTTTTTTTTACATAAAATGTGATTTTTGATCACAATGCAGCAGTGCTTTTGAAGAGGACGGCGCACAGTGGGGCGTTTTGAGGATCTAGGTGGACAAAATTATTGCGTTGAAGTTTAATTAGGTTTTGCTGGGTTTTCGATTGTATCAGTAATAAAATAACCAAACAGTGATAAATATTTGACTTAATTAATTATGTATATTATTATTATTATTATTATCATTATTATATTATTACTTATATTATTATTAGTTTTTAAATTATAATATTGTATTGTCATTGAAACTACACATGTATTCAAAGTTTCAGTTCAATCGGATAATTAAAAGTGGTGAAAATTGACTTGCAAGATTTGAATTAAACACTCAGACGCACACTTCAAGTTAATATAACTTAATGATTCGCAAACTTTCGCAGGAGCTGTCTTATGTTTTCAATACTTTAGGAATGGCACTTTCATTTAAAAAAAACGCTTATTGCTTAATAATGCTTAATACGGTATTAAAAGTCAAGATGAAGTTTTACAACAAGATGCCACTTATTTTCAAACAACAATAGGTTAAATCGTGTGACAAACATGTGACATATGTCCAGTAAACTCCTGCTTTCAAATAAAATAGAAAAGTCACGACTTGCCTTCGAACTTACAGAAAAATAATGCAAATGTTGAAAGTCTCTCAAATCAACTGCCTTCTTTACGGTCGTAGTTAATCGACACATCGGGTTTTTTCGACAAAACTCATACGGATCTCGACAAAAGAGACATTCAGCTACCAGTATACGCGATCTTGTTAAATTCCGAGATAATCGGAGAAATGAATTTTGCCCACCTAGATCATCAAAACGCTCCACTGTGCGGCGTATCCAGTACAGCTTTGAGGACAATCACAATCGAATAGATAGCCTGCTGGACAGGAAATGAAGAGCTTGGTCTCATGTTCATGGATTCGAAACAGGCCTTATCAGAGAGGACTGATTTTTCAAGTTTTTTTCAATATTGTTCTTGTACGAGAAAGATAATTCTTATCACTTTCACTTCAATAGTAAGGAAAAATGCATACTATTTACAAAATAGAGCTAAGAGGATAATAGTGCCATGAAATGTAAATAAACAAACTTTAAAAATCTAACAACTTATGCACAACTTAAAACACATGCTAGATACATCTATTTACATAACTTAAATCGAAATACATAGACACGCTATGCACCATTTCATATTCCAAATAATGAAAAAATGTGACACATCCGAAATTAAACAATTAAATAGCTAATCAGTGCTTTGTTCTAAACTCGGAGTGCATTATGGGAGTGAATAGAATTTTTAGTCGCTGACAGCGTCACAAAGTCGTTTAACTGAATGATTATATTAGAAATGATTTCTGAAGCATCCCCGGCATCACGGCCCAAATTAGTCTATTCTTATCAAATCTCCTCCCCATCCAGCATAACGTTGAACTTTGTGAATTGTAAATGAAGGTTGCTGTATGTGAGAGATAAATGGGACCAAGAAGATTTCAAAATTCTACGGTGTCACGGTATCTTAAAAGATCCTTACCAAGTTTCACTGTATATACTTGGCCGAAATGCCGTGTGCTAATTTAAAAGTCGGTAGGCTTTACTGCAACGATCATTTTCTGTTAAAGGAACCAGAGTCGAAATCCACTTATTCAATCATAATAAAAATGTGTCTAATTACAAGTAGAACATACATTTTTGCTCGCAACTGTAATAATGAAGAAATTTTGTGAAATCTTTAGCAAAACAACTTTGCCTTTTGTGAAATATTGTGCAATCAAGAGAAGTGTTAAAAGTGCAATATAATTCAGACAGTGATATTATATGTACTGCATCTACTTTCCGAATGTAAAAGCGCCTAGCCCAGTTATTTTGGATGGAGATGATAGGTTATTTTAGCACACATTGTGATTTCATCATATTTTGCAGTAAATAAAATCTGTTGACGATTTTGCAAAAAGGACTTCATTATTTAAACAGAAAATCGGGATTCGGCCCTGTAATTATAACTGAATAAGTGGATTTCGAGCCTGGTGTTCTATACAAAAAATATTCTTGTATTGTGTTCTGTAATCTCGTACTATTTAATGCCTAGTACATACATATATGGTCAAAATCTTTAATTTTGGTTAAAAACTTACAGTATATGAAAAATTTTTAAAAATGCTTTCTTCTTGTATACCTCATTTCATTTCCTTGTTCAAGTTACAAAACATTTTTTTTATTGCTTAAACACTTTATTTACGTTTTATTTAAGAGATCTAAAAGGCGAAATGGTATTCATTATTTATGTTTTTATGTATATGACAATGCAAACGAATATCGATATTATTAAATGTTCCATATTTCTAAGAATAATGTTTCAAATACAAAGTCGTTCCAAAAAATGAATTATCTAGCTCTTATTAACATAATTTTCAGCAATATAAAAATAATAACTACATGCCTTTCTTATTAATTAAACATTCTGTAACTCACTATATAAAAAAGCATTTGTGAATGTTTGATGCAGAGGCTTATTAAGATTTTTTTTTCATTAGGGTGATAATTAATTCGTTTGATGTGAAAATGAATTGTAGGTTTATTTATTTTATTTTTTTGCTTGGAAATATTTTTTTAGATCTGTATTATTATAGGCATGGTTAAAATAATTGAAACCCAAAACTACTAAGTAGATATTTATCATAATAAAATGTAGAAAGAAATTGTTTTCTTTTAATTTTTAAGAGAAATATAGATTTTGTTGTGACAACAAAAGTATAATTAGATTTCTATCTACAGTGGCGGTCAAAAGTTTCCGGCCAGATAGTTTCTGTGATTTGTTTTCCAGAACGTTTCAGCGGAGAAGTAGCGCAATTGCTCCAAAAGTTAGGAATATGCAAATTACCTCTAACTACGTGATCATTTTGATTGGATACTGAAGACGCTTGATGCAAAGGGGAGGAATTCAAAAATTCGCTTGTGCAAAAGTTTCCGGCCATTCAACATTCCTTAGTTTTTGCTATCGGTAAAGTGTTTTTTCGCCTGTGTTTGTTAATTAATGAACGTGAATAACGTAGTTGAAATTCAAAAATGAAAAGATCAACAATTATTGTTTGTTAGTGAATGATTTGTTTGTCGGTAAAGGGCCAAACCTCTCGTGAGATTGCGGCGAAGTTGTCGATCGGAAAATCTACTGTGAACGATATTTCAAAAAATATATAAAGATGTCCATGGCCTTCAGGACTTACCATGGTCCGGGAGATCCCGGAAAATGACTATTCGTGTGGACAGAATTATCAGGAGAAAAGCAGTTGATGACTCGCATAAAAATACCGCTGGAGTATTCCGCGATTTACGGAGTGAAAATATTGCTGAAATAAGTCGGTCCACCGTGTCAAGATGCTTATATGACGTAGGACTTTATGCAAGAATCGGTGTTAAAAAAAAACCTTTCATAAGTAAAAATTTATCAGCGGGCCCGACTGGCGTTTGCCAAGGAACACAAAGACTCGACAAGTGAAAACTGGAAAAAAAGTATTATTTTCCAATGATTCGAAGTTCAACCTTTCTGGGAGTGATGGCAGACAATACATGAAACGACCTAAAACAAAATATATTACTCGAGATATGTTATTCCTACAATGAAGCATGGCAGAGGACACATTATGCTGTGGGGAGCATTTTCTGGAAAAGGTGTCCTTCCGTTAGTTGAAATCCGTGGCAAGATGAATGGTGCAATGTATAAGGATATCTTGCAGGATCATTTGCTGCCTTATTGGAGGAAAAATTGTGGTCGCAACTATTTTTTGCATCATGATAATGACCCAAAGAATACATGCAAGCTCGTCAAGTAGTGGCTTTTGCACAAAAAAATTCCGCTTTTGAAATTGCCAGCCCAATCACCTGATCTGAATCCAATAGAAAATCTTTGGAACGAACTTTACAAACATGTGCGGAATTATAAATATTGCAATTCAACAGAATTTTCCCAAAAATTGCAAGAAGAGTGGATAAAACTTACCATAGACGATATTCAACCGTTTATTGAATCGATGCCACATCGCTGCGCCGCAGTACTTATTGCTAAAGGTATAACGACAAAATATTAATTGTAAATGTCGGTGATCACTGTTATTTTTTATTAAAAAACCATTTTTTTTCAAACTTGCCAAAATGGCCGGAAACATTTGAGAACATGCGTTTCCTTTTGCACTTATGTTTGTCAATTAAGTTTATTGATATTTTTTGTTATTCCATAAATAAGTTCCTAACTATTATGTAAATAAAATGTATAAGTATCACTTTGATATTCCTCTTCAGATGGGTTTACTTTCAAATTAACCAAAAATTTTATTATGGCCGGACACTTTTGACCGTCACTATATATTAAAAGAAAATCAATCTGATTTCCTATTTTTGAGTGACAAATTTTACAAATATATTATTCTATTTACGTTTTTCTTAGATTTAATATTTCAGTAACAGAAAAAGAATTTAATGAAAGAGCTGATAGCATTAAATAATTAAAATATTTCCAAAAAGTAAAATAATTATTTGATTTTAATATAAGAAGAATTACATTTACTCTTTTTGCTCAAGAGTGTAGTGAGATAATAACTTTGCTATACACCAGATTGTACTGATTTCGTTTGTAAAAATAATTTTGTTTTAAAATATATACAATTTGAATTTTATTTCTTTACTTGATACGTCAAGCAAGACCTTTATCACCAGAAGGAATCAATTTAATATATGCCATTTTATTAAATTTGTAAAATTCATTATTATATAAATATGTATGTTTAACAATTTACATATTTTTTATCTGCAGTAAAAAAATAAATGTAAGTGGTAACCACATACCTCATTTTTTGTCTACATTACATTTTTATTTTTATTAAACTAACTTGTTTATCTAAGCTGTTTGTAAGGAATGCTGTTAATCTATCTTTCTGTCAGAATCCTATTAATCAGTGAATGCATGATATAACATTTCTAAAACACTCTGAAAGTAAATAGATTTCAATTTACTATTGTATATAGGAAAAGGTGTAAACATGGGCACCCTTCTTTGTTTTTGTTTTAAAGTGACTTTTCTTTTGAAAAATTCTAGAGTTTTTACCTTCATTCACAACTATAACAAGTTTACTAAATGGTAGGAGGCGAAACAATGATTAATATCAATTATTCCAATTCGAAAATAAAGATTTACAAGAAGCTTTTAAAAAAGCACCAGAAAAAACAGGGTGCAAATATGGGCCCTCTACAAAAATGTCACAAAAATAGTTTAAAATGTTTTAAAGCAGACTAAAACAATACAAAATTGTAGAGAATTTATTTATTACAGAAAAAAATTATTTACAGAAATCGCAAACATAAATGGCTCTTTCAGCCCCGACACAATCTAAGTACGCCCACATTTGGCACATAACACATTTAACCCACACTTTTTCCGTGCGCGTCTGCAGAGAACTTTCTATCACAAAAGCTGCAAGTTGCATTTCTCGAGTCTGGTTTATCCCCATCGTTGATATCCAGATTGATATCATCATTGGTATCCACAAGGGGAGGGTCACGGTAATATTTGGTCTTCCCACCCCTGACCCCTGGTATTACGACATTATGTTAGATCACGCACATTACCTAATGTATTATAAAATAAAACTAACGAATGCTTTGAGGACGTATAGATAATAAAATGCCCTTATAATTACCTATAAATTTATTATTATCTACATCTAAGGTAGTTGTAAAGTTATCTTACCTCAAAGCATTTGTTAGGTTTATTTTATAATATATTTGGCAATGTGTGCAACGTAGGTGATTGCTGATTTCACGTACAAAATTATCGAAATAATTTTTGTTGTTTAAGAAAAAAGGTGGTGTAATTAGTAGCCGCCTTTAAATGAAGGCCCATATTTACACCAACCCCACCTAAGAAAGATGGCCTCTTTCACATGTAAACTAAAGCGTGCGTGACTAAAGACATGCTTCTAAAAGTAGCTTAAGATCTCCGGAAAGCGGAGATCACTGTGAAATTATTTTAAACTAACCATAATAACATGAAAAGAAAACGATTTAAGATGGTTGTCAAAAATTTGCTATCCAGAACAAACACCAATTCGCCCAATAACTCACGCTGCATCCACATTACTTGAATGAATGGTTCCAACTGCTCTCTGCTATCTCATATCAACAAATGTGTCATCTATAGTCCTGGCCGCCCGTCTTCAGCACCTCTCATAGCCACTTGGAGTGGTGTCCCCATATTTACACCTGTGCCCGTTTTTACACATTTTCCTCTATTATGGTATATTTTAACACTAATCTATATAATTTTATTTTAATGTACCACGTCACAAAACTCTAACATAATAAAATTTGATAGCGATATTTTTTTACGAAATTTTAATTTTTCTAATATTAAGTAAATGTAGTATACAGATATAATAATCTATTTAGTTTCATGTGCTTTTAATACTTTAAAACACTAAATATATACTTATATGCCGGTATAGGTCAAACGTATGGAAATAAAATGGCTTATTTATTGTTGTAAATGATCACGCAGATACAAAATAAACATATCTTAACCATGATGTAATTTTCAACTTAAAACAATCCTTTATGTACTGTTTATGTGTGTATGTTATGTATGTTATGTTTATGTATCCCTGCTCTATGTATCAATAAAATTATTTGAACACATGAAAATGTCTAAAAGGCTTTTTTTTGTTTTTTACATATGGCGTAATTTTTACAATGAAATGCTTTTTGGAATATTATAAATCAGGCTTTTTAAAATATGGAAACAGTAGAAAAAACATGCCTCAAGCACTTTCAGAATACTGTAACGAAACATCACAGTTTAATAAGATAAAAGCGTATAATTAGGAAAAAATTTAGAAAAAGGCATAAAACATTTAAAAATCCAGTTTCATCAATTTCCGCCATAGGTGAAAATATACTCAAATAATTTTGTGCAGACCTGTATATTATCTACAGATTTTACAACACTCTTCGTGATAAACTAAAATTTAATTCAAGAAAAAAAACGCATAACGTCCCTATGAACGTACTTTGAGAAATTTTCCAGACATAGTTGAAAATGTAACAAGTGCTTTGCATAGCCCTTTATATGAAGTTATTTATATTCTACAAACATTTCTTAGTATACTGAATATAGTTCAGTTGAAAAATACATAACTCAATTAAAAAACACCCTTAAACATGTCACGCGCATGTTTAAGAATTATTTTGTATAGCTCTGTATATACTCTATAGAATTTAAGCACACTATACCTTATGCAAAAACTTAATTAAACTTAAAAAACACATACCACAGCTGAAAAGGCACTTCCAGTATATATAGCTGTCATAGACAGTACTGTAACCAAGATTTGTTATATGACCTATTTTTGTATATTTGTATTTCATAGCCAGATGGCTATGTTGGTAAATGAACAATAATTGTAATGAATGCAGTAAGTATCTTGAAGTACATTTCAATAATTTATATAAATTTTATTACGTTTAAAAAATGTAACATCATTAAAATATGCTGCCATTGCTACATAATATGTAAACTATGCTTTCAAATATGCTACCATTAAGTAATAGTTCTGTTGTGTGACACTTTAAATGAATGATAAATGCTTTACAATTCATATTTCACACAGAAAGCATATTGTGGTCGATCTCAGAGATGCATATCCATCTTATTATGTTTGATATGTCGTAGCATCATTAAAATACACCACAAACTATTTTCCGCATATACCATAATGTAACGGGATTCATTAAAATGCCTCTATAAACGAACTAAAACTGCCGCATTCTATTTTCGTTAGCTAATACGACATATTAATCTCATTAACATATATCAAGTACATAGCAATCCTAGTGTATTTACAAGGATTACAGCATACAAAGACGACAGATGATGGCTGGCAGACAAACCGATGTCATAAACATATTATTTTGCTTGAAATGGGATTTCTTGCTCTACAAATGATACTAATTTAAGTATTTGTATTAGGTATTTGTGAAATTAGTCATACATCATCAACGTCTTCGTCTTAAGGGTTGCTATTAAATCGCAGAGATAACAAAACTTACGAATCTTTAATGTCACTATTAAAAATCAGAATTCAGCAATTTCATTGGTCAAAGATTACTATTCAGAAATAGTGGTGTTCAAAATAGACATTTACTCATTAAGTAACCTAGTGATATTCACAAGTGTGTTCGATCATATTTTCTTCTTATTATGTTCTTTGTAATTGTAATATCTTGCTATTTTCAGTAATTAATGTTGTTTCTGTAATAAAAGACGCTTCCATGAAATTGAGTTACAATGAAAAAAAAAGCTTATGTAATTTTTGTCTACACATGTGAGACCGCTTTTATGGACACGTTTTCCAACCAAACAAAGTGCATTTAGAGAGAACTTTGTCTTAAGAAATTTTTGAAGTGGCAAATAAAATTCTACATAATTTTTTTGGAGCTAACATATCGTGATGCATGAGTATAAATACGCATACATTATCTTACACTGCATTAGAATGATTAGAATGTAATTGATAAAAATAGTTTTAAAAACACTTTTTTATAAGTATTCAATGTTCATCTTAATAAAAGTGTATTCTTTTAATTATTGCACTCTTGACTTTTTTTTTACACTTTCAATTATTTAGGGTTTAAAATATGTCGTTCTTGCAGTTTCACGGCTAGTTGGCATATTTTGGCAAAAATAGTTTGGCGCTTAATTAACTCCATTGTTGTTGTAACTCATAAATAGTTGTAACTATATAAATATTATTCATAAAAAATCACACGATTTATCGCCTGTGTCCGGCTAAGGAAAAAATGAGTTTAAAATGATTTATTAACTTATAATAAAGTTGCAAAAATATTAAAATCTTATCCTATGATTCGAAACACGCCTGTGTACATATTTGTTTGTTAATTCTTGCATATCAGGAACTAAGAGATGATTCTATTACAGAATTCCATCTTTACATTGAAAACCAACTTAAAGTAAACATAATAAATATAAATACAAAACAATTATTTCATTTACTTTTAAATAAATTCTGAAATCACATTCCTTCAAATTCTTCGACCACTGTTTCAGTAGCAATGTTATACAGAGAAAGTTATATCTCCTGTACGTTTTGTTTTAAATTGTGTGTATTTAAAAAAATATATGTACGTTTTTTCATGCCCTGGAGAGGTGGGAAATCGAGTGTAAGAAAAACACAATTTTTCAACGGAAACATATTCTTTAAAACACAATTCGTTTTTCCGGAATTGCTCAAGGCAGGTTACTTTCGATTCTGCAGCCTATTTATGTCAAAAGACTTCAATTGATATTTATGACATGTATAATGATGTCACATGAGTTATGTGTAACATTCTTATATGAAGAGCTTTGTTTCGAACTCCGAGCTAAATGTTAAAGTTTGTTAAAAAGCAGAAAATAATTTCAAAAAGTAATTTATTAATTTTGTTTAAAGAATTGTAAGAAAAAAAAAGTTTTTTCGGTACTACTCTCTATTATCCCGTCGACCACTGTTCATAACAAAAAACTATCGCCAAACTGTAACGCCAAATAAACGGGAGAACGTTGCCATTGGAATATCAAAATAAATAAATAAATAAAATATAATAATTTAAGAACACAATTGTTATATTAATTAATGAAATAACTAATAAACCAGTAAAACATAATGAAAAATACAGGTAAATGTCGAATTAAAAACCACTTGTAACGTGTGATGCCACACGTGTAATGCTTCTGACATCAAGTAAAAGGGGCTGCATTTTTGGCGTTTAATCTTACAGTTTGGCGATAGTTTTTTGTTATGAAAAGTGGTCGACGGGATAATAGAGAAGTACCGTTTTTTAATGTTTTAGTTTTGTTTATTTATCATTCTGATCGAAATATATAATATTGCAGTATTAACAATTTCATATAGATTTCTGTTATACATATAGCTTAAATACAAAAAATAATAATATACTCAAGAGGTTTATTTATATTTAATTGTGAAAATAAATTTGTTTTTAGTTTGTGAATGCGTGAACTTAGGAAATTATTCTTTATGCACATTTCCTTAATCACCACTTGCAAAATGGGTTTTAAATTCTTTCCTTTTTAGAAAATATCCATTTTCCTCAACACATGTTTAGACTAGATTCAGACATATTGTCACGGCAAGACAAGGTTCCAAGGTTAGAGTCCTGTCTCGCATATTTTTCACTCTGTTGGAATAAGCCTCAATTATGATACTCCAACCAACTATTGAATATAATTTTCCTATTTCTTTTAAATGCTAAAAGGTGAAAATTAACAGCATAATACAATTAAAAATAACTTATATTAGGTTGTTTGACATGTTTCGACTCACTCTGAGTCATTTTGAAAAATAAAATGAGAATATTCCATAATTGCACGGGTTTTGAAGTTCTTATTTAAAACTAGCAGGCTATGCCCGCTGCGCTGGTCAATTTTCAAAATGAACCTTGAATCAAACAAAATGGTGAATTCAACCACGTATTTTCAAATAATATGGATCATTACCTGGAAAGTCCTTCCGCATTGCTAAATACAATGCGAATGCCATTGCGTTATTATCTTATTTTATGCGTTATAAAAAATTCGTGATATTAAAAAGCAATTCTTGAATTTAATGATTTATATCAGAGTTTGGTAGAGAAATGTGGCCGTTGCGACCAAGAGAAATTAAAATGTTCTCTGATTCGCCACACTTACTAAAAAAGATAGCATTACAATCATTGCAGAGATTGACCATTGAACTTAAATAATGTTCGGGTTATTCATTTTTCGTTTGTTAGTTCTTGAACTCCGGACCTCTCAGTTTGTTGCTAAGTGGGGTTCTGGTAGCTTAAATACAATCTCACTCTAGGTTACATTATATTTCGTAATGTACCCATCTTCTGTTCTGGCAGATCTACTACAGTTTTCTATCTTCGGATTCCAGCACATAAATACAGTGAAAAATGTAATAAATTATTTGAACACAAAGAACAGCGTTTAATTTTTCATATTTAAAAGAGATGTGAATCATAAAATGTGGGTTTTTAAAGCTGAATTGTTGGAATCAAATTAAAATAACGTTATTTTCTCTGCCTTTTTATTTTATATACCAATTGCAATCATGGAACCATTAACCTGGAAAAAAACCTCGATAACTGATTCTGGTAAATAAAAATATTCCTCTAATATGCATCAAACAAAATATTCCTAATCTTCCTTAATGGGGTCCACAGCAAAGTTTGAAATCAAACGTTGGAAGTTTTTGCAACGATATAGTTACAAATTTAAGAGTTAACTAAAAAACGAAGTTAATAACGCGCAAAACTACGTTCCATTAAATAATGTCAAATTGGTGTCTGCTGAATTATAGATATTTCACCAATAAAACTCTTGAGAAAGATAAATAAAGTTAGTTATGGAAAATGTTTAGTAATAATCTTTCTTATGAATTCTTGAACCGAAAATTTTTGTGCCTTTCTCTAATGAGCATAATAAATCGGAGAAATGAATAAGCGTGCTATTTCTTTTATTTTCACGATTACATTATTTTCCCGTCTGTTGTCTAAATAAACCCCATAATGTACACATTACGTCAATTTGTCACTAAATTTAGCGGCTAGGGCTCCGCGTTAGCCGAAATTGCTTTATAATAATCAAAATTTTATCTAATCTGAATTCCAGGTACTTTTTTTCTTATCTAGGTTAAAATGATAAAGCAAATATTGTTCCTTGGCCACAATTGACATTTCAAACTATTTTTCGTACATTGCAAGCATTGCTTTTATGGTGATAGTAAAATAACTGTAGATGGAAAATATGTAATAGTAAATATTCTTTTCTCCGTTTGCTTCATAATGAAAAACCATAAATTTACTAATAGCTGAGTACAAATTCATTGCAATCGGATTCAGTATCAATAGCCCCCTTCAAATATAAAAGAAATTTCCAACAATGTAGTAAATACGCTAATTGGCGGATGATCCGATTACAGAAAATTGGTGCAATATGTTTAAAAACCTTCAAAAGAAGAAAAGATATGCAAAGAAAACTAAAGAGAAATGAATGGTGAACAATTTTTTAAATGCGTGATAATAATTAGTGTGTCGCAGAAATTTACACTAAAATTTAAATATTTGACTCTATTTTTATAATATTACTTGTTGCATTTGAATATAAAAAAAATACTCCAAAAATGCTGTCGTACACTTGAAAAAAAACACCATTATTATGAACGTGCATTATTGTGCCATTATTGTGACCGATGTCATGCTTATGCCTTTTTTGGCTTAAAATCAAGTTGTTTGGCGAGAAAAGTAAAATCGTAAATAAATAAATAACATGTGACTCAGAATTAGTCATTTTTATAATTACATCTACTAGTTTCTTCTGTATGACACATGATGCAGGAGTTAGATAAAAATAAAAAATTAATTAAAAAATAAAGAACAACTCAAAAATAAAATTGTTACCTAGATTTTATTTAATAAAATTTTCAGATGCATTTTTCTTAACCTGACGCAAACGATAAATTGCCAAATATGGTTTCTAATACAATATTTCACATTGAATAATTTTTTAAGCATTGCGAGCATTCCCTTTCACGTATAAATTAAACATTTTCGTTTTATAACATTATTTTTCATCGAAATTGTTTTGCTTATTTTATTTTTAAATAAAATTAGTAAGTTTTTCTTTTATTTATGAGGTGGTTTTATTATTTTCTAAATGAATAGCCGTTTCAATTCTTTCAGCAACGATAATGGTCGCGATGAAAATAACTAGTGATAACCTTTTCGTCCAAAATAACAGAACTTTCCATCATAATTCTATAACTAATCTACGTAGAGCGTTGTGTTTTATACTAAAACCTTCCCTGAAAAATTCGCTATCGAACAGTGCAAGTTCCATCAAAATCCATTCAGCAGAACTCGAGTTATAAGGGAACGGAACGAAATTTCCGTTTGTGCTCTATATATATATAGTAGATGCTATCATTTAATTTTCATGTACTTTTTAAAAATATACGTGCAATTATGGAATATTCTCATTTTGTTTTTCAAAATGACTCGGAGTGAGTCGAAACATGTCAAACAACATAACAAAATTTATTTTAATTTGTATTGCGTTGTTAATTTACACCTTTTAGCATTTAAAAGAAATATATTATTACAATGTGTTATAATTTATTATATTGTTATAATTTACCTAGTTGAAAAAAACTTTTCTCTCTTCATTACGACCTAATTGAATGGTATACAGGAGTTTCCATGTTACATAACACTTTCATCATGTAATCCCTGTAGTTATATCTTGGATGAATTACATTAGCGCTGCAATTCGCAACCATATCCAAAAAACAAGTAATATAAAAACTTTTTTTTAAAGTCAATTCCTAATTAGGTCAAATAGAATTTTTTTTTTTTTCCAGTGATCTACACGCTTCGCCACTGACGGTATTTATTCCTAAATTTATTTCCTGCTAAATATCTTACATAAGAGAAATTTTTGAAATGTATTAAAAATTAAATAAAAAATAAATAGCTAAAATACCAAAAATTAATAGCTCAAAAAGTATTTCTCACAAAATTGTTAGACAAACTGCGTTAGAAAGGTAAAAAAAAAAAAAAAAATCTTGATATAAATTTAAAATCTAATGATTATGCCGTTTTTCAAATATTGAATTTCAAAAATTACCAAACTTCACAATAAAGTGCCATAGCGATGTTACAGTTAGCGATAATACAGTTTTTTTCAAATATTAATTAATTAAATTTTATTATTTAATTTTAGTTTTATACTTCATTTCTGTTCAAAAGTATAGACTCACTCCACATTTATAGTCTCTTTCGCCCGCGAGCCGCCTGATATTCGGCCGTGAACAGCCTCATTATCTTTTTACGTGTGAAAGTGAGACTATAAATATGGAGTGAGTCTATACTTTTGAACAGAAATGAAATATAAAATTAAAATTAATTAATTAAATCTAATTAATGAATTAATATTTGAAAAAACTGTATTAACATCAATTGTCATCCAGTACAAGTTAAAAAAAAATTATTTAACTTGAATGGATGAATAGAAAATATTTTATTAACGATTGAAAATTCCAACAAGATATATATATGGAGAGTGTGAGCTAATAGTAGGAATTTAAATAAGAGTGAATTATACCAACCAATGATATCGTTCTGGTAGCTAACATTCAGGTAGTAGTAAACATTCAGGAGAGCACTGGCACGGCAAGCCAAGGTACTCCGGTTCGAGTCCAAGCTCCGATAAGTTTTCAGTCTGTTTTAATAAGCCGCAACTATGATAGTCCAGCCTTTAAATAGATAAGACAAATTTAACAAAAAAATTCATACTTCCGTTTTTCAGTACGCGCTCTTAAATGAAGTATTCATTTATTTTTAAGGAACCAATTTTTGCGGCTACCATGAATGAAAACATCCTACACTTTCGCATCTCCATATAAAGAGTGGTTTCCAAATTCGGATGAAATATGAACCATTATGTACAAATGCCTGAAACGAAAGAATGGAGTTTAACAAGTTTCATGTTTGAGTTGTAATTTCCGAACTATGTGAAAAATGTTCGGACTATAATTCGAACCACGTGCTGAAGTTGCCAATTCTCTGCCAACTGAGCAATCCCGAGTGAATCTAGAGGACCTAATTCGCCCAGTTAACCTTATTGATCATAGGACATCTGGTCTGATATCTGAACCAGCTCAACAGAATAAATCGCAGGTAATGGAACTCTCGTAAACACTGGATACGTAATTACACTAGATTAATTTTAACACATTTATTCGAATTGGTAAATAAATCGTGTGAGTTGAATAAATAAAGAAAGTTGTCTCAGTTGGCAGAACATTTTCAGCTTCAGCCAAGAGATCCCTGTTTCAAATCCTACTCCGCACATTTTTCACGTAGTTGGAAAATTACAACTCATATGATTTATTTACTTACCCATCATACGTAGTATAGGGTAAGTCTTGTAATCGTTTTAAAAATCGAAAAAAAAAATGACGGATTTACACTTTTCAGACACTAGAGATTCCGAAAAACATATTTTTAGAAAAAAAAATGGCCGTCCGTCTGTCTGTGTGTGTAAACTCTCTGTCTCCCAAACAAATTGAGATAGAGACTTGAAATTTGGTATGTACTTACAAGGAAGGTCTCCTTAAAGCGCATACTCAGAAAATTTTGAAAAAAATGCTGATGAAGCTACTCATGTATGTAATAAAGGAACAGTGAAATTTAGCTTCGGAATCCCAGTAGAAAATCTGCAAACAAATAAAATACTTTCGAGTATTTGGCGAAAAAAGACGCGATTTGGCTAGCAACATGTTTTCCTCGCCAACCACAAACGATTTTAATGCATTTTAAAATTGCTTGTAAAATGATTATTCGAATGCGCAATACTTAATGAATTTAAACTTAAACGATGAAAGTTTATTATTTTATTGTACATTTTTTGTATCTTCAACAATTCTTTTTTTAATTTCCAAATATGTCTCTGAGATTTTTTGTAAAATTTCCGCGCGTAAAATTGTCATAAAAAATTACACGAATGTGTTAATTCCAGGGCTCATGATACAATACCCTCTTGTTCAGAATCGTTTGCATTTTGCGTTCAACATTTTCAATTCTCTGTACGTTTGCAGTAATATTAATTTAAAATATTCTTTAAATCAGATTAAAAAAATCATTCACTTTTTTTTATCTATTTATTAGTGATTGAATGAAATTTGCTATTCTTTTATAACCCATTCCCCGATTTTTACTAAATTAAACGGCTTCACCGGTTATATAAGTAACTTTTAAATGTATTTTAAAACGAAAAGCCCAATAACAAACGCATTCGTTATACATTTCCATATCGAAGAAGTCGTTGTTTCCATAGAAACAATACTTTTTCCTTAAATTGACAATATTCAGAATCGGGTTTATTTTTGAGCTTGAAACAATTTAAATCAATTTAAATTTTGTTTTAAATCGTAAATTACGATCTTTAAATTTCATAATATATACATATAAATGTGCGCACAAAATTATAGTTATAAAAATTTATTTATTATATAAGTTAAACTTACATAAACAAGTTGAATCATGAACAAGTTGAAGCATGAAAAAGTTTTTCCTTAAAGCAGGGGTGCAAAAATCTAGGCGCCAATAGACTGATTCCCACCACTAAATTTTATTAGTATTCTTTGTCAAATTTTATTAGTATACTTCCCCTAAATGTTATCAGTATTCATATTAGGATAAGAATATTAAAAATTTAGTAGTGGGAATCGGCCGATTGGCGCCTAGATTTTTGCACCCCTGCCTTAAAGAGTTTTTGTTATAAAACCGTATTTCTTTAAATTTCATTCCGTCGCCAACCGGTGATAAATCGCCAAATAAACGAAATTCTAATAATTTTTTTACAGACGTTATATCGAGGTTCCGGAGAAAATTTTTTATAGACGTATATATCCACATGAGAAGAACATTCTGTATTTTCGATTATCTGGAACTATTTTTTTCGTGCTCTCCAAATATTCGTTCTGATAAAAGGTACGTACAAATTTTCGAAATTGTTTATTTTAAGCCGTGAATATAAAAGACAATAAAAAAACATAAATTTTGCATAAAGAATGAAGTCGATCGGATAATTAGTTGCAGATATATTTCTAATCCTATTTTCAAAACTCTTCGATTTTTTATGACCCTGTATTTCATTCAAATTTAAATTCAAAAATATATTTTAATAGGAAATGAGACGTTTAATCCGATGCAGTAAACCGTTTGTTAATATGATTATTAATTTTGGAGTTATAAGGATGTTTCTTTTACGCAATTCAGTAATAGACCATTTAAAGTTTATGACGTCATCAAGCCACGATATTTTTCGAATTGCAATGCATTTTATAAACAGTTTACACATGTTTTATTTTCATATTTTACTTTATGCATATCCATGATAGGTAGGTATTACGGTGCCCCCCCCCCCCAACGACCAGTTATAACAGTAGAACGTCCGTTGATGTCATTTCGACACCAAACCGAATTTAGCCTTATCAATCTATCACATTTTCTCACCTGTATTCTTTAAATTTTAGGACTTTTAATCGCTTTACATAATAATCTCTCGGTCAAATTTTTTTTATGTGATTAGATTTTAAAAATAATTATAGCCAAATTCACCTGAAACATCCGTTGGTGCTATTTCGACACCAAGAAGAATTTAAAATAAATTATCATTCTTTAGTGAAAATGTAACAATATAAGCTTAAGGAAAGTACAACTAGCGGAGCTTGGCCCGCTACGCTGGTCGGTTTATTTCAAACGGACCTCGATTCAAACTAACTTAGGATTAGGCGGCCCACTGTCCTCGGATCTGATCAACTCGGATTTAAATAAGAACAAAACAAGAAAACTTCATTTAAAATCCAGCAGATACTACATCAATGTATTTTTAAAAACTGTGATTGTTGATTTATTTTTTCTCCGAAGAGTGAAGCGTTTCTCTTCAACGAAAATTGACCCAAGCTCCAGGCAACAAAAAGGCTTCTTGTAAAATTCATCTGAAGGAAAAGTTGCCATTTCATAGAAAGAGAACGTTTTTCTTCCCATTGGAAGTAAGGGAAATGATGAATGGTTTTCTCATTGTGTGGGTTTGAATCGCTCCCTGTTCCTTTTTGTTCAGACCCACCCCTCTCTCAAACTATGGAAAGGGAAAATCCCTCTGGTATTTCTTTAAAAAAAGTTGCAGCAAGCGCACTGACTCCAATTTCATGTGAAATCTGAAAAAATGCTTTCTTAACTTTAAATATATTGATGGCGCAATAGTGTTGAATTAGAACTTATAGCATCCATTTTGCAAAATTAAATTAGTGAGGTCGAAATGACACGGGCGGCTGTTTTAGGATGTCGAAATTGTATGGCCGTTCTAGTGTTAAGGAATAACTATAAAAGACAATAAAAAAACATAAATTTTGCATAAAGAATGAATTCGATTGATAATTAGTAGCCGAGATAATTGTAATCATATTTCCCACACTCTTCGATTTTTCATGACACTGTATGTCAGTTAAATTTCAATTCAAAGATATATTTTAATTGGAAATGAGACTCTTAAGCCGACGCAATAAATTTTTAATTAATATGGAGTTAGATTTTATCGTGTGCATATCCATGATGGGTAAGTATTAGGGTGGCCCCCAATGACTAGTTTACCAATTATAATAGTTGTGCTTAAAATAATCTAGTCCAGTTTCATGTAAGCTTTTCATGTCTATTTTGTTTCCTCTGTATATAATTACTAATAACTCTTCTTTTCATTTATATTATCGAAAAAATAATAACTATACAGATCTCACCAATTTATATTTTTTATTACATGTATTCTATTAGATCATTTTATTGTTACCAAATTAAGCTCTCCAAATGAGTATACTCGCAAATTATAGACTATATTTCAAACATCATAAGTTACAAAATTTTTACTTGATTCAATCTAATGAATAATTTTAACGTTTAGTAAATCTGCGCTGATTTATTACAAAAGTTATTTCTGACCTCGTGTAAATAGTTTAACATTTGTCTTTTAAAAATAGAATTTCAGTATCTACATTTCCGTTTAGAAAAATAAATAATAAGAACTGGATTCTCCAGAAAGCACTAGTAGGTTGGTTATATTGCAACAGAAAGTACTTTATAGAAAGGAAATTTGGTCCGCTTTTGACTTTGTTTATCACATGGTTAGATCGAATACATCGAATTGTGGTATAAATATATTATTTCTTCCTTACTCATAGCTTCCAACTTTTAATCTTTTCCACTATTATCAAACAAAAAAAATTTCTTTTTTAATGCGTATTTTTTGTGATTAAATGACACAATATTTTAATTTCAAAAATAGTTATAGGAAATGGCATAAAATTTGGCCGCTATGTAACTTCTATTATAATTTAAATTTTAAATGTTGTTCGAAAGTTGCAGTTTGCTTTAAAATTTTATAATGTTGGCTAAAACAAGGTTATTTAAATAACAAATGTATTTATTTGTAGCTATTTATTAAAGAGAAAACGAAATCACCTTATTAAATGTAATCTCCTTTACAACATTTTACCTTTTTCACACGAAATAGAAATTTAAAAGTTTGTATTTTAATTTTTAAATTTAATTGTTTCCTGCTGGTACATATTTCACGGAGCGTACACATATATTCAAGCAAAACTTATATTATTCAGTAAAATCTGCATTTTAGTACAAAGACGAAATATATCTTGAAAGAGGGTTGCATCTACTGAAGAAATTTCTCCTACACAATTTTTTAACAAATTTTAAACTCGAATATTTCAAAAATAATGCTCAAACTCAAATATTAAATATTATCCAGAACATTAAATATATATAGTACACAAAGTAATAGTACAAAAACCAAGTGAATTTTTCGATTGAAATTGACTTTCGGAAAATTCAAATATCTTCTCTCAAGCACAGATATAGCGAATTGGACACTATATTTCAACAATAAAGAGAATCTCTTTCATGCTGTATCTATTTATCGGTAAGGTGTTACAATTCGAAGCGGAATCAAGAAAATAAATAAAATATTATGTTCTGCTTCGAATTTTATTTTATACCTTTTGTAGGTATTGTGACAGAACTAGTGAATATTTTTATTATCTTAAGTTGTCTTTTATGTTTCAGCAAAGCTTTAAACAAAACATGTTGAAGTAAAGTAACATTTTTCTGCATTTAGTACTATATTCATTTCAAATGTATCTTGAATAAATTCCTAATTCAAAATCTTTTTCAAAATAAATACTATAGAATTATACACAGATATACATATATACACACATACATACCCTATATATATATATATATATGGTGCTTCATAAATTCGTGCAAACTTAAAAAAATCATAATAAAAAAAGTTATGTTTGGAAAATTTCCAGTTTGCGTGAATATAATCAGAAAGACATTGGATTTTTTTTCCATGCATAAAAAAATGATTATAAAAGTAACCAAAGGACGAGGCTCAAACGTCATACTAAGACGTTTTATGCAAATCTAGCTAACAATAAAACAATTGGTTAGAAATGGGTTCGCCATTCGATCTCGGCAGCATGCTATGCTATCGTTTCCGGATCGAGCGTTGGTGGTTAAACGTTTCTACAAGAATGGTGAATCTACAACTATTGCATTGTGACAGTTTCGCACGGAGAAAGTACTGAAGGCGCAAAAAAGCCCTATTTCATTGAATGCTGGGATACTGAATTTAGTACGACGTTTTGAGGAAACGGCGAGTGCGGAGGATCGTCCTGATTTGCATAAAACATCTCAGTATGACGTGTAAAGGCCTTCTTTCGTTTACTTTTAGAATCTTCTTTTTCATACATGGAAAAAAATCCAATGTCCCTCTGATTATATTCGCGCAAAATATTTTTTCACAGATTTGTATTTATAATTTGATATATATTGTCCCCATGGTCACATTTTAATTAAGCATAATTTCTCAAGTTTTAAAGGTACACACACTATAATATTAAAGTTAACACAGTATATTTGGAAATCCAATTATAACGTAGTGGTAACTAATAAACTTATCAAAAGGAATTTTTATTCTGCATTAATATATGCATCTTAATCGTGATTTTTTTCTTTTGAATAATTACCAATTAGCAAAGCTTTGGATTAAAAGTATTCCATTTTGGAAGCTTAAATATAATATTTAAATATTTTATATATATTTCTTACAGTTTTGTTTGCTTGGTACTTTTATGTTTGTTTTATTATCTTAACATATTAAGGGAATAATTTTGAAAAGAGGATTAATTAATTCCACTTTTCTAAATGAAACTTTTAATTGCGAAATTTTTTACTGTCTGAGTATTTAAGAAATGACTTCTATGCTCTTCTAGATATTTCGAAATATAAAAAATTCAAATGAGAATTGTAGTTTTGAAAATAAGAATAAAATTCAAGATTATTAATCATATATTCTAATACAAGCAAATATTGTGTGTGTCTGTGTGGTTATATATGCAAATTTTATCTTAAAAACAGCTCTAACGATTTTGACAAAATTTTGTATTCTACCGTTTTGGGGCACCAGAAAACCATTAGGCTAGGTCACATGTTTGAGAAAATTAGATTAGTGGGTCATTTTGGGTCATCATGGGTCAGGGTAAAGCTAATTGTATCTAAAAAACGGTTCAAACAATTTTGGCTAAATTTTATATCCTACCATTTTCGGGCACGAGAAGACTATTGGGCTGGGTCACATGTTCCAAAAATTTCAATTAGTGGGTTATTTTGTTTTGGTTAAATCGGGTCAAGTTAATTTTATCTAAAAAACGGCTCAAACGAATTTGATTAAATTTTGAATTCTACGAGTTTAGGGCACGAGAAAACTAATTTCTATTAAATTAGTAATGTGTAACAACATTTGAAAGTGCAACAGTTTGATAGAGAAGCTAGTCTTTTTACATTTTCGTTATGCTTTTTACAATTTTTAAATTCATTTGCACAGAACATAAAATATTATGGCACTACACTGTATTAAAATATTCCTTTCATAATGTATTAATGTAATGAAAAATGAAACAGAAAAAAGCTTTTATACCTATCCTTTGTTCATCTCTAGAACGCATTAAATGAAACTATAAGAATCTCATTTAAATATCGTTAATTTAAGAGATTCCGTATTATTATCTGTACTGCATACTTCCAGTTATGAAGTTAAACAAAATGTCAGATTCATAATTTGTTATCCATAAGAAAGGTAACTCTAACACGAATGCTAATTTTTCTTTTAGGTAGCTTTCAATACAAAAAAGTATAAAGCTACCTATTGCAGCCGTTCGGAGGAAAGCAGTTCCGGAAAATTTCGATATATTTTCACCGATCATGACCTCCAGACCCCCAAACCACCCTCCGTTCAAATGTTGATTTTTATATATATCCATATATATATCTGACTTATGTCATACGATAACACTCGTATTTATAAATCATTTTTGATGAAACTAATTGTTTTTATTAAACTCACCAATGTCTCGACCGAGTTCGTTGGCCAGCTTGGTCCGCTATTTTGTTTCAAGATGGCGGCCACTTAAATATTTAAAACTAAAATAAATATACAAAAAAAGTTAAAAATTCAAATTTATGTTTTAATTACGTGTTAGGCCTTGATACAAGGATTCCAGAGCATCTTTTGGTTTACCTCTATCTTACAAAATGACTGAGATAGAGCAGTTTGAAATTCTAGGGTGGCTGACATTTTGAAACAAAACAGCACATTAACGCGATTACTCGCAAACTATTTTCTTTCATTGTTGTAATAATTTTCCCAATCATACGCATAAAACTATATATTCATATCCGTTAGCGCCAAATTCTCGCCAAAATTGGCGACATTTGGCGAAATATCGCCAAATTTGGCGACCAAAATAAGTCTTCATAAATGAAGCCAATTTGGCTATTGCTCAATAATTTGGCGAATTTCTTATTCAAATTCAGTATTAACGAATCTTTTGTAAACGTTTCTTTGCATTTTAACTAGCTGTTTTCGTGTAACATTAGCTAAAATTTTAAAACGAAGATATAGGAAACCTACCTTTTCCTCCCGGTACAGGCCGGAAGGACTTTTTAAAATATGCTAAATTTTCCATTAAAGAAAATTTTTCGGGAAAATTATCCGTAAACTACCAATTTTAACAAAAACCCACGATGTTCAGAATGTCATTTTTGTGGAGAAATCTAGATGAACAATATGTATCTGGAGAATAATTGAAAATATGATTGAATATGATACAGATAATTATGAGTAAAAAATGATGTTTAATAAAAATTTCGGTGACAACATTAAATGGCGAAAATATTAAGTGGTGAAAAAATTACTTTTCCATTTATAGTTTATCGAATTTTTATCCAGGGAAAAACATACTTCTAATGCTTGAAATTTATATAACACTGCAAGTGACGTTAACTTTAGATTAATTTATCGATTTATTTCACATAAAAATATAACGCTTAAAGATTTTGTTAAATTATTTCATGTTTGTAGTTTCTGTTGTTCATTTATATGTGTCTGCTTTTCCTTAATTTTTTTTTAACATAATACTGAAACACCCTAAGAGCATATTGTTTGAAACACCCTGTATAAAAAGTTGAAATTTGTTTTTATCAGAATTTTTGCAACTTTTCTTTATATGTAAAATGTTTTAAACTCCTCAATGCAGTATTTGTCTATCGGTATCAGTAACTACAGCAGGTAGCCTTCTATTGACAAGTTAGAATAGACGGTTTAAAATTCCAATCTGACTTTCTTATTTTATTTTTACAAGACGCGTCGTCTCTAAAAGAGGGGAATCAATAATGAGTTATTTCATGGCTGAAGGCGTTGTTCGTCATGTCGAAATTCGACATTCTCTAAACTTAGTTCCTCTCGAGCTGAACTTACTTTAAAATAGGAAATTTCACGTTCTGCTAAATTCGCCTGAGGCAGCGTTTTCGTTCTAGAGGAGGATATTTGAAATTTTTGAAATACTTTAAAACGTTTGTCACAGTGATTTTATTTTTAATATAAATTATTTTTTTTCTGTTCCTATAGGTAATATAAATCTGATAATTTAATAATTTAATTATATAAAATATTGAACTTGAAGTTAAATTTAAAATAATATTAGACTAGCTGACCCGTCCGGCGTTGCCGGGGCCCGTGATAATAAATAAAATAAAAACATAAAGTTTTTATTATTTTATATCTTTAACACGATTTTGTATGAAATTATGTTTTAAAATTAAAAATTCGCGAAAAATATTGACATTTCGTGATAATAAAGCTCATTTTCTTTCTTTTTTTTTTTCACATGGGGTCGTTCCATAGTTTTATAATAAAAAGTTATTTTTGTACGAACTATTTGAAATCTTGATTGGTTATAAAAAAAAACGGTTTTACAGTCCATGTAAAAATTTCGTGAAAAAAATATTGTTATCTAGTTGTAAAAGAAATGTTTCCTTCTTGCTTTTTTGTTTGTTTGTTTGTTTTCGCGTCGGCTCCTTTAACAATGGAATAAAAAAATAGTTCTCATTTTCCGAACTCTCTGTCATTTCAATTGGTTATACATAAAACTGTATCCAAGCTCCCTTTAAAATTTTGCGATAAAAAATGCATATTTAGTAGTGAAAACATGAGTTCTTTAAAGCTTTAGATCTCAACGCCATATGACACCTCCATCCGTTTTCAATTAACCTATTACCCCCCCCCCCCTTCCTAGGCTAAACGGGTGAGGACTAAGCAGGTGAGAGAGAAAACCTTAAAAAAACATTGAAGCATGCGCAATGAGACCATTTTTGTGAGGAAAAAAGAATTTGGAATTTGACAGAATGCGCTTTTTGCTTTAAATATATGGATTATCGTTCTAGAGGAGATTATATGAATTTTTTAACTACTTTAAAATATTTGAGACAGTGATTTTATTTTTATTATAAATTATTTTCTATATTCTAGGTAATATAAATTGCATATTTTTACAATTCAATTACATGGACTGTTAAATTGCGAGTTTAATTTATAATATTGTTAAATTATTGTTATAGAATATTAGAAATTTTTGTAATACTTTAAAAGGTTTACAAAAAAAATTGGACAGTGATTTTATTTTTAATATAAATTAATTTTTTTTCTGTACCTTGGTAATATATGTATATATGTGATAATTTTGTAATTTAATTTATAAAAATATGAAGTATCTTGACTTGTGTTATGTATGTGGTATTTTAAAAAAATCAGCAAATGTAAATTATAATGCATAATTGGAGAGAGTATATACTGACATTAAAAGTGACAGATTTTTATACCGAATTTTTAACTCTATATTCTCGTATTTATCACCTATAAATTAGTATGTTGCGTTTTATAAACACACGCTGCACGGTGTACGGATAAGACGAATTTCCATGACATAGGTTAAAACTGTATGTATTTTCCTAAGGTTTGTCAACTATATAGAGTTTTTCTGTAATACACTGCTCAAAAAAATTAGGGCAGCAAGCAAATAAGAGAATATAAACCGTGAGAGACAGCCATGCATGGCTATAAAATTGAGAGTACATGTATATCAATGTGCAATACAGAAAAAAAGATGCAAAAAATTGTAAGGGAGCTTTAATTCTTTGAAATGATGGAAAGATTATGAAAAGATGGTTTAGGGCAACAATTTGGTTACATGTAAACGGCAAAAAAGTATTGTTTAGTAATGATGTAAGATGTTTAATACGGCGTGTGATCCCCTCGAAGAGTTAAGACAGCTGTCCATGGATGCGATGAGGTTTTCGATAAGACTTTAAGGAATACTGTTCCATTCTTCAAGAATTGCAATCTCCAGGTCTTAGACAATAAAAGAAAGCCATTGTCTCGCTGCAATGCGTCATCCGAGTATGTCTCAAAAATGCTCGATCGGATTCTGGTTAGGAAAGCATGCTGGCTATTCCATACGCTGTATTGTTTCAGCTTCAACCATCCTCTCCACCTGACTGGCCGTTTGCGGTCTGGCATTACCATGCATGAAAACAAAGGAATCACCATGGGTGAAGCATAAGGTGCGAAGTGAGGTCTTAGTATCACGTCTACATACATTTGGGCCACCAAAGTGCCATTTCAAATGATATGCAGGTCCGCACGTCCACCTATGCTGATTACAGCCCATACCATCAACCCACCTTGTCTGTAATGTGATCTTTCACTAACGAATGTGGGGTTCTTTGAGTGCCCCTTTCCCTCCATACCAAACACGTTTAGTGTCAGACACCAGACTGAATAGGGACTCGTCTGTAAACAGCATTTGACTCCAATCCGTTGCCTTAATGTTCATCAGCCCACCTTCTTTGTGCCGCACAGTGGCTTGAGGTCAACGGAATACAGACCATTGGCTTACGTGCATATAGACCACTCTGATGAAGCATATTTCGCACTGGTTGGCTGGATATCCTTGATCGTGTTGCCAAGAGCTACTGTCTTTGCAGCTGAGTAGCATTCCCTTTTCCGTCTCGACGAGCTGTTCACAGGATATATCGATCATCCGTTGCTGTGCTAGCACGTGGTCAACCTTGCCATGGTCAACGTATAACGTTTCATGTTTTTTGGAATCAATTCCACAGCCTTGCAAGGACATTTCTTGCAACTCCAACAGCGTCCGCTGCACTCCGTTGTGTTTGCCCAGATACAAGTCTCTCGCTAATACGCCAAGACATGGATTCCGGTAAATCACGTTGTTGTGACTTTTCCAAATCACTTTTTCTCAAAACAAAAGCTGAGCAATTGAATTTCACAACTGAGAGAGTGAAGCAGACATTTCTGCAAAATCCCGATTTCTGCACTTATCTCATTTTACTGGTTTTTGATCTCATGAAATTTGATTTGCATATGAAGTTTTATTTTTCTGTTTGAGCAGTGTACAAGCGTTGAAAACGATGCAGAATAAATTTAAGATGGTGAGAATTACACATGTTATTACTCAAATAGCAGGGGAAATAGCGGTACACTAAACTGAAAATTAAGAATTAAAAATATTCAAAAACATAATAAAATGATAAAAAAAGAAGTTGATTGATAAATTGGACAAAGCAAACAGGACAGACAATGAAGAATTATCTTCTGTGCATGGTTCTGATGAAAAATTATTAACATATTTAATTTAAATTACTACATTGGAAGAAAAAGATCCAAATGGTTACAGCATTCCAAGAGTATTTTAAACCATTCGGGACCATGGGTGCATATATGCACCCTCAAAAAGAGCATACAGAATTTGGTTTAGGCACCAGTAAAATATAAAAGTAATATTTGCTTTCTCTAATTAGAGCATTTTTGTGATAGTTTAAGTAAAGGTAGTTTTCTAAATGAAAGTGGTGCCAATCGAATAAAATTTGCATAAAAGCCGCCGGTCCCGAAGAGGTTAAAAATCAACTTTTCTTTTAGCTGACCTTAAACGTGGACTTAAAATGTCTACTCACTATAAATACGCTTGTACCATAAATGAAATAGATGAAGACGAGGGAGTAATAACAGTCGAACTTTTGCGATGTTCTAATGATCGATTTATGGGTTGATCTGATACACAAATAACATGAAATCTTTCCAATGAACATTATGGATACTGTTGCTGCCCTGCCTTTCCATAAAACAGCATTAAAATTCAGGGAAACTACTTGTCACTTTTATGTCTATATAAATAATATGAATAATAAATTAACTCAATCAATCAAGCTGGTATACTACATTTTTTATTTTTTTATTTTTCAAAAGACGTATGTTTTGGGGTGTAAGTGTTCCAGATAATTTCCTTCTTAATTTATTACCCTAAATTATCATTTACTAAATTGAGGAATAAATTGAAGTGTTTTTTCATCAATATTCTAATAGACGGATGAAATATGTCCCAAAATTCACGCAAAATGAAATAAGGTAGGTGACCAAAAGGTGGCCATAGTTAACATTTGAGGATTTTTTTACTATTTTCTGGTTGTGTTTGTGTGGCTAAATGTTTGTTTGTAAAATTTTACACTTATCTCTAACACATATCAAGTATACTTTTCTTAGTAAAATAAAATTTAATTACTTTTATAATATAATTTCAAAATTGTAGGTTGTGGGCCACCTTTGGCTCATACGGTACTAAAGGTAGCCCATGTATTGAAATCACTTTTAAAATGTGAAAAAAATACTCGGCAAACTATTTTGCTTACTATTATGCTCTGATAATCCTTTCTTTATTTTGATAGCTTAAGAGTTTTTCTTCTTAAT
This sequence comes from Maratus michaelseni, assembly GCA_963931845.1. Taxonomy (NCBI): domain Eukaryota; kingdom Metazoa; phylum Arthropoda; class Arachnida; order Araneae; family Salticidae; genus Maratus; species Maratus michaelseni. Next base: position 327,842,082 of record OZ007589.1, read on the forward strand.
CTTCTTATCTTATGACACGAAAAGACCTTGGAGCACTTTTTGTGCACGGTAGTTCGGGGATTTTCTTCTCGGAGTTATTAACTTCTTTTGAGTGATCTCTGTTGTTAACAATAAATGGTAATAAGTTTTTTTCAGATATTTATGTAGAAATTTTGAAAATCGCCCTTACTACAATGACTTCCACATTTGTTTTCTAAGGTGGCCACATTGGGAACATGCATATGGTCGCCATTCACATGACGTAAAAATATTAATCTGATAAATATCTTAGAATTGAAGTAAATTTAGTTAAAGAAAAAGAAATAAGCTTTCAGAAAACGTATCATAAATCTAAGTTCTAAGAATTTAAACACGTGTAAATTAAAATATCCTCTTTCCTGGAAATTAGAACGACTACTCAAAAGTGAAATCACTGCTTAAAATGTCAGAGGATCAGGGTGATATCTTTAAATTCATCCACGTACACTACAAATACATGATTGAGAACGCAGTAGCACCATTTTGTGATTAAAAATTAAATTAATTCAACTTTTGAGGTGGGGACTAACTTAGGAACACTGACCACTTTTGGTTCACCCACCTCATAAAGAATTTTGTATAATACAGCTGAAACACTAAGTCCGAGACAACATTGTCACATGCTTCTCATTTTCTTAGTGCTTACAATAATTCGAATAATGGTGTGAGAGTCGGATATTTTGTGCCAAAACAAAAGGAAAATTACTGCAAATGTTTACAGATACCTGGCGCTATTAAGGTTCACGTAATTAAAGGACATATAAAATACTGTGATTGGACAACATCCATTTATTTGCATTTGAAATTATACTATATTCTAATATATACTCAAGTAAAAATAAATAACTGTTGGATAATCTCGATATGTGTTATGTCTTTAAATAACAGGGGCTTTAATAGCAAAATCTGGTAACCTATCAATGAAATTTTGAACCTTTTCTTTGCCACAAAGAATATCACTTTGACAAATCTTATTGTGCAATTGGCACCCCGATACGAGAGTTTGATATATTGTTTTATTAAATTTTGAAATGTGAACGGATTTATGAGACTCCCAGTAAATTATTTTTTGACAAGTTTTAAAAAGATATGTTGTACACCTACAATGATACTAGTTATTAAAAACCGTAAATTTGTTTGCTCGACTTATGTTCATGAATTTCTCTAAATTTACGAAAAACAATAATACTGAGTATTTTTAATGGATTTTTTTTTAAATCATGACTTCACAACACCCATACCGAATAGCAACATAGTGATTTTACATAAATACAAGCTTAAGAACAATGATAAATGCTTGCAATTTTGTAATTTTTCATATTTGCTTAAAGATTAAAGCATGTTCAGGCAGTATAAAAATTTTGTAATTTATATACTTTCACAATTAAAACACAAAGCTTTTTAAAAACAAGCACCTAAAACAAAGATTATGTTTTGCACAAAATATACAACGCTTGTGTGTGTACATATATTTCGGTTTTCTCAAATTTCAATTTTAGAAATTTAGATACACTTTTATTGAAACCTAAAAAGCATGCGTCGAAACATCGCATGCTTTTATAATCAATCTCCTTCTTTAATACTATGAAAATTTATGAATGTATCTGTAGTATTTAATAAGATATACAGAAATATGTTATTTTTCCCTCTGAATTTATAAGCATTTTACCAATTATTTTTCCAATTAATTACTTTTCGAATAAAAAGCAAAATGTTTTTAAATTATTGGTATTAAATTATATAATTTAAACATTCATGCATTATTTGGATGAGTTATTTTCAATATTTCTTTTTAGGAAAATGTACCTTACTGATCTTTAGTCATACACATTTAGATAGACGTAAATAAAAATTAAACAGTTACATTCAATAAAATTATGTATATGGAAAGTAGTTTTTGCGTTATACATAAACTAAAATGTAACTGTTTTAAGCATGAAAAATAATTTTTTATTTATCACTTTATAAATAAATAATATTATTCTAAATATCACGCACGAACTGTCAACATGCCATATGAACCTTTGACCATTAGTGAATTAAATTTAAAAATTTTTGTTTTCAATAAGTAGCACATATTTTTTGCTTATTTTTAAATTATTTAAAATATTTTACGCTAATCTAGAACTGTTGAATCATTTTATCGTGTTTCTATTGTATATTACACCGCACATTTTAAAATATTACAAAGCAAGAGCATTAAAATTGTAAAAAAAAGTTAATTAATTAAAAGTAATTTAGTTTATATGCATTCCCTTATACAGAAATTTAATCTGATGTAATCTGTGAATTTACATATAATGAAATGTATTATCTTTTCTTATTCTGTATTGCTGTCGTTTTGTTTATATTAAAGAAAGTTTGAAATCGGAAGATTTGCCATAATATGTTTTGCTCTGCTTCTAAATTTAAATTTTCTATGCGAGAAAATGAAAAATTTTAGCAGTTATCTCTCCCAGGAATAGAAAGTCATTGATTAGAATATATAGGGAAAGAGAAAAAGAAAAAAATAGAGTAAGTGCGAATTTCCTTAAAAATTTGAAGTATATAATAAATGGAAAAAAGATATATTGGAATCTTAAAATTAATCTTTTTTCTTTGGAGTGGAAGCCAGACTGAGGTAAACTAAATTATGAAAATATTTTCTGCTTCATTCGCTTCGTCATGGAATTTTTATCTTGGAAAAAATATCAGACGTATGTGATTAAAGTACACAAATGTATATATATATATATATATATATTAATTAAAATGGCTTATGTCCATCCTAATTGATTTTTTGAAGCAGAAAAATAAAAAGAATACGAACATGAGATAGAAATAATAAAGAAATACCATACTTCAAGCATGGATCGTGAAATACTTTCCAACACTATCTGGATATTATAAAGGAACTTCACCATGTAATAAGATGAAATAAGGTGCATAGGCAAAAAACTTAGAAAACACATAACTTTTAAAAACCTAATTGGCAATTACCGTTCATAGTCTGAAAATTAGTGGATTTTTTTTATTGTGCATCATTGTATATAATTTATAGGTTTGTAAATATACTACATGGTATGTTAAAAAAATAATTCAGGCAGAAAATACATATAGCACAGTTGAAAATTTATCAATTTTCACAAATAGAGGAAGCAAACTCAAAATCTGTCATACAGCCCTGTATATAATGTAGAGATTTTTATACACACCATATATTAGACTAAAATTGAATTCACGAAACACATAACGCATAACAGAACTAAAAACACACTTCTAGCAGTTACTATCCATGTATGGTAATGTATCAAGTTCTTTCCGTAATCTTGTATAAGAACTTATTTATAATCTACAAATATCCTTAGTATATTAAATATAGTTCAACTGGAAAATGCATAACACTATTAAAAAACATCCCTATGTAATTCACGCATATAAAAAATAATACTGACGAATTATATTGTACAGCCCCAATATATTATCTACAAAATGTATACACACTACGTAATATACAATTTTTTTTGTTAAACTTTTTAAAATTCATAATACGACTGAGAACGCAATGTCAGCAATTATGTATTTTAACCCATTTTTTGTGTGTGCATGCTGTGCGTGCAGTCTTCAAGATGCATACTTCTACAGTATGCATCTTGAGTATCCCTCAGTAATGTATATCGACTTCATTAGACTTCAAACATTGTAAAATCCTTAAAATACACTGCCAAAGACTTTTGCACGTAGATTTTGCCTGTAGATTTTTTATGTAAGGAAATTGTGTTTTGCGACCTCGTAAATGAATGAGAAATGTCTTGCACTCCATATTCTGTGCAAAGTATTTTTTTAGTACACAACAGAAATACATATTAATTTTTAACAAATTAAGAAGCTATGAAATTCATGATGTAACAAACTAAACACAGAGAAAAATTTATATTATAGTTACATAATATATCAAATTAGAATCTTTCATCAAGCAGAGCACCAATTTTAAAATTTAACATTTCTTCTTTAATTTTTCTGTTAATATGCATTTTAATTTAATAATACTTATTAGCAGCATAATAATTTCATTATGTTTCAAATAGTGTAACATCATTAAAATACACTTTAAGCAATTTTTATACATGGACATAATGTAACGAAATTCTTTTGGGTGTTCGTGTTAAGGAATTGTAAATGCTACATATTTCATTGTTATAAACATCCTATAAAACGACAATTTTATAAAAAACTAAATAACATATATCAATTATATAGCAATCCGAGAATATTTGCGGTAGTTAGAATTTTGGAGAGTTAGAACACAGACTGACAGACAGAAAAACCGAAGTCATAAACTCTTTAAATCTATATTGAAAAGTGTTGAAAAGGGAAATAATATATTTGCAAATATGGAAGAAATTGAAAAAACGATATAGATCTCAGGGAATTTAGAAATTTAATATTGCGTTTCTACCTTGAGGAGGATTACAGATCGATGTAATATGTACCTAAAATGTAAGATATTCTCTGCGTTTCGTTTGTTACTGCATGAATATAGATTGTCGTAATTTCTTAATCTAATTTCTGTTATTCCGAATTGATTCTTCTTTTAAAAAAAGGTAAAATTGAATGAAAAAAGGGGAATGATATATTTGCAAGAAATAAGGTAAGTAATAACAATAATAATAAAACAGATGTCTAATGCAGAAAATTTAAAATTTAAAAATTGGTTTTCTGCCTTAAGAAAGATTCTAGTTTGATATATTGTGTACCTATAATATAAATTTATCTCTGTGTTTCGTTTGTTACGTCAAGAATTTCGTAACTTCTTAATTTGATTTCGGTCAATACGAATTGATTCTTTCAAGCACATAAATAAAATTGGTATGAACATAGAGATGAAAAAAAAAAGGAAAATATGCTTGCAATTGAAAAAGATATATCTAGTGTAGGGAATTTAGAATTTTAAAATTGGGTTTATACTCTGGGGAATAATATAAGTAAATATATTATGTGAGTATAACATAAGGGTTTCTATATATACACGTGTTTCATTCATTACATCATGAATACAAATTTTCGCAATTTTTTACTCTAATGTTAAACACACTGAATTAATCCTTTTAAGAAAAAAAGTAAAATTGACACTAACAAACAAATGAAAAAGAGGGAAATGATATATTTTCAAACAATAAAGCAAATAATTATATATATATATATATATATATATATATATAATGGCAGAAAATTAAAAATTTTAAAATGGCATTTCTTCGCTAGGGAAGATTCTTAGATTAATCAATAATGTACATATAATATTGATTGGCTTATGTGACTATATTTTGTATAGGTTGTGTTGTTTGTATTGGTGTGTTTCTGCGTACTTCGTTATGTCAATTTTTTATTGTTGTACGAAAATAATACACAGCACATTTTAACATTCAGTTTAACAAATAATTATTTTTCACTTTTAGTATATTTTAATATAAAGAAATAGTAATAAATCGATAATTAATGTTAGCATCAAATTGAAACAAAATAAACCTAGATTGTATTAAATATGTATATGATATGTAATTATGTACATGATTTTTAGATTTACATATGTTGCATATGTTCTCTGAAAATGAAGTATGCAGTATTAATAATTATGTACGGGGTCACAGAACAATTCGGTTATATTATGGTCTATGACCGATACTTTTTAAAAGTACATTTTAAGTAAACTACTTAAATCATTGGTATATTGTAATATTTTGTTTATATACAGAGTACAACATGATTTCTATAGAGTATTTCATATACTATTCATATTTCGTAAGTAAAACCCATACAGTAAGTCATGAAAATATATTTTCAACAATGTTATACATTTTCTATGTATTATATTTAGATATATGCTTCCATTATATGGAAAAAGCAAGTTTTATAAGAATGTTCTCATTTTGTTGGTGTAATCTTTGTATGATGCATGATATTTCTTAAGCACTTGAGTTATCAGTAAACATCATTTGTAATAAATCAGTAAAAATTTTCAATTAAATATTTACACAATGAATTTTCTTCAACCCGATATGAGTTTATCACAAACACCAATAATTCGATAAGAAGTTAGAAAAGTTAGGAAATATTAATGATGAGAGAAGTTGAAATAAATGTAAGAATTTGAATTTCGATATTAAAGGGTCTTCTGCAGGAGAGAATCTAAATTACTGTAACATACAAAGAAATTTATATATTTATTAATTTCTTTCATTTCGTCATGGCAAATTTTGTCGAAGAAATTATTACTAATAATGAATATCCAGAGGAAGAATATTACGATTGTCTAATTATTATCATAGAGACAGAGAGAGGGATTGTAATGGTTACGTCGCCTGTTCGGTTATCGTAATTATCTTCCTAGAATGGATACCTTAGTTCTATGGTATTTTGCTGCCACCACCGGTATTAAAGTGATACCGGACACGTTGGGAAATAAGCTCTCATAAAATAACCAATTAATAATTTATTGATTAAAATTATTATGCAAGAAAAATGTTACAATGATAGTTATTATATTGTCACTAGCCGTATGTGACTGTCATATGGCAATCTCCCTGATTACACGTTTTAATATATCTCAAATGTACTACTCATACATATCATTCCGTCTACGTAATAATTAATTTTGCTCTGGACCAAGCTGTCCAATGCACATTATCTCTGTAATTCAATACAATTCTCTACACTCTTAACTCTACACGTCTATATCCAACAATCTGCACTGATGACCTTGCGTTCTACGATATCTGCTAAACATCAACGATACGCCTCCTCCACTCTTCACGGCACACCAGCGACTGTGTCGTCCTACGTTCTCAGTTGCACTTCCACGAGTCACGAGTCTCTCACTGTCCTGCTCACATTACAAATACGTTTGTTCTAGACCATTCCACCCCAGTCTTCGTCTCGATCATCCTCCCCTTGCATTCTTTTCTGAAATCCAGCTCGCTAGGAATGTGGTGCTCATTGTATTTCTTTCCAAAGCCGGATTAGTACTTTACAAAAAATCGAGAACATCCCCCAAATAAATAAACAGATCAGGTAAATTCCACTGTCAATACATACGGCAGTTTTACAACAAAAGAAAAAATATATATCGTAATACAATAATATAATCATGAATAAATATAATTACTTAAATAAATTAGAAATATACAATATGAGTTTTACCAAAGTCAGAAACCTGACAGGGATATTACTGTTGTTTAAGCTGTAAGAGAGGACATGTCAGTGAAAAACAATTTCACGAAAAAATTATGGGAGGAACGACAAAAACATTTTATTTGAAATTATATGGATCAATTAAAACTGACTACATATTTAAATGAGTTTTCAACCTTTTAAAATGGAAACTAACCGTTTAATTAAAAAAAAACCGCTTAATTTCAGCAAACTATTTTTATTCTTCATCTATAGTTTTTCTCGGATAGAAATTTTCAATTCAATTAAATGAAATGTATTCAAATTTTGAACTTATAAATTTGAATTAATCTGATATATTTCCTTTTTTTTTAATTAGTCGTATTACTTAATAATAAACATGTAGCTTAAAAAATCTAACATAATTACCCTGATTTCATTACGTGAAATATAAAATACAAAATAGGCTTTTAAAATAAGCAAACATTAGGATGTATAAAAAAAAATATTGCATGCGATTCACAAATGTTCTTAAATGTATGAAAAAAAATATATTTTTAAAAAATATTTATTTAAGTGAGTTTTTATTGTCAAAATATCAGAATACAGTTCCGAGTATTTATTATGTAAGAGTTCTTAAAATGATGGATTATGTTTAATTACAATTTACTATAATTTTAAATATAACAAGAATTTTTATTTTGAATTTGTACAGAAAATTTTACTGCAATACTGCTACAGATCATCCTTCAGATCTTCAATAAAATTTGTATTTAATCTAATTGTAGAGTGTATAAATTTTTATTGTGTCAGATGTGAAGGTCTGTATAGGAAAATTTAAATTTTCTGTTTATTTTTATATTCTAAACATATATAAAAATTCATAAAAATATCGATTAAAATAAAACGTTATTATTTTTTTAGTATTATTTATGAAGATATTGTAAGGTACTTACTTTTCTTCGAGGACTGTGAATTTAGAAATTTATCTGCGAAACTTTTTTATTTAATTTTAGCATTTTTATTAAAAATGATTTAAAACTGTTTCGAAAATATCAACAACTTTGGATTATAATCAAATAGAGACTACGTAATATTTTCAATTATATTAAAAGTAATTCTTAATTCAATTTAAAAATTTCTATATACATAGAAAATTAAGTCTTGTATACACTTCTTAAAATGAGGAAAATATAGAATGACAATAGGAGGAGAAAGGGCGGCTATAGAGACGCAGCCTGGGATGCGTAAAGGAATTAACATTTTCCGATGACGGGAATAATTTGTAATTTTATATAGTTTTAAAACAAAACATCTGGAATTTCAAATATATGCTGGAGGCGTGGTAATAATACTCATTTTCCTCACCTTAAAATCGCTCATGAGGAGTAGTTGTATGTGTAGTAAAAGTGAACAAATTTGAAAAGTATGTAAGTTTAAATCAAAATATCCAGCTGCTATAGAGAAAAAAAAAAAGCTTGTTTTAAGAGCGTAAGCGTTTAATAAAAACTAAACAAGTCCAGTACTGATATCCCACCATTTGCTAGATCAACATTGAACCCGAATAATAACACAATAACTAACAAAATGATTTCTAGTCTATAGATGAACGGTATTTTGTAGATTTTTCTCTACTGCTTCAAAATACTTAGCAGAAGAGAAAAAACTGCAACATACTTATAATAACATACGTATAAAACGTATATAATAATATATATGGTATATAATAATTTCTATAACAATATAAATAAATAATGTAATATACAAATATATAATAATATATATTATAATATATATATATATATATATATTTATATATATGTCATAATATAAATATATATATGAATATATATACAATAATATATAAATAAATAATATAAATAAAATAATAAACATATATAACATGTATAATAACATACATAATAATATACAACATACTTATAATAACAAACTATAACATACAATCTACTTAGCAGAATCAAGAAATTCATAAATGCTTACTGAAGTTATAAAAATTGGATAGCACTATACTGGGTTACAAAATAGGTACCAGGTACGATTTTCAAATTCAAGCTACTCTATATGAGTCCAGAAATAATAGTTCTAGTTAGAATAGATATAATTCTAGCCGAATTATATCTATTCGGCTAGAATTAGATATAATTCCGCCGAAATATCTAAAATATTTTCGGATATTTCGGATAGATTCCGAAATAGTTCTAGAAATATTTCTCGGAGAATATTTCCGAGAAATATTCTCCGGATAATTCCGGAGAATATTAGAAATATTTTCCTAATAATTCCTAATTCTTATTAGAAATTATTAGAATTATAGATAAGCAGAAAATTCTATTTCTGCAGAAATAGATAGCAGAAATAATAGTTCGAATTATATTCCATCACCACCACAAAAACAAAGCATCACATACTTATGTCACACACATTAAGAGGGCAAAAATAGTTGCGAAATCCCATGAAAAACAGCCTATATTGAAGTATTTTTTCTTGATAACTACTAAACAGATTTCTATGCTTTTGAAAGTGTTTTGGCAGTAGATACACTATAAATTGAACATCCGATAAGAAAGTAGAATACAACGAGTAATAATTACGCCATTTTGGAAACGATTACTTTGCAGAATTGAACTGTAATTTTGGGATCCGATAGTTGAAGCAGAAATCGTTCTTCTAGAAATTGATTTCTGCTAATATATTTATAGGCTACAATGCTTAATTGTTTCAAAATTTATACTTTTGGAAACTAATATACGAAACATTTCGAAATGTAACCTATGTATTTTTAAGCAGAAATCGATTTCTAGAAGCTGGAAATGTGCGATTACAAATTACAGTTCATTCCGCCAAGAGGTTTTTGAGTTATGCTCATAAAACTATCCGCAATGCAATCTGTTTCACGACGATTACGAATGAATTTCAAATTAGAAGTTCCAAGCTGTAAACCTTCATAACTCCTACAATACTTGACTGAATGACTTCCCATTTGATATAATATTTCAATATCGACCCTAAACTCCAAATACAATGTCCAAACTAAGTGTCTGTCTTGAAAAATTCAGAGTTATGTACAATTTCAATAGGAAGACGACCTATATAAGCTTATTACTTTAACATAAATAGAAAAGAAACACGTAATGTCCAGTCGAATGGTTATTTCAGTTTTTTTAGTGCTTAGTCAAATTTGAGATAAAATGTACTGAGTATTATTTTTGTCATTATTTTTTTCTTCTTCTTGGTACATGTACGTTGCTTAAATGACGATCGTTATCCTAATATATCAGTTTTAGATATAATGTCATAAAACTATCTGTTACTATTCCCGAAGTCATCAATACAGAAAAGGGAAAGCATAAGTTATCTTAAATATTAGCAATGCACCAGAATGTCATAGAAATGCTTAAAAGTTTACAAATAACGTAAATGCATTTTTCATAGTAAAGAAATATATGTATTTCTAATTTTTAGTGTCATATTTAGCTCTTTTAACTAGTGCTCCCGATGCGATACGTATATCAGTTATACGTTTAACTGATATACGTATATACGTATAATACGTATGTAACAAATATGTATACCCTAAAATATACGTTTAAACGTATCCATATACGTATAAGCGTATACCGGTTAAACGTATAATTTAAGTATTCGAAAAATTCAATTATACGTATATTTTTAATACGTATTTACTTTTAATACCAATGGACCTCATCAATATTGCGTCACAAAACGGGGAACAAGCTAGAAATCAGTGGTATTAGCGAAATAATTTGCATAATATGTTTCATACATAGGGTCTTGTTATTTTTCCCTATAAACGATTATTATAAAGCATATAACGGAAGAAAACGCTTTTTGAGAAAAGAATGAGAATAGACACGTTTCAGATTTATTGTCACTTCTTGTTAAGTAAGTTTTTTTCTTTTTTTGAAAATTCTTTATTTGTGAGTGCGTGTACTCAAGATTGCGTCCGGGTTCAAATGTTTTTCTTCCGACGGGGCTAATGTTTTCCAACCTGTGTTAATGTGTATAACGCAAGTTCATTTTTTTAATCATGACACTCATGGTATTTTCTATACAAGGTGTATGGACATTACGTTAAAGATTTTTTTATAATTTTGACAAATTTTATCTTTTGTGTGAAGTACTTATAAATTTTGGTTTCTAATAGCCAGAGAAATAATCGTCAATGCAGATTTTAGAACGCAATCACACATGCATAAAATGACTTGCCTTCTCATTTCTTTTTTAATGTAGGGGGTATTTTCAAAACATTTTAACACGTTGACTACCGGTTTAAAATTAACGGAATTTTATTTTATTCAGAAATTCCGAATTCATACCTGAAAATACTAATAGCAATGTTTGCTTTATTTAATGACAGCCATTCCGTGATTAGATACAATAAAAAAAACTTCTTTCGAAATTTCCGGTATTAATTCGTAATTTTGGATTAAAAGTTGAATGTCAAATCAGTGACCAAGTGACGACGCCACGTATACATCCTTGGTAGCGGACGTGTTAAATAGAGAAAAAAAATTCTTAATAGAAGAATGATTGCGAAACTTCCAAGGAAATGGATTGGTCAGTGTCACTATAAGATAAAAAGTCAATGCATACCTGTGTTCTGCGGCCGCATTCAACAATAATTTTTTGCGCGAAATGTCGACACCATAAATCTAAAGAAATTATGTGTGAGGGGTATTACAAACATGCGAAAGTTAGTTTCGGAGTTACCCACTACCCATAGTAAAACATTTCATAATTAATAGCTTAGATTTAAGAAAAAGAAAAAAAAACTAAAAATCACAACTGAGGAAAAAAGTTTCGATTTTTAATTGTTTTTTGGAATACCTTTAACGCAAAGGCAGATAAATTAGGGGCTTTCGTGGATCTTTGAACAAGTAATCATGATAGTCTACGTAAACTACGAGAATGTGGGCCTCAGCGGGTGTTTCGCAATTTCTCTGATCCACAGACCTGGTAGGTGCCATTTCCCTTTACTTCTGGCATCAGGGTTTCGGTTTTTCTGACGTCACTGGCGGTGCTAAGGAGGATTCTTACAGTGGGAAATAACTTTTTTCTGATTTTAAATAGTATTTATGCTAAAAAAATCATTTCTTTGGTCATAGGGAAGCATATTTCTTCAAAATAAAACTTTTTTCATTAGGCACAAAGTAAAGTATTTTTTTTTTCTAGGAATAAAGCGATTTAGAGGAGATTTTTTTTCCTTCAAATGAAATAATCGTGTATCTTTTTTGCTAATATGGGAGTTTTTATTGCTTGTTATCTTCGGTCGATCTTTGAATGGGAGGGGATGCAATGTAAACAATTATTTTCATTTCCTTTGACAGTCAGGGCAGTTTTCCCTCACACGAAGTTTTAATTCCTTCTCGGAAAGAGAGATTTCGGTCACATTTCCTAAATACGTGGCAAAAATTTCCAGCTTTTGTTAGTGCTTTTGGTCTTAGCTCTTTAAAATAACGCATTTTTTGCATTGATTTTGCTGAAAATGCATAGTACTTGTGATATTGCAACATGTACTAATCGTTTGGATAAAACGCAAAATGTTCTATATCATACATTTTCGAAGAAAGCTGATATAAAAAATATGGATCATTGCATCCAAAGGAACAGATAATATCTTTAGAAAAATCATTCATCAAGCATAGATTATGTAACACTTTCCAAATCTTCAAAAATACTTTTATAAATCTTTATCCAAGTGAAAAATTTGTACAAAGGCATAACACATTTAAAAATCCCGTTTCAGGAATTACTAACAATATTCGAAAAAATATCGAATTCTTTTGTGCAGCTCTGTATATGATCTATAGATTTGTATATAAACTATGCATATAAATTACTAATAATACTGCTAATACTATACGTAAAGCGGCATAAATTGCTAAAATTTAGTTCAGTTAGGGAAGGCATAGCACATTTAAAAATTCACCTTCAGCAATTTCCGTTAATAAACGCAAATGCATTCGAGTATTTTGTGCTGCCTTGTGGGTGATTCATAGATTTTATACATAACAAGTAATAGGCAAAAAATTCGTTATATTTAAAAACTTGTATCGCAATTAAAATCGCACTTCAAGGAATTATTATTAACTGACAGTACTTTAACCGAATACTTTTGAGTGTTTCTGTAAATAAACGATACATTATATGACAGTAAGAGCCTTTCAGTGCACCTCAGTGATATGTATCAACTTGAATATGTATAAAATATTGAAACATCATTAAAATACGCTGCAAACGATTTTTCCCCGAAAACCGTAATGTAGCGGATTCTTTTCAGTGCTCCAATAGAGGAGCTATAAGTGCTATCTATGCATACAATATTCTATAGTAAACTTCTTGTAGTGCACATAAGTTATATATGTCAATTTTAATATTTTTGAAATAGTTTAATATCATTACAATAAGCCACAAATGATTTTCCCCTTAGACCGTAAAGTAACGGAATTCTTTTGAGTATCCCTGTAAAATAATCTGTAAGTGCTACACACTTTATTTTCAATACATAACATGGCATAATAAACCTCAATGAGATATATAAATTGCATAACAATCCGAGTATATTTACGGCAGTTAGAGAACAGACAGACAGGACAGACAGACGGCATACAGACAGAAAAACCGAATGTATAAACACTTTTCAACTATGTTGGAAAGTTTTAAAAAGAGATAGGCTGCAAAAAAATAAAATATGTGGAGTCAATCAACTGTGTATGATCAGTATGTGTATGATCAATCAACTCATGTATTTTATCATTGCATGATAAATCAGTACGAAAAATTGCAAATAATGGAACGCACATCGAAAATACATCTTCAAAATTCACCCTGTAATGAAATAAAATGCTCGAAATGAAAGCGTATTCTGAAGGTATACTTGAAGGTATCCTAATATATTCATTATTAAAATAGTTTTATATAATTTTATCATCATACAGCATTAAAATATAAATTAATATAATCCTTTTGGAAGATATTTTTAAAAGTATATTATTTTGAATTTCAAATTTAATTTTTCTAATTCACATAAATCTTTCGGTTTTAAAAATGCAGCAATTTAAAAATTAAAGTTTCTATTTTTATTTGTATTTTAAATCTCTTTTAGGAATACTGCTGTCTTACTATTTATTATATAATATATATCAATTATTTGATATTTAATCACATCAATTATCTGAATGGAATCTGAAGAAACAGTGTATTTTAAAATTAAGTTTAGAGCGCTGAAAATAAATGTAATTTTAAATTTTAAATAGTATTAGGAAATAAAAATTTTGCATAAACATAAAACTCTCTTTCACGCAATAATTTATCTTTTTTTTCTTTTTTTTTAAATTATGTATGTGCACTTGTGATTATCATGTAGTATTAAAATAATATTTTACATAAATATTTCGGAATCTGTTTATAAAGTATATTACTCTGAATTTCAAATTTTATTTCCATTAAATCACTTAATTATATCTTATGTATATTTCAGTTTAAAAATATTAAATATTCAGCCATTTACCTATTAAAGTTTTATTTGTATTTTAAATCTAATTACACAAAACTCAATCTTGTGTATATGGGATATGAGGTTGAAATCTAAGTGAATTTTTTTAAAACTTTTTTATAGGTTTTTATGAAATACATGTCACAATTATAACAATATTACAATTGTTATGGCTTTTAAATAGAATACTAATCAAATATTATAAATATACTATAATAAAATAATTAACATGATATTAACTGCAATCATATAAACATTAAATTTTCTACTTTTGTAGGTCTTTAAGATTTTATTTATAAAAATTACTATTTGCTTGTTTTTAAAATGACAATTAACTTTTCAAACTGAGGTGCAAATAAAATGTAATGATAAAAATAGCAAATTTAAAAATTAAATATCGTAGAATTGAAAAGACATAATAGTTTAAATTTTAGATGTGATGTTTGTCCTATGTATAAAAAATAATTTTTTTAAAAATTTAACTTCTTCACACGAAAATTTGTATTGATACTTTTCAATTAGGGCTTTTCTAAACCAAATCAATTGGAAAACTGAATCGAGAAGGCTAAGAGACGTCAAACAGCAAATCGCTCCCTATTGGTTGCAGGGTGAAATGGGACAACCATATGATATAGTAACCTTGTTCAGACTAGCAGGAGAAAAGTATCTTTTTTCACATGAACACTGTTTAAACGTTTATACGTTTAACCGCTGGGGTAGGATCCGTATATATGTTGGACCGTATATAGTGTTTCGTATAATACGTATAACCGACTGTGACGTATCATACGTATAAAAAATCTGCACCCCGTATAATACGTATTATACGTATACTCGTATAAACGTTTAATAGGGAGCACTACTTTTAACACGTTCGTACCAAGAACGCATACATCATACATGGCGTCGCTTGGTCACTCATTTGACATCTCATTTTTAATTCAAAATTACGAATTCATACCAGAAATTTCGAAAGATTTTTTTTTATTTTATGTAATCATGAAATGCTTGTCATTAAATAAAGCAAATATTGCTATTAGTATTTTCTGGTATAAATTCGAAATTTCAGAATAAAATAAAATTTCGTTAATTTTAAGCCGGTAGTGAACGTGTTAATAATACAAACATCTTCCATATAATTTTGTATTATTTATATATAACATAAATAAATATATTTATCACAATCAATAACCAAGCCCAAGCTCTATCCGAGTCCTGCATAAATTCGGTAAAATCCAATTTTAACTGGACCCCATCCCATGTGAGCTTTGGAACGGGTCGGGATTGGTTGGCAATAACTTATTTGTTGCGGGTCAGGGTCGAATAGAATTGACCTCCATTTATTTCGGTTTGATTTTTGACTCTTGTGTGTCGAGTTTGGTAATTCGATTTTTCAAAAAAAAGTCCAGAATATTATTTAATATGAAAAACACTATACGTTTGAATAAATGAGAGTATATATGTTCATTTCCCTACTAACAGATAAAATTTAAATTAGAGATATAATTACAAAGTTGTTTTTCATAATTTCATTGAAATATGAACTAAGTATCATTGATTTCATGTTTCAGGTTCAAGTACGTATGGTTTGTGTGGGAATTTGTGTTGACTCCAAATACAATTTTTTGTGTAAGGCTCTAAAGTAAATAACAATATACGATTACCCTTAAAACACGAAGGTAAGATCCAATCCCTTAAAGTCGATTTTAATTTTAATTTTTTGATAAAAATAGCTTGTTAAAAATCACCGATTAAGAGCCAGATATAATCGATTGAATTATTATTATTATTATTATTATTACGCGTAGAGAGAAACAGAAAAAAAAAAACTTTTTTAATAAAAAATATCGTTTAAATATCACCTTAAAACAAAATAAAAAGTTATTCAAATGTAATTTGTAGATATTCACGAAAAAGTAAAGAAGTAGTTTAAAATAAGCTTTTTACAGTATTATAAAGTTATTTATATGAAATTCAAATATCATGTAACGCATAATTAATCAGTTAATTACTGGTTTTATTGCTTAATTTCCTAGAATAATATGAATAAAAAATGGACTGTTATATTACTCCAATTGGAACCCGAAATGTCAATAATATGTAGGAAATATAAAACTAGTGCTCACGATTATACGTTTATATAAGTTTAAACGTATGCGTATTTAAGCTTTTTTCCATATTATACCTATACAAAATCGTTATGGGTTACATTACGTTTTAAACGTATTAAACTTATGTTCGCGCGCACTATATAAATCTCCTAGAAGAAAAATTACCGACATGTTCCACCCGTGTATTTAATCTTTAAATTTCGTGCTCAATTAAAGGGAGGTGCAACAATCTGAAACTTTCAAAACTCAATTTTTCTTTCATTCCCCGATAGCTTATAATGTCAAGATTATTGCTCAAAAGCAATTTTTTCAATTCGATATATAACAAAATTACAATCACAAATTAGCCGCTTTAATCATTTGGCGCTAAAGAAAAATTAAACGTTAAAAACATGTTTTTCAAAACGACACTTTTTTACATTGCCACTTGGATTTCTCAAGAATCTCTCGACCTATTTTCTTTACTTTAAAACAAACGTTCAGAATCCAATTCTCTATTACGCTAAGTAGGATACATTTTACATTTTCTTTTTCCTATTTTTTACAGGCATTTTAATGCCATTTTTATGAAGCCAAAAATATTATAATTTATTTTTTAAATGTTGAACAAATATTTAAATTTTGAAAAAAGTATTGTAAACGTTCTTCTCCCAGACGCGTAATCCCAGCTTATCACGCAGGAAGATATAATCAAACCGAAACCTTTTCTGCACTTAAGAAACCACGAGCAGGGAAGACCGAGTTATGCTCGGTCAAAATTAGCTTTGAGTTCAAATATCCTGACGCATGACCAAAATGACCCACTAATCAAATTTTCTCAAACATGTGACATAGCCCAACCGTCTTCTCGTGCCCGAAAACCATAGGAGGCAAAATTTAATCTAAATAGTCTGAGCCATTTTTAGATAAAATTAGCTTGACCCGCAGTGACCCCAAAACGACCCACTAATCGAATTTTCTCGGACATGTGACCTATCCCAATGATTTTGTCGTGCCCGAAACTCGTAGGACACAAAATTTAATCAAAATCGTTAGAGCCGTTTTTAGATAAAATTAACTTGAGCCGGGTTGACCCAAAAATGACCCACTAATCGAAAGTTCTCGAACATGTGACCCAACCCAATAGTCTTGTCATACCCGAAAATGATAAGATACAAAATTCAGTCAAAATCGTTTGAATCCTTTTTTAGATAGAATTAGCTTGACCCTGACCATTGATGACCAAAAATGACCCACAAATCGAATTTTCTCGAACACGTGACTTAGCCCAATGGTTTTCTGGTGCCCCAAAACGGTAGAATACAAAATTTCGTCAAAATCGTTAGAGCCGTTTTAAAAATAAAATTTGCATATATATATATATATATAACCACACACAAGATTTGCTCGTATTAGAATATATGATATGGCTCGTGACGTCAAGGCCATGTGCGTGCCAAACTCTTGAACTGTGAATACCCTAAAATGGGCCTCACGCAATTACAGACTCTAAGGGGAAAAAAAGGACTGCTTTTACTTCAGTGTAACACGACTTTTCCGAACTGAGTGGACTTTCCTTTTAATCGCTCCTAAAGCGAATAAAATATCCTATCTTTAAATATGTAACATTAGTATATGTAAATAATAGTATTAAATCTTTTTAACTTGCAATGATACGAATCCTATATAATTTTCAAATATTCACATTATAATAATGATTTTCTTCCCTCGCATAAGCAACCGAATTAATGGACAAAAGGATAGAAATTAGTGAAGTGAATCATAGACATAAATAAATGACTGAACACAAATGGATACATCGATTCAGAATCCTGAAAACAGAAAGTAAAAAGAATTTACCTATGTAATATGATTTTCAACTATTTACTATATAAAGAAAGGAAATTAAAAATATATGTATAAAATTACGCCTACTTATATAATCTGAATACAGTCATATATATATATATATATATATATATATATATATATATATATATATATATATATATTTAGAGTGGCTACTAACTGTACGTTAAAAAGCCCCATAGTAAACTAATTTTACTACAATAAAAAAGATTTCGAGACTGAATGTCTCAATCTGCGCTAAATATAAAATAAAAACAAAACAAAAAGTAGAGTATAAAAAGAAAAAGAAAAGAAAAAGAAAAAGAAGAAAAGAAAAAAAAGAAAAGAAAACTTAATAATGGCTTCATTTAGAGATACTCAAATGATATACAAATTGAACGCCACAAACTACGCTAACTAGCGATTTAAGATAGAAATGATACTAACCAAAGATGATTTAATCGAAACTACAGGGTGTCTCAAAAGGTCGTTTACAAACTTAACATGCTGCTCTGTCATATCATGATAAACAAGATTTGCATAGGAACTTGTGTTCGAAAATGCAAACTGCGACCGCTAGAGGGCGATTTTTATGTCACCGATAATACCAGCCCAAACGTTTACGGCGAAACATTATTGACGTGCATGGGCACGTGTACACCTTGGGTTTTCATGCACCCATATGTGCATGTTGTGCAGGTTCAGGACACCGTCCTGTGTAAAACAGGATTCATCCAAACACAAAATCCACGATGGAAAATCCGGCTGTGCGACCCGCTGTTGCAAATACCAGCGTGCGAATGCAACGCGTTGGGGATAATCGTCAACCCACAATGCCTGTACTCTTTGTAACTAGTAGGGTCTCCTCATGCAGTATGCGCATAATTCTGGAACGATGCACACCCAAGACGCGTTCGCTTGCTCGTAGAATTGTTTGTGGGTTTCTGTCAAATTCCAGTAGCACGGTTTCATCTACGACAGGTGTGCGTGTAGTGCGTTCTCGACCGATGTGGCTAAGTACTTGGAAAGTTCCTGCTGCACGCAATCTGCGGTGCAATTGTCCAAACAAAACATGACTTTGCTGACGTCTGCTTGGGAAGCGCTCAATGTACATCCGTACCACGGCTCGTGCAGTTCCATCCCCGGCGTCATACACATAATGCATATCGGCCAATTTTGCGTTACTAAACCGATTCATCCTTTTCCTGCAACGTCCTCGCCTGAAATGATTATGCTTCCCACTCTCCCGTAAGCCTGCGCTCATCGCCCTCTAGCGGTCGTAGTTTGCATTTTCGAACACAAGTTCCTATGTAAATCTTGTTTATCATGATATGACAGACCAGCATGTTAAGTTTGTAAACGACCTTTTGAGACACGCTGTATAACGGAGCAAGCTCCAGCTAGCACGGATGCGACATTTTCCGCTTGGAACAAAAAGGATAAGAAGGCGTGTGCTCTAATAAATTTGAGCATCGAAGACGCGCAAATACTACACATAAAGAATCTCCAAACTGCTTGCCAAACGTGGTACAAATTGAAAGAAATCCACGAACGCGAATCACTATCAAGCAAACTCTTCCTCATTAGGAAATTATATAACACCAAATTAAGTGAGAACGGAAATATGCAAATGCATATAACAAATATCCTAGAACTAATAGATAAATTAGCCGCGATTGGTGAACGCATAAGCGATTCACATATTTCAGCTATAATGTTATGCTCATTACCAAGATCTTATGATGTCTTAATCACCGTACTTGAATCGCGCCCCGAGACCGATCTGACACCTAATTTCCTAAGAACGAAACTAATCGATGAATACACGAGTAGAAAATACAGATATCCCGCAAAATACATCAAAAGCGTCTAAAATACAAAAGAATTCTGCATACGCAAACAACAACAAAAGAGAGAATAGATACTACAAAATGCGAAACCACAATACTGCTCAATGCTTGTTCGTAAAACGACAGAACCAAAACAACTACACTCAGCAAACATCTAACCACCATCCGCAACCAAACAGTCATTATAAACAAAAGCAATACTCATCATCACTATGCTTCGAAAAGACAGACTCGAATCCTAAAAATGAGGAACACGACACCAAGAATGATAAAATAAATAACGTAGCATTTTTAGCAGACAAAGCTCAAACAAATACATGGATAATAGATAGTGGCAGCTCAAATCATATAACCAACGACAAAACAATTCAAACGACAAAACAATTCAAACGACAAAACAATTCAAAACAATTCAAACTTCAACGAAGACGCCGAAACAGAAATAACAGTCGCAAACGGTAGCAAATTAATATCATATGGTTCCGGAGAAATAAAAATTCAAACGGAAAACAAAAAACAAGAAATTATACTCAAATACGTCCTATACATACCAAAAATAAAAACTAACCTCGCTCCGTAAACAAGGCGATCCAAAACGGTTGTGAAGTAACCTTCGAAAAGGAAAAGTGCAGCATAATAAATGACGGTTAAACAATATGAGAAGGAAAGTTGAAAGATAATCTATATGAAATAAATCTAACTAACGATATCAGAGAACCAAATTATGTAATCATGGCCTACAGTTGTAAAAATCCCAACGGCATGGAATTATGGCACCGCAGAATGGGACACTGTAGTTATCAAACCATTAAAGAAATGCTAAAAAATCAACTAGTTACGGGAATAACGATAAATAACTGCAGACATGAAAACAAATGTGAGGTATGCATAAGAGCGAAAACAACAGAAACACCGTACCCCAAACAAGCGTTATACAGGGCCACACGAAAAATCGAGTTGATACACAGCGACGTATGCGGTGCGTTGCAGACCCCTACAATCGGTGGAAAAACATACTTCGTAACTTTCATCGACGACAAAACAAGATTTTGTGTAATCTATTTAATGTCCAGAAAAAGCGAAGTATTCGACAAATTCAAAGACTACATCTCTCTAGTACACAATAAATTCGGGAGATACCCAAACAGTATAAGATCAGACAACGGTGGCGAATACACTAGTACCGAAATGGAAGAATACTTAAGCGAAAAAGCCACAGAGCACCAACTCACTGTACCACAATCACCCAGCCAGAATGGAATTGCGGAGAGAAAGAATAGATATTTACTATAAATGACTCGCAGCATGTTAATAGAGGCGCAATTACCACAAAAACTATGGGGAGAGGCAATAAGCACTGCCAACCATATTCAAAACCGCTTACCGACAAGATCAAACGATAAAACCCCATACGAAATGTGGACAAATAGGAATCCCAATATCCATTACTTAAAAGTATTCGGATGCTTAGCCTATGCACACATAAATAAATCAAAACGTGGAAAATTAGACGAAACCGCACAGCAGGGAAAATTTGTCGGTTACGATAACAGAAGTAAAGGATATAGAATCTACACTAACGACGGAAGAGTCATACTTTCAAGATCCGTCAAATTCCATGAAAATAAATTTCCTTACACTCAAACTAATAGCAACCTGGAAGAGAAGAAACCAAAACCCGTAGAAACTGAACAATTAGTTGAAAATAACTCAAAGGAAATACTGATAGACTTTACACCTGAAGAATACGAACCACCCGCGCCCAAACAATCCACAAGTGAACCGCGGAGATCAGAGAGGACAAATAGGGGAGTACCACCCGATCGCTTCGCATATACAGTGAAAACAAACATAATTAACGAACCCAAAGACTGGTTAGAAATGATAAACACTAAAAATCCCATTGAAAGACAAAATTGGATAAACGCCGCGCAAGAAGAAATAAACTCGCTAAAGGAGAATAAAACCTGGGAACTAGTCGAACCTCCACAAGGAAAGAAAATTATAGGAAGTAAATGGACCTTTAAAGTCAAATATGACGATACGGGAAACGTAAAGAGATACAAGGCCCGCCTTGTCGCAAAAGGCTTTCTTCAAAAATTGGTGAAAATTATGACAAGACTTTTGCCCCGGTGGTGTCTCACACAACAATCCGCACTTTTCTAGCAGCAGCTGCGTATTACGAATTTAACGGGCACCACCTAGACATCAAAACATCTTTTCTACACGGAGAACTAGACAAAGACATATACATGACACAACCCGAAGGTCATGAGAAAGCAGACCAAATAAATAAAGTATGCAAATTAACGAAGGCTATTTATGGTCTAAAACAGGCCGCGAGAGCCTGGAACACGAAAATCAGTGACACATTAAAAGGAATGAAGTTTGTGCAAAGGACTACAGACACTTGTTTAAGGAAGTTTACACTTGTTGAGAAAAACAAGGAAGACTCAGTCTACATAATTGTATACGTGGACGATCTGCTAGTAGTAGGAAACAAAGGAAACATTGAAAAATTTGTAGAAAAACTAAAACTTAAATTCAAACTTAGCGGCCTAGGGGAAGTAACGAATTACCTAGGAATAAGCATAAAGAAATTAGACAACGGCTACGCTCTAAACCAAACAACGAAAATTAATGAAATAGTAAATAAATTTAATCTTGAAGAAAATAAACCATACAGCACACCCATGGACACAGTTTACCTAAAAATAAACAAGAACGAAAACCTACTCCCAAATAACCACAAGTATAGACAAGGAATAGGTGCATTATTATACTTAGCGACCGTAACTTGACTTGATATACTAACGGCTGTAAACATTCTAAGCCGGAAAAATGAAAAACCAACCGAAATAGACTGGAAAGCTCTGAAGCGTGTAATGAGATACCTTAATACCACAAAGAATTTAAATCTAGTTATAAACATTGAACATGCACCAATCTTCATATCTATCATCATCAGCATCAGCTTCATATCTATCATATCTATCATCATCTAATCTATCATCAGCATATTCAGATGCAAATTGGGCACAAGATCCCGAAACGCGAAAATCTACTACAGGAAATGTTTTTATGATAGGCAAGAATCCAATCTACTGGATATCCAAACGACAGTCTTGCATCGCTCAATCATTCGCCGAAGCGGAATATGTAGCAGCAGCAAGCGCAGCTAATGAAATCGTTTGGCTCATAAAACTTCATCTAGAAGTTAGTCATCTAGAAAACTTCATCTAGATTTACCGCAAAATTGCCCAATTACAATATACGAGAACAATCTCTCAGCGATAAAGATGACAGAATCCGAGAAACTTTCCAACAGGACAAAACACATCGAAGTGAAATACCACGTCATCAAACACCTAACAGAAGCAAAGACAATCGCACTAAAGTAGTGTCCTAGCAAATCCATGACCGCAGATCTGATGACCAAGTCCACTCCCAAGCCTGAACACCTGAGAAACCTTGAAAGACTGAAACTGCAAGAACTTCCTTCAACCTGGGATTAATGGGGGTGTATTGTAAACCTTCTTCTCCAAACGCGTAATCCCAGCTTATCACTCAGGAAGATATAATCAAACCAAAACCTTTTCTGCACTTAAGAAACCATATGGCTCGTGACGTCAAGGCCATGTGCGTGCCAAACCCTTAAAATGTGAATACCCTAAAATGGGCCTCACGCAATTATAGACTCTAAGGGAAAAAAAAGGACTGCTTTTACTTCAGTGTAACACGACTTTTCCGAACTGTGTGGACTTTCCTTTTAATCGCTCCTAAAGCGTATAAAATATCCTATCTTTAAATATGTAACATTAGTATATGTAAATAATAGTATTAAATCTTTTTAACTTGCAATGACACGAATCCTATATAATTTTCAATTTTCACATTATAATAATGATTTTCTTTCTTCACATAAGCAACCGAATTAAGTGACAAAAGGATAGAAATTAGTGAAGTGAATCATAGTCATAAATAAATGACTGAACAGAAATGGATACATTGATTCAGAATCCTGAAAACAGAAGGTAAGAAGAATTTACCTATTTAATATTATTTTCAACTATTTACTATATAAAGAAAGGAAATTAAAAATATACGGATAAAATTACCCCTACTTATATAATTGAATACAGTCATATATATATATATATATATATATATATATATATATATATATATATATATATATTTAGAGTGGCTACTTACTGTACGTTAAAAAGCCCCATAGTAAACTAATTTTACTACAAAAAAATCTTACGATACGACGTAGCCCTTATGCAAAGTATTAATTCAAATATTATTTTTTTATTTTAATTTTTCAGCCATGCTCGGTGCAAGCGGTCAGCTGACACTGCAGTTTTCGGACTCACTCGTTTACATGGATAGAAAGCACGAACTATGAAAAAATATATATACTATATCTATAAATTGCAAACTCTTCAACAATAACTTAATATATTGCAAGCAACGCCCCCCCCCCACCCTCATCTGTTTCTAACTCAAACCCACGAAAAACACCTAAAGTGTGACTTTTATTTCGACTTTCACACTGGTGCCCCCTTTAACCCACTGACCGCGGAGCAAAAAGGCAAATTTGTAATGTTGTTTTCTCTGTATTTTTTTAATCCTCTAAGCGTTTTGCCCGTATTTTTCCGTTTCCCATAAACAACTTAAAGTGGCTCTAGACAAAAATATTTTAACAAAATTGTATTTTAAGATATACGTAAAATAAAGAGATATGAAGTGTATTTTAGAAAAAAAAATAGAAAAAAAATAAATTATTTTAAGTTTTACAAATATTTTTATGAAAAGGCAGGAAAGCCCTAATGCTAAAAAATATGAATTTTCAAACTTGACATAAAAAAAGCTTAATTACGTATATAAGTATAATTCTTGAGAGTATTAAACATTACTCAATGTTTTAAAACTGCGTTATATTTGTAGAATTGTATTAATTTAAACAATGCTTCTATGTAGTGAAACCTACAGCATATTGAATGGATATAACAAGAAAAGC
The DNA here is from genome assembly GCA_963931845.1 of Maratus michaelseni. NCBI lineage: Eukaryota > Metazoa > Arthropoda > Arachnida > Araneae > Salticidae > Maratus > Maratus michaelseni. The sequence goes on from OZ007589.1 coordinate 327,867,600, forward strand.
AGAGAACAGCATATAAATTTGTAATATAGACCAAGATATGTTTGGGAAATGAAACCCTTTGCCCCCTCTGATTACAAATACTTTAACAGAAGATACAATACACCAAAACACGCGAAGGTAAAAAAAAAAATTCTGGAGGTTGAAACGAAAATCTAAGAAAAACAGACGTAAATATTTTAAAGCTGCTACTTCTAGTAACATTTGAAAATTAATCTCCAGTTTTAGTGAATATCTTATTTTATTAAGTTGTAGATACTTTATATTAGCACAACTTTTTTTTTTCGAAATCAAATAAATATTAGTTTGTACACTAATATTATTGTATAAAACTAAACACTATCTAATATTACTACTATGTTAAAAATAATTTTGAATTATTTCTAAAATTTCATTCATTTATATATTAATTTTTTTGGTACACCGAATCTTCTTATTTTAAATATCAATGTCATGTTAAACTTTTATATAAAAAAGATAAAGGTCATTGGCTAGATACAGTAAAGTAGATATTGCTTTTTAAATTCATGTACGGGTACATAAATAGCTTCGTTAGAATCTAGTCACGATTCCAACTTCATACGGTATAACAGTATTTTATTTCTATCTTATTCGGTCTATCTACAGCTTTTAGTACAGATTATTCTTTTGAAGAAGCTTTTTATAGAAACGTGAGTTTTCTCTTTTAATGTATATAAGTGCAGGAAGGATGAGTTTCTTAATTCAGTTTTCCGGAGGTTTCTTTAGTAAGTACAGAAATTCTACTAAATAGATTTTCTTTTCTGTTTTTAATGCTTCTTTTTTCTTTATAAAGTTTATATTTTTCTTAACATTTTTTTCTTTTAAGGGGGCAACAAATTTCTTTTCAAACGAAAAATCGTTTCAAAATTACATGATATTGTTGTACTGTTTTCTCAAAAACTCATCAAGCGACTTCAATATTTAATAATTTGATATATTTCGATTGTTTTCTTTTCTAGAAAATCAAATTATTTTTAGTGACATTAATTGAAAAAAAATCGCCATGGTTTCTTTTTTTGTTTTCGAAATAGGGAAACTAGTGCATTTTTATTTTTATATCTTGCCGAACGATCAATATATAACTTAGCTATTCTCAAAGCTATTTTTAAATTATTGAAATCTCTACAGTAGCACCCGAGGGAAAAAAAGTTTCATACTATTTTTCATATTATTTGACAACTACTTTTGCTCCCTTAAGAAAATACACAACTAGATAGTTTCCCATCTACATGTACATTTAAATGTACTGCATAAGTATATAAGCGTATAATTCCTATGATAGTTAAAGTAAATATTTTTTTATTTCCAACTTGAAGGATTGTGTTTGCATTTTCAATATTTTTATCTATTCCGAATTGATGCATTTATAATCAATTTTCTTATAGAACAGGTGTCATCAACCGCGTGCTTACCGTCACACACTCGTATCCGCCACCCACTGCAGATTTATATGCGCATTCTTGCAAAAAAAATGGCTACCCCACTACTAACTGTGCTGCAAATCATCGCATAAAAACGTGAGTTCTATCAATTGATTCGTAATAACGAATGCTAATTACAGCTATAATTAAATTATGTTCGGGTGTCGTCTACATATTGAGACGACTTAAATGCACGATTGTAATGCACTTCAAAAATTTTAAACTAACATCTACGTTTATTCTTCTCTAAATATTACCATCGGATACTTAACAGAAAGTCATTCGGTCAACTAGTTCAGGACTTATGCAGGTTTAATGATTGGAACGCCTAATGTTATTTTCATTTTTATTTCTTGTAAAACAAATTGCATTGCAAGTAGTGTTTTTAAGCGAAATTTAAAAAAATATATATTTGGCGGAATGAGCTGAAATTTTGAACTCAAATATTTCAAGCTTCTATAAAAATCGATTTCTGTTAAAAAAAATCATAAGCTACAATTACATTAAGGTTACAGAAAATTATTTTGAAAACGTTATCAATTCCAATAATCAGCATAATTCCTAAACTACTGGACTATTAAGAATTCTGATTAAAAAATTATTACCAAATGCTGGTAAAGAAACGTTTTAATAAAGCACACCCTTCTAATCCCACCACATGGTTAACATAATTTACTTGGGTTGCAGTCCGACCTTTGAATAGGTATCGTGGCCTTTCCTCACTACATTATAGCAGACGATCCATTCTACATCACCCGTCCCCACTCTCTTTTAAAAAAAGGCTCGTTCTTTTAATGTTTCAGCAGTGAATCACAAATGGAAATACGATTGATCATATTCGTCTGAGTCAATTTATGAGGCACCCAGACATTGAGATGGGACGGAAATACTTTTTAGGGCTTGTATAGGAAATATTTAACGCTGTAGAAATCTTCCGTACAGTTTCATATGTATACGCATCAACAATTGCCTTGACATACTTCGAATCAATCTCGGTCGGCCGTCTGGGACGTGACGCGTCATTGATGCTAAAATCACATTGCATATCTTTTTTTAGCCTTTGCTGCTCGTTTGCCTTTTTTGAAATAGCACAACAAAATATGACGAGAATGCACATTTTTCGCGCCCATTTCATAGCTACTCCGTTTCGTTCACGTAATTCAAAAGTTTACGAAACAAAATATTCATTGACCACATTTCTTTCACTCGTACAGTCGAGTTGCACGGTGTAGCCAAGAAAAGTCAGGTGTAAACGAAATGAATTATTATCCTACGAAAAACCGAACGAACTTATTTTCCAACCCAATAATAACATATTTTAATTTCAATATATTTTGGATTTTTAAGAATTTATGATAGTAAGTTTTTGATGAAAGGATTGTAATTTTAGAAACAAAAAATAGCACATTTATTTTGCGAAAAGTATTTGTTGGAGATATTTCTACCGTGACATAAAGATAAAGAATCAAAGAATGACACTTCTGTCTTGAGTTTTATTTTAAAAGAATGTAAATCTTCTAGCATATCTTAAGCAAATTAATTGTTTTACAAACTCCATGTAGAATTCAAATATTTAAAACTAGATTGAAGAAGCACCAAAGCAGTTACGAAAACACATTTTAAGTTGTTAACTATCTAAGTGTTTTTTTAATTATTAGTAAAGACAATACATTTTAAATGTTGTTTCAATATATATATTTTTCTGGGTGTAATTCTGATAATGTTGTCCTGAATAAGAACAATTTAGCATGAATGATTTTTCATTATTTAGAGATGATGTAATACACACAATATCTCATGGGGTTAAAATTAATTGGGTGATTTACATGCTCCTAGACATACTTTAAGGGAATGGTGGAACACACTAACACACTGCAATAAATAAATTTTGTATAGCACCCAATTCCAAATTTCATTATTTCAGTCACAAATTAATGTGTATCATTAAATTCCGAACCTGTATTTTATTCATATATTTAACTGTAGCCTGTAAAAAAATGACCGGTTCATAGTAGCAAAAAACACAGGTGCGACAAGGTTTTATAAAGCATAAATAACATATTTTAGTATATCCTTGTTTAATGCAATGCTCAGTAGTAATATAAAAGTAATAAACAAATTTATAAAAAAGATTAATTTAATTAGAATTAATATTAGAAGAACTGTTTATACTAATAGGGTGTCTACCAAATAATGAATATTTTTTTACAAAATAATAGGTGTCTTTTTTTTAAAATCAAATTTCAAGGTATAATTAAATGTCTCAAAGGAGGATGTTTTGCATTTTTTAAATGGTACTTATCTGGACATATCATCTTTAAACAAAATCTATGAGACTTGAGTGCAGTTTACCAACTTAATCTATTTTTTATTTTCAAAAATTACTGTCCAACAATAGTATTTGTATAGTAAACTTTTGATTTACTTAAACACGAAATGTTTGTCATTATAGTAAATAAAAACTTATATGCAGAAATTCAGGTAGCATGGTAGATTTGAAAAGAAAAGGGGGCTAAATTCGCAATACTGCTTGAATGTACCTATATCCAAAATTAATTAATCGTGTAACTTCTGTAATAATGTAGCATCTATTCTATGCGCAGAAAAGTTATTTGATACAGACGAATCATTTTTATAAGCAGCCCTATTCTAAACACTGTCATAATGTAGAATTCAGAAAATGGATTCTAGATTAAAATATCAAAAAATAAATTTCATATTTTTTTCTCTTACATTATACTTCTATAGATAAATAAATATAAATGCTTAATTTAAATGAAACTATCGATGTGCAAAATTAACTTTGAGAAAGATAAATATTTTAATCAGTTAACAAAGGATTAATATTCTTTACAAATGATCTTTTCAAAAGAAGTTAATAAGTTGAAAGGCATTATAATATATTATCTATGCAAAGTAAAATAAAATTCAGGTACAACATTTTTGTTAAAAATAGCACCGAAAGATGACGCTGCAGGCAGAATTACGGATCCCAATAAAGGGAGCTCAGACGCCATGAACGATCAGTCGTCGAAGATTTCACGTTGAAACGTGATAGCTATTAGCGTATAGTGAATGAAATTCCAAAAGTGACACTGAAGAACATTGGTTATGGCAACAATATTCTACCACTCGACGAGCTGGAGGAGGCTATTTTTCAAGTTTGTGTGTTGATTTCCGGTGACATGCTACACAGAATCACTAGCAATTTCATTCTTCGTTTGAAACATCGTCGGTACCATTCCGAACTATCGAATGTGAAAAAATGCATTTTTCATATTTTATGCCAATCTTTTATATTGTGTATGACGCGTACGTTGCCAAATCGTCACTTTTCTAGCTTAATTAGAACTTACTTGAAACTTAGAAAATGCAAATTTCAAACTATCGAATTTGCACATTTTTTCAAAAAATTACCATGTCAAAGTGTCGAATACGGCAAATTCGATACTTCGCCGTAAATTTTTGTATTTTTTTTACTTTTTTAACCATTTGTACCATGTCAAACTATCGAATTTGAAAATAGTCACTTTGTAGGAAGGCAAAGATCTAAAACTTTTAATTATGGATTCAAAATTAACAGAATTGACGCATGTTTTTTATGTTAGTATAGAATGTTTTCTACTAAAAATGGAATGTGTAGCATTAATAGTTCATCTACAGGGACACTCAAAATAATACTTTTACATTACCCTCAATTGGGGAAAAAACGTTCGCGGTGTATTTTAATGATGTTAATCTATTTCAACAATATAGAAATTGACATGCATATCTAAAGTGCATTAAAACATTTTTCATTTAGAAGATAGTATGCAAATCATTTATCATTTATTTACAGGGCCACTCAAAAGAATTCGGTTACGTAATGGCGTACGGGAAAATGTTTGAAGCGTAATTTAATAATGTTACAATACTATTTCAAACAAAATGAAATTGATATACGTAATTGAGGTACACTACAAGATGCTTACTGTAGAATATGACGTGCATGCTTCTAATCGTTAATTTACAAGGGCACACAAAGTAACTCGGTTACGTAATGGCGTAAGGGAAAATGTTTGAAGCGTAATTTAATAATGTTACAATACTATTTCAAACAAAATGAAATTGATATACGTAATTGAGGTGCACTACAAGATGCTTACTGTAGAATATGACATACATGCTTCTCATCGTTAATTTACAGGGGCACACAAAGTAACTCGGTTACAATGTTTTGTATTAGCGATAATTGATGGAAACCGTTTTTAATTATGGTATGCTTCCTTAAGTTTAACTCTTCGCATACTATGTGGTGTGTAAAAGTTCCACAGATAGTACTATACAGGGCTACTCAAAAGAATTTGTAAGCATTAATTCGTATGCGTGCTAAATTACATAAACGAGGTTTTTAATTCTTTTTCGGAATTTTGAGCGGAATTTTATTTTTCTAAGAGATGTTTGTAGAATATAAATAAATTCATAATATACAGGGCTACACAAAGCATTGCGGGCTATGTATGATAATTTCAGAATGTGTGTTTTAAACAGTGTTATGGGATTTTTGCCTGAATTAAATTTTATCATATTATGTGACGCGTATAAAAATCTGCAGATAATATACAAGACTGTACAAAAGAATTAGAGTAAACTTTCGTCTATTGACGGAAATTTCTGAACTGTGTCATGCGTTTTAAAATTAAACTAAATTTTCAAACACTATCTAGAAGATATACAAATCTACAGATCATATACAGGGCTTCACAAACGAATTCGATTATTTTTCCGTCTATAGACGGTAATTGCTAGACGGTTATCATTTTATAATAATGCCTTTTACTAAATTATTTACTTAAATATCTTCTCTCACCATATTAAATGTTGAAGTTTCGTTAGAGTAATCTGTAAGCGTTGGAAAATGGTTCATAATCTATGATTGACGCATGATGTTTTTTTTTTCTTACTTACATTTTTAGTACGATTTCTTTAATCGTGACAACTCGGTAATTTAATTTTTTTTTCTGCTGGTTTTTGTTTTAAGAAACTTTAATTCTAGAATACACTTGTATTTCATCAAATTTAAAATCGTCTGCGGTAGTTAGTAACTTATTTCTTAAATCTGGTTGAGTTAGTTAAATTTTATTCCAATCATTTCTATCCTCTGTAATGTAACGAAAATGGCAAAACGGATTTTATTAAAAAAATATCAAGAAGAAATTAACATTGGAATTAAAGACATATCGAGTAATAAAGTATATCGAGTAATAAAGATAATAAAGTATATCGAGTTCGCCGTCGTCATCTCGACTCCGAGATAAAAACGATATCCTCTTTAACACAGGTATTTATTCTATTTTTAATATTCTGCTATTCAGCGTAATTAATTTGAATTCGAATGTTGTTTTAATTTTGTATATTGTGTCTTCTTTATTTAGATTGGAATATTCACCCTGTACTCGATTTAAATTTGATTAGACCATCCCCTTCAACACTGATATCCAATGCGGAAAATGAAAAAGGTAAACAATTCCTTTATTTATTTATCTTGCTATGTTTTGTATTCTTCGAATACTAATAATATTTTACGTTTATTTTAGTTATTGAAAACTGCAAATTATCTAACGTTGGAGAAAAGTACAGAAATATTAATAGTTTTGATGTTACTTTTAAAGCAGCTGAAAAAATTTTTACAGATCAACAGGCTTCAAACTTTTCTTTGCATAAGTGGCTCATTAAGCCAGACAAACGTTTATTTATAAATTTAACGCGTTTTTCTTGATTTTATCATTTTTTTCTGTTAGATTTATATCCAACCTCATCTGATAACACTGATTTAGACCCAACATTTTCTCCAAGTCACACCACTGAATCAGATGGCAGCTATATCGACCAAGGTATTATTTAATTAATTTTAATTGTATATTGTTTTTTATGGCTCAGACAGTAATCTTTTTATTATTGCTAGGTTTTATTAACCATTGGGAAAAGGGTTGATACTTTCGGTCGAGAATGGACCAAATGATGTACGCACTTTACTCTTTAAACCGTTTTTAATGAAATTCTGTAACTTTAGAAGAATTTTTTAAGCGTTTTTAACGAAATTGTGTAATTTTAGAAGATTTTTTTAAGCGTTTTTAACGAAATTCTATAACTTTAGATGAATTTTTCTCTGAATAGTCAATAGAAATGCATAAAATCGTTACAAAAATTTTAAAGTTACAAAAAGGATAGATGCAAATTATCAGATATGAAAAAAAGCCGAATTCAAAAATTGACGTCGAATGAGAAATCGTCTTATGAAGTAAAAAATGTGGTCTTCAACTTTAATTTCCTCAAAATACTTTTAGCTCAGATATCATTCTAAACAACAGTTAAAGCAATACTTAAATTTTTCTTAGGGGATGGTCTACAAATAGAAATTGTACCAAACTTTAAAAATGTCAATGCTAACACCTAAAATTGGCATCCTATTTCAATATTTCGGTTTATTCGACCTTCGGATACCAAACGGGAAGTCAGTAGATAGGAAATGGGATTTCTGCGTCAGCAGCAGGCGATGGTGGCGGTAATACCGCCTTCTGTCGAGATCATACTATAGTAGGTCGTTAGAATAGCTAGCGTGGGGAAGCTATGTTATAGTAGGGTGGGGCGAATAGTCTGCTATAAGACGGGAAGGGGGGGTATTTTAGGAGGGCTAAATTAATAAAATTTTTAAATGTCTTATAGTACGAGGTAACGGTTAGGGTAGAGACTGAACACTGCCCAGCTATCCCTCTGTATTTTCCCAATGGTCGTTGTAAATTGTTAAATTAGAATTTTTCTACTATTTCTTGGCTCAATTAAACACACAATTAAACGCTTAATTAAACACACTCTTACAATACATTTAAATGAAAACTTGACTTCTAAAACAAAAACAATTTAACAACAGAATTTCATTAATTTATATTAAAATGACGACAAAGGTATTTTCTGATTTGATTCTCTGCCTGCAAACGAAATGCCTGTCCTTTACCATGGTTTTTGGGAAATAAAAATAATTAATGATAGACGTTTTATTTTTTTGACACTGAATTTCATAAAAGCACGTAGATTAAGCAATTACCTGTCCAAAAATGCAATCTTTACTTTTTTCTGTGCATTAGTTCAGCTGTAGGTTGTTTGGAAAAAAAATTGACGAAGAAAAAAGTGATCATTATAAGTAATTCGACATTATTTTAAAATATATATATATCTGTTTATATATCACTCATGATGATGAGTTTGATCTCAAATTGAAGAATTTCTTCATCAGATTTCATCAAATTCTTCTAATTTTCGGGTTTTTTTTTTATGTGATATTTTAATCTGGCATGTTTGGTCGATTTAACATTCAAAATTTGTTTCCTGTAAGAAAACAGAACCGGTCTGTTGTCTTGTTCTTGGCGTTTATTTGTATGGCTGGCTTACTATTTTTTGTTAGCTTGGCTTGACAGAACGACCGTCCTGCTTGATTAATAAGATTCTATTTGACTTGTAATTTTATCACAATGCTCACAGGACAAAAATATCCCGTTCGTTTATACCTTCGTTACAGTATATTAAATAGGGGATGTATTCCGGGCTTCCCGCATTACATAAGGTAAAGCTAGGAGAGTCTGCGCGCAATTCAAAAGAATAGCAATAAAAAATCTAAATATTAATTTTTTGCTAAACTATTCATGAATAATTTTTACTTCATTTGTTTTTTATGCATTTCCATTGCTATTTTGTTGTTATGTTGCAATTTAATAGAACAGTTGTAATAAAACCAAGAAAGTTATTTTGCGCAATCTGTCCTTACAGGGTTGGTGTGATTGCGCACATGGGTACGAGAGATTGTTACTAATAATAACTACAATTAAATTGTTAACAATAATAATTACACTTAAATGACATTGCTGTAAGGTTTTTGTGAATAAATTTTATTGTATTGGGAGTGAATATTTCAACCTAATGCTTAAAGATTCAGAAAAAGGAAATAATTTTAAAAATGATTAAAAAATTTTAATTAAAGGAAAAAAATTAAAGAATCTGAAAAAGCAAGTCCAGATAAGATTACAACATAAAATTATGTAACTTAATAACACGTTTAACTTAAAATTAGTCCATTTTTATTTTTCAATTTTTATGCAAATTTACCAATAAGCTGCGTAATCTCTCCTAGCATTTAAACTAATGGGAACAATGCGCCATCTCTCCTAAGTAGCAGATACGCAAACCCTCCAATTTTGGTAGGAGAGATTGCGCGGCCTTTTATTTAAACATGGCCGCTACTAAAACGAACCGTTGATGTTCACATTGTTAGTCTAGAATAGTAGCTAATGAGAAATCGTTTAAGTTTAAAATATTTTGTACTATTGACATTGTATAGAAATTCTGATGAACAGCTATGAAAATTCAAGCACTTACTTTGGGAAAACAAAACAAAATAGCAATACTTTATCATAGACGCTCAAAGCAATCAACGTGCACTTTCAAATAGACACTCCACTACTGTTGTTCTACAAATACCTGGAGTCTCTGCGCTCTCACTCTACTCCTTCCCCCCGAACCTTTATGTGCGCAATCTCTCCGACTGCGTCATCTCTCCTGGCTTTACCTTATATATATATTACATACACAATACGAAAATACATTTTTATATAAAGAATATTAATTATGTATTCAAAGAAATTTTTGTAATTTATTAAAACTGATACTTTCGTATTAGCCGCATGCCCGAATTTAATAGCCAAATAAATCACCAAATGTTACATTAGACATTAATTAGACTACTTAAACCTACTTACTTAGACTACTTACATTAGACATTATTTTTAGAGCCATAAAAAATGGAGAGAGTTTTCAGACACAGTTTTAGATACAGTTTTCAAATAAATTGTAGTTAAAAGAATATTTTTTCGCCTATTCGACGTTATAAAAATTGAAATTGTTCTGTGCCTAGAAGTTAAAAAAAAAAAGTAGTAAAATCAGCATTTATTGATCCGTTGTTGCCACTGTCAATATGACGCCAGTGTTACTCACGGATATATTTTTGCTCTATAATATAAAATTTTCTTAATGTTCAAACGAAAATTCGAGTTCGGCTTAATCTCTTTTCTCGTTTTCTTTATGTATAATATTAAATACTCTACAGTATGTTTCAAAAGTGTCTTGACATTTTCATGTAAAAACGTTTTATAATGATTCCTTTGTTTCTCAGGTTATTTAAGAAATGTATAAAGGTACATTCCTAAGTTGAATGTGTGGATGGGAATAACTAAAACAAAGATCTATGGACCTTTTATTTTCTCTGAGCCAACAGTTACAGGAAACATCGACCTTGATATGCTGCAATTTTTTTTCAGCCACAATTAGAAAGTGATGGTATTTTCTAGCAAGACACTGCACCATCCCATTTCGCATGAATTGTTCAAGACAACCTGGATGAACAATTCCCCGATAGGTGGATAGGTCGCGGTTGTGGGCGCCGCGGTCTCCTGACTTAACACCCCTTAGACTTTTTTGTGTGGGAGTTCATAGAGTCGAAGTGTACGCAGTGAAGATCCACACAATTGAAAAAATAAATTAACGAATAACTGACGCAGCAGCACAAATAACACCACATATGCTAGCAGATGCTTTTCGCGTCACCCATGAAAGATGGAGCCTAGGCATGGACTTACAGGGCAACCACATTGAAATGTATTGATTATACCTTGTACTTCTTATTTGTACTACCATGTTCTTTATTAAAAGCACTTTGAAGGAAAATGCCAAGAAACTTTTGAAACACCCTGTAAATGATTGTTGTTTTCATTATTATAACTATTAATTTTTATGTTTTTTTAGGAGCTGGAAAATCTAAAATCACAATTCATAAGAAAAAGAAACCCACGAAGGTTATAAGTAAAAAAAAAGTTCATTTCCGTTCAGAACTAGACCATTTCCAGGCTGCAAAATGTGTGAAAAACATTGGTTTAGAACATACTTTTAGCTCTTCCGCCAACAAAAATAACAAGGAATGCTGTCCTGCTACAAATAGCTGTAGTTCACATGATTCTACGTTAGATGAAATTATCGAGCCTGTGAAACGGTACAAGTCCAATCCCCATAAATGGAGAAAAAATGTAAATAAAGCCAAAAGATTAAAAGGTGCAGCATATGAAACTGAAAACCATAAAATAATTCCTGCCAAACCAATGAGAAGACCTACTTGCATAAATAATAGAAAACATCAATGTTGTGCAAAATTTCCAGAAGAGAAAAGAAAGATTATATTTGATAATTTTCATTCCCTTGACTCATTACACAAGCAAAGAGAATTCTTTGTTAGGCACATCACTCGGAAAAAACCGAAAAGACATAGTAGTGAAATATCTAGAAAATAATTCACAAAAACATACACATTTACTTATGGCAACGAGAAACACATTGTTTGTAGAGCCTTTTTTCTAGATACCCTTGGTATTAGTGAGGGACTAATTAAGGGAGCATTTAAAAAAATTAACAAGACTGGTGTCATAGAGTCTGATAATAGAGGGGGGTGCAGAAGAAAAAAAAATCCAGGAAGTAACCCACGGATCAACTTGAATGATGGTGAAGATTATGTGAAACAGCACATCCTTTCATTTCCTGCTGTGGAGTCACATTATTGCCGCAAATCAACTGATTTTAGATTTTTAGATGCAAATTTAAATATAAATATCATGTATCGACTGTATAAAGTAAAATGTAAAGCAGAAGGCAGAAAAGAACGATGTTATGAATCATATAGGAAAACATTTAAATCCTTCAAATTAAAATTCCACCAGCCCAAAAAAGATTTATGTAAAGTATGTGCCACTTTTGAGGCGAGCTCAGAGGCGGAGAAAAATACAAACAGAGAAGAATTTGATCGACATCAAGAAAGAAAAGAAGCCGCAAGAATGAAAAGGAACGAAGACAAACTCTCCGTTTTAGGAAGTGAAAAAGTACTGGCTTTCAATTTTGATCTGCAGTCAGTTTTATCAACTCCAAAAGGAGCTGCAGGACCTTTTTTCTATGTTCGAAAATTGGCCATCTATAATTTAACTATTTATAATTTGGAAGATTCGAGTGTTCAATGCTATATGTGGGATGAAACCGAAGGAAGAAGAGACAGCATTTAAATTTCATCTTGCATATTCAATTACATTATGGCCCATCCAGAAATAGAGCACGTAAAAATGATGTCGGACAGCTGTAGTGGCCAGCAAAAAAATTTCCATTTTTCTGCTATGTGTCTTCATGCTGTCAAAGTACACCCAACGTTATCCACCATAGATCACGTTTATTTTGAGACCGGGCACTCGTACATGGAATGCGATTCCATTCACTCAAAAATAGAGAAAAAAGCAAAAAATACTCCTATATATACACCTGAAGAATGGGCACAGCTTGTGAGAATGGCTCGCACGAAACCTAGTCCTTATAATGTTATTAGATTACTTCATGATGACTTTCTCAATTTTAATTCACATGAGGCAAAATTTGAAATAGAAAAGCAACATAAAAAAAAGTCCAAAAAAAATGGAGACAGTAATGAGGAAAAAGAAATAAACAATCACAGAGAAAATGAGCAGACATATAAATTTAGTGACGCTGTTTGGTTTCAGTACCGAAAAAGCAACGAAAACAAAATATTTATGAAAACACGAATACAAGATGAAAATTTCATTGAATTATACATTAAAAAACGAAAAGGAAAACTAAATAGCACACCAGTCAAACCATACCAGCAACGTCTACCAATTTCAAACGAAAAGAAAAAAGATCTTTTGCTGTTATGCACCCACAATTTAATACCAAGATCCTATCACGATTTCTACAATTTACTACCAACTTCTTCCACTACACGCGATAATTTAGCAGAACCTGATTGGAGTGACATTGAAGAAGAAATTGATTAAGATTAATTTAGTTGATAGAACTGAAGATAGAATTGAATCTCACAATTCAAGTTAATATTAATTTTTGCTACATTTTATAAAACTTATGTAACGTTTGAAAATAAATTATTTTGTTCTATTAAATTAGTATTTACTTACAAATAATTCACTAAGGAAAACTGTTATGCGTTTGATAGTGAATATGTAAATATAAATAAAATACTAAAAAAACAATTCAAACTATCGTGTATGGCACAATCGCTACTTTGATGCAGGGAACCTTGAAAAAGTACATAACAGCTTAGTGATTCAACTAACGAATGTATTCTTTGTCGATTAAAACAATGAAATTGTAAATTTCGGTATCAATATTAAATAGTACAGATTAGGAAAACTATAACAATCAACAACTTCAGCATTCCACTGATGTTGAATCCACAATAAAAACATTTTCTCGCTCTCCACACAAAAGTTTTAATATTCTTATTCGATAGTTTGACATAGTAGTGTCGCATTTCACTATAAAATTTAAATTGTTATATATATTATATTGTTATATTAATTGATTATACAATTAGTCATGTTAATTGATATAATTATTGATGATTAATTTTCAAAAAAACATCAAACTGATTGATCGGAAATTGGTGCAAATGTACAACTTTATGTACAGTGAATTGAGTTTAAAAATGCTGCTCTGTCAAAAAATAAAGAAAAAACATACGTCAACAACAGACTATGAAACGCTTTCTAACGCATCCAGAACACTGTAAGGAACACTATTTAAAAAAGGCAAAAGAAGATATCAAAGTGAAATCACGATTTCGGAAATTAATGTCCATATCCGGAAAAGTATTCGAAATCTTTTGATTATCCTTACACGCGATCAATAGATATGTAGCTTAGTTACAAAATGCATAGCACAGTCAAAAATTTACCTTCACCAATTTCTATAATTAAACGGAAGTGTACTCAAATTATTTTGTAGAGACTTGTTTATTATCTGCAACTTTATGTACAGTACACATCATGTAGCTTACTGTACTGTACTAAGGCAAAATTTAATTCAGGTGAAAGACGCTTAACACTATTAAAAACACACTTCCAGAAATTACCATTTATAGCCGACAATATATCCAGTTCTTTGCGTAGCGCTGTATATTATGAATTTATTTATATACTACGAATTACTAAATATAATTTGGCCCGAAATAGCATAACTTAACTAAAAAATACTTTTAAGGCATACCCACCCATACAGAGTAATGCTTACAAATTCTTTTGTGTAGCCCTGTATATGATCCACAGAATTGCTATAAGCCACGTAGTATGCAAATAGGTCAACTTAAAAACGCATACCATAACATAAAACGCACTTCCAGCAATTACCGCTAATATAGAGCACTATAATCTATATCTCTCGTGTATACCAGTAAATAAACGATAACTGTCATGCCTTGTCATATTGTACAGTTAGCATTTTGTAGTCAACTTCAGTAATGCGTATAATTTCATCATGTTTCAAATAGTGTAACATTATAAATATACGCTTCAAACAATTTTGCACCGTATATTATTATGTAAACTGATTTTTTTGAGTGATCCTGTAAATAAATGATAAATGATTTGCACAACATATTCTACATAAAAAATATTTTAATGCACTTTATAAGTGCATATCAATTTCATTATAGTTGAAATAGTGTAACGTCATTAAAATACACCGCAAACTTCTTTTTCCCCATTGAGCGTAATGTAATAGAATTCCTTTCATTTCCCCTGTAAATCAACTAACAAGAACAAAAAATAATTCGTCAAGCATACATTATGAAACGTTTTACAACACATCCAGAAAACGTTAACGAAAATTCGCCGTTAAATAAGGTGAAAGAAGATACGTAATTGAACAGTTTAGAACACATTTAACACATTGAAATATCCAGTGTTCAAAAATACCTTCCATTGTCAAAAAGGTAATCGAATTTTTTTGTGCAGCCCTGTATATGATTTATAGATGTGGATATTTAATACATGGAGGATGAAATATAGTTCAGTTAGAAAATTCACATTTAGCAATTTTCGCGAATCGATTGAAATCACTCGAAATATTTTGTGCAGCCCTGTATATTATCTGAAGTCTTTTGTACACACCACATATTAAGCTAAAATGCAACTTAAAACTCACTCGCAGCATTTACCAACCGTAAATGACAATGTATATTTTCCTTTGCGTAGCCCTGTATATGAATTTATTTATATTCCACAAATTTCTATTAGTCTACTAAATATAGTTCAGCAGAAAAATGCGTAACACAATTAAAAACTACCCTTAAGCACTTCACTCCCATAGTCTGTAATGATTACGGATTCCTTTGTGTAGCCCTGTATATGAACAACTCAGTTTATAAACACACACGTACTATGAAAAAAATTAGTTAAACTTAAAAACGCAAACCAAAGTTGAAAACGCACTTATCACACATAGACTGTAAATATCGCACATGTACTGTGAGTAATATATTTTGTGTGTCCCTGTAAATAAACGCAATGCACGCAAGAGAGCTATTTATAGTGCACCTCAGTAATGCATATAATTTTCATTATGTTTGAAATAGTGAAATATCACTAAATTACACTGCAAACGATTTTTCCCCTTAGAACGATGTGTAACAGAATTCTTTTGTTTGACCCTGTAAATGAATTATAATAAATGCTTTGCACCCCATATTCTAGAAAAAGTATGTTTTAGTGCACTTCACAATTGTATATCAATTTCATCATGTTTTAAATGACGTAGCATCATCAAAATGCACTTGAAACGATTTTTTCCCATTGACTGTGATGTAATGGAATAATTTTGACTGTCACTGTAAAAAAAAAACTATTATACATACTTAATTTTCAATAGAGATCATGCTATAGTAAGCGACAATAACGTACAAAATTTTCAGGGCAATCCAAGTACATTTACTAGAGATAGAGCACGGACAGAGTGACAGACGGCAGACGGACAAATATAAGTCATAAACACTTTTTCAACTAGGTTGATAAGTGACTATCTAAAGTTGACAACCATATTGATACAAATATGGTATATTCGCTACTTTGACTTGTAAAATTTTGCAAAAAACTGAGAAAAGTACAAAATTTTACAAATCAAACTATCGAATACGGCAAATTCGCTACTTTGAGTTGTAACATTTTGCAAAAACTGAGAAAAGTACAAAATTTTACAAATCAAACTATCGAATACGGCAAATTCGCTAGTTTGAGTTGCAACATTTTGCAAAAACTGAGAAAAGTACAAATAAACATAGCATTTCAAACTATCGAATGTGATTTTTTGGCGAATAAAATTAGCCAAATGATTTTTCTCGATAGCAAGCTTAAATAGGATATTAAACAGCACAAGAAATATATAACAATTAGTTACTTCCGCCAAGCGCTGATTTTAAATCCATAATTAAAACAGTTTTTTTGCCTTCCTGAAAAGTAGCTATTTTCAAATTCGATAGTTTGACATGGTACCGACGACATGTGTGTTGTGTGAAAGGCGTATATTTTGAAGCAGTTTTGATGTGATACAGCCTACTTATGGTTATGCACTCTGCAGCGCCATCTATCATCGCAATTTGTTACTGAAATTTTGAGGTTTCTGTATAAGGTTTTTACGGTTATTTTAATAAACATACCACTAGTTTCATGCTTCTATCTATCACCAGTTCAGAGTTATTTATTTTTAAAGTGAGGAGTCCTTCGTTAAACACCCTGTACACATACGTTTAATATGACAAACTCAGCTAAACTGGTTAAATTTTTTTTTAATGCAAAACAGGATTATGTTATGCATAGGTTCCATTTCCACAAGTTTTATTATATTTGTATTTGCAATAAAATAAAGAAAGTCACACAAACCATAACGATGAATTAGGTTTTGTGCAACATTTTGTTTTATTTTTGTGACGAATTTAAAGTTATTAAAATTATCTAATGAACTATTTGAAAATTATACTCTAACACCTTTAAACTTACTTGCTAAGCCATAATAATTAAAAGGTTCACTTAAAACCTATGACAGTGAAAACGTTAAATTGAGTTCTTTCTCACACACGAAATTAAAAAAAAAAAAATCTTATATATTAATTTTATTCTTGTTTTTATTGTTCTAAGGATTGCGTTAAAACTTCCATAAGTTATATTTAGAAATGTGATGCTTGCGTACGCAAAATTACATCAGATGTCCAGAACAACCAATTAAAGTCAACCCTCCGACGACTGCTACTTGCAAGAATTTGTTTTTATCATTTTTCCATTTTCAAAACAAAAATAATCTACCTAAAAGATTACCAGAAATCTACCACAACGATTAATTTTGGAAAACGTAGTGGGATAAAATAGACTATGTTAACCCTGCGACTACCAAACATGTCCATTCGACCAGAAGATCACCTTTGACACAAACATATTTGAGAAAACATTATAAAAAATTTCCAATTGTGTAACTTTTTCTAAGATGTTTTTCCGTGTACACATTAATTAGCAATTCAATTCTGTTCGAAAATTTCCGGGATTTTTTAATATATTTATTTTTTACTATATGATTCCATTGAACCCACCATTAATCTGAAATTATGAACCATTAACATTGCCCAGAGTTGCACTAAAAAAATTGAAACATTAACAAGTTTGCAAGATTGGTTTAATTATAGCCCATTTTGAGATAAACGTAGTCAAGAATTAACCAAATATCGTCAACTTGGCGGTAATTTGTCAAAATTCAAAGAACATGCAGAATAACGTAGAATGTTATATTGTAGAAAAAATGATAAATATAGATTGATATAAATGATAGAATTTAATATTTTTTGACTATGAAACGTTTATATATAAGAATTCCTCATTTTCATAATTGGGCGAAGATTTGCTCGAAGACAACACTATGTGCCCTCAAATATGAAAGACTAGTCGTTGGGGGCCACCGTAATACTTACCCATCATGGATATGCATAATGTAAACTATTAAAATAAAAATGTGTAAACTACTTATAAAGTGCATTGCAATTCAAATAAAATCGTGGCTTGATGACGTCACAAACTTTAAAGGCTCGATTACTGAATTGCTTGAAAGAAACATCCTTATAACTCCAAAAATAATAATCCTATTAACTAGCGGTTTATTGCATCTGATTAAGCGTCCAATTTCCAATTAAAATATATCTTTGAAGTGAAATTTGGATGAAATACAGGGTCATGAAAAATCGAAGAGTGTGGAAAATATTATTCCAAATATCTCGGCAACTAATCATCCGATAGACTTCATGCTTTATGCAAAATTTATTTTTTTATTATTGTCTTTTATATTCATTTCTTAAAATAAACAATTTCGAAAATTTTTATATACCTTTCATCAGAACGAATATTTCGAGAGTCCGAAAAAAATTGTTCCGGTTAATCGATGTTATTGAAATGAAATAGGCTTCTTCCCATTATTACATACTACGTATATACCAAATTGCAAGTCTCTATCTCAATTTTTTCGGGAGATAGAGCGTTTACAGACACACACACAGACACACAGACGGACGGCAAAATTTTTTTTCTAAAAATATGTTTTTCGGAATCTCCAGTGTCTGAAACGTGTAAATCCGTCAAAAAAAAAATTCGATTTTCAAAACTATTACAAGACTTACCCTATACTACGTATGATGGGTAAGTAATATGGATTGATATTCAAGGTTATTTTTGTCAGTGTGAAATAATATGCTTCAAATTTAGATGTTTGTTCCAGTCAAATATCTCTGATATTATAGTCAGAGGAAATATAAGACTCTAGTAGTTATACAAATTTCTGATTGCTCTTTTTACTTCCTATACGTTAACAATGCACTTTTCATCAAACTCCTTATTGGAAGAATTAGTAAATGAACCAGAAAAATATGCTGTGATTTCAAATCAAGCAAATTCATGCTATATATTCTACATTATATGTATTTTAATAAAAAGTATTGTTATTTATTTATTTTTTTTTTTTGCTAAACACAAAGCATAAATCTTATGATGGTTACAGCCCGGCATTGCCCGGGCCCGTGATAATAAACTTAAACAAAGCTCAAGTTTTTATGATTTTATATCTTCGAAAAACCTTTCAATTCTAGCTTCAGGGACCCCAATACCTTCGGCAGTGTCTAGTGTGTTCCGAACGAATCTGTGACCTGACTTCCCGCTGCCAAAGCAACGTACACTGGGAGTCCTCCGCACGCGCCGAAATCGAAAACCAAGTTGAATGATCCAAACCCCGTAAACATCGGGCCCATATAACCGGAGATAAGAATGCGCCCCTGGCGGTGGAAGACGGGACTAAAATCTGTAAGTCGTTCGAAAACCAAGTTGAATGAACCAAATCTCGTTGTAATCGGGCGCATAGAACCCGATACAAGAATGCGCTACCTGGCGGCGGAAGATAGAACTAAAATATGTAAAACAATCGTAACTAAGTTCAATGAACCAATTCCCGTTGAAATCGGGCCCATAGAACCCGTAAAAAGAATGCGCCCAAAGACAGTGGAAAGTGCTCTCCTCCTGTAAATTTAACCAATTACCTTCAACATTAACGAGATATTTAATTTACAGATGAAATCCCCCACTCTCCCCCACTCTCTCCCCATTTACCTTCCACAGTAACGTAATTTTTAATTTGCGGTTGCAGTGAGTAAATGTAAGTTGATTCTGAAAAAGATTAATATTCAAAAAACGGTGGTAGGGAAATTTTAGTAGTTTATAAAGTAGCTGGAGACCCTAGAACTATTTTAATGAAAATTGCAAGATAATCGGATCATTTTAAAAGAAACTGCACCAAGGGCCCCAAGAAGGAGATTGATATTCAAAATTGGTAGTAGCTGAGGTTCTTGTATGTTTTTTGTCTTTCATGTTGTAGATGGAGGACCTAAGAAGTTGTTAGAAAATAAAAGCTAGTGATTCGGATGATTTTCAGGTCCCAAAGAGGGAAAACCTGTTAAAAGGTCCTAGTACTCAGCGCTTTAGTCAAAATTACGCATAGCGTATAAATTAATCATTAGAATAAAATTTTAAAAAAATGCGCCAAAAAGGGGGAAGCTTAAAAGGGGCCTTACGGCCCGAATAAAAATATGACGGTGGTGGCCCGGGGAGAGCAGTCCAAGAGTCAACTTTAAAGTTATACATTGTGAAGGTGACACAATTAGGGGAAAGTGAAAAACGCATATCGCACAAAAAGTTCAAAGGTTCCCGGCTCTTAACTGGAATGTAGAAATTGGGAAATAACTAATTGAAGAAAAGGCTCCTAAAACGAAGAAGATCGGATTAAAAGGGGGAAATTTAGTAACAGTGAATAAAACCTCAAGAGGGCCAGGGTCTTAAATGGAATGTATAAATGGGGGAATAGCTAAATAAGGAAAGGGCCCTAAAAAACAAGACTATCGGATAAAAAGGAGGCACGTTATTAACAATTTAAGACACAAAACAGGGGCCTGAATCTCACAAAATTAAAAATCCGAGCCTCAGGTGCATCAGGACCTGCCTTGGACTATTCGCACCCAAACATTCAAACTTCTACATACGGTATATTTTGCTAGCCATCGCACACAGACAAACAACTTTCTTTTATCAGTACAGATATGCTCTTTGTAAAATTAGTGGGTGTTATTAATGGTTGATTTGTGTTTTCTAACGTATGGTTCCAATACACCCGCCTTGTAATTCTTGCACATTCATTTTTTTCGGTAATCGAAGGTAGTCTGCAAGAATATAAATTTATGAATTATTTGTCAACTATTTTCTAGTCTAAAATCAATGAAGTTGTCCAAATGTTTATGTTCAAACAAATGACTGTGTTATCGTAGCTTTATTTTTTATTCAATGCTCTCTTACATGAGATATTTTATTTTAAAGCCCTCTTTATAGTTGTACAGTGCAGTTTCCTTTGGATTATAAGCCAATCACATAAAAAATTTGGAATATAGTGTTACCTCGGCTAACTAATTCTTCGGCTAAGGAATTATTTTTACTGTTCATCTTATATAGATAATGAATACTTCATTGGATGTGTGCGTTAGTACAACGCAGATACGGTACTGCTTGATTGGACATCAACATTTCGATTTTTAGAGTTTTCAGTTAACGAATATGATTCCTGAACGAATTACACTCCTCAACCTAGGTATCACTATAATGAACATTTGCCTGGCTTTGCAGAAAATTCTCCGCATTGTTTTGTCATATTTTAATGAATAATTACTGTTTTAGTAAGGTTTATATTAAACGAAAAAATAATTTTAGAAAAAAAAATAAGCAGATTTAAGGCAATTTACAACAATAACTGCTTGATTTTATATTATGAAAAATCTATTAATAAAATAAAATGTACTTCGGTTAGACTATGCCATAAACTTAAATAATTTTTTGAAAAACATTATCTGGAAAATATATGAAAGTAACTGCTATGTTTAGAAATATCCTCTAGAAATTCTCAATTCAAAATTTAAGTTAAGATACAATAAACTGTGTCTTTTCATAATGGAACTAACCTTGGCCAATTTGTAAATATTTATATTGTTTTTAGCGTTATGGTCAATATGAAACTTTGGTACTTTTGTTTAAAACTAAATGTATTTTTAACACTTATTCGGACGAATATTCGACAATGTTTTATGTCATAATAAATATAACAACTGATAAAAATAAATTATTATATGAGTACTGGTTCTATTTCTAAAATCCGTTGTTGCAAGTCAAGATACTTTAAAGCCCAATTTTACTGAGAAGATAATAGGTCACATGATTCTGTCTTTTTCCAGTAATAGACATTAAAACATATTAGTCCTAAAGTTATCTTTATTTATAAAATAGTTTTTATTTGAAAATGTGTTAATGTCTAATTTACATTGAAATGAATATTACCATTTAATGAACATTAATAAAAAAAATAGAAATTAATAAACCATTCTGTTTTAAACTAAATATATTTTTAGCAGTACATGTATACCAATGCATATTCTAGGAATTCCTATGATATTAAATACCGAAACTGATAAACAAATAATGAGATCAGTAATGTTTCCGTTCCTAGAATCCATTAGTGAAAGTCAGGATACATTAATACACATTTTGGGAATCAGATAATTGATCGTGTGTTCTTCTTCATTCTTGATAACAGGAAAAAAAGGTATTATCTTTAATGTTATTTTTCCTCTATAAAACAATTCTCCTTTATAATCTGTTACGGATTAATTTTCATATCAATAGAGCTTAATACATAAGAAAAATTAATAAAAAATCTTATTGCATTGTTATTAAACTGATAATCTGCATAAATGTCGCAGAAAATATTGTTCAGTACTTAAAACATACATTAAAGCGTATATGTGATACAGAAAAATAAATAAATAAACAAACACCCGATTGCAACTTCCATTTTAAGAAAAACAAAGAATAAAAGAAGTACTAAAGAAGATTATTCTAAATTCCAAAAATGCAATTCTTTTTCATTTTAAGAGCAACGTCAATATTTTATTTGCTGTTAAAATTTAAGAGCTTGTAAAATTTGGAAATATGATGTTTAAACAATTTTAAATATGTAATTAGAGAAACATAAAATTATAGCGAAAATAAGAGAGTACTATTAACATAGGATATGTGGACGTGGGTAAGTAAATAATCGATGTATTTCATTTTGCTGTAATTTTGTATTAGATTTTTAAAACCTCAAAGATGAAATGCATGCATTTTTTGTTTTAAGCTGTTTTTTAATATTTCTCACTGATAAATAATACAATTATGAAAAATCATAAATACTAATTCTTGAATATTTTTAGTCCTATTGGAATCAGCGCGGTAGAAAACTCTTTAAGTTAAATTTTATTTTAGTTCACCGAACATGGTTCTTACAGTAAAAGAACATTCATTCATCAGAACAGTAAATTAATGATGTTATTATCTTTGGTTAATATTATGACTATGACTTATGAACATTATGAATATCTCTGATTAATATACAAAAAAGAAGTACAATATCTGATCAAAAGTATCCAATCATTTTTTATTTATGATATTTCATCGAACATCTAAAAAAATACTTGATGAATTATTCTGGAACTTCAGTAATGTAAAGAGCAATTTTGATCACACATTGTGCAGGGAAGATTTCCTGAAGTTCCATAAGAATTCGTACAGCATTTTTCTAGCTATTAGACAGCAATCTATAATCAAAAGTGTCCGGATACTTTTGATCAGATAGCATAACTTAATAGAAAACAACGATAAGTTTCTGGATTTCGGGTAATCATATTTACTATAGATAAAAAGTAATGTCTATATCCTTATTTTACACGTTTGCATTTTGTAACTCGTGAATTTTGGTATAGTGAAAATTTTGAAACATTTTAAATAATTTCAAATAAATTTTAGAAAGTATAGTCTTTTTTAAAGTATCTTTTAAAAGGATTTAACTTAGAAGAATCAAAGGAAATAAAAATGTTATGTTTTGTACGCTTCTCCTGTATTATCTGGAGGGGGGGGGGGATATTCCGTTATTTATTTCTATACAGAAGGGTAATTTGAATTCCGCATATTTGTTGCAAGACAGTCATAAATATGTAATAAACTTCAAGCAAGTAAACTCTATATTCAGCCAAGTTATCAACTCAGCAAAATTCAATAATCTGAAAATATTAACTTACATTGAAATAGTAAAATCCAAGTTTTTTGAAAGCTGTTTTTGCATTCATAACTGGTAAACAATTACATTACGAGTATCATTATTAAATTCTGAAAATATAAATAAAACTCATATATTTTTAACAGGGAAATATTACTGTTAGTATCACTGAAGAAATGAACTAAAGCAGAATAAAACGAGTTGTAATTTCTCCAACTGAGTGAAAGAGGACAGGACTTGAATCAAAGCTCTTGGACTAAGTAGCCAACGCTCTATCATCTATTCGTCCTGGATAATGCCCGTAGGCACTATTCACTCAGAAAACTTTCTGACAATGACATCAGTTTTGTTATCTAAAACATTTCAACAGAATATATCGCAGGTAAAGGAAGACCAATAAGCAAATGATACGTAATTATACTTCATTATGTTAATACAAACTTTCTGATTGGTAAAGAAATTAAAATAATTGTAATTTTTCCAACTGAGTGAAAAGGTGTCCAGGCCGGGATTATTACAAGGCAGGGACAGGACATGTTTTATTTCTTTACCAGTCAGACAGATATTGACAAAATAATTAAGTGTAAAGCAAAATGCCCTCATGTCAATATTAAACTGTTATGACTTTACTGGATAAGAACTTATTCATAAAAATATTTAACGGAACTCATTTCATTCATTGCTGCTAACATCGAACCACACCCAAAATACAAATTAGACTTATGAATGCAAAATAAGGTAATTAGTTTGTTGCTTTATATTCTTAAAATTTATTTGTTCTCGTAACATTTGAAACCAGTGTCACATTCATCCAATAATTACGTCAGCGTGATGTCAAGTTCGAAACGAAACAAGTGCAATTATGTCATCTCAATTTTCGATGACTTTCAGTCATTTATATTTTACTTTTCATTCTACTTACTGCTCAAGAGGTATTTTTTCGAGTATTATTTTGTTAATTAAAGTATATACTTCTAATGCTTTAATACATCTAATGCATAAATTGCTTGTACCATAATCGTGATTTATGTGTGGTGTGTTCGATTTAAGAACATTGGGAAAAAAAGTTAAATAATATATTTAGATTATTCATAATGTATCGTATTTTTAACGGAATATAATTATCAAATACGACACTAGTAAAAATATGTTTTATTTGAATACACTGCTCAAAACAATTAAAGGATATTGCAGTTTTAGGTGGATTTTGTATCTGGGAAACTTTTCAGCTGATTGATACATGGTCGACAGACATAGTAGGTTATATGAGAATAAATTACACATGTTTGGCAGAAAAAAATGCATTTTTTTGCGCATTTGTGTACAAAAGGAAAAAAACACAATTTGTGCATATGAGAAAAAAAGAATAAGAAAAGGTGTTTTCTTCAAAGAAAATCATTTTCAGTAGGGGGTATGGTTTCCACGGGCGGCCAGCAACGTTGAACACCTTTGAGGCATGGACTCAATGAGGCTATTAATGACGAGTTGGGGTATTCTGCCCCACTCTTCCAGAAGAGCTCTCTCCAGTTCTTGGAGAGTTTATGGGGGTTGTTGGCGGCCAGAAACTCGTCTTCCTAGAGCGTCCCAAACGTGCTCGATTGGATTCATGTCTGGAGAACACGCTCGCCATTCCATTCGAACGATTCCTTCCTCGAAAAGGAAATCCTCCACCAGGTTTGCACGATGTGGCCTGCAGTTATCGTCCATTAAAATGAAGTTATCTTCGATTGCTGCAGCGTAAGGGACTACAATAGATCTGAGGATATCATCCTTATATCGGCGACCAGTCAGAGCTCCATCTCGAATGATCTAGAGGTCAGTGCGCCCGTCAATGGAGATGCCACCATACACCAACACTCCTCCACCGCCAAATCTGACACTTTCGTGCACGAACGCAGGATTATTCCTACTGCCACGGTCCCTCCAGATGAAAATACGCCTATTATCCGGATGCACAGAAAAACGGGACTCGTCAGAAAACAGAATATTGCTCCATTCATTTCTCCTCCAGTTGACATGCTCGGTTGCCCACTCCCTGCGGTCGCGACGATGCCTTGATGTTAATCTAACACATACCATCGGTCGGCGAGCATACAGACCTACAGCATGGAGCCGGTTTCGGACAGTCTGAGTTGAAATCGTGGTGCCTGTAGCCGAGCGAAGGTGTTGTTGGAGAAGAGTAGCGTTCATGTTTCGGTGTCTCCGAGCTGTTAACGCTAAATACCGATCTTCATTGGGCGTTGTTGCCCGTCTACGACCTTGCCGTGGTCTTCGGCCTGCACATCCACTCTCCAAAAAACGGTTCCAGATCCTGGAAATGACACTTTGTGACACTCCAATGGCTTGCGCTACTTTGGCTTGAGTTTGGCCCCCTTCTAACCTACCAACAATTCTCCAAGCTTCTGAATCTGTCAAATGACTTCGCTGAGACATCGTACTCATCGAAACAAAGCAATCACTGAATGCCGATCATCCTTGTCTTCATTCTCTTTTATCCAGTTGAAAGTCAAATTTCATTCGCTGCCGCTGAAGCGACGTTTTTGACGTCGAACTCAAAATTTGCATACTCCACAGTTTGAAAACCAGAAAAATTTGCATTTGTGATTCTCTTCTTCTATTTTCGGCAAAAAAAATTTCGTTTATATCTTTATTTTATATAAAACTTCAAATATCCTTTAATTGTTTTGAGCAGTGTATTAACCCTTAATTGAATAGTGATGTAAATTTCCATCACTGTTTATTTAACTTTTAATAAATAAATCAACTTCTTCGCCACCACTACATTTATATAGAAATATTAATCCACTAAATTACCCTTAAACTATGTTGCTGAACAAAGTTAAAAATATATCTTAAAATTTCTGGTGTGTAATATTTAATATATGTATAAAAAAACACAATTGTAAAAGGAAAACTCATGCAAAGAAGGGTTAAAGGGCTAACACTACTACGGCCAGTTCGAAATTTTGATATTTTTGTCACTTAAAGAACTCTCTATGCACACGAATATTATATTTTGTTAGTTAGAAATTGATATCAATAGTGAAAAAGATATTTTGGGATTAATGAGGTACAATGCACCGCAAACTGTAAAAAAAAAGTGTCGATTTTATAGTATAATACTGGCATACCAGCTGCCAGTATTATACCGTAAAATTAGCAGTAATAAACAGTAAAATAAGCAATAATACGCTGCCGCTCATGCGCATTAGCGTATTACAGTTTATTTTACTGTAGATTATTTAGATGGTTATTTAGATTGTTATTGTAGATTGTTATTTAGATAGTATACAATTTCATTGTACGAAAATATAAAACTTTTTAATAATGTTCTTTTAGTGCTGGTAAGCGTTTCATAATCTATGCTGGATGCTTGATTTTGCTGTTGCTGTTATTGTTCTACAAGAAATAAACGGAAAATATTGTGCTATTTTGGTGTTAATTAAAAATGAAGGAAAAAGAAAAGGTAAAAGAAATGCCAATATTTTGCCAATTAAAAATTGTAATAGTGGTTAATGAACTGGTTTGCGCAATACAATCCAGAGGTATTCAAAGTAGATAAGACATCAATAATTAGACAACTCTTATGTGATTTTTAGCTCTGGCATTGGGTATTATTGACACTACCCTTATTTTATTATTGTTATTTGTTTATTTTTTATTATTTTTTTTTTTTGCGAAAATGTTTTTTTCTACATGAAAATATGCACTTTTATGATATATGTTTTCTCAGATTTACCTATATTTTTTCGGTCACATTAGATTTATTTTCAGTCAGAGAATGTTAAATTTATAATGCTTAATTTAAAAAATAACAAATCACCATTTTATTGCATATACGAGTAAAAACAATTTGATTTATGTTTAATTTGCAAAATGTAATGAAAAAAAAATTAATATATGTCCGTAATCAATGGAATAGATAAAAGTCTTTTAAAAAAATTAATGATTTCATTAATTGAATTTCTTAAATTCCTTAAATTCAGCGTTAACATAACTTTCTTTTCCTTTTTACTACATCCCGGTATATTTTCCTTGTTATTATAGATCGTGTCTATCAAAGTGTTATTACCTTGACGTATGATAGCCTTGCGATATGCTGACTTTGTGAATTTTTATAACACAGTCAGCAAAATCGCTTTTATATTCGGAAAACCACGGAAGAGGGTTAATATTATTATGGAACAATTTTGGACTATATAGAAACTATATACATGGTTATATAGCCTATATATATGACTATATATAGGACTATATAATATGGTTTATAGAACGTACAAAGGATAACTTGCATTTGGCAGGTTCCTGACCCTCAAAATGGTGTAAAAATATTAAATTTTGTATTTGCGTAGTAATTGTATTGTTTTAAATTAAGAAAATATATTTTTCAATTAAGTACTGTATGCCTGAGTAAGATATCATATAAACAAAGATTTTACTGTAAGAAAAGCTTTATGGTTAATAATTCTTTGGCAATTTATCTTTTGACCATTTAGCTCGTTTGATTTGTAAAACGTACAACAATTGTGCACGAGAGAAAGCATCATTGAATGTAAGTTTTAATTTTCTTAATTAAAAAAAATTAACTTCACATTAATGTGAATTGAAATAAATTAATTTAAAAATTTAATATTATAAATGAATGGTTAAAGAATGTATTGAAAATACATTAAAGTTAAACATGGTGAACGAAAGTCTCACTTTCATAAATTACTTAACTGATTTTACTAATATGGTATTTTCTATTTCTTAGTTCAGTGACTGTGTATTTCACCATACATACTTCAATACATATATGTATATATATATATTCATTTATTAAAGTTTTTGACAACACAAACTCAACTGAGATATGATCACCCAACAAAGTCTTGGCTTAGTGTATTGTCATAAAAATTGTCAGCAAAATCTCTTTCATAAACGAAAACCCTCGGAAGAGGATTAACATTGTTATGGGTCAATATTGGATTAGGGACTACTGAAAGTTGAAGTACAAATATGCACTGATCACAAATTCTTTTAGCAGAAATTTTCTTTTCCCTCATATGACAATATTTGTTTTTGTGATTTCTTTTGCAGTCTTATTATAATACTCCATTTTTAAACATGTTATCTTAACTAGCTCATTTGTTTTGCAAAACGTACAATACTTCTTTAATAGAGACAGCAGATAAAATACAAACAACAATTTAAAACAACAAATCCCCCCCCTCATCCCTTTCTAAAAAAGTTACTTTTTATGTTGAATAAGATCTTTATTTTAGCATTTGTTTAAAGCTGATTTAAAAGAAAATTTGTATGTACATGACTTAACCTCTTCACTCTCGAGGTTGACATGTGTGGATGTCTATTCATTTCCGTTTTATTAATGATAAAAAATTGGATTGGAAATAAAATTGAATTTGTGGAAACGATTATATAAAAAAACTAGCAAAGCCTGCAGTTTTCTCCACTGTTTAATGATTCGTTTCATTAATAAAATGAAACTCGTCGAGGAGTTCAATATGAAATTCTAGTATTTGGGCTGCCGTAGTTTGGACAAAAACTGCAATCTGAGCATGCGCTGAATGCGTATTTCACCACACTGTTATTTATAAAGGCATTTCAGTATCAGAAGTATACAACCATCAGTCGTTTTCCCATTTACATATGACTTCATCTTATTAAACTCGAGGCTAACGAAAAAGACAGGCTACCGCGGTGCATTCCACTTATCTTTTTTTACAGACCGCCAGAGTGACGTGATACTCTTTTCGTACACCTTCATTGGTGGATTCGAGCATCACGTGACTCCAGCAATCTGTAAAAAAAGGTACGCGTAAAGCACCGCGGTAGCCTTTCTTTTTCGTTAGCCTCGATTAAACTTACTTCATCTTATTAAAAATTAATTTTTGCAAAAATTTTTTAGAAATACGTAAAATTTTTTAATACGTTGTTATCTCGCTTTTCAGAGTAACTTTAAGTAAGGAAATTTGTCACAGAAAATTTACTTTTTGTTTTAAATTGATGCCATTTTACTAAAAATTCATATTTAAACAAATGCTATGTATTTCACTAATTTTGGACGAAAAAAATATTTTGTTGATGAGAATAATGATCTAAGTGCAATAATGAAAAAAAGACTAAACGATCCTCTCAACCCATCAAATATTTCTACACGATTATCGACGTTTGGGAAACAATGTTTATGCTGTGACCAATCCCGATCCTTCTCATTAATGTATATGTTTATTTGACGTATATCACCACTCTCTTATATATAAAATTTTCATCTTCGCAAACATTTGATGCACCGTTAGGTAATCGTATATTAAAATATTTTATATATTCTTGTAAAAGAAAAAAACATATGCACGAAACAATGATTATTTCTAGTTTAAAACTTTCCTTAATTTGCTATAATCGTAGAGTAAAATGTTACATTCAAATCCTTTCAGTGGTTGTTGAAAAAACAACAGACATATACATGCATATATAATTGTCAAATACAAAAATTTCTTTTTTTGACGTCTCTTAAAAAAACAAACAACATAAATGTTTACATGACATAAATATAAATGAAGGTTTGTTTAATTGCTGCTTAAAATTTTCTCTATTTTAATCTGGAATTAAAAAAAAAAAAAAAAAGTATTTTCAAAAAATAACACAACACATGTATTTTTAAATAAATAGATCTTGGAGAAAGCGACTGATAAATCATATTTAGAAAATATTTTTAACTAAAATAAAGATCGGAACGTTGCTCCTATTCATAACTTTTTTCTCATTTTATATCGGAATTTTGAGATAATCATCTTAGTGAAATGTGAGGCCAATAGCAATCATTTTATGACTTGAGGCATGTCAGTTTCGTCTATTGATTCTGTTATACTGAAAGAAACTAAGTATTAAGGAACAAAAAGACTTTGACATCATTAATCCGTGCCCGGAGACCCTTCTTATCTTATTTAGACTTTAAAAAAGTTATTTTAGGGTAACAAGAAAAAGCATTTTTTAAATGCTGCATAAAAACCGAAACGTTGATAAATATTTTATGAAATTTTATTGCATGCAGTGAAAATCTGTTTTAATAAATCTTTTTTATTGAAATAAAGCGTTTTCTTTGTACATGGTGTTCTAAAATTGACGGACTGTTTTTGAATGACAAGCAATTGCTAACACATAAATGATGACATATATTGATATTATTCCTTTGCGCAACCGAGAATGTCTTTAATACGCTTCTTAGTTTTAGTTTATAATACAATATATACAGTAGTGGCCAAAAGTATGGACATTTTTTAAAAGTTTCATGTTTTTCAACTTTGTGTGCTTGTAGAATATATTAATTTTTACTTAAATACAAACGTTTATATATCAAATTGGAGGTAATTTAATGTGGAATTTAATAATAAAAACAGTATTACAATATCTGTATTAAAAAAAAAGTTATGCTCATTTTAGTAGAACAAACAAACACAAATCCTTTTGAATAAGGACGTGTTTTGTAATAAAAGCATACTAGCCAATCACAAACACTGTTCTGAGGACCAATCAAATGTCTGTAACTATAGTTTAGGTTATTTAGATGGTAAAAGAGTTATTGTTATGGAAATATTTTGCGGAATGATGCATACTAGTACAATTAAATAGAGTATTGCTGTTTTTGAATATTTAAAGTCCTTTTTTTAATTAAACTAATTTTAAACAATGTCATCAACAAGAAGAACTAATTGGACATCTACAAAAAGAATCCGAATTGTCATATTGAGAGAAAATGGCCTCCCTTATGCTGAAATTGCAAGACAAGTTGGTGGTTCAGTGACTTGTTTTGGTGTACGAAAGTTCTGTTTACGTTATGAAAAAACGAAATCAGTGGAAAATAAGGCTAAATCAGGCCGAAAAAAAAGCACAAGTGCTACTGCCGATAGAAATATTAAACGGCTATGCCTTCAAGATAGAAAAATTTCATCAGATGCCATTAGATGTGAAATGAATGCAGCGGGTATTGCAGTAAGTTCAAGAACAATAAGAAGAAGGTTATCAGGATTTGGACTACAAGCTAGAATTCCAAGGAAAAAACCATATTTAAATCAAAAGCAATGCGAAAAACGAGTTAAGTGGGCAAAATAACACATTAAATGGTCAGAAAATCAATGGAAGCAAGTAATCTGGAGCGATGAGAGTAAAATGTCGCTCTTTGGTAGTGATGGTAGAAAATACGTGAAACATAGAGTAGGAGAAGCACTTCATCCTGATTGCATTGAAGCAACTACAAAAAACGCAACAAGTGTCATGATTTGGGCATGTATGACTGCAGATGGTGTGGGCCGAATTCAAGTGATTGATGGCATCCTGAATGCCAAAAAATACATCGAAACTGTCCTGGAACCAAAATTGATACCTTCCATCAGGGATCTCCTCCCCAAAAACGCACCATTTATTTTTCAGCAGGATTCAGCTCCATGCCACACAGCAAAAGTATGCAAAGCATGGTTTCAAAATAAAGGAATAGATATATTACCATGGCCAGGAAACAGCCCTCATCTCAATCCAATTGAAAATTTGTGGCGACGTTTGAAAATTCTTGTACGAAAAAAACGTCCATCCAATTAAAGACAACTTATTGAAGCTATAATTGATTCTTGGCACCGTGTGATTACAAAAGATGAACTCCAAACACGCGTACGTTTGTATTTAAGTGAAAATTAATATATTCTACAAGCACACAAAGTTGAAAAACATGAAACTTTCAAAAAATGTCCACACTTTTGGCCACCACTGTATATGTCGCTATACTGTCACAAGCTTTTAGAGCGCTTAAACTAACATGTGAAAATGGATAACAATTCCTTCCGTTTTTACTTTTCTCACTGTTTAGTTGCAGAACTGCCAAACTATTATTTGCGGTTTGAAATTAGAAGGTTATTTTTAACATTATTATAGTTGGAGATAATGCAGCGTAATCCATCCATGATGTTCAACCGCTAAAATAAGTTAGCGTAGTAAATATAATTCCCTGATTTTACACATTATTCTTCTGCAAAAGGAGAAAAAAAGCTTTAATAATGGTCACCGTTTGCTTGTTATTAATTTTAGAAACGTCAGTCCATTTTAGGATATCATTAGGAGTTTATAGATCTTTTATGACGTAAGTAGCAACGCAATACTAGAAAAGAATATTGTGGACGTATATGGATCTACTCTGAATAAATATTAATATACAATATAATTAATTTAATCTTACTGATATTGTTTTCTATTCTTTAAAAGAATAGTCAGAAGCCCTTTAAACAACCAGACGACATTATATAAAAAGTATTCCATGTGAATTACTAAAATCATTGCCGCCAGTATCGATGAAGCATTAGAAAATTTCAAAATAATATTAAATATTCTATTTTAAATTATCACATTTTACATTAAATTAAGCTCTACAGCGATTTAAGAGTAACGAAAAATTTTAAATTCGTTTCTTCAGACAGAATTTACAAAATCGTGGGACATTCTGGCTCCGGTAATTTACATTCAATCAACTTCATCTTATTAAAAATTAATTTTTACAAAAAATTTTAGAAATACGTAAAATTTTTCAATACGTGGTTATCTCGCTTTTCAGAGTAACTTTAAGTAAGGAAATTTGTCAGAGAAAATTTACTTTTTGTTTTAAATTATTGCCATTTTATTAAAAATTCATATTTAAACAAATGCTACGTATTTCACTAATTTTTGACGAAAAAAAATATTTTGTTTTGTATCCTTTTTTTTCAAGTTAACTCTACGATGAGTTATCGTGTGTATGTTTGTTTTATCCACTTTTTTCGAAGACTTTTATACTTTAATATACTATTTAAAAGTTTAGTGTAAATTTTATAAACACTTCCTATTTCTTAACAAAAAAATTCCCGAAAAATACTTAAATGTTAGGGCGTCAAAGTGATGTTACCCTTTTAGCCAAAGTTAATTTTTGGATTTTTTTTTTTTTTTTTACAAACACAAACACAAATCAGAAAAAGAAACAGTAACAGACAGACAATAAAAAAATAAAGAAAGAAGAATACGTTCCTTTATGTTTTACATAATATATCTTCTTCTGTCATATTTGTTTTAGAATTTTAAACATTTTAATCAACATCCGCAGCATTATTATCTGCCTGCACTGTTTAACGAATAATGCATTTAAAGGGATAATTCTCAGTTTAATTACATCTTGTATTTAAAATATTATTATAGATATAATTTACTGAAATTAATCGATGAATTTTGTATATAATGGATATCATATAATATTGATGCTACTGATTTCAGAATTGTATTTCTCAGGCAAATCAAAAAATACAAATTTCTATATTCTCTGTTCTTTATAAATTATTCAAGAGGTTGACAAGGGACGACTTCCCAAATGGGCCAAAAAAGGAGAAGTAAGAAGAACAAATGCAAAACATATTGTCGACGTTTTATAAATTATTCAAGCCGGAAATGTGAGTGCAAAAAAATAAAAAATGTATTGATTCAAATTAAAAAAATATATATATATCCTTTTTTGTAAAAAAACAAACAAACATTGGACATGTATGTGACTAAACTTTTAATGTAGGGTGAAACAACCAGTTCTTGACACTTAACCAGTAACTGACACTGCAACAGAAATCTAACTCAAATAAGCATTTTCTTGTAAAATTCTGCAAAGTAATGTCATCTAGTGGTAACATCTATGTGATGTTTGGTTTATTATTGAATTTAATGGCTATGACTACCTTCATAATTCCGAAATTAATTTCTCTCTTCAAAGGTTTGGTACTATACAAATTATCTCTATAAACTTTTGGAAATGACATTTTCGATCGGTTTTTCCTGTTTGAACAATATCCAGTCGAAATGATTTTATAGCTTAGTGAATTCTTTTATGATATTATAGTAGAATGCATTTTCCTCTGGACAGATTAATCTGCTTTTAAACACTATTGCGAAGAAATAAATACTAAAATATCATACAAATAGATGTATTTAAATAACCTTAAAATTATTTTAAAATTATCTTACAAATAAATGTATTTAAATTATCTTAATATTTTCTTTAGGTGAATATTTCTTTGAATATCACAAGACATTTAATTAATTATTACACCCATATTTAAAAAATAAACTTCACATAAAATGTATCCACAAGTGACTAGTGGATACATGGAGTCGAAAGTATTAAGAGCCTACACTAGTCATGCGAGGAAACGCACATGTTAAACGCATAATGTTAAACCTATGGAAGCATTCTTTTCAAATTTCTCGCTTGCATTTTAATATTTTTAATTTTTAATTTTTTTTTTTTTTTTTTTTTTTTTAATAGCTGATGTTGTTTTCTAACCGGCGAATACTTACTTTTTTCGATTTTGGCCGCAGATTTTTTAAATAAGGCTACCTTCATTTTCGAAACCGGTTCCGAAAGTGAAAGAAACTTTATAAAATTCTGCAACCAAAATCGAAAAAAGAAAAACTAACTTGGTTAGATATAAATTCCAGCTATCCTATGCAAAAAAAAGAACATTTTAAAATATTAAAATGCACGCGAGAAATTTGAATAGAACACTTCCATAGGTGTAACATTAGCATGAGTGTGTCTCCCGTTGACGAGCGTAGGCTCTTAAGTGGTTAGGCAACATTAAAACATTCTTACAATGTAAGGAAATTAATATAAAAGTTTCCCAGTTGTTATGGTAGCGACATGTACATTGGAATAAGTCACTCAATAAATTGTATAATTCTGATGTATAATTCTGTTTATAGCATCACTATTATTTTTTTGCCCCTTTTATCTTTTCTTTTCTGAATAAAAATGGAATCCGTATAATTGAAATTAAATACCTTACAAAAAGGAGTGATATCTCATCAAAAACAACTCGTTGTAAATGATCCCGCCAAGCCACAAACCTAAAACGTCAGTCACAAAAAGAAGTGATATCACATAAAAAGAAGCGATATAGAAGTGCATACTCCGAGTCCCGTGTAAAAATCTATCACCACTCATAATGTTTCCAAAGGACTCGGAGTGAGGTACAGTATGTGAAAACTGCTTGGCGACCTGCAAGCTTTTATAATGTTTGCGTTTCCTGCAATTACATATGACTATATTATTTTAATTTAATTTAATTTAATTTAATTTAATTTAATTTAATTTAATTTAATTTAATTTATTTATTTATTTTGCTCCCATAAAATTGTAAAAAGTTGAAGCTTCTGTGTTTGCATGTCCTTTCTTATTTATGAGCTTGAAAAATCAATTTGTTGATTTTATTTACCATTATTTAAACTAGAAACACCACTCTTACGAAGAGGACTTTTTAAGTAAACATGTAAAGATTTTGAGTTTGTAATATATATATATATATTTAATTATATGATGATCATACGCATATTAATAACATTGTACCTTATAATAAACGTTAATTAAATTGAGATATATTGCAGTAATTCTAGCGTAAGCGGAATCGCATAGATCTGTGGAAAAATCCGTTCTGTCAGTTCTTTCGCATACAAAAATATTTAAAAAATGATGTAACAAAAATTAAAAATTTATTTTTTTCGATTTTCAAAATTGATATACTGCATATATTATAAAAGCCTGCAGGTCGCCAAGCAGTTTTCACATACTGTACCTCACTCCGAGTCCTTTGGAAACATTATGAGTGGTGATAGATTTTTACACGGGACTTGGAGTACGCACTTCTATATCGCTTCTTTTTATGTGATATCACTTTTTTTGTGACTGACGTTTTAGGTTTGTGGCTTGGCGGGATCATTTACAACGAGTTGTTTTTGATGAGGTACAATTAAAATGCGTGTAACATAGTTCATAGCTCAATTTAAATATAAACACCATGTTATTATATATATATATATATATATATATATATATATATACATTATAAGTTAGCACCGACTTTGTTTCGAATAAATTGAATTTCATAGTGTAAGATAACATAATCTTTTTCAAAGCTTATAATTCATTTTGCAATTTGTCTGATTTTGTGCACAGGGGATTGGCTTCCAAACCTGCACTTCACAGGCGAATTACTCACATTTAGACAAATATTCTGAAAATAATTTAACTCCAGTTAAATTATATAAACAAAATAAATAATAGCTCGTAAAGTAGCTATATTACACAGTGTATAAATCACAGAAACTTTACCTGATATAGCACATACAGTCAAAAATGTTTAATGCAATCTTGTAGTTGAACTCTGTTCTCGCTACTTTTCTATTATCTTAAAAAAAAATGTGATAAACAATCAGAAACATCAGAGACGGTAGATTTCTATATTAACGGTTTTTAAACAGGACGTTTACTTTTAGAAATAAGTCTGTAGAAATTGAAAAGCTGTTGTTTTCTAAAGCTTCTGATTGCCCATTACCAAGTGGTACAAGAAAATAGGTAAACGTTTATAGAATCGCGAGAATAATAAAGTTACATTATTTTTCGTAAATTATTTTTCTATATCAGAAAAATATCTGCCTTTTATTTTTTACTTAAAAAATTTCTATAAACGAAACATCATTTAAGATTAATTCAATGTAAGACTTCATCAAGACACACACCGTAGAAATATTTTAAAGATGGGCCGGCTTTCTACGGGGGTTAGGCCGGGCCCTGCCTCTTGGTTATGGTCCTGCGATAGTGGGTATCCCCATTGAGCGGGGCTTGTAGAGCTTTAGCCAATCGGTAAGCCACTCCGCTCAGCTGAACCTGAACCTGTTACGTTTACATAGTAGTATTATATTTTTTAGAATAGTTATTATCTAAATAGTTTTTTATCTCTTTTGAAATGAAAACTAAAGAAAAGTTTAATTATAAAACGTTTCTCAGAAAGACAAAAATATTTTTAAAATTTAAAAAAAGTAATTTTTAATAAATTTTAAATATGATTTATTTATTTAAAGATGCAAAGTTTCGAATATTATATAAATTAATATTAATGCATAGTTGCCAATTTTAATGCGTTTTTTTACAATTTTGTTTTTATCTAATTGCAGAATTTATCTTTTTTAATCGCAGTATTCTTCAATTGAATCAGGCAAATTTTTGAATTTGAAAAGTGGAAAAAAAAAATTGTAAAAGTATACAGATATTTTACTAACTGCCTGAATAATTTAAAAATTAATTTTTCTCTTCAAAGTT
The DNA here is from genome assembly GCA_963931845.1 of Maratus michaelseni. Taxonomy (NCBI): domain Eukaryota; kingdom Metazoa; phylum Arthropoda; class Arachnida; order Araneae; family Salticidae; genus Maratus; species Maratus michaelseni. The sequence goes on from OZ007589.1 coordinate 327,905,769, forward strand.
TGATAATATACAAATTATTTCTTTCTAATTTCGTGTTTGAAAGAAAATTCTTAAATCGATTTTCATTTTCAAACTATACCCGTTTGAAATAGTTTTAAAGTTGAATGTATTATTTTAGGGGGTTATATTTGAATGTATTTTACTTTGCAGTAGCAATAGATTACTTTTCTTTTGAGTTGTATTTTTCAAAAATAAATGCTGTTACGTCTAAAAAAATCTATTCGAAATATCCTAAAAAATTTCTTAGAAAAATCAACGAGCAAAAAAATAATGAAACAGCAATTTTAATTTCGCTCAATTGTTTCGATTCATATTGCAGCATGAACGCACTGCCGATTTTTTCAGTGATAGAAATTATTTACTTTTGAATGTCCGCTATAAATAAAAATAAATCGTAGTTTATTAATTAATTCTGTGATATTTCCTTTTCACAGATTTAGTAACGTGCAAATATTTTCTCTCTAATTTTAACTTTTGTTAATGACATTTTCTGTCGATTTTCCCTTTCGTACAATACTCGGTCGAAATGGTTTTACAGCTGAATGAATTCTATTACGAGATTATATTTGAATGTGTTTCCTCCTAAAATACCAACAGATTAAAAATACCAACAGATTAATCTAGTTTTGAGTTATATTTTGGAAAGGTAAATACTGATGCATATAAATCTATTATATTAAAATCCGAATGTCTGTTTATATTTCACAACTATTCTTAGAATATGAAACGTTGGGCGCTGCAATTCACAGCCGTTATTCGCATGTATCTGAGAATGTCATAATAACACTTATAATTTTAAAATTCAATTTAATTTCCACTATAATGCATTTTTTGGAAAATTTTACTGACACTTTTGTAAGTATGGCAACAATAAGAAACACAAAAAACTGATTAACAAAATTCTTTGTTTTTGTTTTTGTTTGTATAAATCAATTTAGTAATTTTTATTTAACACCCTCTTTTGAAAAATCCAATGTATGTAATACACAAGGTGTTTTCATATTTTAAGACGATTTTCATGGTACTTACAGAATTATTTGACATAAAATATTTCTATTTTAACTGCTCAATTTGTAGTGAGAAAAATGACACTTTCAAATCTGAGTAAATGGATGTTTTCATTTTGTTATGACATTTTTTTTTCCAAATATGACGACCCAATATTTCCAATTCTGAAATACTAGAAATACTCAGAATATTGAAACATGGATATACTCAAAACTGAGCACACAGAGATCAGTTCATACTCATTTTTGAAACATGGACATACTCAAAAATGATTAGGATAATTTTAAACTCAGTTATGAAACATGGAAATAATTAAAAATGAGCACATAGAAGTCCGTTCATACTCATTTTTGCAACAAGGACACACTCAAATATGAGTACATAATGTTTTATTATTGAGTGTGTGCATGTTTTCAGAAATGAGTATATACATGTTTCAAGTTTGAATAATTTTGATTCGGAGCCATTTTGACTATGCGACATACTCAGACATGAGTACTTTTTGCTCAGTTTTGAAAATGTCGTTTTTAGAGTGTCGTGACCCTTATTCTGAACTACCTTTCTACACCGTAGTTTCCGTTACAATAAGGCCTTTTGCAAAGGATTTGGCCCATTCCTCTTGAACAGCTTTCCAAAGTCCATGAAGGTTTGTAGGTGAACGTTTGGATAACGCGCTTTTTAAAACTATAAAAGCACAAAAATCTACACTGAGAAAAATAAAAATTTCAAATCTGAGTAAATCGATGTTTTTATTTTGTTATGAAACTTTTTGTTTCAAATATAACGATCCAATGCTTTCAATTCTGAAATACCAGAAACACCTAGTTTCAAACAAAATTACTTTTTATTGAACTTTTTATTGAAACATAGACATACGCAAAAATGAGCACATAAAGATCAGTTCATACTGATTTTTGAAACATAGACATACGCAAAAATTATTAGGGTCAGTTCATGCTCAATTTTGAAACATGGACATACTGAAATATGAGCACATGTTGTTTTATTGTTGAGTATGTTATGAGAAATGAGCATATACATGTTTCAAACTTGAGTAATTTTGATTCGGAGCTATTTTGACTATACGACATACTCAGATTTGAGTATTCTTTGCTCAGTTTTGAAAATGTCATTTTTAGAGTGTAGTAGGTATATCAGTGAAGGGAGCGCTGATACCCGTTTCACGTTTCATTTTTCCAGGAAATTAACAGGTGATTGGGATGTATGACTGCTTTCATTATCATAATGCACTTCAAAAATCGAGGGCACTTGAGGGTAAAGAGATTGTATTTCATGTTTGAAGATTGGTAGTGAAATACATTTCTGATAGTATGTGGAGATGATCTTAATATTTTTCTCCAATCACTTTATTTTTAATTAGCCGTTATGCAAAGCCTGAAACAATATTAAAACTTTATTTAGATACACTGAATCACGTTTTAAGATTTTTTACCTTCTCTTTGGTGATAATAAATGGATCTCTTTTTATCACAATTATTTAAAAAGACCCAAGCTTCGTCTATTGCTACAACATTTTTCCATATTTTCCGGATAATGCTTCTCATAAAAAATTTCTCGTTGTGTTCTACATTCGATGATATGTCACAGAGAAAGACGATGAGCATTGTATTTTTTGGACTTTTTAAACTTCAAATCAGTGCAAAGGATTTTGATAGTAGTAGACACTAAGCATTTTAACGATTTAGCAGCAGTCCTTTAACCTGGAGCGTTTTCTTTTACTATAAAAGATCTTGCCTTTGGAATATTCGAGGAATTCATTTCTGTTCTTGGGTACGTATTTGGAACAATTTTTCACTTGAAGCCAGACACTGACTTTTTTCCTGTCTTATTGACATTACCTACTGTGGTTTTAGATAAAGGAAAATCTTGCCTTTGAGAGATATTTGTAATAATCGAATACGAATAATTCTCTTCGGAAAGAGCAAAAATATAGCCTTTCATCCCTCGCTTCTTTAAAAGTGCCATTTTTATGTAAACAAACATTTCGAATTTATTTACACTTTTAAAAACATACTAGCTGTAAAAGATAGTGTCTCTATGCATATGATTTTTTTACACCAAAACAATGTCGTCTAAAAAATGTGCGAATAACCTCAGCATTCATGTGACTTACTCCCACATTTACTAAAATTCCAACCAAAAAGTTGAATGATTTCAATATTATTGATATGTATTAAATAATATTTCTCGAATTTATTTAAAATGTAGATGAATGAAATGTAATAGAACATGGAGTTTTGAGCATGGAGTCTGAATATAAGATTAAAAGTTCTTGTCCAAACCCATAACTACCCTCACACTACAGAACCAAATTTTTGTACCAAATCCTCTCGATCAATGATATTTTATTCCCCGCATATCACCATTTTCTTAAAAATACATTCTGCAATAATTGCCTCATAATCAAGTAACTTGCAAAATACAATTTTAGTAATTTTCAGTTACTTTACATTTTAAATATGACTTTTAGCTCCAAATAAGAAATAAAAAATAATAATAACATGATAAATCTTTTTAGATGTAGAATAAAATGGGATTTCTTCCTTTTTCACCAAAATCTAAAGATCTCGCTCTTACAATGAAAATGCAACACATCTTGTTGCTACGCCAGCTAGTAAGATATTAACTACGACAAATATATCCATACCAAAACGTTATACTTATCACGAAGTCTGAATAAAATAAAACGTGCCTAAATGGCAACAATTCTTGGCAAGAGATATTGCCATTCGGTTCGGATAATATGGGTTAATGATTACCTTAGTAATTTCGAAATTAATTTCCGTCTTCAGCGGTTTAGCAATGTACAAATTAGCTCTTTGCAATTTAAACTTTTGTAACATTTTCGATCGGTTCTCTTTTTCGAATAACATCCAGTTTAATGATTTTACAGCTCAGTGAATTATTTTATGAAGTTATATATGAATGTATTATCTTCTGGAATACCGACAAATTCGGCTGCTTTTAAGCAGACTGTTGCAAGAAAAAAATACTGATACATCTAAAAAATCTTTGTATTCAATTGTTAGTAATATTTCTTTGGAAAGTTATTGTGCATCAAACAAATAATAATGAAAAAAATACTTTCAATTTTACTTATATGCTTTTATCAACCAAACTAGAAATTTTAAAAAGAGAGTTCTGCTTATTTTGTTCCATTAATAAAATATTAAATTTTTATATCTGCTATAGAAAAAAATATATGATAATTTATTCATCAATTCTCTGGTATTTTTATTAGAAGATGTAATATACATGAGGCTTACGGGGAATAAAAAATATTATTTTTCAAAATTCGCGATAGATAAAAACATCATTAACCTATATTTAAAATATTTGATGGTATTTTAATAAAGAGGTATAATACGCACGAGTAAAGGTGGCAAATTTCTACAATTTTTTTTCTCTTGCAATGTACAATTTTCCCCCATTAAATTAGTATATTGCATCTGATGTATGTATGGGATGTAACATTTTTTTGTTTTTGTTTTTTTCCTATGAAAAATAGTATGCTAATTATGCATTAAAAATACAGTTATGGTTCTATTAAAAGTACTTATCACTCTGTTTAAAAAAATCCTTTGTGAGGGAAAAAACAGTTTTTAAAATGAATAATAAGTGTTAATAAATTGCAATAGTGATATATAAATATGTGTTGATTGGAACGTTATTAAAGTTAACGTTAATGGATGACAGAATTGATTTTCAAATTAATATTTGCCTTCAAAAGTTAAGTAAAATAAAAGTTCTCTCTTTAGAATTTTAATTTTGAAAATTACATTTGAGATCGATATATCTTTTCTAACAATACCTGGTTGAAATGGTTTTACACCTCAATGAATTTTATGGGGTTATATTTGAATGTATTTTCCACTGGACAGATTAATCTGCTTTTAGACAGTGTTTTGCAGTACATACTGAAATATCTTACAAATAAATATATTTAAACTATCTGTTTTGGAATTATTCTAGCAGTATTAAATGCATTATGACTACTCTTTTATAAGGATACTCTAGTAGATGAGTGAGTTTTGAGATTTTACGTGCGATCATGGTGTACTTAATTCAAACATTTGTGAGACAATGAGACCTATTCTGTCATTTCTTTAAGTTCCGCAAAGTGAATATGTATCTCCAAAAACATGATTGAAAAGGTTACATTTGCAATGATATTTTAATTAGGTAATTGTGGTTGTGTAGTAGTTCCATATAGTGCGGTATGAAATGAAATATATAGATTTTGAACGAATCCTGCCCGCGGATCTGAGTGTTCTCTCGTGCAAATTAGAGCCACGTGTTGACTTCAACAAGCAAAGTTCCTGAATCGCAGTTCGAATAAAGTCTTCGGCTATGAGTTTTTGCCAGTTTGGCCAGTTTATTTACTACGAATAAAGAGTTGTCAGAGTCCATGGAATTCCACTTTATAGTAATATTTCCTGTTAAAGTGACTTTCTAAGGTTCTTAAAGAACAAACGGAGATGTCATTCAGAGCCGAATTATGTGATTTAAATTTCATAACTTCTGGAGAAAGGTATTCCCCCCCCCCCTCTGTTAGTCCTTATATAATTGAGCTTATTTATCATTGCATGCGTTAAAATCTACCCGTTCCACTGCTTATAAATTAATTGTTTTGTTCTAGTGAAATAATCTGTGTGCCTGGCCTCCTTTCAAGTGAACAGCACGGCGGGGTATACCACGCAATAATTCTTTTACTATCATACAAATTTCAAATAGTAATTACACAATTTAAATTTAGCTTAAATGGTCTTGGGGTCTTTGAAACAAACAAAAATAGGATTTTTTGTTTCTTACTATTTTATATTAAAAGTTGTTTAATTCGTAATATTTTATTTAAATCGCATTTTTTAAAAAAATAAGGTATCTTACGAAAATATCTTAGCTGTCACCATATGCAGTATAAGGCTTTGTTATTAGCAACTTAATTTTATTGAAAATAATTTTTTTTTTACAGATTGTACTCAAGATTTTGAGAAAATATCAAGGTTGATTTGTAAGAAATTTAACATCGTTTATAATGGATCGTTAATGTAAGGAACATCTAAAATTTGTATACTTGAATAACGTCTAATAATATGTGCTAAATCTGAATATGTTTACATTATGTTTTTAAAACTTTCAAATTTTCGACTTTTATTACATTTTTCTTTTATGTTTATTTATATAGAAATCGACCAATTGCAGTCACTTCGTTTATATATCAATCTATATATTGTTGAAAAATTGTCATCGTGATAACTTCCGGAATACTCGACAAAATTTAAACAAATTGGAACAGTGTATTGATCTTGCAAATAACCTGGCTATAGTTCGTTAATCGAGAACATTTGATTTCGGTAATCCTTTCTTAAATATAACGTCTCATTGCAAAATCTGAATAACATTATGGTCAAAGGGCCTATATTTTCAGTTAATTAATAATACATGCTAATATTCTTCGATTTAAATACATTTTACACTGTTAAAAATTTGCATTAAACTGTCCAGTCATTAGACCGTTTTTGTAGAAAACGGTTACATAATCGTAATTTGACTATATTCTGGCTGTATTATTGCTCATTTTATGGTCAGAGTATAGTTAAATTACGGTTATGTAACAGTTTTCTACAAAAACTGTCAAATAACTGGACAGTTTGCTGCAAATTTTTAACAGTGTAGCGTTTACTTTTATGATACATACTAGAAGGAATTCATTACTTTTTATTGAAAGATTTGGATTCGTGTTTCGTTTTGAATTAGACTTAAAGAATACACGCATTGCAATCTATTTTTCCATGTATACACATCAATTTAACATTATTAGTTCCAAACTTTAAACATTCAAAATTCCAAACTATTTCGTTGCCCGACTTCCCATTTGGTATCCCAAGATAAAATTTACAGAAGAAAAGCCAAATATGACGTCAAAATTTTATATTCATATTGAAAATTTTGAATTTGGTACAATTTCTTGATGAAGACGACACCTAAGGTTAATCTTGTAACATAAATAATACAGTAGGACCCGTATTTAACGAGGAGCTCGGGACACAGAAAAATGCTCGTTAAATCCGGCCGCTCGCTAAATCCGAATCCAAGTTAATAACTAGTACGTTCATAAAAAAAAAGAAAAAAAAGAAACTTACGGGTATTACTGCTTGCTTATCTTTTTTGAGAAGTGGAAAAATATTCATCCAAAGTTGATTGTTTGAGTTTCCAAAATTTCGTTTCATTTAATTTTCGTCGTAAAGCAATTAATGCGCTAAATGTTGCATCGTCAGTATTTTTCATTGCTTAAAAACTGTTCCTGATTTTGCAATGACTCTGCAGCACAGTCACGTGTGGACGTTTTAAGTACAGTTTCTTCTTCCAAGTCACTATCACTTGCATTTGCCTGTTTCTGGACTTTTACCACTACCACGATCATATCCTCAGATGCCCGACGTTAAGACATCGTCATCAACGGTATTGTACTCATCGATGATTAAAACATAATCGTTATATCGATAAGTAAACTGCTCAATGCTATTTTGTTGGAACCAGACTGAGAGTGGCACGTTATCTTCATCTTCGAAATCATCTTCACTTCTGTCAATCCATCCAGCTTTCTTGTAACAGTTTTGGATACAGGACTGAGTTACACTTCCCCAAGCATCTGTCATACGGTGTATAGCGTCAAGAACAGAAATTTTAACTTTTTGATCTTTTTCATTTCATCATGAGAATGAATTGCTTTCTATAAGAGCATTTGAAGCTGTGAATAACACCTTTGTCGAGAAGCTGTAACACTGACATTAAGTTACGTGGTAAAAAAAAAGAAGTTTTTCTTCACAAGAGGAATGAGGAAATTCTAGAGAAACTTTGTTTTCTTTTTTTTTTAAATCATTATTGCCGTAATTAATTCATGCTTCCATAATTATTTCCCTCGTTAAATCCGAGGAAAGTACAAAAATTTGCTCGCTAAAAGAGTGTATTTCAATACATTTCTAAACATTATACCAAGCAAAAGACTCAATTTTCCTAACTAAGTCCGGAATCTCGTTAAATGCGGGCTCGCTATAAACGGGTTCGACTGTATTAAAAAACATAATTTGAAGTGGAATGATTATTTCCGTAATTTTCTGTGTCAATTTGAATATTAAAATGCGTGAGATGTTCTTTTTTATGGAGGACAATACGTTGAATTTCCGTAAAGATTTTTGTTTCTTAAAAAATTTCTAGAACATCGAGCAGCATAAACTTTCTTAAAATATATACTATCTAAGAGTAAATTAATATAATATTTCATTTGAGTGACATCCAATTTTCTACAACTACACATCCATGCAATTATTTTTCTGATTTTTTAAATATACAGGGTGCGTCCTAAATTCGTGAAAAATTAAAATATTCATAATAAATGAAATAATGCTCAGAAAAAAAATTCGGTTTGCGCGAATATGATCAGAGGGGCATAGGATTTTTTTCTCCCATGTATGAAAAAATGATTCCAAATGTAAGCGAAAGAGGGCGTTCATACGTGATACTGAGACGTTTTACGCAAATCAGGTAAACACAAACAGACAATGAACATGACACTGTGCATTTCCTAAATTCAGTATCCCATAATTCAATGAAATAGGATTTTTTGCGCCTTCAGTCCTTTCTCCATGCGAAACTTTTGGAATGCAGTAGTAGTGGATTCACCATTCTTGTAGAAAGGTTTAACAACCAACGTTCGATCTGGTAAGGATAGCATGCTCCCGAAATCAAATGCCGAATCCATTTCCAGCCAGTTGTTTAACACTTGCCTGAGTTGCATAAAACGTCTCAGTATGACGTGTGAGCGCCCTCTTTCTGTTACTTTTGTAATCGTTTTTTTATACATGGACAAAAATCCAATGTCCCTCTGATCCTATTCGCTCAAACTGAAATTTTTTCAGAGTATTATTTCTTTATTTATGATTTTTTTAATTTTTTAATTTTTGTAATTGATTTTTTATAGTAAAATATTCACTAGTTCTGTCACAATACCCATAGAAGGTGCAAAAAATATTCGAAGGAGAACATAATATTTTATTTATTTTCTTGGCTTCGAGATATTACCTTACCGAGAAAAAGATACATCTTGAAAGAGATTTTCTTTATTTTTCAAAGTATAGAGTCCAATTCGCTATACCTGTGCTTAAGAGAAGAGTTTAGAATTTTCCAAAAGTGAATCTCAAACGAAAAATTCACCTGTTTTTTGTACTATTACTTTGTGTAGTATATATATTTAATGTTCTGGATAATATATAATATTTGAGCTTGAGCAATATTTTTGAAATATTCCAGTTTAAAATTTTTTGAAGAATTATGTAGGAGAAATTTCTTGAGCAGATGAGACCCTTTAACAAGATTTATTTCATCTTTGTTTTTTTAAAATGCAGATTTTACTGAATAATGTCAATTTTGTGTGAATATATGTATATGTTCCGTGAAATATGTACCAGCCGGAAACTATTAAATTTAAAAATTAAAAAAACAAAATTTGAAATTTCTATTTCGAGTGAAAAAGTTAAAATGTTGTAACGGAGATTACATTTAATAAAGTGATTTTGTTTTATCTTTAATAACTAGCTACAAATAAATATATTTGTTATTTATATAACCTTGTTTTTGTTAACATTATAAAATTTTAAAGCAAATTGTAACTTTAAAACAATATTTAAAATTAAAATTAAAGTAATGAAAGTTGCATAGCTGCCGAATTTTACACTATTTCCTACAAATATTTTTTAAACTAAAATGTCTGATTTAATCTAAAAAAAAATACAGATTAAATAAGTCAAACATTTCTGTTTGATAATAGTGGAAAAGAGTAAAAGTTGGCAGCTATGAGTAAGGAAGAAATAACATATTTATATCACAATTCAGTGCTAACCTTCGATCTAACCATGTGATAAACAAAGTCAAAAGCGGACCAAATTTCATTTCTATAAAGTACTTTCTGTTGCAATATAACCTAGTAGCGCTTTCTGGAGAATCCAGTTCTTATTATTTATTTTTCTAAATGGAAATGTAGATACTGAAGTTCTATTTTTAAAAGACAAATGTTAAATTATTTACATGGAGACAGAAATAACTTTTTAACACTTTCCAACCTAGTTGAAAAGTGTTTATGACTTCGGTTTGTCTGGCCGTCTGGCCGTCTGCCGTCTGTCCGTGCTCTAACTCCCGTAAATATGCTCGGATTGCTCTGCAATTTTTATATGTTATAGTCGTTATCTATAGCATGTTCCCTGTTTCAATGGAAGTGTGCAGCACTTATAGATTTTGTACAGGGACACTCAAAAGAATTCCGTTACATTGCGGTCTATGGGGAAAAATCATTTGCGGTTTATTTAAATAATGTTTCACTATTTTAAACGCATTGAAATTTATATATATCACTAAGGTGCATTAGAAGAAGCTTAATATGGAAAAAGGTGTGCATAGCACTTATAGTTACCTTACAGGGATAGTCAAAAGAATTCCGTTACATTACGTCTATGGAGAAAAATCGTCTGCGGTTTATTTAAATAATGTTTCCCAATTTTAAACGCATTGAATATTATATATATCACTAAGGGGCATTACAAGAGTCTTACTACAGAATAGTGTGTGTATAGCAGTCATCGTTCATTTACAGGGACACACAATGAATTCTCTACTGTATGTTAACAATCATTCCTGGAAGTGAGTTTTAAGTTACCGAACGCGATTTTAATTTTAACTCGCTTTTTGTCTATTATGTGGTGTGTATAAATTCTGTAGATCCTATACAGGGAAGCACAAAAGTTCGCGAACACATTTCCGTATTATTTAACTCCAGACGGAGAAATTTATACTGTGCTAAGCGTTTCCTAACTGAACTAAAATTTAGCATCCTATGTAGTTTATATACAAATCTATAGATCCTATACAGGGCTGAATAAAAGTATTCGGATTACTCAGATGTTATCTTTTAGCTTATTAAACGGTATGATTTGTAAAATTATTTTGGAAGCGTTGGAAAGTGTTACATAATCTATGCTGGACGCATGATTTTTCATTCTTGTTTAATAAATCAGCGCAGAATTAATAAACTTTTAAAATTATTCATTAGATTAAAACAAATAAAAATTATATTACTTATGACGTTTGATGTGTAGTCTATATTTTGAACGTATACTCATTTAGAGAGCTTAAATTGGTAACTATAAAAGGAAATAATAAAATAAATCTAACAAAAAAATTAAATTTGTGATAAAATGTGCTTAATCTATATAGTTATTATTTTTTCGATAAAATAAATGAAAGGAAATGTTATTGCTCATTATATACAGAGCAAAAAAATGTAGACATGAAAAGCTTACATGAAACTGCACTAGATTATTTTTTAAACAAGTATTCTAATTGGTACATAAAACATATGAGTTCTAATTTTCCAACTAGGTGAAAAATGTCCGGACTAGAATTCAAAACAAGAATATCTTGGCTGAAGCTGACAATATTCTGCCAACCGAGCCAAGTTTCTTTAATTATTGAATTCATAAGATTTATTTAGAAATTAAAAGAATTGTGTTAAAATTAATCTAGTGTAATTACGTATCCAGTGTTTACGAGAGTTCCATTACCTGCGATTTATTCTGTTGAGATGATTCAGAAATCAGATCAGATGCCATGATGAGTAAAGATAGCTGGCTGAATTATGTCCTCTAAATTCATCCGGGATTGCTGAGCTGGCAGAGCATTGGCAACTTCAGCACATTGGTTCGAATCCTGGTCCGGACATTTTTCACCTGGCTCGGATATTACAACTCAAACATGAAACTGGCTTCAATCAATACTTTTGTTTCAGACTTCTGTACAATGGTTCAAATTTCATCCAAATTGGGAAACCACACTTTATATGAAGATGTGAAAATGTAGGATGTTTTCATTCAGGGTAGTCGCGAAAATTGCTTCCTTAAAATAAATGAATACTTCATTTAAGAATCGAAAGTAACCTGCCTGGAGCAGTTCAGAAAATACGAATCGTGTTTTGAGGAAGCTGTTTCCATTGAAAAATTGTGTTTTTCTTACACTCGATTTCCCACCTCTCCAGGGCAAGAAAAAAGGTACCCATTTTTTTTTTAAATACACACAAATTAAAACAAAACGTACAGGAGATATAACTTTTTTTCTATAACATTGCTATTGAAACAGAGGTCCGAGAATTTGAAGGAATGTCCTGACACAATTTATTTAAAAGTAAATAAAATAATTGTTTTATATTTATATTTATGTTTACTTTAACTTGGTTTTCCATGTAAAGATGGAATTCTGTAATAGAATCATCTCTTACTTCCTGATATGCGAGAATTAACAAACAAATATGTACAAAGGCGTGTTTCGAATATTCGCGTTTTCCCACCTCCCCAGAGCAAGAAAAACGTACACATTTTTTTTTTTTTAAATACACACTATTTAAAACAAAACTTAAAGGAGATATATTTTTTTTTCATTAACATTGCTATTGAAACAGACAGAGGTCCATAAATTTGAAGGAATCTCATTAAACAATTTATTTAAAATAATTGTTTTGTATTTATATTTTCGTTTACCTTAACTTGGTTTTTGTATGAAACGATGGAATTTTGTAATAGAATTTTCTCTTACTTCCTGACATGATAGAATTAAAAAATATATATGTATACATAGGTGTATTTCCGACGACAATACAACAATTTAATATTTACCATAATTTTCGGCGAATAATTCGCGAATCAAACAATCATGTTTTGACATAGAAATTTTCTTTTATAAAATGTAACTTGCTAGATCGATGTAAATATTTGACATCAATCATTGAATAAAATTTCTGGGTTCAAACAGAATTTTTTGATCTGCGGATTATACGCCGGAAATTACGGTAACTATAAATTAATAATTCATTTTAAACTCATTTTTCCTTTAGCCGGATGCGGGTGATAAATCGCCAAATAATCTTTATAGTTACAACTATTTATGAGTTACAATAATGGAGTTAATTAAGCGACAAATCGTTATCGCCAAAATATGCCAACTGGCTGTGAAACTGCAACAACGAAATATTTAAACGTAAAAAATTTTTTAATGCAAATTAAAAAAATAGTGTAATAATTAAAAAAGTACACTTTTATTAAGATAAACATTAAATGCTTATAAAAATAGTGTTTAAAAATCTATTTTTTATTTTATTCTTATTCATTTAAATTCTAGTCATTCTAATGCAGTGTAGGATAATGAATGCGAATTTACCCCTATGCATCATTGTATGTTAGATCCAAAAAATCTACCTAAATAATTCCGAAATAAATTCCTCCTTTTAAATGTGAATTATCTGTTTCCAGTTTTAACTTTTGCAATTGACATTTTCAAACAATGTCGAACAATTTCTATTTCTGCAACCGGACGAAATTGTTTTACATCACAACTAATTACTTTATTATATTATGAGAAATTTACAGACATAGAGGTGTAAGTCAGATTTTCTTAAATGCTGGAAAACAAGAATTTTCTAGTAAATCTACAAAAATACTTTCGTGGACCATTTTCAGACACGTTTCTTGAAACTAGCATTTACGCCGATAATAGCTGACCATCCCGGCGTATCCCGGACCCATGATATTAACCTTAAATAAACCTCAAATTTGTATGATTTTATATATTTTACCTTTCCCGAACAAATCTCATAACGAGAGACAGTAAATTGTACGCTGGTTAAGTTTATATGTTTTATTTTTCGTATTTTGATTTCCGAACTGGACGCAGAAGAAATACGAAAGTCACGAGATTGACATGATTTAGATGTGGTCTGGTACATTGTTTTTCGTATTTCCATTTCCTGATTGTGTAAAGATTTTTAAACATTGCATAAAATAGCGAAAAACCCCGAATCAGAAATGATTTTTCTTTTGAAAAAGTTAATATTTATATTTTTTAAGAAAAATTGCACCGTTGTCGAATAGCAGAAGGTAATTAAATGAAGTGGGTATTTTTTATTTTCTCGTAATTTTAATAGTTAAGTCGATGACAGCTTGGAAAGACGAGGAAAAAAAAACAAGAAAAATGACATTTCGAAAAGAATATAGTTTTTAAATGGTTAATATTCGACGTTTTTTAAACGGATTACATCGTTAAAAAGGTTAATGCACCCTCTAATTGTGCATATTTTTGTTTTTCTGCATTTTGAATTGTGAAGCTGATGGGAGCTTTGAAAAACGCGAAAAATGAGCCTTTTGCACTTCCTTTCTTCTCTGCTAGCGACGCCCAGAAACTCCGCGTGCGCTACTTTGAGAAGAATTTTGTGGTGTTGTGTATTGTGATGAGGATGTCTTTTTGTTCGTTGTGGTTTTTAATTAATATGCCGTCCAATTACCAAAAAGAGAAAATATGTGCCTCAGGTGCATTCGAACCTGCCTTGGACTATCCTCGTCCAAATTTTCAAACATTTACATATGATACATTTTCCTGACCATCTCACAAACAGAGATAAACATTTTTCTTTTATTATTAGAGATTTCTATGTTTAGAGTTAATGGCAAGATACACTTTCTACACTTAACTCAATTTTTCAAATTCATGGCATACACAACACTGCCTTTCGCCACCTCATATTTAAATGCCCTTTTCCGTGGAATATCGACATATTAATCTGCTGTTGTGTTATACTTTACAATAGTAAATACAAATCCATCTAACGAAGAAATCTATTCAAAATAGCTTTTCCATTTCCTCTATTAGAGTATTGTGCAAAGAACAATAAAGAAAACACAGTTTGAGTTTCACTTAATTGTTTCAATCAGCGAAATTACAAGGTTAATTTTAAACCGCATGTCAATTTTTTTTAAATGAATGAACCACTTATTTTGTCCGTCATATAAAATGTTTATTTGTTAATGTTTGCTACAAGTAAAAATAGATAACATTTTAATTCTCTAGTATTTTAATAATGTGACGTAATAAAAATGAATAAATACGGTAAATTATGTTAAAGTAAAAAACTCTAATCCGGAATTTCTCCAGAAATTGCTTTTTAAATTACTCAGTTTTATGCTATTAAATTTGTATTCTTAGTCTTGCGTATGAGATAAAACTTTTTTTTCGTTTATCCCTATCAGAAACAGAAAGCAAAATTGACATGCTAAAATACAATATTATTTTAGTACTATTATTTTTATTTATTTTTTTTTTTTTTGGGGGGGGGGGATTTAAATAAAAAATTCGTTTCATCGTATTTAATATAAAAACTAAATAACTATTCAGTATGTATCTTAATAAGAAATTTAAAAAAAAAATCTATGTTTAAAAAAAATAATTTTTAATAAATTGTGAAATCGATATTTAAATATTAAATGTCTTGAATATTGTTGAATTTGACGTTAATGACTGCCCGAGTAATTTCGAAATTAATTTTCCTTTTCAAAGGATTGGTAATGTAGAAATTACTTGTTTCTAATTTTAACTTTTATAAATGACATTTTCGATCGATTTCCCTTTTCGAAAAATACCTAGTCGAAGCAGTTTTGCAGCTCAATGCATTATTTTATGAGGTTATATTTGAATGTCTTTTCCATCGGAATGCCGACAGATTAATTTGATTTTAAGCAGAATTTTGCAAAAGTAAATGTTGAAATACCTTTCAAATACATTTGGTTTACTTTTAATATTTTTTGACTATCTTAATTAATTACCGTGGAGCGTTCATATACTAGTGAATAAACAATTAAGTTCCGCTTAATTGTTTCGATCAGATAAACTGGGGAGTATATCTACGTTATTTAAAAATATATCGTTAAAAAAATAAATTGCTAAACTTTTAACGGCAACAGAACCAAAAGATTACGCACGAACAAAAATTCTCCCCAAAACATTTTAAAGAAGAGCAAATTATTTATTTCTAGGGATTTTCTCTTTTTAGAAAATTTTACTTGGCAGCATAAAGTGATCTTCATTTGTAATTGCGTAACATTTTTTAAAAGAGAACAATTTTTGCAATAAAAGTTATATCTCTTAAAGCAATGTGTGATGAATAACATATTTCAAGATTTTCTATTAACAAAATGTTTAATATCTTAAAAGAATAATGCAAGACACAAACGGTTACGTAAGTGTAATATAACCTGTTTAAAGAATTTCTGAAAAAACGTTTATTTTCTGCGCGTAATTTCAGGTAACATACTGAAGAACATTTTGCATTGTATTAATTAGTTTTAACTCTACCCGCTATCAACACAAATTAGTGATTTTCAGATGTTACCAATTCTTAATCTCTAACACAAGAAATCTTATATAAAAAAAAATATGTGATTACATACAACTTTTTATACTGAAAACATAATTGCAGTATTAAAGTTCTGAAATCAATTGGGAATCAAACTGAGACCTACAGCTTGTTGCAATGAATTTGTTCCTTACTTTAACAAGATATAACTACTGAAAAAATGACTTTGAATGTTTGTCACTTTAGCAATTAATTACCTATGGCAATGGACGTGAAATAAAGCTACTGAAGTTGTTTCCTGCCTGCTTAAATATTTATTAATTTATTTATTGTTGAAATTTCTCAAAATATAAATTAATAATTTCAATCCCATTTGAGAAACTTTTATCCGATTTAATTAACGTTAGTGGAACTATTAAGAGTACGCCTTGGACGACAAGAAAACCTTAAAGCTTTTCTGTACAAGGAAACAGGATTCAAAACATCTATTTTTTGTGCGATTCACAAGTACTGGTGTAAAGTAAAGTCCGAGTGCGCTCAAATATTGTTTGAACGGATAAAGATAGAATTGTTAAAAAAATGTCTATCTATATAGCAAAATGACTATGCGCTATTTTATGACAGGGACTGCAGTGTTAGTAGTGGCAAAACCTAAACTTTATCGACCCTATATCGAAAAATATGAGAAATAGTGAAAAAATGTGAATTATATAATAGCAGAGAGTACTCAATTTAATATGAACATACCGTCTTACATGTAAAAACAACTTTATTAGAAGTTCTAAAATGTTAATATTTTGATAACCGATCACACGCTTAAATACGTCCCTAATCACTTGAAGAAGTGTTATATTATAATAAGAGAATAACGTCTTAGTTTTATTTCCTAACAGAACAACACTTGTAAGCAAGGTACAATTATTATAATAAGCAATTCATGCTACGTATTCTCAATCTATCTATACTCGACAACGTACACATGCACTAACATGCATTTACAACGATTTTGGACTTTATTTTGCACAAGTATATACTTTATAATCTCACGCAAAATAGTTGTTTTGCACCTTGCTGTTTTTCCTTATACAGATGAGAACCGAAATTAAAAAAATGTTTTCTTGTCAATCAAGGTGTTGAGAACACCTTGTGACATAACGGTAATCAAATCAAAACAGTACACCTTTGGAAATACAGGTTTTTAAAAATTCGGTTGAATTTAATATTTGAGGTGAATTCAAAGATGAGTAAATTAATACATATTTAAGCAGGCAGGAAGCAATATCCTGAGCTCTATGGCATGCTCCATGGCATCCATAGGTAATTCATTGTTAAAGAGATAAACATTCAAAGCTGTTTGTTCAGCAATTAAAGTTTATTAAAATAACCAACAAATTCATCGCGGCAGGCTGTATGACTTAGTTTGAGGCCAAGGGTGATATATGGGCACATTTTTTTTAATATTTAATAAGCCAATTATGTTTTATAGCACAAAAAGCTTTAAGGGATCACATATTTGAAATATGTAAGTGTGTTCTTGTGTCATGAGTTGTAAGTTGACAAACTTGATGATATGAACATTTTTCTGCGACAATAAAAAAGTTAATTTATAGAAGCATTCCTTGTGTCCCAACAATAAAACTTCTGAATCTGACAATTTGCAGATGTGCGTTTCACACTTATATTTATGTCTTGTAGCGATTACTTCAAAATTTAAGATGGTTAGAGCAACGACCATATCAACAGAGAAATTATTTGCAATACAACATTATTGGCAATAAGACATTCCTAGTATTGCCAATACTGAAAAAGATATAATCAAGACAAACAAGATCAACCCCTTCCCCATTACTTTGCTTTTCATGACATATGCGCTAAATTGGTCCAAAAGTATTTTTCCGCACAATAAATGGAAATAATATATAAATATTAAAATAATACTTTCATTTATTCAAAATTATTACTCTAAATTATAAAAATATATTTTATGCAAAAAAAAGAGTAATACAAAAAGAAAAAAGCATTATATAATCTTGTATTGTCATGAGTTTTGTTTTCATAAATCCTGTTGTTTTTATCTTATTTAAAGCTTTTTTAAATATTATTTTGGAAAACGTACAGAGCAAAACAAACCAGATCTTGTCTTTTTAATATGGATTTTCAGTTTTAAATTAGTATAATTAATCATTAGAGTTTTCATTTGAAAATCTTTTTATGACAAACGAAATTAATGCGAAAGACAATAGGATAATTAATCAGTTTGAACATGTTTAGAACTCTTAATATTCTATAAATTGGTAATTATATTATTTTCCTCTTTATCGATATTAATCGATATTCTGCTTATCTTTATCGATGCTATTCTTATCTTTGTACTGGCAAATTTACTTTTAAATTTAGTAATTTTATTTTTTTAATCAAACAGTAATCTTTTAAGAAAGTTGTGTTAAAAAATATACGTCAAGACAATCATCTGGTTTTATGTAGAAAAATATTAAAACAGTCTAAAGAGAAAAAAAAAGATTTATGTAATGATATTTTATATAGACAGGAAGAAAAAAAAATATGTAAAGAGTGGTTGTTCAGGCATTGTTTCAAAGTATGAGCTAATATTCAAATCTCCGGAAAGGTGTGTAACAGATTATGCAGCGAAAAATTAATAAAAAGTTTGCAAATATCCTTAAAATTGTCATTTTGAGAAAATAATTGTCAAAGGTAATAGGAAATTATACGATGAAAGAGTAAATTAAATTTTATTTTATAAGTAGCTGATCCGTTCGGCGTTAACCGGGCCCGTGATAATAAATTTGAACAAACTTCACGTTTGTAGGATTTTATATCTTTAATCCGATTTTGTAGGAAATTATAATTTCAAATAAATAATTCACGCAAAAATAATTGATATTTAGTGAAAAAGAAACCGTAACAAGGCATTTTTTTCCCTTTAGTTCATGTTGTCTGAACTCTTTGAAATCTATATCGGTTATAAATAAAACTGTTTTGTAAAAATTTCGTAATAATATAGTCTTATCTAGTTGTAAAATAATTATGTTTTCTTCTCGCTTTTTTTTCTTTGTTTGTTTGTTTTCGCGTCAGCTCCTTTAACATTAAAAAAAATCTCATTTTGCGAATTTTTTGAAATTCCAGTTTATTATAAATATAACTCTTTTTAAATTTTTGTGAAAAATATGCATATTTATTTAGTAGTAAAAAGATGAGCCGAAGCAGAGTGAACCACGCCGAAACACTTCGAAAATTTCTCAGATTTTATTTTTTTATTCTTCTGCACGTCCTAATGTTACGAAAATTTTATAAGTGGTGTAAATATTGTCTACCGGGATGCTCCAAAAAGGTTGCGTCGGAATACGGACGTTTAGTTACTTTTAGCGTAGAAAAAGTATCGTCTCCGTGAGGCTCAAAATGACCTGCGTTTGCTGGTGTTTTTGAAAATGTTAAAATTCGTACTTTTAAAAAACGATTTAATATTTGATTAGAAGAATGTGTTATCATTTAAAGTTCTTTTTTTTTTTTTTTTTTTTTGGGGGGGGGGGGGGTTGTTGATATCTTTAAAATTGCGCCCTGGTGGTGCGATAACATAAGAGAGAAAACGACATTTATTGTGAAAATAATTTAACGATATTTTTTTGAATAGATGGCTGCATTTGAGACGCAGGAGTAAGCTCTTTCTATGTCGTTTAATTTTTACCGTATCGAATGGTATTGCCGTTTTCGGAAGATTTAAAACTAAGAAATAACACAAAAAATAAACTCGTGTTTGCTTCTTCAATCCCTCCCGAATCGTATTCTGGGCATGCGGTAATGCTTTTGCCGGCTCGAAAACAAAGATATAAGTTTTTGATGAGTTTTTAATTAACATCTCGGCTAATTATCAAAATATTAAAATTCTGAGCCTCAGGTACATCAGGACATACCTTGGACTACTTAAATCAAAATTTCAGACCTGTGCGAGCTGCAGATTTTGCCAGCCATCGCCAACAAACTCACACACAGATAAAACTTTCTTTTATTAGTATAGAAAGACAATGTTACTTATAATAACATCTTACAATATTTGAATAACTGAAGTTTCTGAAAATAAAAACACAAGTGTATATATCTTAAACACTTGCTTTTTTATTTCGGTTGAAAATTATCATACAAAAATGCAAAATAAAACGCACTTCCTTTATTTTTTGCTTCATAAATTTAATAAGTGTACAATTTTTCCAAAAATATTCATCTGTATTTTAAGAAGAAATGGATAATAAATTTCAAATAATTATACAGCAAGGATTTTTGCGAAATTGAGTAATTATTTCGAGTATTTTTGGCAGATTATATTTACTTTGCCATTTTATTCTAGTGCTAATTGAAAAAGTATCGATCGTGAATTTCAAATATTTATACGTGAAGTAATCTCTAAAAATCTTTTAGAAGTTAATAGAATTTTCTAAGCTTAGTATTGAAAAGTATTTATTCAAATTTCACCGAAGTTACAATATTCTATATTCGATTAAGGATGTATTTCACAACAATAACAATTTTTAAAATTTATTTGTCAACGGTTACATTTTAGTCAAATATAAATATACGCATATGTGTACATTTGTGAATACATACATAAAACGCATATATATATGTGTGTATGTGTGTGTGTGTGTGTGTATGCAATTAACACTATTTTTGGTGTTACGAATTTTTACCTAATACGGATGACAGCCGAAATGAAACAGATTTTTTCTTGCCAATCAAGCTGGGGTGGTAGTAATGGTAATTAAATCATAAGTGCCTCTTTGGAAATGCAGGTTTTTAAACATGTGGTTGAATTTATGAAAATCTTATAACTTTAATATCGATAAAGATGAATATCATATTAATATCAATTCATAGAAGTCTCCAATTTTTAACGATACTCTGTATAGCGACAAATGCCGGTAATTGAAGAGCAATTTAATGTAATTCTGCTTAGTGAATTTTTCCGTGCATATCGCCGGAATGTACGGATCACAATACGTGACATTATATCGAAGTTTAACAATGAATACCGTATATTTTTAAATTTAAACCACATATAGTGAAACTTTGTCCTATGTCTTCGTAGATTTTGACGAAACTACTGAAAAAAATACAATTTGTCTTATCTTTCTTTAACAGGCATTGCTCAGCGCTTTAACGAAACTCTACTATTTAAAGATAGAAAATTTTATATATATACTAGCACACTCGACCGGCGTTGCCCGTGCCCGTGATAAAACATTAAATGAACCCCAAATTTTTTAACTATATCTTTAACCCGCTTTTGTTTGAATTCATATTTTTATTGACAAAATTGTGAAAAAATACTGGTAATTATTAGTGATAAAAGTGCTCGTAAGAAAACATTTTCAACTTTTTTCACGGAGGGTCTTTTCATAGTTTACAAAAAATAGTTTTTGTTGTCAAAACCCTTTGAAATTTTTAATGGTTATAAATATAAAAGTTTCTTTTTCGGTTTTCGCGTTGGGCCCGTCGACATAAAAAAAAAATAGTTTTGTCGTCCGAACTCTCTGAAATTTTAGTCGTTTATAAATATATCTGTTTCAAGTGCTCTATAAAATTATGTGAAATTATATGGATATTAAAAAGTGAAAAGTTATCCGAAGCCGAGCGAGATCTCACAGAAACACCCCCTTATTATGAAATTCGTCAAAAATTTCTCAGATTTTATTTTTTGTTAAATATTTCTTCTTTCGAAATGAAGTAAATATTGTCTATACCTAGATGCTCGAAAAGGATTGTGGCGAAATACGAACGTTTAGTTAATTTAGCTTAAGAAAACAAATCGTCTCGTGTGGAGCGAAATGCACTGCGTTCGCCGGTATTTTTGAAAGGGTTAAAATGTTATGTTTTTTAAAACTACCGTTTTTAATTATACCGTCGATTAGGAGACAGTTTAGGTATTAAGAACATTTTTGGTTTGTCTGTATCTCTAAGATTGCGCTCTTGAGGGGTGTTGCCGTACGATGGGACAAATTCACCTGGGGAAAACATTTTCAAAAATGTTTTCAAAAAGATAACATCATTTTATTTCGAATTGATTGCGGTATTTGAGACGTAAGAGTGCGATTTTTTAGAATATATTTTTCGTTTTTAAATAAACGAAATCGTTTCATCGATAGAAGTTAAAACAGAATTGCGAAATAAACAAATTCTTCATTCAAATGGTTCTTCATTCTCGTTCGCTGCAGTAAATCGGGTTCTGTTCATGGGTGAGTGCTAACAGCCAGCTCGCAAACAAGGAGATGAGTTGTCGATCAGTTAATTAATATTTTTGTTAATTATTAAAATATTAAAATTCTGAGACTCAAGTGCGTCAGGAGAAGTCTTGGACTAACCTTACCTAAATTTTCAGACTTCTATGTACGCTAGATTTCGCTAGCCATACAGACACACACACACACGTACACAGAGAGAGAAACTTTCCTTTATTAGTATAGATATATATACAGGGTGTCCCTAAACTCATGGTACATACGCTAGGGGGGTGATAGAACACATCAAGGCAAACAATATTAAATAGGAAACTAATGGTCCCAAACGTCTTCCGAAGGAGATAGGCGCCATTAAAGTTTAGGGTCCAAAATTTCAAATGATTATAAAAAACGGAAAAATTGGTCGATTCATTTGCGGTTTTCTCTACAACTATTCTTTATGTCAGTATTTTCTTAAAAACAAATTTTAAAGATAAAGTTTAAAAAAATGCCGATAGAGGGCGCTTTAGTCTTTGGAGTAACGAAAAACTATTTTTTACCGTTATTTTTTGTATCTCATTAAATGCTTTCAAAAGCACTCTCAAAAATGAATACTCAAATTTCAAGAAATTTTCTTCGTTTCTGACGAAACGGTTTCCTTGGAAATCCTCCGAGCAAACATTTCGTCAAATCGAGTAAATTTGCATCCTCAAAATTACGAAGAAATCAGTTTCCTTAAATTGTTTCTTTGACGAAAGTTCCAAAAAAAGGTTGGTGCTGCCATCTATCGGAGTTTTTAGAAGCATCTTTAATTGACTAGGGCAAAAATAAGATCACTTGGGATTCGATCGGATTCGAACACGCGATGTTTAGCTTGGCAGCTAAGTGCTCTAACCGCTTAGCTAGCGTGACTTCGGAATTATTTTATTTTAAATGTATTTATGGGATGTTGATGTGTGTTTATATATTTTTAAAAAGCAGATTGTATTTTTATCGGTGCTGTTATACTTTCTGCATGTTTTAATTACTAAGGCTAGATTATTATTATGGTTTTTCTATGGTTAATAAATAATTAGAAAATGGCTTGATTAATATAATTTATTAGAGAAATTTCCTTTGTTCAATGAATGATTAAAATATGGTATAATTAATTTGTTGATCAGAATAAATTAATTTTGAAGTGCATATTTTGGAGGCGAGTTCATAAATTTTAGCGGATAAGATTACTGTTTATAGAGGGGGGTCAGTTATACATATTTTAAATTTGATTGTTATATGAATATATTTGTTAAATAAAAAAGAGCTCCTAAAATTGTGATTTTTTTTCCATTGGGAAAATGTTGATGCTTTCGGTCGAAAATGGACCAAGTGATGTTCGCATTTTACTATTTTAACCGTTTTTAACGAAATTCTCTAACTTTAGAAGAATTTTTTAAGCGTTTTTAACGAAATTCTGTAATTTCAGAAAAAATTATCTTTGAATAGGCAATAGAAATGCATAAAATCGTTACAAAAAGGATAGACGCAAATTATCAGATATAAAAAATAAAGTAGAAATTTGGTACATTCCTGTTATAGCGGCCCCCAAGTATGAAATATTTTTGTTTCTGTTTTCATTAATATATTGTAAATTTAATACTTGCGTGTATTTTTTTTGAACGATTTTGTAACAAAAATAATCTGGGTGGGAATGGGGAAACATTTTTGTCAAATATTTGAGATTTTCCATTTCATTAAAAATCACTTAATTTTGAGACGAAATAATTGTCAAAAATGACGAAATATAGCTCAAGAATTGCGGAATCGTCAAAAGTAAGAGTTTTATTTTTGACAGCGAGGTAACAGTTTCGTCAAGATATTTGAGGATTCGCGTTTCGTCAAAAACCACGGGACTCTGTAACGAAATGATTGTCAAAAATAACGAAATGAGGCCTGAGGATTGCAGAATCGTCAAAATTGAGTGTTTTATTTCTGAGAGTGAGCTTAGACTTAAACTTAAATTCTGAGCTCAAAATCTGAATCGTTGGGAGTGATTAAGTAGCGCAAACTGACCTGCGTTCAGGAGTTGGAATTTGAAACACCTCCCTCCCCCCCCCTCCCACTCCTGAACACAATTCAATTATTCCCGATCTTGGTGTAGCAGACCAGGCGGAAACAATATAGTTGTAATTTTCTAACTGGACGAAAAATGTATGAATCCAGCAATTTTTCCGTTTTATATAATTATTTGAAATTTTGGACCTTAAACTTTAATGGCGCCTATCTCCTTCGGAAGACGTTTGGGACCCTTGGTTTCCTATTTACTATTACTCGTCTTGATGTGTTCTATCACCCCCTAGCGTATGTACCATGAGTTTAGGGACACCCTGTATATTGATACAATATAGCTTCTTGAACGCATTATAATAAAAAAAAAAATTATGGAGGTTTTTTTGTTTTAAATATTTCGAGCTTGTATTAATAAGGCCTACTGCAAAACAGAGTGTAGATGATTTTTGATCATGGATTTTTTTTTTAATTCTTCAATTCATTTTAGTGGAAACGATATTTATGCCTTTATGTTTAAAGAATAAAATCAGAAAATTCTTTTTTTTCCTCTTATCAGTGAAAATATACAATAACTCTTAAAATAAGTTTCACTTATTTTACGTATATAAACATAAAACAATTTTTTTACTTACAACATAACGATAAAATTGAAATATCGTCATAATGAGTCGGAGAATTTTTTTTTCACCAGATGTTTAAACATAATTATCCTAGATAAAAAAAATAAATCAGAAGATTAAACAAAAAAAAAATTAAGCCCTAAAAAACAAATTGTTTTAAACGTTTCTTTTAAAAATCTTTTAAAGCACAGTGTAAAAAATGATTGTCAAATTCACTGCATTTATTCCAGTAAATCGCAACGTGATATTTCCGTATGTAAAAATACCGCAAATATAACAGTAGATTTAACCAGCGTTTTCGCTTTCAAAATCCTTTCATGCGAACAACCAATCAGATCACATCATTCATTTTCTAATCGGCGCCTGCGCGCAAAGACATTTTACTAGCATGATCTGCGCAAGGAACTTCTATTCAAAAGTACGTGCTCTTTCCCGCGCGACGGCGAAAGCGAGCAAAATGGTGTGTTTCTTGACTTACGCTTAGGAGCCTGCATTGTTTATATATCAGTGTTTAATTACAAATGGTATTTTATCTTTGTATTAGATAAACGTAAGCTTGTAATTCTAGTCCAATTATCTAATATATATATATATATATATATATATATATATATATAATATATATATAAAACTTTAAGTAAAATTTAACCATTGAAACATAAGAAACTGACCACATACACTGAAATATATATATATATTATCTAAATTCTTCTCGCCCTTCAGAATTGAAGTGTTTCTTTTTTTAGTACTGCAAATATACTCTCTCTATATATAATGTATTTACACATAGTATTATAATGAATATTTGATGTCTCAGTTTTGCCACATTAAAAAAATTCCTATTAATAAATTCTGAATTCTTATATATATCATATACAAAGCAGTAAAGAAATGTTTTATATGGGATTGAATTTCTATACATAAAATAATGAATTCCAATGTTTTTCAAACAAGCGATGAACTTTATGACTATTCTAATAGTCATCTAAAAATGAAAGTTGATTAAAATGAATGATTTAAAAAAATATATAGCTTTTAAAATTACAGCAGCTATTGTGATAATTTGTACGGAAATATGACTGTTCAAATTACAGAACTTTTTGTGGTAATTTGTACGGAAAAATGGCTGTGAAATTTACTACATTTATAACCGTTGAAATGACGGAAAATATGCGATAAAATTTACATCGATTTTTACTGCTGTTTTTACGTAAAAACTGCTGGCAACATTGCTACCTGCAGTTTTTGCCGTAAATTTGACGGATTTTTTTTTACAGTGCAGTAGAAGCAACTTAATTATGATTATCCTAATAATGAAGATATTTAGGTTATTGAAAATAGCTGTTCACCGAAGCATGGTTTCATTTCTAACAGCACTTTAATAATTTAAAGAGACGAACAAAACATTTTAGTTATTTTGGAAATCATACTCGAAATTTATAAAGCATTTTAACTTCATATAATACATTGTTTCAATAACAATATGCAATGATACACATTGCAATGCATATCATGTTAGTACATGAAAAATATTTACTCATATTTTCAGTAGGAAACATAAAAATTGTAACTCTATTTTGTTGATTACAAAACTAGACGTTAAAACATATGTATATTACGTCTTTTCAAAAATAATATGCTAACATTTTTTAAAAATTATTATATACCTATTACATTTTCTTTTATAATATCTTCCAAAATATGCTCTACATTCTATTATCAATAATAATTTACAACTGAAGTACTACTTAAAAAAAAAAAAAAAAAAAAAAAAAAAAAAAAAAAAAAAGCGGAGAAAATATCGTATAAGCAAACGGATAAATTCGCACAATTCTTATTTTTCATTGACCTTAAAAAAATTAATTTGTTCGATAATAATGCATCGAAATCAAACGTTAAAAACGGACAGGAGGTGAAATGTAAATTTTAATTGGGAAAGAGCTCATTTAATCGTATTTAAATTCGTTTTATCTATATTATAAGGGACAAACGTGTCCGTGCGTAACGCTGACGTCATTTTTCGAATGACAACACTTGATAATGGAATTTCGGTTTTGCGATTTTTTGTACTGCAATTTAATATAGGGGAGAACGGGGCAAGATGACTATGTTAACAATTTTTGTTTTTTATTAATTTATTTTGAAGTAATAGTAAAATTAATTTTACATGAACAGATAGAGTATACCTTTGTAGTATTAAATACATTACCATTTAATTTTTCAAATAAAAAAATAAAGGATAATTTTATTTTTTTCATAACATTAACAAATCGTCATCTTGCCCCAGTACTGGGGCAAGATGACTTTGGCCTTGGGGCAAGATGACAACGCTGAAAAATATTGAACATATTTTATCTTTTGAATATCTTACATGGTTTAACAAATGACAACTGTGTTTTAACATCTTACAAAGTATCAAACTAAGCATAATGCATTGATTGTAACGTAATTTTGAAGTGTTTAGTTGTGCAGCTAACAATAGTCACAAATAAAAATGCCATTTTCATAATTGGAACATTCCTCATGCCACCACTCTTGGCATTTACAGCGCTGGATCCATTCTTCTGTTGGTGGGTCACAATGCCGGAAGTTGGCCTTAAACGCTTTTTGAATTTTTTGGGAGGAGGGGGACCAGCGGCGGAGGGGGGAGGTCTTGACCCCGTCGAACGGTACTCTCCTCGTACCGATCGGATGCTTGGAAGTGGAGATACGGACGCCGATAGGGTTTTTCTTTCGAGAGGCTAGGGGGAGCTTAGAGGATGGCAAAAATGTTTTCCTCTGGTCGCCCCCTTTCGAACGGCACCTCCCCCGATCCCATGCGCCCCTTAGCCCCAGAGGAGATAGAAGCGCAAGGTCGTGCGAACAAACACACAGACTCGTCATCTTGCCCCGGACTGCCTGTTTAAAAATATTCGTTTTCATTGCCATGAAGGAAGGCGATTAATTGACATTTATTCATGGTAATAGGTAGTATTTAAACTAAGTTACTCATAAATATTAAAGAGAAACGATATATCTTACTTGTATCTGTAGCAGAGCTTATTTACACATGCATAAAAGTTATAACGTGGCAGCGGAAAACAAGCAAAGCTTCACAACTGACACAAAAATGGCGATTTCAGCGTCTCTATAGTATTGTTTAACGAACGGCCGATAGGAGAGTTAGTAGTGTCCGGTTGATGCTGCCACCTAGCGGAAAACGGAAAAATTAAGACATTCGTCATCTTGCCCCACTCTTCATCTTGCCCCGGTCTCCCCTATTTATAAAGATCGACATTTTCAGTTTTTACACCGTTATATAGGAACAAAATCTACTTTCAAATGCAAAATGTCTGACAACTATATCACAATTTACTCATTTATAATAGCATTTAAATTAAATTTCAAGCATGATTTTTTTATGTATCTCTATCGCTTTCAGGCGATTACAAAATATAAATCCGTTTGTACTTTAAATAATATAAAAAGTTCTGTATTTCTTTCCAGCTAATACTACATAACGAAATAAAAAAACTCCATTGAGCAATAAATAAAATAGTAATAAATAAAACACAAATTTAACAGACGTGTAATCAAAGTAACAGCTTAAAACAGCTGAAATTATCAGAGTAAGAAAAACTGCTGCATATAATTAAATGTTTAGCCATTTCTTCGGCTATTAACTTCTGGCACGAGGCCAGTACGAAATTATCTCTTTTAGAAAATTTCAAAATTTTATTTGAATGTATAATTCACATATTTCATATAAAAATGCTCTTTGGTGTTGTTAGCTACAATCTAAAGAAATATTAAATGTAAAACTTTTATTACAGTTTTAAATTTAAAAAAAAAATGGTTTTCGCCTATATTCTCTATCTTGGGAAGCCCGGGTTTGATGCCCTAGTTTTAATAATAGAAATAAATCTGTAAGTCTTATTAATATAAAAATTTAGTTTATCAAAAACATTCCATTTATCATGAAAAAAAACTAAAGCAATCAATAAAACCTTTAAAAGAGTGTTAGAATATTCTAATCATAGATTTATATTGAATTGTTATTATTTCAGTTTTCAGTTTAATACAATTTTGTTCGTTTGACTGTGAATAGTTCTTTTAGCTAGCTTTCTGTCAGGTCCGCCACCTAAGTTTATAAATATACTTGTAAAGTTCCATGTTTTGTCAGTAGTTGTATGTTAAACACATACAGTCATTTTCGATCCTTTCTTATTTTGTCTTTACGAGCTGGAAAGACCGAGCTATGCTCGCTCAAAATTAAATTTGAGTTCAAATATCATGACCCATGACCAAAATGACCCACTAATTCAATTTTCTCGAACATGTGACTTAGCCCGACAGTCTTCTCGTGCCCAAAAAGCATAGGATGCAAAATTTAGTGTAAATAGTCTGAGCCGTTTTTAAGATAAAATAGCTTAACCCAAAAACGACCCATGACCAAAATGACCCACTAATTGAATTTTCTAGAACATGTGACCTAGCCTAATAGTCTTCTCGTTCCCTAAACCTGTAGGATGCTAAATTTATTTCAAATCCTCTGAATTGTTTTTAAGATAAAATAGCTTCACCCATAATGACCCATGACCAAAATGACCCACTAACTGAATTTTCTCGAACATGTGACCTAGCCAAACAGTCTTCTCGTGCCCGAAAAACATAGGATGCAAAATTTTGTGTAAATAGTCTGAGCCGCTTTTTAGATAAATTAGCTTGACTCACAATGACCCAAAAATGACCCACTAATCGAATTTTCTCGGACATGTGACCTAGCCCAATGATTTTCTCGTGCCCGAAACTCGTAGGACACAAAATTTAATCAAAATCGTTTGAGCCGTTTTTTAGATAAAATTAATTTGACCCGCGTTGACCCCAAAATGACCCACCGAACGAAAGTTCTCGAACATGTGACCCAGCCTAATAGTCTTCTCGTGCCCGAAAATTGTCGGAAACAAAATTTCGTCAAAATCGTTTGAACCGTTTTTTAGATACAATTAGCTTGACCATGACCCAAATTGACCCGAAATGACCCTCTAATGGAATTTTCTCGAACATGTGACCTAGCCCAATGGTTTTCTGGTGCCCCAAAACGGTAGGTTACAAAATTTCGTCAAAATCGTTAGAACCGTTTTAAAGATAAAATTTACATATATATATATAACCACACACAAGATTTGCTCGTATTAGAATATATGTTTTGTCAGTTGTTGTTGTATGTTTAACACATACAGCCATTTTCGATCCTTTCTTATTTTGTCTTTACGAGCAGGAAAGACCGAGCTATGCTCGCTCAAAATTAAATTTGAGTTCCAATATCATGACCCATGACCAAAGTGACCCACTAATTGAATTTTCTCGAACATGTGACCTAGCCCAACCGTCTTCTCGTGCCCGAAAACCATAGGATGCAAAATTTAGTGTAAATAGTCTGAGCTGTTTTTAAGATAAAATAGCTTGACCCATAATGACCCATGACCAAAATGACCCACTAATTGAATTTTCTCGAACATGTGACCTAGCCTAATAGTCTTCTCGTTCCCTAAATCTTTAGGATGCTAAATTTATTTCAAATCCTCTGAATTGTTTTTAAGATAAAATAGCTTGACCCATAATGACCCATGACCAAAATGACCCACTAACTGAATTTTCTCGAACATGTGACCTAGCCCAACCGTCTTCTCGTGCCCGAAAACCGTAGGATGCAAAATTTAGTGTAAATAGTCTGAGCTGTTTTTAAGATAAAATAGCTTTACCCTAATGACCCATGACCAAAATGACCCACTAATTGAATTTTCTCGAACATGTGACCTAGCCCAACAGTCTTGTCGTGCCCGAAAACCATAGGATGCAAAATTTAGTGTAAATAGTCTGAGCCGCTTTTTAGATAAATTAGCTTAACTCACAATGACCCAGAAATGACCCACCAATCCATTTTTCTCGGACATGTGACCTAGCCCAATGATTTTCTCGTGCCCGAAACTCGAAGGACACAAAATTTAATCAAAATCGTTTGAGCCGTTTTTTAGATAAAATTGATTTGACCCGCGTTGACCCAAAAATGACCCACTGATCGAAAGTTCTCGAACATGTGACCCAGCCCAATAGACTTCTCGTGCCCGAAAATGGTCCGATACAAAATTTCGTCAAAATCGCTTGAACTGTTTTTTAGATTAGCTTGAGCATGACCCGAAATGACCCTCTAATCTAATTTTCTCGAACATTTGACCTAGTCCAATGGTTTTCTGGGGCCCGAAAACGGTAAGATACAAAATTTTGTCAAAATCGTTAGAGCCGTTTTAAAGATAAAATTTGCAAATATATATAACCGCACACAAGATTTGCTCGTATTCGAATATATGATATTAGCAGAAGAGCATGGTTTCGCAGGTGTTCCAATGAATAAGTGTAGAAAGACCGCGTGACACGTTTCTTTCTGTTGTCATTCCTGCGGCGGATATGAGTGAGAATATTTTTTTCTTCTGTTATTTTGTGTTTTACAGAGCAGAATGGAATCTCAAAAAGAACTTTATGGAATTTCATTTTTGAAGGTATTAGTAAAAATTGTTTTGTAACGAAGAGGCAACTAATTGCAATTTTTGCCGCTAAGGAATTAGAGAACTTTGTTTAGATAATGTTTCGGATATTGTGAAAGTAAAAAAACGCATATGCTCTACTAATATCACTGTTAATATTCTTGCATCGCTTTAAGATGAAAATACTGAGCATAAAATTTGGAATAAATTAGAACGTGCCTCTGACACGATGTGTGCAGTGAAAAAAAAATATCTCACTCCCAGGCTTTGGGGTTGAGAGGTGTCAACTTTGGTATCCCTCAATTGCTTTAAAAAAATATTTAACATGTATTTTTCCGTTTTTCATCCAATGTGTATATGTCTAGTTATTCGACCGTTTCCTGACTTTTGGGACACCTGGTATATAGTATTATGAATTTAAAAGTATTCACATCATACTTAAAAAAGGGACATCCTTATCATCTTTTACATGCGACTATCGTATTCAAAACTATTTCATGCAAATCTGGTCATACATTTTTCATAAAACATTCATACTTATAAAAAATTCTATATTTTTTCAGCTTGTATGAAGAAGTATTCGTGCCCTTAAACATGTTTGGAATTTTAAGCAAAAGATATGCCATTAGTGGCAGCTAAGAAACACCAAAAAATATCCGAAAATCCTATATAAAATACATCATTTTTTTTAGTTTGACAAGTGTATTATTTTAACAGTTTTTTTTTCATGGTTTTAACTTGTTATTTTAAATCTGGTAAGTTTATTAAAATCTGGAATTATGTTTTTTGAAACAGAACATGCAGATTTAAAATATAACACAAAAATTAATATGATTCCTTAAAATCATTTTGATTAATTTTAATATATTTCTTAAATATTTTGCACCTTTCCTTTTTTTTCTCTTGACTATACAAAGCTATTAAATGCATTTTTTGAACTTTTTCTATTGAACTAAGAATTATGAATTTCCGTTGAAAATTGTGCTAATGTGTTAAAGTTAAAAATTATCATGAAAATACATCACTTTAATTCCACCGTATTTGTCATTTTGAAAAAAAATATATGCTTAATGCTGAAAGAAATTATTATCATTATCAGATTATAAATATAATACTAGTTATTTAACCCGTTCTACGCACGGAAGTTCATGAATTTAATTCTAAAACCAAAACTAAAAATAAAAATCAGTACAACCAAATGTATCTATGTAATATGTATAAAAATATTTTTCTACTTCTGTGCATTATTTAAAAGGAAATTTAATTTATCATGTTGCTATGGCAGCACACGATAAAACGATATCTTTGGAATAAGGCAATAAATAGAATAAAAAGTTTTGTTAATGTTTGTGATAAAATGTTTTTCTCAATTTTTTTAAAAAGTAATAATTAAGCGCAATTAAATAATCTCTAATTATTTGCATGCGAGGCAAAATAAACATCGTAATATCCTTGAATGCCTAAGGGGGGCCACTCGGCCCAGCAAAGCCAGGCCGTAGAGCGTTAGCACCTCCCCCGGGATGTTCCCCGGCACGCGGGGATTTGTTTTGGGTGATTCCAGCCACCGGCGGAAGGGAAGGCACGACGCCGAGACCGCCAGCGCACGCGCAAACGGCCCAAACAACAACAAAAAAGAAAAGAAAGAAAATACAAACTAGGCCAAAGGCCGGCACTGCCAGGACAAGCCTAAGCGCGACAAGGGGCAGGCAAGAAAGCTAAAAACAAAAAAAACAAAAAGGAACTGGAAAAAGCCTGAACCGCTGGAGCCTGCACTCCCTCGCGACAGACAGCGGCAGGTGCAGTGATGAAGAACTTGTAGGTGAACAGTCCTTAACGCTCCTGCGTCATGACACACAGTTCGCGGCCAAGGCGGTCCTTGGATAATAATGATGCGCCGGAATCTGAGAACTCAGTTCCCACGCGACAGATGGCGCCACAAGTTGTTGCGTTGGAGAGATGAGACCGCTGCTAAAGACTGCGAAGGGAGCACAGCAAGGTGCTCAAACACTGACAAGGTACAGCCAAAATAAGGAAAAGTCAGGAGAAGGAGGGTAGGAAGATCAATTACAGTACTGATTGGTAGTGAAGAATTTAATATGTTTAGTTAAAAATTTGATAAAAGCTAGAGTTGGTTACTCAATTTGTTAAGTTCGATAAATCCATTAAGAAATTAAAAATATTTTTTAATTTTTTTAGTAAGATTGGTCTTGTTAGAATATTGGTTAGCCAAGAGGGTGGGGGAATTTCGGGAGATCTGAGATGCCAGGCAACGGTCAGTGGGCAGTCAAAATAGTAATGAGAAGGCAAGCCCCGCTGGCCACATGGACACACATTGGAGGCTGCACGTTTATAATATTTGAGGTAAGTAGGGAATGGACCATGTCCTGTGAGGAACGCTGAGGTGTGGGGGGCGAGGTTAAGCAGGTTTAGGGAGACAAAAGGGAGCAATTTGTGGGTATGTCGACCTTTATCCGAGTAATCCCAGTGGTCCTGCCACTGAGGAATGATTTCAGATTTTAAAAACCCTCTAATGTAGGATGGGGGAACAGGGAGGGA
Source organism: Maratus michaelseni (assembly GCA_963931845.1). Lineage (NCBI taxonomy): Eukaryota > Metazoa > Arthropoda > Arachnida > Araneae > Salticidae > Maratus > Maratus michaelseni. The sequence continues at coordinate 327,939,997 of OZ007589.1, forward strand.
AAGATCAATATTTGTGCTTCCCGTAGCTTCTTTTGCCAATTTATCAGCTAATTCATTACCAGCAATGCCAATGTGTGCCTTCACATGGCCCAGGGCTACTCGCCGTGCAAGGTCTTTTAAAAGTAGTTTTATTTGGAGTACAATGGGATGTTTTGTGCGGTGAGTAAAGATTGCTCGTAGGCTGGAGAGGCTGTCTGAATATAGCCTGTAAAATTGTACTGTTGGGTTAGAGACAATCCATTCCAATGCCCGCAGAATCGCGAACAGCTCAGCCTGGAAGACAGTGTTGTTATCACCGATTCTGCAGGCCCACTTATGGGTCACGACCTCGCCTTTCATGGCACAGAATGCTGCTGCCACGCCAGTCTCCGTGCGTGACCCGTCAGTGAAAATGGTCGGACAGCGGGGAGAGTAGCTGTGTTCAAAACCGTGCCTGGTTGTGTTTATCTGTAAGTGAGATGTCTCTTCTGCGGGATGTATTCTCCAACTGGGAACCTTCCTCTGTAGTTGTATTTGTGGAAAAAGTGCTGCACACGTTGGTTCATGTTCTAGGTGTGTGATCCTGTTTTTCTGGTATTCATATTGGAGTGTTATTGTTATGGGAGGAATACCTGTTATTACTGTGAGTGCGTCCGTTGAGATTGTCCTGTATCCTCGAGCAATTTGCAGCAAAAAGAGCCGTTGCATCGAGGTCAATTTGTCCTTCACGGCTTGCGTGAGGTTACCTCCCCAGACGCCCACACAGTAGAAAATTATCCGCTCCACTATTGTGTGGTACCAGATTTTTAACATTGTTGGCTTTATTCCCCAGGATTTTGACGTTAGTTTACGTGCGTTTAGGTGTAATTTTCCTACTTTAATCCTGAGGGTGTTGATATGTTCCGTCCAGCTTTGGTGTTCATCTATGGTGAGGCCAAGAAGTTTGAGGTGTGAGACATGCTCGACACTAACCCCGTTCACTCTTATGATTGGTTTACGTTCAAGTTTGCGTGGTTTGGAAAATGTGACTGCTTGTGATTTTTGGCTTGATAGCTGGAGGTTGAGGTTTGTTAGCAGTTGGCAGAATACGGGGAGGGCTTGAGCCGCCATTGCCTCCAAGTCCATGCGCCGCCTGCCCGAGAAAATAAAGCTGAAGTCATCAGCGAATGCAAAGAGAATGAAGCCTCTAGATTCTAGCTCTTTTAGAATTATGTTAGCTATGAGTAACCAAAGTATTGGGCCAAGGCAGGAGCCTTGGGGGCAGCCCTTTTCGAGCTGATGTACCGAAGTGCCTGAACCCCAATTGATCATTATGCTACGAAGGCTTAAGTAGGATGCGATGGTTCCAGCTATATTAGCCGGGCAGCGAATTTCAATTAGTTGCTGGATAATGTCCCTCCATTCTACATTATCGAAAGCACCTTTAATATCTAGTGAAACAAGTGAGGTGTAGTCTCCTTTGCTGATGGTTTCATTGCAAGTGGTAAGAATGTCATAAAGGGCCTTGTCACATGACCGACCCTCTCTGAACCCATATTGCCTATGATGCAAGATGCCATTCGTCTCCATGAAGTGCACCAGTCGTGTGACTAGTAGTTTTTCTAGCAGCTTCCCCAGAGTTGGTAGGAGACAAATAGGTCTATAGGATGTGGGGTCTGAGGCATTCTTTCCTTTTTTCAGGAAGTAGACGGCCTCACCTTGCTTCAGTGTTTGAGGGAAGTAATTGTGATTCAGACACAGATTGGCCCATCTGGTGAACAACTTTGGGATGATTTTGAAAGTTAATTTTAAAATTTTGAAGTCCACACAGTCTGGGCCAGGGGCTTTTTTATCATTAAATGTATGTAGAGCAGATGCTACTTCAGCTTTAGAAAAGGGTTTATCATTAGGTGTCGAAAAATTGAAGTCTGAATTGTCCCTATCCTTATACAGCTTCTCAGTATTGCAGCGTGGTGTACGTACTACGTATATTTCACATTGCAGTAAACAGTTAGAACTGGTTAGAACTCGCGCGATTAGGGGTTAAACATAAAAAAGGCAAAAATTCGTCAAAAACATAAAATAAAAAAAAATCTATCTTAAATTTTCGAGTTTTTTGCCCCAATCGTTCATGAACCACCTACCAGCAACCCGCGTGCCAAATTTCGTAGCAGTTCTATCTTGTGGTTTCCGATTCTGTGAGGTTACATAGATATAGATACGCGCACGGATATTAATAATTAAATCATTTCCTACAAAATAAAGAATTTATATATTTGTTTGAAAAAATAGCTACATATTTTTATACAGAATTTCATGTTATATTAAAACTGATCAAATATTTGCTAAATTGCCTTTTTTCTAAATAGTGATTAAAAGAATTCTTAAAAGTTTCTCTGTTTATTATTATTATTTTTTTTTTTTACAAAGCAATTATTTAATTTTTTTTTTTAAATCTTCTACTATGTATAAAATAATTCACATTTTTGCGTTGTTTAAATACTAAATTGTGCAGTCATAACACATAGATTATTTTATTCAAAAATCAAAGTATCTGAATGACATTCAAAGGAGTAATGAATTTTTATAACTTTTAACTTTCTCTGGCTATATCCTTAATTTTTTTATCCATAATATGATTATGAATTAAAGAATATTACATGATCTAGAAAAAAATGTGCGTTCCCGACGTCTTTTATGTGTGACTATTTTATTCAAAACTTTATAAATGCAAATCTGGGAATACATTTTTCATGAAATATTCATATTTTTAAAATTCCTGCTTTTTTAACAGCTTAAATAAGTTTCAAGTGAAATATCTATCATTAGTGACAGCTAAGATTCATGGAAAAGTGCGTAAAAATCCTATGATAAAATACATCCACTTTTTACTTCGACAAGTATACATTACAAGAGTTCAAATTTTTTGTATGTTTTTACCTTGTTATTTAAACTCGAAAAGATGCTAAAAATCTACAATTAAGTTTTAAAAGTTTTACAGTTCAATATGTAAGAAAAAAATATTTTTATAGTTTCTAACAGCATTCTCGATAATTGAATATTTAATAAAAATACTTTTTTTTTATTTTTTAGCATAGACAGATTTTTGGTATTAAAAATATAAAAAAAAAATCCATATAATACGAACGTCAAATTCACATTTTCAAATTTATAAAACACAATGCAAACACATTGATAATTTGTTTGTTACTAATAAAATAGGTGCAGTAATTAAAAGCATAGTTTTAAACATTAAAACCACTTATGATGTTAAATCAGATGTCAAAATACATGAGCTTTCGGCTAAACATTAGCCTTTCTCAGATGATAACAACCAGTCGAAAAAAACGCAGTTCCGAAGAAGTGCACTTGACAGGTGGAAAATCAATCAATGTGATTGCATTGTGTTTTATAAGTTTGAGAAGGTGAGTTCGTATTATATGGAATTTTCTATATATTTTTAATTGTATATTATTGATGCTGGATATGTTAGAACGCGCAGAAGTAATGAGGAAATTCAGGCCAGAAAGGTTGCGGTTGGACAGAGAAATTATTAATATTAGATTTTTGCAGTTATGTAAGGGATCAAAAATTATACCTACGTTTTTTGAAGAATAGCAATAACCTTCTTCATACAAGTTGTAAATTTCCAACTGGGCGAAAAATTTCCGGTCCAGGATTCGAACCTGGGATCGCTTGACTGAAGCCGCCACGCTCTACCACTGAGCTGTCCCGGTCGAATCTGGAGGGCATAATTCATCCAGTTAACCTTATTGATCAAAGCATCTGGTCTGATATTTTAATCAGTTCAACAGAAAAGATCGCAGGTAATGGAACTCCAGTAAACGCTGGATACGTGAATACGCTGGATTATTTTTAACACAATTATTTCAAATTGGTAAAGTAATCATACATAGTATCATTCTTCATAGTATCATTCCTACTATTGCATTTAAACAGGATTTTTTGGCCTTAAAGGCGATCATAAGAAGTAAATTTAAATTCATGGATCAACATTCGGAAAAAAATGTTGCAAAAGAGTTTCACCCATTTTCCACCTGCTGAGTGCACTTCTTCGGAACTGAGTTTTTTCGACTGGTTTTTATCATCTGAGGAAGGCTAATGTTTAGCCGAAAGTTCATGTATTTTGACATCTGATTTAACATCATAAATGGTTTCAATGTTTTAAAACTATCTTTTTAATTATTGCACCTATTTTAGTAACAAACAAATTATCAATGTGTTTGCATTGTGTTTTATAAGATTTTTAGTATTCAAAATTATTTTAATTAAGAATTAATTTAAGTAAAATGTGTATAATTGTAAAACACAATCTCAAATTAACATACATAGATAAATATGTCAAAATGTAAATTAAAATATCTCAGAATACCACTCTTGGATACAATTAATTTGTGAATTCACTTTTTGTCTCATAATTTTTTTCTATGTTAATTAATTGTTTGTTTTAACTGCATTATTGATTAATTTGTCTTTTCTCCGATAAATGATTAAAAATATTCATTTTACGTTTTTATGTTTTATTTTTTTTATCAAAAAAATATATATATCGAAAAGGTATAAAATCATTATAATATTTGTAACTGAGTTATCAATATATTGATAATTTTAATTTTTTATGTTGTTAATGCTATTATTTTGCATTGATTGAATGTTAAATAACACATGAAATAGATTATTTGTTAGAATGTCGAAAGATTTTAGTGTTATTTAACCATTCCGAGATCATATATATATATATTTAATGTGGGATTAAAAATAAATTTGGAAAAGACTAAGGTGATGTTCAATTCATTTGCATCAAAAAAGAAAATCGTCTACAACAACACTGAGATTAAATATGTTGAAAGTTATGTGTACCTTGGACAAGAAATATCATCAGACAACAGTATCATGAATGAAATCAATAGAAGAATAAGAAATGGATGAAGTGCTTTTGGGAAAAACAATATTATTCTGAAGAGTAACATGCCTCTTTGTTTGAAAAGAAAGGTGTTTAACCAATATGTTTTGCCTGCACTAACTTATGGAGCAGAAACTTGGACACTAACAAAACGGATGGTACAAAGATTACAAACAACACAGCGAAGTATGGAAAGATGTATGCTAGGCATAACCAGAAGAGACCGAAAGAGAATAACGTGGATAAGAAGTCAGACGAAAGTTTTTGACATCATCGAGAGAATTAAACGTCTAAAATGGAAATGGGCTGGGCACATTGCAAGAAGACAAGACAATAGATGGAGCACAAACACCCTACAGTGGTATCCCAGAGATGTAAAACGACCAAGAAGACGACCTCAAGTAAGATGGAGTGACGAAATCAGAAAAGTGGCTGGTGTTAATTGGATGACTAAAGCACTAGACAGGCAACAATGGAAAAATCTGGGGGAGACCTACATCCAGCAGTGGATTGAAAACGGTTGATGATGATGATGATGATGATGATATATATATATATATATATATATATATATATATATATACATAAAATATCTGGCAGAATTTTAAAGGGTGGTAGAGAGGACCAAAATAGGCATTTTTTGTCGTAGAATGCGTGTCCAGAAATAACGCGTACAAGCGCCATCTATCGGCACTTATACGCTCTCTTTCATTGACCTTTCACATTTTTTCTTCGTCACCAGCGTTTCAATGTGCCATTTCCGAACACACATTCTCTGACGAAAAATGCTTGTTTAAGTTCCCTCTACCACCCTTTAAAATTTTGCCAGATGTTTTCCAATCACCCTGTATATATATACACGTGTGTGTGTGTGTGTGTGTGTGTGTGTGTGTTTGTAGAATGAGATTATTATCCATAATTACGTTTTATATAGATACTAATCTGATAAAAGGTTGCGGACATTTATTTGTTTATAATGCAATTTAACATTTTCAAAACACAATTTTTTTATTTTTATTTTTAAGAGTTAAATAAAAATATCGTCATAATATACTATTTTATAGTTTTAAATAATTGAAATTAAATCCGAACTATCCATTTCATTTTCCATTAAAATTTCTGATTTATTCTAGACACGATGTGTTTTTTTTTTATATTTTTAGCACGTATTTCTCAGAAAACGGAAGCTTTGGAACATCTGGCACGTATACGTGACAATGCACGATATATGAAGGCTATGATAAAATTGGAGTATTTCCCTGTCATAAAGATTTTTATATATATTTTTTTTAGAATAAGAAAAGATGTGTATGATTTTTATGATTTCAAGTTTATACAAAAAAATAATAAGCGAATTTAAAAATCTACCTTTTTGAAGGAAAATAAGTACAAGAATCAATGGAACGTTTAAGTTGAACCAGTTAATTTTAAATGTTTAATAAAAATAATACATGTTCAACAAAGTCTCCTGTTTTTAATAAAGCTTAATTTTTTTCACCGGGAAAAGACAGTCTTATTTTTAATAATGTCGAATAAATGTGATTGTCATTACACCGAATGCGATTTTTTGCAATTTCACTTTTACGTGGTGGACAGAAAATAACGTGGGGTGCTTTTAGCTGTCGAGCTGGTAATCTATTGGGCGAAATATAACACAATTCCGTGCCCATGCACATTATAGCTTGTGGTTTGAATTCTAAAGAAATAAAATAGTACCAAAAGTTTTGGCGAAAGTTTTGGCGCTATTTTAAAATCACATTGAACTTGTGTCAGCTTTTGATACGAACTCTACTTATTCGATATGATATCTTAAATTTCTAAAATTGGCGCCAGCATAAGAGAACGGTTTTGCTTAATTATAAGCTGAAAAATGTAACAGCTTCTGTGTACCAACATTGCATTTATACAGATATCTGTTCATCCGGTTTTTAATTTGTTGTTTACGTTTTTTGTGCGAATTAAAGCGAATTCAAATTTTAGATAGTTGGGACATTTTTGTTTTTATGGCATGAAGCTTATGGAATTTCAGAACAGTGATCATATTGAACCTTATTTACAATTAACCATAAATATTATCATTTATTATAAAGAAATGCGGTATTTGCAGTATCATTTGGCAGTTACTTATTTATTATCACAACTGTTTCTCCTGAAATGCCAACAATAAGTCTAGTAGCTTTGGTACTAAATAGTTTTATTTAAAGTGCCACAATAATGAATTACTAATGAGTTATTAAATTTTGATTGAACATACAATGAACTACTTAAAAAAATACATAATGAAGTATCAAAGTAACTATTAAAAAACAAAAAACGTAGGAGACCAATTGAATACCATCACACAAATATGTTTACAAAAGTCCATAGAAATAATAACAAAAAATGCCTTATTTTATGATTTTATGTAAGCTCCAGAAATGGTGAACATGTTAACTGCCATCCATACATTGATTATGTGCAAATTTGGGGACCATGACATCATCTAGATTAGCAAGATTTTTTTTAAACTGAAAATATCTGCGAGAATTTTCAAACAGTAATCTTCACTTTCCTTAATCGCTAAATATCTGGTGTTAAATAAAGAAAAGATATACAAGGTGGTTATAAAGTCTTTCCCTGATTACAATAATTTATTGCAGAAAACCTAATTTGATTAGGCATATGATTGTTTCAATATATTTTAAAGACATTTAAGAAGTTGTTTTAATACAATTATTTACGTCAGTAAATTTCGATGTAAGCACCCTTGGTAGCTCGAAGAATGTCATGGTGGTATTCCGTTTCTCGCCCCATATTGGCCCAGCATTTGGACTATGACACTACACACAGCATCTTACTGATCCTCACCTTGAGTGTTTCAATATATTTAACTGGTGTTTCAACTGTGTTCTTTATGTACCCCCAAAAGAAAAAAATCTAAAGGAGATAGTCCATCCCGGCCTATCCATCTTCCAGGAAATTTGTCATCAAGGAGCTCATGAATGACAGTAGAGACTGGACTAAAAAAACTTAAAAACATGACTTTTCCATATTAAAAATTTTACAGTATTACATTCAATGGTTATTTCGAAACAATTTTTCGTAATCAGGGAAAGCCTTTATGACCACTCTACATAAATAAAAATAAAAGATATATTCGAAAATTTTAGTAGATATTTTGATTAAAAAACGGGTTAAATTGAATGCACTGCGCCTGTCGTCGTCTGGCAAATATGTTCAGAAATACCTACGATGACCGATGCATCGTATGGCAGTTAACGTATAATATATAAATACTTTTTTGGTTTTATGATAAAATATGAAAAAAAGATCTGGGTTTCAAGTATTCCAAGAAATTGAATTTTTTTTATGTTACAGATATGCTATCAGATGTTATCTGTCATACGAAACCAACAATAATTCGGAAATGGCCCTTTGATTATTGGAAAAATTGGTTAAATGAATTTGTCTCAGCGTAAGGCTTAAAAATCTTAATAATAACATTTTAAACTGTACAAGCACATTTCAGTCAAACATACAGTTGATTAGTGTTTGTAAAAGATCTCTAAAATGAACTATCGCGTAATTAAAAAAAAATACGTTTAATTTCAAAGTTCGTGAGTGACTGGACCATATTAAAATAAGAATCTCAAAATATTTAACACTAAGGAATTGTTTTGTTAAAATAACTTGAAAATTTAGCATTAAATGAATTATTTTATGCACACAATATTATAAAAAGTGGAATGAAATATTATAAAAAGAGACTATTATTAGAAATTATGAAACAATTTTTTTTATACTAAATATGAAACATAAAACATAATGAACAAAATGTTAAATTTTAGCACAAACGAATCATGTTCTATCGTTGAAAGTCATTTAATAATCATTTAAATCTCGTTACATTCAGTAACAGTAAATCATTTTAAGCGATACCTCCCTCTCGTGCTATTTGTTAAGTTAAATTTCGGGCACATCATTTGTATCTCTCAAATAGATAAAGCAGATATCCATTGAAATATACAATCGAATGATGAATTTTGATGTAATGTACAATAAGATTACTTTTTTTTTTTTTTGAAGAACAGATGCATAATCAAAATGTTCTTTATTTTAAACACCATTTAAATGGTTCAGTTTGATCCTTTACATGTAGAGAAGTAAAGTAGAAAACAACTCTAATTTTTCAGCACATTACTTAAATAACACTAATAAAAATTCAGTCATCAAAGACACATAAATTACATTTTGGCTTGAAATGGGACATAATGTGATAATGCTAAATGAGATTTTAATTATTTATCAACTTTTCAAATATTATAAATTAAGTGCACCTTTAAAATTTACTAAAGAGTATACAAAGATTTATTTTTCTAAAAATATATAAAAATAATTTAAATAAATTTAAATCCAGAAAGTTATTTTGATATTGACGATAGGGGACACTCGTATACAGTAAGACAGTACAGAGTAAAACGTTTTTAAATCAAAGTTTGTTTTTGTACGGCTAGATCTTAGCCTGCTTATTGATTATTTGTTTAGAGTGTTCGTCGACTACATTTCAATTGTGAATGTTATTTCCTTTAAAAGTTATGAAAGGAAAGTACTTTATTGTGCCTGAAAGTTATCCAATTAACTCTATAACAGATCATATATTTTCAGTCTATTTGCGCGGGGTATTTCAGTTCATATGTTATACAAATGTGGCACTATTTATTCATTTAAAACCAAGTAATAACTTTAACAAAGCCGAAGAAATAACTGCGTAACCATTATTTTTCAACGAATAGATGTGCTGCACAGTTACACACGAAAAGGTTGGTATACAGCAAAAGTGTGTCAAATCGAGTAGCAGTACAATTATATTAATTCTATATTAATGAATTAGATGCATTTGATGTTACTTTGATATGTTTTATAACCTTGAGACATTGGATACTTTTCTAATCTTACCATCACTTCGCAGCTATAAACTCAAGTATTTCAATTTATCAGATTTTAGACGCTTTAAAGCGTTCTACAATACCGCCGTTTATACATTTTAGCTCTGAAATCCAGGCACAATTATGCATCTTACTAGATTGCTGAATGTATCGGTGAAACGCCTAAAAATCAGCATTGCCATAATCCGTATAAGGTGTCATACACAGTGAAGAATAGAAAGTTATTGTATTGTAATATTTTCCTGTTTCTATTCATGTGTATTAGTAGATTCGGTATGCAAGTTACTGCCATTTAACATATTTATATATGCAATTGCTAAACCTCTTCCAGTCGATTATGTATCGTTCTTAATTGACATTTAAAAAAAATCTGCCCCACTGTGTACGATTCTCCCTTAAATTTTGAAACGATGGAAGGAACAAAGGAATATGTAACTTTTGTTGTCCTATTGCGAAGTGTAATACACTACATTTGTACCTTTTATAGTTGTAAATATAGACTGATAACACAAGCGATGAAACAGAATGAATATAGTAAATAACGAATAAAATCTTTAACGAAAAAATGCTTCCGAATTTATGTTAATACTTTAAAAAGTATGTAGTTAAGTACTAAAATATTTTCTTAACTTTCAGGGGTTCTGTATGTTTAAATTCAACTATAATAAATTGTACTTGATTGGTTCTGGATGGAAAAACAGCCTGTTATTAAACAACTAAAATTTTTTTATTATTCATAAAACGATGATCGTGCAATTATTTAATGTATCTAAAATTTTCTGTAACATTTGCTATTTTTTTTTAATCAAACATTTCTAATATTTCTTTTCTGAAATCCTAAATTAATAAATGTTGTACTATTCTTCTATTAGTATATTAATATTGCTGAATACAATTCAAGAATTTATTTAAAGTTGTTGGATCAAATAACGGGACACGAATATCACAGATAACTAGAATTCACTTTTCACAACATTGGCGTATAAAATTTTGTAATGATATTTCCTTATTAAAAGGTGTCCATTGCATTCTGGAGTTACATTCATTGCGGTGGATAGCTAAATTAAGGCCAGTAAATGCATTTGACTGTATTCATGAAAATGTGTGTCTGTACAACGGTATAATCCATCTGCATTACAACAATTAAAATTTGCAACTAAATATCTTAAAATTCAGTTAGTTAAGGATAGTTGATGTCTTCATTTTAACATAAACTGTTGTAATTTATAAAATTACTCATTATGTCATTCATTGTCACATAAATAATATAAGTTCAGGGTGCAGTATAACTGAAAAGTTAGATTTTTTATTTAAAAATTTTCATTAGTGAGTTCTGCATATTTTTGGCAAAAGCCAAATGAAAAATATCTTGGTTTGAAATTTTTCTACTGAAAGTTAAATTTAAAAATTTTTAAGAATGCGAAGTATGATTAAAAAATTGCCTTGATTTATTTTTCAAAGTACAGCATTAGCAAAAAAGACGAGATTTTAAAAATTTATATTTTCAAAACTATTACACTTATTATAATAAGCCACGACAAACATCTAATCTGTAATCAAGTTCGATCCACACATTTTGCAGTTTTACACTGTCAACAGTTCTAAATGCAGCACTGACACGTTCTTTAATTTCTTTGACTTATTTTTGGCGGTGGTGGTTCATAAAAAAGATTTCTGATCTAACTCCACAAAAAGAAATCACAAGGTTTAAGATCCGGGGATCTTGGTGGCCATCTGATAAAGGGTAAATCATAGTTACCCGCACGTCCTATCTATCGTTGAGCGACAAAATAAGGTGTAATACTTTTCTTTATTTTCATATATCATTTATTATAATATGTGTAAGAGTTTTAAATATATATATTTTTTAATCCGGTCATTCATTTATGCTAATCCTGTAATTTATATATTTGTAGAAGAAATGAGATGATTATACACTATAAAAACGACATTTTCAAAACTGAGCAAAAGATACTCAAATCTGAGTATGTCGCATAGTCAAAATGGCTCCGAATGAAAATTACTCAAGTTTGAAACATGTATGTACTCATTTCTGAAAACATGCACACACTTAAAAATAAAACAACATGTGTACATATTCGAGTATGTCCATGTTTCAAGAATGAGTATGAACTGACTTCTATGTGCTCATTTTTTTAATATTTCCATGTTTCAAAAATGAGTTTGAACTGATTCTAATCATTTTTGAGAATGTCCCTGTTTCAAAAATGAGTATGAACTGACCTCTATATGCTATGTCTTTGTTTCAATATTCTGAGTATTTCTGGTATTTCAGAATTGAAAGCATTGGGTCGTCATATTTGAAACAAAAAATTTTATAACAAAATAAAAGCATCGATTTACTCAGATGTGAAAGTCACTTTTCTCAGTGTATTGTTTATTAAATAAAATGTATTTATTATTGTTTATAAACATTAAGAATACTGTTGTATTAAAAATTCTCTAAAAATGACAACTACTTCTTTATAACGACGTGTTATAAAGAATAATATAATAATAATATATATTTTGAAAAATCTTTAGAAAATAAAATATAACAGGCAAAATAATAATATATTTCTAAATTATGTAATTAATCTATTTGTTTATTAATGGTATGTAAAAAGCAACTTCGAGGTGATAAATAAGCATTATCGTCATAGAAATTAAGAAAATGAAACAAATAACTATATTTTCTCTTGTGGTGACATTTATGAGATAAAATAATGAATATAGACCTCAAGAATGATTCTACGGCTCACTTTAAATGAAGTGTAAGATCTGATGAATGCGCTGCAGAATCTGTCGGAGAAAAGGGGTAATGAGGCTTGATGAAACGAAACAAAAATAATTCTAGTAAAATAAATTTATTTTGCGCAAAACGTATTATGCAATATTTTCATTTTCACTTTTATCATTTCAGAGTATAGGATTCTCTAGAAAAACTATTTTATTTCTATTATTTTAAAAATGTGATAGAATCTGAAACCTTATTTTTCAAACAGAACGTTATTTCTATCTGCCAATACTATTGTAATATAAACTTTGTTTTATTAAACTTTTAGCTTGTTTAAGAATAATGGTAATTTGTTTAAGAATAATGGTAATTTATTTAAGAATAATGGTAATTTGTTTTAGAATTTTAAAATTTTAAAATTTATATTAAAATATTTTATTTTATGTATCTTTTAAAATTATGTCTCGGTATTAACTGCGAAAAAAATATATAGATCACCTGATTTAAAGAAAATGTGTGTTTGTTTATCTTTAAATCTATCTAATCTAAATAGAAAACAACAGGAATTTGTTAAACACAATTTTAAAAAATTAGAAAAAAGATTAACAAATAATGCGTTTCTCAACTATGCATTAAAGAGGACAGTTTATCTTTCTATCTACGTAATTGCGTGCTGACTGATTACCACGAAGAATGACCACGAAGATCACCACGAAGATCATATTCAAGAGAACACCCCTTGAAAATGATCACATTTGTGATCGTTGGTTGGCTGGTTAAGTTATGATGGCCGAGTATCTACACAAGGGATAATATAGTCCCTAGGGGAGGGAGTGTACCCTCCGTGGCGGTCTTTCTTAGGGATCCTAACCCACATTTACGGCAAGACGATAGCGACAGGGGTTTGAACCCAGCACCTCCACTCTACCAGCTTCAAGAAACCTCTCAGCCATTGGTGGGGCCGTTTGTGATCGAAATATCTATGGGTTAAAGTATGTAATAACATATTTTTCAAATGTATTATTTCCAGTAACTTTTTGCACCCTTTTAGTAATTTTAATAAGTATTTTATCTATTTTAACTAGAAGGTGAAAGCGTCATTCTACTTTAAATTCTTTTTGAATTTTTCTGTTATGTTTAAAACTTTGAAATTATTATTTTTTATTTTTTGTTACTATTTATACTTGATTTCCCAAATAATCTATCAACATACATCAGTTAAATGCATCTGAAGCATTAGGACTAGCGATTGTGCAAAAACGTTAACACAAAATTTTAATAAATAAAATATTTTTGGTATTAATGAACCAAGTATATAAGTTCAAAAATAAAATATCATTTTTTAGATAATTTTCTCTATTCGTGTATGATACTTTCCAATACAATTTCTGCTATTAAATATTAGAGGAAAAGTGTTTTTACATAACTTATTTTTTCATTATTATTTCCATCCCTTATACTTGAAAGGATTTAAACTAACTTTTAAACTTTTCTATAAAGGTATCATACAAAATAAATAATTTTATATCATTTTTTTAGATAATTTTCTCTATTTATATATGATACTTTCCAAAACAATTTCTGCCATTAAATATTAGAGGAAAAGTGTTCTTACATAACTTACTTTTGAATTATTATTTCCATCCACCATACTTGAAGGTGTTTAAACTAATTTTTTAACTTTTCTATAAAGGTATCATACAAAATAAATAATTTTATTGGATCATTATTTTTAAATCCAATATATTTCAAAGAATTAATTTTAGCCAAAGTATGTATCACCTAAAATGTGATATATATATATATATATATATATATACATATATATTTAACAATTTAAATCATTTTAGATTTCTTCAGATTTCATAAAGTCAAACACATCAATATAGATTTAACACAACATTAAAGGCAATGTGTTCGAAAAGATTATCTTGATTATGTCATGCTGTTATAAATTACTCTTAAATCTAATAAGCCTCAGTTTCAAATAAAAACATTTTACAAATGTCTCATCTGTTAGGATCTGTTAGGATCTATCCAGGATAAAGTGAGAAATTGTATTTCATGTAGTGATCTATCTATTAAAATCCTCCTCTACTTAAAAAAAGTAAAAAAATTAAAAATAAAAATCCTGGAAAAATATATTTTTTAATTTATAAATAAAAGATGCAATTATGAAATCCGTTATTAACAAGTATGCTGTGGTCATCGCAAAACTTTTTCATATACTATTTTACAAAATTAGTTTAAATAGCACTTTTGCACTCAAATAATTATGAAATATCGTGCTTTTCTCTATTCGAAGTTACAGAGATGATCGAATAAAAAAGTCACATCATAACTGAGTCCTCCGTTGAGCATAAAAGAAAAATGAATTATATTAACGTAAACGTTTTCTATTAATCTCAAATAAAAAATTTGATACATTTCTACCCTATAAAACTGAGACGCGTCGTGTACATTATGTTGATCTAAAAAATAGCATGATTGACTTCCTGTTGACTTTTCAATGCCAAACTAAATCAACATAATTTTTAATAAACATATCGCACATTAAATTTGTTGAAATTACATCCCATTGCCCAGATAAATCTATAATGAAGATAATGAAAAAACATCAAAGCGGAGTCACCTGCACATACACCAATTCAATACCTGTATGTGCCAAGGTCTAACGGAATATGATGCTTGATGAAATACCACCCCTTAGATGCTTAAACATAACACAGAAATCGTGACAAATACAGTATAGCGGCTTCACCTGCATGGCGATACACTCAAACCTATGAGCATCAATTTATGTCAAGGTCCAACAGGATTTTGATGCAACTCAATTTGATGCAACCCCGTGCATGACAGAATTACAACGCTACTTGTTAGTATCAAAGGTAATTATTCTAGGGGAAAAATCGTAATTTAAAAGATCTTTATCGTAGTTGCCAAGTTTGACGCCTTTTTCTTAACACTAAAATTTATTAGTACATTTTGCCTTATGTAATCACCGAAATCTGCGATTAAATAAGGGAAATTTTTCTATTAAAGTTTAGTGACAACAAAAAAGCGTAAATGTTGGCAGCTATGTCTTTACGTACATTTCAATGAAAACCACATCTTGCCACTGACTATACTTTTTGAATTTTTATTTCATTTTTAACTTTTGAATCCCCTGGTACATGCACAATACACGCATGCATATAAATTCGAAGAAGAGATTTGTTGTTTTAACTAACAATTTAAATTTAATTCCGTGTTATTTGGATTCGAATTCTTTTTGAATATGCTATTTATTAGATATGTTTTTCTCATGTTGAGATTATAAATTATGAGAAAACTCAATTGCTTGTGATTCTAAGAGGTTTTTGGAATTTTTTTTTATTTTTTTAATTTTTATTCCATATACGTGGTTTTTCCACTATGACATAAATTTTTCCAATTGCAATTTTCATAGACACAAACCTCTTGTATTACACTTTCACAGGGAAATATGTTCTTGAAGATCTCTTTTTTTTAATGTTTTTTTTATTATTGTTATTTAGTGGATTTTGATTGTATCAAATTGCAGCTGTTTCTTATTACTTCTACTGAAAACTTAGTTAGAAGTTACTCAGTTTGATTCAAATATTGTACCATTAGATGTAATTTTACAAACGGCTTATTATTTAAATGTCTTTGTGTGTAATTTAAATGTGTGTATTTTTGAGAGAGGGAGGGAGAGATCAAAATAAATTATAAAACATGATAGTAATAGGCTAATTCCATGCGTGGATGTAGTGCCAATCACAGAGATGTAAATGGCTACGGTGTTTGACTACCAGTATTATAGTAAAAGAAAATTTGACTTATTCAATCCTATATATCTACAGATAAATACAGTCAAGAATTTTTTTTTAAATACCGGTGACCAAGAACCATAAACTTTTGCAGCTATGTGACTTACACTACATTTACGCATGGAATTAGCCAATATAAATTGAAATTTTTAATTTCAATATTTCATGAACGAAATTTTTAAGTATACAATTATCTAATAAATTATGGACACTTATTTATAAATATTTTTTAAAAAACTGTAAATCAGTAATACAAACCTTTAAAAAGTACAAACGACAAACTACATATTAAAGGTTTCATTTCTTAGAGGGATTTTTCCAAAATCAGTAATAATATTATTCATGTAGTTTCTTACACATTTGGAAGTATAAATTGGGTAAACATAATGTACTATTTTATTCCAGTATTTGTTTTCCTTTTTCTACTTATGCCTTACATAATATTTTCAGCACGTCTTTAGGTGATAATGACGTTAAAGTTGGAGAACATGTGTTCGGTGTCCGTGACAAAGGCAGAAACGTCTAATTCTATAAAAAGAATGATGGATTGTCTTTAACAATATAATCTTATTTTTTGGAAAAAATATAATTTTTGCATTTGGCATACATGAAAATATTAATCTAAAAATGAACCGAATATGTTACCACATATGTTGTGAAATCTAAACGTAGCAGGAAAATATTATATGTAATTTTTGCTTGTCAATTTTTCTTTTCTCGGTGTATATATTCTGAGTTGTATACAAAAGCTGGTACATATCATGTTAATAAAAATCTACAAATATTTTAACGGCAAGCAATCAAATTCATGATATAGTATTGAATTTTTTGACAAAACATCATAGAAATTATTTCGTTATACTTGTTAACGGATTGAGGAACGCAAAAGACCGATAAGTATTTCATTATGTAATTCTATATGTTTGGGTATTATTCTTGTCAATCACAGTATAGATTAATTGATTAAACGGGGTATCGATAGAATTGTACGCATAGTTTACGATATGGATTTTTAATTCTCAAGAAGATCTTTGGTACCACACATTTTTGTTAATACTATAGTTACGGTCCCACGGATTGAAGCTTTTTGTCCGGTCCTATGCGCCTTGCAAGATGTAAAACCTAAGGTCTCGCTTAATATAATCATCCCACTTGTGATAGATGATATTTTATTTATGATAATCTCATAGATATCACAATTACTTGTATATATAATAGTACAGGGCTCCTTTTCACATTATTCTGCGAGATAATTCTCACTTATTTAACATTTTTACGAATGACAGGATTGATAGTGTACATTTACTCATCTTATGGTCGTTTTAGTCACATGACCTCAATATTTGAAACCTTTTGGTAAAGGTAGTATGACCAAATTTTATAACCGGGTTTCATTTTAACTTCCAAGACTTTAAAACTTTTAGCTATTAAAGATTTATTTATATTTTTATGTGTCACACGAATTTATCTCCTTAAAATAAATAAGTGTTTTAAAGTGTATTGTATTTTATGAATGAATTATTATGTGGTTAGATTTACATTTTACCTGCAGAATTGGCATATAATATTTCAAATGAGACTTTGCTTTTTTCTGTACTAAGATTGCAAATATTATTACCCATTATTCGATATTTAATATAGTTTTAAAATCAAAGTTTTCATTTGTTATTATAACATTTATTGTCTGATACTTTTTAGAACTACTATTTACTTTTATGTATGGTTAAAAGTTATTGAATAATTATATATATATATTTTTAAATAATTATCATTTTTTTAAGAACAGCATGTATGAGGTTTATATAACGTGATAATTTTTTTTGCAAAATGATGTGACATTTGAATTATTATAATTATTTATAAAGGCTATGTGTGCTTATACAAATATATATATATATATATATAACGTACTTTAATTCTATTTCTAAAAGAAAGCTGTATATTTAAAGTTAAATATGATAACGATAAAGGTAATATATAAACTAATTTACAACAAAGTGCATTTTCACTCTATTAATTACTTTTCTAAAAGGTATTTTATAAATTTTCATTTTATTTTTATCACACGGTGTATTCCGTATAAAAGTGTTATGATATTTTTAAAGAGGTATTGTACTTTTATTTCGTGAAACGAAAATATTGTAAAACTATTACCATTTAAATGTATTTTTTAGATTGAACAACTTCTGATTAAAATTTATTTTTTTCTTCTAAACAAACTTTAGTTCAATCATTTTAATAATCAAGGAAAATATGTGTCAGATTTACATTTATTTCACGTTTATAAAATTAATAATTTAGATAATTTTTAAAAACTCGTCACCGGTTCTTCACTTTCAAATTATATTTCCTGTGTCCATCACTTAAAAATTTTTATACCATTAATAATCACCACAAATTTATTGTATAATTCAAAGGGGCATTGCAAAGGATAATGAACAGAAATTACGTCTTGGGACTATATTGCTACTTAAAATCCAAATCATTGGTTCGATCTAAAATTGAAACTTAAGTGTACTTTACAGTAGTGTAGAATTAATTTTCCTCTCAAATAATCAATTCAATTTTAAATATTTATCATTTATTATATATATATTTTTAAATTTAAGTATTTGTTTGTTCTAAAACATTTTAAACACTTATTTGATTCATCACACGTCTCTTCATATTGTTATGAATAAATATACAATAAATACAATAAATACAAAATAATATAAACTATAACAAACACATGAAAATACTTTCCGCCAAATATTTCATTCCAAATTTCTTCTATATTTCCATTTAAATTTTCGAAATAAAGTACACTATTATTAATCCAGACTAACTTAAGCCCTAAGTCGTCCGTTTTAAAATAATATCCCATGACTGATATCATCTTGTTACCTCAAACAGTTTTATTTTGTACTAGCTTACCCGCCCGGCGTTGCCCGTGCCAACAACCTTAAATGTACCTGAAATCAGTGTTGAACAGTTTTTTTATTTTTAAACAAATCTAATGTTGGGGGCCCTACTACCTTAGACAGCAAACATTGGGCGTGCCATACACACTCCCATATATTACCGTAAGTGGAGTCGAAAGAGCCATACCCCTTCATGATCCAGCCCATAGAACCAGAGATAGAAAAGCACCCCTGCTGGAGAAAATCGAAAAGCTCTATCTATGTAGAGTCGAATGAGCCATACCCCGTCGTGATCCAGCCTATAGAAACAGATATAGGAAAGCACCCCTTGTGGTGAAAATCCGAACTAAAATCAGTCAGCTCTATCGATGTCAAGTGGAAAGAGCCATACCACATTGTGATCCAGCCCATAGAAACAGAGATAGGAAAGCACCTCTTGATGGTGAAATTCAGAACTAAAATAGGTAAGCTCTATTGATGTTGTGTCGAATGAGCCAAACCGTGTTGTGATGTGACCCATAGAACCCGAGTTAGCTGCAAAATCCTTTAGTTACACCTTCCACCGCCAGGGGGCATAATATGTTCTATACGAACATAACTGAATTCATTAAGGTTATCGATGTCGAGTCGAATGAGGCATAACCCGTCATGATCCAGCCCATAGAACCAAAGATACGAAAGCACCCCCTGTGGTGAAAATCCGAACTAAAATCAGTAAGCTCTATTGATGTCAGGTGGAAAGAGCCATACTGTAATGACTTAACGAATTCCAGTGATCCAAGGTGATGATTAACATCCAGCACTTTTTATTAGGCATTGTTGATACACAAGTTAAAATAAGATAAACAATTAAAAAACATTACACTCTGCAATCAAAACCCCAGCGTACACAACCATCATATACTGTTCACGCGCACACACCATTTTCCGCTCACCATTGTCTGTTCAACTCTCTCTGCATCTTTCTTAGCGTAGCTTGGTTCACTTCTTTTTGACCTGCCAACTAACATCTCTTGCAGTCTCTTTGCATATCGAAAACTGTCCTTTCGATTCGATTACACGGCTTACACGGCTGTCAACCTCCGAAGCTAGGCGACAAAACCATGGACAACTCTAGGCCAGCAACTCACGAGTCAGGCTAGGCCATAGATTTCTTCGGTCGTTACACTGCTCTGATTGGCTGGGTGCTTCGTTGCCACGGATGGCGTTGCCGAGGCTATTTCATGGGAGGAGCTTGAAATAGCCTCGAACCCAAAATTCCATATACACGTTTTAATTTTTAAAAAAAATCTAAATTAAAATTTAAAAATCCGGCCCCGCGGTATACTGTCCGGTGACAACATCTACACATGACAAAAATTTTAGAGTCCTAGGTGTTATAATTACGGAGAAATCCGCGGGCAGGCAGGCAGACAGACACTTACTCTTTTATAGAGATAGAGATTTTGAGAAAATTATCACGATTAGCGTACAGTGTGAGGTAGAATTTCAGCTGTACAAATAAAATAAATAAAATAAAATCCAATAAAATTTTCTATTACGCATTTTTGTAAGATTCTTTATATTTTCGTTTTTACATAAAATTGCACGGTAGTTATTCTTTAAAATAAAAAATAAAAGTATATATGTTATATAAACAAATATAATAATCCTATAGGATACAGCTACCGGAAAAATCAGAAAGCAAAATAATATATACATTTGTTTTCCTCAATTGAGTTTAGGAGTTTTTCTCTCTCTGTCTTTAACTTTAGAAGGGCTAGTGACTATCTCTGTAGATTTTCCCGTCTGGAAGCGTTGGTAAAACAAATACATGTCTGGGAAGTCTAGATATGGGCCTAAGGTCCGGCGCTCCTGTTGGTGCCCGGTTTCTGAAGCTTGTTGGGGACTCGGATACGTTCCTAAGTGTCATGCGGCAGTTTCCTTAAGTACATGGCTCTGCTGTTGTAGCGGTTAAGTCGTCTACATTGTCTTGGGTGCAGGGACAGTGATGCGCAGGTGGCGGTGCTCTCCCTTGGCAGGTAGCATGGGTCATGGTGGCGTCACACTAGATTAAGCCAGTTCCGTCTGATGACGGTTCTAAGAACCTGTACTGGCGAGGAGGTCGACTGCAAGGTCCGACAGTTTTAACCTTTTTTTTTCTAAAATAATTCCACAAAAAATATTGATATAGCCTGTTACCGTAAGTAAATTAATTATTTTATATTATAGGCAGGGTCACAGAAAATTGCCTTTTTTTGAAGAGAGATGGGGATAGTCTCCGTTAAGAACTTGTGGAATATTTTATTATTGTTATTATTATAATTATTTAATTTGTACTGTAAACTTAACCTTAAATTAATCTATTTTTCTGCTTAGTTATTCTTTTATATCTTTTCCTTACATTTAAATTATAAAATTTTTATTTAAAAAAATTAAGTTATTGGTTTGCATGTAGTTTTACACTACATCGCTTACTCAATTTCAATGTTTGCATGTAGTTTTATACTACATAGTTAACTTAATTTCAATGTTACCCTTATGTCTCTGAAAGTTGCTTTTTTATATATATACCGCTAACCAGGCCCCTACCTGCCCGGCATGAATTCCTAGCTTGACGGGTTAGTACCTGGGTGCGGAGAAAAAATCGCCTGATCACAGCATGGCTGTGATCCACCTGACTATAGATTTGTTCACATCGCGCTGCTGTACTTGCTCTCTTGTGGTTTGCTACTGTTAACTTTGTTTGCCGGTTCAAAGTTTCTGTTTAACTTTGTTGAATTGACAGATTTAATAGGTCTCGTAATTTAGAACCTTGATCAGGTGACGAGACCCTCACATGACTAGGCACCCCTAGAGGTATAATTCACAGGTAACTTGGAGGGCTTTGCACCCACGACGGATTTTACATGCACCAGGCGCCATTAGCGTACATAGATTTACATATTTACCATGTATGTTGGCTTGTCACGTCCTTGGTGGGTTGTAGCTGTAGTGTTTATCGCCTCTTTTATGGGCTGATTTCACTTCTTGTTGTATTTGTCTCTGTCAAGTTTTTTTGGCGTTTTTATAGGCTCACTCCTGTTGCGGGTTGTTTTTGTCTATCATTCATTGGGTTTTTGTCTATTTCTTGATATATTGTTACCTCTAGCTTGCGCTAGAGCTGGATGTCACATTTTGAACCTTGGTCTTCTTTAGAGAGTTTCACTGGTTATTATGTCACTATCGTGGATTTTGTCACGTTGTAACTTTTGTTACTGGTGGTTGTCACATTGTAACTTTTGTTACTGGTGGTCGTCACATTGTAACTTTTGTTACTGGTGGTTGTCACATTTCTGGATGTTGCACACTCATTTTTGTTGTCTTTGTCATTTTTGTTGCCTTGGATGTTAAGTTGCACCGGAACTAGGAAGTCCATTAAATTCCTACATTGTTCCATTGTGCCATTGTGTTTAACCAAGAATTTCTTTGGATTTTTTTTATTGAAATTAGCTGTCTTTTTTGGCAACTGTGTTAAAACAATACAATCCCCTTTCTCCCTACCAACTGCAGAAACTCTACAAATAATATGTTAACTAGTATTTCTTTAACTTAAGTTTGTTGTTGTTGTTGTTGTTGCTTAATTGAAATGGAAAATTTAACGAAAATGTTAATAACTTTTATTATTTACAGATTTTAGTTTTTATATAAAGTATATGCATTATAATGAAACTTAATGATATATTTTGTTGTATATATGAACGAAATATGTGCAATTAATATAACATTAATAACCACATTAAACAAAATTAAATTAAATTATCTGAAATACCCATAATCCCTTCATAAAAGTTTGTTAAATATTAACAGACGAAAATAAGAAACAGGAGAAAATATTATAACGTATAGTCACAGAAAAGCACCTTATTAATTATTATGTAAAATAATACATTTTGTAAATTAATTATTTTATATTATAAAGCATGGTCACAGAAAAATGTCTTTTTAAAGAGATGGAACTGAACCGTTAAGAACTTATGGAATATTTTTTTATTAATATTATTTTATTTTGTACTGTAAAATTAACTCTTAATTAATATTTTTTTTCTGTTTAGTTTTTAGTTTTTATGTTTTTTTTTACATTTAAATTATTAAATTATTATTTTTTTTAAGTTATCCATTTTCATGTATTTTTGTACTACACAGTTAACTTAATTTCAGTGATTCCCTTATGTCTCTGCAAGTTGTTTACATATCGCCTGGATATTAATTTGCACCTCAACTAGGAAGTCCATTAAAATTCCTATATTGCTGCACTGTTACATCGAGTCTACGTAGGATTTTCTTTATTGAAATGAACTGTCCTTTTTGACAGCTGTGTTAAAAACAATAGAATCTCTCTTCCCTCTACCAAATGCATAAACTGTATAATTAATATGTTAACTACACTGATGTCCAGAAAATAAGGAGCAGTGACCGATTTCAGACGTTTCGTCCAATATCTACTGAAATTCGTGAGGAAATACCCTTGAAATTTGGGGATCTAAAGAACATGTTTGACTTCATGTTTTTCGGTGAATATTTTGTCGTGAGGACAATTAGAGGGGGGGGGTAGTAATAATTTTAATAATAAAATAATATTTTCGATCGTAGGACCTACATAGACATTTACTACTGTGACGGACCATTTTTAGCATTTTCCGTTGCTTGTGTGATCGAAAATATTATTAATATTATTAAAATTATTATTGCACCCCCTTCCCTCTAATTTGTCCTCGCGACAAAATCTTCACTAAAAACATGAAGTCAAACACGTTCTATACATATTCAAAGTTCAAAGGCATTTCGGGCATTTCCTCACGAATTTCGTTACTTATTCGGCGAAACGTCTGAAATCGGTCACTGCCTCTTAATTTCTGGACTTCAGTGTTATATTTCATTAACTTAAGTTTTTTTGTTTTTGTTTTTTTGATTTTGTTTAATTGAAACGGAAAATTTAACCAAAATGTTAATAATGTTTATTATTCAAAGATTGAGTTTTTGTATAAAGTATATGCATTATAATAAAGCTTAATGATATATTTTTAATGTATATTTGAGCGAAATATGTGCAGTTAATATCACATTAATAACCGCATCGAACAAAATTAAATTAATTTATCTGAAGTATCCATTATCCCTTCATAAAACATTGTGAAATATTAACAAGAGAAAATAAGAAACATATACTAAGTTTCACTATGAAATTAAATGTGTTTTTGTGTATGTACTCTCTATTAAAAACATTTATATATATATTAAAATATTAAATGTGATAGGTGATCCTTCTTCGTTTGACAATATTATTTAAACTATAACTAAAATTTGACTAGCGTAAATATCTTACCGATTTTTATGTTGTTGTTTCATCTGTATGCTAACCATTATCGGAAATGTCATTTCGGATAAATATGTGTTTGAAATGGAAATAATTGTTAATTCAGAGAGTAATGGAAAGTATGTCTTTACTTTAAACGAAATAGAATTTAAAATATTTATCAAATTCAATTTTAATTTTCGCATCATTATTGAATTTTCCGAATTCTTCTTCGACATTTAACTGAAAATGGTTCACATGTGGCATTTCTAAATGAAATGTTTTCAGATCGCAAGTAAATTCTCATTATATAAATAGGACAGATATCAGAAATTGTTCTTGCAAATATAATAAAATATTCATTGTAATTTGTTTTATAATGGAAATGATATATAAATTATTTGCTGTCTTAAAATCACATATTCTTAAAAATATTTTGAATGCGTCAATTTCCATTCTTGACATTATAGATTTATCTTATACCTGATTATTTAGGTGCGTTCGTAATTATATAAATACGTAGCAACTACAGTCGTCGTCTGATAGGTCCGTCCGTCTGTCCGCATATAACAGCGCAAAAACTACCCACCCAAACGGTTTGAAATTTAAGATATATTATCTTTGTAGAATTTTGTCGAGACATTTCAAATTTTATGAAAATTGAATCAATACTTTAGAAGATATTTTAAAAAATATTTATTAAGAAATTTGAATTTTTTTTAAAAATCGGTGTCTGAAACGTTTAAATCCGTCAAAAAAAATTTTCGATTTTTAAAACGATTACAAGATTTACCCTATACTACGTATGATGGGAAAGTAAAAGTATGAAACTTTCACCGTTAAAAAATCTTAAATTGAGGAAATAGGGGTTTGTAAAATTAAATATACCACTGTGTAAATATCAAATTAAACAATATAATCTATAATTTGTGCTACATAAAGTATTAATATAACTTAGG
This sequence comes from Maratus michaelseni, assembly GCA_963931845.1. Lineage (NCBI taxonomy): Eukaryota > Metazoa > Arthropoda > Arachnida > Araneae > Salticidae > Maratus > Maratus michaelseni. The sequence goes on from OZ007589.1 coordinate 327,965,547, forward strand.
AATAATAATAAGTAAGGCTTACAGTCAACATATATTAAATTAGTACACATTTAATGATAATTTGAACAGTTTTGTAAGACTATTCATTAAAGTATTATGCATAACATTTCTGATGTCAACTTTCGTTTTCCTCTGCACATTCAAAACGCATAATAACACTGGACAACAATGGTTCCGTACCAGAACTGAAATTAGTTTATCCTAGATCCGTTTCTTGCGCTGATTCCGTATATACTTTCCGTTTTTCTATAGTTCGTCCAGTTTTTTAGAAATTTGTATATTTACGGTTATGCAAATTTAAGCATTTTTGTGCCATTTTATGGAAATTTTAGGTACAATCAATGTCAGCTTGAATTGCCTTTTTTAGATTATGATTAGATGGACAATTTGCTTCAGATTAATGTCGCAGTTTACATATTCTTAACCGGTCAGTTACTAATCCTAATTTCCGTATTTTTCAATAGTATAATATTTACATTACTTTCAACTGTAAAGTAGTTACCACAGAATTGATGTAATGTTTTTCTAGACTAGATTTTTATGTTGATTTCGAAACTGCAATGCGTTTCCTTATATCACGTCTAGATTTTGAGTAAAATGAATTTCTACTTTTGTACTGTATTTGCACACGTTTGATATAAAATGCTCTTTAGGGGTGTGTACTTCATTGTCAAAAGGGTGAACAGTATCAGATTCCTATCAGGGACATAATCACAAATGGGTACAATCGAAAAACAATTGAAAAAAGTAGTAGAATCTGTCCTAATTAGCTGAAGTACATCACAACGTATCATAAAAAGAATTTTCTGGCTGTTTTTTTACCAAAACATAAATTTAAATTTTTTTAAAAATACTGGACATGATACAAGATAACGGATACCAGATTTGAAATCAGCATAAAAAATTGGTTTAGAAATATATTAACGTACTTATGTGGCAGAAATTTTTGGACGTCAAGAAATGTTATTAGGAAAAAAACAAAAATATGTAAATTAGGCTCAATCTTTCACGGTCACATGTCAGTATAATCACGGACACAACATTTTTGTTAAGGGAACTAACCGATAATCATAATATAAAACGAAAAATGCAGTCTGATAATGCTTTATGCCTTAAATTTGCATATAATTCTACAAAAATTCCAAAAATTGTATAAATCAAAATATGCAAATAACGCAAAAACTGGACGTGCTATAGAAAATCTAAAACTATATTCGGAATCAGCGCAAAAAACTAAATAAGAAACAACTAATGTTGGTTTTGGAGCAGGAAAAAAGTTCAAATTTGTTGTCCAGTGTAATTAATGCGGTATTATACGAATGGTTTTTAACTGGATTGGACATAGTACACTCACAGTTTGTTAACATACGTTGCTTGATAAAAAACTGGAATTAAATTAAAATTAATGAAAGAACGTATCAGCAAATAATATAAAATATTGCAGTGCAAAAGTTTCGCGCTGGTTCACAAGTTTTTTTTTTTTTTTTTTTTTGTAATATTTAAGAAAAAATCTTTTAATTTTATTTCGTTATTTAGAATTTATGTAAGTTAATTTTTTTTAAATATCCTTAGAGCAATGGAAATGTATATAATCTTGCCCAAAACTTATATTAATCAATGGCAAATGACCATTTAAAGATCATGACTTTTGTTTCGCAACAAAATTAAGAATATTAAAAAAAATACAGTTAAAATGATACTTTTTTTCACATAAAAAGACTAAAAACGAATGACGATTATTATACCATGTAATTTGGCTAAAATAATCAAAAAATGAAATATATTTACATATTTTCCATAGTTAAATTTAAAGGGGACAGACTTTTATATTAAATTTCTGTTTCTACATCACAAACGAAAATTTATTTCTTAAATGTGTTTGCTTCTAAAATTATATACAGAACCATTTAGAAAGTACCATTTTAAAATCCAGTGTTTTTCAGTAACAGTTCTCTAAATGACTTTTTCGTGAATTCAAAATGTTTCTAGAAGAACTGAGAATATATTAAAATAACAAATTATGCTAAAGGTCATTAAAGAGGAAAGAGTAACTTAAGTTGCATTATTCTCGAAAAAGTGGGTTAATGTTTCATGACTTTTACTAATGGGTTCAGCTGACAAAAGAGTTTAATGTCTCCGGTTTCAGTTTAACTTCTTCAACTCATCGTATAGCGTTATCTTTATGTCAGAAATATTTTATGAACAAAGTTCACAAAAATAGAATTTAATGCATTAGTGATGTAATTTATTTAGAATATAAAAGTACGCGAAAACTGAATTATGGAAAAGAATCTGCATTAAATGATGAAGAATATGCTTAATTAAAACACTAAATTTCTTAAATAATATCTATGTCTTCTCATCATTTCTTTCCTTTAGATTTTAATTAAGATATAATTGTCTATCCGGAAACAATTGTCTCTAAAATTTCAATATTCGGTGATCGTATATTTGAACAATATATTTCTAAATTTGAAAGTGTGAAACGAAAGCGTTTATTTTCCCAATTTGAAGAATTGTTATTTAGAATATTTGACGTATGTAAGACATTGGTTTACATAATAAAATGCTGTGGATCTGCTTACAATCATTTATTTAATACACAACACAATAAATATACGAACAAGAATTTCTTTAAAAACAAACCAAGGTCCCCAACCCAGAAATTAAAAAAAAAAAAGTTATGAAATATAGAAATTATATAAGGCTTATAGAGGTAAGTAATGGGCAATGTTTTTCTTCCAAGATATAACTTTAACAAGATACTTTTCACCTCCGAAATATTTTTCTACTTTATTTTGTATCACAGTAATTATAAAAGATAAAGGAAAGGTTTTAAGATGCAATTGACTTAACTTTATTAGTTTTATCGAATGCTGAACAAGTACCAATTGTTAATATTATTCTAAAAAAATAATAAAAAAAAACACTTCTAATATATTACTTGAACGTGGATTCTAAACAAAGTGTATATAGTGGACTATAGTTAATGCATCTCCACTAAGGACGTATCTCCGGTTAATGAGAAGAAATTCGTTACCTCCGAAATATTTTTCTACTTTATTTTGTAATACACTAATAAAAAAAATACAGGAAACGTTTTAAGATGAAAGTGACTTATTTTTATTAGTTTTATGGAATGCTAAACAAGTACCAATTGTTAATATTACTCTAAAAAAAACAATACAAAACATTTATAATGTATTACTTGACGTGTATGCTAAACGAAGTGTATATAGTGGATATCGTTATTGCATCTCTACTAAGGACGTATCTCCGGTTAATGAGAACAAAGCGTTACCTCCGAAATATTTTCTGCTTTATTTTGCAGCACAGTAATTATAATAGATAAAGGAAAGTTTTGAAGATGAAATTGAATTATTTTATTAGTTTTATGGAATACTAAACAAGTACCAATTGTTAATAATACTCTATAAAACAATAAAAAACATTTCTAATGTATTACTTGACGTGTATGCTAAACAAAGTGTACATAGTGGACTATCGTTATTGTATCTCTACTAAGGACGTATCTCCGTTTAATGCGAAAAAATTCGTTACCTCCGAAATATTTTCTACTTTATTTTGCAACACAGTAATTATAATAGATAAAGGAAAGGTTTGAAGATGAAATTGACTTATTTTTATTAGTTTTATGGAATGCTAAACAAGTACTAAATGTTAATATTACTCTAAAAAAGAATAATTTTTTTTAATGTATTACTTGAACGTCTATTCTCAACAAAGTGTAGGTAATGGACAATCGTTAATGCATCTCCACTAAGGACGTATCTCCGGTTAAGGAGAACAAATTCGTTTTGTCCATTATTTTCTTTTTCTAATTAATCTTAAGGACTATGTTTGATACGTACTACTCATCGGATAATGCGGACAGTTTTTCACAAATTGACCATGAAGAATCGAAAATAGTATTTTACACCCTTTCTTCCAAAGCAATTTTGGTGTAACTTCGATTATTGAGTGATCTAGAAATTATTAGTCACAGTGATGAAGAGAAAGAAAACGTTCCACTAACAGAAACGTGATAGGTTCAAAAATTGGTAACGGATGTTCATCCATAGTTCCCATCGAAATGTTCGTTTCGAGGTTGAAAAACTGGAACATAATGTGGCAAAAATATCATATACTCAACTATGGCAAAGAAAAGGGAGAGATTGTTTTAATTAAAGAAAAATTATATAAGTGTAGCAATTTCCTTGCAAACTGTCTTTGTCTAGAGTTAACTATTCTTCTGGATTAACAAATTTTCATTCACCAGTTTTTACACTATAATTACTAAATTAAAGAAAATGTAGTTTCTTTTAGCATAAAGTTGGTAACCTATTAAATTTCTATTCAATGGTTGGAGCATCATAGTTGAGATTTTTTCAACAGAGCGAAAACATGCCGGGACCTGGACTCGAACCTGGGTACTTCGGTTTGGCGTACCAACACTCTCCCTACTGAGCTATCCAGACGATATCCTGGGACGGCATATTTCACTCTTATAGCTTAGTAGGGAGAGCGTTGGTACGGTTGGTTGATTGGTTGGTTGATTTTATGACGGCCGATTATCTACACGAGGGATATAGGCCCTGGGGGGGAGTGCCCTCCGTGGGGGGTCTTTCTAAGGGATCCTAACCTGTATTTACGGCAAGGTTCGATGAAAACCACGGAAAACTCCGAACGGTTAGGTCGGCGAGCGCGACAGGCGGTTTGAACCCAGCACCTCCCGTCTACCAGCTTTGAGAGCAGAACGTCTCAGCCACAAGAGCGTTGGTACGGCAAACCAAAGTACCCAGGTTCGAGACCTGATTTCGGCATATTTTCGCTCTGTTGGAAAAAAAATCTCAACTATGATACTCCAACCATTGAATATAATTTACCTAGTTGAATATACTTTCCTCTGTTCATTATGACATATTTAATTTGTCTCAAAAACTGAATTCAATTTATTCAGCGCAAGGGTTTTTTTTACGCTACTGAAAAAGCTTACATCGTTTAATGCTGTCTTTGGTTAATGTGGACGAAAATTGACCCCTCTTGGAAGTTCGAACTAACGGGAGTTCATTGTATTAGATTTTTTTTAATGTATCGTAAAAAAAATTCAAATTTTATTAAGAACTGATATTTTTATACCAATTAATTTTTCAGCAGGGCATTAATTATTTTAAAAGTTTTTGTTGTTGAATCTCAAATGAATAACAAATTATATTCCATAAAGTGATTTCATTAAGAATGAGAGAATGCTAGACCGGATGTCCTGGATGGCTTAATTGGTAAATCACTTGGTGCGCTATACCAAGGTATGCGGGATCGAACCCCAGTCTGGACATTTTTTCACTCTATTGGTTGTACGCTGTTTAGTAAAGTAGTAATTCACATCCTTTGTAATTGATGTTTTGTTAGCAATCTCTCAAATAGAACATTAACACTAAATAACTGTTCTTGATGTTTTTTCTACTTTTTACCCCTAATGATTAATAAAGTAAAGCCGAAAGATATTCCTGGGGGAAATTTACCCCTAGTGAATTCGGATAATAAGAACAACAATAGCAAAAAATTGCGAGTTACTATAAGGATTACATATCCTTAAAGTTTCATAATTATTTAAATTTTGGAGTTGGGGAACTTCCCTTGGCATTTTTTAAATAAAATCGCTGAATCAAATATTTGATGTGTGTGTAAAAGTTACCAGAACCCGCTCTTTTCACATTTTACAATCATCCCATTAGCGAAATGCAAATGATTTAGCCTGCCACGTGTTAGATCATGGTAGATATTCGTAGATTGCGAAGGCAAACCATAAAAAAAGGTTCATTTTTTATTCAACTGACATGTCAATGAATTTCGAGATGAAATTAAAACGAAAGTGAACTATGCATTTTTAAAATATTTTGTTCTCTCTTCTTGCATCGTGGTAAGGATATCAGGTAGACTAAAATGTATTACAGAGAAGTCATATTCATGTATCGTACAGTTCCTAAATTTAAGTACACTATTTTAGAGAAGTAATTTCAGCCATATATAATCGCAGAACTTCTATCAGTAAAAAGGGAAGATTACTATTCGAAAATAATAGTACTCAAAAGTATTATTCATGCAAGCCCAGTGTATCGTACTAATATACTTTAATGGACTAATTGTGCACATTTCATTGCCTTAAATGTTCCTTCATACACTGTAAGAAAGTCACTTGTTATGTAGACAACATGGCAAAAATAAAGCCGTAATTAATCATTCCTATTTTTTTGTTTTCTAATTGTTAACATTTCTAATTGTTAACATTTAATTTTATTTTTTCCCTTTATGTTTTCTTCATTTTATTAAAACAAGATATATTGTATTACAGATATATTAATATTTGAACAAATTTTAATATCCGCTAATATAGAAAAGCAAAACGACTAGTTTCAACTACCGAGAATTCATATATCACACAATTTCTAAATTTAAGTACCACTATTTTAGAGAAGCAATCCCAGCCAACTTTCATCGCTAAATTTTTATGAATAAAAAAAGACTATCACTATTCGGAAATATTTGTACTATAAAATACGATTCATGCCAGTTCAATATATCGTACTAATATACTTCCATGAACTAATTGTTTTGCATTTTATTGTCTTATATGTTACCTCATATACTATAAAAAGTTATTTGTTATGTAGACAACACTAAAAATAAATTAAAGGAGTAATTGCTCATTCCTAATTTTATATACATTTTAATATTTAATATTCCATTTTATTTTATCGTATTTCCTATTTTACAATGTGAACTGCGTTGCTAATTCATGTTATTTTAATTAATTTTAACTCTCAAATTTCTCTATTATTTTTCATTATGTTTCTCTTCAATTAATGAAAAAATTGACATAATTTAATTACAGTTATATATTAATATTTAAACCGTTCTCAATATCCGCTTATATAAAATAAACAACTATTTTCAAACTTAAAACAAAATCTCAACACAAGTTGTCGTCACTCTGTTACTGATGAAAACTCAAATTAAACAAAGTTGATTAAACAAGTTGAAATATTAGCTTGAAAAAGCTTGACAAAAGCATTTTCAGAATATTATTAACGAAGTTAAAATAAACATCAGAATCTGTTCCGATTAATTATTTTAAAATTTTTTGTTGTTGAATCTCAAATGAATAACAATCCAATTATATTCCATAAAGTGCTTTCATTAACAGACGTCTTAAATAAATTTTGAAAAGGGGGGAAAAATAAAGAAAACAAATACTGTAACATCAATTTCTATTGTCTCCAACTGAATGCCATAATGCCACATCGTTTTAATTTACTGTAAGTTCTAAAGCCATTAAATACCATGCAGCTTAAGAATTAAGTAAATTGATATCGTTTTCGCAATTTTAACTTCAATTTTAATAAATAGAATTTATAAGGATTAACATTTTATGCGATAATATATAGGAAATGTCACATTAAATTTGAATAATTTCTGATCGGTTATAAAAGGTTTTGAAGTGTAATCTTTGAACGTGTCAGAATAAGAAGTTATTTATTTTAACAGTTATTAAATAACTGTTTACATAATTTAAAAATTCAGAGACAAAGATTAAAAATAGGAAGAGCATAAAGCTACGCTGTAGATTTCATAAATTTCCAACAATTATTTTAACACGAGATTATTCTGTAACTCTATGCGTATAGCTCCCGAGATTTTGTCGAGTTCGTATGCTACTACGGATCATGAGAAAATCGCGAGTGAAAGGTTGCTATAGGCTGATATATGTTTTATCATTTTGTCTACTAAACGTTTGTCTCGAAACAAATAAACTTTCAGGTAGATATCTGATGAGAGGCACTTCATTCTTATTATGTCAACTTTCATAAGCTAGTATATTTCGATACAACCCCCCGTTTTTTTTGCTTTCTTTTGGGAACAGCAAATTTCGAGCTTATTACTATCAGAATTTTCAAGCTATGTTTTTCAGACTTTCACAAAAGTTGGTCTATACATTTAACTAATATATTATGCACAGTATATTTTGATTGATTTTGCCCATGCGTAGTGAAACACTATTTAGTGAACCTGCTCATTTTTCATCCAATATTTATTATTTTTTAATTCTGATTGCAGGGTATTGTATACAATGTTGTGTGTAATCTTTCCTGAAAATAACATTCTTTTATATTAAGAACTCTGAAAATTATAAGCAAAACACTTGGTGAAAGTTGGGATTGTTTTTATAAAAACCTTAATTTCTCCACGAGTATATGTGCTATACTCATAAAAATGAACATAGTTTTTTAAAAGAAGCCTCTTAAGCATGTGCTACCTTTTCAACGCTTTTGCGATATTAGTTTTTACAGAGTTATTCAAAATACATCCGCTTTTCTTCAATTTGTTGACGGCCCCTTATGGGGTTTCAGGAAAAATTCTTTTCGGAAATATATGACGTCTATCATGTTGTTTACACTCCTGAAGTTTCAGGATAATTCCTCATGTATCTTTCCAAATATTTAACAAAACGCCTAAAATCGCAAGTGACCGGTCATCATTGGCCATATAATGTATGTGCAGATAGGGAAAATATAAAAAAATATATATATCGTCCCGTATTTCAATAACGGAATGTGTCCAAATCGAGGTGAGCGTCTAGGGTTAAAACGAATTTTTGCTTTCGACAAAGAAAGATTTTTGAAAAAATCGAAATGAAGGACTACAAATAAAGAAAATTAAAACATGAAATGCTCTTGCATAATTTATCATGATTTTTCTAATATTTTATTTCTTTATTAGACGAGTGTCAACGTAGTGCATGATGTGTTTGTTACATTTGCATTGCATGGAGCTTTTAATTTACTGGAATAAAAGTAAATGTTATTCTACACTTAAAAAACATTTATGACAAAGCTACAACAGAAAATAGCAACACTTGGCAAAGTACAATAGCAGTAATGCCTTTTTTAAGTTAAATTTATAATATATAGCAGTTAAAGAAGCATGCTTGTTTGAACATGAATATTTATAAGCAATATTTGCACCCTTTTAGCTAAATAAACCACATATGAGGCTCCTCGAATTTTACTTACTGGGATAATGTTAAATAAACAATTATTTTTCTGTATACTCTAGAAAGCAGAAGTATATCAATAAACATGATAGTTTTTTTTTTCTTTTATATATTTATAATTCGAGAAAAACTATTAAATAATAAAATCGTGAATTTAAAGTTTAAATTGAAATTGTAGTTATATTTGCAAATAATTTCCTTGGGTAATTTAAATTGTAAACACATGGTTGTTAAAATAGCATTATATAAACGGTTCCGATATTATTTAATAGCTTTCAGCCGTATAACAATTTTTATGTTGCCACAACTTTTGTTAGGCTGTAGATAAGTATAGTCCCTTACATCCTCCATCAACATTACGATATAACGTTATAGTAACTTTAGGTAACTTTATATTTCAAATCAATTTAGCGTTAAAAACCTGTTGCTTTTAATCCTTGATAATCTAAATTAAAAGTAATTCATCTTTAATAATATAATGACAGGTTTTCCAATAGTCAATCTTCATATTGGTATTAAACCGATGTAAGTTTGTACTATATTCTATATAGCAAAATGTATAAAATGAAAAACAACAAGGCGCAAAACTCAAAGCTAAAGTAGGGAATGTTTAATTTTACATTTTTAATACACAAAATTACATTACCAGGTAATACTGTAATATTCAACTTTATATTATCTTTTCTAATGCATTTATTATATTTTGTAACGATATTTATTTATTTATTATGTAATATAACTATTTTTTTATATTTATATATATATTAGCTACCCGCCAGGCGTTGATTTTGTATGAATTTCTGTTTTTATTAAAAATTCGCGAAAAAAGACAGATATTTAGTGATAAAAGCGCTCGTAGGAAGACATTTTCTTGTTTTTTCCCGTAAGGCCGTTTTATAGTTTTTTAAAAAAAATCTTGTTGTCCGAACTTTTTGAAACGTTTATCGGTTATACGTATAACGGTTTTACACCTCGCGTAAAAATTACATATTTTTATCTAGTTGTAAAATAAATGTGTTTTCTTCTCGCTTTTTTTTGTTTTCGAGTCGGGGCCTTTAACATAAAAAAAATACGTCATACGAACTCTCTGAAATTTTAGCAGTTTATAAATATAACTGTATCCAAAACCTCTATAAAATTTTGTGAAAATATATACATATTTTCATATCGGGTAATACTGATCGGGTAATAGTGAAAACATACCCTAAGCCTACCACGCATGCTGCGCAATCAAAGGAAAATCCTTAAACGAACCTCAGGTCGTCTCCCCACTGTCTGCTGCACCGCATAGCAGGATATCTGTGCATGCACTGCAAAATCCATTAGTTCCACATTCCACCACCAGGGGGCGCAACCTGTTCCATACGAACATAGCTGAAATTTGTAAGGCTATCGAAATCCAGTCGAATGACCAAAACCCCGTCGTAATCGTGTCCATAGAACCCGAAATATGAAAGCGCCCCTGATGGTGAAACTCGGAACTAAAATTTGAAAGTTTTATTGATATAAAGTCAAATGAGCCAAAACAACGTCGTGATCGGATCCATTGAACCCCACATAGGAAAGCGCCCCTTAATGGTGAAGTTTGGAACTAAAATCTGTAACTTCTATCGATATCAAGACGAATGAGCCAAACCACGTTGTGATCGGACCCATAGAACCCGAGATACTTGAATGAAATAGGAAAATCATTAGCGTTTTATTTCTTTTTCTATACAAAAGTCATGATTTTGCTAAAATCATTAGTTACTGACCGAATTTGAAAATTTTTAGAAAATCCGAATTCTCTGCCCATTTTAAGTAAGGATGCATAATTTTCGAATAGAAAAATCCAATATTTAAAAACATTTATATAGTCCATAAAAATCCCGATCCATTTCAAATGCATCCTTTTATCTCCACAGATAAGCGCCGCAATGTCTCCCTTTGTCTGACCGAGAAATGACGCGTTAAAAAAATACTCGAAAAATTAAAATTTTTAATTGACATGGTTCAAATTGATGGATTTTTATGAATTTTGCTTGTGTGAAAATACGATATTTTTACGTCCGTTTACAAATTTTCATGTAGAGAGAGAGTGATTATTGCGATTTTTTTTAAGTCCGAAAAATAGACAGTCTGCCATTTTACTGCTGCAAGAAAGGAAAAATTTCTAAATCCCGGTGAAAGAAGACATCCCATTGGTCGGTTGCGGCCCTCGCATCAGTGTACGATTCCAAGTAGAAATGAACTTCACCATTTTTTAGATAAAATTATTCCATTTTCGACGCGATATTTAATGAGTTTCTAGTTAATATCGTGAGTAATTATCAAAATATTCAAATTCTGCACCCCAAGTGCATCCGATCAGGCCTTGGTCTAGCCTCACCTAAAATTTCAGGCTTCTAAGTGCGCTAGTTTTCGCTAGCCATCGCAGACAGACACACACACATACACACACATACAGACACACACACATATACAGACAGACAGACACACACACATACACAGACAGGCAGACACACACACGCAGAGAAACTTTCTTTTATTAGTATAGATATAATAAAAATATTTATATATTGTGCTGTCCTCTAAAAAAACCCAGTGTGAAATATTTCCTAAAACAAACCCACCCTAGTATTTTATCAAATATTTCACTGAAGTCAGTTTTTGGTTTTGCCCTATTTCTATACACCATTTGCAACAGTAAGAACATTTGATAATGCCTAAGGACTGTTTATTTAGTTTTAAAAGAATTTAATCTAATAATGTAGAATTTTGGCAAAACATGACATTCATTTTCACATATTTGCTTGTTATAATACGTTATGTTAGAATGATGTATATCAATTTTTAAATGTTTTTATGTTAAACCATTAATTTGTGAATAAAATGTTACATTTTCAGCTGATTATGTCCTGTATGGCTCGGCTGGCGACCTTTGAAAATGGAGCTAAAAAAACCCATGGTGGAATTTAAAAAAACCCAAAACTTTTTTAAATAAATAAATGATAAAATATACAAATTTTCTTAAAAATACATTTATTCTTAAGGAACATAATTAAATTATGCCAATTTAATGCATATTGAAGGCACATCTAAGGGTTTTTTTTTTTTTTGTAGTATGTCATAAAAAAAATCCATGTTTCCAAAAATAAAACACATCGATCATTTTTACACACAGATACCCTTACACATTATTTTGATGTTTTAAAATTTTTATTTATTTTATTTTGTTCACTCTTTTAACGTTTTAATGCAAAATATTTTATTTAAGGTAGGAATAACTAATATAGATGCATAGCTGCTAATTTGAACGATTTCTCTTCTAAGCATACAGATGAACTGTAAGTTTGTACAGTTTTGTGCAAAACACAATAAGTGAACTGAAAAATATCATTTTGTCTTTCGCATAAAAGGTAAAACTTGAAATCTGATAAATCCCCCCTTTCTTATGTAATTTAAAATATACCACAGAACTACAGAAGAAAAGCGTAATACAATTCAGGAAGGAAGTGGCAGCAATTTTATCAGCAAATCTTCTTTCAAGAACAAGAGTGCACCCTTTCTGTGTCATCGGTGAACTTCATTATCTTTGCTTTATGATCCGAGAAGGTAAATCCAGGGTTGTAATTTTGATCAATCAAAACTCATTTTAACCAGGATTGTGGTCAAAACTGGTTTTAATCATTTAAAAGTGGTCAAAATTGCTTCAACGACTCAAAAGTAATTGAAACTCTATTAAAAAAAAAACATTTGAAATTTTTAGATTTCATAATGGACCTGGTGAATTGTTGTGCAAAGTATTCAGCGATAAAGACAATTTTCAAAGTTTGATCTGAGTTAGCCTTAATACAGCAAAAGTTGTTACTTGATAAGTAACACATGGTTTATTAAATTTATTTTAACAAAATAAATTTTAATCTCTTTTTTCAAATCAAAATGAGTTTTAATTACTGATGATCAAAACATATTTTGACCAGGAAAGTTAAAACCGTTATTTTCCATGTTTACACCAATACAACCCTGGGTAAAACGAGGACTAATAATATTAGGTAAAAGGCAAAATTGTGAAATTTCATTAGTGGCCAGTGTTATCAGTTTTATAAGTGACCAGTGTTATCAGTTTTATAAGTGGCCAGTGTTAACAGTTTTATAAGTTGCCACTATCGTTAAACTAGTGGCCACTTTTTGTTAAGTGTTAAACAGTAAACTTTTGTTAAAATTTTTTATTAGTGTTAATTTAAAATTAAATAAACCAAATAAATATGTTAATATAAACATATTGCAACCAGCAAAAGTAGAATCCTTGATAGACTGCAAGAAAATTTTACTCTCTCCTTGTGGGAAAAGTGCCAAAAGGTGGCCACTGAGAGACGTAATTAGATATTAAAGGGAATGAAAATTTATTTGGTGCCAAATATGGGCTAAAGGTTCAGATATGATAGTATGACTTGATCCCTAGGGTTACTGCATCAATCAAAGCCATTAAATAATAAGCGCAGTCAGATAGTGTTAAATTTGTTAGAGGGGACACTAGCGCCACTTCATCTGCTGCGGAAGGAAGGCGAAACAGAAGTGCGTCGCAGAGAAACGATACGATTTATTTATATCGATATTTTATACGATTTTTATCGTTTGTATCGATGTTTTGTTTTTGCACTTCCTTTAAAAGCTTGCTAATTATTAGGTTCTTTTACATTAAAGCTAAAACTATAATGAAACAAAAATGGGGAAATTTACTGGATTAATATTTCTATATAAATATAGTGGTGGCGAAGAAGTTGATTTATTTATTAAAAGTTAAATAAAAAGTGATGGACATTTACATCACTATGCAATTAACCCTTTCCGGCACAGACAAATTGTTCGTAAAATGTGAAATTACTGACTGACACAGGAATTTACAAACGACTTTTTTAGAAAATATGAACTCCTTATTTTAAGCTTTAATTTTAGAAGCAAATTTTTATTAAGATATTCTTGGTGCCGAATGCAAGAATCCCATCCGCTAGATGGCGCTATTTTCCCATTTATCTGACTGGGCTTATTATTTAATGGCTTTTCCATCAATGGTAGGAAAAAGTGAAAGTATTAAAAATCTGCAAATGCAAAAATGTTGAAGAAATGTGATTAGTAAAATAGGACGATTTTGTGTGCCAAAGTTTGCGGATTTTCTGGAAACAGCACCAATCCATTCCACCAATCCCTTTATTACCTAAGTACTCAATATTTTTAAAATATCAATTAGATACATTTTTTTTTTTAGATTGACATTGATCAATTTAATAAAACACAAACTACAGCTTGTATAAGATATAAGAAAAGAATAAAGATGAGTGTTTTAGTTATTGCACAAATGAACATATTATGTTTAATTCATTTTACATTCTATATTTAAAAATAATGAAATATTAAATATTTTTTTGCAGAATTGTGGTTTAAAATTAAATAATAATGAAAAAAAAAAATTTTTGCTGTCAAATAATTTTATTTCCAAGTATTTTTACATATGGTTTTTTTTAGGTAACATGGGTTTTTTGGGGGGAAAAGTGGGTTTTTTTCAAATTCTTGCTTAATTGGCGGTAATTTTGTAACATATTGATAGAATGAAAAATGCTCAGCATTAAAATCTTAGTCGGAACAAGCCGTGAAAATATAGCTATGTTTAATTTTTTTGTATTCTTTATTAGACTTTATATGAAGATAAATTCAAAAAATGGGTTTTTTTAGAGGACAGCACAATATATTTTTTAATGAAATCTAATATTCTTTTCTTTACGAAATAGCGTAACTTTTCTGTTTTTTATATTTTTATTTCGTACCGAGGGATAAATTTATAGTTTAGCTAAAGTCAAAATTAATTTTATAAAAGCATTTAAACGCTCCAATAGGATAGACAATGTAACATTAAGATATTTTTTATTATAGGAAATTAATTAAAAATGATTTGATGCTAAATACGCTAATACACTCTTTAATTGTAAATTCACTCCCAACTGATATGCAGACGGAATAAATTTTAGTCATGAAAAAATACAGTTATAAAAAAATGCAGTTCTATTTCGTTGCTCATGTATGTATCAAGAACGTATCTACGAGTACGTCTTTACGTTTTGACATTTTCTGCCAGAATAATTTTAATTTTCATGATTATTAGTTATTTGTAAAACAAAACAATGAAACTTTTAGTAAAAAAGCAGTTTTGTTATTTAATTTATATATATATATATATATATATATATATATATATATATATATATATATATATATATATATATATATATATATATATATATGGCATTTTGACGAAGAGGAGACATTACGAGAAATATTATTCCATAAGAAAAGGGTAGTCTGTTAAATAACTAACATATTGCAGTTGATATTCACGATCATGGCGAAGAGGTAAGGCAATGAAATGAGATCACAGAGAGTTTCTCCAGTAAATACAAGCCGATTTGCATACAATTAGTTTATTTTGAATAAGAGAGATGCAGCACAATTCCACATGTATAAAACTTATAGCATAGCCCCCGGCTTTCACGATGGGTCACTCCATTGATTACAAGTTGTTAAATGGCCAGATGAATATTCTACGACATAAAAACACCAGATACATATTTGTTTACACTTTCAGCTACCTCAAAAATCTCCTTCTCCGACCGATGCGGGCGAGTTTTGTTCTCTCCGCGGAGACATACAGAAATTTACGTCACGAGCGCACAACCCAATGAGTGAGAGGCGACCTACGGACCAGCGAATGAGGCTAGAGGGAGGAGCTAAGACAGTAAAGAATTCCTTACTTGGGCGCGGATCAATTTTGAAGTTAAAATCCCAAGCGCGCGAAAAAATCAGAGCAATAATAATAATAATAATAAAAAGAAAATGGCTTTTAAAAAACATTCGAAATGAGAACGCGTCTCGGAATTTTATAGATTGGGGCGCTGATAAAAGCTACGAATGAACTTAAAATTTTAGATTAAGATTTAGAATAAGATAATTATTAATATACGGATATTTACTTTTAAAAGGACTTTAAATAGGAATAAATATTATTAAAAATTAAGGAAATACTGACTATGTCAGAAGTTATATTAATTTAAAAGATTAATGCGAATAAAATGGAAGGATACGAAATAAATAATTTTTTTATATAACATATATATATATATATATATATATATCATAAAGATCAATTTAATGTCGAGTTATGCGTTTGGCAGTCATTTTATACAAACTGTAATAACATAAAAAAGAAATTCATAATTTCACGATTTAAACATTTGCATACGACAACTACCTATGTAGACATACTAAAAATATGGGGAACGTAACATTAAAATATTTTTAACCATAGGGAATTACTAACAAGTGGGTAAGTGTGATCGAAGATCGCTCAAAGGATTTCGTTTAATATTCCTTTCAAAACACTTTATCCTTTCTGTAATAAATCCAAATAAATTTCATTTAACAACCAAAAAAAAAAAAAAAAAAAAAAAAAAAAAAAAAAAAAAAAAAAAAACTCATGTTTTTATAAAGTAAAAATTTACTTTACATTTTTATAAAGTAAAAATTTACCGGTCTATTTTTTCGTTTTTTCGAGTATCCAAACCAGCCCGATAGCGGGCAAAGCCCGCTATTATATTCTGTTATAATAATTTCTGCGATGCGGACTAAATGTGATATTTAAAAAAATATTTTCAAAATTAAACATGTTGTACACCTTCAAAATGTTAAAATATGCGAATATTTTCACAATCGGATTTTTATCCTGATTCAATATGTTTCTCAAACTCATATATTTACTATTCTCTATTACTCATATTAATACTCGCTTTGTATTATTCTCAAACATTTGAAAAATTCGTTAAACTTCCAATATGACGTCAGATTTTCTTTTTAATTCTCTAATGACGTGATATTAATCTGCTTTGTGCACATACACATACTCATACTCCTTGTATTATTGAGAAATCTTTGAAATTTTCTGTTTTATTACCACTATGACGTCAATCATTTTTAATTCATATTAATATTTTTTTCAATTGGTGAAACTTTTTATTTCATTTTCATTTTTCACGTGGAAATCATCTGATAGAAAATTAATTATTGTAGAAAGAATTTCATCGTGGATTTTTAATTTTTGGCATCTGCTATAACGAAACATGTTTAAATTTAGTAGGAAAAGGCTGTTAGAATTTTGGTTTTTTATTTCTATTTATTAAAATAATACGAATTTTTCATATTTTAATATTTTGAGCTCTTCACAGCTGGTATTCATTTTATACACAAAGTTTCAACTCTGTAAGTTATATAGTTTTTGAGAATGGCTCTGTGACAGACAGACAACGCAGCGGGAGTAATAGGGTTTCGTGAGATGAACGAAACCCTAAAAAATGAATCAATGGTAAATGAGCTAATGCACTCTTTAAATGAAACTTTCAGCACCGTTAGATATGGAGACGGAATAAATCTTAGGCATGAAAAAATGTAGTTTGGAAAAATAATGCAGTTGTATTACGTTGCTTATGTATGTATCAAGAAGTATTACGTTTTAGCATTTTTTGCCGGAATCATTTTAATTTTTAACACAACAATGAAACTCTCAGAAAAAAGTAGTTTAGTTACTTATATATATATATCATAAAAGTTAATTTAAAATCGATTTCTGCATTTGTAAGTCATTTCGTTACAAACTGTAATAACATAAAAAAGAAATTCATAATTTTATGATTTGAACATACAACTACTTTTGTAGACATGCTAGAAATATGGGGATACTCATTTCTTTCAGCTAAGGCTGAGTATATGAACTCGTCTACAGAGTAATATTTTACAATTCAACATTCCGATGACTCTTTGTTAATTTACAGTTTTTAATACCAGAAAAATATCCATAAAACAGCATTAATGTTGAATGAATAAAACACATATCCACATAATAAAAACGAGCATATAAAAGCTATTCATAATAAACTATTATCTCTTTCGAAGGCAGTGGTAAGTGCACTTCCCACTTAAGTATACTTCTGCTATTTTTATTGTCCAATTTTATACTAAAACGTTTAGTAGCATTTTGCTGTTATAATAAACGTGTCTAAAAGCATTTAATTATTTTCAATTCAATGTGTTCATAAATTCTGGTGACATTTAATCATACTCAAATTTTAATTGCTTAAAAGGCGTATAGTCAACATAGAGAAAAAGTACTGAAGCCGGGACTCGAACCAGGGTCATCGGTATAGCGCACTGGCGTTCTAGCAACTGAACTACTTGGGAACGATACTCAGCCTGGCACTTTCTCACTATAACATGTTGGTAAGATTACAAACGCGGCACAAGATGGAATATTTTCCGTGAGCCACCAACTCTGGTGCAAACACGAAACCAAAGGAAATCCAGCATCGATAATTGAATAAATCTATGTTTAACACTTGGAAATTTTTTCATAGAAAATTTCTCACGATTTCCATACATAATACTATCTTTAATACTTGAAAAGTTTTCCATTGAAAATTCCTCACGCCTTGCATACATAATATTATTAATATTATATATATATATATATATATATATATATATATATATATATATATATATATATATATATAGCAATTTTTCCTTTTAAGCAATTAAAATTTGAATGCAAGGCGTGAGAAATTTTCTATGGAAAATTTTCCAAGTATTAAATATAAACATTCAATCATTTCAACATTTTAGCAACGGAATTAATTTGCGTTAGAAAGGATAAATTTAAGTGTAATATTTGCTAATTTCGAGAAATTTATCTGGATTTGCCATATCAATAGTGTGTCATTTCTAACATCCTATCCCATCTTATTGTCCTCTAATTTATAAAATTATATATATATATGAAGAGTATTATGGATTGTTTAATTTGTAGTCAGGAAACACAAGTTGGTCGTATACCCATATAGCAAATCCTGTTTATTTTTAGATTATGATCAACATAAAACATAATATTTTTATTACTATACTAACAATTCTTGTATTCCAAGTGTAATTTTTTTTCACAATATATACTAAGGAACAATGAATACAATATATATTTGAATTCGTAGTATATTACACTTAGAACAGTCTGTATAATTGTATGATATTTCAAAACTTTATGCCGTGATACTCATACTTTATGCCGTGATACTCATACTTTATGCAGATTTGAAATATATACAACACACTATGACTAGGATAAAATCTAGACTTATAAACATCATTCAGAAGTCTTAGGCCCTAAAAAGGCTTAATAAGAAAATATTTCTTTGAAGATCAATTTTAAAGCTTCTATTAAATATCATCAGAGCTCGTACGCCTCAGGGGATTAAGAGTATTTAAGAGGTTTGAATTCTAAAAAATTCATAAAGTAATGGTACGTTTATCTAAACACGTTTTTATTCTTGAAATAAGGCAAATGTTACTTTACTAAAATTCTGGTATTGTTCCCCTGAGGCGTACGATCTCTAATAATAGAACAATTTATAGAGTACAATTGATATGTTTTGAGAATTTTTGGATTTACTAATAAGAATTTTTTTTAAAGCTGTAATACATTGAGAATGTCTAAATGACAATGTGCAAAAGCATTTTAAAGTAACTATATAATTCCAAAACTAGATAGTTAAAATTACTTAGAATATATTTAATATATTTATCTCTAAATCTGAATATTGTATAAATTCAAAGCTTTTCAGTGATCGCACTTGTAATTTAAAGAATATTCGAAAAATATAGTCTGAAGATCAAACTTATTTTAAGAGTATGATGTATTCATACACATCTTTCACTATTATCGTCCAATATTTTCCATAATAAAAACAATTTCGAAGAAAGAAGATGTATATTTTATTTTAAAACAAGCTATACATACATAAGAAATACTTGTTTCATGCCAGTCATAATTTATAGAGCTGTAGAAAAAGTCTAGAGAATATTTCAATATACATTTCTTATGCTATATATTTTATTTAATTAAAACATTTTTCGAGGAGAAAAGTTGTATAATATATTCCAAAACATACTATACCTACATAGGAAATGCTTGTTTCATATCACTCATAATTTATAGAGCTTTAGAAAAACACTGCAGCATTTGTAAATGTAAATTTCTTATTCAATATTTTCTGTAATAAAAATATTTTTCGAAGAAAAAATTCATACAAATATATATATATTATTAAGCTTTATTACTGCGTCCGCCTAAGCTGATTTAATGCATACGGATAGTGTGACTATATCACAAATAATCGAATTAGTTTTGCATATCTTTTGACTAGTACAACAAGAGGTTTTACCTTATTTTACTTATACGTATGTTTATGAAAATAAAAGAATGCGATTCATTTAACGATCATAATAAAATAATCACATTTTTAATTGCAAGGACGCCAACTTCTGAAATCACTTTTAAAGACATGGTGGACTTTGCAAATGAACAAAATGAAAGGAAATTAATTAAATAAAAAGCGAACAAAATAAGAGTCAGTGTTTTATTTTAATTTTCCTACGATAATTTATCCAGAATCACTTTAACTCAGTCCGAGTGTGATTTCAATCCAATTAAGTATTTAACTAATTTTACTCACTTTTAAAATGTCTCAGGAATTTTTCTCCAATTCCTTTCATATTACTCACGAAAGTTAATGGTTTTATTTTTCAAATGAATAAGCATCCGTTTGCAAAAAGAAAAAAAAAGAAAAAAAGATTAATTATCAAAACTATAGTCTTCAAATGCAATATTCAAGAAAAAATCCAAAAAACTTTCCAACATGTGTAAAACAAATCGCTGTAATTTTAGTAATAACTGATGTAGTATATCGAACCGAATTCACAGATTTGTATATTTTATAGAAGCTGAGTCTTCATTAAAACAATTAATCATCTATATTAAAATAACTAGTTTTTAATCACTTAGAAAAAATCTGAAACGTTTTTAAATATAAATTTTATATGCAATATGTTCTTTATTGAAAACATTTACAAGGAAAAAAGTTGCTATACATAAATAGGAAATGTTTGTTTCGTGCCAGTCATAATTTACAGAGATTTTAAAATGTCTAAAGCATTTTTAAATATAAATATTCATGGAATGTTTTCTTTAATAAAAACATTTTTCGAGGTAAAAACTTGTATATCTTATTTCAAAACATGTTTTGCATTCATAGGAAATGTGTTTTTCATGCCAGACATAATTTATAGAGCTATAGAAAAAGTCTGGAGCATTTTTAAATATAAATTTATTATGTAATATTTTCCATAATAAAAACATTTTTCGAAGAAAGAAGTCGTATATTTTATTTTAAAACAAGCTATACATACATAAGAAATACTTGTTTCATGCCAGATAATAATTTATAGAGCTTTAGAAAAAGTCTGGAGCATTTTTAAATATAAATTTCTTATGCTATATATTTTATTTAATTAAAACATTTTTCGAGGAAAAAAGTTGTATACTTTATTTCAAAACATGCTATACATAGGGGAGATGGGGGATGAATGGGACATTTTCACAAAAATATTTATTTTATATATTTTATTTAAGTGATTATAAATATTATATATCACATTTCATAGATTCATTGTTTGACTACATCGTATGCACAATATTTATTCAAGATTATTATTATACAGAAATATATTATGAAATAGAAAAGAGTTAATAGAAAAGAGTCCCAATTATCCCCACAGCAGGGATGAATGGGACACAAACATTTCCCTCCCTTTATTCAATGTTAAGGACTAAAAGCTGACAAAAATACCTTCTTGTCAAAAGCTGAGAGATTGTAAATTGTAATATGATCTCCAGGATTATTTGTTAGCCAATCATCTTGGACTCATCTGAGCTTTGCCTTAAAAGGGCCATAAACGGAAGCATTCAATGGCTGAAGACGATGACTACAATGCGGATGATATGTTAAAAGAATAATTACCATAAATTATTAATTTATCAACTTATATAATATTATTTAGTTAATTAAAAAAAATTCAGTATCCTCTAGGGATGAATGAAGCAGTCCCATTCATCCCCATTTGAAATATCCCAATCATCCCCATGATGCATATATTCAATTGTCAGCCATTTTGTCTCAAAATTTTTTTTGTCACAATGGTTAATGTTCATTCATTTTAATTACCAGTATTCAGTCTTGAAATAAAAAACTACAACATACCTTAATTGTTCTTATTGCATAAGATATTTACGTAACTTCAAATATAAAAAAAAAAATTACTTTTAAGCAGAGTTTTCAAGAAATGCAAATTTGAAGGAAACTGAAAATAGCCATGTAGTCTTGCTTTTGGTTCGGAAGCACACTATGATAGTGTCATCTATGAGGATAGGAAGCAACTAAAAAAAAAGTTTATTGCTGGAAATATTGAGAACGTCCCATCCATCCCTTGTCCCATTCATTCCCCATCTCCCCTACATAGGAAATGCTTGTTTCATACCACTCATAATTTATAGAGCTTCAGAAAAAGACTGACGCATTTTTAAATGTAAATTTCGTATGCAATATTTTGTTTAATGAAAATATTTTTCGTAGAAAACACTTTTAAATTTTATTTCAAAACATGGTATACATACATAGGAAATGCTTGTTGCATTGCAGTCCTAATTTATAGAGCTTTAGAACAAATCTGAAGCTTTTTTAAATATAAATTTCTTATGCAATATTTTTTTTTTATAAAAAGATTTTTCGAGAACAAAAATATTTTTAATTTCAAAACTTGCTATATATACATAAGAAATACTCGTTTCATCTCAGTATAATATTTGGAGTCTTTAGATAAAAAAAATCTAATATTCTCTTATAAGTACCATATTTTTCGTTATCGCTATCAGAGATTTCAGAAATTTTGTCAGCAATGTAAGATGATAAAACTAATAGGTGCAGATCGGAATTTTTATCTAACATTATGGAGATTTGTTTCATATTTGTTTGATATTATGCAGATTCCTGTATTGATAAATCATACTCTATGGCATTTTTGTAACTGTCAAACGCAGAATTTCAAAACCCGATTTATTATTGTTAAAATTTGTTCCCCAGTTTTAAATAAATTTAATGATTTGTATTTAGTGTGGGAATAATAATAAATATATATAATCAATAAGTATAAATATAAGTATCAGTATAGTATAAGTATCAATAATAAATATATAAGAATAAATATCTTAGTAACTGACACTTAAGCAAAAATTTAACTCAAATAAGCATTGTGTTGTAAAATTCTACAAAGTAATGTCATCTAGTGGTAAATGTGACAAATATTTTTATTTGGAGTCAATTTAGTCACCACTAGAGGGCCAAAAACATATTCAATGAGGGAAAAGCTTTTAAGAATACAAAAGTGCCAGTTTGAAGCAATCATCTTATTTCTAAAATTAAGAAAGGGTTTTTCAAATCTATTTGTAGTGCAACAATCCTAAAATTTTTTCTTAAAGTTATACTTGTAGAAATTAGTTTAAAGATGCATATGATATATTTGGGCCATAATTTAGGGTTTATAGTTATTTAATTTAGCCTTATGGGGGGTGGGGGAAGTCAGTTATTGGTTCCTAGAATTTCATTTCACAAGTCTCTGACACAGGTGTTAATTATTGGTTATATTAAAGAAAGTTGAAATATGATATTTGAACTGTTTAAAAATGCATAATAATAAATTAAATTTATCTTCTAGTAAACACCATTAACATTTAAGTTGTTGTACCAGTGTCTGACACCAGATGTCAGTTACTGGTTCATAAATGTCAGTTATTGGATAGCTGCATTACTAATAATGTAGTACTAAATATTACTGCTATAAATTCTTACTCTATACTCTGCATTACTAATAATTCAGTACAGCTTACTAAATCTCCCTTTTTATAATAAATATTAATGTATTTTGTTTTTATAAAAAAGAATAAAGTTTTTTAAAAGTATTTTAATCTTTTAAAATAAAGTGTCAGTCACTGGTTCACTATGTGCCCGTTATTGATGTTTCAAAATAGAGATGGTGTCAGTTACTGGAGTTTTTGACTATATTTATGAATAAAATTAATTTTTAATAATAAAATGTATAATTTATTTTAATTTTGCTAACAATAATTTTTTTATACTCTGCTATCCTTTCAAACACAAAGTTAAGTATATAATAGATTAAAATTTTTGTAATAGTGATTTAAACCAGAAGCAATCCTTAAAATGTGAGTTGCTGGGGGTTTCTCCCTATTATGTATGTACAATCACTTGGATACTTTAATACTTAAAGCTTAAATAACTTTGAACACTTTAAAAATATTGAGAGTTTCTTTTCTTTTACGAAAATAATAATAAAGTCTGTATAAAGAAGAACCTTTTTTTAGATAAAAAAAGAGTTTTTGTTGGAAGAAACCTTTTCGTTTAAATTATATTGCAATATTATAAGTTATTCAATATTTATCCTTCTTTAGAAACTTTCGTCAAACTCAAATGTTCACTATTAATATGAAATGCTTTTTCTCTATGATATATTTGCATTTAAATTACTTTATTTTAATGACTTAAGGTATTTCTAATTTCAAAGAAATATATTTTTAATTCGCGAGGTAAGCTGAAAATAATTTTATTTTAGATTACTCGTTTTCAAAAAGTTATACAGTTTTTCCGTTTAATAATGTTCCTGAAATAAATTGAAATACTAGTTGATTTTTATTTTGCATGCAATTTTTTTCTTTTCTTTCTTTTAGTAGTACGCTTCTAATAGTAGTACGTGCAATATTGTGCACGCTATCTTGGCACTAATCAACAGATATTTGATACAACCCCTCATCTTTTTTATTCTTTTTGGGAACAACGGATTTCGAGCTTCTTCTATCGACGATAATTTTCAGAATTTTCAAGCTATGATTTTGAAACTTTCACAAAAGTTGCTCTACATACTTAGCTAATACATTATGCATATTATATTTTGATTGCATTTGCGCATGCGCAGGGAAACATTTTTTAGTAAATCTGCTCATTTTTCATCCAATTTTTATTATTTTTTAATTCTGATTGCAGAGTATTAGGTACAATGTTGTTTTTCATATTTTCTGAAAAGAACTTTTTTTTTTATATTAAGAACTCTGCAAATTATAAGCAAAAAAACTAGGCGAAATTTGAGACTGTTTTTATAAAAACCTTAATTTTTCTACGAGTATACATGCTATCCTCATAAAAATGAACACAGTATATTACAATAAGCTACTTATTAATAATTTCGAGTTTGAACGCCTTTGCTACATTTTTTTTTTTACAGGGTTATCCAAAAGATATTCGTTCTTTTTCAATTTGTTGACAGTCCCTATGGGGTTTCCTGAAAAAATCTTCGCGGAAATATATAACCTATACTGTACAGTTTACACACCTGCAGTTTCAGGTTAATTCCTCATGTATGTTTCTAGACAGATAACAAAACGTCTAAAATCGCAAATGACCGGTCACCTTTGGCAATATAGTGTATAACTTGGTCATATACGTCACGAACTGTTACATTTATTATGTATTATAATAATTTCATATATGCTTCATAATTTGGCAATAAATCTTGGTCGCTTGGCGATTCATTCTTGGGGGTCGCTATAACACGAAAGTACTGTAGTGTCTCAACCCCCGGCCAAAACCATCATGATCACGCTTTAAATGAAATTATTTATTGACTACCTAACATAACCGCCAAGGGAGTATTTTTATTTTAGGTAAAAATTGTAAACTTTCTGAGTTTGTTTAGATTTTTACTCCACTTAATAAATGAACTCACATATTTTGTTAAGTTCATAAGTATCTTGTAAAGTTTAATAAGCTTGCTTTAAAAAAATTCAATTCAAGCTGTAAAATGCACTTTCTAACAATAATACAATAAAAGCTATTGTATAATTAATCGTTTAAAAATTATTTATTTCAGTGGAATATCGAAATGCATCTTTTAGTTTTTAGGTAAAGAAAATTTTTCACTTTACCTTGTTTATATTCTGCCAGTTTTAATGATCTGAGACAGAGCGCAATGTATCAATTAGCTTAGAAAATAATTTGCACATTTAACATAAAATAATCCTTAGCATTCTTTTTTAATCTTTAAATGAATGTAATATTATCATTAATATTTGTAATACATTACTCAAGACTACTGGTTAAATTAAAATGAGATATTTTCATATACAGCTTTCTCTCCTTTCATTAAACGACTGTTACATAATGAAAAAATACATATACACCAACAAGAGAGATATTAAATTAGGCGTATTAAAGTTAAACGTTAGCAAAAAGTCTGTCTCAGCTGGTTCATCATCCGCTGTTTGGAGGTAATTATGTATAATAAAAGTAATATCGTAGTAAATAATTACAGTGCCAATTTATATTTACTGGATTTTTAAGAGAATTGATTTTGGATATATTGTAGTCTTTTCATTTAATATATATTGATTCGTGCCGTTTTCATTAGTGCCGTAATATCGCGAGATTAATTAACCACTTTAATCGAATGAAATTTGTACTTTATGCTCCTTCTCCATATTATTCAGTTTAATTCTAACATATACTTATGATAAATATCATAAAGGTAATTTATTCATAGCAGGAAACTTTTTGTTAAACTACTTACAACCTTTAATATATTTTTAAAAATAATGTTTTTTATTTTATTTTTTATTTTTTTGTTTATCCCCAGTTATGATTAACTGGTTCAGATGATATGCTGTATTAATTCCCATATTAATTACAGCGATTAATTTTTAAATGTTTCAGTTTACCATTTTCTTATAAAGTATAAAATCTCCTGCACATTAAAATAAATGTTTCGTAATCTTCAAAAATATAATACAACTGAATAAATGTACAACATAATACAAATGAATAATAAACAAATGAAAATATAGTTACCACTTCCGAATCCCCTATGATTCGGAAAAGCGTTCTTTAGAAACCTCAGAAACCACTATATTTTCGAGATTTAAGAAACATTTGCAAAAACGTTTTTATTTGGTGCCACGGATTTTCGGAAACCTTTCTTATAAGTTTTCCTTGATTTTCCAAAACGAAACATCGGTTTTTACGATGCTATTACTTCTTAATTAAACATTTTGAGCTGCGTAATTGAATTTATACATGCAAGTATAAAAAAATAAATATATTAAATTTAATGTTAATGCTATTAGTTTTTCATGTTTGTCTGTAAAACATGTTTGTTGAACATGAGAATGTTTACTTGTTAATTCATAGCATCTTAAAAACGTATATTCTGGATTGAAAAAAAAAATATTAATACACTATATAAAATCTACTCGGAAAAATTTCAATGGTAGCATAAGAAATTGCTTTTAAAAATGCTCCTTGAAATCTTGAAAATGTATTACTTTCTGAGGTTTCTAATGATAATGAACGCTTTTTGGTATCGAGGGTCAAACGGAAGGTGTTATTGTACATTTTAATTCGTGATTATATTATATTTTCCTGCATTAAAAAACATTTTTTTTTGTTTGATTACGGTGAAACTTCAACAACAGTATCTTTGTCATATTTATATATTAAATGAGCAACAAAATACTGTTTAAATTAACTGATTATGATTTATGAGGACTTGTAATATTTATTAAAATTATTAGGATTAGGTGACACACGCTGTTATACATTGCTACTTTCTCGCACTTAAAGAGCTGATTTAGTGTTTCAAGAATGTGTCTTAACGCAAAAACTTCTATATATTATATTAAATAAATAGGAAATAATTTGTTTTAATTATATTAATATTAATTCGATATTGGAAACTGTTTTTCATATATATAATCTGTAGACGTAGCATACGACTTTAGAAATACTAATTGAATTTTTATAATTGAGGAATGTTTGCTATGTAAGGCATGAAACCAACAGAGTAAAAAGTGTCCAGGCCTGGACTCTTACCAGAGCCATTGGAATTACGCACCAACGTTCTACCACTGAGTTTCCCAGACGATATCTAGACCGGGACGCTTTTTCCCTCTGTTGATTGCATTCCTTATATAGTAAAAATTCAGCAATAAAAGAAATTTAATTAGTATTTCTAAATCTGTATTCCATGTCAACAAATTATCATAGCTATTATTTCTGTTGTCAACATCACTTTTTCAAAGCAAATACGAAACGCACAACAACGAATGAGATACCATGTGAAATGTGTGTGGATTTCGAACAGCCTTCTGACATAGTGCACTCAGATTTCTGTAGAACATGTATTTCGATTAAAAATTGCTGTTAATTAAAAATTAAATCGTCATTGCTTTCATAAATGAAATGAAAAGTTTTCCTCAAATTAGTGTTGCCACAAAAATAAAGTACCGCATTATATGATGCTCAAAAGTATTATAAAAAATAAATAGTACAAAAAGATAAAGTGCGACATTGTTGCTGCACGGGTTTATTTTATATTTATGATTAAAAACCAAAATTGAAGTTCAACTGCTCAATTTATTATTTTTTTTTTTGTCTCATGTTTTTTCCGAAACAGATGAAACCATCCTCTAATGCAATTAAAATACGATTGATATATATATATATATATATATTTTTTTTTTGCCTTTGTTATGCACGATCAGTTTTTACTGTCACGTTGATGGAATAAATTAGATGATATTCTGGCTTGACTAATGTTGTTTGAAGATAGTTTTAGTGCTTAATTCTCCTTTAGAAGTTTAAACCTGGATCTAAAAGTCTTAGATATTGCTAAAGAGTATTAGATTGCAGTGCGAAATCTTCGCATGGGTCCACTGGTACAGATATGTTCATTGATGCTGGAATAAATGGCAATTAGCGTATCAGTCTTACCACTGAAGCTGTGATTCATGAAGATATTGCATCTTGTGCTGCAGATGCAGCCTTTCCAACTAATAAGAGTGAGGAGTGCGATGCTGGATATCATCCGGGTAGCTCGATGGTAGAGCGTTGGCGGGCGATGCGAATAGCTCTGGTTCGAGTCCAAGCCACGGCACTTGATTTCTTTTGATTTCAAGCCTTATATAGCAAAAAACAGTAACTATAGAAATTCGATTACTGTTTTTTTATAGTTTTATTATTCAATCTGTATCAGGTTCCAGACAGAACCCATATTGAATATTTCTAATTAATTTAATTAATTATGTTTAATCATTATTATATGTTACTGTACTCTAATATATATTTTTTCTTTGTCTGTAAAACTTCCGTATGTGATTGACAATGGAATTTCCCTGATCCGGTTATATATTTTAAGAATGTTCACGAGATCATTGTGAAAGTAGTAATTTGGATTTGGAAAGAAAATACAATGTGCACCGGATTCCTAGTGAGCTGGAGTTCAGAGAAGAATCCAGAGGTGGAATGGGCGAGAAGAAACGAGAAGAATGCAGTGGTGAAATGATCGAGAAGAAACGAAAATAATGCAGGGATGGAAACGCTAGACGTGCCCCCAGAAACGCTTCTACAGGTATGAAAGCTCCGTGAATGAAGAATGACAGTCCCGTTGGTTTGGAGTGTGGCCTGAAGAACGAGAGAGGTGTCACTCGTGGAGGTGCAGCTAAGAGTGTAGTACGCCAGAGTCGCTGGTGTGCCGTGAAGAGCATATGACGCGAGGGTCGTCAGTGCAGAGCGTAGAGGATAGACGTGCAGAGTTAAGAGCGCAGAGGAGTCTATTGAATTGCAGGGAGAATGTGCATCGGACAGTTTGGTCCAGAGTGAATTATTTACTACTTAGACAGAATGGTATGCACGAGTAGTGCATATGAAATATAGTAAAACGTGCGATCAAGGAGATTGTCATACGACAATCACATATGGCAAGTGACAATAAGCTGTATTGACTATTAATAACTATCACTGTAACATTTTTCTTGCAAAAATAATTTAATCAATAAATTATGAATTGGTTATTTATATGAGAACTTCTTTTCCAACGTCCGGTATCAGTTTAATACCGGTGGTGGCAGCAAATACCATAAAACTAAGGTATCAATTCTAGGAGAATTATTACGATGACCGAGCAAGGCGACGAAACCATAACAACATGCAGTTCAAGTTTTAACTTATTTTACTGATTTCTTTTTATATGTCTACCCCCCAAAAAGGCTATTAAAAAACAAATGTCCTATTATTAAACTCGTAAGGAACTACGAATTTCGAATGAAACAAACAACATAATGAATTACGCAATGTAATCTCAATCTTTGTATATTTGTATTGTATAATTTATTGTATAAAATCTAAATACATTCATAAATTTTTCAAGCAATTTAAATGTAAATATTTCATAAAAATCCAATATATTCCTTTCAATCTGGGAATTTTTTTTTTCAGTTCTGGTAAATAACAGCCTGAAATCTTATAATGCTTAAAATATCGAGAATATATTCTTCATTCATTACTGTTTTCTTTTTCGTAAATTTCTTCTTTTCTCACTTTTTCATTATTTTGTTTTTTACTTAATTTTTTTTTCTACCACATGAATAAATCATCAAAGAGAAATATTGGTTAAAAGATACGTAGTATAAAAAATTCGAGTTAAAATCAATAACATCTGTTTCGCATAACATCCGTTGCACAAAAAGTGAATATATGTTTTTTTTATCAAATTGAATCGCTAATATTTAATGTTATCTAAGCACTAATTAAGGGAAGATGCAGCGTGTAATAGGAATTTGAATATTATAATACAAAATATTTTCTCAAAAAAAATATGGTAAAGAAACATTTTAATAATTGTTTTATATAACCTTAATTAAAATAAATTGAAATTTTTATGTACATGATTTTCTAGTTACATATACTGTACAAGTATTTGAAAATATCTTTTGTTGAATGTTTATTCACGATTTTAAAGTGAAATATGTCAAGTAAATATGTCGAATATAACAATGTGGAAATTTTATAACTATGGGTTCGACCTTTAAAACGTAAAGGAGAGAATCTTGCTTTTTGTCAAAATGACAGAAATATTTATTCAAGATATTTACAGTCTTGAAGCTCCAACATTTACTCTACCTCTAAGACAAAAAGCGAATTCTGAAATAGAATAAGTTTGATTGTTTTATAGGAATGTGCTTATCAAGTCAATTTTTGATTTCTACATAGGAACTGAACTATCACTGTAACATTTTTCTTGCATATTAATTTAATCAATAAATTATGAATTGGTTATTTATATGAGAACTTCTTTTCCAACGTCCGGTATCAGTTTAATACCCTGTGGTGGCAGCAAATACCATAAAACTAAGGTATCAATTCTAGGAGAATTATTACGATGACCGAGGAAGGCGACGAAACCATAACAGTATGCAGTTCAAGTTAATCATTAACTTGTCTCAGCATTAACTTGAGCATTAACTTGACTCAGAAAGGAAAATTTGTATCGTGTGAAATAAATAATGATCTAAAGAATCATAATCTATTGAATACACCGAGAGGATCAACACTTTCCAGTGAAGTGTTTCTGTAATTTTATTGAATGAGCTTGAAACTTTCGGGGAAGCATGGTCAGGTTAGAAAGCAACCTGCATGTTTCTTCGGTTCTTTACGTTTTTACACAGACTCTTCATCCAACTTGATTACTTGTTGCTTGTGACATTCTCCATTCTGATATAGTTGACTCTTTTCACAGTAGACAATATCCATATAGTATATCGAGATAAACAACGTAAATCTACTGTCATGAATGTTCTTTCTTGGCAATAACGGACGTGATTCACCAGGACTTACCGATGCTTTCAATCGTTTGAGATTGTCGGAAGGAATCCGTTATTGAACTTCTGTAAGATTTCGATACATAAATATTTCTGACAACTCCTTCAAAACGAACACATGAAAAAAGTTTAACAATAATAACTGATTATGAAAACACTTAAAGGGAAGGAATTAAAAGGAAGGAAGAGCAGTGGAATAACCAGGTTAATTTTTAATGGTGATCAGACTCCTCTCCCAGCATTAAACTGAAAGTCCAAAACTTTGCTTTACAATGACTCTAAGATTTATACTTTTGCAATCCTCACTGAACGCTATCAACTCAGAAGACTTTGTGAGACTGAATACTTCGGTATTTGGAGTATTTAAATGAAATTATTACTAAACGCTCACAGCATGGCAGCAAAATTGTTCTCCCGTGTTCAAGACATACTCCACTATACAACTCAATGTGGCGTACATAGCAAGCGGGAACTTGATTACTGTTAGGCGAGATCTTTTCCACATCCGCTTAATCCAGCTAACACCCCATTCTTTATACTCTACACAGCCACTGTAAATTACTTAACACAACATTGGAAAATAACCATGACAACCAAATTCCGAAGATATAACGTACTTTGAGAAACTTAAAGAGAGATAGAAAAGATTTCTCATTCACACACAGATGTTAGTTATTCAGGACAATGCGATAACACTCAAAATTACAAAACTCACTCGTCTACTAAAGTTCC